>JBBGZY010000800.1:1291250-2582500 GCA_037952925.1 Lithobates clamitans
TCATAATATTTATATTATTCATAATTTTATACCAGAAAAAAACCACTCCTGCGACCCTCAAAATCTGGTTTAACAATTGCCTGTATCACATTAAACACTTTTTAATGGATTCCAATATAAGACCCTTTCAGGTTCTCCAAGACACATGGCACTCTTTGCAATGCCACCTGTATTGTACTGTTCAAAGATTGCAACTACTTTGGATTGTACCTAATAGACAATTAATTTTTCTTGTGCCTGTACTAAACTGTTTTCATGTCTCTGGGATAAAAAAAAACATAAAAATAAAAATGTATTGAATGAAAAATGGAAAATAGAGAGTTATGGGCTGGCCTAGCCAACCTCCAGATTTTGATTCTCCAAAAAATGGGCAGTTCATGCAAGGAAAACCACAATCATCTTGCAATTGAATACATTTTGCATGAGGGGCGTGGTCAAATATTTCAGAGTCCATGTCAGAAAATTGTGGGCAGTTGTGTAAAAGGACTACAAGAAGTTATTTCTGCTAAAGGGGGCAATGCTAGCTTCTGAGGCCAAGGATTAATTTACTTTATCCACAGTACACTATTACATCTATTAATATTTTTATTGTATAGAGAATTGGTAAGACATGATTTCCTTGTGTTTTTATTCAAATATGTTTTCATATCACTGTGTGTTCCTGCTATGAGAGTGCTCCCTGTTCTGTACTTAGTATCTTTCCTTCATTTTTTGTTTATTTCACATCTGCTGTCTCTTCATTTAAGTATTATCATTTGAAAGGGAATGTACAGTGGGGCAAAAAAGTATTTAGTCAGCCACCAATTGTGCAAGTTCTCCCACTTAAAAAGATGAGAGAGGCCTGTAATTGTCATCATAGGTATACCTCAACTATGAGGGACAAAATGTGGAAACAAATCCAGACAATCACATTGTCTGATTTTTGAAAGAATTTATTTGCAAATTATGGTGGAAAATAAGTATTTTGTCAATATCCAAAGTTCATCTCAATACTTTGTTATATATCCTTTGTTGGCAATGACAGAGGTCAAACGTTTTCTGTAAGTCTTCACAAGGTTGTCACACACTGTTGCTGGTATGTTGGCCCTTTCCTCTATGCAGATCTCCTCTAGAGCAGTGATGTTTTGGGGCTGTCGCTGGGCAACGTGGACTTTCAACTCCCTCCAAAGGTTTTCTATGGGGTTGAGATCTGGAGACTGGCTAGGCCACTCCAGGACCTTGAAATGCTTCTTACGAAGCCACTCCTTCGTTGCATGGGCGGTGTGTTTGGGATCATTGTCATGCTGAAAGACCCAACCACGTTTCATCTTCAATGCCCTTGCTGATGGGAGGAGGTTTGCACTCAAAATCTCACGATACATGGCCCCATTCATTCTTTCATGTATACAGATCAGTCGTCCTTTTCCCTTTGCAGAGAAACAGCCATAAATGATGTTACCACCCCCATGCTTCACAGTAGGTATGGTGTTCTTTGGTTGCAACTCAGCATTCTCTCTCCTCCAAACATGACGAGTTGTGTTTCTACCAAACAGTTCTACTTTTGTTTCATCTGACCATATGACATTCTCCCAATCCTCTTCTGTATCATCCAAATGCTCTCTAGCAAACCTCAGATGGGCCCGGACATGTACTGGCTTAAGCAGGGGGACACGTCTGGCACTGCAGGATCTGAGTCCCTGGCGGCGTAGTGTGTTACTGATGGTGGCCTTTGTTACGTTGGTCCCAGCTCTCAGCAGGTCATTCACTAGGCCCCCCCGTGTGGTTCCGGGATTTTTGCTCACCGTTCTTGTGATCATTTTGACCCCATGAGGTAAGATCTTGCGTGGAGCCCCAGATCGAGGGAGATTATCAGTGGTCTTGTATGTTATCCATTTTCTAATTATTGCTCCCACAGTTGATTTCTTCACACCAAGCTGCTTGCCTATTGCAGATTCAGTCTTCCCAGCCTGGTGCAGGTCTACAATTTTGTTTCTGGTGTCCTTCGACAGCTCTTTGGCCTTCACCATAGTGGAGTTTGGAGTGTGACTGTTTGAGGTTGTAGACAGGTGTCTTTTTTATACTGATAACAAGTTCAAACAGGTGCCATTAATACAGGTAATGAGTGGAGGACAGAGGAGCCTCTTAAAGAAGAAGATACAGGTCTGTGAGAGCCAGAAATCTTGCTTGTTTGTAGGTGACCAAATACTTATTTTCCATCATAATTTGCAAATAAATTCTTTAAAAAATCAGACAATATGATTGTCTGGATTTGTTTCCACATTTTGTCTCTCATAGTTGAGGTATACCTATGATGATAATTACATGCCTCTCTCATCTTTTTAAGTGGAAGAACTTGCACAATTGGTGGCTGACTAAATACTTTTTTGCCCCACTATATTTATCAGATGTTATATTGTGCTAGGATTACACTTTAATGGGATCCTGTATTATTTGTAATTTTGGCTTTGTAAGCAGTTGAGACTCCAGACGAATGTTCTGTTGATTCTAGAGCCTTAAAAAACGTGCACCCCGTTCTTATCCCCCTAGCCAGTTCTACTACTTATTAGCCCAAATTTGCCAGTTTTAGTCTATCTTAAAGGGGAGCACCACCCAAAAGGTGAAGCCATGCTTGTCTGCCTCTCCCCCCCATCCCCCCATCCGCTGCCACATTTGGCACCTTTTGGGGGAGAGGGGGGAGTGGGTACCTTGTTTTGACAGATACCTGCTCCCACTTTTGGCTCAAGTCACCTTGGCAAAGTGAGCCGGAAGTTTAAACCCCAGTACCCCCCCCCCCCCCCCCCAGCCTCACCTCGCAGTCGGTACCATTCGTAGATCGCAGTGCAATTTGTGCATGCACAGTAGGAAATTGGTTGTGAACCTGAAGTGCCAGTTTCCCTTAGCCAAGATGGCGGTACCGTCCGGCACCCAAAAGTGGATTCAAGAATCGTCTTGTGTGAGGACACCACTGAATGCCTAGATAGGTAAAAGTCAGCAGCTACAGTATTTGTAGCTGCTGACTTTTAATTTTTGGAGGGGGAGGACGGATCTCCTTTTTAATATATTTACTGCTTTTCTCTCACTGTCTTAATTTGTTAATAACTCATACAGATATTTTTAATCTTTTATTTTTCTAAATTCTCTCATTTACATTACAATTTTTTACAGGATCCACACTCTGGCTGCCCAAGTAGAAGCAGTTCCTGTCTGTCATTGCATAGTACTCCTCCCCCATGCCCTCTGTCTCAAACAGCACCAGCACTTCCTGCCGTGGGAGCAGAGCAACTTATGAATGGGCTAATACGAGCTGCAGGCCCTGGAGGCCCCTCTACACTAGCAACTCTTCCTTTTCTTGGAGCTCTCTCTGGAAATCCTGGAGTGCTCTCACTAAACAGTATATTGGGAAATATCAATGGAAATCTTCAAAGCACTCTAGGACAGGTCCAGAATCCTCTACGCAGCGGGACTGCTAGCTCACATATGCCAGCCAGGTGAGTTAATTATTTAAGAGCAACTGTAACCAGATCATTTGTAGGGAATCTATACTGTTTTGCATGTTTTTGATTTATTGTGTACAGGAATAAAGATTTTCCTGCTGCTGGCTCCTCCTGTGTTCACAGTGCCCTATAGCAAGCTGCTTGCTATTGGGGCACTCGTGCCAGCTTGATCCCGAGCATCTGTTAACACACAGATGCCTGGTATACCTTTGACTTGGGTATTCCTGACTTTGAGCATTCCTGGGGGATTTGGGTAGCTCTTTTTTTCTCCTTGTGAGCAACATGTCTGGTGCCAAAAGGAATGGCCCTCACTCTGTGACTATGGGCCAATCATCTAATTAGGACCAAATCTTAACTATGTGCTAAGATGAGCTTGGTGCAGGAAAAGATTGTGTCTTCTACAGTTTTCATAAATCTCAGTTGGAACCGAATGCATCAGGGGTTCCTTCTGAACCCTTTATTTCTTCCCCGGGTGCTCACTCCTCCCCCTGCCCCACACAGTGGAGGTATTTTCCTCTGTTATGCAAGAGTTTGTCGCTCAATTAGTGCAACCTGCTCCTTCCTCTGATCACAAAGGGCTAAAATGCCCACTCCCAAGTGGACTCTGACACAGCGATGCCTAATATTTCTTATTCTCTTGGGGAACCTCCAAAGTACTCATCCCTCCCTTGGAGGAGTTATGAATTTAGGTTAGCAGTTGTTTCTCAAAACAGAAGGAAACTCATTTTCAACTGAGGCAGTGTGTTCCATCTTTAAAATTATGGGATTCCACTGTTCCTTTCTTTACCTTGATTTCCAGGATTGCTTCTCATAGACCCAAACATTTCACCAAGTGTTTCCTCTTCATTCCCTAATTAATGATTTTATGTGCAGATTGGAAATAACCTGACAAACATTTCCTTGCTCCTAAACCGTTCCTGATGCTCTATCCCTCTGCGGAGAAATTTGTCAGAAAATGGTCTACTATTTCCATAGTTCATCCACTTGTGCCTCTCAATATCAAAGCTCTGACCATTGCTATAGATGACACTCCAGCCTTTAACCACTTCCATACAGGGCATTTTCACCCCCTTCCTGCCCAGGACAATTTTCAGCTTTCAGCGCTGTCACACTTTGAATGAGAATTGTGAGGTCATGCAACGTTGTATCCAAATTAATTTTGATAATTTTTTTTCCCTGCAAAGAGTTTTTTCTTTTGGTGGTATTTGATCACCTCTGCGGTTTTTATTTTTTGCGCTATAAACAAAAAAAGAGCGACAATTTTGAAAAAAAACACAATATTTATTACTTTTTGCTATAATGAATATCTAATTTAAAAAAAAAACAAAACTTTTTTTTTCCTCAGTTTAGGCCGATATGTATTCTTCTACATATTTTTGGTAAAAAAAATCGCAATAAGCATATATTGATTGGATTGCGGAAAAATTATAGCGTCTACAAAATAGGGGATAGAATTATGGCATTTTTATTATTATTTTTTTTTTTACTAGTAATGGCGGCGTTCTGAGATTTTCATCATGACTGCGATATTGCGGCGGACATATCGGACACTTTTGACACTATTTTGGGACCAGTGACATTTATACAGCGATCAGTGCTATAAAATGCATTGATTACTGTGTAAATGTGACTGGCAGGGAAGGGGTTAACACTAGGGGGAGATCAAAGGGTTAACTGTGTGTCCTAGGGAGGTGATTCTAACTGTAGGGGGAGGGGACTCACAAGGGGAGGAGACCGATCGGTGTTCCTCTGTAATGGGAACACACGGATCGGTCTCCTCTTACCTGACAGGACGTGGATCTGTGTGTTTACACACAGATCCTTGGTCCTGCTGTTACCGGGCAATCGCGGGTGCCCGGCCGACATCGCAGCCGCCGGGCATACGCATCGGGCTCCCCGTGATGCGGCGGGAGCACGCTCCGCCAACGACGGGCAAGCGCTCTCCCCAATGCAGGGAATCCCAGGACGTCATATGATGCCCGTCCGGAGGGACGAAGGGTACCTGCGGGCATCATATGACAATACAGCGGTAGGGAAGTGTATGTTTGAGGAGGGTGAAGATGTGGGGGTAGTTGCCAAAGCTAACCCATACACATAGACACCCAGGGGGAATTAAATGGACTTTTTCAGTACTGATATAACCACAAAATTGATTAATAAAATACAAAATTTTATTCTGTAACAATGTACAAACAGTATCTTAAAAACACAAAAATGTATGCAAAAACAAATGATAAAATATAGTATAGTATACACCACACAGAACTAACTAATAGCAGGTTTCCCTGGTACAGTTTCTGTTAGGGTGGGATATAAATATTCCTCTACCAGTTTTGCGGTATAACCTCTTCTTCAGGAGTATGAGAGGTCTATGGGAAAACAATATATTAAAAGAAAAAAATATACAGGAAAACAAACAATTGCAAGGCATGGCAAAGGTAACATAAGTATGGAAAGATCTGTCCCCCCCCGGCGGACAAGGGGAGTGCAAAAAAAGTCTCTAGTTTAGAATAATTATATCAGGTATGAATTGTAAATATTTATTAATTATTTATCAAAGAAAATAAAGGTAATAATGGGTGAAAAATTATAGTGATGAGAAACCGACAAAGGGTGCATGTGTGGTTTAGAATAAGAAAAGGTTAGCGGGAGAAGAAGGGAGAAAAAGTACAGAGGGAAAGGTATGGGGGGAAGAGGGGATAGGGGAGAGAGAGAGGGGGGGTGGGGACGGGGGGGGGGGGGGGAGAGAAGAGAGGGAGGAAGAAGGAAGGGGGGGAGAAAAGAAAGGAGTGGAAAAGGAAAACGTCCCAGAAAATTAGAAAACACCACACCGTATACTATATGAGGATCTCAACAAATTGCAATATACTGGTAAAGAGAGTTGCTAGGGCTGAGTTGTTGGAAGGGCAGAAGGGCTTGGATGTAAGTATACATCATCCAGGGTAGCTATCCAGTTAAAACAAGAGCCACTGGGTACTGTAGGTCTAGATAACTAGTAAGTCTGACAGGTCTCTACATGAGAACACTGGCTGCAGGAGAAAGCACATAAGGGTGGCTCTGTGAGCAAACAGTTACAGAGTATGGGGAGGAAGCGAAAGGGAGCGGGTGGAATAGGTAACAAGAGGTCTGGAACATACTGAAGGGGGATGCATTCACAATGGTAACTTACCATATGCATACTTCTGCCCGTGCATCAGCCCAGTGTGGAGGGGTATTGCTGCTCGTCTAGCAGTCAATGAGGGCTGCTATAAGAGCTCCCCAACCCCGTGGGCGTCAATGTACGCCGCCGAAGGCGGCATCTGACGTCACGGGTCAGTTTACCCACACTGCGCAGGTGCATGATTCCGTGTTACTGCCCATGTGCGTCTCGATAGAGCCCATAGGCCAAGAGGTCCAGGGCAAGCCCTAGCCAGGGTAAACACAAGTCTGCCAGGGAGAATAACAAGGGGGAAGTCGTGCCGCCGAACCACCACAAGGGGGAGCAGACCGACCGCGCCAATAATAACACCGTAATACAGGGTCTGATGTTTACAATTGAATGTATACCAAGATAAACAAAAATAGAAAACATATACCTAATAAAATTAGAGCGGTAGGAAAGTGGTTAAGGGCCTTTCTGACAGGAAATTGGAAGCAATTTCTCCATATTTCTACTCTGATGGGATCCACCCTTCAACCCATGCTGACCTCCATGCTTTTTTCTGCGAATTTGGCTGACCAGTCCAAATCAATCAGCAGGGATTTGGTGACTGCTAGCATTGACACTTATCTATTTATTTGCATTGAACTGAGGATTATCGTGTTGAACTTTGTGTGACGCGGCACTGAATGTTTGCCAGGTTATGTCATGGGTAACGCTTTGTTCTGCTCAGATTCGCATGGCGCACTTGTCTAATACTGAACTCAAGGTTGGTTTACTTGGCACAATGTAAGTACACATATCCCATACCTTATGGGCAAATGAGGAAGCTGAAAACCACTATAGTGGACAGCGCTACTACAGGGAGTTGCTAACCCTGACACCCAATAGCGCAGCCCATCTACATAGTTACATAGTTAGTCTGGTTGAAACCAATAAAAGGGGAAAAAATATACAAACCTATACCCACAGTTGATCCAGAGCAAGGCAGAAAGAAACCCCAGCAAAGCATGATGCAATTTGCTCCAACAGGGGAAATGTCCTTTCTGATCGCCCAAGAAGTAATCAGGTATTCCCTGGATCACATTTACCTTTAAATATTAGTATCTAGTTATAGATATTATTTATCTAGTAGGAGTGGTAGAGGTAAAGCAGGAAGGCATAGACCAGGGATATGCAATTAGCAGACCTCCAGCTGTTGCAGAACTACAAATCCCATGAGGCATAGCAAGACTCTGACAGCCACAAGCATGACACCCAGAGGCAGAGGCATGATGGGACTTGTAGTTTTGCAAAAGCTGGAGGTCCGCTAATTGCAGATCCCTGGCCTAGACAGTTGGTGGTAATTGGGGATTCTAGGACCTGGACGACTAATGAGAATAATTTGTTGACAGGATCACCTCAACCAAATGGCTTGCAAGGGTTCGGTGGACCGGGTATACATATTACTGGGAGAGCTGGGCATGACCCATTTGTCTTGGTTCCTGTTGGTACCATGACAGAATACACAGATAAAGGAGGATCTGAAGGTGTGTGTACTTCACAGTTATTTATTGGCATTTATTACAGGCCACCTAGTGTTAAAGAGAAGTCGAAGACTCAGCTCCTTGCACAGATTGAGAGGGCTGCAAAGGTTGGGACAGTGGTAATAATGAGAGATTTTTACTGCCCTGAAAATGGCTGGAGTACTGAACAGTGAAAGGGGGAAAATTTATACACCTATTACAAGGTAATTTTATATAAGCCCCAACTAGAAATGATGCTCTGCTGGCCTGGGTCTAGGTAGCAGTGACCATACCATGATTTCATTTAATCTAAGCTGTAAACAACAAGCAGTAGAAAGATAAAAACACCTAATTTTAGGAGAACATATTTTCCAAGGCTAAGGGCTGCTGTCCAAGATTTAGACTGGGAGAAGGTATTTTCATCAAAGAACATGAAATGGGACCTTATGCAAACACGCTGCAAAGTATATATACTCTCTATAAAGAAACCCTATCTTCATTTGAAAGTTACAAAAGAGAGTAGGATAACCCCAAAAATGATTTGAACATATTAACATTAAAAGGACCCTTAACAAGATGTTGATGATTGGGGACAAAAGAAGGCAAATGTAATAAATACCATTTTCAGCTCTGTATACAAAGGAAAATGGGGGAGCTCAAGTCCATATGGGGATAGCTTTGCCACAAAAGAACCACAGTGGCCCAAAATTTATATGCTCCAGAAACATAGACAAAATAAGGGTGAATAAAGCACCTGGATGCTCAAATATCCTGAAAGAGGTGAGCTCTGTTAATTCAAAGCTATTGTTTCTCATTTTTAGAGACTCCTTAATGGCTGGCTTAGTATCACTTGACTGGCGAAAGGCCAATGTGATGCCTATATTTAAAAAGGAATCAGTCTTTTTCCAAGTAACTACAGACTGGTTAGTTGTAGCCGAAAAGATACACAAGAGTTTAACTACTTCCCGCCCGCCGTGTGCAGAATGACGGCCAGAAAGTGGTTCTGTTATCCTGACTGGGACGTCATATGACGTCCAGCAGGATAAGCCGCTGGCGATCTGCATCTCCGACCTTGGTAAGGAGCCTATGACGTAGGCTCTTTACCGCGTGATCAGCTGTGTCCAATCACAGCTGATCACAGTGTAAATAGGAAGAGCCGTTTATCTGCTTTTCCTCCACTTGCACTGATGACAGGCACGAGTAGAGGAGAGCCGATCGGCTGCTCTCCTGACGGGAGGGGGCTATTAATCAGCGCATTGATTATCAGTGCAGAGGATGCCCACCCAGGACCACCAGGAATGCCAATCAGTGCCCAATAGGGATGGCATACAGCTTAACTCCATACAGGTTAAGCTTTTAAATTTAATAGGGATTTAGCAGGAATTTTGTAAAATTAGCTGTGTTTTTATCTGCTAATAATGGTTTTAGTGTATTTTTTGCCAATATTTTGTTTTGATAAACCTTTTCGCAAATACCGCAGGGCCTAAAAAATCAGTAGCACCTTATTTTTATTCTACAGGTCATATGCTTTCAGAAAATATATGGTTTTGGGGGTCTTTCACAAATTCTGAAAGCTGTAAGGGAAAAATAAAAACCTTCAGATTTTTAGAGAAATTTGGATATTTACATTTTTGTGTACGTTTTGATTTTCACCATTTTTCAAAAAGGCGCAATGTAAAAATTTTAATTTGTTATTTATTAACTCCATACAGGTTAAGCTTTTATATTTAGTAGGGATTTAGCAGGAATTTTGTAAAATTAGCTGTGTGTTTAACTGCTAATAATGGTTTTAGTGTATTTTTTACAAATATATTGTATTGATAAACATTTGCACTAATACAGCGGGACCTAAAAAAATCAGTAGCAAATTCTCTAGAGGTTGTATGCTTTCAGAAAATATATAGTTTTTGGGGGTCTTTCGCAAATTCTCACAGCTGAAAGGGAAAAATAAAAACTTTTAGATTTTTTTGAGAAATTTGGATATTTACAATTTTCACCATTTCGCAAAAGTCGCAATTTAAAAGTTACAAATTTTTGTTATTTATTAACTCGATACAGGTTAAGCTTTTATATTTAGTAGGAATTTTGTAAAATTTGCTGTGTTTTTACCTGCTAATAATGATTTTAGTGGATTTTTAGCAAAAATATTGTTTTGATAAACATTTGCGCAAATATTGTGGGACCTTAAAAATTAGTAGCACCTTGTTTTTATTCTATTGGTAATGTGCTTTCAGAAAATATATGGTTTTGGGGGTCTTTTACAAACTCTAAAAGCTATAAGTGAAAAATAAAAAGCAAAGGAAAAATTGCATAAATGGTCTGGCCACCTGAGTGTACAAAATGGAGCAAAGGGCCTAGCAGCGAAAGGGTTAAATGGGCTGAGCGGCCACTGCTGATCGCATAACCCAGTAATTTTCTTGCCTTATGGCCCCGTACACACGATCGGATTTTCCGACAACAAATGTTGGATGTGAACTTGTTGGCGGAAAGTCCGACCGTGTGTATGCTCCATCGAACATTTGTTGTTGGACTTTCCGCCAACAAATGTTGGCTAGCAGGTTCTCAAATTTTCCGCCAACAAATGTTGTTGGACTTTCCGATCGTGTGTACACAAGTCCGTCGGACAAAAGTCCACGCATGCTTTGAATCAAGTACGAGCCGGAGATATAACTAGCGTTCGTAAAGGAGATATCACGTATGTCTTGTACGTCACTATGTTCATAATTGTTGGCCAACATTTGTGTGACTGTGTGTATGCAAGACAAGTTGGAGCCAACATCCTTCGGACAAAAATCCATGGTTTTGTTGTCGGAAAGTCCGATCGTGTGTAAGAATTCCAGTGGCCACACCAACAAAGCCATGTCAAAGGGGCTTTTGAGAGGAGTTATTACCTTGTTGAACACGGGTCAGACTGTGAGGCCTTTCCCCATTGGAAAATGGTTTTTCGTGCCACCCTTCTGGCTGGATCAGGAAGACCAGTTTTTACCTATATGATTTACTATTTCCTTCTCATGTCGAGATATTCCTCTCTAGTTATGTGACCATTTTTTCTTGGTTGTCTGACTAATGCTATCTTACAACTCAGTCTTGTTTTTATCATGTTCCCCTTATCAGGTGATGTTTTGGCCTCATCCAGTACCAGCTGTAGGCCGTTACCAGTTCTCTTGTTCACATTGGGACTGTTAGTTGTTTGCCTTTTTTCACACCTTAGTTGGACTTCTTTTATTCACCCTGAAAGTGAAGACATGCTGTGTCCCTCAATGGTCAAGAAAGAAAATAGGAACTTTATATTTACCATAAAATTCTTTTCTTGGAGTCCGTTGAGGTGCACATGTCCCACCCCTCTGTGTTTATGATCATACTCTTGGTACTGCTTACTACAAAATGGAATGCTTGGTAGTAACAAGGGTTATCCTGGGCTTAACTACAGTTTGTCGTTAGTTTGCAGGGGTCCAATCATCTTGTAGGCAAACGTATAAATCTAATGGGAAGACTTCTTGTTTCCCATAAAAATAATTTCTTTAACGTACATCACGGGACACAGAGCCACAGTAATTACTGTATGGGTTATATGGCACCTTCAGGTGATGGACACTGGCACACCCTAGACAGGAAGTTCAATTCCCCATATAACCCCTCCCCTTATCGTGAGTACCTCAGTTTTTTTCACCAGTGTCTTAGGTGTTGGTCACAAGTAAGGATGTGCTGTGCTGAGCTCCGCTTTAATATTCCTTGCTGGGGCAAGCTATGCAACTGGATCCATTCAAAGTGTCTTTTCCAGGCCGAATTGAATGGTACCCGGGCCTCGTGTCCGAAGAAACAAGGTTTTGCCTGTAATGCTTCTGTTTTTAGAGAGTTGGACCCCGGGATCCAGTATTTGTTTTTTTTTCAGCCATATTCCTGCCGGGGTGCTGTCATGAAGATCCTGCCAGTAACAGGCAGAGTAGACCCATCGGTGCACGATTGCGGGCGTCTATGCGCACGCGCACATGCACTCGTTAGTGTCTGGCGGGTTATTTAAACCTGTCTGGCACTTGCATCATTGCTGTTTGCTCTGCAGCTCTGTGTATGTGTTCCCTGAAAACCTGATATCTGCTTCTGTTTTGACCCGGCTTGCTTTGAGACTATTCCTGTTATCTGCCTGTACCTGATCCCTGGCTTGTTTGACGATCCCTCTGCCTGCTCCTTTTGTACCTCTGCTGCCAGCCTGCTTACCGACCCGGCCTGTCTGACGATCCTGGACTTCCATCCAATCTGCTGAGCCATCCAGCATCCAGGCTGTTCACCTGTCTGCTGATCATCCAGTCTGCTGGGCCTGTCTGCTGAGCCATCCAGACTGTTCACCTGTCTGCTGATCATCCAGTCTGTTGGGCCTGTCTGCTGAGCCATCCAGGCTGTTCACCTGTCTGCTGATCATCCAGTCTACTGGGCCTGTCTGCTGAGCCATCCAGGCTGCTCACCTGTCTGCCTGATCCATCCAGTCTGCTGTCCTGTCTGCTGAGTCGTCCAGTCTGCAGTTCCTGTCTACTGATCCATCCCATCAGCTGTGCCGGCCATCTGATCCTTCTGCTGTTGATCCTGCCAGGCACTCATACCACTCCGCACTCCTGCACCCCTGTCACCACTATCAGGGGCTCTCGAGTCGGAGGCGTAGGAGAGGCCATCCTCTGCAATTCGGGCTCACCCTTTAGGTACGTAACAGTAGCAAACAGCCATGTCTGAGCCCGAGCAGGGAACCTCTCCTATGCAGGAACTTTGTTTGCACTTAGCAGGCCTGACCCAGGCTGTCAAAAGCCTTCAGGAAGGATACACCCGGTTGGAGGAACGGGTCCAAGTACTGTCTTCTCCCACTGGAATTCAAGGAACCCCTCAAGTCTCTACCTCTTCTACAGGCACCGCACCCTCTCCTACAGTGGTGATGCTTCCGCCAGAACCACGTGTCCCCACACCCGAAAAATTTGCTGGGGAGCGTAGCAAATTCAGGGCGTTTCGCAATTCCTGTGAACTGTACTTTGCCCTCCAGCCACGTACCTTCTCCTTGGAAGCCACCAAGGTGGGCTTTGTCGTCTCTTTACTTTCGGGTGAACCTCAAACCTGGGCCCATCGCCTCCTGGAACAGAAAGCCGATGTGTTGACCAACCTTACCACCTTCTTTAATACCATGGCTCAACTGTATGAAGACCCTCAGCTTTCTGCAACTGCCGAAGCCGCACTGCACGCCCTTCAGCAAGGGCGCCGGGCGGCGGAAGATTATGTGGCTGAATTTCGGCGGTGGAGCGCAGACACTGACTGGAATGACGCTGCGCTCCGTTACCAGTTTCGCATGGGACTGTCTGACCCCTTGAAGGACGAGCTAGCCCGAGTTGGTGTACCCCAGACCCTAGACGCATTAATCAATCTTGCCATACAGATTGACCGGCGGCTGAGGGAACGTAGGTCGGAAAAATTTTCCCGACCAACCTGGATGTTACCTAGAGTGCCCAGTCACCTGCATCCGGCCCCTACCTCTCAGGCCACTTCTACAACAGACACTTCGGAACCCATGCAGTTGGGGGTGCTTCGCCCTTCTCTTACTATGGAAGAGCGCCAACGTCGCCGGGCAAATAATCTATGTCTCTACTGCGGGGAACCCGGTCACTATGTTAAGAATTGCCCTACTAAACTTCGTAAGTGTTTCCGAAAATCTCCTGAACATGTGCTTACTGGAATCCAGACCTCTTCTCATCTTGCCCTCTCTATCTCTTTGCAGCTTCCAGGGAAGACTCTGTCAGTGCCCGCCATTATTGATTCAGGAGCCTGCAGCTGCTTTATGGACTCATCTTTTGCAACAAGGCATCAGATTCCTCTGCTTCCTAGGACCCAAAGACTGTCCATTCACCTGGCTGATGGGTCCACTATTAAATCTGGGCCGGTTGTCCAAGAGACTTCCCCTTTGCCAGTCACCATTGCCGGTGCCCACCACGAACTGCTTCGTATGGACATTATCTCCTCACCTCTGTTTCCTGTAATTCTTGGAATGCCTTGGCTTCAAGCCCACAATCCTGGTGTCAACTGGGCCACAGGGGAGGTCACCTTTTCCTCTCCTTATTGCCAGCAATTCTGTGCCTCAAAGGACCCCCATGGGCCCTTTCCTTTGCTATGTCTGGACACTGAAGCTGAGCTATGCCAAACTGTCCCGAAAGCCTACCATGACTTCATTGATGTGTTCAGCAAGAAAGGAGCAGAAACTCTACCTCCCCATCGGGCGTATGATTGCCCTATCGAGCTCCTTCCAGGGGCCGAAATTCCCTTCGGAAGAATCTTCCCGTTAACCGAGTTAGAACAGGCGGCCCTTAAGGACTATATCGATGAAAACTTAAAGAAGGGTTTCATTCGTCCATCCACTTCCCCGGCAGGTGCGGGTATCTTTTTTGTAGAGAAGAAGGATCACACACTTCGGCCTTGCATAGACTACCGTGAGCTAAATAAAATTACCGTCAAGAACCGGTACCCTCTTCCCTTGGTCCCCGAGTTATTCCAGAGACTGGGAACAGCTACTATCTTTACTAAACTTGATCTTCGAGGAGCCTATAACTTGGTCCGCATCAGGGAAGGAGATGAGTGGAAAACGGCGTTCCGCACCCGTTTTGGGCACTTTGAGTACCTAGTAATGCCCTTCGGGTTATGTAACGCTCCTGCCACGTTCCAGTATTTTATTAACAATGTTTTCCGGGATTATTTAGATCTGTTTGTCATCGTCTACTTAGACGATATTCTAATCTTTTCTTCCTCCCTAGATGCTCATCGCAGACACGTCAGGTGTGTTTTGACACGACTTCGACAGCATGGCCTGTACGCGAAGTCAGAAAAATGTGAATTCGAACAAGAAAGTATACCATTCCTGGGATTAATCATCTCCATAGAAGGTATCAAGATGGATCCGCAGAAGATCGCTGCAATACTTGACTGGCCAGTTCCTGTTGACAAAAAAGGAATCCAACGTTTCGTTGGATTCGCTAATTTCTACCGGAAATTCATTAAGGGGTTTTCTGCCATCATTGCCCCTATTACCCAATTAACCAAACTGGGGGTTCGCTTCCATTGGACCCCAGAAGCTCAAGTTGCCTTTGAATCTCTCAAAGAATTGTTTACATCTGCCTCCGTTCTAAAACACCCTGATTCCGCCCTGCCATTTGTACTTGAGGTAGATGCTTCTGAGATTGCTGTTGGAGCAGTACTCTCCCAACGCCAAGGAACCAAGGCACTGCTCCACCCAGTAGCCTTCTTCTCCCGCAAACTTTCGGCTGCCGAAAGGAATTACGATGTGGGGGATCGGGAACTGCTGGCAATCAAATCGGCACTTGAAGAATGGCGGTACTTACTTGAAGGAGCAACTCACCCAATCTTAATCTTCACTGATCATAAGAACTTAGAGTACTTGAGGTCGGCAAAGAGGTTGAAGCCACGGCAAGCCAGATGGGCGTTGTTTTTCTCCAGGTTCTCTTTTCATGTTACGTACCGGCCAGGCTCTAAGAATACAAAACCTGACGCCCTGTCCAGAATGTTTCACAAATCCAAAGAAATGACTTCCCCCGATACCATCCTTTCTCCAGGGAATTTTCTTCTGCTGCAGGAAGATTTGCTCTCCCGGATCAAACAGGCTACTCTGGGGTGGACGCCCCCCGCTAAATCGGAACTACGAGCAAAAGACGGGTTGTTCTGGTACAGGGACAAGATTTTTGCACCTGAAAGCGTACGAGTCCCTATATTAGAACTCTGTCATGATCACGCACTAGCTGGACATTTTGGCATAACTAAAACCACCGATTTGGTACAACGTACCTTCTGGTGGCCTCAGGTAGGCAGAGACTGCAAGAAGTTTGTGGAATCCTGTGTCACTTGCATTAGGAACAAGAGCAGTAGAGCCAAGGCCTGGGGATTATTGAGACCACTGTCTGTTCCAGATAGACCCTGGAAGATGTTATCCATAGACTTCATTGTAGAGTTACCCCCAGCAGAGGACCATACCACCATCTTTGTGGTGGTAGACCGGTTGTCAAAAATGGCACACTTTATCCCTATGAAAGGCACTCCCTCTGCTTCTGAGACTGCACAGGTATTCATCAGAGAAATTATCAGACTCCATGGAGTACCGGCCAACATTGTCTCAGATCGGGGGGTACAATTTACTTCCAGATTCTGGAGGTCCTTATGCAAAGCTTTGAAGATCGAACTATCTTTCTCTTCCGCTTATCACCCCCAGACAAATGGGCAAACAGAGAGGACCAACCAAACCCTCGAACAATACCTCCGCTGCTTTTCTTCATTTACTCAAGATGACTGGATCTCTTTGCTTCCGCTGGCTGAATTCGCCTACAACAATTCTACACACTCTGCTACAAAACAAACCCCATTTTTTGCCAATTATGGCTTCCATCCATCATTCCTGCCCAGCTCCATTCCAGAATGTCCTATACCAGCAGTTCATGAAACAATTAATTTTTTTTCTCTCAACAATCAGCTCTTGCAAGAATACATAAAACCCACAGGCTGCAGCGAGCGAGTGAGGAGGAGGGGGGGTTTGGGACTTTGAATGAAGCCAATGGTTTGCAAGCCGACACATAACGGTGGATCAAATAAATTTTATTTCATATTCATACACACAATGGTATCAAAACAATGTCAAAATAAACATTTGGTAAAATGTTAGCATTGATAACCACAGATCAACGTAAGGATCATTAGCATTGTTATCAAAGGTATAGCAGGTAACAGGAGTGATAACATGAGTATGAGCCATATTACTAGATAAAAATAGGGATCACCAGGTGTCAGAAAAAAATAGATACTTAAAACAAGGTAATATCTGCCTGATATCTGGCCTCGGATTCCTGTTAAAAGGTAATAGCCTGTATAACATGGGTTGAGACAATGATGGGGAACTGGTAGCTCGACGCGTTTCGTGGTTCGCGACCACTCATCAGGAGCAGACATGTCAAGTTTCTAGAATTAAAGTTATATCATGAGTCAAAAGTGGATACATGAGGGCTAATAATCCCCCAAACAGTAGAGGTACTCACGGTAGGCATGGGTTGACGGTAAGTGGCCAGGTGCGGCAAGCCGTCCAGAACTAATGCCAACCGGGAGCTGAGGCAGGCATCCCCGCCGCGGCGACCAAAAACAGGCACCCCCCCCGGGGGAGGTGATGAGGAGCCACGAGGCACCCTAGAGATAAAAGTGGCAGATGAGTCAAGGTGCAAGGGGGGAGTGAGTGCAGGAGAAAAGGTATGAAGGGTGACAATGGGGGGGAAAAGGAGGGGAGGGTGTGAGGGAGGTGGATAAGTGAGGGTGGTATGGTAGTCCGTGAGTGAGGATGTGGATTGAGGACAAGGTGAGGTGAATGAGGCTGGGACAACCCGCTGGTGAAACACATCAGGGGGAAAAGAAAAGAAGATAGAAGTGGGGTGAAGGGGGTATTACCTGTGTGCCATAGGTGAAGATGGTGTAAGTAGAGAGCCAACGGCCACACTGTAGTGCGCCTCGAGCCTCGCACCGCCCCAGGTGACCAAGAGCGCCCATAAATAGGCGCCGCCGCGGGGAAGCCCGCCAACGTCACGCACGCCGGGCCGGAAGTGGGAGGAGCTCCAGCGGGATGCCGACCGATGGTCGGCAGCCGCCAGGACCATCCCGTTGGCCCGCGAGCATGGAAACAACAACGCAAGGGGCGTGGCGGCGCCGGAGGCGCGGCACACGTCCACCGCGGGTGGCGTGACGTCGATGGGCAGTGGCAGCAAGCCCCGCCCCCACGACCGCCCACCAGGACAAGCGGGCGGGCGGGGGGGGAGGGGAAGACAGTGCCCATCGCAGCTCCCGGGTGAGGCAAAGACCAGACGGCCAATCGGCCGGCCAAAACCATCAACCCAGGGTAAGGTTAACTGGTAATGCAGAGAAAGGTTGGACATTGTAGTTGAGGCCCAACCACAAAATTAGAGATATGACATGTCATAATGGACTGGTATACGTGAAACAAGGGGGTAAACACAGGTGAGGCTACCAAGAAATCAATAAAGGCAGAAGAGTAACGATCATTGATAAAGTCAAGATTAAACAGTAGAGCAAACCATGGGCTTCCATCCCTATTAATATGAACCAAATGGGGGAGGGGAATTGGGACTTTAAATGAAATGGCGCCGGGTAAGGTCGCACGTTTCCATCCCTATGTCTACAATACATAAAACCCACAGGCTGCAGCGAGCGAGTGAGGAGGAGGGGGGGTTTGGGACTTTGAATGAAGCCAATGGTTTGCAAGCCGACACATAACGGTGGATCAAATAAATTTTATTTCATATTCATACACACAATGGTATCAAAACAATGTCAAAATAAACATTTGGTAAAATGTTAGCATTGATAACCACAGATCAACGTAAGGATCATTAGCATTGTTATCAAAGGTATAGCAGGTAACAGGAGTGATAACATGAGTATGAGCCATATTACTAGATAAAAATAGGGATCACCAGGTGTCAGAAAAAAATAGATACTTAAAACAAGGTAATATCTGCCTGATATCTGGCCTCGGATTCCTGTTAAAAGGTAATAGCCTGTATAACATGGGTTGAGACAATGATGGGGAACTGGTAGCTCGACGCGTTTCGTGGTTCGCGACCACTCATCAGGAGCAGACATGTCAAGTTTCTAGAATTAAAGTTATATCATGAGTCAAAAGTGGATACATGAGGGCTAATAATCCCCCAAACAGTAGAGGTACTCACGGTAGGCATGGGTTGACGGTAAGTGGCCAGGTGCGGCAAGCCGTCCAGAACTAATGCCAACCGGGAGCTGAGGCAGGCATCCCCGCCGCGGCGACCAAAAACAGGCACCCCCCCCGGGGGAGGTGATGAGGAGCCACGAGGCACCCTAGAGATAAAAGTGGCAGATGAGTCAAGGTGCAAGGGGGGAGTGAGTGCAGGAGAAAAGGTATGGAGGGTGACAATGGGGGGGGAAAAGGAGGGGAGGGTGTGAGGGAGGTGGATAAGTGAGGGTGGTATGGTAGTCCGTGAGTGAGGATGTGGATTGAGGACAAGGTGAGGTGAATGAGGCTGGGACAACCCGCTGGTGAAACACATCAGGGGGAAAAGAAAAGAAGATAGAGTTGGGGTGAAGGGGGTATTACCTGTGTGCCATAGGTGAAGATGGTGTAAGTAGAGAGCCAACGGCCACACTGTAGTGCGCCTCGAGCCTCGCACCGCCCCAGGTGACCAAGAGCGCCCATAAATAGGCGCCGCCGCGGGGAAGCCCGCCAACGTCACGCCCGCCGGGCCGGAAGTGGGAGGAGCTCCAGCGGGATGCCGACCGATGGTCGGCAGCCGCCAGGACCATCCCGTTGGCCCGCGAGCATGGAAACAACAACGCAAGGGGCGTGGCGGCGCCGGAGGCGCGGCACACGTCCACCGCGGGTGGCGTGACGTCGATGGGCAGTGGCAGCAAGCCCCGCCCCCACGACCGCCCACCAGGACAAGCGGGCGGGCGGGGGGGGAGGGGAAGACAGTGCCCATCGCAGCTCCCGGGTGAGGCAAAGACCAGACGGCCAATCGGCCGGCCAAAACCATCAACCCAGGGTAAGGTTAACTGGTAATGCAGAGAAAGGTTGGACATTGTAGTTGAGGCCCAACCACAAAATTAGAGATATGACATGTCATAATGGACTGGTATACGTGAAACAAGGGGGTAAACACAGGTGAGGCTACCAAGAAATCAATAAAGGCAGAAGAGTAACGATCATTGATAAAGTCAAGATTAAACAGTAGAGCAAACCATGGGCTTCCATCCCTATTAATATGAACCAAATGGGGGAGGGGAATTGGGACTTTAAATGAAATGGCGCCGGGTAAGGTCGCACGTTTCCATCCCTATGTCTACAATACATAAAACCCACAGGCTGCAGCGAGCGAGTGAGGAGGAGGGGGGGTTTGGGACTTTGAATGAAGCCAATGGTTTGCAAGCCGACACATAACGGTGGATCAAATAAATTTTATTTCATATTCATACACACAATGGTATCAAAACAATGTCAAAATAAACATTTGGTAAAATGTTAGCATTGATAACCACAGATCAACGTAAGGATCATTAGCATTGTTATCAAAGGTATAGCAGGTAACAGGAGTGATAACATGAGTATGAGCCATATTACTAGATAAAAATAGGGATCACCAGGTGTCAGAAAAAAATAGATACTTAAAACAAGGTAATATCTGCCTGATATCTGGCCTCGGATTCCTGTTAAAAGGTAATAGCCTGTATAACATGGGTTGAGACAATGATGGGGAACTGGTAGCTCGACGCGTTTCGTGGTTCGCGACCACTCATCAGGAGCAGACATGTCAAGTTTCTAGAATTAAAGTTATATCATGAGTCAAAAGTGGATACATGAGGGCTAATAATCCCCCAAACAGTAGAGGTACTCACGGTAGGCATGGGTTGACGGTAAGTGGCCAGGTGCGGCAAGCCGTCCAGAACTAATGCCAACCGGGAGCTGAGGCAGGCATCCCCGCCGCGGCGACCAAAAACAGGCACCCCCCCCCGGGGGAGGTGATGAGGAGCCACGAGGCACCCTAGAGATAAAAGTGGCAGATGAGTCAAGGTGCAAGGGGGGAGTGAGTGCAGGAGAAAAGGTATGGAGGGTGACAATGGGGGGGGAAAAGGAGGGGAGGGTGTGAGGGAGGTGGATAAGTGAGGGTGGTATGGTAGTCCGTGAGTGAGGATGTGGATTGAGGACCAACGGGATGGTCCTGGCGGCTGCCGACCATCGGTCGGCATCCCGCTGGAGCTCCTCCCACTTCCGGCCCGGCGTGCGTGACGTTGGCGGGCTTCCCCGCGGCGGCGCCTATTTATGGGCGCTCTTGGTCACCTGGGGCGGTGCGAGGCTCGAGGCGCACTACAGTGTGGCCGTTGGCTCTCTACTTACACCATCTTCACCTATGGCACACAGGTAATACCCCCTTCACCCCACTTCTATCTTCTTTTCTTTTCCCCCTGATGTGTTTCACCAGCGGGTTGTCCCAGCCTCATTCACCTCACCTTGTCCTCAATCCACATCCTCACTCACGGACTACCATACCACCCTCACTTATCCACCTCCCTCACACCCTCCCCTCCTTTTCCCCCCCCATTGTCACCCTCCATACCTTTTCTCCTGCACTCACTCCCCCCTTGCACCTTGACTCATCTGCCACTTTTATCTCTAGGGTGCCTCGTGGCTCCTCATCACCTCCCCCGGGGGGGGGTGCCTGTTTTTGGTCGCCGCGGCGGGGATGCCTGCCTCAGCTCCCGGTTGGCATTAGTTCTGGACGGCTTGCCGCACCTGGCCACTTACCGTCAACCCATGCCTACCGTGAGTACCTCTACTGTTTGGGGGATTATTAGCCCTCATGTATCCACTTTTGACTCATGATATAACTTTAATTCTAGAAACTTGACATGTCTGCTCCTGATGAGTGGTCGCGAACCACGAAACGCGTCGAGCTACCAGTTCCCCATCATTGTCTCAACCCATGTTATACAGGCTATTACCTTTTAACAGGAATCCGAGGCCAGATATCAGGCAGATATTACCTTGTTTTAAGTATCTATTTTTTTCTGACACCTGGTGATCCCTATTTTTATCTAGTAATATGGCTCATACTCATGTTATCACTCCTGTTACCTGCTATACCTTTGATAACAATGCTTATGATCCTTACGTTGATCTGTGGTTATCAATGCTAACATTTTACCAAATGTTTATTTTGACATTGTTTTGATACCATTGTGTGTATGAATATGAAATAAAATTTATTTGATCCACCGTTATGTGTCGGCTTGCAAACCATTGGCTTCATTCAAAGTCCCAAACCCCCCCTCCTCCTCACTCGCTCGCTGCAGCCTGTGGGTTTTATGTATTGTAGACATAGGGATGGAAACGTGCGACCTTACCCGGCGCCATTTCATTTAAAGTCCCAATTCCCCTCCCCCATTTAGCTCTTGCAAGAAACTATGGCCAAGACACAGGAACACAATAAAGAAGTTTTTGATAAAAAGAAACGTGGAGAACTGTTACTGGCACCCGGTAATCTAGTTTGGTTGTCTACACTGAACCTGAAGATGGCATGCCCTTCGAAAAAGCTGGGTCCTAAATTCATAGGCCCATTTCCTGTGAAGAGGAAAATCAATGAAGTGGCTTACGAGTTGGAACTTCCTGAGTCACTTAAAATTCATCCTGTTTTCCACGTAACACTATTAAAACCCTCTGTTGCTAATCCCTTTCCTGGCCGAAGCTCTGACCCTCCTGATCCTGTATTAGTAGATGGGGAAGAGGAGTTTGAGGTAGAAGCAATAGTGGATTGCAGGAGGAGAAACAATCAAACTCAATTCCTGATCAAATGGAAGGGCTATGGGCCCGAGGAGAATTCATGGGAACCTGAAGAAAACATCCACGCTGAGAGTCTGGTTCAATCCTTCAAAAGGTCCCATCCTGAAAAATTGGCTCGGATGGGCATCCGGAGGCTGCCCCTTGGGGGGGGCAATGTCATGAAGATCCTGCCAGTAACAGGCAGAGTAGACCCATCGGTGCACGATTGCGGGCGTCTATGCGCACGCGCACATGCACTCGTTAGTGTCTGGCGGGTTATTTAAACCTGTCTGGCACTTGCATCATTGCTGTTTGCTCTGCAGCTCTGTGTATGTGTTCCCTTAAAACCTGATATCTGCTTCTGTTTTGACCCGGCTTGCTTTGAGACTATTCCTGTTATCTGCCTGTACCTGATCCCTGGCTTGTTTGACGATCCCTCTGCCTGCTCCTTTTGTACCTCTGCTGCCAGCCTGCTTACCGACCCGGCCTGTCTGACGATCCTGGACTTCCATCCAATCTGCTGAGCCATCCAGGCTGTTCACCTGTCTGCTGATCATCCAGTCTGCTGGGCCTGTCTGCTGAGCCATCCAGACTGTTCACCTGTCTGCTGATCATCCAGTCTGTTGGGCCTGTCTGCTGAGCCATCCAGGCTGTTCACCTGTCTGCTGATCATCCAGTCTACTGGGCCTGTCTGCTGAGCCATCCAGGCTGCTCACCTGTCTGCCTGATCCATCCAGTCTGCTGTCCTGTCTGCTGAGTCGTCCAGTCTGCAGTTCCTGTCTACTGATCCATCCCATCAGCTGTGCCGGCCATCTGATCCTTCTGCTGTTGATCCTGCCAGGCACTCATACCACTCCGCACTCCTGCACCCCTGTCACCACTATCAGGGGCTCTCGAGTCGGAGGCGTAGGAGAGGCCATCCTCTGCAATTCGGGCTCACCCTTTAGGTACGTAACAGGTGCTTTACGGGCCCTGGGCTGTGGATCACCTGATAAAAAGAGGGCCTCGGTCCCTGAAGGTTTTTTAACGGAGCCCACTGTGAGTGGTGAAGATTGGGTCTGTTACCACAGAACCCTGCAGCTGGATAAGGTGAGGGAGATGCCTAAGGAATTTTTCTAATTCTTGTGGGTTTTTTCCTTTTAAAGTAAATGTTGTCATGCCTATAGTCACCACCGGGGGCTGTCAAGAGCACGTACCTGATTCCATGCTTGTCAGTCTCGCTCTGTGTCACAAGCTGCACGCTTCTTCCAGCCCAAGCTCCAGGTAAGACGTGGGAAGGGTTTTTTTTCTTCTCGGAATGTCCCCCCACCTGGATAGCTTCACTCCAGGAGGCAGAGGGAGCATGGCTCAGTCGGCAGTGTGCCGCGCCGCTCCCGCCGCCATTCCAACGGTTCCCATCGGCAGCTCTCCTCTCCTCCACCCCAGCCCTCTTCCATGCGATCCGGTCGGATCAGAGCCCGCTCGCAAAGGAAAATGGTCTATTTTGAAAAAGATGAGGGGGGCGCGGTGGGTGGTTGGAGGAAGGGGCATTGGCCTGCTTTAGCATCCACAACGCGGGCTGTGTAGCTATAAAGTGCACCTTTTTTCAGGTGCATACAGCTGAAGGAGGGACACAGCGGACAGGTGGCATGTGAGTGTGGGTGACGCAGGCATTCCCAGGCATGTTTACTTAAGCATCAGGCTGAGCCTAATAGCAGTGGCAGTTGCTGGACTATTGCTCAGCAGTGGGTGCATTTTTTTGGTAGTATCTCTACATTTGTGCTTAGCACTATGACCAGAGGAGGTGGTACAAATTACATAAAAACCAAGGGCACAAAGGGGTCACCCTAAGGACCCTCCCTCTGCAACACCATCCCCCCCCTGAAAGACCTAGGGAGGCTGGTCAGAGTGAGCCATCGGGGTCATCAGGGGCTGCAATTGCTTCTGACACTTCAACCCCTGTCTATATAACTGAGCAGGTTTTCTCCTCAGCTATGAGTGGATTGGAGGAAAGATTAGTGGTCTTAATCGCATCTTCACAGAGTGGAAGAAAACCCATTTGGTCCCCTTCTACCACCTAGAATCCTCAAACAGAGGAACAGTGGGAGGGGGAAGATAAATTCCCCTCAGGGGACAGTGAAGAGGCTGATGATTCCTCTTCCAAGGGATCAAGTGGGGAAGGACCTTCTTCAACTTCACATGCTGAGAAGATGCTGAAGTTGCTGGTGCATTCTCTTAGTGAGATGGTCCGCTCCACATTTAAGCTACCCTTAACGAAGTCGGTTGAAGAGCTCACTTCCTGTTTGGGTTCACTAAAGCCTCCTCAAGCTTTGCGTGCTTTTCCTGTCCATTCATTACTAGAAAAGCTTATGTATTCTGAGTGGGATCACCCAGATAAGCATTTTTTCCCTCCTAAAAAGTTTTCAACACTTTATCCTATGCAGGAAAAATTTACTAAGATGTGTAGTATACCAGCAATTGACACTGCTATATCCTCTGTGAATACAAGTTTGACTTGTCTGGATGGCAATGCGCAAATGCTTAGGGATCCAACTGATAAAAAATTGGAATTCTTGTTAAAAAACATTTTCTCCTTGGCAGGTTCAGTGGCTCAACCTGCAGTGGCTGCAATTGGGCTATGTCAGTCCTTGAGAGACCATTTAAAACAGGTGCTCAAGGTTTTCCCTGAACAGCAGGCCCAGGAGTTAGCCGAGCTGCCAGCAGCTTTGTGTTTTGCAATTGACGCAATCAGAGATTCTATTCTTCAAACCTCTCGCCTTACCCTTGGGTTGGTACATATGCATAGAATCTTATGGTTGAAAAGTTGGCCAGCCGAAGCGCCATGCAAAAAGCTCCTGGCTGGTATTTCTTTCCACGGTGAGAAGCTGTTTGGGGAGGATTTGGACAAATATATCCAAAAAATATCAAGTGGGAAAAGTACCCTTTTGCCAGTTAAGAAAAAGAGTGAACGTCCCTCATTTAAACGGGCTCTTCCTCCAGTGCCAGGGGCATCAGCCTCCAGGCAGTCGCGACGGCCTCCACCGTCTGGTTCAAGAGGTTGGTCAAAGAGGCACGGGCCACAGTCATAAAGATAAGTTTCTCTTAGATCCCAAAAGGAGGAGTGCCTGGCTGGAGAGGTTATCGGAGGAGTTGGGAGGACCCGAAGGCCCGGTCCGAGCACAGTCCACAAGCTTTACAGCTCGTTCAGTTACCATTGGTGGTGTGAGGAGGACCCAAAGGCCCTGGCCGGGTCACAAGCTTGCACGGCTTGTCCAGCTGGTAAGCCTGCAGTTCATATGGTGGTGGATTCAGTGTTTCATAATACGGAAGATTGTTCACAGGGTGTTTTTATACTCAGACTCTCCGTTTGAAAATAACCCTTCATGCAAAGACTTTATTCAACGATGCTGCAGAGATTTTTATGCTAATTTTTTTACAGGTTTATTGTCATTGGACATTTGTTCACTATTTCAGTGCAAATGGGGAGTTTGGGACTTTAGATGAGCCACACAGGGTGCCTCCATCCCGGGTTTAATGAAACAAAAAAGGGAAAATGGGACTTTGAATGAAGTGGTTGACGTGTAGATGATAATGATCAAATTTAATGGTTGAAATAAAAAGTATATAAATACATGACAGTGGAATAATTCATGTAAAAAGGTCAATAAATGAATGTTACCATATTGGTGCATATGCATAACAATAATACCATCATAATCATAAATCTATCATATTCATAAATATATGCATGGTCAGCACGTAGCAATGGTATGGTCAATACACATATCAGAAGGCAGCATGATAGATAATTCAATGAATAAAAATTGATGATGTATACAGATATATATCTTGATAAAGCACATAGCTACATCCCGACGCGTTTCTGTGTAAAAACACTTCATCAGGGGCGGATGTAGTAGGTATCTATAAAAATATAACGTAGAGTATAGTAAAAATTAATTCTAATGTAAGAGTACGTATAGTAAGACAAGACAATCTTGTCAACCCCGAGTGCTTACGTGCCACAGATAGCGACGGTGTGCAGTGAATGCAGAAAACAGGGCCGTAGAAGTGGTCCGTCCCGGGAGCTGAGGTGGTTATGTGCGCCAAATCCAGAGGGGCGCACACGCAGAGCCCTCCAAAAGTCGCAGGCCTCTCATCCCAGTGTCCAGCACGGTGAAAGGAATGGAAATGATGATGTGCCCTGAAATAGGTAAATAAAGTGACCATTAATGGGTATGAATGGAAATGAAAAACCCAAGTGGAGGGGTGAAAAAGAGTGTGCAAAAGGGGTGGTGATGTGAACCACCTCCAATGTACTGAAGTGAGTACCCTGGAGAATCCATAAACCACAGTGGTGTTTTTTTTATTTTTCTTACCGCTGTGGTTTGTGGATTCTCCAGGGTACTCACTTCATGTGTATTGACCATACTATATACCATTGCTACATGCTGACCATGTATATATTTATAAATATGATGGATTTATGATTATGATGGTATTATTGTTATGGATTTGCACCATTATGGTAACATTCATTTATTGACCTTTTTATATGAATTATACAACTGTCATGTATTTATATACTTTTTACTTCAACCATTAAATTTGATCATTATCATCTACACGCGTCAACCACTTCATTCAAAGTCCAATTTTCCCTTTTTTGTTTCATTTGTTTACTATTTAATCGCTTGGCATATTGGATCATTTTTCACCTAATATTTTTCAATTTCGCAGGTCAATTTCAAGCATTATTACCATATGCGTTTATTTGATTGGCACATGTTCTTTAATTTTATTGTGTGTATTTCCTTTCTGTAGTGCAGCTCCTTTTCCCCTTTTAAACCTCAGGGTCAACCCCAGGGACAAAAGAAATCCTGGGGGAGGAAACCCACAAGACAGAATGCTAAAGCCTCTTTATGAAGGGGCGCCCCCGCTCGCTCGAGTGGGGGGAAGACTTCTGCAGTTCTCTAGGGTCTGGCAGGAAGAATTTCGAGACAGATGGGTGGTCTCCAAAATAGCTCTAAGGTACAAACCAGAGTTCCGAGAATTCCCGTCTCCTCTTTTCTTCAGGTCAAATGTCCCCAAAGATCCAGAGAAAAAGAATTCTCTCTTTCTAGCGTTAGACCGACTTTTGTAGCAAAAAGTGAGCTTGGTGATCCCCATGGAAGAGCAGGGGTTGGGGTTTTATTCAAACCTTTTCACGGTGCCAAAACCAGATGGGGATGTCAGACCCATTCTAGATCTCAAAGATCTAAACCGGTTACTGAAAATTGGCTCTATTCGCATGGAATCAATCTGATCAGTAGTCTCCATCCTACAAGGAGGCATCAATCGACATCAAGGATGCATACCTGTATGTACCTATTTTCCCCGCTCACCAGAAGTATCTGTGTTTCGAAGTAGAAAAACTTCATTTTCAGTTTGTAGCCTTGCCTTTCAGTCGAGCTACTGCACCTCGGGTGTTTACAAAACTTCTGGCCCTTCCTCTGGCCAGATTACGGACTTGAGGTTTAACAATAATAGCATACCTGGACAACCTGCTCTTGATAGATTGGTCGGTAGCCCGCTTGGACCAAAGCATGGTCACCACAGTCAACTACCTGGAATACCTAGGTTGGGTCCTCAACCCAGAGAAATCTTCTTTAAAGCCAATAAGAAGATTAGAGTACTTGGGTCTGGTTATAGATACAGCCCAGAAGAGGGTGTTTTTACCCCAGGGAAAGATCAGTGCCATAAAGGAGCTGGTTCAGGTGGTCAGGGCAAAGAAGGGTCCTTCCATTCGCCTTTGTATGAGGTTGTTGGGGAAGATGGTGGCTTCATTCGAAGCAGTTCCCTATGCTCAGTTTCATTCCAGACTGCTGCAAAACAGTATTCTATCGGCCTGGAACAAGAAGGTTCAAGCACTAAATTTTCCAATGCGTTTGTTGCCAAAAGTGCGCCAGAGCCTCAGTGGGTGGAGAATACCTGAGAATCTGCAGAAGGGGAAATCCTTCTTACCAGTTACCTGGAAGGGGGTACACACAGATGCCAGCCTTTCTGGTTAGGGAGCAGTCCTGGAAGAGGCGTCTGTCCAGGGGAAATGGTCCAGAACCGAAAGGACCTTGCCCATCAACATTGTAGAGATTCGGACAGGACAGCGCGTCTAGCCCTAAAGGCCTGGCCATTCAGGTTGCAGAATTCTCCTGTCAGGATTCAATCCGACAATGCCACAGCAATGGCTTATATCAATCACCAAGGGGGCACCAGAAGTCAGGCAGCCCAGGGAGAGGTAAACCAAATCATAACCTGGGCAGAAAAGCATGTGCCGTGCATATCTGCAATCTTCATTCCAGGGGTAGAGAACTGGCAGGCGGACTACTTAAGTCGCCAGCAGTTGTTCCCGGGGGAATGGTCCCTTCACCCCAACATCTTCCTGGCTATATGCCAAAGATGGGGGATCCTGGATGTAGATCTGTTTGCGTCCAGGTTCAACAACAAAGTCGACAACTTTGTGTCAAAAACAATGGATCCGCTCGCATGCGGAACCGATGTGTTGGTGACCCCGTGGGATCAGTTCTCACTGATTTATGCATTCCCTCCTATTCTGCTGCTACCTCCACTCCTTTGCAGGATCAAGCGGGAAAGGAAGTCAGTAGTTCTTGTGGCCCCAGCGTGGCCCAGAAGATCTTGGTATGCAGAAATAGTAAAGGTGGTGGTAGGGGCCCCATGGACCCTACCACCACGTCCAGACCTGCAATCGCAGGGACCAGCGTTCCATCCTACTTCACAAGCGCTAATGCCGCGTACACACGATTGGAAATTCCACCAGCAAAACTCAGATGAGAGCTTTTTGTCGGAAAATGTGACCGTGTGTATGCTCCATCAGTCTTTTGCTGGCGGAATTCCAGCCAGCAAAAGATTGAGAGCATGTTCTCTATTTTTCGGTCGGAAAAAGTTCCTATCCGAAAATGCGATCGTCTGTACAAATTCCGACGTGCAAAATTCCTACGCATGCTCAGAAACAATTTGACGCATGCTTGGAAGCATTGAACTTCATTTTTTCGGCTCATCGTAGTGTTGTACGTCACCGCGTTCTTGGCGGTCGAAAGTTCAGAGAACTTTTGTGTGTCCGTAAGGCAAGCTTGAGCGGAATTCCGTCGGAAAAACCATCCACGTTTTTTTCCACGGAAAATCTGCTCGTGTGTACGGGGCATAAATTTAACGATTTGGCTATTGAAACCCACATTCTGAAGAATCGTAGGCTTTCAGGCTCAGTGATGGCTACCTTGATTAATGCAAGGAAACCAGCTTCCAGAGTCATTTATTATAGAGTCTGGAAGGCATATGTTTCCTGGTGTGAATTCAGGGGTTGGCATCCTAGGAAGTGTGTCATAGGTAGAATTCTTGCTTTTCTGCAAATGGGGCTAGAGATGAAAGTGGCCTTGAGTACTATCAAGGGCCAGGTCTCGGCCTTATGGTTTTGTTTCAACGTCCGCTTGCTTCGCATTCTTTGATCCGAAGCTTTATACAGGGGGTAGTGCAGCTTAATCCACCGGTTATAAAAGAAAGGGAAAGGTCTGGTGTATTACCAGTGAAGCACCTCCATCCCTAAAATATGCAACAAAAAAGAAAAAACTCGCCCTGGGACATTACATGAGGTGGGCACCGCTAAGCCAATAAAAGTAACAGCAGTAAATACAGTATATATTTATTTGGTAAAAGTAGTACATGCATTGATATCATCAGAAAAAGCCAATTCATACAGAGTACATATAAATGGGTAAGGTAAAAAAGGTGGTACATTTGTGTATAAACAATCACATGACATACAGACATCAGGTGTACCCGACATGTTTTGCGAGTCCCAGCTCGCTCTTCAGGGGTAGATGTGTATGAATTGTACCTAAGGCAAAAGGAAACAGATTGGGTATGTAGCATGTCATAAAGGTCAGACCTTTATGTTTACAGTCAATACATACTATGGACATAGCGAGACCAATAGGGATATACATTTTCTGTCCGTGCGATGCTTTCCCCCCAATCGACCCTGTGTGGGATTCTTTCTGCCTCCGCCTCCTCAGCTCCCTGGCAAGACACCTGCTGCCGCTGTTTGGAGGCTGCACACCCGCTGGTTCGGCTATGTGTAGTGGTGAGTATGGGACCCTTACTCATTAGGCCCCTCTTACCCTCTGCCTAAAAACACCAATATCATGCTACATACCCAATCTGTATCCTTTTACCTTGGGTACAATTCATACACATCTACCCCTGAAGAGCGAGCTGGGACTTGCGAAACATGTCTGGTACACCTGATGTCTGTATGTCATGTGATTGTTTATACACAAATGTACCACCTTTTTTTACCTTACCCATTTATATGTACTCTGTATGAACTGGCTTTTTCTGATGATATCAATTCATGTACTACTTTTACTGAATAAATACAGTGGGGCAAAAAAGTATTTAGTCAGCCACCAATTGTGCAAGTTCTCCCACTTAAAAAGATGAGAGAGGCCTGTAATTGTCATCATAGGTATACCTCAACTATAGGAGACAATGTGGAAACAAATCCAGACAATCATATTGTCTGATTTTTGAAAGAATTTATTTGCAAACTATGGTGGAAAATAAGTATTTGGTCACCTACAAACAAGCAAGATTTCTGTCTTTTACTGACCTGTATCTTCTTCTTTAAGATTCTCCTCTGTCCTCCACTCATTACCTGTATTAATGGCACCTGTTTGAACTTGTTATCAGTATAAAAGACACCTGTCCACAACCTCAAACCGTCACACTCCAAACTCCACTATGGGGAAGACCAAAGAGCTGTAGAAGGACACCAGAAACAAAATTGTAGACCTGCACCAGGCTGGGAAGACTGAATCTGCAATAGGCAAGCAGCTTGGTGTGAAGAAATCAACTGTGAGAGCAATAATTAGAAAATGGAAGACATACAAGATAATCTCCCTCGATCTGGGGCTCCATGCAAGATCTCACCCCGTGGGGTCAAAATGATCACAAGAACGGTGAGCAAAAAATCCCAGAACCACACGGGGGGACCTAGTGAATGACCTGCAGAGAGCTGGGACCAGCATAACAGAGGTTACCATCAGTAACACACTACGCCACCAGGGCCTCAGATCCTGCAGTGCCAGACATGTCCCCCTGCTTAAGCCAGTACATGTCCGGGCCCATCTGAGGTTTGCTAGAGAGCATTTGGATGATCCAGAAGAGGATTGGGAGAATGTCATATGGTCAGATGAAACCAAAATAGAACTGTTTGGTAGAAACACAACTCGTCGTGTTTGGAGGAGAGAGAATGCTGAGTTGCAACCAAAGAACACCATATCTACTGCGAAGCATGGGGTGGCAACATCATGCTTTGGGGCTGTTTCTCTGCAAAGGGAACAGGACGACTGATCCATGTACATGAAAGAATGAATGGGGCCATGTATCGTGAGATTTTTAGTGCAAACCTCCTCCCATCAGCAAGGGCATTGACAATGAAACATGGCTGGGTCTTTCAGCATGAGAATGATCCCAAACACACCACCCGGGCAACGAAGGGGTGGCTTTGCAAGAAGCATTTCAAGGTCCTGGAGTGGCCTAGCCAGTCTCCAGATCTCAACCCCATAGAAAACCTTTGGAGGAAGTTGAAGGTCCGTGTTGCCCAGCGACAGCCCCAAAACATCACTGCTCTAGAGGAGATCTGCATGGAGGAATGGGCCAACATACCAGCAACAGTGTGTGACAACCTTGTGAAGACTTACAGAAAACATTTGACCTCTGTCATTGCCAACAAAGGGAATATAACAAAGTATTGAGATGAATTTTTGATATTGACAAAATACTTATTTTCCACCATAATTTGCAAATAAATTATTTCCAAATCAGACAATGTGATTGTATTTGCTTCCACATTTTGTCTCTCATAGTTGAGGTATACCTATGATGATAATTACAGGCCTCTCTCATCTTTTTAAGTGGGAGAACTTGCACAATTGGTGGCTGACTAAATACTTTTTTGCCCCACTGTATATACTGTATTTACTTTTATTGGCTTAGCTAGTTTTTCTGGTAGCCATTTCTTCTGCAAGAAGGGTATCAGAGTTGGCGGCTCTTGTAAAGAGCCATATTTAATCATTCACAAGGATAGCGTAGTATTGCGTCCTCATCCTAGCTTTCTGACAAAGGTGGTTTCAGGTTTTCACCTAAACCAGGATATTGTTTTACCTTCATTTTTTTCCAGAACCCTGTTCTAAGGAAGAAAAGTCACTACATTCTTTGGATGTAGTGAGAGCAGTCAAAATCTATTCGAAAGCGACTGCTCAGATTCGGAAAACAGATGTTTTGTTTGTGTTGTCTGAAGGTCCTAGGAAAGGACAGCGTCGAAATCCACTATTGCCAAATGGATTCGGCAAGTAATTGTTCAAGCTTATGGCTTTATAAAGAAAGGTTCCACCATTTCAAATCAAAGCGCACTTCACCTGGGCTGTTAGTGCTTTGTGGGCAGTGCATCACCAAGCCTCCATGGCTAAAATCTGCAAGGCCGCAACCTGGTCTTCAGTCCATACATTCACCAGATTCCATCATCAGGTGGATGTAAGAAAGCATGAGAATATCGTCTTTAGGCGCAGTGTACTGCAGGCAGCAGTATAGGTCCTCAGGTCTGATTGGACCCTACTTTTGTTTGTGTCCCCTCCCCTCAGGTGGCATTGCTCTGGGACATCCCATATAGTAATTACTGTGGCTCTGTGTCCCGTGATATACGATAAAGAAAATAGGATTTTTTTCTTGTACAAAAGGTTTTATTGAAAATATATGTCAACAAAAAAAAAGAATACAAAACAGTGATGGATACATCGTGAATTAACTGGTATTCTGACATAACGGTATGATATCAGTATGTAATAATATGATTGCAGACATACATGGATAACTAAAAGTTACAATGCGAAATGTTGTTGCAATACATAACTTTAGATGAAGAAATATATACATACATATATATATATATACATACACACACATATACATATACACATATACATACATACATACATATACACACATACATATATACACACACCCACATATACATACGCAAACATACATACGCATCCATACACCGATACACGTGTACACATACACATCTACATACATACACACACATAAAAAAAAAGCAAAATAGAAAGTTATAAAAAAACAGTATTAAATTCGGATTAAATGGAATAACCTGAGAGAGGATGAAATACCTCTGAATGCAATAAAATTGTTTGTTATGATAATTTTCTGATCATTGTAGAGTTAAGCCCGAGGGCCTGAATAAAGAGAAGGAGAAAGAAATTGAAAGTAGAAAAGGAGGGGGGAAGAAAGAAGAGAAGGGAAGGGAAGGAAGGACCCTGGGGTGGGGGGAACGAAGGCTTATTATAAGGAGAGGAGCGATGGGTCTAATCTTGATGGGCGACTGTAAGTCACCCAGGGTTGCCATATCCTGAGGAACTTATCGTGTTTGTCCAGCAATATGGCCGTAAGTTTCTCATTTACCATGATATCATTCACAGTGTTTTTAACTGTTTCAAAACTAAGGTTCGGGGTTTTCCAGGCTCTTGCTATGGTAAGTTTAGTTGCAGTGAAGATCTGTGCTGCTAGCTGACGTTCAGGACGAAGAAGTTCTACAATTGGTTTCCATAAAAGGGCTTCAAAAGGATCCCGCTTTATGTTAGTGTTAAAAAGATTACGTAATAGTGCATATACTCTAACCCATAGTCTGCAGACCCTGGGACAGGTCCACCAAATATGCGCCATCGTGCCCTCCTGTGAGCACCCGCGAAAACATAGGGGGGAGTAAGATGGGATGAAACTTGCTAATTTAGCCGGAGTATAATACCATCTGTAGAAGACTTTATACGCATTCTCTAAAAAGAGAACATTCTTGGAACACTTAGATAGCGCAGTAGTCATACTATGCCAGAGAAAATAGGATTTTTTTAACAGCTTACCTGTAAAATCCTTTCCTTGGAGTACATCACGGGACACAGAGGCCTCCCCCCTCTTTCCGGTTACACGTGTATTGCTTTGCTACAAAACTGAGGTACTCCCAGTAAGGGGAGGGGTTATATGGGGAATTGAACTTCCTGTCAAGGGTGTGTCATACAGTAATTACTGTGGCTCTGTGTCCCGTGATGTACTCCAAGAAAAGGATTTTACAGGTAAGCTGTTATAAAAATCCTATTTTATGGTGAGTACAAAAATGCTTTTTTTTTTTTTTTTTTTGCAATATTATATGTTACAGGTACTTAAAAAAAGGGTCCCTAAGTGTCCCTTTTAAGTTTCAAAAATCTAAACCACTTCCTGTACTGCATTAAGTCAACATGTTGCTCTTTTTTCTTTTGCTCCACAGCCTGTCCTCTTTGAGCACACTGTCAGAGCAGCAGAGGCAGCTAGCACAACAGTTACAGCAGATCACCACCGCTCATCTCACTGTGGTAAGCTTAATTTCTTGCTCCAAACATAGTGTCAGTAATTATTAAAGCTATAAGAAAAAAAAGCTCGTCCCAGCTACACTATCCATATTCCAGCTTTCTTTTTTTTTTCGGAATACCTGGATTGCTTACTATAAGCAACAGGTTTATTAATCTATTGTGGCCAATTGTTTGGTTGTTACTGTTTGCCTGTCTTTTTGCTAAGTGCTGCACACTGCTAAAAATATATATTTAATTAGATCAACACTTTTTTTTATAATTGACACTCTTTGCTTTTCATAGGATCAGCAAAATGTCTTGTATCAAATTGTCCAGCACCTCCAGCAGCGACGGGACCTTCAGCGCCTGATAACGCCAGCTGCACCACCTCTGCTTCCTGTGACAACATGTAGCACTATGGCATCTTCACCTGTCCCACCCATCCTTACTGCACAAGCCCCTCCTTTCCTGGGATCGCAAGGCGAGGTAAGGGTTTAGTAAATTGTGTCACTGATGAAAAATTATTTGTTAGGGGATCTGCAAGCATTTTTAACAATCATTTTCTCAAAATGATTGTGTGTTTAATCCACTGCTGCACTGTAGACTAGCACTTAGTACATGGGCTTGTGCAATGCCATCTGCAATACAGAGTGATGATTTGCAGTAAACCATAGTAACCAATCAAATGTGTTTACTACAATCATAATTATTTATATAGCGCCAACAGTTTATGCAGGGCTTTACAATGTATAGGGGGGACAACACACAGTACAGTTCAATACAAAAGGTACAGGAGGGCCCTGCTCGTAGAGCTTACATTCTAAAGGGAGGGGGTGGTGGTACATTGGTGGTATAATTGAACCAAAAAGCGAGAGAGCATCTAAAATTTTGAGTTCCTAAAACAGCAATAGAGGGGAAATCTTCTAATGGGGACACTGATTGTAATTTTGGAAAATGTTTCTTTCACTTTCTGTTGTCTCTACAGAACAGAAAGCAGAGGAACATTTTCCCAATGCTACAATGATGGAAATATTTTTTTTTTTTTTTTTTAACCACTTCAGCCCCGGAAGGATTTACCCCCTTCCTGACCAGAGCACTTTTTACAATTTGGCACTGCGTCGCTTTAACTGCTAATTGCGCGGTCATGCAATGGTGTACCCAAACGAAATTTGCGTCCTTTTCTTCCCACAAATAGAGCTTTCTTTTGATGGTATTTGATCACCTCTGCCATTTTTATTTTTTGCGCTATAAACGGAAAAAGACCGAAAATTTTGAAAAAAAATGATATTTTCTACTTTTTGTTATAAAAAAAATCCAATAAACTCAATTTTAGTCATACATTTAGGCCAAAATGTATTCGGCCACATGTCTTTGGTAAAAAAAAAGTCAATAAGCGTATATTTATTGGTTTGCGCAAAAGTTATAGCGCCTACAAACTAGGGTACATTTTCTGGAATTTACACAGCTTTTAGTTTATGACTGCCTATGTCATTTCTTGAGGTGCTAAAATGGCAGGGCAGTACAAAACCCCCCCAAATGACCCCATTTTGGAAAGTAGACACCCCAAGGAAATTGCTGAGAGGCATGTTGAACCCACTGAATATTTATTTTTTTTGTCCCAGGTGATTGAATAATGACAAAAAAAAAAAAAAAAATTTACAAAAAGTTGTCACTAAATGATATATTGCTCACACAGGCCATGGGCATATGTGGAATTGCACCCCAAAATACATTCAGCTGCTTCTCCTGAGTACGGGGATACCACATGTGTGGGACTTTTTGGGAGCCTAGCCGCGTATGGGGCCCCGAAAACCAAGCACCGCCTTCAGGATTTCTAAGGGCATAGATTTTTGATTACACTCCTCACTACCTATCACAGTTTTGAAGGCCATAAAATGCCAAGATGGCACAAAACACCCCCAAATGACCCCATTTTGGAAAGTAGACACCCCAAGCTATTTGCTGAGAGGTATGTTGAGTCCATGGAATATTTTATTTTTTGACACAAGTTGTGGGAATGTGACAATTTTTTTTTTTTTTGCACAAAGTTGTCACTAAATGATATATTGCTCACACAGGCCATGGGCATATGTGGAATTGTACCCCAAAATACATTTAGCTGCTTCTCCTGAGTATGGGGATACCACATGTGTGGGACTTTTTGGGAGCCTAGCCGCGTACGGGGCCCCGAAAACCAATCACCGCCTTTAGGATTTCTAAGGGCATAAATTTTTCATTTCACTCCTCACTACCTATCAGAGTTTTGAAGGCCATAAAATGCCAAGATGGCACAAAACCCCCCCAAATTACCCCATTTTGGAAAGTAGACACCCCAAGCTATTTGCTGAGAGGCATGTTGAGTCCATGGAATATTTTATATTTTGACACAAGTTGCTGGAAAGTGACAATTTTTTTTTTATTTTTTTTTTTTTTTGCACAAAGTTGTCACTAAATGATATATTCCTCAAACATGCCATGGGCATATGTGGAATTGCACCCCAAAATATATTCTGCTGCTTCTCCTGAGTACGGGGATACCACATGTGTGGGACTTTTTGGGAGCCTAGCCGCGTACGGGGCCCCGAAAACCAAGCACCGCCTTCAGGATTTCTAAGGGCATAAATTTTTGATTTCACTTCTCACTACCTATCACAGTTTTGAAGGCCATAAAATGCCAAGATGGCACAAAACCCCCCCAAATGACCCCATTTTGGAAAGTAGACACCCCAAGCTATTTGCTGAGAGGCATGTTGAGTCCATGGAATATTTTATTTTTTGACACAAGTTGCGGGAATGTGAGAATTTTTTTTTTTTTTGCACAAAGTTGTCACTAAATGATATATTGCTCACACAGGCCATGGGCATATGTGGAATTGCACCCCAAAATACATTCTGCTGATTCTCCTGAGTACGGGGATACCACATGTGTGGGACTTTTTGGGAGCCTAGCTGCGTACGGGGCCCCGAAAACCCAGCACCGCCTTCAGGATTTCTAAGGGTGTAAAGTTGTAATTTCACTCCCCACTACCTATCAGAGTTTTGAAGGCCATAAAATGCCCAGATGGCACAAACCCCCCCCAATTGACCCCATTTTGGAAAGTAGACACCCCAAGCTATTTGCTGAGAGGCATGTTGAGTCCATGGAATATTTTATATTTTGACACAAGTTGCGGGAAAGTGACAATTTGTTTTTTTTTTTTTTGCACAAAGTTGTCACTAAATGATATATTGTTCAAACATGCCATGGGCATATGTGGAATTACACCCCAAAATATATTCTGCTGCTTCTCCTGAGTACGGGGATACCACATGTGTGGGACTTTTTGGGAGCCTAGCCGCGTACGGGGCCCCGAAAACCAAGCACCGCCTTCAGGATTTCTAAGGGCATACATTTTTGATTTTACTCCTCACTACCTATCACAGTTTTGAAGGCCATAAAATGCCAAGATGGCACAAACCCCCCCCAAATGACCCCATTTTGGAAAGTAGACACCCCAAGCTATTTGCTGAGAGGCATGGTGAGTATTTTGCAGCTCTCATTTGTTTTTGAAAATGAAGAAAGGCAAGAAAAACGTATTTTTTTTTTCTTTTTTCAATTTTCAAAACTTTGTGAAAAAAAGTGAGGTCTGCAAAATACTCACTATACCTCTCAGCAAATAGCTTTGGGTGTCTATTTTCCAAAATGGGGTCATTTGGGGGGGGGTTGTGCCATCTGGGCATTCCATGGCCTCCGAAACTGTGATAGGCAGTGAAGAGTGAAATCAAAAATTTACGCCCTTAGAAAGCCTGAAGGCGGGGCTTGGTTTTTGGGGTCCCGTACGCGGCTAGGCTCCCAAAAAGTCTCACACATGTGGTATCCCCGTACTCAGGAGAAGCAACAGAATGTATTTTGGGGTGTAATTTCACATATTCCCATGGCATGTTTGAGCAATATATCATTTAGTAACAACTTTGTGCAAAAAAAAAAAAAAAAAAAAAAAAAAATTGTCTTTTTCCCGCAACTTGTGTCACAATATAAAATATTCAATGGACTCGACATGCCTCTCAGCAAATAGCTTGGGGTGTCTACTTTCCAAAATGGGGTCATTTGGGGGAGTTTTGAACTGTCCTGGCATTTTATGCACAACATTTAGAAGCTTATGTCACACATCGACCACTCTTCTAACCACTTGAAGACAAAGCCCTTTCTGACACTTATTGTTTACATGAAAAAATTATTTTTTTTTGCAAAAAAATTACTTTGAACCCCCAAACATTATATATTTTTTTAAAGCAAATGCCCTACAGATTAAAATGGTGGGTGTTTAATTTTTTTTTTTCACACAGTATTTGCGCAGCGATTTTTCAAACGCATTTTTTGGGGAAAAAACACACTTTTTTAAATTTTAATACACTAAAACACACTATTTTGTCAAAATGTTTAATGAAATAAAAAAGATGATCTTAGGCCGAGTACATGGATACCAAACATGACATGCTTTAAAATTGCGCACAAACGTGCAGTGGCGAAAAACTAAATACATTTTTAAAAGCCTTTAAAAGCCTTTACAGGTTACCACTTTAGATTTACAGAGGAGGTCTACTGCTAAAATTACTGCCCTCGATCTGACCTTCGCGGTGATACCTCACATGCATGGTGCAATTGCTGTTTACATTTGACGCCAGACCGACGCTTGCGTTCGCCTTTGTGTGAGAGCAGGGGGGGGGGCAGGGGTGCTTTTTTTTTTTTTTTTTTTTTAATTATTTTTTTTGCTTTTTTATCTTATTTTTAAACTGTTCCTTTCATTTTTATTTTTTTTTTATCATTTTTATTGTTATCTCAGGGAATGTAAATATCCCCCATGATAGCAATAGGTAGTGACAGGTACTCTTTTTAGAAAAAATTGGGGTCTATTAGACCCTAGATCTCTCCTCTGCCCTCAAAGCATCTGACCACACAAAGATCGGTGTGATAAAATGCTTTCCCAATTTCCCAATGGCGCTGTTTACATCCGGCGAAATCTAAGTCATGAAATGCTTGTAGCTTCCAGTTTCTTAGGCCATAGAGATGTTTGGAGCCATTCTGGTCTCTGATCAGCTCTATGGTCAGCTGGCTGAATCACCGGCTGCATTCTCAAGTTCCCTGTTGGGACAGGAGAGCCAGAGAAAAACATGGACGACGGTGTGGGGGGGGGGCATTCCCTCCCACTGCTTGTAAAAGCAGTCTAGAGGCTAATTAGCCGCTAGGATTGCTTTTACAAGAAAGCCGACCACTGGCTGAAAAGAATGATACCAAGATGATACCTAAACCTGCAGGCATCATTCTGGTATAACCACTCAAAGTCCAGCAACATACCTGTACGTTGCTGGTCCTTGTTGGGCATACATTGTAAACTTTTTTTTCATGCAGCCTGTGGGCTGAACGAAAAAAAGATATTGATCGGTGGGTATGCCCACCATTAGAATACCTCCCTTCATCCACCCACTTCTAATGATGGGCATACATGCACCATTTATATATGCCGAAGCATGGGGGCATCCTCCCGCAAAAGGCAGGAGCAAATCGCTCCTCCACCCACTACTGCCCCCACGCTTCGGCATATATGCTGAAGTATGTAACTGTGGTGGTGAAATCACCTCCGACAGCGCTGGAGTCGCGGCTTTATGTATCGTGGGAGCAAACGCTGTTGCTGTCAAGATAAATAAATCTGCTCTGCAGCTGAATGGCGTACCTGCTAAGCAAATGATGGTTAACAAAAAAACAAAGTAACATTACAGTATAACAGTATTACTTACCATACCTGCAAAGCAAAATACAAAAAAAACATAGTAAAAAATAAAACATTTAACGCAACCTGTGCCTACCTAAAAATATATATATGCCGAAGCATGGGGGCATCCTCCCGCAAAAGGCAGGAGCAAATCGCTCCTCCACCCACTGCTGCCCCCACGCTTCGGCATATATGCTGAAGTATGTAACTGTGGTGGTGAAATCACCTCCGACAGCGCTGGAGTCGCGGCTTTATGTATCGTGGGAGCAAACGCTGTTGCTGTCAAGATAAATAAATCCGCTCTGCAGCTGAATGGCGTACCTGAAAACACAAAGGTGGTTAACAATAAAAAAAACAAAGTATAAAAAAATTGCATACCTATAAAGCAAACATGATAAAAACATAACAATAAAACATTGCAGTATAGAATGCAGAACAATAGAGAGAGAATAGAGAGAGAACAATAAAACAACAACTATTTTTGGTTTTTTTATTTTATATTTTTTTTGTGTTTTTTTCTTTTTTTTACTTTTTTTTGTTTTTTTTACACTTTTTTTTGTAACTTTAACTTTTTTAACTTTTACCAGGTTTGGGTCTCTCAAAATGCGACAGCATCTTGGGAGACCCTGTGGAAGTGTGCCTAGTCTGTGCAGTGCTGTACCCTACGCTAATACTCCACTAGTGTGTGGTAGCGTTCAAAACATTCACCAATGCAAAGACCAGGATTGCCAGGACAGAGGGGACAACAATACCGGGTGTCACGCCTAAATCCGCGCTTGCTGCAGACACGACATCTTTTTTGGGGGGTTCGTTGGGTAGGGGTACTCGGGAGGGCATAAAGAAAATGCCTCTCATGCAGCCGGCTTACTGCATTTGGTTGGGGATGGTGAGGTGGAGCACCGTCTGGATACAGAAGGGCTCTGACGATCTCTTCCTGGAATTTAAGGAAGGATCCAGTCCGTCCTGAAGCTCTGTATAGCACATAAGCATTCAGCAAAGCCAATTGAAATAAGTAAACAGACACTTTTTTGTACCAGCGTCTGGCCTTACGGGCAATTAGGTACGGCGCCAACAACTGGTCGTTGAGGTCCACCCCTCCCATATTAAGGTTATATTCGTGGACACAGAGGGGTTTCTCCACAACACCAGTCGCCGTAGGAATTTGGACCATCGTGTCTGCATGAAGGGAGGTGAGAACGAAAACATTCTTCTTATCCCTCCACTTCATAGCGAGCAAATTATTATACTTCAAGCAGGCTCTCTCCCCCAGCCTAAGACGGGAATCTACAAGCCGCTGGGGAAAGCCCCGGCGATTAGGTCGCACGGTGCCACATGCTCCAATCTGATGATCAAAAAGGTGGCTAAAAAGTGGCACGCTCGTATAATAATTGTCCACGTACAAGTGGTACCCCTTTCCGAATAAGGGTGACACCAAGTCCCACACTATCTTGCCAGCGCTTCCTATGTAGTCAGGGCAGTTTGTCGGCTCTACGTGACTATCTTTGCCCTCGTAAACCATAAATCTACATGTATAGCCTGTGGCCCTGTCACAGAGCTTATACATCTTGACCCCGTATCTGGCACGCTTGCTGGGAAGGTACTGTTTGAATGACAAGCGGCCAGAAAATTTAACCAGGGACTCATCAACGCAGACAACTTGATGGGGGGTAAACAAGTCTGCAAAACGTTGGTTGAAGTGGTTTACGAGGGGCCGAATTTTGTAGAGCCGATCGTATTCAGGGTCTCCACGAGGACGACAGAGTTCATTGTCGTTGAAGTGCATGAACCGCAAAATCTGCTCGTATCGTGCCCTGGCCATGGAAGCAGAGAACAAGGGTGAATGGTAAATTGGGTCAGTGGACCAATATGACCGCAACTCACTCTTTTTATTCAACCCCATGAGGAGGGAAAGGCCCAGAAAGATCTTAAATTCGGAGACCGTAATTGGTCTCCAATCTCTGGCAAGGGTGGACTGGGGCATAGTGGCGATGTATTGACCAGCGTATAAATTGCTTTGGTCCACAATAGATCTAAAGAGATCTTCGGTGAAAAACAGCGAATAAAAATCCAGTGGCATAAAGTCAACTGTTTCCACCTGAATTCCGGGTTGGCCAGTGAAAGGGGGAAGTAAGGGTGCTGCAGAAGTGGTGGGTACCCAATTCGGATTGGCCAATGCAGCAGGAAGGGCACTATGGGCACGACGGGCCTGTGTTCGTCTTCTTGGTGGCAGCGGGACACTACTAGTGCTTGCCACCTCGCCAGCTTGAACTGCACTTATGGGACTCGCCACGTCACCACGTGATACTGCAGTGCTGGATGTACGACCAGGGTGTACTAGGCCGCTGGTGCTTGCCAGTTCACCAGAAGGAGTAGCGGCACTAGTACCTCTCTGCTCCCTACGAGAGCCCTGCGGTTCATGCACTTCAAGGACAGCATAAGTTCGGGGTCTGGTACGCCTGACCTTAGCAGGGACCACAACTCCGTTGTCAGAGCTATCTGTCATGGAGCCGCTGTCCTCTACAGGATCGTATTCTGAGCCTGAACTTGACAGATGAGTGACTTCCTCTTCACTATCTGTCATGCTCAGAATCCTGTAGGCCTCTTCACTAGTGTACCTTCGATTTGCCATTTTGGCCTCTAAATTTAGGGGTACACTAGTGAGACTCACAGGCAAAAAAGCTCCTGACTGTCAGCGACTGATTCAAAACGCTACCAAAAAACTGTTAGCGATCGCAGGGATCAGGCCTGACTCTGCGACCGCTGCAGTTATGTGTGCTTAGTGTTTTGTAAGTGTCAGTAATCGATCGATACTGCACTTGGGTGGGCTGGGCTGGGCTGGGCCGAGGAGCAAAACGCAGGTGCTAGCAGGTATCTGGGCTGATCCCGCTAACACTGCGTTTCAGGGAACCCTAAACTTCTGGGGAGTATAGATCTGATCGGATCAGATATCGATCCGTTCAGATACTATAGCACTAAGGGAGGTGTATGCTGCGTGCGTGGGTTTTAGCGGTACTGGCGCTAACCTGACGCTGCCTGGGGCGACGCAGACCTTATTTGATCCTAAAAACTTAACTTCTATCACCGCCGGGCAATTAGGGGGTTAAACCTTTATAGGGTAATAAACGGCGGGTGCCCTAAAACTATAATAAACTGTAATAAACTGTAATAAACTATAATAAACTACAAAAAACAAACTATCTAACCAGCGTCACCCGTAACACTTATACGGTGATCGCTGGTGAAAGGGTTAACTAGGGGGCAATCAGGGGGTTAAAACCTTTAGCAGGTAGTATATGGGGGTCCCTGTCGCTATAAAACACTGACAGCGAACCTATATACTTACCTCCCTAAACTAGCGTCACCTGTGTCACTAATACAGCGATCAGAAAAACGATCGCTTAGCAACACTGGTGACGGGGGGTAATCAAGGGGTTAACTTTTATTAGGGGGGGTTAGGGGGTACCCTGGACCTAAGGGGGGGTACCCTAGACCTAAAGGGGGCTACCCTAACAGCCCTAACACTTATAACTGACAAACTGACACCAATGCAAAAAAAAAAAAAAAAACTGCTATTGGTGTCAGAGTGACAGTGGGTACAGGGGGGTGATCGGGGGGTGACAGGGGGGTGAAAAGTGTGCCTGGCGTGTTCTACTGAACGTGTGGTGTTGGTGCACTTACTTGGATGTCTTCTCTCCTCGGCGTCGGATCAAAAAGACCGGCTCCGTGAGAGATGACATCACTTCCTCTCCCTCTGTTTACATTACAGAGGGAGAGGAAGCATTCGATTCGTGGGAGCGATCGGGAGGGGGTGGCCATCAATGGATGGCCTCCCCCTGACCCCTAATCGCCCGCGAACGAGAGCCGACCACTCAGGGTACGTGATTTTGCCTGCCCGTGCCGACCTGCTCACGTATATAGGCGTGAGGCGGTCGGCAAGTGGTTAAAGAAACTATCTTATTTTTTTAAACACTCTCATGACAAACAATTGTCAAAGCACTATGGGTTAAGCAAAAGCGACAACACTACTAAGGAAGCTTCCTCTTTTGCACAACTTTGTGCAGAATTTTCACTACCCACTAGATATTTTTATCAATACCTCCAACTCCTGCATTTAAGAAAAAGAAATCCCCCTTCATTGGGACTTTGTAGGCAACAGACACATATATATATATAATCAAAAAGGTATATTTTATTGAATGTACATAAAAACATTTGATCATATAGTTACATAGTTACATAGTTAGTATGGTTGAATAAAGACACCAGTCCATCCAGTTCAACCTGAGTGAGTGTGGGTGCGTGTCTACAATTATCCCTATCTATTTAAGGTACCCATATTGTGCCATCAATTTATGAAGCACTCTACACATACATCAGACACTCACATTGGTCCCTACCCTCAAGGAGCCCACAATCCAAGGTCCCCAACTCACATTCATATACTAGGGCCAATTTTGGACAGAAGCCAATTAACCTACCAGCATGTCTTTGGAGTACCCGGAGGAAACCCACGCAGGCACAGGGAGAACATGCAAACTCCAGGCAGGTAGTGTCGTGGTTGGGATTCGAACCAGCGACCCTTTTTACTGCTAGGCGAGAGTGCTACCCACTACACCACTGTGCTGCCCAAAATATAATGACCAATATTAGAAGGACATGAGAAAATACTACAAAAGTATACAAAACATCATAGACAAAACAAAAAACAATAAGTTACATGGTATAAATGACAAAAAAAAGGATTGTTACTCTCCGGTATATATTGATCCCCGGTCCCCGATGTGTTTCTGGTTTAAGCGCCTTCATCAGGAGTATTAAGTAAGAGTATATGTAGTCATGATTTTGTCCTTGCATACAGATGATTCCACCGTATAACAAAATGGATGAAGCAGTGTCAGCGGGGGTGTAGATGGGCACCAACCAAATATGATGATATTATGAGAACAGGAATTTACCTAGTTTTCATTTGCCTGATGCTCATAGGGAGTCAGATATGGCAGATTGCCAGAGCAAGATCTATGAGTTTATTAGGGTTAAGAGCGCTATCCAAATCCTTAAGTAAGGCTCCAGGTCTGTGTGTGGCTGCAAACTTCCCAGGTCTTCTAAATATTAGACCCCCACGTGGATACAGAAAAAAACCTTGCTGGTTGGCGTCTCCCCGCTCTGCAGTGCTTGGAACTCCATCTCTTGCATGCTCTGCGGGCACAGGGGCAAACACTTTTGCTGGATGTGTCCACTTCTCTGCTGCTGGAGATCCTCCAGGCGGTGCCAGGAAGGGACTGATCTCTAAAGTATACTCAGTACTGTTGTCTTCTATCCAGGATCATGTCTCTCTGAAGTGTAGAGCTAAATGGGTGGATGACATTGGTGATATTGATGACGATCAGTGGGATATGGCTCTGGAGTCGATTCCTGTGGTCTCTATCTCAGCTTCCCATAGGTTGTTGCAGTTATTTATTCTGCATAGAACCTAGTGAATGCCTGAGAAACTACACGAATGGGGCCTGAGGGATTCTTCCCTATGTGCGAAGTGTAAAACACAGCAAGGAGATTTCATTCACATGCTATGGAGATGGCCAAAACTCAATCGTTATTGGGCTGAGGTCATACAGAGTGTCTCCCGTCTAGCCCAGGAACCTGTGCCTTTCACCCTTCTAGTGTGCATATTGGGTGCAACAGATGTGGAAATGTACCAGAAAGGAATGTATATTATGATTATTAGACTACTGTACCTAGCTAGAAAACTCATAGCTAGACACTGGATGGATTTGCTTTGTTGGATACTTGGTTTCTCTAAATTCAATAGCTTAAAAAAAGTTTCCTACTGATTCAATAGATGTTATACCAAGTACTAAGGGTTTCTTCTATTTGTTATGCCTATGTGGATTGTAATCTATATGTTTTATTCTGCTGATGTTTAATCCATATTTGGACAGATTGTACCCATTATTGGATTTGTCTATCTATGGGGTACATTTGTATGGTCACTTTGTGCATTAACAAATAAAGTTTTGATTTAAAAAAAAAAGGAAGCTTCCTCTGTCGACAGGCTTTTGACTTGTGTCAATGGTATCAGTTTGACGTGCTTCTAAGATTATTCAGAATTCTTTGACAGGTGCATTTGATCGGTAGTTGACCACCTTCTGACCTGCATGTGACCTGCTTCAAGCGGGTTTTACATTCCTGCAGACTTGCGAATCCCATTTAAAGCAAACATAAGTCCATCAGCACAGACGCTTAGTGAAAATGTTTGTTCTGGGGGTTAAGGGAGGAGCCACTGTTGTAATTACTCAATTCTGCAAGCAGCCAGTATTTGTGTATTATTGTAAAAAAAAATATTTTTAAACTACATGTTAACCCTCTTTTTGTGGTTGGATAATGTATTTTCTACCTGAAAGGCATCATTGTTTGAGCCCTGCTTTCATTGTTTGCTGTGGATGTGTCAATGAATTATTGCTGCTGCAACTTTCCCAGTGGAGGCGTGTTGCACCTTACACTCGTTCCTCACACTGTTTTGCTGGAGCTTAGGAGCTGCAAGTAAAGTAGCACTTTCCTTACAAGCAAACCTTATAAGCAAATCAGCGCACAGTATGTGATAACAGAAGAGGTCAAGAAACAACATGCAGCTGGTATGGAAAGGGAGAGAGTGATCTCTGTCACAAATAAGAGTTATGTAGATGAGGACAGAGGGGTTTGCTGACAGCACCTTATTGCAGGAAAGATGTAAAGATTGGGTAACAAAAATTTTAAAATTTTAATGCAGCAGTGGAAGCATTGTCAGCCCATTGCAGGAAGCGGAGTGTATTTTTTGCAGATTCACCAAGAATCTATTCTCTTTTAGCCCGGGTTTACACCTATGCGAATTAGATGTGAGTTTCCCCGCATCTAATTCGCATAGTAGGAGAATGTGACTGGCTCCCTATGGACGGCTGCGGAGCGCACTGCACAAAAACGCTGTCCGTCTTTGGCTCCGTTTCAGGGCCGAATTCAGGCATAGAATCGGCCCCGATTCGTCCCTGAAACGGGGAACAGGGACGCACAGCGCTCCTGTGCGATCCGCAGCCCACATACACTTTTTAACTAGCTTAGTGTCCTTAGCCGATAGGGCATTACTCACCAGCTCTGCTAGAAAATTCTTAAGCTGATGATTTCTTCATTCTCCTGCATGATCGTCTATCTGGTCAGATCTTGGACATTCATTCACGGCCGCTGTGAAATTTAATGTCACAATAGTCACTGAGATCTGGACATTGCACTGCCCACCTTGTGGACTCATTGTCATACTGGGCAGTAGATTTGTAGGTTCACTAAAAGTTTGCTCTTCTATTAATGGTGAGTAGGCTGTGTATAGAGGGGGATCTGGTGTGTTGCACAGTGTTAGCGTTTTCTAGCTCCTTTTTATTGTAACGGGGGAAAGAATTCATTTTTAGTAAAGGAATTGTTAAAAAAACGGCTATTGTCTTTTGTCACATTTCACTACTTTTTTGGTGAACATGTAGGGGTACAATGTACCCAATACCCACTCACATAGAGGGGGGGCGGAATCTGGGGTCCCCTTGTTAAAGGGGGCTTCCAGATTCCAATAAGCCCCCTGCCCACAGACCCCCCACTAACCTTTTTAGTAGGTTTACAGTAGGGGACCCACAGTCTTCAGTAATTATCATGGGTTATACGCATCTATGTAAAGGTAATTGTACATTTGCAAAAAGCAAGCCTCATTTTTTTGCTAGTGCCCTTAGGTGATGGTCCTTTTCTCTCTACTGAGCGAAGCTAACTTATTTCCTCTCAAGGTTTTCTCCCTCTGATGACTCCTCTGTCCATATTCCTGGCGGCACAATAGGGACCACAGCTCCTTTTGCTCCCCCTACCTGGAGCCTGACAGATGGAATAAGTGGGGCCAGCCTGTAAGGATTTGGGTTTCTAGAGCATTGGGCTGACTTGTCATTGGGGTACAACCTATAAGCTGAAAAGATGGACCTAAATAATGTGGTCTGCTGTGCTGGGGGGGAAGTTTATGGGAATGCTGGAGGGGTATTTAAACTATGAATGAGGGGGAGGGAGGATTTTAGAATATAATGGGATAGAGGTCAGACACTAATGGAGGATAGAATGGGGGGAAGGCTATCGCAGATGGTAAGGAAAATCCCATGCTACAAACAACCATTGGTAATTACACTACTACAAAAAAGATATGAAAAATACATGTGCAAATTGCAACAATGGATTAAAGTCTTTGTTCACCAATGCCAGATCTATACCAAGCAAAATAGTCGATTTGGAAGCCTTGGTGCATGAATATAACCAGGATTTAATTGGTGTTGCTGAATCTTGGCTTCATTCTTCACGTGTCTTAACTAATAATATTCCAGTGAACTAGAAAGGGCAGAGATAGTCATCAGAAAGCACCACATCCCATGATTGAATATAAATAGGAGTGAAGGCTAATTCGCCAAAGGGGGGGGGGTTTACCCCCGGGACTTTTAAGGTGCTATTTAAATAAACAATATGATCAAAAATCAGCAAATCTGTACAATCATATTATATAAAATCTATATTTTTATTGAATCATAGATTAAAATATCTGTGCCCCAAAAAGATGAGACATCATCATAAAAAAGCTTGAACATAAATATAAATTCACCCAAAAAAATCACATTACAAGGTGCAACAGGATGAAGCTACTTAATTGATTCCATGACAATCTGCCGCTCGACATGTTTCGCTCTAATACGAGCTTCTTCAGGAGTTTAAAGGCAATGATTGTAGTGGACTCTAAACAATAGGAAAATAACAATGATCAATACATATTTCACCATGAAGAGTTTTTAAACATGCTGGTTAGCAATGCACAAAATACATCTGATGATGTTTGATTCAAGTAATGAAATGAAGATTGTACAGAAAAATCAAAAAATAAATATATATAGAGAAAAGAACCATGCAGAAAAATATATACAAAAAGATTTTTGGTTTACAAATCTTACCAGGCTGTAATACACCAACACTGCAAAAGCGATTGAATTAGCTGATAAACTGCTACCAATTTCCAACTGAGGGGTTCTCATACGTAAAGGGTTTCCTTGTCTTGATGTGACCACAGGGGATAATAAAGTCTTAAAGTAGTCCTTTAAATAATGCAAAATAAACTCAAAATTAGCCAGAAAAGAATGCAACCGCATCCAATTTCGTTCCTATATTCTGTGAAATATCATTACCTTAAATAGAACCAATTTGATAATGTCTTAAAACATAAAAGTCTCACAGCACATGCAGACCATAAAGATCAGGATACATCGATAGTATTGTGAGCTAATCCCTGGTAAGAACTATGGTTGATTGTGCAGAGGGAGCAATACCTTTCCAGCAATACTATCTAGATAGAAATATAATAAAAGAAGCCATTAGAGTTTTGTGAGTGCAGCTGACCGTCAAAGGTGACAGGGCTGCAGGTATGACACTTACTTGTAGGACATCAATTCGGCATGTGGGCTCGAGAACACTCCATGCTCCCTCTATAGAGAAGCGCCGGTAGCAGAGCGGTATGCGGTGTGTAAACCGCCTTTATATACCCCCATCGCAGCGGCGTCTGATCTCACCACCGGGATGCGGACGCTCATTGAGGATGCCTGCGTCACGGCAGCGTGGGGGAACGTGGCGACGTCATTCTGACATCAGCGGCGTTCATAATGCTCATTACTAAGAGCCTGTAGAGCGTGTGGGCGCCGATGGCGCCATCTTAACTAAGGGGAAAAGAGAAGGCAAGCCGATCATTGTTCATCTTGAACCATCGTGCCTAGCTTCAAATGCTTTAATGTGCAGACGTTCTAAACAGACAATCTTCAGAGAGCTGTATTGAAGGCTCAGTATTAACAGTTACTTCACATAAACAACCCCATGTGACATAACCGGACTCAATTCTATAGGGCCACCACCTTAAGAGCGATTGGTTATTCACTTCCCAAGTGTGGGTGCCCCGGGCGTCCGTGTGGTCTAAATTGACAGGTATAGCCCAAAACTGAGAACACACCGAATTTAGGAATTAAAACATAAATGTTCATGTGTGGTTGCATAATTAGCCTGTAAGATAAGTAGCAATAAATCAGTGGAAATTTATCGGTATCAAAAACAGATAATCATGTTACAACAATTATATACAGTTGATGCATCCAAAAGATGCCAGCTAAACCTAAACACTGAAAATAATAAATATATTATTACCCCTTGTTTTCTTCCTGAGTACCAAAAGTGGCAGAATTACAGGAAGTGATTTAAAGCTGCTATAACACTTTGGTTTGTTCTTTAACCACTTCCCGCCCGCTGGCCGTCATATGACGTCCTTGACTTTGTGCGGGTATATCTGAATGATGCCTGCAGCTACAGGCATTATTCAGATATCGGCTTTTTTAGCCGGCGATTCCCTACACCATAAGAACGATCATAGCGGCTGTTCCGCTATGATCATTCTTACGAGCGGCGAGAGTTGACGTCCCTTCCATAGGTGAGTCGAAGACGGGATCCGCCGGCCCCGGATGTTTACCATAGAGATTTCCGGCGGACCAGATGGTCGCCGGAGTCTCTATGATCGTTCGGAGGCCAGGCGCGATGTTATGATGTCACGCCCGGCCTCTGCATTCAAACAAACGGTGCTACCTCGGCTGGGAAGCTGAGATCGTTTTTTTTTTTTTTTAATTTCAGGCTTCCCAGCCTAGAGGTGAGATGTAGGGTCTTATTGACCCCATATCTCACTGTAAAGAGGATTGATCATGCCATATTCCTATTACAGGGGATGTTTACATTCCTTGTAATACGAATAAAAGTGATCAAATAAAATTTTTTTTATAAAAAGTGTCATACTAATAAAAAAAATTAAAAAAAATTTAAAGCCCCCTGTCCCCGTGTGCTCGCACACAGAAGCGAACACATACGTAGATCCCGTCCACATATGAAAACTGTGTTCAAACCACACATGTGAGGTATCGCCATGATTGTTAGAGCGAAAGCAATAATTCTAGCTCTAGACCTCCACTGTAACTCAAAACATGTAACCAGTAAAAATTTTTAAAGCACCGCCTATGGGGATTTTTAAGTACCGAAGTTTGGCGCCATTCCAAGAGTGTGTGCAATTTTGAAGTGTGACATGTTAGGTATCTATTTACTCGGCGTAACTTTATCTTTCTTTATCGTACAACACAGGACACAGAGCAGCCATAATGATTACTATGTGGGTTATACGCCACCTATAGGTGAATGGACACTGGCACACCCAAAGACAGGAAGTCACCCTCTATATAACCCCTCCCATACAGGAAGTACCTCAGTATTTTCGCCAGTGTCTCAAGGTGATGGTCACGGTGTATTGAAGTACTATAATATAGACAGCACCGTTGGAGATCAGGGGGCTATGCAGTCGGATCCATTCAAAGTGGCAAAAGAAAGGCAAAGATGGATGGTACCCGAGCCTAGAGGATAAAGAAGCGAGGTTTCTGCCTGTAATGCTCCTCTTTGGAGGGCCCCTTGGATACATTACTAAACCAAAGGTTGTCCTGGCAGGGTGCTGTACAGATCAAAGGGTGTGGACCCCAGTATGCAAGGGGGAATCGGTCCTTGAAGGTCTGTTCAAAGAACTGGCCCGTCGTGATGGGTGAAGATTGGGTCTGGCTGTATATTCCAGCAGTATCCTGCAGCAGGAATGGTAAGTTTAAAAAAAAAACAAAAAACGAAGAACCTGGAAAAGGAACACATATGGTTCACTTCAAGGGATTTCTTCTAAGTAGCGAATGCCTTGCCTGTTTTTCACCACTAGAGAGTGTATTGTAACATACCTGGTGTTTACTTGTCAGTCTCCATTTTTTCTGTGTCTGGCAGCACTCCTTTGAAGACCGCATTGCCCTCATCCTGGTCTGCCAGTTGTCCGAGGCCCTGGGACTGCCCACCTCCTAGCCCACAGCATGTAGCCCTCTCTCCAGAGGCTGATTCCGACAACGGGATCGGGGCGGCCGGCATCCCCCCACGGTAACGCAGCCCCTCTCTCCCCCCCCGAACTATCCCGATAACAGGGCTGCTTCGTCCACGCGTGCCTGGGGGTCAGCTCTTGTAATGGGCCACCGTAGGACGCAGGGGGGTGTAGCTTAGGCGCGGCCGGCGTGCACGTGGGGGGCGAGCATGCATGGCACAGGCTGAGTGGCTATACAGTTCATGACTCTTTAAAGAGTCTGGTGGCTGACCGAGGGACACAGTATACTGGGGCATGTAAGCTCTGTACAGGTGTGGATACAGGCATTTAAAGGCACGCCTGCTGGGAATTGGGCTGAGCAGTGATGGGCTGAGCATTTATTTTTTGCTGGACTACAGCTCAGCAGTGGATGCATATTGTGAGTACCTCTGCATTTTGTGCTTAGGACTATGTCTTCCAGAAAGAAAGGTGAGGGGAATACAGAAGGGAGGAGCGCAAGGATGCCGCTGTCAGGATCTGAGTATCCTAATCACGCTTCCACGGTACTATCCTCCCCTGAAAGGCCAGAGGCAACTGGCCAATCTGAGCCAGTCACTAAGGACGATTTGGCTTCAGCATTAACTGAGTTGAAGGGAAAAATAGCCAACATGATCGAGTCTCTCTCCCAGTCCGGGAAGAAACGCAAAAGGTCCCCTTCTCCCCCTCCTGACCTTCCAGTATTGGAACAGGACTAGGCAGGTGACATTGAGGTGCCATTGGGTGACCGGGAAGAAGGACATGCAGATGACTCCTCTTCCGAGGATTCAATCTCAGAGGAGCCCTTCTCAGTCTCACAATCCCAAAAACTGCTAGTCCAATCCCCTACAGAATTGGTTCATTGTGACCTGGTCTGTGTGGTCAAGGAAAAGAAGGATCCCTCCGTTCGTCTTTGCATGAGGTTGCTAGGGAAAATGGTGTCTTAGTTCGAAGCTATGCCCAATTTCATTCAAGACTGTTGCAAAACAGTATTCTGTCTGCTTGGAACAAGAGGATCCAATCCTTGGACTACCCAGTGTATCTGTCCCCAAAGGTGTGTCAGAGTCTCAATTGGTGGTTGATGGACAGAAATTTGCAGAAGGGGAAATCCTTCATGCCGGTAGCCTGGAAGGTAATAACGCCAGATGCCAGCCTCTTGGGCTGGGGAGCTGTTCTGGAGGAGGCCACTGTCCAGGGGAAGTGTTTAGAGACCAAAAAAGCCTTGCCCATCAACATTTTAGAGATTCGGGCAGCACATCTGGCTCTAATATCCTGGACTTTAAGATTGCAGGGGTGTCCTGTCAGGATACGATCTGACAATGCCACAGCTGTGGCTTACATCATCCACCAAGGGAGTACCAGAAGTCAGGCAGCCCAAAAGGAAGTGGACCATATTCTGACATGGGCAGAGAAGCATGTGCCTTTTCTGTCAGCAGTCTTCATTCCGGGAGTGGAGAATTGGCAGGCGGACTTCTTCAGCTGCCAACAATTGTTCCCGGGGGAATGGTCCCTGCATCCCAAGGGTTTTTCAGCCATATGCCAAAAGTGGGGTACCCCGGACATAGATCTGTTGGCGTCCAGGTTCAACAAGAAGTTGGACAGCTACAAAGGACAAGGGATCCGCTCGCATTCGGGACAGATGCGCTAGTGACCCCTTGGGATCAGTTTTCACTGATTTATGCGTCCCCCCCCCCCCAGTTCAGCAGCTACGGTGACTTCTACGCAGGATCAAGGAGGAAGGGAAGCTGGTGATACTGGTAGCCCTGACGTTGCCCAGAAGATCCTGGTATGCAGAGATCATGTGGTTGGCAGTGGGGAAACCATGGACTCTTCCATGCCGTCCAGACTTGCTTTCGCAAGGACCGGCGTTCCATCCTGCCTTACAATCGCTAAGTTTAACGGTTTGGCTATTGAAGCCCAAATTTTAAAGGATCGGGGGCTTTCGGGCTCAGTGGTGACTACCCTGATTATTGCAAGGGAGCTTTCTTCTAGGGCCATTTATTATAGGATCTGGAGGTCCTATATTTCCTGTTGTGAAACCAAAAGATGGCATCCTCGAAAGTATGTTATAGGAAGAATTCTTGCCTTCCTACAGTTGGGGGTAGAAATGAAGCTAGCCTTGAGTGCCATCAAGGGTCAGATCTCGGCCTTGTCAGTATTTTTTCAAAGACCGATTGCTTTGCATTCTTTGATCCGGGCCTTCATACAAGGGTTAACTCTTATAACTCCGCCAGTCAGGCCGCCATTGTGCCCATGGGATTTGAATCTAGTTTTATCGGTCCTGCAAAGACAACCCTTTGAGCCTTTGCGCCATATTCCCTTGATCCTTTTGACAAGGAAGTTGGTTTTTTTGGTTGCAGTAACTTCAGCAAGGAGAGTGTCAGAATTGGCAGCCTTTTCCTGTAAAGAGCCATACTTAATTATTCATAAAGACAAGGTGGTGTTGTGTCCTCACCCAACCTTTTTGCCTAAGGTAGTGTCCAGTTTTCACTTGAACCAAGATGTCTCCTTGCCTTCTTTTTTCCCAAAACCTCGCCCTGCGGAAAAAAAATTGTATTCTCTCGATGTGGTGAGAGCTGTCAGGATTTATCTGAAGGTGACAGCTCAGATGCAGAAGACTGATGCTTTGTGCTGCCAGAAGGGCCCAGAAAAGGGCAGGCAGCGTCAAAATCGACTATTTGGATTCGTCAGGCTATAATTCAGACTTATGGATTGAAAGGAAGGGTTCCACCTTTTCAAATTAGAGCGCACTTTACCAGGGGAGTGAGTGCGTCATGGGCAGTGCATCAACAGGCCTTTATGGCTCAGATTTGCAAGGCTGTGACTTGTTCGTCAGTACATACATTTACTAAATTTTACCAGAAGGATGTAATGCGTCAGGAGGATGCCGCTTTTGGGCACAGTGTACTGCAGGCAGCAGTATAGATCCTCACGTCTGATGGCGGCCTACTTTGATATGTGTCTCCCTCCCCTCAGGGGCATTGCTTTGGGACATCCCACATAGTAATTACTATGGCTGCTCTGTGTCCCATGATGTACAATAAAGAAAATAGGATTTTTAATACAGCTTACCTGTAAAATCCTTTTCTTGGAGTACATCACGGGACACAGAGGTCCCTCCCCTCTTGCTGGGATATGCAGTGCTTTGCTACAAAACTGAGGTACTTCCTGTATAGGAGGGGTTATATAGAGGGGGACTTCCTGTCTTTGGGTGTGCCAGTGTCCATTTACCTATAAGTGGCGTATAACCCACATAGTAATTACTATGGCTGCTCTGTGTCCCGTGATGTACTCCAAGAAAAGGATTTTACAGGTAAGCTGTATTAAAAATCCTATTTTCACATTATGCAAAAAAAAAAAAAAAATTGGGCTAGATTTATTGTGTTTTTTTTTTTTTTTTAAAGCACAAAACTTTTTATTTCCCAAAAAAATTCGAAAAATTGCTGCGCAAATACCGTACGAGATACAAAGTTGCAACGATGGCCATTGCATTCTCTAGGGTCTTTGCTAAAAAAATATATATAATGTTCTATGTAATTTTCTAGCAAAAAAAAATCTTATTTTTACATGTAGGAGAGAAATGTCAGAATTGGCCTGGGTGGCAAGTGGTTAAGCTTCTTGTCTTTATATTTTATTTTTTTTTATTATGTTCTGGTTCACGTTTGACCTTCTCAGCAAATGCCAACTGCACTCACATCAGCTACTTGATACAACCTTTCTCCAATAAAAGCCCCATCTTGTGGGGTGTCACTCCACGAATCAATTCCCAGGCAAGATCCGGCATTCACTTAGCAGGTACCATACGTTCCGCATTCCATAAGCTTTGAGAAACCCATCACTCTCTTTAGTATTTGATCACCAGTTTAGCTACCATGACTATCATGATTCTATCTATTAAAACTAAGGGTCTTAATCACTCAGCCAAAAAAATTCACACTCTGGAAAGTGGCTTTGAAATGCGATATCCTCTGTGCACAAGAGATGCACTTCCATACTTCTCACCAACCATCCTGCACCAATAAGAACTTCCTGCATATATTTACAGCAAGTGCCCTAGCTTAAAAAAATAGGGGTATCCTCCTTGCCATTAGGCATTCAGTCTCCTTTCAGCTCCAGACTTGTATTGAAGACACGGAAGGTCGTTATCTCATCCTCTGATGCACTCTAAACAACTCTCCCTACACAATTGTTAATGTGTACGCAGCTAATACTCACCAAATCTGCTTCTTTTTTTTTTTTTTTTTTGAACAATAGTTTTTATTCAGTTTTTCTGCATACAAAAGGGTGAACAGCGTATATTTTACATCAACAGGTAACATAGACTGTGATAAAGATAATTACAGCCAGGAAAATCGTGTATTAACCCTACAGTTGTAACACCTATGCATGACCCGTGAGGGCTATCACGTGGGACAGAAAATATTGTTTCCTATCACCAGTCACCCCCTTGGGAGCTCGCTGTGACTTGGTGGTGAAGTCGTCCTAACAAATCCATGCGCATTTCCTTTTTGTTTTTATTTTTCCCCCCTCTTTATTTTGTGCATATTATCCGTTAAACCTCCAAACACAACCTAGGAGAAGGAAATGCATTTGTCTATACAAGTAAGAAGAGTATTAATACATGGTTAAAGCTCCATAGGTCGACTATGGAGCGGTTGTTTCTTATGTACTGTCTAGCTTCCTTATTGTAATTTTCGTCTATTCAGGTCAATACCTAGACCAGCTTTTAAACCCATTAATTGGGCTCTCGCGCATGCCCCCCGCCTCCTCGAGGCATCAGGGGCCCTGCTATGTCATACTTTCTAGTAAAATAAATGAGAGAGAGGTAAGAGAAAGGGAAAGAAAATGCAGTAATCAGAGAACTGCCAAAGAAAGAGGAAAAAAAAAAAAAAAGGAAAGAAAAGGGGGGGAGGAATGAGGTGAGTAAGAAGGGAGGTAGATAGTAGGGAGGTGGGGTGGATGCACTCCTACAAGGTGGAAAATGTTTCACTTACTAGGCATCTTATGAAGTTGTAAGATACCTAATCCAGGGTTCCCATGTTTTATTGAACCCAGTGATCTTATCCTTCAGAATTGCCGAAAGGCGTTCATTTATCATTATCCACAAGAGTTTTGCTTTTAGTAAGTAAAAGGGGACCGAGCAGGACTTCCAAGACTTCGCTATCGAGATTCTGGCCGCCACAAATATAAATGCTATGAGTCTACGCATTGGTTTTGATGCCCCCTCCACTGGACCTCCCAACAGTGCGTGCAGAGGTGATTTAAGTAAGTTCACTTGCGTGAGGGAGTAAATGAGGTTGTATGTACGTATCCAAAATCTCCTCACTTTAGGACATGTCCACCAAGTGTGGAAGATTGTGCCATCTGTATTACATCCTCTAAAGCACCGGGGGGGGCGCCCCTGGGACGAAAGTCGCTATCCTTTCCAGGACCATGTACCATCGCATCAATACTTTATAGCTCGCCTCTATCAAAGAGGTATTAATAATCGATTTAGATGCATTTTGTATTATTGTGCTCCATTCTTCTGGTGATAAGTCTGTGTCCATATCTTGTTCCCATTTTTGCATGTAAAATAGTTTTTGGGAGGTCGAGGTCGAGGAAGAGCTGGTGTAGTAAGGAGGGGTTTGGGTTCCTGGAGGACTGGGCCCACTTCTCAGTCGGTAACCGGTACTATAGAAGGGACGGACTGCACCTAAATGAGGAGGGTGCAGATCTGCTGGGAATGAAGATGGCCAAAAAGTTATAGGGGTTTTTAAACTAGGCGATGGGGGGGAGGGTCCAGAGACAGTGATAGCCAGCGCGGAAGATATTCCAGAGGGTAGTATTGGGGGCATTAGTGGTAGGTTAACCAAAGCACAAAAACACAAGGTGAGTATAGTAGCAAGTCCTAGTTGCAATCTTGAAACACCCAATACGTGGACAATATGCGACCGGTCCAAACTATGTGGCATGTTCACCAATGCCAGGAGCATGGCGGACAAGATGGGTGAACTAGAGATACTGTTGTACAAGGAGGATTTGGATTTTGTGGGAATTTCAGAGACCTGGTTCAACAGCTCTCATGATTGGCTGGCAAACATTCAAGGGTATACCCTATACTGCAAGGATAGAGAGGGTAAAAAAGGGGGAGGGGTACGCCTATATATCAAGAATAATGTACAAGCGAATGTGAGAGATGACATCACTGAGGGGGCTAGAGAGGAGGTGGAATCCTTATGGGTAGAGCTCCAAAGGGATGAAGCTAAGGGGAAAATAATACTGGGAGTATGCTATAGGCCCCCTAACCTGAGGGAGGAAGTGGAGACGGATCTCCTATCACAAATTGGATTAGCAGCAAGGATGGGAAGTGTTATCATAATGGGGGATTTTAATTATCCAGACATAGACTGGGCGGAGGGAACCGCGCATTCATTTAAGGCTCGCCAGTTCCTTAATGTCTTGCAGGACAATTTTATGGGTCAGATGGTAGACGCACCAACTAGAAATAAAACATTACTGGATCTACTGATTACCAACAATACAGACCTGATCACAGATGTGGAAATACGGGGCAATTTAGGTAAAAGCGATCACAGGTCAATTAGTTTCAGTATAAATCACACAAATAGGAAACATGAAGGGAACACAAAGACACTGAATTTCAAAAGAGCCAACTTCCCTAAACTACAAACCTTGCTAAAAGGCATAAATTGGGATAAAATATTAGGAACAAAGAATACGGAGGAGAGATGGGTTTGCTTTAAGAGCATATTAAATAAGGGCATTAGCCAATGTATCCCATTGGGTAATAAATTTAAGAGAGCGAACAAAAATCCTGGATGGCTTAACCCCAATGTAAAAATGCATATAAAAGCAAAGGAGAAGGCCTTCAAAAAATACAAGGTTGAGGGATCATCCTCAGCATTCAGACTTTATAAAGAATGCAATAAGAAATGTAAGGGTGCAATTAGGACGGCTAAGATAGAACATGAAAGACACATAGCGGAGGAGAGCAAAAAAAAATCCCAAGAAATTCTTTAAGTATGTAAACAGTAAAAAAGGGAGGACAGACCATATTGGCCCCATAAAGAACGAGGAAGGACATCTGGTTACAAAGGATGGGGAGATGGCAAAGGTATGGCAAAGGCAAAGGTATTCCTACTATGAGGTCAAAATGTTATATATCGGTGATATATGACCAGTGTGCTTATCAAAAGTTCTGCAGAGATTTTCCATTGAGGAAAAAGTTGTGAGATCTGAGGTGCGATTCAGTGTCGCCAAAAAATGTGCCATCTGTGTATAACGGAAAAGTTCCGAATTTGGAAGGTCATATTTTTCCCGTAAGGAAATTTTCGATAAAGCACCTCTATGATCACAGAAGTCTGCTATACGCATCAGACCCTTGTTGGTCCACCAAAAGAAATTTTTAGGGTGGAGACCCGGGGTGAACATAGCGTTTCCAAATAACGGGGCTAGGGGGAATGCTGGGACTTGAACTTGTATGTGGTTGCCAGTCGATCCCACAACTCTAATGAGAACGACAAGCTCGGGCATAAAATAACCGGCCTATCTTTCGCCTTCATCCACATAAAATGACTAATCTCTTTGTCAGGATATAGAGAGGATTCAATCGACATCCAGAGTGGTCTAGACTGTTGTGTGTGGAATCTAATTAATTGGGACATTTGTGCCGCCTGAAAGTATTTAAGTAAATCAGGCATTCCCAGGCCCCCTTTCAATTTTGGGGTGTATAATGTTCGCCTGTTCACCCTAGGTCTCTTGTGTCCCCAAATATAATCCAACAACCTATTCTGGAATTTCTGTATGTCTTTTCTTATTATCGCTATCGGAAGCCAAATCTGCTTCTTAAGGAAGCTCCACAAAAAGATCTCTAGAGTACAACAAGGTTCCCTTATATAGTGGGGACTTCAACATCATCTCTGATCTGCAACTCGATTCCTCAAATCCATCTAAATGGAGAAAACCATGCAAACCTGTCAGTTTGCCATAACTTCCACTCCTGTATTGATTTTTTCCTCACGGACCAATGGCTCCTACAGCAAATATCTGCTTCAGACATCTTGCCTGCTACCTGATCCGACCACACACCCATATGCATCACCATAGAGGATAACCCGGAGTCCAACCCTACCTTGGTGTGGAGAATGAATACTCATCTGCCCAAGTCAGCTCCATATGCGGGGGAACTCCAACGCCTAGAGAAATTTTTTGTAATTAATACTAACTCTGTATTGATCCTACTAGTTTGTGGGCTGCACACAAAGCTTATATGTGCGGTCTATTCGTTGAGCTTGGTACAAGAGCAAAGAGGGTAAGGGTGCAGCACATTGAAAACCTAGTATCAGAAATCCAAACCAGGGATCTCTTAAACAAACCAAAACCCCATCTCCATCTGAAGGCTAAACTGGGTCATCTAGAACTCAGAACACTCCTACTAGACAGATTCAAAAAACAACAAAAATGCTTAAAAATGAACTTCTACGTCTCAGGGAACAAGGCAGGTTAACTCTTAGCCCAACAAATCAAGGGCCACTGCCTCAAATCCCATCTTCACGTTTTGTATCACCCATCACTAAAGAGCATTTAACTAACCCGAAAGCAATTGCGGATGCGTTTAGTACCTACTTTATAATCCTAAAGAGGATCTCAACCCCAACCTGATCTAGCTGCTATTCAATGTTTCCTTAATGCGATTCAATTACCGAACCTGACCGCAACCCAGTTAGATCATCTCGATTCTCTTTTTAACTGCACAGAAATCAGAAAAGCTATAGATTCTCTTCCCAACAACAAATCCCCAGGCCCTGATGGTTTTATGGGTGAATACTTTAAACAATTCAAACAAACTTTGTTATTTCCCCTATCTCGGCTTTTCAATGCTGCTGCCACCTTATCTTCTTTTCTGGTAGATATGTTAAAAGCTCTGATTATTACCCTACTGAAGCCAGGGAAGGAACCTACCTCCCCCCAAATTTCGTCCAAATCTCCCTTCTGAGCTGTACACCAAGGTTATAGCAAACCGACTGATAGACCTACTACCTGATCTAATTCCCCATGATCAGTCTGGTTTCACAAAAAGAGGACAAACTTCGGATGCCACACGCCACATGATTAATAACATTTACCATACACAAAAATCCCAAATGTCTTCTCTCCTTCTCACTTTGGATGCAGAGAAGGCATTTGACAGAGTCCACTGGTCCTACCTAACACTGACCCTACAAAAGACAGATGTCAGAGAGTAGTGGTTAAAGTCTCCAATTTACAAGCCAACCTCAATACACTGTCTAATTGGGCAACTAAGTGGCAAATGAGGTTTAATGTTGATAAATGTAAAGTTATGCACTTGGGGGCTAACAATATGCATGCATCATACATACCAGGGGAGTACAACTGGGAGAATCAATTGTGGAGAAGGATCTTTGGTAGATCATAAGCTCAATAATAACATGCAATGCTAAGCTGCAACTTCCAAAGCGAGCAAAGTCCTTTCTTGTATTAAGAGAGGTACGGACTCCAGAGAAAGAGATATCATTGTGCCCCAGTAAGACCTCATCTGGAATATGCAGTTTAGTTTTGGGCACCAGTTCTCAAAAAGGATATCAGGGAACTGGAGAAGGTGCAGAGAAGGGCAACCAAATTGATAAGAGGCATGGAGGAGCTCAGCTATGAGGAAAGATTAGAGGAACTGAATTTATTCCCTTACTCGTACGTCACTGCATTATCTGCGGCTAGCGGGCGCACATCGCCGGCGGCACGCCCGCGGTTCCGCAGGTCCCGCAGACTCGATGACCGCCAGTGGCTCGCGATTGTGGCACAGAGAGGTAGAACAGGGAGATGCCTATCTTCTACCTACTGAGCAAAAAAGGGGGTAGAATAAAAGAACCGTGGCACTCTGTGGTTCAGAATAATAATGAATATAACATGTAGCAGACTGGGAATAAATTCCATACAGGTCTGCATGTGATTAAAGACAACTGCTAACACCAATCAGTGGTAGGTGTGTTCCTCAGAATTCATGTAACATATCAAAAAACGGGGGAAGAAAAAGTGAATTCATGGGTGGGGAACAAGCAGGAGTCAATGTAAATATGAATGTTATTTAATGAAAAAAGAAGATCACAATATACACCAATCCAGAAAATATCCTGATGAATCAGGTACCATCACCATTTAAAAGACCTAACTGTCATGTGCAGACACAGATGGCCACCTATCACAAACAACCATTCGTAATCAGCATTAAAAGTCATTCACTATAGCTAAGCATCCATGATATAATGACATATAATAAGTATACAAAACATTAGTTGGAAGTCCAAATAGCATGGGGTAAGGACAACAGATGATTGAATTGATGCTGGGTGGTTGTGACAACAGAACTTGATCCACGCTGACTGATAATGTGAAGAGACAGAACTAGCTGTGGTACGGGGGGGGGGAGAAAAACCAGTAATGGCAAAATGCCGTGGTGGAACGGACCATAAAGGAGTGACTGGGTGACACCGTGATCGCTGCAAGGCAAAAGTGTCTATGGGCTGATGGAACGGAGCCTCTCTAGGCCGGGAATGGCTCACAAGGCTGCAGACCAAAGGATATGAGTGGAGCGTGCAGGCAGCTGGGGTAGGAGAGGCAGGATGGGTAATGGGCTGACACTATAGGACGGAAACCAGCTAGCTCATACGGTGGATACCTAGGATTATCAGTCCCGAATCAGGGATACAAAAAGGGAGGATCTCACCCGGAGTTGTTTGCCGTCTTGGTCAGAAAAGGGGATTTGCAGCTGTAGCCATCTCCTGTTTGCCGAACTCCTTTTTATGAATGGTCCGGTCCGGTAGTGGGTCATCCACGGAGTACCTCAGACGTACGTAGCAGGTAGGCAGTAGGAGTGTGTGAACTCACGTAAACACTGCGTATAGAGTCCAGGCGGCTGAGGTAGCGGTCTCCCCCTCAGCTCGTTGCTGTGGCAGTATTCAGGCAGCCGCTAGTATCGCGGATCAGTGTGGTCAAGGCTGGTGGGTGGGTCTGTTAGTCAGCAGGTACGCTAGGAGCAGCGTGATGGCGTCATGCTGACGCGTTTCATCCGTTCACCGGATTTCCTCAGAGCATGCGCAGTAGCAGGCCTCATCTACTTATATAGTATTGAGACGGGATCACGTGGATTACCAGCGTCTCGTTGCCATAGCTACCGCGCTGTTCACTGACGGCCCAACACATAGAAAAAACAAATGTAAAACATGACTGACAGGGCGAACACGCAGGGGCCAGCAGAGAATAAGGAGAGGGAGACAAAGGAAGGGGAATAAAAGGAAAGAAAAGAAGAACCAACAGGGAAGTGAGGGAAGAGGGGGAGGGGGGGGAGGGGGGGAAAGGAAGGGGGATGGTGTAGGGAGGGAAAAAGAGGGGGGGGGAGGAAAAGAGGGGATAAAGAAGAGTATCATAGTAGACAGAGAGGACTGGTGTGGGAAAAATGAAGTTGGACGGTGCACGGGAGAAAGGTGATGGAGAGAGGATTAGAGTGGAGATGGTACTTATTGATGGTAAACAAGTGCAGTAAAATGATCATATAAAGGAAAGTAAAGAAATGACTAAAATACTTAGAGGTTCCGATGAGAACCAAGGTCAAAGGGTTATTTGTGGGGGCTAAAGTCAGAAAAATTCCCATCATTGGGAGAGGATGTGGACAGACAACTACCAATGAATTAAGGAGATAAGAATACACCAAGGTTGCATTCATTATTTAACCCATGAGGGTGCATGCTGTTGGTGTTGTATATCCACATCTTCTCCTTCTGGTAAAGGATTCTATCGAAATCCCCCCTTCTTAGAGGGAGGTTAAGCCTGTAGATACCCTTTACGGTAAGCCCCTCGGGGTTGCCCCCATGTGCTCGCAAAAAGTGTAAAGGAATAGGTCGTTCGTCGTCCTTGCCCAGAATGGACTGGATATGTTCACTTACCCTTACCCTCAGTGGTCTCTTAGTTTTCCCCACATAGGATTTCCCACAGGGGCAGGTGAGCATATAGATCACCCTGGTGGTATTACAATTAATAAAATTGTTAATTTTGAAGAGTTTCTTGCCCTCAGAGTCAGAAAAAGTGTTTGTGCGTTCCACGTACTTACAAACCGAGCAGCGACCACATTTAAACATTCCCTTCAGGGGAGGGAGCTGTGTCAGCCAATTAGGGGTGGGTGATCTTTGGTATTCAGAATGGATTAGACTATCTTTTAGGTTTTTGGAACGCCGAGCTGTTAGAAGGGGTCGGGTGCCCACAATCTTGCCTAAGAAGGGGGACTCAGACAGAATGTGCCAGTGTCGATTAAGTATGGACCTGACTTGATCCCAGTGGGCACCAAATTTGGTGATGATCCTGGGAAACCCCTGGGATTCAGGGGATTTGGGACCATTTTTCTTCTTAGTAAGAAGTGTTGCACGATCAGTCTGGGTAGCCCTTCTTCTCGCTTCCCTGATACATGAGTGGGAGTAGCCTCTCTCTCTGAATCTATTATACAGATCTTTAGACTCAGCAATAAAATCATCTGGGTCAGAACAGTTTCTTCGGGCCCTGAGAAATTGGCCTACTGGAATGGCCTTAATCAGGGATTTTGGATGGTCACTAGATGCTAAAAGTAGCGTATTAGCTGCTGTAGGTTTTCTAAACGTTTTAGTCTTGATCATGCCATTATCAGTGTAGATGGTTAAGTCCAGAAATGAAAGGGTGTGGGGGTGAAAGGTGTAGGTGAGTCTAATGTTTCTGTCATTAGAGTTGAGCTCATTCATGAAGGAATGCAGTTCATCTTCGGAGCCACCCCAGATCATTAGAACATCATCTATGTACCTCAGCCACATCAAACAGTGGCTGAGGTACAATGACGAAGGGTACACCAAATCCTCCTCCCATAGGCCAAGGTGTAAGCATGCATAGGAGGGTGCCCAGGGTGCTCCCATAGAGGTTCCCCTTATCTGCTGGTAGAAGTTTCCCAAAAATTGGAAGCAATTGTGTTCGAGTAAAAAGGTGAGGATATCACCTATGAATTCGTTATGCTGAAAGAATTGAACTGCACGCAATCCCCAAGAGTGTGGTATTGAGGTGTACAGCGATTCAACATCTATCCCCACTAAATAAAACCCAGGTGAAATAGTTAAATTATTTAGTCGCCGCAGTACATCCATTGTGTCTTGTACAAATGAAGGTAACTCAGGGACCATGTTCTACCTAGCAACATGACAGGGATCTACTGCTCCCAGTGATTGGGAGCAGTGATCTCTGTCATGTTCTAGTGAGCACATATAATTCAAAAAGTCACGCTAGAGGAATGAGAGTGGCAAAAACCTGGTGCCTACAGCATCAAAAAGAATTAAGAAGGTAAAAAGTGGTCACTGTGCAAATGATTATAATACTAACCAGTGTATATAAACACCGCAGTGAAATTTGAATAAATATTAGATAAATAGAACACAGATATTGCTTTCTATGCCTATAAAAAAGGAAAAAAGGGGGGAAAAGGAAAAATAAAATGAAATTATTGAATATAAAAATAGGTGATTAAATGTGAACAACAAAAAATTCTTCAGAACGCTAATGCCAAGTGCAACAGTGTATGAGAGCTGTGCAAAGACAATAAACATATACCATGTGAAAAACGTAAATTATACAGTGTAAAAATTAGAACAAACTTATGTATTCCACCAAAAGTCCATATCCATAAGGAACAATGATTAGTAAAGTTCGTGCATGTTTTATAGCACAAAAAACGTATAGATGGATGTCCCCCAGTGCTGAGTGAATGTAGAACCAAAACTTGCTGCAGTGACTAAAGGTGCGTAGGCAGACCTCCACCATTCAAAACTGCTGCCTCTTACCAGAAAAAGTTGGTCTCTAGATTATAGGAGACCTGAAGGGCGGATGGCTGCAACCCCAGCCAGGGATCTGTACAGCAGACACTGGTTATCATCCGAATCCCGCAACTCTCTCCGTCAATCACACCATAATGAGTAGGATAGGTCCCCATAAAAGAGATAAAAGGCTCCACATAGCATAAAATCTACGGTTTTTTATTGAATGAAAAAGTATAGATTGCACTTACAAGATAGTTGTATAAACAAGCATACAGGAACGCCGGCCGGCTAAAAAAACTCCCTGTGTCTTCCGGGTGTGCAGATCGCGGTGTCGTCGGGACGTAGCTCCTCCTCCCTACGTCGTTTCGTCACAACAGGCCGTGGTCCCGTTCAATAATTTCATTTTATTTTTCCTTTTCCCCCCTTTTTTCCTTTTTTTCTTTTTTATAGGCATAGAAAGCAATATCTGTGTTCTGTTTATCTAATATTTATTCAAATTTCACTGCGGTGTTTATATACACTGGTTAGTATTATAATCATTTGCACAGTGACCACTTTTTACCTTCTTAATTCTTTTTGATGCTGTAGGCACCAGGTTGTTGCCACTCTCATTCCTCTAGCGCGACTTTTTGAATTATATTGGATTTATGGTTTACTACCTTTAGTCGCAGCTCATCTTATTTTTTTCTGTGTTAGCGCAGTATTTATTTTATACCTTTCTAGTGAGCACATCCCCCCTACAGTTAGAACATGCTGAGGGAACACAGTTAACCCCTTGATCGCCCCCTAGTGTTTAACCCCTTCCCTGCCAGTGACATTTACACAGTAATCAGTGCATTTTTATAGCACTGATCGCTGTATAAATGCCAGTGGTCCCAAAATAGTGTTAAAAGTGTCCTATCTGTCCGCCGCAATGTCACAGTCACGATAAAAATCGCAGATCGCCGCCATTACTAATTAAAAAAAAAATTAATAAAAATACCATAAATCTATCCCCTATTTTGTAGACGTGATAACTTTTGTGCAAAGCAATCAATATACGCTTATTGCGATTTTTTTTGTTTTTTTACCAAAAATAAAAGATAAAAGTGATCTTGCGACGAATCCGCCGCAGAGACCACTTTTATCTGAAAGCGGATCGCCGGCCGAAGAAGATCCCGGGGTTATGGCAGCTAGCTGTTGGGACGTATATCAGCGTGCCGCGGTCCGTAAGTGGTTAAAAAAGGTCTGGATTCTTTCCTAAATGTACTCAATATAACTGGGTACTAACATTTATAGGTAAAGTTGATCCAAGGAAAATCTGATTGCCTCTCGGGGGATCAGGAAGGAATTTTCCCCCCTGCTGTAGCAAATTGGTTCATGCTTTCCTGGGGTTTTTCACCTTCCTCTGGATCAACTGTGGGTATAGGATTGTGTATATGGGATTGTATTTTTTATTTTTTTTTGGCTGAACTAGATGGACTTGTCTGTTTTCAACCTGACTAACTATGTAACTACCGGTATGTAAAAATCTGGATTTCAAGGTCATATCCTTTACACAATTATGGCTCTATACTCCTGCCTATCTGCTCAAATCTATTGTTCAGCGATGATGTCCAAATCATTTCATATATCCAACGGCACTAAACAGGAGTACCCTCTCTCCCCTCTTATCTTTTACTTTTTTATCACATAGCCAATCCTGACCAAATTCCATGAACATACATCTTTCCCCTATGATACCTGCTTCAGCCCTAGCGTACCATTATTTTCTACAATAGGCCCCACCAGGGCTCTCCCCAATCAAACCTCTGCTTCCTTTGCCTCTGCTTCACCATCTCATCCCTAACCTTTCCCCTTGCTCTTGGACAGATAGGGGCATCTTGCAGATATCTGATCTTTACTCACAAGGTCTTCATAAACCCTTTACTTCCCTACAAAGCACATATTCCTTCCTTACCTCAGAGTATTTTAGATACACACAACTAACTCATTGCCTGCTCCATAATCCCCACTTATTCAAAACAGTACATAACCTAGCTTGGCAAATCCTAACAGATAGCACAGTACAGAAAAAGGGCAACTCAATCTTTTATAACCTACTTCAGGACAAGCTCGCTTTTCACAAAATTCCTCCCCTGCTTAAGTGGGGAAACGTTTACCGAGACCCAATGGCTGAAGGCTTTAGGATCCACTTTTAAATGTACACGTTACATAAATTTGTGGATGCTGTCCCATGAAATTAACCTACGCTGGTATGTCACTCCAACTACTATGTAAAATGGACCCCTCAGCCTCACTTAAATGCTGGAGAGAGTGTGAGGAAATAGGAAGGTTGCTCCACATATTTTGGGGGTGTGCCAAGCTAAATAGCTTTTAGTCCAATATCTCCCAATTAATAAGTATGGTGACAAAAACATCATGCATGCTTACTTCTGAATTAGCCCTGTTGACTATTGGCATTGAAGGATACCCACAACACATTCAAAAAGTGATTATCCACGTTCTACTAGATGCCAGGTTGGCTATAGCACCACATTGGCAATCACAGGTCCCACCTCTTCAAGATGAGGTGGTCACCCTGGTGCACACCCACATTACATATGAACAAAATGCTAGCATCTGGAGAGGGAAAACTGCAGAAAGCGGAAAAAGTTGTTTTGCAATCTTGTTATCTTTCTAACTTTTAAAAATCAATATAAATTATTGAAAAAGAATAAGGACGCAAGGGCTGGGACAGTGGTAATAAGGGGGGATTTTAACAACCCTGAGTAATGGCACTTTTGGGATAGTTAAATGGTGACATTTTTTAACCTATTACAAGATAACTTTATGGTATGGTTTATAAAAGCCCTAATTAGAATTTTTCCTCAGCTAGACCTGGTAATCTCAAACAATGCAGAGCTTATAACTAAAGTTCATATAAAAAAATATCTGGGTAGCTGGGACCATACTATGACTTAATTTATTGTATGTTGTAAAAAAACATACAGTGCCTTGCAAAAGTTTTTACCCCCTTGGCATTTTTCGTGTTTTGTTGCCTCGCAACCTCGAATTAACATAAATTGTTTGAGGATTTGCATCATTTAATTTACAGAACATGCCCACAACTTTGAAGATTTTTTTTTTTTTTTTTTAATTGTGAAGCAAACAACAAATAGGACAAAATAACATAAGTCAATGTGCATTCACCCCCCTAAAGTCAATACTTTGTAGAGCCACCTTTTGTGGCTATCACAGCTCCAAGTCGCTTTGTATTTATATATGTACTTCCTCACGGAAGTCTTTGAGATTGCTTCAGGTGTTTCACTTATATTTAGCGCGGTTATTTCTTTTTTATTAGTTATTTTAGTGCACATCTCACTGTTTAACTGCTGCTTTTTGGGGGGATAGTTTCTATAGGTAGCGCAGTATTTTTTTTTTTTTTTTATGCTTTTTTTTTTTTTTATGCTTTTTTTTTTTTTTTTCTTTTTTTTTTTTTCTTTTTTGTGCACTCTGCCATAAAGCCCAACTCTATGGAGCGTACAGCTTATTGTCGAACTATGTACAGATATTCCAGTCTCTGCTGTGGAACTCTGCAGCTCCTCCAGGGTTGCCTTAGGTCTCTGTGCTGCCTCTCTGATTAATGCCCTCCTTGCCCGGTCCTTGAATTTTGGTGTACGGCCATCTCTTGACAGGTTTGCTGTTGTGCTATGTTCTTTCCATTTGGTTATGATAGATTTGATGGTGCCCCTAGCGATCATCAAAGCTTTGGATATTTTTTTATAACCTAACTTTGACTTGTACTTCTCAACAACATTGTCCCTTACTTGTTTGGAGAGTTCCTTGGTCTGCATAGCAGTGTTTGGTTAGTGGCGCCTCTTGCTTAGTTGTTGCAGCCTCTGGGGCCTTTCAAAAAGGTGTGTATATGTAATGACAGATCATGTGACACTTAGAGTGCACACAGGTGGACATCATTTCACTAATTATGTGAATTCTAAAGGTAATTGGTTGCACTAGATCTTTTTAAGGGCTTCATAACAAAGGAGGTGAATACATACGCTCAAGCTAATTATCAGTTTTTTATTGCTGAAAAATAGTTTTATGTATATATTTTTCTAATTTTACTTCACCAACTTAGACTATTGAGTTCTGATCCATCACATATAATTCAGATTAAAAAACATTGAACTAAAGGCTGTAATGTAAAAAGCCAAGGGGGGTGAATACTTTTGCAAGGCACTGTATAATGGAAAGATAAAAAAAAACAAAACATTTTTTTATGAGGGCAAACTTTCCAAGTCCAAAACTGGGGGTAATAATTTCATCAAAGAATACAGAACAGAAATGGAGAATTCCCAAATTGACTGTATGGAGACACACTGAAAAATATATTACATAATTACATAGGTTTTAAAAAAGTGGCTAGAAAGTTTAAACATTTTTTACCTTAATGCATTCCTTGCATTTAAGTAAAAAATGTTTAGGCACCAGTCTCACCTGCCCCCCCCCCCCCCCCCACCTTCGCTTTCAATCAATCCAGCTCTGTGCCTGTCTGCAATTCTTCTCTCCCCCCACTTCCTGGTCTCACTGGCTTTGCTAAGGCAACGGGAGCCATCAACTCCCACTGCTATCAATCAAGGCCAGTGATGAGGGAGCAGGGGGGCAGGACTGAGTCCTGCTGTCTGTGTCAATAAACGCAGACAGCGAGGCTTGGGAGTGAGCCTGCATGAGTGCCCCATAGAAATTGGCTTTCAAAGTAAGTGTAAACCTGTTTGTTATTAACAAAGAAAGGAAAAAAAAAACATTAACAGTCACTTTAATAGGTCTTGACTTTGCCCTTGAGCCATGCACCTGACCAAAGGACGAGGTGATAGTTGAGGATTGTCCCTCTTCTCTGAGGAGTCAGATCAGGATGACATGCCTGTGGTGGAGATTTTATCCAAGCTTAAGGATACCATTGTTAGCCTTATTGATGCTGTATGCTCCTGCTTAGCATTAGAGAATTACACAAGCAAGGAGACAGGAGGGAGCAAGCACCTAGTGCATTACCGCAAAAGATTTATTTGAGCAAGTGAAATGAATACAAATTTGAATAGTTACGAAAGTGCAACTGGTAAAAACACATAGACCACAAGATGCAATATAATATAGGATATATTTGTTCCAATTGTATCTGGCTATATAGCCATGCTGACGTGTTTTGAGGGCGCACCCCCTTCCTCAGAGCTGAACTGAGCAGTGCATCAGTGCCTGCACACTGACGTGCTAGTCTGTGTGTATAGACTATCTGCGGATAGCCCTAATCGCCTCCACCATGGGTCTGTGAAAACAGTAAGTGGCAAAAACGTCACTTCCGGTTGATGCATATAGAAAACAGTGGTGTCCCCATAGGGTTTAGTCACCACTAAAAAAAAAGTCACTTCCGGTTGGTACACGGAAACAGCAGTGGTGCCCCCATAGGGTTGTGTCGCTACAAAAAAAAAAAGGAAACATCGCTTCTGGTTGGTGTATGGAAACAACAATGGTGTCCCCACCAGTTTTGGGGTGGGGTTCCTCAATGTGTCCTTATTTAGTGATTTATTGATACACTGGTTTGTTCAGCTCTGAGGAAGGGGGTGTGCCCTAGAAACACATCAGCATGGCTGTACAGCGGGATACAATTAGAACCTATATATCCTATATTGTATGGCATTTTGTGATCTATGTGTTTTTACCAGTTGCACTTTTGTAAGTATTCAATTTTTATCCATTTTACTTACTCAAATAACATTTCTGCAGTAATGCACTAGGTGTTTGCACCTTCCTGTCTCTTTGCTTTTGTAGTTCCACTTTGGATTGTCCTATCCAGGGAAGGCTGCATCCGTCTAGCATTTAGTTACATAGTAGATGAGGTTGAAAAAAGATACAAGTCCATCAAGTCCAACCTATGTGTGTGATTATGTGTCAGTATTGCATTGTATATCCCTGTATGTTGTGGTCATTCAGGTGCTTATCTAATAGTTTCTTGAAGCTATCAATGCTCCCCGCTGAGACGACCGCCTGTGGAAGGGAATTCCACATCATTGCCGCTCTTACAGTAAAGAACCCTCTACTTAGTTTAAGGTTAAACCTCTTTTCTTCTAATTTTAATGAGTGGCCACAAGTCTTGTTAAACTCTCTTCTGCGAAAAAGTTTTATCCCTATTGTGGGGTCACCAATCCGGTATTTGTAAATTGAAATCATATCCCCTCTCAAGCGTCTCTTCTCCAGAGAGAATAAGTTCAGTGCTCGCAACCTTTCCTCATAACGAAGATCCTCCAGACCCTTTATTAGCTTTGTTGCCCTTCTTTGTACTCGCTCCATTTCCAGTACATCCTTCCTGAGGACTGGTGCCCAGAACTGGACCGCATACTCTAGGTGCGGCCGGACCAGAGTCTTGTAGAGCGGGAGAATTACCGTTTTATCTCTGGAGTTGATCCCCCTTTTAATGCATGCCAATATTCTGTTTGCTTTGTTAGCAGCAGCTTGGCATTGCCTGCCATTGCTGAGCCTATCATCTACTAGGACCCCCAGGTCCTTTTCCATCTTAGATTCCCCCAGAGGTTCTCCCCAGTGTATAGATTGCATTCATATTTTTGCCATCCAAATGTATTATTTTACATTTTTCTACATTGAACCTCATTTGCCATGTAGTTGCCCACCCCATTAATTTGTTCAGGTCTTTTTGCAAAGTTTCCACGTCCTGTGGAGACGTTATTGCCCTGCTTAGCTTAGTATCGTCTGCAAATACAGAGATTGAACTGTTTATCCCATCCTCCAGATCATTTATAAACAAATTAAATAGGATTGGTCCCAGCACAGAACCCTGGGGAACCCCACTACCCACCCCTGACCATTCCGAGTACTCCCCATTTATCACCACCCTCTGAACTCGCCCTTGTAGCCAGTTTTCAATCCATGTACTCACCCTATGGTCCATGCCAACGGACCTTATCTTGTACAGTAAACGTTTATGGGAAACTGTGTCAAATGCTTTTGCAAAATCCAGATACACCACGTCTACGGGCCTTCCTTTATCTAGATGGCAACTCACCTCCTCATAGAGGGTTAATAGATTCGTTTGGCAAGAACGAATCTTCATGAATCCATGCTGATTACTGCTAATGATACCGTTCGTATTACTAAAATCTTGTATATAGTCCCTTATCATCCCCTCCAAGAGTTTACATACTATTGATGTTAGGCTAACTGGTCTGTAATTCCCAGGGATGTATTTTGGGCCCTTTTTTAAATATTGGTGCTACATTGGCTTTTCTCCAATCAGCTGGTACCATTCCAGTCAGTAGACTATCTGTAAAAATTAGGAACAACGGTCTGGCAATCACTTGACTGAGTTCCCTAAGTACCCTCGGATGCAAGCCATCTGGTCCCGGTGATTTATTAATGTTAAGTTTCTCAAGTTTCTTAATTCCGTCCTCTGTTAACCATGGAGGTGCTTCCTGTGTTGTGTCATGAGGATAAACACTGCAGTTTTGGTTACTGAAGCCCCCCGATTCACACGTGAGGACTGAGGAGAAGAATAAATTCAATACCTTCGCCATCTCCCCATCCTTTGTAACCAGATGTCCTTCCTCATTCTTTATGGGGCCAATAAGGTCTGTCCTCCCTTTTTTACTGTTTACATACCATATTTATCGGCGTATAACACGCACTTTTTTCCCCTTAAAATCAGGGGAAAGTCGCAGGTGCGTGTTATACGCCGATCCCCTGAGCTGCACAACTCAAAAATCGCCGACCGCGATTTGAAAATGGCGCCGCCGGCGCCGAAATACACAGAGCCGGTCCTCGGCTCTTTCCGGCGGCTCTCGTTCATTTTCGGCTCCACTCGTAGTCCCGAGCGGAGCTATCCGAACCTACTCGGCTAGGTTCGGATAGCTCCGCTCGGGACTACGAGTGGAGCCGAAAGTGAACGAGAGCCGCCGGAAAGAGCCGAGGACCGGCTCTGTGTATTTCGGGGCCGGCGGCGCCATTTTCAAATCGCGGTCTGCGATTTTTGAGTTGTGCAGCTCAGGGGATCGGCGTATAACACGCACCTGCGACTTTCCCCTGATTTTAAGGGGAAAAAAGTGCGTGTTATACGCCGATAAATACAATTTTGAAGACAGGGGATTGAAGGCTGCACTGGGCGAGGCTGCACTGGGCGAGGCTGCACTGGGCGAGGCTGCACTGGGCGAGGCTGCACTGGGCGAGGCTGCACTGGGCGAGGCTGCACTGGGGGAGGCTGCACTGACGAGGCTGCACTGACGAGGCTGCACTGGGGAAGGCTGCACTGACAAGGCTGCAATGATGGGCATTTAAATGTAAGTTTTTTTCCCTTCAACTTCCCTCCTAAAAGTTTTTTTTCCTTAAAATTCCCTCCTAATTTGGGGTGCGTGTTATACGCCGATAAATACGGTACTTAAAGAATTTCTTGGGATTTTTTTTTGCTCTCCTCCGCTATGTGTCTTTCATGTTCTATCTTAGCTGTCCTAATTGCACCCTTACATTTCCTGTTGCATTCTTTATAAAGTCTGAATGCTGAGGATGATCCCTCAACCTTGTATTTTTTGAAGGCCTTCTCCTTTGCTTTTATATGCATTTTTACATTGGAGTTAAGCCATCCAGGACTTTTGTTCGCTCTTTTAAATTTATTACCCAATGGGATACATTGGCTAATGCCCTTATTTAATATGCTCCTAAAGCAAACCCATCTCTCCTCCGTATTCTTTGTTCCTAATATTTTGTCCCAATTTATGCCTTTTAGCAAGGTTTGTAGTTTAGGGAAGTTTGGCTCTTTTGAAATTCAGTGTCTTTGTATTCCCTTTATGTTTCCTATTTGTTTGATTTATACTGAAACTAATTGACCTGTGATCGCTGTTACCTAAATTGCCCCATATTTCCACATCTGTGATCAGGTCTGTATTGTTGGTTATCAGTAGATCCAGTAATGTTTTATTTCTAGTTGGTGCATCTACCATCTGACCCATAAAATTGTCCTGCAAGACATTAAGGAACTGGCGAGCCTTAAATGAATGCGCGGTTCCCTCCGTCCAGTCTATGTCTGGATAAATAAAATCTCCCATTATGATAACACTTCCCATCCTTGCTGCTAATCCAATTTGTGATAGGAGATCCGTCTCCACTTCCTCCCTCAGGTTAGGGGGCCTATAGCATACTCCCAGTATTATTTTCCCCTTAGCTTCATCCCTTTGGAGCTCTACCCATAAGGATTCCACCTCCTCTCTAGCTCCCTTAGTGATGTCATCTCTCATTTAGATGTGTTGCACAGTCCTGTTTACCAGTGGAGAACTTCTGAGCGTTGGAAGTGATCGTTTTGTACTACTTAGTGTTAGAGAAGCATGTTTGCTCACCCCAATGTCTCCAGCATAAGGATCCTAAAAATGCCAAAACCAGCCTTTCTGGTCCACTCACTGGTGGTGACTGGCCTCATCTGGAGATTTTTACTTCTCTAACACTCCTCCCTAAGCATTATCCTATTGAGGAAAGTTTGCGGAAGTGGGCAGTTATTGTGGTAGTTCCTGTCGTTTTTTTTGGTCTTAAGACCCTCACGAACCCCCAGTGGAGGATAATCCTGTGTTTAACGACCCGGTAGATAAGCGATTAGAGGTTACTTCTATGGTATTCTGCCAGACCATTGATGTCTGGGCTAAGCATATGTTACCAACCTAACAGATGCCTCAGTCCACAGTCAGTTGGATATTTTGCCTATATAGCCTTATGCTACAGTATGATCAGCTTAGCAGACTTGTTTTGTTAGATCTCTAGAATGAGTCTTCTCTCCATCCATATGCTCAGAATACTTTGGCCTAAATGCTGGTTGGCTGAGCTACCATGCAAGATGCGTCTTGAGTATTTACCATTAGTGAATGCCTGTTTGGTATCTCCTTGGATAAGTACATCAGGGAGCTTACTTGGGGTAAAAGTACTCTTATTCCCCAGAAAAAGAAGACTCGCAACTCCACCAGTGGGACTTCTGCACCTGAAGATAGGAAAAGTTATTTGTCCCTCTCAGTCTTTCCATTTCAAATCTAAGACAAAATTGTACTTTCCTAAGAAGACATAACCCTCCAAATCAGCCAACACTTCTTCCCAGTGATTCCCCACCTTTTGGAGTGAGAGGATGCCTATTGACATTCTCTGCCTTCCGAGCCCAGAAAATTTCATCTTTATGCTTCCAAACTCGCCTTTTTCCTCATGGTGGGTAGATCTTTTGCTTCCAGGGGTCATAACCCTTGTACCAACAAAAGCTTCTACACAAATCTTTTCACGGCTCCTAAACCAAAGAGTCTGTCCCATTCTGGATCTGAAGACTCTGAACATGTTCTACAAGCGCAAAAGTTCCACATGGAGACTGCCAGGTTGCTCGTTGCTTCCCTGTCAGAAAGCATGAATCAGACTGAAACAGAAGTAAAGTTAAATCATACTTGTTTAATAATAATAAAAAAAGTGAACAGAATAAATATAGTTAAAACATAGCCAGAGTTCAGGAACCGGAACGGATAGTCAGACAAGCCAAAACTTCAGGGAGCCAGAGAACAGCATAGTAGAACAGCAAGCAGAATCTGGAGCCAGAAGGAATGTCAGACAAGCAAGTATTTTACAGGACCACAGGACAGCGTCTCTAGAGATGTGACCAAGGCGAAGGCAGAGATCATCTGGACTGTACGGCTTAAGTAGGCAGGACTGATGAGCAGGATATCATCAACAGGTGAGTCACTGTGGAGAGATAGGAGCTGGCAATAAGCCGACAGCTGAGCGGCCAGCTCAGAGAAGGAAGGGCTGAGCCCAGCCCTGACATTCCCTTCTTCTTGTGATTTTCTGGCTTGGGTATACATTTAGGATGCTTATTTGCACATTCCCATATTTCCTTGTCATTAAAGCTTACTGCATTTTGCAGTGGGTGATCAGCATTACTGTCCAGATTTGGTTTTCTGGAAGGCACCTATGCTAGTTTCAGGAAATGAGTAGAGCTTTTGTTAAACTTATCTTTGGAGTGGAGGAAAGGCGGGTAGAAATGCTCCCCTGTTCCTGCAGATCTGTGGGTACCCCTTGTGGGACTTGAACATTTGCCCTTGCCAATATTGCAGATCATATGCACATACGCACTGTAGGCTGGGGTAGCTTGCCTTGTCCCAGGGCCTGATGTCTTCAGCCTGGAAAATTGTCCCCTGCTTGATTCCTCCCCCTCCTTGGAGCCCTCCCTAACTCCCCTAAGCATGCCCCCCTCATCTGCATTATACATGAAAGAGTTTTCTGCATCTGCATGTCAGATTTAAAGGCAAAATTCACCTCTGTGATAGCTGACTCACAACATAGGGGATGTAAGTCCAGCTCTTTACATTCTCCCTCAAACTTTGTCTTTGATTTGCTTGCAGTTGCCTCTGTGCTGAGAACAAGGAGGATTGTAACCTGTCCTTTTTAGATGAGTTTGAGCCTGGGGAGCCTGCGTCTGCTGGCTACTCCCAGGCTTAAGGATACCATTTTAGTCCTTATTTGATGCAGTGCATACCTGTCTAGAAAGGGAGTAATCTGCGGAATTTTCTAAGGTTACTGGTCTGGGCTCTCTCAAAATTCTCCAACCTGTCCAACCCCACTAATACCCGCAGATTATTACTGTTATGTTCATCTGCCAGACTCTGGGTGTTATAGTTCAAGGATACGTTTAGGGATCTAGAAATCATCCTTACTGACCCCTCTGTTCTACAGAAAATGGAGCTTTGCCTGTAGCCCTGCACTACTGTGTTGTTGGACTTGCAGATATAATGTATAATCTATAACCAAAACAGTTTTAGGATTTCTACCCAAACTTGTTCACTATGGCCAAAGGAAAAGAGAGTATTTTATCCCATTATAGACAAAGGCTTTAAATGTTTTTATCCAAGCACAATAAAACCATATATAATGTATCAGGTATGCAATTGCTTCCCTCCATCCAGGGGATCTTCTGGGCTCTGTAGATATCATAGATGTCTACTTGAATATACTATCTTTCCAGCACATAAAATCGTTTGTTTGTCGACTCCTGTATCTCTCCAGCGCTCCTCCTCTGGTTTTCATACAGGTGGCTTGTCCCCTTCCACCAGAGCTGATCTGTGTCCCTATAAATTAAGGCTCTTGGCACACAATCGGGCTGCTTGATAAAGGGGGTGAAGCCCTGGAAACATGTAGCAGTCCCAGTAGACAGGTGCTTCCTGTTCGTCTACTGTTGGATCTTAATAGCTGCTATTTCTTCCATGCAGTAGACGATGCGGTGGCTTTGCCTGCCAGCTCCCAGAGCACTGTATGGTGTTCACTGTGTCCTTACCTGCTGCATGTCCTGCTTGGCTTTCTGTGGCTGTTTCTCCATCATGTTTGTCTTGCCATTGTTGGTTCCTACTTGCTGAGCATCATGTTTTTAACATACACTTTTTGTGCATGATTTTACTAACTCCAGTGCCCTTGCTCTGTCTTTTGCATACTGCCTTTGGAGATCCTTCCCAGATCTTATCTGAGGAGCTATATGAGTGGTCTAAACCTTTCTTGCCTCCATCAACCACCTCCCCCATGGTCCCATTTTCTATACACGATGTATAACTTTCTACTCACGGAGAGCTGAGTAAGCTGTGCGCACTATTTTTTGTCACAGTATCTTAATATCGGCTTTGCTTTTCTGTGATCCTGTAACACTACCAGTTTGTTGCCATAGCCTTTGGCTTGTTCACTGTGCTTGGGGTCTTCACCAAAGGCTAGCTCCTGTATTTGCTTCTCTACATTGAAACTCAGTATTCTGGCTGTGGGGGAATAGAGGGCACAGTCAGTGGACATTCATATGTGCCTGACGCCCAGTACCAGATTATCCCTGGCTTGATCTTTCTTTCATTTGGTCTGAAAGATTTTCCCAACAGATGCCACCCTGACAGGCTGGGGATGTAGTCCTGCACACCTCTTGGGTGCTGGGAACTTGGCCACCAGAGGAAGTACACATCCCAATCTACATACTGGATCTCAGCGCAATTTGGTTCTTCCTTCACTGCATGGTTTTCCAATTCGTATCCAGTCAAGTGATGCCACTGCAGTGGTATAAATCGACCATTAAATAGGGACTGAAGTCTCACTGTTCAAGAGAGGCTGACTTGGATGGAACTTCACATTCCGGCCTTGACCACCATGCAGAATATAAGCTTGGAAAATTGTCAGGTGAACATTCCCAGCCATCAACATCTGGGCTATAGCGAGTGGTCTCTTCACCTGGAGGTGTTTCGAGACCTCTGCATAGGTGGGAAATGCCAGATATGGACCTCCTTGCTTCCAAGTCAACAACGCAATTAGCAAGTTTGTTCCCAGGTCTAATCTTAACCTTTCCCTCTCTGAATTTCCTTTCTTGTCATTTTCACAGACTCCAAACGGAGGGCATTCCAGTGATTCTCATGACACTGACTTTGCCCAGGAGAATGTGGTATTACAGTGGGGAAAATAATTATTTGATCCCCTGCAGATTTTGCAAGTTTACTCACTTTAAAAAAACTAAGGGTCTATAATTTTTATCATAGGTGTATTTTAAATCAACCAAAAATCAAGAAAAAACACATGATACAAATGTTCTAAATTGAATTGCAGTTCAGTGAGTAAAATAAGTATTTGATCCCCAAGCAAAACATGACTTCGTACTTGGTGGAGAAACCATTGTTGGCAAGTACAGAGGTATGAGGTCTCTTGCAGTTGGTAACCAGGTTTGCACACATCTCAGGAGGGATTCTGGTCCACTCTTGTTTACAGATCTTCTCTAAATCCTTAAGGTTTCTTGGCTGTCACTTGGCAACTCGAAGTTTTAGCTCCCTCCATAAATTTTCTATAGGATTAATGGCTGGAAACTGGCTAGACCACTTAATGACCTTAATGTGCTTCTTTTTGAGCCACTCCTTTATTGCCTTGGCAGTATGTTTTGGGTCGTTGTCATGCTGGAAGACCCATGCACGACCCATCTTCAGTGTTCTGGTTGAGGAAAGAAGGTTCTCATCCAAGATTTTACAATACACATCCCCGTCCATTGGCCCTTTAATACGGCAAAGTCCGCCTGTACCATTAGCAGTGAAAGAGCCCCAAAGCATAATGTTTCCACCTCCGTGCTTGACTGTAGAGGTGGTGAGCTTAGGGTCATAGTCAGCATTTTTCTTCCTCCAAACACGGCGAGTCAAGTTAATTCCAAAGAGCTCAGTTTTGGTCTCATCTGACTACAGCACTTTCTCCCAATCCTTCTCTGAATCATTTAGATGTTCATTGGCAAACTTCAGACGGGCCTGTACATGTGCCTTCTTGAGGAGGGGAACCTTGTGGGCACTGCAGGATTTCAATCCATTGCAGCGTATTACCAATGGTTTGTTTTGTGACTGTGGTCCCAACTGCCTTGAGATCATTCACAAGCTCCTCCAGTGTAGTTCTGGGCTGATCCCTCACTTTTCTCATGATCATCCTTACCCCATGAGGCGAAATCTTGCATGGAGCTCCAGACCGCGGGAAATTGATGTTTTCTTTGTATTTCTTCCATTTGCAAAAAATTGCTCCAACAGTTGTCACCTTCTGACCAAGCTTCTTGCTGATAGTCTTGTAGCCCATTCCTTCATTTCGTTGCAAGTGGGCAAATTTACAAAATCTGCAGAGGATCAAATAATTATTTTTCCCATTGTAAGCCCTCATCAGACTTCTGGCACTCTCTCTATGGGCTCTCACAGGTTGCACGCTTCTAAATTATCAGTCTTGTAAGGCATCTTTTCTGGTGCTACAATAATACCATTGCCAAAGATCATGGACTTTATAGGCACACAAAGATGGATTATATATAAGATTACAAACCAACTTTATTGATACATGATTAAAACACTGAACTGGGGGGGGGGGGGGGCGTGGCCGAACGGAGATCTGAGTGGACGTGCTTGGGGTGAGCTTCTGCAGCCATAGAGCACACCTGGAGCTTTACATGTCCATCGGACCTGCACTGACCCCCTGGGGGCCCAGGGCATCCCCCCGACCATTAGGGCACTGCCTGAGATCGCGGGAGTACCATTCATGGAGCTCCAGCCAATCAAAAGTATGTGTGTCACTGGCGCAAAACCTATCCTGTCATCAATATATGAGTGATATCTGTAGCTACTGCATCCAAAAAATTTTTTCAAGAGAAAAAAATTTAAAAGTGCTATGTGTGTGGATGCGCTGCTCACTTTTGTGCTCTCTATCCTATCTGTGTATGTGCTATCCTTTGGACATAATCTTATTCACCATCCACCTTTAAAAATTCATCACATTTTAAATAACAACCATATACCTGTAAAAATTCATCACTTTTAAATAACAACCATATACAAATTCTGTAAATCATATAGAAGTCCAGTGACATATATCACATGATAATAAAGTCTCTTCATATGTGTTTGCAAATCTTCCGTTGAATTGCCGTGAGCGGCGTGCTCTTTTGTGTTAAATTAATTTAAAGTGACTTAGTGCTTCACCACCACCTGTGAGATTTGCCACTCACCAGATTAATCTTTAAAACTGCACCTTTGGTTCATTCATAGGGATAACCACTCCACTTAAAGGGGACTTTCTCCAATAGCTATACCAGGACCTCAATGCTCCTCATAAAAACGGATGAAAAACGATCATCGCACAATAACGTTTAAAACCTTTATTTCATAAACAAAAAAACTATGCACTCACATTTCCAAGTGCCATTAGGCCGGCACAGAGCTTTTCCAGCAGTTAGGGACGGGTGGGCGCTGCAGCCCGGTTCGTCTGGTGTGTGCTGTGCTGCCTCCGTGTGCCGCTTGCGTTCCCCCCTGTGTGTTCGTTCGCGTCCTCACCAACCCCGTTCGTTCCCGATCACGTGGGTACAATAATCTCCCAGCAGCCTCTACGCGTTTCGCAATCCAATTTGCGTCATCAGGAAGCTCCAGCTCCAGGGTCCTGATGACCCTGATGAGGCTATTTACGACCTCCGTTTAATCAATATTCAGAAACCATTTCTAATTTTTTTTTTTTTTAATTATCTTTATTTATCAAACTTTTTTACAAAATTTTTATAAAACAAATACACATACACACATCTACAGACAAAAAGGGGTGAATATTGTCTTGTTCACAATTAATATTCAGATCATTCTATATAACCCCATGATCTTTATTAGCACCATCGGTATACATTACTGTATAAATTCATTAACCTATCTTAGCACGGCCCCTGAATCTATCACACAGTGCAAACACTGGGGATATCCATCCTGCCACCCTGGGCCCACAATCCTCCCCGTGCCGCCCTATTAGGCCAGCCAGAGGGACCTGGTAAGTGACGGAGGCCATCTTGTTTCCCCCCCGCAGCCTCTCTGTCTCTCCTGGGCCCAATCTGACCCCATCCACCCCCAGGAGCACCCTGGCCTGGCCAATTGAGACCCCCCGACGGGGATATTAAAGGAGCATCCACCCCCATCTGGCTCCAGTTGCAGCCACGTCCCTAGCCCCAGAGACCTAGTGTGGCGGTCATTTTGCTACACCCCAGCAGCCCCCGTCTCCTCTGGGCCTAATCCAAACCTCACTCACCCCCGGGGCATCCTGGCCTGGCAGATTGTGGCCCTCAACGGAGATACCCATCAGTACGCGGGCTGTAGACACCGTCCTGGAAACCACGAGAGGCGGCCATCTTGCTCCACCCAAGCTGCTGTATCCACATACGCTCCTGATCTCCTTCACCCCTCTGAGCCTGGATCACTACCTGTACAGCCACAAGAGTAGCCCAGCAGGCTCAGCGCCCACCTGTGGTCCCCATCCGTACAACACTGCAGAGAGGCGTGACTGACCATGTATAGCTAAAAAAATGAGCTGCTGAGCTCTGTGGCCACCCGTAGCAGACAGGCTATACTTCAGCCATCGCACATCCTTGAAAAGCATGTCCATGCACAGGTCTCGATCTACTGAGTCTATGGATCTACAACAGGGCACAATCCAGCGTTACTTGTTCCGCACATCTCAGCCCGATCCCCACACTCCCAAAGACAAGATGGCGCCCGCTCGAAACCCAGGGAAGGGCAAGCCTCCTCCCCCCGCTTAGCCGCCGAGACAGACAGCAGCGAGGAACCAGATGACCCCCCCGGTCCGGCACTCGGACCTACCAGCTGTAGCATCCAGATCTGGGACCTCTATTGCCCTGCTTCCGGACACAGGTCCTGGGGATGTGGCCCCTCAAGCCTCAGGAGAATCGCCTAGATCTGAAGCCTCAACCCTTCTGGCGGCCTTCCAAGCAGAGTTTGAGTCCTGGGCGGTCAAAATGGAGACCTCACTCCACGAGGATCTCCAGGCCCTCCAACAGCAGGTTTCCACTAATCAGACAGCAGTGTCTGCCCTAACTGACATTCAATCTGACCATGCAGCCCGCATCACATCCCTCGAGTGGGCCTCCAAGGAGCTTTTGCACCGTATACTACAACATCAACTACGCATAGAAGACAGAGAAAATAGGAGCCGCGGGAATAATATACGCTACAACGCATACCGGAGGCCACGGCGGGTACAGACTTGAAACCTTCTGTCACTGCTATCCTCAACCAAGTCCTGGGAGTAGAGGCTTTGTCCCCTATTGAACTAGACTAGGTGCACAGAGTGGGGGGGGCTGAGGAGGGAACATAGTGACTGCCCACGCGATGTCCTCTGCAGGGTTCACTATTTCACCCTTAAAGAGGAACTTATGCGCAAGGCATGGCGTTTGGGTCCCGTGGACTTTGATGGTTCTGCTGTCCACCTATACCCAGACCTCTCTCGCAACACTCTCCACATGCACCGCATGGTCCGCCCACTGCTAGACCTGATACGTCAAGCCGGAGCAACCTACACATGGAGACACCCCTTCAGTTTTAAGGTGACCAGGGCTGGGCATAAATTTGTCCTCTCCGACCCGGATCAACTCCCAGCCTTTTTCAGCTTTCTGGAGCAAGACTCAACTGATGTACCGAACTGACTGGACCCGCCAGACCACCGTGCCAGGGTGCAAACATGTAACCCTCTCCCACAATGACGCAGGCACCCGAGGTACGGATCACAATCTATTGACCCTAGACCATGTCATCCTAAGTCTCCGGAAGATTAAGGTAACTCTAAGAAGTTGCTTCAAGCCATTTCAACGCTCCCCATATGTCTAGCACCATCCCAGTACACTGCTTATCTTTTGTCTCCTGGGTCGATGTTTGGAACCCCCCCCTAAAGAATTTTTTTTGGAAGGGGGTTCTTTTCTTTCCTTTTTACATTTTCCCTCATCTGTTCCATCTGATTACAACCGGATATGTTTCGATGGGAGACAAGATGGCCTGCTATGTACTCTGAGGCCTAATCCTCTACCAAATGCATAAACAGGTCAATGTGTTACTGTTACAGGAAACTCATTTCCATACAAATTCCACCCCTTCCTGCTCCAACAGGTACTTTAACAGACGGTTCCACAGTACAAACCCCTCTCAGAAAACCAAAGGCGTTTCTATTGCCTTCCACAAAACGCTTCCAATTACCTGATAGACCAGCTCTCGGACCCCCAGGGAAGGTATGTGTTCGTAAAGTTCTCCTTATGGGGCACGAAATTCACTATTGCCAACCTTTACCTACCAAACACTAATCAAATATCTTCTGCTCTGCGTTACATGAGGATCTTGTCAGAATTCGCAGAAGGTAAACTAATCATAGGCGGGGATTTTAACGCCCCCCTGGATCCACTTTTAGACTCCTTAACCTCTCGCTCATCCATCTCCTTTACTAAGCTAAGGGCATTCAAACAGGCTATTTACGACCTCCGTTTAATCAATATTCAGAAACCATTTCTAATTTTTTTTTTTTTTAATTATCTTTATCAAACTTTTTTACAAAATTTTTATAAAACAAATACACATACACACATCTACAGACAAAAAGGGGTGAATATTGTCTTGTTCACAATTAATATTCAGATCATTCTATATAACCCCATGATCTTTATTAGCACCATCGGTATACATTACTGTATAAATTCATTAACCTATCTTAGCACGGCCCCTGAATCTATCACACACTACTATCCTAATACCCTCCTTCCATACCTATCACACACACACACTCAACAATCCTCCTACAAATCACCACTCACATGACAAAAAAAAAATTCTCTCACTTTCTCCAACTGTTCATCACAATATTTGCTTCATCTATATCCCAATTTTTCTTTCCCCTACCACGGCAAGACTCTAGACTCTTCCCACTGACTTCCTGTATATAGTCAACTCCCTCTCTCTAGTATTATCCTCTCCTCTAAGGATCTCATCGCTCCCATTTCACATTCCCACTCCTCTATGGAGGGGGCTATTTTGTTTTTCCACTTTCTAGCTATAACGGTACGCGCCGCAGTTAGATAATATTTCAAGGTTACCTATTTTATGTTTTTTATTGATCCAGGGATCATTGACAATATCGCCTTATATATATCTGGTTGTATCTTTACCCCCGTTGTAACCCTATAATTTATAAACACCTTTTCCCATAATGGTTGAACTTCTGGACAAAAATACCAGATATGCGACATTGTGCCTCTTGCTCCTTCACATCTCCAACATCTATCTGAATTATCTGAACTTATTTTGTTCATATCCACTGGGCATTTATACCATCTGGCTACTATTTTATAGTTTCTTTCTTGATGCCTAGTGGAAATTGACAGTTTATGTGTTACTATAATTGCTTTTTCCCATTTAGCTCTGGGGAGAGTTTTCCCTAATTCTTCCTCCCATTTTTTTATGTATTGTAACGCTACCTCCTTGCTTTCTGAAATTAAGTATTTATACACAACGGATAAATTATGTAAGGGTCTATGTTTCTGTAACAATATTTTTTCTAACCCTAAAAGTGGTCTATTCAATATGGACTCCCTCATCAAAGATGAAATATATTGCTGAAGTTGCCCATACTGAAACCATTTTTTGCTATGTTCGGCACCAAGGGCCTCCAATGGGGGGAGTTTATTCTCTTCTAATATTTCTACAATCCTCGTATCATCCCTCCTCTGCCAATTTAGAAAGGTCTTGGTTTTTAGTGCAAGTGGGAATTCCGGGTTGCTAAAGAGGGGGGTCATTGGGCCTCTCAATGTAGATCCTATCCCCCTCCTTATCAAATTGTCCCAAACTTTCAAAGTCAACACGACCAAGGAGGGCATATCCCCCTCTTGGGGTCTACATTCCTTCTTAATCCAAGGTAATGATTTCAGTTTTATGTCTGTGACTTCTTCCTCCAATTTTACCCATTGTTTGCAGTCCATATTATGGAACCAATCCACAATCCTGGTTATAAATATTGCTTTAAGATACAACGAGATGGGTGGCTTTCTCTGAGAGCTCCGCTCATCCAAGCATAAAATCCAGCTCCATCGCCCTTTCTCATCTACAAATTACACCCCAGCTGATCGGGGGAGACCCAGGCACCCCCTGCCAGGTGAGGAGCAAGGAGGATTTCTGCTCCCGGTCCGCGATCGGCGCCGCTGCACACTTCCGCTCCACTAGGCCGGAGCCGCGGTCTTTCCTGGCGGGCCGCGCGGCGGGCCGGGGGTCCCCTGGCGCGGTCGCCACCGTCCCTACACAGGCCGGCTGCTGTGGACTGCTGAGGGGGGTGAGTGGATTGACCCTGGGCTGCAAATAGACGCCGCTGCATACTCCCGCCCCACTAGGCCGGAGCCGCGGACTTTCCTAGCGGGCCGGGCGGCGGGCCGGGGGTCCCCTGGCGCGGTCGCCCCTGTCTCAACGCAGGCCGGCTGCTGTGGACTGCTGAGGGGGGTGAGTGGATTGACCCTGGACTGACAATAGGCCGTGCTCTGGGCCTGGTCTCTACGCCCCCCCCCCCACGTATGACTAGGCCGCAACCGCAGCCTCTCCATTAGATCTGGATTCTGCTGGCCTGTAGGAAGAGGCCCTGAGACGGTGGGGGACATCTACCTGGGCAGAGGAACCATCTCTGGAGCACCTCCACCCCTGGCCCTCCAGATAGTGGAAGAAGCTGGCTGGGCTGCATACTCTGACAAGCCTGTGGAGCCCTGAAGTGGACAGCATCTACATCCTATAACTGCAGGTGAGAGGAAAGACTGTTAAAGGGTCACACACTGCTCCTTACCTACTGCCTGACTACCCCAGACTCTGCAGACAGGCTCCGTCACTCGCTTACCTACTACTGCCTGGCCTAGGCCCCCCAACACCTGAATAAGACGCAGGAACTTCAGCGCCAAATATATTAAAGGGGGGAGACGTGACCCTGCTATGGAAACGTAAAGACGCGTCATTGGGAGCTCTGCACTGAAACGGGCCATGAATCACCCGCAGCACTGACTAACTAAACCATCCATTCATGCCAGGAAGCCGCAGCCACCCACCGGTCACTGAGGCAAGGAAGGGACCTGAAATTTCACACTACTTTCTGCGGCAACAGCAGGCTTCTTCACCGGCGGGAAGGAGTAAGATGGCGCCGCCTCGAGTCAGCTCAGTGGGCGCTGCATCCTCAAGTAAGAAGAGCGCTCCTGCAACTACCTCCGCAGCGGAGGAGGACTTTCCCCCCTTACCGCACAGAGCACCCTCTCCTATAGTGTCCCCGGCTTCCATAACTGCTGACACCCCTTTGCCTCTAGACTACGCTGGTGACCTAAGCAGCCTAGTTGAAGGCTCTCTGAGAGACATAGTGTCAGGCCTCCCCACCAAGCAAGACTTAAATGCCATGGCCACCTCTATTGTAAACGCACTAACCAGAGAACTGCACGATCTAAAGCAGCAAGTGGATGTGGTCGAAGAGAGAGTCACTACGATCGAAGCCTCCCAAACCAATACAGAAACGCGCCTCACTACACTGGAGTCGGAGTACGGGGCATTCCGCCGCCACCTTGTCGATGTCCAGCTGCGCCTGGATGACGGCGAGAATAGGAGCAGGCGAAACAATTTGCGCCTAAGGGGGATCCCAGAAGCCACCATGGGCCCAGACCTCCGATCTACAGTGACTGCCATCCTAAACCAGGTCCTGGGCAAACCACCGACAGCTGACCTGGAACTGGACAGGGTGCATCGTATCCCAGGCCCCAGACCCCCGCCCTCTGCACAGAGATCATCACCCGAACTGGACTTTCCCCGTGATGTATTATGTAGGGTGCATTTCTTCACAATTAAGGAGGACATTCTTCGCCTTGCCTGGGAAAAGGGCCCAATAGACTTCGACGGGGCTCCCATCAGGATTTTCCCTGACATTTCCAGACAAACACGCACCATGCATGGGCTCATGCGACCCCTACTGGAAGTTATCCGTGAGGCTGATGCCACCTACCGATGGGGTCACCCTTTCCATCTTATTGTCAGGAGGCAGGGGGCGGAATTCTATCTCCGCACGCCAGACCAACTGCCTGCCCTTTTTCAGTTCATCTCCAGGCCAGCGATTGAGGTGCCCAACTGGTTTGAATATCTGCTCTCCCAGGATCCACAAGGTTCAGCGCCACCTAGACAGCAAAGATTTCGACGCCCAAGATCCCGCCCTCCAAACCGAGAAGTCCGAAGAGCCCATCCTACATCATCTGAGGACTAAACGCATGCCACCTTTCGGCTGTTGGTGAGACTTCCAGTACCTCATATGGGTTGGTGCCCCGCTCCTTCCCCCCCCTAAGGCGATCCTCCCCCTTTTTATTTTTGTCCTCCTGAAGATGCCTCTTTCTTTTTCTTTTGTGGGCTAATTTTTGAATTCCAGACAGGGGTGGGGGGAGGGGGGACACATTGTTATAATTGTTATGACTGTTATAAATTCCGTATCTTTGCGGCAGGCTAGACTCCATGCACTACATCCGAGTTTGTCTGATGTGAACGTTGACACTGAAAAGGAGGTGCATGCATGTTTTCCATGATTCCATCCGGCCATGCTGCCTTGGCGCACTGACAGTTAGACGGTGAGGGCTCTCTCCTGGTCCTATCCAGGGGAAGGGCGAATGGGCCAGTGGGCCCTCAGTCCTCGGCCGCCACTGCGATGCGTCAACGCCAGTAGGCTATGGATGTTAGAGGTCTACTTAGTTGTACTTACTAGCCTGAAACACAGTTGAGTTCATGGATGTTATGCCCAGATATGTGGTAAATCACACTTTATTTACGATGGTTAATGTATTGTTTTTCTCAATGTTTCTGATTCCTTAGGCCCCCCACTCAGTGCATCTCCCTACCACCCCCCCCAAAAAAGAACCTTATTATATAGGTTTTTTGGTTTGCTTACATAGGCGATAGCAATAACTATTTGATTACGCGCTTCGCCGCATTGGCCACCCCCCTTTAGGGCGACCTCCCGGCTGCTGCACAGTCTCCTCTGTGTCTCGGCCGGGAGCTCATAGAGTAGCTACTTGACTAATTTAGATTACTCCCACCCTCCTTCCCCCCCTCTCCCCTTCATCTACCCCCCCATCTCTCTCTCTGATACTGTCTCTCCTCCTTTGTCCCCCTCTCTTCCCCGGTGCTGTTACTCTCTAGCTGGGTGGGGACGTGAACTTGAACTAAGAGCGATCATCCTCCCCATCCTATCAACGATCATCAGTGCCCCGGCTGCCACAATGGCTCTCCTAAAGGTGACCTCCCTTAATGTACGGGGTCTCAATATCCCAGAGAGGCGTTCCCAGCTCCTGGCTGACCTTCGCAGATCTAAAACCCAGATTGCCTTTCTACAGGAAACCCACTTTCATGGTGAGCATATTCCCAAACTGACTAACAATCTGTTCCAGACGGCATACCACAGTATCTCACCTATCTCCAAATCTAAGGGGGTTAGCATCCTAGTGGCAAAATCTGTACCTTGGGAGTTTGGGGCGCAGCAGACGGACCCCCAGGGCCGCTTTCTCCTGATTAAGGGAAAGGTATTTAACGTTCAGGTCACTCTTGCCAATATCTATTTCCCCAACGCCGACCATGCACAGTTCCTGCGTGGGCTGATACCCAAATTGCTTGAGTTTACGGAGGGGATGCTCATTTTTGGGGGTGACATGAACTTTGCGATGGACCCCCTGTTGGATACCTCGCGGGGTGCTTCCCATCTCTCGTACGCCCGCCTTAAACGAATCAAATCTGATCTTCACTCACTGCGTTTGATAGACCCCTGGCGCCTCTCACACCCCAGGGACAGGGATTATTCGTACTTCTCACAAGTACATCATTCGTACTCAAGACTAGATTACCTGCTCCTTTCCCATAAGGACCTGCCGAGGGTAGTGGACTCATCCATAGATGTCATCTCCTTTTCTGACCATGCCCCAATACACCTGACGCTCCAAATGGGACCAATGTCTAAATCCCCACCCTCATGGAGACTGAACGAGTCTCTGCTTCAATCTGCGGAGACCCGCGCTGAGATTCAAGCCAAACTACAGGAATACTTTGCACTCAATGAAGCCTCGGTCCCCAACCCCTTGGTGATGTGGGAGGCTCACAAGCCAGTTATCAGGGGCATTTTAATAGGCATTGGGGCACGTCTCAAGAGGGAAAGAACCCGTAGAACTGAAGAACTTCTTCTTCAGATCAAGACCCTTGAATGTACACATAAGGCCAGCCTAGCTCGCTCCGTATACCAGGAGTTACTTAAAGCACGTGAGGAGCTTCGCTCGCTTCTGTTACATAAAACTAAAGAGAGGTTAGCATGGTCACGCCGCACAATGTACGAATTCTCTAACAAACCTGGCTCCCTCCTAGCCAGAGCTCTTCGCGGACCCCGCACCAAAACTTTCATCCCCCACATTCTGACCCCTTCGGGTCGGAGGGTCTCTACCACAACAGAAATGGCGGAAGAATTCCGCTCATTCTACAGCGGCCTCTATAATCTAGATAGACCCTCTCCTGATGCCCTTGGCCCCTCTGGGGGACCCACCCCACACGAATATCTAGCCTCCTCTGGCATGCCATCTCTATCGGCCGACATCGCGGAAGAACTGGAAGACCCCATTACGGTGGAGGAGCTAGGGGTAGCACTGGCGAGTTCCAAGCCCAAGAAAGCCCCAGGCCCTGATGACCTTACTCCAATTTATTTCAAAACCTTTTTTGAGACGCTCTCTAAACCGCTAGTGGATGCACTTAACTCAATCACGCAAGGTAACTCCTTCCCCATAGATTCCCTTAGGGCCTACATTTCTCTCATCCCTAAAGAGGGAAAGGACCTACTCCGGTGTGGAAACTACCGACCGATAGCTTTGCTAAACACCGACTTGAAACTGTTTGCCAAGATCCTGGCGAACAGATTGCTCCCACACATACCAAACCTAATTCACAAAGACCAAGCGGGCTTTGTCCCCCAACGGGAACCACGTGACAACACCATTAGGGTGCTGAACCTCATACATGCCGCCAGGACCACGCGACGACCCCTTCTCCTGCTGTCAACTGACGCGGAGAAGGCTTTCGACCGTGTAGACTGGACATTTGTTAGAGCTACTCTCGAACACATTGGCCTCCGGACGTCGATGCTCAGCTGGATCTTATCTCTCTACTCCAGCCCCACAGCGGCGGTTAGGGTCAACGAAACCAGGTCGGGTTATTTTCACATTCGAAATGGTACCAGACAGGGTTGTCCCCTGTCTCCTCTAATCTTTATTCTTTCTTTGGAACCTCTGCTCTGTAAGATACGGGCCAACCCCCAAATAGAGGGCTTTCGTAAAACATCTGGAGCCCACAAGGTCGCCGCTTTCGCGGATGACCTTATCTTCTTCTTGGCTGACCCCATTGCCTCACTCCCCGCCTTGCTTTATTCCCTGAGGGAGTACGGAGCTCTGTCCCTATTTAAAATAAACATGTCTAAATCCTCCATGCTTAATATCACACTGAGCTCACAAAATATCCGACAATTGCGCCTGAACTACAAGTTCCACTGGGCAACCGATACCATTCCGTACCTAGGAGTGGCCATCACCGCGGACCCCGCCCACCTTCACCAAGCAAACTTTGCCACTCTTCTACACAGGCTTAAAACAGACCTACAACATTGGCACTCCCTCACTCTAACGTGGTTTGGACGCTGTAATGCCATCAAGATGACAGCTCTCCCGAGGATACTCTATCTCCTGCAGGCCCTCCCCATACATCTCCCGCCCTCCTTCTTCAAGCGACTCGACGCACTTTTCCGAGATTTTGTCTGGTCGCGCGGGCAACCTCGCATCAAATTACAACTACTCTATATGACAAAACGTAGGGGTGGGGTGGGATTACCAGACGTAAAAGCCTACTACAGGGCAACACATCTTACCAGACTGATAGACTGGTACTGCCACTCAGAAGCCAAACAATGGGTCCATATGGAGATGGAGGACTCCGATGGTACGGCTAGGAGTTGGCCGTGGCTTTCCACTCCGATCCCGAAGATCATCGCCGAACACCCGACTCTGGGAAACACACTAAGAGTGGCCAGAGAAACCTTTCGTAAAACCCTGATATCACCTATTCCTTCCCCTATGGTGCCGATACTGGGCAACCCTGATTTCTTGCCGGGCTGCCAGGGCCCGATCTATAGAGCCCTATCGGAGGGAGATAGATGGCCACACCTCCACGACTTCCTAGATGCCGGTGGCCGGCTCCGGTCGGCCGCGGGAATTGAGGACCTGGACACGCCATTGGATTTCCTGAGTGGTCTCCAACTGCGTAATTTTTTACGCCGAAGTGCTCAGACTTTAGGTCCCCCACGCCCACTCACGGAGTTGGAACGTGTCTGCCACCGCAGAGAGCCCGTACGCCACTCCCTGTCCTCGATCTACCTCTCCCTGATTGCCCCGACTGAAGGCTTTGTGCCCCCCTTCCTCACTAAATGGGAGACAGAATTAGGAGTGCATTTTAATGAAGCACAAAGGGAAAAGATCTTACATTTTGCCCAAAAATCTTCTCTAGCCACAAGGGTCCAAGAGACATGCTACAAGATTGTGACCAGATGGTACAAGGTACCATCCACTCTCCACAGGTTCCTCCCGCAGGTACCAAGTATATGTTGGCGCTGTGGAACAGGAGAAGGAACGATGTTGCACATTTTCTGGGACTGTCCCAAGATTAAACCTTATTGGAAAGAGGTGACAGACACGATCGAACGTTTAACGGGCGTCGCACTGGGGGGAGATCCCGGGGCCTGTTTGCTGCACCTATCCAGCAGAACAATTAAGAAATATAAAGCCTCACTCACTATACAACTACTTAATGCGGCCAAGGCCTGTATCCCTCTATTTTGGAGATCGGAAACCCCACCAACTAAGATCCAGTGGTATGCCAGGGTTAACGAACTGCGCGACATGGAAGATCTTACGGCCACGCTGCATGACAGGGAGGAAGCCTTTCGGGAGACCTGGCGCCCTTGGCAACACTTCATCTACTCCGAGGCTTACCTCCGGGAGATGTCTTAGCTTGGACACCCCCCGTTATGAGGGCTCCGCCTGGCTGGAGGGTGGCACCACCACCCTCCCCTCTTTACCTCTCTTTACCCCCTTCCTTACCTTCTTCACCTCCCTCTCCATCTCTCCTCTCTATTATCCTTACCCCTCCCCCCTATTGTCTCCCGCTTTTTTACCTCTTCCCTCCCCCCCCCACCCTCCCCAGTCCTCACACAATCCCCTATACTCTTCCGGCTTAGGGAAGATCTGATCAGATATAATGAATATCATGGTCTACATTACTTTATGTTAGTTGCCCTTTGCCGGACTTTACTGGTCGACCAGGAATATCTCCACCCCCGATCAGTGGAGAGTTTCTCTTTTTGTTATTTTAGTTCACCCTTTTACCTATCGATAAAGGATAATTACACGAGTTACCTGTTTACACAAGGCATGTCTCAGGGAAATGCTTGCAAATGGACACTAAGATAGTCATTACATTAGACCCTCCCATGCACACAGGCTCCGCCTTCACCATACAGATTGTGTAAACGAGAGGATTGTTTATGTGTTACATCTCTAGTCGACGACAGTTCCTGTTAAAATCTTCTTCCTACCACTGTTTTATGTTATCCATTAAATGTTATAGAACTTGACAATATGTACCTCAAACTGTAACACGTTCTCTTGAAAATAAAATAAAGGAATTTAAAAAAAAAAAAAAAAAAAAAAAAAGATACAACGAGATATCTGGGAGAGCCAGTCCTCCATCTTTTTTTGATCTATATAGTGTTTTCCTGTTTATTCTGGCGCTCTTTTTTGCCCAAATAAAACTTCCTATAGCCTTACGAATTTGATTCATTACGGTTCTTGAGGGATATATAGGTATCGTCTGGAATATATAAATGATTTTGGGCAGTATATCCATTTTTACAATATTAATCCTTCCCATCCAGGAAAAGGTCCCTTTATCATAAAGTTGAAGCGTCTTTGTAAACTTATGTATTAATGGGAGATAGTTAAATTCCTGTATTCTATTCATCTCTCTAGGGATAAAAATTCCGAGGTATCTAATTGCCTCCTCCTGCCATTTAAATGAAAAGTTTTTCTTTAGGAGCTCAACCATAGAATTAGACAGAGAAATATTTAAGGCCTCAGATTTATTATAATTCACCTTAAAATTACTCAGATCTCCAAATCTTTTAAATTTTGCTATTATATTTGGTATAGTTACCAACGGATTTGTGATGTACAATAACACGTCATCTGCATATACTGACATTTTATATTCTATCTCACCAACCTTAATGCCTTTAATATCATTGTTCTTCCGAATCGCTATTAAGAGGTGTTCCATAACTAATATATACAGAATTGGGGACAATGGACATCCTTGACGAGTTCCATTGGTGATATGAACCGTATCCAATAACTCCCCATTAGCTCGTATTCTAGCCATTGGGTTATGATAAAGGGCCATTATTTTATCCAGCAGTAGGGGACCAATCCCCCACTGCTTTAATGTCTCCTTGAGAAAGCTCCATCCCACCCTGTCAAATGCTTTTTCGGCATCCACTGCCAACAGGCAGGATGGGATGGAGCGTCTCCATGCATATTCCACCAATGTCAATGTTTTTAACGTATTGTCCCTCGCCTCTCGTCCCTTTACAAATCCCACCTGGTTTAAGTGTATGTGTGTTGGTATTATTGGGGTAAGTCTGTTGGTGATAATCTTTGAATACAATCTAAAATCAATATTAGTCAAGGAAATAGGTCTATAATTGCCACATATAGAGGAATCTTTTTCGGGTTTAGGTATGAGAGAGATATATGCCTGTAGACTATGTGGGACAAATGGTTGGGAGGTAGACACTGAGTTAAAAGTTCTCTTAACAATAGGGATTAAGACATCTTTAAATGTTTTGTAGAACCGTGGAGTAAAACCATCCGGGCCTGGACTTTTCCCTATCACTAATGAATCGATTACTTTTTGTATTTCTATCTCTGTAAATTCTTGTTCAAGTTGTTCTATTTCTGTTATTGCTAATGGTGGTAATGCTGTATCTTTAATATATTGTTGTATATTTTGTTGATATCTTACCAAATCTGTATCTGCTAGTTGGTTTGGTAAATTGTATAAATTCTTATAATAAGTCTGGAATGTTTTTAAGATTCCTTTTGGGTCATATATCATTTCATCCTTTTCTGACTTAATTTTAACAATAGATGAAGTGTTAACACGCTGACGCAGAGCTCTTGCCAAAAATTTACCAGGTTTATTGCCCTGTTGGTAAAATAACGTACGGTTTTTATCCCTTATTTGTAATGTCTGTTCATTAAGTATATTTTGCAATTCCGTTTTCTTTTCTGTTAATTCTAATAGTAATTCTCTAAGAGGATTTTGTTTGTGTTGAGTTTCCAATTTTGATATCTCCTTCAAGAGGTGACTTGTTCTATTCCTCTTTACCTTTTTTAGTCTAGCCCCATGCTTTATGAATAGGCCCCGACTACGCATTTCAGCGCTTTGCATTGGATCAACAGGGAAGTGGTGTCGTTTATATGATCTTTAGAAAAGTTTATTATTGCCCTCTTTATTTCTCAAAACGCATTCCTCATCATATAGTAAGTTATCATTTAATTTCCAGGTACCTCTTGAGCTCCTTTCCTTGGGAATATCTAATACTAAAAATATTGGTGCATGATCTGACCATATGGCATTGCCAATTTCAGAGGAAGAAGTCACAGCTACTCCCAGCTGATTTAACAGAAAGAAATCAATTCTATGATATGTACCATGAACCCTGGAGTGGAACGTATAGCCCCTTTCCAGGGGATGAAGCGCCCTCCATATATCGACCAAATGATGTTTAGCCATTATTTCCCTAAATTTTACTTTATCTTCAGCCTTCTGTGTTGTTGATGTTGCTGTAGTATCCCTATTTTTGTCCAGAATGAAATTGAAGTCTCCACCTATTATCGTAATCCCTTCTGCTTTTTCCATAAGATCTGTGATCAGTTGTGCTCCTACTCTAGATTGTCCCTGATTAGGTAAGTATACATTAATAAATGTATATTTCTTACCAAATATTAGGAGTTTAAGAAATATTGCCCTACCATCTCTGTTTCTCCATTCTTCCAAAACTTGATGTGGTAATGACTTATGTATCGCTATGGAGGCTCCTCTTGATTTTGAATATGCGAAGCAATCATGATACCATGCGTTATAATATCCCTTTTCTAACTTAGGTATATGATCCACCCGAAAGTGGGTCTCTTGGAAAAAAATCACATTCACTTTTTGTCTGTGGAAAGAGTAGAGAACCTGTGCCCTCTTTGCCGCTGAATTGAAACCTCTAACATTATAAGAGCATATTTTAATTGAGTCCATAAAAGAGAGAGAAGAAGAAAAAAAAAAAGGTTATAAACTATTACACACTCACCCCACTCAACCAAGCCACACAAACCTAGCAACTCACTAACTATTCGACTCCTCTGAGTCTTACCTTACCAAGTAAGTTCCCTAACTTGGGGAATAAGAGGATATCTTTCCCGGATTGAACGTGCCTAGCCCAGGCTGTATTACTATTATATAAAATTATTACAAAAAAAAATAAAATACTTATATCCGTTACGAAAACCCCTCTGTTCGGACATAACATATAAACAGTTATACCTTATATATTAAACTGTCTAGTGTTATATACAAATATATATAATAATTATATCACGCATTTCCTTGGTGCCAAACATAAAAACAACATCTTCATTTTTTTATATCTTTAACCCCTGACCCAGCACACACCAAACCAAATTATAATGCTAATAAAAAAAAAAAAAAAAGAAATATACTTGTATCCGTTGAAAAAACACTTCTGTTCGGACATAACATACAAACAATTATAACCTATATATCTTGAGTGCGGGGAAAAAAAAAAAACCCATGTATCCTACAAATAAACCCCCTATCCCACCCATTGGATTTTAAGACCTTCACCCACGGATCAAACTGTCTAGTGTTATATGCAAGTATATGTAGTAATTATATCACACATTCCCTTGGTGCCAAACATAAAAACAACATTTTCATTTTTTATACCTTAAACCCCTAACCCAGCATACACCAAACCAAATTGTAGTGCTTGAAAAAAAAACAAACAAAAAAACCCCAACCCCCTCTACCCTCTCCACATCAAATACCAATCATCCCTGGTGTGTCATAAGTGCCACAAAAAAAAAAAATTATTTATTGGCCCTATCAAGCCTAGTGAATTATGCGACATACCCCTTACTATTATAATACCTTCTCAGCAAAAATATCCTATTATATACTTAGTGCCAAAAACCATAACAACAACAGCAAAAAAAATTTTTTTGTCAAAAACATGTTTTAACTTCAAGCACCTAATCCACCTGTCCCCCACTGTTCACTAAAGTGGGAGAAGGAGAAGGAAAAAAAAAAAACACCCCCAACCCCCTCTACCCTCTCCACATCAAATACCAATCAACCCAGGTGTGTCATAAGTGCCACAAAAAAAAAAAGAGAAATAAATATATATATATATATATATATATATATATATATTGGCCCTATCCAACCTAGTGAATTATGCAACATACCCCTTACTGTTAAAATACCTTCTCAACAAAAATATCCTATTATATACTTAGTGCCAAAAACCATAACAACAAAAAAAAAAAACCCAACCCCCTCTACCCTCTCCACATTAAATACCAATCAACCCAGGTGTGTCATAAGTGCCACAAAAAAAAAAAAGACAAAATAAAAAAATATATATATATTGGCCCTATCCAACCTAGTGAATTATGCGACATACCCCTTACTGTTAAATACCTTCTCAACAAAAATATCCTATTATATACTTAGTGCCAAAAACCATAACAAAAAAACAAAAACAAAAAAAACCCCACCAACCAAACCTAATAAATGAATGTGCCTTATTTCTCTCTAATTATGGACATATATAATATATAACAATCTTATCTTATATATCCACAATACTTCAAATAGAACAAAAGAAAAAAAAAGAGAACCCCCCCCCTCCCATCCAACACTAATGTATTCTATCTTCCTCTATATTGTCTCCAGTCCAATCCATGATATGAATGTGGCCAGTCCGGAAGGTTGATCAAAGGTAGTTGCAAAAGTCTGGAAAATTCAGGAATATCAATAATGTCCCGAAAAATAACCATTTGACCACCCTGATGCACAATAATCTGGAAGGGAAAACCCCAATCTGAATAGGATTTCCCTTTCCCTCAACATATCCAATAATGGTTTCACTGCTTTTCTTCTTATCAGCGTGTATTTTGATAAGTCCTGCAAAAATATTATTTGCGCACCTTCGTATTCAAAGTCCCGGTGCCACTATCGTAATCTTTTCCTTGACCTGAAAAAAATGTATCCTACAAATCACATCTCTAGGTTTTCCAGAATCATTGACTTTAGGGCCTTGTATTCTATGGACTCTGTCGATCTCTATTTCTTCCTCCCCTGGATTCTCTAGCAATGAATTAAATATATTTTGAAGAGTTTTCTTAAGATTCTCTGCATTCACAGTCTCAGGAAGGCCTCTGACTCTTATATTGTTTCGTCTACTTCTATTTTCGAGGTCATCTGTAATATTTATTATGTAGCTTAAGTATCGGTCATGTTCTACCATTTTTTCTTCTAATAAAATCATTTTTTGATCCATATTTGCTATTTTAGTGTCCATGTCCATGATCTTATTTTGTGTGTCAGTCAGAGATGATTTCAATGATTGTATTTCAGATTTATAGGAAGATTCTAATCTGTGTATGTACTTATCCATGTCTTCCCTGGTCGGTAGAGCTTTTATATATGTCTGTAAATTCCACATGGGGCCTCCTTCTGCTCCCCCTACATCCATCATAAGTTGTTGTGTTTGTTCATTGGGGCTGATACTTGCACCATGCTCTGTTTCTCTAACTGGAGATGAAAAATTTAGCTCAGTTGAGACAGAGCTATTTTGTTGATCCTGTGGCTGTTGAAAAAAGCCTTTAATATCTGGCTTTTGTGCCGATGCAGGTTTAGGGGGATACTTAGTTGACCCCGCCGATGATCCCCTTTTTGTTTTCTGGGTATGCATGCTTTTAGGAGGCATGTTATGTTTAGGATAATTATATATACAGCTATAAAGGAATATAGCTCTCACCTATATCCAAATTTTACAGCCCTTATAACACTATATACACGGTCTCTTCCCAAGTCTATTTCAACACATATATTATTTCTTTACCACATTTAACAGAACCAAATCATGGAATCTTGCCTTTATCCGCCTTCTTGGAGGCTTTAGTGGGATACCTTGTATGTATCCGGAAAGAAACTACTCCTCCCAGCTGTTATGTAGAAAAAAAAAAAAAAAATTCTTCCAGGGCTATGTTGGTTACCTTGCAGTTTCACATATATTCTTCGTGGGAATTGTTTCCTTCTTTCTTTTTTCCTTCCTCCCTTCTTTTCTTTTCTGCCTCCTCTCCTGCTTCCCCTCTTTCCTATACACACCAACTTTTTCACCGCCCGGTCCGAGAGATCCCTCTCCCCGAACGTTTGACTGTGCGCGGTGGAGCTCGATTCGGAAGGACTCGGCGGGGCTCAGTTCGGCTCGTGTTTTCCCGGTGAGGTTCGGATCTAGCCGCTCACTCTCACCGCTCTCTCCTTCCGCAGCTACTCATTCTCGTCCTCCGTGAACGCTGCGGTATCTTGTAGTGGAAGAAACTCCGACAATCTCTCCAGCACGCCGGGGATTTACCCAGGACCGTAGCGCACTCCTTATGCTTTACACCGGGGGATAAGAGCATGTAAGAGCAAAAGCAAAAGGCAGCTGGCTTAAGAGTTTGTTGTTCACCCGTGTGTTGTTTGGGAGGACCGGGGAGGTTTAGGGAATCATTAGAATTTGCATCTGCTGATTGCCTGGTCTAGTGGAGTAAAATCACTGCACGTCCATCCTAGTCAGATCCTCCTCCCCCGACTGGTTGAGTCTTCACTTCTTTTCTGTCTAATTTTTTTTACGTCACAGAAACCTGACCCATTTCTAATTTTTTAATAGATCATGCCTCAGACACTACCTCGCTACCCTTACAATGGGAGGTGCTTAAAGCTGTCCTGCGAGGAATCTTTTTTCAGATGGGGACCCGTTTGAAAAAGGCTCAATCAGCCACAATAACCTCAGCAATTCAAAAGCTTTGAGACCCAACATACACGAGCCCCAATGGTGGTGACACTTACAGAGGTCTCAACGACTCGATCCCAACTGAAGGACCTGTATGAGGCCTCAGCTCGTACCTATGCGGACAGACTTGCCTTACATCAGTACCAATTCGAGATAAATACGGTAGACCGTTGGCTCGCACCCTTCACCCAAACACGTCTTCCACATTCATACCCCATTTTTCAGGCCCCTTCTGGAGAAAAGCTTTAGTGAGCCCTCCAAGATATCATAAACATTCCGAGATTTCTACCAAACACTATACAGTCTACCACCCGACGTCTCTTCTAGCCCAACCTTTACCCCTGAGCCTGATAGACAGTCTTATATTGAGGAAACAGAGCTCCCTACTTTGGATGGCGATACGGTAGAAGAGCTGGAGAAAGTAATTACAGCTGATGTGGTAGTAAGAGCGATAGCGGCCACCCCGTCCGGTAAAAGCCCGGGTCCCAACGGTTTCACCCCTAAATTCTACAAAACATTTGCTCCCCTACTGACCCCCTTCCTGGCTAAGGTGTTCAACCCCCTATCGGAAGGCTCGGCGTTTCCTCCACAAATGCTCGAAGCTCACATTGCCATGATCTCAAAACCAGATAGGGACCCTACTTTGTGCGCTAATTATAGGCCCATATCGTTAATTGAAGTGAACTTGAAAATATATGCCAAAATTTTAGCCACTAGATTGCAGCCGCTGCTCCCCCACCTCATACACTTGGACCAGGTGGGTTTTGTAAGTGGTCGCGAGGCAAGGGAAAACACCCTGAAAACCCTGCTTCTTACCGACTATGCCCGCACCCATGATGTCCCTCTATGCCTTTTGACGGTCGATGTGGAAAAAGCATTTGACCGGGTCGACTGGCAATTCCTCCAGATGTCCCTGAAGCAGATAGGTCTGGGCCCCAAAATGCTATCCCGAATTATGTCCCTTTACTCCTCTCCTTCTGCTAGAATTCGGGTGAATGGTTCATTGTTGCCTACATTTTCCATCCGTAACGGGACACGACAAGGCTGTCCTCTATCTCCCCTTCTCTATGTCCTTGTCATGGAACACCTGGCAATTGCCTTGCGCAATAACCCATCTCAGGTGTATCGATAGGCCCCACTCATTTCAAACTGGCGCTCTTTGCGGATGACCTGTTAATGTTTGTAACCCAACCCCATCTATCCTTCCCACATATAATGTGGGAATTTACAAGGTTTGGGAAGCTGAGCAATTTCAAAGTGAACCATATTAAGTCAGAAATCCTGAACATCTCACTGTCCCAGGAGGCCTTCCGCCAAGTCTCCACAAAGTATCCGTTTAAAACAGGTTCCACTTCCATCCGTTTCCTCGGAATCCAAATACCCACAGAAGGATCCTAATTATTCTCTCTGAACTATGCTTCCCTTCTGCTTAGAACCAAGACGGATCTCTCAAATACAAAGAAACACCTATCGTGGCTAGGCAGGGTGAATGCCCTAAAAATGGACGTCCTACCTCGGTTTCTCTATTTGTTCCAGACAATTCCCATTTCCATACCCTCCTGGTTCTTTAAGAAGCTCCGCCAACTATTCTATTCCTTTATCTGGGGAGGGGCTCGTCCACGGATACGCTATGAGACTCTCTCGCTCCCCAAGATTCGTGGTGGAGCTGGAGCTCCAGATGCCTCTATATACTATAGGGCAGCAGTACTCACATGTATACTTTTTTTTTTTTTTTTTTAATTCTTTTTTGAATTTTTGACATAACACATAACACACATACAACCGATGGACAACATACCACATCAGTAACGGCCTCGCAGGGCCACAGATATGACTAACATAAACTACTAACTTCCCTTTTCCCCCTACCCGACCGGTACCATATACTACCCATGTAATGATGTACACCTCATAGCAGATTAGACTTTATACCCTGCTTAATTAACATCATATATATAAACATTCATTGGGGGTAGACACCCTGTAGTATTTTTATGGATTGGGACTTTCTCTCCACATGGCGTGTTATTTCTCCTGAGCTTTAAGCCTTAGTTGGCCACCCTTACACATTCATTTTAATCTTTCTAGCCCACAGTAGCTGAGGAGTCTAGCCAAGCCTGCCAAACCCTTTTGAATTTCTTCTCACAGCCTCTGGCTCTATATGTTGCTTTATATAAGTGTATGACCGAGTTGACCAGTCCTTTCCAATATGATAGTGTGGGTGCAGCAGGCTTCTTCCAATTTAATAGTATAGCTTTTCTACCATAAAACAGGCCAATATTCAGTACGAAGTGTGCGAAGTGCCCTAGAGGGGACCACCTCTTCTACCAAACCAATCAAGCAGACCCTAGGAGCCAGAACTCACATGTATACTTAACTGGTTCCATCATCCCTCCACCAAATTATGGGTACAAATAGAGAGCCATATCAATTCAATAGATCTCCGCGCCTTACCGTGGATGCCTATCGAATTCCTGAAAGGAGGTATACCCCTAAGCGACCTCACCCGACAAACCATACAAATTTGGACCCGAATGAATTCCTCCAAGACCCTATCTCCCCTGAAAGGACCCATGACTCCACTCTTTGGGACCCCGGCTTTTCCACCGGCCCTACAGGGAGGGAGTTTTGGACCTTGGTGTAAGGAGGACCACAGACTACTTGCCCAAGTCCTGCGTTCAGACTTTTCTCTGATTCATGACATTCCCTCCGGCCCATCTTCCCATACCTCAACGCATTGGCTGCAGAGGCAACAGGTGATATCCTTCATTCGCACCTTCACATGCCTGCCTGATATACTTACTGACTTAACAGACTTGGAGAGCATGCTGCTCCAGACCGCCCCCCCCTTACACATGTGGTCTCTCAACTATACTCTCTCATACATATTGTTTATAATCCTGACCTCCCCCATACACACAGACCTGGAAGGAAGATTTGGGTCACTCCATTTAACCTGTACACTGGCAAAAGTGCTTCATTCTGACTCACAAAATATCCTTAGCCTCAAAAGCTCAAGAAAAAGGATTCAAGTTGTTGACCCGTTGGTACAGATGCCCCTCGACTTTGCACTGATAAACCCGGAGCTCCCAGATACCTGCTGGCATTGCTTGTCATCCAAGGGAACCTTACTTCACATTTGGTGGGAATGCCCCCCTGTGCGGAGGTTCTGGCAAAAGGTCCTCGACTTGTACTGCAGACTCATGGCGACCTCAATCACACCCTCTCCTGAGGTAGTTCTGCTATCTTTGCTCCTTGGACCGCTTAAATCGGTCAAAAAAGCCTTTTGCGTTACTTTCTGGCGGCTGCTAGAACGGTTCTACCCAGACATTGGAAGTCGACGAGCATGCCTTCCCTGGGTGATTGGGCAATTGAAGTGGACCAAATCAATACATTGGAACGAATGTTGTCGCAGGAAATGGATAAAGAGGAGCAATTCTCCAAGACCTGGACCTCGTGGTCTATGTTTCGCTACTCCTCAGAATTTATTCCATGGGCCACAGAGGACTCCACTGACGCACCTGTGTAGCCAGAGTGGAATGTCTCTCTTAATTTCTACATTCCTTACTGCCTTGACCCCTCTATCCCCACTCTCTATGCCCACTCTCTCTCTTTCTTCTTTCCCTGTAAATGTTGCAGTGTTACACCTAAATCACAATCTTTTATCTCATCAGACCGGCACAGTGGCACACACAGAGCTTCCCCCTCAGAAAAAACATGTTCAGCACAGCAACAAAAGCCCTAGCCTACTTGTAATGAGTGGGCACCACTCGTTGAGTTGGTAGTGGTGCTCACCTACCCTTAATAAGCCAGGTTATAAGCTGTAGGTATACATGCTTATATACCACACTAAATCAATAGAAGCTCACAAATTATCTAAACTATGAGACGGTAGGACACCAGTGTTGCACGGATGTACATCTCTGTTTATGTGATATTGAATGATATATATGTCTACTGTACAATTTTTCTATCTCAATTTTTATATCTCAGATTGAATTAAAACACTGAACAAAATATCTATTTAAGTTTTTGAGCCTTCTGGCTTTCAATAGTGTTTCCTTCAATTAATAGCCGACGTGTTTCGCAGGGAACTGCTTCTTCAGGAGCTTCTTTGGGTGCTGAGTCACTTAAAGGCCTCATGCACACTGGAAGTTTTTACAGCTGCTGTTTTTGGCTTCGGGCATTTTTTTTCTACAGCCAGTAAACTCCCCAGCATGTTATCCTATGTGTCCATTCACAGATAGGCTTTTATCAGCAGTTTTTGGCTGGGGCATTTTTTGGCTGGAAAAAAAACCCCAGAACTAGTGGGTTTGAAGAGGAGTTTTTCAGTTGTAAAAATGCTATAACGCTGCAAAAAGCTAAAAAAAACGCTGACAAAAAACTGAAAACGTGGCTATTCAGAGTTTTTGAGCCATAAGCTTTTGTGGGAGTATAGTTTTGCTAACAAAAGCTAACAGACACAAACGCATACGCTAATGCAAAAACGCTAAAAAACTTGCGTTTTTAATCTAGCATTCTACAGCTAAAGCTACAGGTGTTTTTATAACTTCCAGTGTGCATGAGGCCAAAAGCATGAAAAATCAGATGCACTTGTGACTGGGCCCTGCAGTTCCACCACTGTGGGGAGGGGGAGGGGGGGGCGAGCAGTGTTGCCAGCCTCCCATTATCTCCGTTCGAGAAAACAGACTGATTTATCTCATCCGTAGGACAGGAGAATGTCTGTACATTTAGGGGCCGGTGGCTGCAGCTGAGCGAAATGTCTCTGACACTCGTCTCACACAGCCCAGCGAGTTCACTCCCAGCAACAGACGGGAAATGAGCTATACATACAGCTGCCCCTCCTCCCTGTTCTCCCTGTGTCTGACCGGCCCACTCACTCTCCTATCCTGACGTACAGCTGTGTGCAGGACAGAGAGGGGAGATGTGCGTGAGAGATATGAAGAACAGCAGTCACAGCTACACATTCCAAACTGTGTGAATGATGCCTGAGCCACCAACTTCCAGCCTCGTCCCTCAAATAAGTGAGCACTGCATTACACTTTGATCACTGAACTGTCCCTTTCTCTCCCCTATCTGTCTCCCTCCTCCGCTCTGTACATTGATTGCTTTTTTTTTTGTTTAGTTATTACACTGAAAAAAATAAATAAATATAATCCACCTGGAATGTGTAGATGGTGGAATCTTACCACCGTGGGCCAGTGGCCGAACAACCAGGGTTGCTGTCCCTGCTATTGACAGCACTGGTCTCTGTCTCCATGGCAGCGGTGACAGCATATTAGGACCCAGTGCTGATTACTTTATGCGGTTGATAGGCGCATGTGCAAGAGGGCCAGCACAATTGGTTGTAGACAGCTGAGCTCCCCGCAGGATGCTTGGCAGCGATGGCACTGCATAGCATTCTCTGACATGCTCATCGGAATGCGATCCAGGTGATGCTCCCAGTCAGATCTAATGTTAAATGTGATAGTGAGTTTATTGATCAGAGCCCCAACTTTACTGGCATGGAGCTCACATGGCTTCTGAACATATATATGTGATTGTACTCTTGATCCTTATAAATACTGTGAGTATTGATGCTACTGGAAGCATCACATCAGAGTCACATCCCGATCGACATGACAACAGAGAAGGCTATGCTGCTGCTACTTGACCGGCAGGCGGCTCAGCTGTCTATAACCAATAGTGCCAGCCCTCCCCCACATGCATCCATCAGCCCCATAATGTAACCAGCACTGGGTCCTAATAGACTGTCATGGAGACAGAGACACCAAACCAGTGCTATCAGTAGAAGGGGCATGACATCAAGAGGGGCTGGGGACGCCCATGGTGCCAGAATGCCAGGGCCCGGTCACAAGTGTGACCTTTGCAACCCTGGTAGTTCTGCCATTGCGTTAGACCTTTATATGGAGTTCCCCGTTGTGCTGGTGACAAGTCTATTGTTTTCTGCCACTGTGCTTTGGGCCCAAGATGGTAGGAAGGGGGCCCCCTGTAGAACACATGAAAGGGTCTCACTGCAGGAACATAATAGATTAGTAAAGGGCTGAAGGATCAGTGGGGAGGGCCATGGAACCAAAAAAACGGCCCCGGGACCAATGAAATGAAGGGAGGGTCAGGGGGGCCCTCCAAGGTTTTTTGCACCGGAGCCCTGAAGGTTCTAGTTACACCTCTGCATTAAGGTACTCCTTGTAGGGCCTAGAATCAGTACTTTAGGCCCCTTACACACGTGCGAACAGTATGTCTGTATTTCATCCATCCGATTTCGGATGAAATACGGACATACATGCATCCCTATAGGATAGCAGGTGTCAGCGGATGAACATCCGCTGGCGCCCGATATCATCCGTCCTCGCTATGGTCTGATTTTGCAGATGGACGAAAATCCTATTTTTCTATCCGTCTGCAGAGCGGATCAGATGAACACAGACGGTCCGTGTTCACCCGATCCCCCATAGGGGAGAGTGGAGATCTGACAGGGTGGTCCCTGCACAGTGTGCAGAGACCGCCCTGTCATCCGCCGGCTCAGCGGGGATCCCAGCTAAGCAAGCGGATGTTTACGGGGCAGATCATCACGGATCTGTCCCGTGTGAAGGGACCCTAATAGTCCAACTGATTAGCATAATATATGTCCAGAGCGTAGTAAAATAAGTGGGTAACAACCACTCCACACTGTAATTAGCCATAAGGGGCCTTCTAGTGTTGTAATATTGCTTGCTGAGGACTCATATATATTGCAGGGTTCAACACTCCTTGCCACCTTTAGCTGCTTACATTACAGTTACATACAAGGGCCCCTACAATGTAATAGCCTTGAAACTAGGAAGCTATTTTAGCGGTGAAGTGAATGACCCTAGAAGTCCCATTATGGCTAATTACGGTGCGGAGTGATTGTTCTCCACTTATTTTACTACGCTCTAGACCAGGGATGGCGAACCTTGGCACCCCAGATGTTTTGGAACTACATTTCCCTTGATGCTCATGCATGCTGTAGTGTAGTTGTACATCATGGGAAATGTAGTTCCAAAACATCTGGGGTGCCAAGGTTCGCCATCACTGCTCTAGACATATGTTATGCTAATATGCTAGTGGCTGTGGACAGAGTATACTTGGACTTTGCCAAAGCATTTGACACAGTTTTTTGACACTAAATGTATTCTCTCTTGAGAAGTGGAGATTTAGGCCTCATGTACACTGCTGCTGGTAAACGGGCGTTCAGAGGCAGTCGGATGCTTTTTTCAGCTGTCCCTGAACACATCCAATGTTATCTTATGTGTACATGTACACAGGTTCGTTTAATGTTGCTTTTAGGCAGTTGCATTTTATAGGCTTTTCTTTGAAGGCAAAAAAAGTAGTTCAGACGCCAAAGTTTCCGACGTTTCAGACGCCAAACGCGCCTAAACGCGGTACCAGCATTTAGCCGCGTTTTCGTTTAGAAGCGTTTTTAAAGGTGTCTTTTTTTTTTTTACATTACAAAACTTAAAAATTATAGCAAATGATGAAAAACCACAATTTTTTTTTTTAAAAACTTGTACATGCGAATAAAGTGAAAAAAAAATAATCAGGGAAACTAGGCAGCTGTACATACATGTTGGAAACATTTCCTACAGACATGTGCTGCTCAATCAATGGATGAGTCCAGTAGCGATGAACTCTGGTCTTCGCATGCAATTTCCGATGTCTTTCCAGCCTCATCAACAGCAACGTCAGGAGCATTTCCTCACATATGCTCATTATGGGATCCATAGTAAAAGCACCAAAATTGAGGTAGATACAAGTACACTGCTGCTCTCTCAGCTGCTGCTACTCACTCTGGTCTCACAGAATGGCTGAAATAGTTAAATAATACAGTGTTTTTGAGCTTTGGTAGGGTCTTTTGATGTTATCTGAAATAAATGCTCCTAGACGCGAACGCAGCATGCAAACACGGCTAAACGGGAGTTTTTAAACGCCGGTTTCAAGCTGTCAAAAAAATCGTTCAGAAGAGGATGCCTCAGCGTCCTGTGTACATTAGGTCTAAGGGGGGATATGCTCAACATATATAAATACATAAGTGGTCCATATAGTGAATCTGGTGTAGAGTTGTTCACTTTTAGGTCATTACAGAGGACAAGGGGAAACTCTTTACGTCTGGAGAAAAAGAGATTTAACCTGCACATATGGAAAGGCTTCTTCACAGTAAGAGCTGTGAAAATGTGAGATGCTCTGATTTAAGAAAGTATTTCTCATTCGTTCATTGACAGACACAGCCTTCTTTATTCAGAATGGTAGGGTTATATCATCTCCGCAGGAGTAGGACTAGGCAGAACAAAAAAAAACAACCCCTAGCTACGCCCATGGGCTCTCCTCCGTCATTATATAACCCCCTCCCCAGTTTTTTTTCTGCCTAGTCAGGAGTAAGGACCTAGTTCCCTGCTGGGATCTCTAGTCTGGGATTTTTTTTGTTTGTTATTTTCTCTTTATCCTGGTGAGATCTCCAATCACCTGCCGGGCCGGGCGACGGGCTGGACGCTTGATCCAGTGGTTACCCCAGTCTGGCCAGCGAGCGTGCACAGACCACAGCTACGCGCTAGGTCGGCCGCAACATAGCCCCACTGGACAGGGGCTGGCCCTGCGAGTTAAACTTCTCGCGAGGTTGCATACGACCGGGTCTCGGCCTGTGTCGCAGCGTTCCTCATGGCCAACAGCCCCCCCACTTCGGTGGCGTGGAGTATCTGGGAACATTACCTGCGCTTTTCGCTGGAGAGGTAAGGTGTCCCCTCCTCTCCTTCCCCGGAGTGGTGTGGGGCGCGCGTATTCCCTGGGGTGGTCGGTCCCTCCGGGGTTCTCCTCCACCTCCTCCCCCCCTTCCTCCTCCCCCCATCCCGGGTGAGGCACAGGCTCCTGGCCTAGGGACTTTGGGACATGGTTCCCCTTTTCCACCTTCGGGTTGTTACTGAGGGGGGAAATCTAGAGTTGGGCCTGGGAGGTGAGTAGCTGCCTCACTCATGGCTGAAAATTTAGGATGCGGGCAGCGACCGAAATTTGGGCCGCAGCTTTGCGGCCTACCGTACTTGCAGCCGAAAATTTAGGCCGCGGCTTTGCGGCCTACCGCACTCGCACCCGGCGGCCGAAAATTTAGGCAGCGGCTTTTCGGCCTACAGGCTGGAGGTCCGAAAGTTTAGGCCGTCCAGTCGGGCGGTCCAGTCCCACCGTGGGCTGCGTGCTCGCGGCGGGTGGCCAAAATTTAGCCAGCGGCTTTTGCGGCCTACTGGGCCAAGGCTTCTGTGACCAACTGGATTGGCGCCCCGGTCTGTGCCCCTGTGAGGGGCCCCGGAATGTGCCCTCAGTGAGGGGCCCCAGTATTTGCCCCCTGTGAGGGGCTCCAGTGTTTTCCCCCGGTGAGGGCCCCCAGTATTTGCCCCATGAGGGCCCCGGTTTTCACCCCTTGTGAGGGGCCCCGGTTTGCGCCCCTGTGATGGGCCCTGGTTTGCGCCCCTGTGAGGGGCCCTGGTTTTTGCCCCCTGTGGGGGGCCCCCGGTCTGCGCCCCCTGTGAGGGGCCCCAGTATTTGCCTCCTGTGAGGGGCCCCCGGTCTGTGCCCCCTGTTAGGGGCACTGTTTTGTGCCCCCTGTAAAGGGGCCTTGGTTTGCGCCCTCTGTGAGGGGCCTCGGTCGACATCCCATATGAGGACCTCGGGCGGTGGGGTTCCAGTTGGTGGCCCCCTCCCCCTTTGTTTTTTGGGGTGGCATATAGCCTAGTATATGGCACCCCTGCCCTCGTCTCCCCCCTCTGTCTCCTATCTGGCTCTAAGGACATGGCCCACCTTGCGGGGTGGTGACCACGCTCCCTATCTTGTCAGGGAGTGAGGATGACTGCAGTAGGGCACGAAAAAGCGCTGGTTATCGCACTTATTACATCTGTAAAGTAACCTTTTAAGGTGGGGGATGCAGCGGTTGCTGCAGCGGAGAGCCGAAACCTCATAAGCCGTCTTTTGTGGCGAAAGCGTTCCCTTTTCCCTCTTATCTTGACAATATTGTCCTTTGAAGACAGGGAGGGTCTAGAGTGCATTTGTGTTTCAAAAAAAAATAAATAAACGCTTGAGCTTGCTGTGAGGTAGGGGTGCGCATCTTCACTGGTCTCACGATTCGATTACGATTATCTGGTCAACGATTCGATTCGATTCCACGATGCATCACGATTACCGACGAGCTCCCACTTCCGCTTGGGCCGCCTAGGCGGCCCTTCCACCCTGCAATCTTCTGGGACACATCACAGTTCCCAAAAGATTGCCTGGCTATGCAGGAAAGCATAGTGAGACATGCGCACTCGGCTGTGAAGCTGCGAGCTGTCACAGCTGGATGCCCACAGTAGTATTGCCAGTGCTGTGGACAGGCGGGGGAGAGAATGAAGGGTTTGGGTGGCCACGTCGCTGTATTGTGGGACAGGTTAGTGTCTTTTTATTAAAGGTCAGAAGATACGCTTTTTTGTAGCTGCTGACTTTTAATAAACAAAAAATTGACTGGAACTCCGCTTTGAATTAAAAATAACCTCACTCCCTTAAAAAGTGCAGTAATCCGGTGCACTACAGGGTACAGACATTCACACACACAGCTGCTGGGAGGTCAGGAGGGATTACAATCCACAGATGACAAACATCCCTGTGAAGTTCCCTGTACTGTCCAAATTTTTTTTTGGGGGGGGGGGGGGGGGCGCAAAAAAACTGAAAAATACTGAACCTCCCCCGTCAAACGCAGCCCCCCGTGCCCGTCAAACACAGCCCCCCGTACCCGTCAAACGCAGCCCCCCGTGCCCGTCAAACGCAGCCACCTGTGCCCGTCAAACGCAGCCACCCGTGCCCGTCAAACGCAGCCACCCGTGCCCTTCAAACGCGGCCACCCGTGCCCGCCAAACGCAGCCACCTGTGCCTGTCAAACGCGCCACTTGTGCCCATTAAATGCAACCATCACTAACCCCCCCCCACAATGCACGGGCCAGCATTGGTTCTGACAGTTTCCTGGCATTCCTGTTTGCACCTTCCAGCACACTAGGAGTTAACAGTGGAATGTGCACAGGATAGCCAGGGACCTGTCAGCATGGAGCAAGAGGTGTAAGGTTACTGTTAAAATTACTTTCTTTTAATAAATTCTGTTACAATGGATGATGTGCCCGCTGTACTGTGTATGTGCTTTTTAACCGCTTCAGATCTGGGCCATTGCCAAATGACGGCAACAGCGCGGATCTAAATTGCCGGGACAACGTCTATTGACGTCGTCCCGTGCACGAGCAGCCTGCGCGCCCCCTGCAGGGCGCGCGCAGCGCGCTCGGTAATCAGCGAGTCTATGAGACTCGCCTGATCACAGATCAGAGTAAGGGGTTGGTCCCAACCCCTTACCACATGATCAGCTGTCAGCCAATGACAGCTGATCATGTGATGTAAACAGAGCCGGTAATCGGCTATTTTTCCTCCTCGCGCTGACAGCGTGAGGAGGAAAAAAAAAACCCGATCACCGGCGGCCGTGATCGGGACATCAGTCCCAATCACGGCGATCTTCTAACACAAAGCAATAGGCAGCAGTGCTGCCTACCAGTGCCCACCAGCGTCACCCATCAGTGCCCACAGTGCCATCAATTAGCGCCACCCATCAGTGCCCACAGTGCCACCCATCAGTGCCACCCATCAGCACCCACATCAGTGCAACCTATCAGTGCCCATCAGTGTCACCTACCACTGCCCATCAGTGCCGCCCATCAGTGCCCCCCATCAGTGGTACCTATCAGTGCCCATCCGTGCCACCTATCTGTGCCACCCATCCGTGCCGCCCATCCGTGGCCATCAGTACTGCCTTATCTGTCCCTATCAGTGCCGCCTTATCTATGCCTATCCGTGCCCATCAGTGCAGCCTATCAGTGCCCACCAGTGCCGCCTCATCAGCGCATATCAATGAAGGAGAAAAATTACCTGTTTGCAAAATATTATAACAAACTATTAAACATGATTTTTTTTTTTTTTCAAAAATTTCCATCTTTTTTTGTTTAGCAAAAAATAAAAACCCCAGCAGTGATTAAATACCACCAAAAGAAAGCTCTATTTGTGGGAAAAAAATGATAAAAATTTTATTTGGGTACAGTGTTGTATGACCGCGCAATTGTCATTCAAAGTGCGAAAGCGCTGAAAGCTCAAAATTGGTCTGGGCAGGAGGGGGGTTTAAGTGCCCAGTAAGCAAGTGGTTAAATAACAATGTCACTTCATACCAAATTTCACTGTAGTACGATATATCCCGGTCATGTGACTCCCGGGCCGTCCCGCCCCTCTCCTCTCTCCGCTCTCCGCTCACGTCTTACGTCTCCTGAGTCCTGACGTCAGCGGGGAATTCTCAGCCCCGCTCGCTGACTATAGCTATCGTATCAGAAGAGAGGCGGGCGGGACTGAGAATTCCCCGCTGACGTTAGGAGAGCGGAGAGGAGAGCGGAGAGGGGCGGGACGGGCCGGGAGTCACATGACCGGGATATATCGTACTACAGGGGAATTCGGTATGAAGTCACATCGTTTTTAAAAAAACACACAGCGGGGGCACATCAATCCATTGTAACACAGAATTTATTAAAATAAAGTACTTTTAAAAATACGGTCCGAGTGCTTTCCCGGGAGGGGCGGGGCTAGTCGCCATGACGTCACCCACAATAGATTTTCCGGTCCCTATGCATCGATGCCACATCCCGAATCACGATGCATCAATGCAACGATTAATTTCAGCACCCCTACTGTGAGGTACCCATTTGGGAATTCCCCAGCCTTTGCTGCATTGCCAGACCTATGGTCTAGGCACTACAGTATGTCAGCTACGCCTCTTGGCTGTAGTTCCTCTGGTTGCTGAGCTTCTAAGGTCTCCTCAGTGGTGCTTAGACAGGTATTTTGGGGGCTACCCTGGATGTCAATACTTCCAATGGGCATCTACTGCCAGACCGTTTGCTGTTCTCCGCGGGGGGGGATGTGCAAGCTCCATTGCTGCAGTGTGGTTGTCACGGTTTCCATGTCGGGAAAAGTTTAAGACCCTGACCTGCCTTGTGTGGGTACAGAAGGTCAGGATGGAGTCTGTTAGCACGCAGGAGCACCCCTTCATCATGGGGACCTTCTGGTTTCTATTGACATCACGAATGCTTGTTTACGCATTCCGTTATGTGCCTGACTCCAGCACTTCCTCCGTTTTGCTGTGGGTGCAGAGCATGATCAGCGCATAGTCTGGCCACCACTCCTCGGGTATTCGCGAGGTGTTGGCCCCGGATCGGCTGTTGTTGCATCTGTGGGGGTTTGCGGTCCTGGCTGTCTGGACTATCTTCTTCTGCCACACCTCGGCTACCCCGAGGGGCAATGTAATTTTCTATACAGACCTTGACTGATTTCAGTAGGCATCTATAGTATCTGAAGTCTGCTTGGGCCCTTCCAGAATGTCAGATTATCTAAGCCCGAGCTTCAGCTCTGGCCAGCATGTTTTCTTCTCCTTGACAAGATCCAGAAGTTGCATGCTGCGTTTTTTATTTTTCTGTCCGGCAGGTAGACCCTCTGCAGACCTGCGTGTGGGTGTTGGGTCTGAGAGTTTCTACCTTTTTGAAACGATTCCATCTGCGCAGTTCCATACAAGCTCCCTTCGGGGAGATCCCGGCATTAGACAATTGCCCAAGGTCTCGGGACAATCGGATTCGGCTGTTAGGAAACCAGGGTTCCCTGGTCTGGTGGTTCGCTCTCCAGTTCTTCGGCGAGATAAATCCTTTCTCCCTTTGTATTAAACACAGTGACCACCAATGCCAGTCGATCCATCTAGGATGTCCTGGGACTGAGCTCTGCTCAGGGTCATTGTATGCCGGTGGAATCTGGACTTCCAGGTAATATTCTGGAACTTTGAGCGATTAGGCTAAATCTGTATCATGCACGGATAGACTTTGGGGTACGGTTCTAGTCAGACATGGCAACCACGATGGCTTATACCCTTCGCCAGGGCGGGTCAAATAGGCTGTGGCGGCCCTGGCTGTTGCCGGTGGGCAGAACGTTTCGTCTGGCCCCTTTCCGGTGTATGCATTCCAGGAGTGGAATGCTGACAGGTGGATACCTCAGTTGGCGAGGGTTGGACCACGGATGGGCCCTTCACCGGGCCGTGTTTCTTCGGGTTTGTTTCTGCTGGGACACTCATGAGGTAGTTCTGGTAAGGTCAAGGGTTGCTCTGGCAACCCGTGGTTTCTGGTAAGGTCACGGGTTTCTCTGGCAGCTCTGGTGACCCATAGGGCCAGTGACGTTTCCCTATGCCTTTCCTCCTCTCCAGCTTCTGTTGTGGCTTTTACGCAGGATCATGGCTGCGGGGGTTCCGATCATTCTATTACCCCTGGATGGGTCCAGTCGGGTTTCCATTTGAACAAGGACATTGTGTTTCCTTTCTTGTGTCCCTGGCAACACATCCCAAGGAATTTGCTTTATCTGCCCGGGATGTGGTTTGGGGGATTCGGTTGTATTTGCCAGCCACTGAGTCTTTTGGAGGTCAGGCTCTCTGTACTCACGGACAGGCCAAGAAAGGGGCTGCCTGCTTCTTCTGTGACCTTCTGGATGCATCAGACAGATGATGACTCTGGGCTATTCTGTCAGGAATCGGGTTCCTGCTTCCCCTGTTACGTCGCATTCTTCTCGGGCGCCTAGTGCGTTGGGCCTTCTGTCTTCAGGCATTTGTGGCGCATTTTTCACAAGTTCTACAAAGTGGATGGATTGACATCTGCGGGTGCCTTTTTTGGCCACAAGCTTTTTGCAGGCTGCTGTTAAGAGGGTCTAATCCCTCTTGAAGGGGTATCGTTCAGGTTGGGTTTTCAGCTTGTCCTGTGTGAAGCTCCTGTTACTTGGTTGGCTTTTGTGTTAGCCTTGGGATTTTTCGCTGTCCCACCCCTCATGTTCAGCACAGCTTTGGGACATCCCTACCGTTCTGGATAAAAAAGGCTGTGGCTGTCAATGAACAAATGAGAAAATAGGATTTTTTACTTACCGTAAAATCCGTTTCTCTGAGTTCATTGACAGACACAGCCCCCACCCCTCTATGGAGTTTTTTGATACTTCTATTACTGCTTGCTACTAAACTGAATACCTAGAGCAGGGAGGGGGTTATATACTGACGGAGGACAACCCATGGGCGTAGTCAGGGGTTGTTTTTTGTTCTGCCTAGTCCTACTCCTGCAGAGATGATATAACCCTACCATTCTGAATAAAGAAGGCTGTCTGTCAATGAACTCAGAGAAACGGATTTTACGGTAGGTAAAAAATCCTATTTTGCTCCCCTGCTGATTTTAAAAGAAGTTTGCCTACTTAAAAAGAAATGATCAGTCTATATCAGGGGTGTCCAAACTTTTTTCAAAGAGGGCCAGATTTGATGAAGTGAACGTGCGTGAGGGCCGTCTATTTTGCCTGACATTCTTTGAACCATTAAAATTCAGTCTAAGTGTGTTCTTTCAAGCACTAATACACTACCCAACAAGAATTTGCTTGCCTTTGTGGATGTGTGTGTGTAAAGAGATGAGCTTGTGCATGTTCCTTGGCTGTGTGTTTTGGGTCATGCTGGAATACCTATGACCGGGGTGGAGGGATAGTGTTCTTGAGGTCATAGTCAGCATTCCTCCTCCTCCAAACACGTGGAGTTGAGTTGATGCCAAAGAACTTGATTTTGGTCTCATCTGACCACAATACTTCCACCCAGTTCTCCTCTGAATCATTCAGCTGTTCATTAACAAACTTCAGACGAGCTTGTACATGTGCTTTCTTGAGCAGGGGGACCTTGCGGGCGCTGCAGGGTTTCAGTCTTTCACAGCGTAGTGTTACCAATTGTTTTCTTGGTGACTATGGTCCCAGCTGCCTTGAGATCATTGACAAGATTCTCCTGCGTTCTGGGCTGATTCCTCACAATTCTTATTGTTTATTGAAACTCCACAAGGTGAGATCTTGCATGGAGCCCCAGACCGAGGGAGATTGACAGTTATATTGTGTTTCTTCCATTTGTGAATAATCGCCCTCTCACCAAGCATCTTGGCGATGGTCTTGTAGTCCATTACAGCCTTGTGTAGGTCTACAAACTTGTCGCTGACATCTTTGGACACCTCTTTGGTCTTGGCCATAGTGGAGAGATTAGAATCTTACATATAGGTACATATTCAGGTTGAGAAAAGACACAAGTCTATCTAGTTCAACCTGTCCAATATTTAAAAAGGGCCCAAAATATATCCCTGGGAATTACAGACCACTTAGTCTAACATCAATAGTATGCAAGCTCTTGGAGGGGATGATAAGGGACTATATACAAGATTTTAGTAACGAGAAAGATCATTAGCAGTAATCGGCATGGATTCATAAAGAATCGTTCTTGTCAAACCAATCTATTAACCTTCTATGAGAAGGTGAGTTGCCATCTAGATAAAGGAAGGCCTGTAGACGTAGTGTATCTGAATTTTGTAAAAGCATTTGACACAGTTCCCCATAAACGTTTACTGTACAAAATAAGGTCCGTTGGCATAGGGTGAGTACATGAATTGAAAACTGGCTACAAGGACGAGTTCAGAGGGTGGTGATAAATGGGGAGTACTCAGAATGGTCAGAGGTGGGTAGTGGGGTCCCCCAGGGTTCTGTGCTGGGACCAATCCTATTTATTTTGTTCATAAACGACCTGGAGGATGGGGTAAACAATTCAATCTCTGTATTTGACGATATTAAGCTAAGCAGGGCAATAACTTCTCCGCAAGATGTGGAAACCTTGCAAAAAGATCTGAACAAATTAATGGGGTGGCCAACTACATGGCAAATGAGGTTTCATGTAGAAAAATGTAAAATAATGCATTTTGGTGGCAAAAATATGAATGCAATCTATACACTGGGGGGAGAACCTCTGGGGGAAGCTAGGATGGAAAAGGACCTGGGGGTCCTAGTAGATGATAGGCTCAGCAATGGCATGCAATGCCAAGCTGCTGCTAACAAAGCAAACTGAATATTGGCATGCATTAAAAAGGGGATCAACTATACAAGACTCTGGTCCGGCCTCACCTGGCGTATGCTGTCCAGTTCTGGGCACCAGTCATCAGGAAGGATGTACTGGAAATAGAGCGAGTACAAAGCAGGGCAACAAAACTTATAAAGGGTCTGGAGGATATTAGTTATGAGGAAAGGTCACGAGCACTGAACTTATTCTCTTAGGAGAAGACACGCTTGAGAGGGGATATGATTTCAATTGATAAATACCGTACGGTTGACCCCACAACAGGGATAGAACTTTTTTGCGGAAGGGAGTTTACCAAGATACGTGGCTACTCATTAAAATTAGAAGAAAAGAGGTCTAACCTTAAACTACCGAGCGGATTCTTTACTGTAAGAGCGGCAAGGATGTGGAATTCCCTTCCACAGGCGGTGGTCTCAGTGGGGAGCATCAATAGTTTAAAAAAACTATTAGATAAGTACCTGAACGACCGCAACATACAGGGATATACAATGTAATACTGACTAATAATCACAAACATAGGTTGGACTTGATGTCCATTTTTCAACCTCACCTACTATGTAACTATGTAACTAGTAAAAAAAAAAAATCATACAATACTTTACCCACAGTTGATCCAGAGGAAGGCGAAAAACTCCAGCAATACATTATCTAATTTGCTACATTAGGAGAAAAATTTCCTTCCTGATCCCCTGGGAGGCAATTGGATTTTCCCTGGATCGACTTTACCTATAAATGTCAGTACCCAGTTATATTATCTACATTAAGGAAATAATCCAGGCCTTTTTTTAAAGTAATTTAGAGTAATCCACCTCTGGAGGGAGTCTATTCCAGATTTTCACAGCTCTTACTGTAGAGAAACTTTTCCATATTTGGAGATGAAATATGTTTTCCTCTAGATGTTAAGAGTGCCCCCTTGTCCTTTGTGATGACCTTAAAGTGAATAACTCAACAATAAGTTCATTATATGCATCACTTATGTATTTGTACATGTTGCCCATATACCCCCCTTGTCTAATCTTTCCTCATAGCGAAGTTCCTCTATGCCTCTTTATCAGTTTGGTTGCCCTTCCCTGCAGTTTCCCGATATCCTTTTTGAGAACTGGTGCCCAAAACTGAACTGCATATTCCAGATGAGGTCTTACTGATTTGTACAGGGGCAAAATGATATCTCTCTCTCTCTGGAGTCTATACCTCTCCTAATACAAGTAAGGAGTTTGCAAGTTTGCTCGATTTGGAAACCGCAGCTTGAATCTGATTAATTGATTGCTTCTGTGGACTGGTGTCCTTTATACAGGTAACTGAGATTAGGAGTACTCCCTTAAAGGCTGGGTTCACACTTGTATGACAAATGCTCCGACATTGGGAGCTCATGACGTATGCAAATCAATGTTTCCCTATGGGAGCCGTCTTAACTGGTCCGACACAAGTGAAAAAAGTTCCTGCACTGCTTTGGTCCGACTTTGATCCTACTTCAGCCCATTGAATATCAAGTCAGATCAAAGTCAGATCATCGTCTTAACTGATCCGACTTTGGCATGCGACTTGTTCTCTGAGGATCCTGAAAGGGAAATCCACACCAAATTAAAAAAAACGGCATGGGGTTCCCCCTCCAAGAGCATACCAGGCATACCAGGCCCTTTGATCTGGTATGGATTTTAAGGGGAACCCCCACGTCAAAAAAGGCGTGAGGTACCCCCCAAAAATCCATACCAGACCCTTATTCGAGCACACAGCCCGACAGGTCAGGAAAGGGGGTGGGGATGAGGGAGCCCCCCCTCCTGAACCATACCAGGCCACATGTCCTCAACATGGGGGGGTGCTTTGGGACGGGGGGCCCCTTATCGGAATCAGGAAGCCCCCTTTAAAAAGAGGGGGCCCCCACTTCCCGGCCCCACACATGGTGTGAATGAGTCTTGGGTACATTATACCCCTACGCATTCACCTAAAAAAAAGTGTTAAAAATAAACACAGTACACAGGTTTTTAAAGTATTTTATTAAGGTAGCTCTGGCGTCTCTTCTGATTTCTTCTCCCCTCTCCAGCTCTTCTCCCTCTTCTGGCGATGTCTTCTCCCTCTGTCAGTGCTCCTCCACTCTCTGCTGATGTCTTCTAGTCCTCTCCGGTTCTTCTCCTCTGTCAGCTATCTTCTGCCTTTGCCGGGCCACCTCTCTCCGCTGTGGGGGCTGCTACACACAAAAGGTTTTTAATCCTAATGCATAGAATGCATTAAGATACAAAATCTTCTGCCTTTACAACTTCTTTAATACGTCCTGTATCCTTTCTGCCAGCTTCAATATACACAAGTGGTATAATATATATTAAAAAAAACTGTACCATTTAAGCTCATTCGCACAAGGTTTGCCGTAGTGGGGCAATCTGGGAGAATAAAGTCTGACTCCACTGCAAACATTATTTTCTACATTTTCTCTTTCCCCTTGTGTTCAGTGTAGTGTTCTGTAATGTGGAGTTTTGGAATCATTTTATTAGGAGCTCACAGAGTGAGAAGCAGAAGAGGGACTGAGTTGCATAAGTTACACTGGCTAGTAACAACACAAAAAGCAGCAGCAAACTAAGAAGGTGATATTATAGCTTGGAACATAAGACACTGCACATGCACTAGGTTTTACCATCATATATGGGGACATTAATTTAGTCCAGGTCATAGATGCTGATCTTAGATGATGAGTAAATATGGATGACACCATCCTCCTGGGTAGGAAATATAATGAAACCATTGTCAGTGGTTTACATTGATCTCTTTAAAGGGTAATAAATACCTGTGAATGTTACACCTGCACAATGCATAGCACACTTGTGTTTAATATATATTGAATGATTATCTGCATTACATTTTTTTGGGGGGAGAAAAATTCTGTTTATCGGCATTACACTTTTTCTCTCAGACTTAGATCTTGTACCATAGATGATAATGGTCCTACAATGGCTGCCTCTATTTCTAAAATTCAAAGAATTTATGATTTCATCCTTATGGAAAGTGTTGTGTGCGCAATAATACCCTATGGGGTATTGTTTTTGAATGCTTCAATATATGTAGAGTTTTCATAGTGTGGTAATGTTTTACCAGATATCTGCACTAACTGAATGATTTTTTTATTTACTGCAGCTCTCTGTAAAGTTTTGTAGCAGTGCTTTCTGGCATCAGCAATTGTTGCACATTCAAAGTCTCATTTTAATGCTTGGTTAGCCAGCATCCTTAACCAGTGAATAGCGTCCTTAACAACTGTGACTCATCTTCCCTCTGACAGCAGAATGTAAGCAAAAGAAGGGCCAGCCTTTGGGTCAGGTATGCATTTTGGGGGAACCTCATGGCAAAAAAAAAAAAAATGGGTGTTGGGTCCTGTAACGGAACGTCCCACACTCTGCTTGAGTGTTTCCGTCAGTATACCACTTCCTCCCAGTCTGGACTCAGATATTGGATATTCCAACTGCTCCCAAGCACAAAACAAGGCGAGACTTGCTTAGATGCTAACATGGACTATTTTATTTAGAATCAAAATGACAAGACTTTATATGCCGTTGGAACCTCTTCTAACAATACAACTGTAAACTAATTAACATGAGCTAGTTTACTAAATAATTTACCCAGACTAGGTTAATATTCAATACACATTACCATAAACATCAACACAGGGTTAATTAGAACAAAAAACAACGTGTGGAATAGCCTTAGAACCTGTGGTAAGCCAGACTAGACTCATTTACATTAAACACATTATAGCAGACAACAAGAAAGGTAGTTGGAGTTGATGACACCAGCATCTCCTCACAGTATGTGTCCCAACAGTATGAATCAGTCTTATCAGCAGGGGGGGGCTGCTGGAGGAATCTCCCCTCCCTCTACAGGGACACACATCCCAAATGACCACAGCAAAGAGTCCACAACAGAATGATACAACACACAATATATACATATATACACGATTGAGTCTGATTAGTACAGATCAGACTGGATTTCTAATTCACCTTGCAGAGTATTGTTCCCTTAAAATCCAGGGCCCATAATCTGTTGGCAAGAGGATCACATTCAGTCCCCTCTAATAGCCTCTGTCCCGGGTGAATCTGTCACAGGTCCACCACAAAATCCCAGCTCCTTATCCAAGCATGCAGCCTAGCAGGGTAGACGAGCACCCCACTCCTGAACCATACCAGGTCACATGCCCTCAACATACACAGAGGGGGGACCTTAATGGGGAAATCTGGAAGCCCCCTTTAACACAGGGGCCCCAGATCCCGGCCCCTCTTCCATGTGAATGAGTATGGGGTACATAGTACCCCTACTCATTCATTAAAAAATGGGCAAAGTGAATTAAAAACTAAGAGCCTGCTTTTGACAAGTCCTTTACTTAAAAAAAAAAAAAAATGTCCCCCAAAGTAAATCCAGCATAAATCTTGATGAACGCTGGCCAGTGACCCGCATGGAAAAAAAAAAACTGTCGCACCTGACGTTTGGCTCCTGCTGACTTACAACTCCACTTCCCACCTGCCACTAAATCAACTAAGGGGTGCAGTCACCCGGTGACATCACTGGGTGACCCCATCCCCTTGTGACATCATCAATCCAGCATGCCCTGGTCAATGATGTCACAAGGGGCTGCATGCTAAGGTAAGGATCTGGTATGGATTTTGGGGCGGACCTCACACCAATTTTTTTTTTTGTCGCATGAGGTTCCCCCCAAAATTCATACCATGGGAACTTGCACATTTTTTAAATGCCTGCTTTTCTTGCAGATGTGTCATGGTTTTTAAGGACACTGCGTGGGCCGGCTCCTTAATAACCAGCTATTCATTGGTTGTTAAGGACACCAGTGGGTGCTGGTATAAATATACCGCAAGTTTTATACTAAAATACTGCATCACTTAAAGAAATGGCGCCTATGGTCGTTTAGTAGTATTTTTTGGAGAATTGCAAAATTTGCTAATTTACTGCTGATCTTAAAGCGGTAGACGTTTTGTGAATTCAGCCCAGAATGTCTAGAGAGCACCATTGACAATAAGTAGCAAACAGTGCTAATGTTAGTTAGGAGGGTGTAATTATTTTATTCCTGAATATTAGTAATAATAGTAAAATACTACTAATAGTAAAAACAAAACGTTGTTATTTAAGAAACAATTCCAACCTCCCTCTCTAATCTGTGTTGCATGCACCTGTCTCTTGTTTTTCAGAGGGGTGGTGAGAAGATGCCCACAAATCATGACAAGGGTTGAACCATACCCCCAGAATCCACCACATCTGAACATTCTCTACCCAACCAAGGGGGCCTGGAGCAGAGGAGAGGATGTTCCCAGAGTCATCAGTAGAAGGGAATATCTAGAAAGTAGGAGGTTACCCAACACAAACATATTAAGCAATGCTGTATGGTCTGTAGGAGAGCAGATTCCATGTAAAGTAGTCAGTGTTTGTATACTGAGCATTGTGGGTTTTCATGTACAAGAAGTGTTTTAAAGAAAATTGTTGCTCATAGCAACCGTTCAGCTTCCAGCTGTCATTGTTCCAACATTGGCAATCACAAAGAGGAATAAAAAATCAGACCTGATGTGAACTGTGGCCTAGAGCAACCCAAGCCCTTTTTATATTTAAAAGGGAGGCCTGATTGGTTTCTATGCTAAATTTATTTTTTCAAGTTCCCATAATTTAATAATTGTGAAAAGTCAATATGGGTAGCAAGAAATTTTTGTACAATTAGCTTTCTGGATATGTGTACATGTATTTTGAAGTTATGTGCCCCATTTTTTTTTTTACCAACATGGCAATATGAGTCGCCTTCTCTCCTCCTTTCATTTTGCCCATTTGGTAGTAGAATTTTCTGCACTTGGCCCTATGCCTATTCTGTTCTCCGATAGCTCGGCAGAACCTGAAGCACCTTGTGATACAAAGTATCAGTCCACTTGAAGGATGAGCGCTGGCAAGTTTTTCTGTCTTTATCGTACTGTCCTTGTTTTCCTCTGCATACATGAGACATGTATTTTAATTGTTTTTTAATACATATATAATATGTATACACATTCACACTTTTATTTTATTTGTTTGTTCATTGTACTCCAGTTATGCTTCTGTGAATTTTCACTTTATACACACAGTAAGAAATGTAGCAATTTATGTTGTGACTTTTTTATTACAAGATGTAGATATTTGTCCATATTTACCTTTTGGGGTAAATGTTTTTTTTTTATTCATTTAATTGGGGCTTGGCATATTTGTACATAAACATTTATACCAATGTGTAAATAAGCATTTAGTAGCCCCAGACATTGCACCTTCCTGAAGTCACATAATGCGCCTCAATGACTGTTTGTATTAAAATAGAATTGTGTTTGATGTTTGTGACAGATTTATGCACTCTCTGGCTGGAGAAGCATGCTGGGAGTTGTAGTAGCTGGCTAATCACAGGTGGTCTTAACCTGGATTGTAACAGCTTACCTGGATTGTAACAGCTTACCTGTAGGTTAAAATAAGTTGTTATTCTCATAAAGCAGGACATGTCATTGCTGTATATAAATCAACATATGTTTTGTACAATAACCGTTATTAAAGCATAACTCCACTTTTTTTGCACTGGATACTTTGTTAATTTAAGTCAAGGCAGTGGATATAGAATATATATAACAGCCCTGGCAGCATATATTATTCAATACAAATCATGGTGATTAGTGCCATATACATCAGTATGTCTGTGCCATACAAAATCAAAATGCAACAAAATTATATATAATATATAATGTGCACAAATCTGTAAAGTGCTTGGTGCTTATATATGCAATGGTGCTCCAAACTTGCAAAGTGTGAGGTGCCACACTCCCCCTTCGGTGACCCCACTCACCAGAAACAATGGACCCTCAGCTTCGCAGTCTGGGGTCAAAAAGGCAGTGATCTATTGATCTGGGATGTGTAGGATGGTTCCTCAAAAACTCTTCCAAGAGGGTACTTTATAACAGGATATGCCACAGTCCATAGATGGGGAAATAAAGAAAAAGCTCATAGTGAAATACCGCTAAAATAAGTTGTAGATCGCATTCTAGGCGCCACTTACAGGATATCTGGCAAAAACAGGCATCAGTGAAAACATTTGAGTTCGCTGCTCTATGGCGTGCGTTCCACGGAGGCGGAAATTGCGTCAATGGTTAACATGAACCAGAAGTGCGACAACACGTTTTGCCCCTCCTCCAGGGCGTCATCAAAGGATATCACTTCCAGTTCCTTGCAATCAATTTATACTTGAGGGGTGATCACTCCTCCCTCTGGGAGAACGAAGCGATCAATTACGATCAGTGTAAACAAAACACCGACTTCCTCCTCTATGACATCAGCCAGCACTGTTTCATATATTCTATCACTTTTGAGGTTACAGCACCTTTTGCACAGCGGCTGCAGTTCTGTGTTTTTATTTATTTTGATTTATTTAGTACCTTAGAGTTTTTGAATAGTTCTAAGGCAGTGGATATTGTCAACATTTTAAAAAAAGGCGTTTATTACCTGATTGGTTCTCCCTCTCCAATCTGAGCAAATCACATAACCTCTCCCCCCACCAGGTTTGGGTGTGCGTGTGATTCACTCTCCCTCTGCCACGTGACAGCGTGAAGTGCCTTGTGATTGGCCCAGTACTGGCACATGGGGCCCAGGAAGAAGTTTTAAAACTCCATATGAGCTCCAGCAAGTTGATTTGGAGATTACACATGGCTTTCTTCCCCCTCTTCTAGTCTGGTGCTAATGGGGAGCCCCGGATTACGTCTTTTCATTTCTGCTTTTTCACCAAGATAAATTATAGATTGACTAAAAAATATCAACACTGCTGTAGAGGCTTCAAGTGGTTCTAGAGACAAAACATTAATACCTTAATGAATTCCCTGCATTAAGGTAAAAACTAATTCTCAGTATTTATATCATCCCCTCACCCTTCTGTATACTTACCTGAGTCCTATCTCGATCTAGGACTAAGCCTGACTGCAGCCTCTCTCTCTGCTCACAGAGGCAGCAGCGGGAGCCATGAAGCTTTTGGCTCCTGCTACTGTCAATCAAATCTTGTAAACAGGGGGTTGGGCTGAGCCACACAGCCCAGCTCAGGCTCAAGCCCTGCAGGCGTGCCCCCATAGGAAGGGGCTTGTTATGGGGGTGCATAAAGAAGATGAGGAACCAAGAGTGCCAGCGGGGAATCCCAGACGAGGCGGTTTGGGGCCACTCTGAAAAACCATTGCACATAGCAGGTTAGTACAACATGTTTGTTGTTTTAGAAAAAAATGCCTTTACAACCACTTTCAGTCTACTAATAGGATCAATCACTTGCAGAATGCAGCCCGATTATCACAAAGTTTACTGCATAATAAAACAATATCTTTCCAGGTATGGGTGCTTTTATGCATAAATAGACATTTGCCAAGTGGGAAAAACATAAATTATGCATGAATTCGGCCCATATTTTGCTTGTTTCTGTAGCTAATCCCTATTGCAACAAGCTAAATTTGGAAGATTCTCATTGGCAGACAAAAGCCTGTACAGGACTGGGGGAACTAGATAGGTAATGTATGCTGTTTACGGCATTGATTACTATACTGCCTTTACTTACAGTAACAAATATTTCAGAGAGGGGAAATAGGTAAATACCTGGTGATAACCTGGATTTGAACTTCTTGGTTAAAACAATGCGCAGGCACGTAGGCAGGCATTGGTTGTGGATAGCTCGGTGCAGGCATGGAACTCTGTATGCTGAAACTTAAATGTCCCCACTACAATGCTACGATTTCCTGGTCTTTGTTTAGTTTACAATGCATACCTTTATCCTCAAACAAAGTTTGGTCCTTCATGTTTTTCACATTTTTACTAAGTAGTACATGGATTGTTTATATTGTATACGACTGTATTCTTCCTAGAAAGAAAATTCTAAGGTTAGGTTACCTCAGATAAACAAAGCACCAACTTTCATATGGTAATTAGTTGCTAATCTACACATACATGCGAGTAATTGAAGGCTGGGTTCACACTAGAGCATGGAGCGGCTCACAGCAGGGGTTCATTGCATCTCCATTCACCGGTTCAGGTCCGATTTCAGCCCAAATTTTTGGCTGAATTCGGACCTGAAACGGACCAAAAAATGCACAGGACTCCTGTGCAATTAGCACCGGAGCCTCTCCAGAGATGTGTTCCACAGAGAGCCGGTCACAATCTCCTGCTATGCGAATTGGATGCAGAGAAATCAGCATCCAATTCGCAATAGTGTGAGCCCAGCCTCAAAGAACACATAAATCGAAAATGCTAATTATTTTATATAAAATGTTTGTATAGCTAAAACATTTGTCTGTTTTTGATAGAGTAGAGAAGGTATATAACCTCTGTCAAGTTTTTATTGCTGTCTGTGTTCCCACTTAGAGAAATTCCACTCTGGTTTTTTTTTTTAAACCTTCACGTTTCTGTCCAAAACGTTAAAAAATATTCAACTATACATCATATACAGTCCCTTGGGATTTAGTAAATTTAGAAAATATACTTACCATTACCCAGCTACTGTTCTTCAGGAGGTGAATTCACCATACTTCAGTGAGATCCATGTGGATGCTAACTACCCCAAATCACACAAGAAGATGATCTAGTACAATACTAAATTCCCCAGCATAAGTTTGTTTGGTGGGAGGGGTTGTGAATAAACAAGCAAACCTTTGTTTATTTTGGTTCAAGGCCAGCTTTAAAGTGGAACTTGACCCTCCTATCCTTTACAGCCAAGGAAGCTAATATCTTAGCCTTTGTTTGATTTGCAGTTGCCATGGTGCTGCACATGTGATCAACTATAATACCAGCCATTTGATGGCTTGATAGTTTAGTTAAGAGCGTACATAAGTACACTAGTAACTAATGCCGCGTACACACGAGCGGACTTTACGGCGGACTTTGCCCGGCGGACTGGATTTCATCGGACAATTCGATCGCGTGTGGGCTCCAGCGGACTTTGTTTGCTCAAAAGTTGGACGGACTTAGATTTGAAACTTGTTTAAAATTTATCCGTTGAAATCGAGTCCGGTCGAAAAGTCCGCTGTCTGTATGCTAGTTCGACGGACAAAAAGCCACGCTAGGGCAGCTATTGGCTACTGGCTATGAACTTCCTTGTTTTAGTCCGGTCGTACGTCATCACGTACGAATTCGACGAACTTTGGTGGATTGTGTGTAGGCAAGTCCGTTCATTCAGAAAGTCCGTCGTAAAGTACGTCGAAAAGTCCGCCGGGCAAAGTTTGCCGTAAAGTCCGCTCGTGTGTACGCGGCATAACAGTTATTGTTCAAGGCATGTCTTGGGTGTAAAGAAGCCTGTACACATAATGGAATTATCGGATAATTGATCATCCGTTTTTTTTTTTTTTGCATGCTAATCTCAGATCAAACCTGAAGAGTTTACTAAAGTCATGAAAATTCTCGTACAATAGAATAAAAAATTGGAAGTGATGTCATGTGTTGTAATGTATTTGTATTGCATTTTAGAACGACAACTGTACAGATTAACCACTTCAGCCCCGGAAGATTTTACCCCCTTCCTGACCAAAGCACTTTTTACAATTTGGCACTGTGTCGCTTTAACTGACAGTTGCGCGGTCGTGCGATGCTGTACCCAAACAAGCTTTGCATCTTTTTTTTCCCACAAATAGAGCTTTCTTTTGGTGGTATTTGATCACCTCTGCGGCTTTTATTTTTTGCGCTATAAACAAAAAAAGAGCAGCAATTTTGAAAAAAAAACAATATTTTTTTTCTTTTTGCTATAATAAATATCCCCAAATTAAAAAAAAAAACTAATTTCTTCATCAGTTTAGGCTGATATGTATTCTACATATTTTTGGTAAAAAAATCACAATAACCATATATTGATTGGTTTGCGGTTTTTTTTTTTTACTAGTATTGGCGGTGATCTGTGACTTTTAGCGGTACTGTGACATTGCGACAGACAGATCCCGACACTTTTGACACATTTTTGGACCATTGATATTTATACAGCGATCAGTGCTATAAATATGCACTGATTACTGTGTAAATGTCACTGGCAGGGAAAGGGTTAACACTAGGGGGCGATCAAGGGGTTAAATGTGTGTTCCCTCAGTGTGTTCCAACTATATGGGGATAGGACTGACTAGTGGAGGAGACATAACGTCGTTCATAATTAATAGGAACAAATGACATGTCATCTCTTCCCTGACAGAACAGGGATTTGTGTGTTTACACACACAAATCCCCGTGCTGGCTCTCGTGCACGAGATTACGTATGGCAGGCTCTCTGACGGCTCTTAAAGGGAACTCCGTACCCATACAGGGTTTTGCACAGGGGTGCCATTCTTCCCCAGTAAAAAGACGTGAGCCAGTCGGGAACCGGTTAAACGAAAATCATACGATCTGGCATCGTCTGAAAAAAATTTTTGTGCATATCCAATCAAATACTAATCGGATGAACTGTCCTGATCTGCTCTCGAAAGCTCTGGACTAACGATCATATTATCGCACAATCGCTCCGAAATCTGTATTTTTCATACAATTTTCTGATCGTGTGTACAGGGCTTAACTGTCTTAAAAAAGAACTGTTAATTCCACATTAAATAGGGGAGACAAGCAAATTAAAGCCCAACTGCAGCTAGTTACAGCAACAGTTTTTTTTTTCTTTCAGGAAAAGAAGTTTAAGCTATATGAATAAAAACAAACCATTTTCCAGCAGTATTATATTGCTTATCTACCCCTCCAACTGCCACATTTGCTGGACAGCTTGACCTGTTACAGCAAGTAAAAAAACAGTGGATTTACTGGTAGAATCAACAGGCGATAAAACTGTTACAGGTTTGAAAATGAAGGGTGCAGTGTTAATTCCGTTGTCTATAGTTCCACTTTTAGTTGCATAGGGTAAGCACTAGGATATCTAACTTTTTCAAGGGAATGTGATAAGGAGCAAATATTACGATTTGTGTGTTTGTCCCGCCTGTCCCGTGATTTATTGATTATGTTGTACAAAATATAAAGTCTTTTTCTTGGTTTTTCGTATTAGCTGTGTTGCAGCTGTTGCATCTGCTGATTGAAATCTTTACGTTGGCTGCAAACTGTACCACATCCCAAACATATCTATATGAAGAAAATATGTCTGTTTTATAGCAGGATTTTTGAGGCACAACTTAAACAGGTTAAATCAAGTTAAAAATATAATCAACTTTATTACAAAAAATTCATAAGGTTAAAAATTAAATTAAAAAAAAAACTAACACTACCTCCATTTGCCATAGTTGTTTGAACATACCAAATATTTTTTTTTTAAATAAAAGGTCATTCCGACCTCTACACGTCGCAGATTTATTCTATGGCCTAGCTCAACACGTTTCTTACATTGTAATCCACTTCTTCATGAGAAAAACTATGGAGAATAGGTAAAAAAAAGCTTTGAAAACCACTAGGGGAGATGCTATATAAGGCTGAGAGAATCCAATAGGAAGACTGAAAAACACAGGGCAGGGGACCCACCAGACACTCCAGCGAGATTGCCCATTTCCTTTTAAAAAGTCACCAGAGGAAATCGCCGTCCTTTACTATCTTCCTACCATTTTTCCTTTACATATAGGGGCCACATTTTTGGTTTAGATAAACAGCCTTTTTATCTCTTCTTTGAGTTCAAATGTCCTACTAAGAATAACAGAATGGATTCAGCTCTCTTGAAAATGGCATTCAGGGGAACCTCCCTGCACCAGCTTGGGTATTCCACAGAAAATGTACCCCATAGAAGTCTATAGGGCATTGCATGACACAGCAACAGTGTTGAAAATGGCTGAATCAAGGCCAACAACAGGAAGTGTTCATTGTGACGCTTTAGGAATGCACTGGTCTATTCACTGGAGGTAGACAAGTAAGCACTAGTCAATATCCCCACCATATATTTTAACTTGTAGATCTCCTTAAAGGGCCGACAACACTGAGTGGATCTTCTGTTAACTACTCTCCACAAGGAGAGCAGAAACCTGGGGAATATCAGTTCTGTCATTATAGATGTGAAGATGTGTAAAAAAAAAGTAACAAAATAGAAAGTAACATCATGGCAGACTGGAAAAATGAAAGTGTTCAAACATTGGTCAAGTATTGTGGCAAGCTAGATTGACCAGGCTTCATATATTGAAAATCAACTTGTATATGAAGGTATGATATATTGTACAACTACTTCTGTTGTCTTCCAGACATTCCTACAGCTTGTTTGACAAATAATTGAATCCTTCAAATTTCAGGCTCCAATATTAAAGCAGAACTTTAGGCAAAATCACAGGGTCTCAATTATAACAACACCCTACCTTTCATAAATCATGATGATGGTACTCATCCTTCTAATGGGTAACCATTGTAAAGAAGGCTGCTAAAGTTCTGCTTCAGGTCTTCACCTCCAACGTGTGATTGAATAATAAAGGAGCAGTATATTGATAAAATCATCTCTATGCTGTCCCTTCCTGTGCATGATTAGTGTTAGCCTGCAAGCAGCACATAGTGCAATAAAGCCCCACTTTCCTACTTGGTGCTGGCTCTCCCAGACTGAGGCTATTGTGTAGGATATTACAGGAGGTAAATATCAAGAAAATTCAGACATATTCTCTAGTTGTATTAAAAATGCATTTTGTGCTTTTTTTATTTTTTAAGAATGTAATTGGATGTTGTTATTTAACTATATTTATATAATTCAGCTGTCATTCAGAATTGAATAGTACCCAGCTAGTGTGAAATGCTTGTGAAGTGCTTTGAGATGTACAGCAGGTTGTGGTGGTTTAGCCACTAGAGCAGTGGCTCTCAACTCCTGTCCTCAGGACCCACTAACAGGCCAGGTTTGCAAGATAACTGAAATACATCACAGATGATATAATTTGTTGTGATTGCAGTATTCTAGTCTGCATCTCCCCAAGGTAATAATTAAAATCTGGCCTGTTGTTGGGTCCTGAGGACTGGAGTTGAGAACCACTGCACTAAAGGATGTTGGCCCCTCCTTTTTTTATTTTGCAGAATGTACTCTCTTCATGAAGGCAGCAGTATAACCATTGCTCATAAATCTATAGTTCTGAGTCTTTCAATTTACATTGAAGAAAAACATTTTAAAGTGAGTAAAAACTATAATATCATTTCATTAAAAGTTTTAAATACACAAACTATGTCTTTGCTATGGCTCTAGTTAATGCTATTTCTGAAAAACTTACAATCTACAGGACATGCCACTGAGCAGTTCATCTCCATTGTGTACAGCATTCAGGAATGTAACCTGTGGCAGCTGGTGCTCAAAATTTTTTTTTTGGGGGTGGGGGCACAAACGAACAGCACCCCACCCCTCGGCGGGGGAGACAGACGGTGGCAATCACAAACCACCACACCCCCCCCCCACAGGAGAAGGGTGGCGGTGAACACCCAACACCCCAACCCTCACAGGTGACGGTAGGCAGCGATTCACTGTGAATGTGCTATTTGAATGTGCAAAATGCCTTACCTTATGGAGGTAGGGGGAAGGAAGAGCCGGGGCCGCTCTGTTCAATTCTTCCGGCGAGCACACAGAGAGACATTCTCCTCCCGGCCGGACAGGAACAGGAAGTGTGCCCTGAGACACGATTGGCCAGTCCTAAGACTCCCTGGCCAATAGGGGCTTCCTGATTGGCCGGGAGGAGAATGACGAAGACAATAGTGAATATTAATTCGCTATTGTCACATAAGTGGGTGTGCTCGGGGCTCAGCCCACCCTTTTTTGAAGCCTATTAGAGCCTCTGGCTCTAATCACGTGCTAAAAAAAAAAAAACATTAGAATCCCTGCATCCGGCATCCTGCATGTAAATTAGGGGGCCGAACGCATGGGGGGGCGGCACCCCCTGCTCCCCTAATGGATCAGCCGCCACTGAATGTCACTTTTAGTTCCTCAACCCTTACCTATATCTGCTCTGCCACTTTTCCTGCAATATTATCCTTTGTCCTTAAAGATAGACATTAGCGATTGCATATTGGTTTGGAGACATTTACAATTGGATGACTTAGGCATAGCATTTTTTATTTTAGATGCTTACAAATGAATGTACTATTCCTTTCTAGGAATGTGAGGCAATATTTTATGCATAATTTGGAGTGTTTGTTTGCCTATTCTACTGAAATTAGTGATCATAAGACACAAAAGCTTCAGTATCTGAAGCAGATGATATAAGTGTAACGGGAACCGCTTCCTGCATTTCGCTTGACTGCTTCCGTCAGTACCCTGCTTCCTCCAGTCTGGAACTTAAGATATCAGATATTATGTAACCAAGAACCAGGCGAGACTAGCTCAGTTACAAACTGGAACATGGAATGTTTATTTGAACAAACTCACATCAAAATATACACCAGGAGGACACCCCCCTCCTGATCATATTACCCTAACAATACAACTGTAACCAGAAACATAATTAACTAGTCATTTAAACCAGCCTGGGTGACTAGACTATTCAGACCCTATAACAGTGAATACAACGGACACCTTATTACAAGTATAAACAAACACATCCTACAAGGGTTTGCTAGGAGAGACAAAAGGTGTTCCAATTAGCACAATTAACAATACAAACAGTGATTTCCCCCCCTCAGCCTAGTAGGCAACAGACTATAGCAGGAGACCTCAGTAGCAGACTGTTTGGCACCTACATCGAAGAGATCAATGTGGCCAGTCCTTTCAATGAACATGTATAGTTCAGAATCAAACAAACCAGGTATAGCCTTTATATATTTCCTGGGAGATATAGTTGACAAATAGAAGGGTGACCGCAGGTCAGCCTGATTTTGTAGGCGGAGTTGGAATGTATTTAAACCCGTCCTCTATCCTCCTTGCCTGTCAACGGTTTCTCTCGTGTTCAGGCACTACTTCTAGTTTGTGACGTCAGAGTGCCGTCAGGTCCTCCAGGTGTCGCACGCTGCGCTTGCTGATGGCCGCATCGCGGGAGGTCTCTTCGTTCAGGTCACAGCAGAACGGGAGATGCTTCCTCCCACCTTACAATTTGGGGGTTCGCTTCACCCACAGGTTACATTTTCGGGGCATTTCTTAGGGGTACAAGCTCATCCTCGCAGGTTTGGTGTCCGGAGGGGTTTGGGGGGGCTGTTTTGGTTACTCTCTGCGGTGGAGTTTTGTTGGGGGAGTGTGTGTTTGCTCTTGGTAGCTGGGGAATGTGGTTGTGGGGGGGTCCCCCGGGTGGGGGGGGGGGGGGTATGGGTGGGGGAGGGGCAGTTTGAGCTCCGCCCATTTTCTTGGTGTAACTTAGGGGGCGGGGGGGGGCAGAGCAAGGTCCACTCCCCATGTCATCAGGGGGAGGGGTGGGATCTGTTGCTGCTAGGATGCCAAGACTGGCAGCTGCCAGGTTTTTGTCATTATGACATTAAAGGCATGGAAGGCATATTTCTTTGCTGTGCTTTTTGGTGGAGTCAAGCCTAACCCTAACTGAGCCTGTGTGGCTACCCCGCTGCTATCTGACATGTTACCCAATTCATGTAACTTTTTACTGTCTTAACCTACTCCTCAATGTTGGTACCCATAGGTTGGGTACCTGGCTACCCCAATCCAAAATTCTCTTGTCCCATGGTACCCTAACAGTGTTTTGTTCTACAACCACTCCACCATCTGTCATGCCCCTTCCCCTAATTGTGACTGCAGATTGTTCCATAGAAAAAAAGAAAAAAAAAAAGGGAATCAGACCCACCTCCAAGAAATGTGCTGGTCCATACCTGCAGGTTACCCATCACGTCTATGGGTGTTGCAAACAGATTGAGGTGATCTTTTTTTAATTGGCTTGTTCAGTGGCAAGTCTCCTCATCTGTTCTTGCGCAGCTTTCGTATCTCCTACATACTGACGTTTTCTCATGCAATTTATGTTTCTCGTGCAATTCACGTTTCTCGTGCAAATTACGTTTCTCATGCAATTTATGTTTCTCGTGCAATTTATGTTTCTCGTGCAATTCACGTTTCTCGTGCAAATTACGTTTCTCATGCAATTTATGTTTCTCATGCAATTTATGTTTCTCATGCAATTTACGTTTCTCATGCAATTTACGTTTCTCATGCAATTTTTCGTTTCTCACGCAACTTTCTTTTCTCAGGCCAACTGACTTTTTCCTTGTTACTCTCGTCTTCCCTTGTTACTCACGTTTTCCCATGTTACTCACGTTTTCCCATGTTATGCCGCGTACACACGATTGGTTTTCTCGTCGGAAAAAGATATGACGGCTTTTCCGACGGGATTCCACACAAGTTTGCTTTGTATACACACGGTCACGCAAAAGTTCGCTGAAATTACGACAAGATCCGGCACGAATTGTTTCCGAGCATGCGTAGGGATTTTGCACGTCTGAATTGCCACAGACGATCTCATTTTCGGATAGGAACTTTTCCCGACCGAAATATTGAAAGCATGCTGGCTGGAATTCCGCCAGCAAAAGACCGATGGAGCATACACACGGTCGCATTTTCCGACGAAAAACTCTTATCTGTTTTTTGCGGGCTGAAATTCCGACCGTGTGTACGTGGCATTACTCATGTTTTCCCTTGTTACTCATTTTTTCCCTTGTTACTCACGTTTTCCCATGTTACTCACGTTTTCCCATGTTTCTCATGTTTTCCTGTGTTACTCACTTTTCCCATGTATCTCACGTTGCTCATACAATTTATGTGCTCGTGCAACCTACAATTCTCATGCAACCTTCGGTGCTCACGCTACTCACAGTTCTCGTTCAGTTACGTTCCATCAGGCAGCTTACATTCCTGTTGCAGGTTACTTTTTTCAGTATGCTCACGTTTCTCACGCAGTTTATGTTCCTCACCCAGTTGCGTGTTTTTCACTCAGTTCGTGGTTGTTATTTTCATCATTTTGCTGGGTACCGTTCATATGTATTTGTCATTTTGAGTTTACATCTTCACGGTTAAATCATGGCATTCTCCACTGCAGTTACCTGTCTCGTTTTCAGGTTCGCAGGGATTGAGTTGGTCGTTTTTAATTGGCTTGTGCAGTGGCAAGTCTCCTCATCCGTGTTACATACGTTACATCTCGGTTTCTGTTTCATAAGTTATCACTTGCCTGACACATTTTCAGGTTCATAGGCTTGAGTTTACGTTTTTAATTTGCCTGATGTGCCTCAGGTAACCTTGCTAGTTTCTTGAGACTGGTGCGTTTTCAGTTTGGCACAACGTACATTTTTTTATTGTCATCTCGTTCATGAGTCAGGTTCATCAACACGTTAGATCTCTCGGCAACACTCCACTGCAGGGTTACCTATCACATTATGGCTGCCAAAGGATTGAGATAATCATTTCTAATTGACTTGTACAGTGGCAAGTCTCCTCATCCGTTTCTCACATGACCACGTCATGACATCCCAGTACTCATATCACTTGCCTGACATGTCTTCAGGTTGCATAGGCCTGAGTTTACGTTTTTAATTTGCCTGATACGCCTCAGGTAACTCGACTTGGCTAGTTTCTTCAGACTGGTACGTTTTCAGTCCGGCAACAACGTACATTTCTTTTTATTGTCATTTCATACACGAGTCAGGTTCGTATCTACATGTTTAGATCTTACGGCAACACTCCACTGCAGGGTTACTTATCACGTTCATGAGGAGGTTGGCTGGTGGCCCTTTGGCCCAGAGCCAACACTTTGGCAGGTGACTCTTCATCCATAACATCCTCTGATGAAAAGTCAAGTAAATCCATGCTTTCTGCGATCCATGACTTGGGAATGACGACAGCTTCCTTTTCTCCTGAGCCCTTGAACTGCAGTTGGATAGACGCATTTCTCCATCCAAGCTCATCCTGTGCAGAAACAGGTTTGTCAAGGTCAGTCAACACTTGCTGCATTTGCCATAAGACCTCCGTTTCCATAGCTGTGGGCGGAGATGAGCAAAGCACATTGTTACTCTGCTCTATTGCTGACACTTCAGCTGAGATTTCAGTACTGTCAGATGGGACTTCCGGATAGTCCCAGGCAAAGGGAGCCCAGCCCTGGCGCTGAGCAGAGTCTAGCAGCTGTTTGTAGGCGATCTCCAGCTCCCACTCCTGAGCGGCTAGAAACTCGATATCTTCCAGTGCACTTCTGAGATATTCAGTATTTCTTCTCTGAAATCCATGATTTCCTCCAACCGCCACTCCAGATCACTCCCAAAGTTGGGGGCCTCTGACATCTTTACATACAACAGTCCCAGCCCGCAGTAGCCAAAGCCTTCCTTTGGGATGTCATCCACTATCCAAGGGCATGCTTGGGATACATGCCACCGGAGGGCTCTATAGCTCTCCTCCAACTGCATCTCTGCCCAGACCAGCCCTCAGCTGTCTGCTCCTTGTGCAGTTTTTCTCCCAAAAGCAGCACCCACAATCCGTACTGCGACCAGTACCTTTCCTGGATGGAAGAGAGAATTTTTCCTTGGTGGCGCTGCTCAAGGACTAGCATTTCCTTTCAGAGTTCGCAGCGGATAGAATCATACCATCCCAGCAAGACCTGCTCTGATGCTGGTCCTTTGTGCTGTATCTGCATCTCTCACAACCTCCTTCCGAATTCCTCTTCCATGGCGGCTGGTATCTGTATTGCCTCCGCTTCTACTATCCAGACCTTGGATCCAGTGGAGGTTTGGATGTCCCAGACTGCAGGAGGCATCCCACTGCTTGCTACCAATGTAACAGAACCGTTTCCCATACTCCGCTTGAGTGCTTCCCTCAGTACCCTGCTTCCTCCAGTCTGGACCTTCAGATATCAGATATTACATCCACATTTTGTAACCAAGAACCAGGCGAGACTAGCTCAGTTACAAACTGGAACATGGAATGTTTATTTGAACAAACTATATACACCAGGAGGACACCCCACCCCTCCTGATCATATTACCCTAACAATACAACTGTAACCAGAAACATAATTAGTCATTTAAACCAGCCTATGTGACTAGACTATTCAGCCCCTATAACAGTGAATACAACGGACACCTTATTACAAGTATAAACACATCCCACAAGGGTTTGCTAGGCGAGACAAAGGTGTTCCAATTAGCACAACTCCTCAGCCTAGTAAGCAACAGACTATAGCAGGAGACCTCAGTAGCAGACTATTCAGCACCAACATTGCAGAGATCAATGTGGCCAGTTCTTTCAATGAACATGTATAGTTCAGAATCAAACAAACCAGGACTAGTCTTTATATATTTCCTGGGAGATATTGTTGACAAATATTACTGTCCCGTTTGAAGTACTCCAAACCAAATTCTCAGTGTCCAATAAGTAGCTGTCCATCATTTTCTCACTCACCCTGTGCCCCTAATAGACACAGGGTGACTTAGACATAAGAGGGGCCCGTTGAGCTGTTTCCCAACCTCTCTAAAGTAAGTTGTGTTCCATGAGCCCCCCACCCAAAGTGACTCCTGTCACAATAAGACCTATAGCAACTGTGTTGCTAAAATTAAGGTGTAAAAAAGTGTTTCCCACTAAGAAGAAATATAATACTCTCCTCTCCTGCTGCCTGTGCTGGCGATCTCTGCTGTAGTCAAGTGAAACCACCAGATGAAGTTATTAGAATTCAACACTTTCGAGAGTGCCAGATTCCTGGTCCCCCACTGCACTTCTTAGTTTGATCCACTGGCTCTTACAATAAAGTGATTGTAAAAGGCTTGTTTTTTTTGTTTTTTTTAAATAACAAACATGTCATACTTACCTCCTTTTTGGTTTTGCACAAAGCAGCCTGGATCCTCCTGTTTTCGGGTTCCTCTTCGCTGCTCCTAGCCCCTCCCTCCTTCGAGTGCCCCTCAACCGGCAGCTTGCTACAGGGGGCATCCAAGCCCAGTCAAAGCTCCGTGTATCCATTCAGCCCCGACCTGGCCCCGCCCCCTCTCTCCCCTGATAGGCTGACTGAATAATTAACAGCCGCGGGAGCCAATGGCGCCACTGCTCTGTCTCAGCCAATCAGGAGGAGTGTCCTGGATGGCTAAGGGGATCGTGGACATCGTGCTGGAGCGAGAAGGGGCTCAGGTAGGTAATTAGGGGGGTGCTGTGGGGGCTGCTGCACACAGAAGATTTTTTATCTTAATGCATAGAATGCATTAAGATACAAAAAAAAAAAATCTGCCTTTACAACTCCTTTAATACTGTACTATAGTGTCATGGAGGGGCTGGTGGGAGAAACCCCAGTATGCATCATGGACCATGAATGCAACATTCCCGATTCTGCAGATTTTTCAGCCAGCGGTTTTTCTTCACTGCAGTGAATTTGTTTTCAACGTAATTTTTCAGGGAACACTTTTTTTTGTGCACATTTATAGGAAAACTGACAATTTTAGATCCACATTAACCATTAGACAGGCTTTAACGGGGATGAGGAGGTTTACTGAAATGCACATCAACTTGTCTACTGTAACAGAGATCATGTAGCATTCTGTTTCTAGTCATGTGAAATGGCAGTGTCTGCCAAATATTTGGTCAAAGTGAATGAAATCTGTACTGTAGACTGCTCATAACGCAGAGCTGCCAAAGGCCACAATACCTAATAGCAGATTTAGGCCACATCATCTTGAAATAGAATTTCATGGTATCTTTTTATTGCAGCAGACAGGTATGGTTATGCTAATTTTTATACACCTACATACTTTCTATATTGGTTAAAGGAAACATTGACTGAAGAAGTATATAGACTGCAATTGCTGACCTCTACTTTTGAAAACACTAGTTCTTTAGCTGTTATGCGCAGGCCTTATGCGCACTAGATGTTTTTGCAGATGCTCCTAGGGGCATCAGGAATTTTTTTTCCTGCCTTTAAACTCCCCTGCATGTTAGCCTATGTGTCTGTGCACACATAGGCTTTTAGCAGTATTTAAAGGCAGGGGAAAAAAAACTGCCAGTGTATCCAAGAGAAGCAGAGTTTTGGCAGAAAAAAATGTTTGACGCTGCTAAACACGTCTAAACGCTCGGCGTGTTTAGCACTTAATAAATGATTATTCTGGCCAATGAAATTAATTAATGCCCAAGTGCTTGACGCCTGTAAACACGCTTAAAAGCTTTTTCTGCTAAAAGGCTGCTACCAGGAGAAAAGGCTTCTAGGAGAGTTTGAAAAATGTCCTGTGTGCATGAGGCCTTAAAGTGGTTCTAAAGTTAAAATGTTCTTTCTCTGCATTAACCACTTGCGGACCGCCCACTGTAGATTTACTGCCGCAGGTCTCTGCACCAGATCACATACCATTACGTGATCTGACACTTCCGGGTCTGGGGCGCGCAATATCCCATAGTTTGTAGACACTATACTTTTTGCGCAAACCAATCAATATACGATTATTGGGATTTTTTTACCAAAAATATGTAGCAGAATACATATTGGCCTAAATTGATGAAGCGATTAGATTTTTTTTTTCAATTTTATTGGATGTGTTTTATAGCAAAAAAGTAAAAAAAAAAATTATTTTTTTTTCAAAATTGTCAATCTTTTTTTGTTTATAGCGCAAAAAATAAAAGCCCGCAGCGGTGATTAAATACCACCAAAGAAAGCTCTATTTGTGGGGGGGGGGACATAAATGGTATTTGGGTACAGCATTGCACGACCACGCAAGTGTCAGTTAAAGTAACGCAGCGCCGTATCGCAAAAAAAATAGCCTGGTCATGAAGAGTGGTAAATCTTCCAGAGGGCAAGTGGTTAATGTAAAAAATGTTTTTCCACTTGTTGTTCCCCCTCCTTTCCCCCAAACACTCTCGATCCAGCACTGCGCCTGGCTGTAGGACTTTTCTCCCCTCTTCCTAGTCTTACAGCCATTGGCTCCTTCTACTGTCAATCAGATCCTGTGAGGAGGGAGCAGGGGGCGTGGCCAGGCTGTACTGCATGTGTCTTTGTCTATGGACACACACACACCTGGCTTGGGAGTGTGTCCACACTTGTGTCCCCACAGGAAGGAGAGGAGTAGAGGACAGTGCCGACGGGGGGGGGCTGGAGGTAAGGGACGAATGTGTACAATACCATCGCACAGAGTATTATCTACCTTCTTTTTTATTTGTACTAAAAAAAAAAGGTTTTACAATCACTTCAAAGTGGCTCTAACGTCAAGACATTTCTTACCTTAAAGTGGAGTTCCACCCAAAAGTGGAACTTCCGCTTTAAGGACTCCTCGCCCCCTGGCATGTAATTTTTTTGGGGGGGAGTGGGTGCTTAGTTTTGAGTGGGACTTCCTGTCCCACTTCCTGCTTCTACCTACAGGCCACCTAGGTGACTCCTCCTCTCCCCCTAGGCGGCCCCTCCCTCTCTGCAATCTTCTGGGACATGTGACAGGTCCCAGAAGATTGCTTGTCCACTGGGAAAGCAAGAGCACAGCACGACTCGCGCATGCGCAGTGCGTGCACGGCCGTGAAGCAGCAAGCTGTCACGGCCGGGCGCCCACAGTTTCAATGGAGGGGGAGAGGAGCGGGGCTCCATGTGGCTGCATCGCTGGACCTTGGAACAGGTAAGTGTCTGTTTACTAAAAGTCAGCAGCTATACTTTTTGTAGCTGCTGGCTTTTAATAAACAGAAAAAAGCCTGAAACTCCGCTTTAATGTATTCCTGCTTTTAGTCAAATCCTGTGGGGAAAGAGCAGGGGACAGGTCTGAGCCCCGCTGTGTGTTTCTATGGACACACACAGCCTAGCTCAGGAGTGCGCTCGTGTGGGTGCCCCCTCAGCACACAGGGGGCACTCAGAGAAAAGGAGTATAATGTGTTTGTTATCTTAGGGAAAAAAAGGCATTAGAAACACTTTAAGGTGGTTGTAGGTGTATTATGGCTCATTCAGATGCTCTTCAGAGAGTTGTATTACCTCCTCTCCTTCATCTTTAACCCCTTGAATCCTGCACTAACACGCAGCAATCGCATCTATTAGCTTAAATTGGTTGTGTGCAATGGGTGCTACAGCCGCTAAAAGCAACAGGGGGTATAATTCCTGTTATGGCCAAAAAGCAAAGCTTTACAGCCCTGGCTGCTGCCTCTGCAGCTAAAGAGCAGTTGGAGGGTGGTAAAAGCATGGCTCAATCATGGGGTTTTACCCATACCAACCCCACGTGCGAAAGAACCCTTAGCGCTCGTGAGACAAGCCAGTTGAGTATTGTTCATGATATTTTTTCTATTTGCAGTGCAGTACTATTTGGACCATAGAAGAAAGGGATAGACCACCAGAAGCTTGTCCTGTAAATCTAACAGTGCAAATAAAAAAGTATCGTGGACAGTACTCAACTGGGTTGACTGTCATGTTAATCTGATATCTTTTAGTGTTTTCTGAGTTATTCGCTGGAAAAAGTGCACAGACCAGTACATTGTAGTTTAAACTTTACATGGGGGTCTATTTAAATTGAATTTGTTGTGGTATTTTCACAGCCAATGTTTTTGGGACACTCATGTAGTATTCAACTACTAAGTAAATCTCATTTGAAAATGTTGGGTGAATTTTTTAAAAGTGATGAGTGAATCCTCTAAAAATAGTAAGTTAATTCCTTTGAAAATTGTAAACAAGATTTGCCTGTCGCATTAAGGCTGGGTTCACACCTATGCGAATGTGATGTGGCTTACACCGCATCCAATTCGCAGAACATTTTAAAATCTATTACTTTCAATCAGTCTGGTTCACACAATCACACACATAGGTTGGACTTGATGGACTTGTGTCTTTTTTCAACCTCACCTACTATGTAACTATGTAACATATGTGCATTGCATTCGCACTCCGCATTGCCCAAAAAAGTGTGCGTTTTCTAGGCAGTGTGGTGCGAATTGCAGGCACATATTCTTTTTTCATTTGTTGTGTAACTTGCACATTGAATCCTTTATAAATAGACTGCTTATCTGCATGCATTTTCTAGGTCATTGCTTTAAAGCACTGAAAGCGGAGACATGCAGGCAACAGGCATTTTAGGAGTTCAGCAGTGGCAGCCTAGCTATTTCTCAATACAAGTGTCCTTTAAAACAGAGTGAGTTAAAAAAAAAAATGGAAACAATAGTATAGTTTGCAGTTTACCTCCTCTCTAACTTCTTAAACGAAAATCCAAAAAACAAATGACCCACTATGTATTAAAGCATTTATTCTCTTTATAAAAACAAATTCATAACTTTTTATTATACCCCCAATATGTTGTTTTTAATATTCACAGAAATAAATGCCATAACATCTTTATCAGTACCAGCTTACCAAAAAATTGTATAATGAAGATGTTTAGTAACCATATCTTATTGAAAAATGAAAAACAGGATTTGGTTTGTACTCATTTTAAGGTCTCTTGTTCTACATTTATTTGCAGACACATCTCTGTTTCAGATTGGTACCACTGGGTATAGTACTATAGGTAATACAACAAAACAAAACAAAAACTCTTGCGCATAAATGTATAAGCCCGACAGTTCAAAGTTCTTGATGGATGGTAGCTTTCAGCCTTGCTGCCCTCAAGGATAGGGAAATCCTAACATACAGACAAAAAACAGAAAAGAGAGGGCGCACCGGCCTTGTGCATTATCTTTAAAAAGGTTTATTAAAACAGAAAACGTAAAAGTACTACTCGCAAGGGTAGATAAAAATCACGCATAATAGTCAAATGATGGTAGCAGTCTCCAGACCTATGGACAAGACGTGCAGACCGCTGCTGGCTGACGCATTTCGAAGGTAACGCCTTCTTCTTCAGAGCCTCTGAAGAAGAAGGTGCTACCTTCGAAACGCGTCAGCCAGCAGCGGTCTGCACGTCTTGTCCATAGGTCTGGAGACTGCTACCATCATTTGACTATTATGCGTGATTTTTATCTACCCTTGTGAGTAGTACTTTTATGTTTTCTGTATTAATAAACCTTTTTAAAGATAATGCACAAGGCCGGTGCGCCCTCTCTTTTCTCTTTTTTGTCTATAGTACTATAGGTGTAGGAGGTTAAAAAAAAATTGTGCAAGGACAGTGTGTGCTGTGGGCAAAACATCCCATTCTGTAAAACAAATTCAGTTAGCAAACTTGGCAGTGCTTAAAAAAAACAAAATGTTTAAACTCACAGGGAGCAGCAGTGGGTCCTGTTTCATCCAAGAAGCCCTTTTTTTTAAGTGGTTGTAAAACTCAGACATGCAGTATGAGCAAAGCATACCACTCTATAGTATGTAGTTGTCTCAATTAAGAGCACTAGGTGCAAGAGGTGTAATTTCTGTCTGCTGCTTTGTTCCTCTGCTATCAGCATAATTCACTTCTCAAAATTTCTCCTGACACCAAGAGAAAAATGGTGACAAGGGAGGGACTTCCAGCAGATTGAGAGCCTCAGCTGTGTTTCTGTGAACTTTGTGTGTGTGGGGGGGGGGGGTGTCCCTTCCCACCAATCAGCTCTCAGAGCTCTCCTCGCTGAGCTCTACAGAGTGTAACTTCAGCTCTCTGCCCCCTTTTTTCAGAACTCTCAGACAAGATTATAAATTGTGCACTTTGAATGGATGTAGAAACAAGGAGACTAAAGATCAACAAATACAATGTATGTAGGATTGGTTTCAACTCGGCATATCACCTGAGGATAGTCCCTTCACTGGGTATATGTAAGGGTTTACAACCACTTTAAGTCATTGGAGGATATAGCTCTATTTTATATCATTACCACAGGGATATCCCAAAGCAGTGCCACCAAGAGGTTGGCAAAAGGGAAAACTTGACTAGCCTTCTCAAAGAAAACTATACAGGCCAGTCAAATAGCCTAAATGATGCAGACCAGTCAGATAGCCCCCTGCAAAACTTTACAGGCAGAACTGGCACCTTGTAAAATGTAGTGAATGTATGAACTGTCTGCAAACCTAGGAAATCTATGGTTGATGGTGGAAAGCTCAGGATGCACTTACTGCTCTTGTGGAATGCACTGTAACCAGAAATGGTTCTCAATGCTTGATAGCATGTTCTTTGAAAGTAGCTTTCTGCATCCAGTGTAGGATAGTGTCAATCCATACTTTAAGGCCCTTATTTGGGCCCTCTCTACCCACAAAAAGGGAATCTAACATGCAAAACTTAAATACGACGTTCAAATATACCCTGATCTCACTGACTGTATTTATGGAGTGTAAAGCAGTTTCCATAGGATGGAATGACAGAAGTACAATGTTGTGATTTACGTGGAAAGACAATGCTACCTTAGGCAGAAAGGAGGGTCTCATACACAGAACGACCTTATGCTTAAGAAGAATCAAAAATGGAGGATTGCAAGACAATACCACCAGCTCCAAGACTATGCACTGAAGTAATGGCTAATAGGAATGGCATTTTATTAGCAGCATAATCTCCTTAATACTTTTGAAAGGTGTTTTTTTCAACACTGACCAGGTAAGGTCCCATGATGGCAATGGTGGCCTGACTGGAGGGGCGACATGCATAACACCCTGAATAAAGGTGTGGATAGGCGGCAGCAACACCAGAAAATGTTGCAACAGAGCCCCCAATGTTGACACATGACCCTCAATAGTTCTTAAGGCCACCTGCTGCTTTACCCGGCGCCGAAGAAAAGCCAAACTTCAGGGACTCAAGCCATGTAAAAAAGTTTTCCCTGTACGATAATACATTTTAGATAATGTTGACTTATGAGCATGGTGTAGATGACCTTATCTAAAAGCTGTCTTTCTCAGAATTCGACTTTCAACATGCAGGGTGTTAAACAGGCCCTTGCAATAATGGGTCTTCCAAATAGAAGGCACCAAGGTGCATCCACTACCAAACAAGAACTATGTACCTTGACCTGTGGGACCAGTTCATAGGGACTATTATCACCAGGATACCTTAGACCTCATTCAGCATAGTAGCAATGCCAGAAGATTGAGATCTGCATTCTACATGACTGGAAGACTTCTGGGTAAAGGGCCCGTTCTCCCTGATGTAGAAATTTTCAAGTAAAATAATTTGCTTGCCATTTTTCTTCCCCTGGTATGTCTTCTGCAGACGGCTGACATATGACTCTCTGCCCAATTTAAGATGCACAATACCTCAAGCTTTGCTGCTGAGCTCTTGGTCCCTCCCTTATATATGCCACCACCATGACATTTACAACACCTGCACAGGGTGTCCTACCATTAGGTGCATCCAACAAAACAGAGCCCTACTGATCACTCAAAGTTGAAGCACATTGATGGAAAACAGGGATTCCTCCTGGCTCCAAGAGCCTTAGGCAGACCTAGTACTTTTCACCAGCTGCACAGTTTGGCACCTGTTATTTTGCAGCAAAGCAGGAGGAACAGCTTCCTGACCAACACCCAAGGGGGGACTGGAGCCACCAAGCTAGAGGTGACTTTGTCAGATGACTTACCTTGACTTCCCTGTTCGGAGGCAAAGACTTGTTTCTCTGCGACTTGATCTCATGCTTGAACCCAGCTGGTGTAATTTTGCTCTTCGATTGTCACGATCATGAGACAGAAAAATCACATAATTTGGACGTCCTACTGCGCGCATGAAGTTGTAATTTCTTTAATTTCACGCAGAAACACCCTTTGGCTTGGTTTGTATCCAAGGTCAATCCCAGGTATTCCAGGAAAAATTAAAAAAACAGCAAGAACTTCTCAAGATTTAAAATCCACCCCAGTGCCTCCAGAGCCTGAGTGTTGATGAAAAGGTGGAACTCCAGTTCTGGTAAGACTCAGTGGTCGGTCACAGCTCCCGCACTCACTGGGCACACCACAGAGGGTATATAAACCTGAACTGACTGCTTGATCATGACTTCCTCCCCTTGGGAGCAGTCATACATTTTCCACTGGGGGAACCCTGGCTCTTTCACACACCATAATTAAAATACATTACTCCACCACCTGAGACACATGAGAGTAGAAGGGCAGGAGAGAGTGGGGAGCATTGGCTTGAAAATGGGAAGACTAGCAGATCTTTATTATTTGGTCTGTCACCCAGCCAGCAACTTGCTTGAAGTAAAAGTCCTTGCTCCTAAATGCCAGGCTGATAATTGGGCTGTCTTTTGTCTTTTTTAGTTAAATCTGTGTCCTGCTCCTGCAGGAGACCCTATACCCCGTGTTAATGATTTAAAGCAGAGCTGTGTCCTCCAATAAACGAAAATTGGAGTCTGTGAAGCTACCTAGGTAAGGCAAGAGTTTGTGAGAGCAGTGCTAAGCCTTCTGTGTTCGGTCAAAAAGCAGAAAGAGTACTGAACCTGGGGAAAAAAAGTGAACTCATCGTGTGACACACTTTTTCTCTGTTTCTTAGTGATTGCCTGGAGTGTGACTCTTGATTTGGCACAAATAATGTCATGTTCAGTCCCCATCTTCAAAAAATGTGCAAGATTCTAACTGGAGCAAAAAAGCTAGAGTTTATAAACATTGTATGTTGCATACCAATTATATTTATTTTTTTCTTTTTGCATTCTAGGTTGAGTTAGGCTAGGTCCAAACGCACACTGAGTTCCATAGGAATATATGGAGGATTTACCCCAACAATTGACACTGGGAACTGTGCCCGTAATAGTTGTACAGCTGCAGAAGATGGGAATCCCATCTTCTGGGAATGGGGAATCCTCACTTTATTAACCCAAAAAGAAAATAGGTGGAGTTTTGCTTTATCAGCTTTAGGGCTGCATGTTTCTAAACACTGAGTTAGCTGATGGCTTCGCTTTAAATTGCACTTATTTTATTCAACTTATTTCTTCAATTTACAAGCCAAATATGTTTTATTTTGTATTTACTTTGTACCTTTATTTAAACCCAAACTTGGTATGTAGCAAAATGTGAATGTGGCAACCGATTCCCAGCACATTTTTAACCCTTTGGGAAATCCCAAACCTGGAATAAACATCTTGCATACACATTAATGTAATTTCTTTCAAGGTTATAGCTAATTTATAATATGTATTTTTATTGAATATTAAAATTAAAAATAATGCTGCAATGGTCAATGGCTATTTTATTTTTTCTCTCTATTTTTAATATTACCCGTGTTACTCCTTTGGAATTCTTTGTTATATTTGTAAATATTTTTGTGAGTTTTTGTCCATCTCTGCTGGAAAAACTGACAGGACTGTTTCTTATTGATTGCCTAAATAAAATATCTGTTTTCCTTTAACATTTTAATATTCTTATGTTTTAATTTTAGAATGCAACTTCATTTTTCAGAGGCAAAAAAAATGTACATTTTGGTAAAACAATGGTATACATTATAAAGATGGGATGAGGATTTTGTTTGCCATAGTGCAAATACAGTTAAAGAATGTGTAAATCCAATTTCATATTCCTGTTATGTGCTTGCTGTACCATGTACTTGTATGAAAAAGCATCCTGTTATCTTTGTATTGCTTTTTTTGTGTGAAATCCCTGGTGTTCCTGCCAGTATCTCTGCTTTCCTATTAAAAACTAACCACACTAGGCATGAGAGCACAGGATGGTCACAGCGGTGCTGCAAACTCAGCCTGCTCTACTCCAACGAATAGACTTGTGCTAGTCTATTGGCTGCACAGCCATTCACTAGGAAGACCAGTGTGCTGTTTCTCCTCCCCCAGCTTGCTTAGCTTCTCATGAAGCTGAGAACAGAGGGTATGCAATCACTTATAAAAAAGGAAGAAATTATTTATAAAGGTTCTTTTTTTGTGGTGTCTATGTCCTATTCTAAAGATTTACTTTCACTTTCTGTCCTGTAGATGTAACTGAAAATTTTCCAAAGTAAATGATTTCCCTCTGTGTCTGTTCTGCAAATAATTCAAAATTGTGTTTCTTTTCATACATCAGGGGACACAGAGCCATAGTAGTTACTATGTGGGTTATAGGCCACCCTCAGGTGATGGACACTGGCACGCTCTAAGACAAAAAGTGCACTTCCTATATAACCATACCCCCTACTGGGAGTACCCCACTTTTGTCGCCAGTGTCTAAGTGTTTGTTACGGAGTAAAGATGTGCTGAGCTGAGCTCCTCTGGAGCAATCCTTGCTGGGGCTAGCTATGCAGACGGATTCATTCAAGGTGTCTTTCTGGCCAAATTGAGTGGTGCCCAGGCCTCGTGTCCAAAGAAACATGGTCTTTGCCTGTGAATGCTTCTCTTATGAGAGCTGGACCCCGGAATCCAGCACTTTTTGGTGTTAAGGCCATAAAGTTTACTTACGGTGGTGCTATTGCAGGTCCAGGATTGTGTGTTTCCTCAAGGATCCCCGGCTCCTGAAGGTTTAACGGAACCCACCGTGAAGGGTGAAGATTGGGTCTGTTGGTTTACCACAGAAAACCCTGCGGCGGGAAAGGTAAGTGGAGTTTTTCTTATGAATTGTCTCCTTTAAAGTAATTGTTGTTATGCCTAAGTGTCACCACTGGGGGCTGTATGGAGCACATACCTTCTCATGCTTTGCTCAGAGATCACGCTGTGTCACAGAAGCAGCAGACTCTTTTTCTCCAGCCAGCAGGCAGGCCTCCAGTAAGTTTGGGGGGGTTTGCTTCCTACAGACACCCCCACCTGGGCTGAACTCTTCCCCTCTTCATGAGGCTGAGTATAAGGGAGAACTGAAAACAATCGGTAATGCCGTTTTCTTTCACCACCACTACACGGGGCAGCTTCCAGGTCTCCTCAACGCTATCCCTCCCTCACACACAAGCCAATCCCCTCGGATCAGAGGCCTGTGCTTGCGCGGGAAAACTCTTTTTGAAAGAGAAAGGAGGGGGCGCGATGCAAGGTGGGGGCGAGCCTTAGCGCAGCGTTGGCGTCCTTCAACGTGGGAGTGTGTTTTTAAAAAAAAAAAAAAACTACATTTGTGCTGGCTGCAAAATTGTCGCAGACACATGAGAGCAAAGAAGAGTATGAAAGAGATTTTGGTGACACAGGCATTTCCTATTTACTATTTGCATGAGGCTGAGCATTAATGGCAGTGGCTGAACTATTGCTCAAGCAGTGGATGCGATTTCTTCTGATAGTACCTCTGCTTTGATCTTTTTTCCCTCAGCCATGATGGGTTTAAAAAAAAAAAAATGTAGCGACTTTAATGGCACAGGTTCCCTTCCATTGCCCTGGACCCTCAAACTGAGGAACTAGGGGCGGGAGAAGACGAACCCCCTCAGGGGACTGTGGTGAGGCTGATGACTCCTCTCCTGAGGTGTCAAATGTGGGAGAATCAGCTGGTTTCAATCTTAAGATCGATGGTGTAATTTCTTGCTGTATGGTCCGCTCCACATTTATGCTCCCTTAACTGAGTGTTTGGGTTCGCTAAAGCCTCCTCAAACTGTGCATGCTTTTTCCTGTCCATTGTTGGAAAAGCTTTTCTGTATCTGAGAGGATCTCCCAGATAAAAATTATTTTTCCTCCTAAAAAAGTTTTTTACACTTTATCCTATGGTGGAGGAAATTCACTAAGTAGGGTATACCAGCAATTAACGCTGCGATATCCTCTGTGAATAAGAGCTTTTGTTCAGCAGACAATGCTCCAATGCTTAGGCATCCAAAGGATAAAATGTTGGAATTCCTGAAAAAAAACACTTTTTTCTCTGGCAGATTGAGCAGCCTGCGCTGACAGTAATTGCTTAATCATTGTGAGGCCAGTTTAACAGGTGTTCAGGTATCCTGCTCAGCAGGCCCGGGATCTGGCAGCTTTATGTTTGCAATGATTGCTTTCTGAGTTTCTATTGTAGAACCTTCACAAGGTCCTCATGCAGGTGCTTGCTTATAAACTAGCCAAACGCACAACTGCTGAGATGCCTACGGCAACATCACCCGGAAAGTGCCCAATCTCGTCTGATCTCAGAGGCTAAGCAGGGTCAGTGCTGGTATACTGGTTAGTACCTGTATGGGAGACCGCCTGGGAATACCAGGTGCTATACACGTTTCTGTGCACATTGTTGCTAACACAAACAGCTAAACGCATGAGTGCGGGAACGCGTGTCAGCAGAGGATAAACTTCTTTTCACCATACAGAAGCTCCTGGCTAGTCTTCCTTTTGCGGTGAAACAGCTATTTGAGAATGTTTGGATAGTTCATCCAAATAAATTCTAGTGGGAAAAGTACCCCCTTTTGCCATTTAAGTAAGGGAGTAAATCTATTTTAATTTTTAAAGCTCCTTCTTTTGTGCCAGGGGCATCAGCCTCCAGGCAGTCACAATGGCTTCTGCCATCAGGTTCAAAAGGTAATCCTCAGAATTAATCCCAGGGACAAAAGAGGTCTTGGGGGAGGAAACCTACAAGATACTGAAGCCTCCTTATGAGGAGGCACCCCACTTGCTCAATAGGGGTAATTCGTCTGCATTTCTTAAGGATCTGACAGGAAGACGATTTCCTCAATAGCTCCAAGGTACAAGCTGGAGTTTCAAGAGTTCCCGTCTAGTCGTTTTTTCTCAGATCAAAACGTTCCTAAGGATCCAGAGAAAAAGAAGTCTTTTTCTCAAGCATTGGACCATTTTTTTTTTGGCAAAAGTGGTCATGGTGGTCCCCATGTAAGAGCAGAGGTTGGGGTTTGGTTAAATCCAAATGGACATTTTGGATCTCAAAGATCTAAACTCTTCCCCGCTCACAAGAAATTTCTTCGCTTCGAGGTAGAAAATCTTCATTTCCAGTTTGTAGCTCTACCTTTTTGGGCTAGCTACTGCACCTCAAGTGTTTATAAAGATCCTGGCTCCTCTTTTAGCCAAGTTAAGGGCTCAAAGTATAACGATACTAGCCTACTTAGACGATCTACTCTTGATAGATCAATCGGTAGCCCGTTTAAGCCAAAGTCTGGTCACCGCAGTCAGCTACCTGGAATACTTTAGGTTGGATCCTCAACCTGGAAAAATCATCCTTAAAACCATCAAAGAGATTGCTGTACTTTGCATGAGTTTATCAGGAAAAATGGCTTCTTTCGAGGCCGTTCCTTATGCGCAGTTTCATTCAAGACTGCTGCAAAACAGTATCCTGTCAACTTAGAACAAGAAGGTCCAAACTCTGGACTTCCCAATGCGTTTATCCGCCAAATTGCGTCAGAGCCTCAATTGGTGGTTAATATCCAAAAATCTTCGAAAAGAAAAATCCTTTCTACCGGTTACCTGGAAAGTAGTAACAACAGATGCCAGCCTTTTGGGCTTGGGAAGAGACCTGGAAGAAGCGTCTGTCCAAGGGAAGTGGTCCAAATCAGAGTTGACCTTGACCATCAATATTCTAGAGATTCGGGCAGTAAAGGCCTGGACCCCCCGAATACGGAATTATCCTGTCAGGATCCAATCCGACAATGACACAGCTGTGGCTTATATCAATCACCAAGGGGGCACGAGAAGTTGTGCGGCCCAGAGAGAGGTGAATCATATTCTGTCTTGGACAGAAAGCAACATCCCTTGCCTATTATCAGTTTTCATTCCAGAGATGGGGAATTGGCAGGCGGACTACTTGCCAACATCTTTCTGTCAATAGGCCAAAAATGAGTTCCGGACGTGGATCTGTTTGCGTCCAGGTTCAACAACAAGATTGACAACTTTGTGTCAAGGACAAGGGATCCGATGGCATACGGAACAGATGCCTTGGTCTTTCCATGGGATCAGTTTTCACTGATCTATGCGTTCCCTCCTGTTCTGCTGCTTCCGCGTCTCCTACGCAGGATCAAGCAAGAGGGAAAGGAGGTGATTCTGGTGGCCCAGGAGATCTTGGTTTGCCGAGATCATAAGAAAAATGGTAGGGGACCCTTGGACCCTGCCCCTGTGGCCAGACCTTCTCTCGCAAGGTCCCGTGTTCCATCCCACCTTACAAACGCTAAATTTAACGGTTTGGCTATTGAGACCCACATTCTAAAGGACCGTGGGCTGTCAGGTTCAGTAGTTTCTACTTTGGTTAATGCTAGGAAGCCGGCCTCCAGAATCATATATCATAGAGTCTGGAAGACATATGTCTCCTGGTGTGAATCCAGGGGTTGGCACCCCAGGAAATATATCATAGGTAGCATTCTTGAGTTCCTACAGATGGAATCAGTAATGAAGCTGGCCTTGAGCACTATCAAGGGCCAGGTGTCGGCCTTAACGGTGTTTTTTTTCCCTCTCTTAGTGCCCTGCTTTTGTTGTGTCTCTCTCCCTTCAGTTGGCATTGCTATGGGACATCCCACATAGTAGCTACTATGGCTCTGTGTCCCCTGATGTATGAAAAGAAAATAGGATTTTTAAAACAGCTTACCTGTAAAATCCTTTTCTTTGAAGTACATCAGGGGACACAGAGGTCCCTCCCTTCTTGGTATACACATGTATTTCTTTGCTACAAAACTGAGGTACTTCCAGTAATGGGCGGGGTTATATAGGGAGTGCACTTTTTGTCTTAGGGCGTGCCAGTGTCCATCACCTGAAGGTGGCCTATAACCCACATAGTAACTACTATGGCGCTGTGTCCCCTGATGTACTTCAAAGAAAAGGATTTTACAGGTAAGCTCTTCACTTTCAATCCCAGGGATAGTGGTCACAAGAACAGGCAAATAAGGTGACTTTCCCTAGCAGGGGCACCGGCATCGATAAAAATCTGTCAGGGCTTCTGACCTCTATCCCCGCTATCCAAAATTTAAAAACGAATTTGGCTTTAGATATATAGCACCATACAGAAGTTTTAGGCAGTTATGAAGAAATGCTGTAAATTAAGAATGCTTTCAAAAACATATTTTAATTGTTTATTTTTATCAATTTACAAAAAGCAAAGTGAGAAAACAGAAGAAAAATCTAAATCAAATCAATATTTGGTGAGACTACCCTTTGGCTTCAAACCAACAATAAATTCTTACACTTGCAAAGAGTCAGGGATTTTGTAGGATGAGTCAGGTGTCAGTCATGAGTCAGGTGAGTATAACCAATTATATCAAACATATGCTAATGATGATGAATTTCATATGCAATTTGAAACACAGTCATTAACTGAAACAGAAACAGCTACACAGGACTCTTAAACCTGGGTGAGGGACAGCCAAACGCTGCTGCTTACGTGAGATTGCGGAAGACCGTTTCATGTCACAGGTCATACACCATGGCAAGTCTGAGCACAGCAATACAATACACGGTAATTATACTGCATCAGCAAGGTCTCTCCCAGGCAAAGTTTTCAAAGCAGACTGGGGTTTCTAGATGCACTGTTCAAGTCCTAAAGTTCAAGCACAAAGATGGGCAACGTTGAGGACCATAGGCGCAGTGGTCAGCCAAGGAAACTTCATGCAGCAGATGAAGGACACGTCATGCTTTCTTCCCCTTAGCAGAGAATTGGCAGAATCCAGTGGGACCCAGGTACACCCATCTACTTTCTAGAGAAGTCTAGCCAGAAGTGGTCTTAATGGAAGATTTGTGGCCAAAAATTCATACCTCTGACGTGGAAACAAGGTTAAGCAATTCAACTATGCCTCAAAATATCAGAACTGGGGTCCAGAAAAAAGGCAGCAGGTGTTCTGGATTGATGAGTCAAAATTTTTAAATAATTGGCTGTAGCAGGAGGCAGTTTGTTCACAGAAGGGCTGAAGAGCGGCTCAAAAATAAGTGTGTCTGCAGGCAACAGTGCAGCATGGTGGAGGTTGCAAGGTTGGGGCTGCATTTCTGCAAATGTAGTTGAAGATTTGATCAGGATTAATGGTGTCCTCCGTGCTGAGAATAACAGGCAGATATTTATGCATCGTGCCATACCATCAGTGAGGCTTCTGATTGGCCCATATTTATTCTGTAGCAGGACAACAACCCCAAACATAATGTCTTAGGTCTGGTATGGACTTTAAGAGGAACCCCCTATGCCAAAAAAACGGCGTGGGAGTCCCCCCAAAATCCATACCAGACCCTTATCTGAGCAAGCAGCCCCGGTCGGGCAGGAAAGGGGGTAGGGACGAACGAGTGCCCCCCCTCCTGAACCGTACCAGGCCGCATGCCCTCAACATGGGGGGTGGGTGCTTTGGGGCAGGGGGGCACCCTGCGCCCCCCCCCACCCCGAAGCTCTTTGTCCCCATGTTGATGAGGACAAGGGCCTCTTCCCGACAACCCTGGCCATTGGTTGTCGGGGTCTGTGGGCGGAGGGCTTATCGGAATCCGGGAGCCCCTTTTAATAAGGGGCCCCCAGATCCCGGCCCCCACCCTATGTGAATGAGTATGGGGTACATCGTACCCCTACCCATTCACCTGGGGGGAAGAAAGTGTCAAAAAACACTAGACAGGTTTTTAAAGTAATTTATTAGGTAGCTCCGGGGGGTCTTCTTCCGACTTCGGGGGTCTCTTCTCCGCTCTCTCCAGCCTCTTCTCCCGGTGTCCAGTTCTTCTCCCGCCCTCTGGCCTCTTCTCCCGGTGTCCGGTTCTTCTCCTGCTCTCCGGCCTCTTCTCCCGGGGTCCGGTTCTTCTCCAGCTCTCCGGCCTCTTCTCCCGGTGTCCGGTTCTTCTCCCGCTCTCTGGCCTCTTCTCCAGGTCTCCAGTTCTTCTGCCGGGCTCCTCCACTATCTTCTGCTCTTTTGCCTTCTCTGTTGTCTTGTTCCTTCTTTTCTTCTTCCGATGTTAACACAACGCTCTCTCCCGCTGTAATGCCGTGTGCGAGTTGCGCAACGACTTATATAGGTATGGGGCGTGGCCCTGCCCCTTATGACGTCACAGTCCCATCATGCCCCGGGACATGACATCATAAGGGGCGGGGTCACCGGATGACATCACCGGGTGACCACGCCCCAGGCCTATATAAGTCGTTGCACACTTTGCACACGCCATTACAGCGGGAGAGAGCGTTGCTGAGGGTGCTGTTAAAAAGGAAAAGAAATTGGCAAAAGTGTGTGGGGTTGATATGCATTTGGGCGGAAGGCTACAGGTAGATGAATGGCGTACTATTTTGAAACGTAAAAAAGGTCTGTTGTCAGATCACGGACTGCTACGAGCAGCAGACGCTTGGTTCAAAGTTGCAAAAGCTATTCATGAGGAAGGGTGGACAGAGCAGGAAACAAATCAAAATGGTCGTATTGTATATGTGTATAAAAAAAACAGAAAAGCGGAAGCTAAATAGTCAGCCACCGCCCTATAATGGCGTCTGGTCCCCAGGAAGTAGGTACTGGCCTTCGTCCACCACCCCTCTGTTCCAAGTGACACCCCTCCCTACCGCCCCTCTGCTAAAAGTGACAGAGGAGCTTCTGACACCTCCCCCGCCGTGCTTAACAGTAGACAAGGCACACTTGTCTTTGTATGGCTCGGGTTATTTCTGCCACACACGCCTGACCCAATCTGTACCACCTGCACTTCCGTCCACACCGGAACCTGCCCACATGTATCCGGTGATAGACCAGTCCTCGGGATCATATTACAAGGCCTACCCCATTAATGACAAGTGTTACTGACGATGGCTCAGTGGAGGGGGGAACCCAGGCACCTCCCCCACCCAAGACTCAGGAGGCTCCTGCCCCAACAAACCCAGAACTAGGGACTCAGCCCGATTCCTCCCCTCAAAGCCCCAACCAAAGTCGCGCCGGCCCTGTCAGGGTGCCCGGAGCTGACATGCATGCAGGAACAGGTACAATTCCAAAACGACAGACTGTTACATTTCAAGGCACACCACGCATTGAATCCATTCCCCTGTATGACTTCCACGCTGAAGGCCCTGTGCCCGGTAACCCGTTTGACAGCTTGCCACTTGACAACCCACTCTGGCCATTTAGTAGTGACTCACTTCCCCTGTTACGTCCCTCACAGCAGCCCATGGTCCCTCGAGCCGGAAATGAACCACCTCTCAGGCCATCGAGACCCTCACACCACCAAAGACAACAGCCCCTTCATGTCACCACCGAGAGGAATGCCTATGGCACAGGGGGCTCCCCTGATGTACGTAATTTCACCCCCCTCTCAGGCTGCATCTCTTGTCGCGAGCCTACCAAACTCTGAAAAACAGCCCATGCCATTTTATAGAAGGATCACCCAAATCCAAAAGACATACGCGGCTGCATGGCGAGATTTAGCGAGCCTGTGTGAGAAGAAGAAACGCTTTGATCAGTACTACTGTGACAATACTTACGACTCAGGATGTGACTTCATGAGTCAGGTAAAAAGATGGGCTCAAGACCGCTTGGCAGACCAAGCGACTAGTGTACGAGAGGTCACACAAGAAAAAGGTGAATCTGTTGAGAAATATCACAATAGAATAGCACAAATGTTTACTGATTTGGGTTTTAGCACGCTGAACAAAGCACACAGACACATGCTAGCTGCCGCATTTGTCTCAGGTCTTAAAGAGTCAATCTGAAAGGGTCCGATCCTATCACGCCCAGAGTATAGAGTAATGGAGCTTGAGAAGTTGTTATTAGTGGTTATTAGCTCTAGAATCCTCACAGAGCAGTAGAAAGGTAGCTCCTCTCACGATGGCCTCTGACACACCGTATCTGCGCACACCAGTACCAACTCCGCGTGTCTGCTACACACATGAAAGCGCTCAGTATCAAAAACATGACATTCCACCTCGCCCACCACCCCGCCCCTCTCCGGATCACATGGACCTTCTCCGCTAGGATGCAGGCAAGCCTGTGTCACCTGCCCCTGCCATGGTATCCTCTGGAGACTCAGGAGGTCCTCTTGCAAAAATAACCCTAAATGCACCTCACCAAAGAAAGAGTTGCTGCAATCAAGGCCATCTCTTTGCCTCAAGGTCAAAAGCCCCTTCAAGCCTTTCTAGGATTAATCTCCTACTGCCGTTCTTGGATCCCAGGAGCCTCCCTCTTGATGCAACCCCTTTATGATGTCCTGAAATCTGACCCTTACCTGCTTTCCCCAGAGACTGTGGACAATTTTGAAACTCTGAAGGAGATCCTCTCAACAGCCCCTGCTTTTGGCCTCCCAGACTATGAAAAGACTTTCAAACTGTTTGTCTCAGGGAGACAAGGGCATGCTACAGGAGTTTTGGCGCAGGCCCATGGCAACAGACTCAGACCCATTGGGTATTACTCCTGTCAGCTGGACTTAGTGGCCAGGGGGGGGACCCTACTGCCTCAGAGCCGTCTTTACAGCCCAAGTTTTTTTGGACAAGACCGCTGACCTCGTGTTGGGCCACACTTTGATCCTCCTTGCCCCTCATGACATAACTGCCATACTAAACCAAGTACAGCCCAAACACCTGTCCTCACAGGCACCTCAGACTCCAGTGTGCCTTGCTTCTCCCCGATAACATCACTATCCTCCGATGTGATACCCTTAACCCATCCACTCTGTTTCCTCTTCTCGAGGGGGGAACCTCTTTGGAAAATGACCCTCATCTCACCGCTCATAACTGCTTCGAAGTGATGAAGATGGAGACATCACACCTACCGACAGTCAGTGAAACAGCCCTTGAGAATCCTGACTTGACAATTTTTGTTGATGGTTCCAGGTATGCAGACCGCACTGGACAGTACCACACAAGATACACAATCACCTGGCAGATACCGCTGCAAAACACGTTGCAAATGGAATGGGAGAAGTGGTCAGCAGAGTGAATGCACCCATCCTGGATGACCCAATAGATACCCCTGAAGAAACTGTGCAAACCACTATGATTCTACAAAACCTTCCTGTGGACAGGACTCACCTCAAGGAGCAACAGGAGGCAGCTGACAAAGAAGAGAATGAAATATGGAGCCACAAAAACTGAAGGAATCATGGAATTAAGCAAGAGACTGTGTCTGCCACGTGTCCCATTTGCATGTTCTCCAGGTAGCCCGAAGGCTATCCCGTTACCAACATGACAGTAAAGACCACGGCTAAAAGACTTCTAACAGAAATAGTGTGCAGATATGGTGTTCCAGAGGTCATAGAGAGCGATCAGGGGCCGGCTTTCATGGCCTCAGTGACCAAGGAAATATGGGCAGCTTTAGGGGGTCACACTAGCTTTCCACACCTCATATTATCCTCAGAGCAGTGGGAAGGTGGAAAGATTAAATGGCACAATAAAATCTAGAATGCTAAAAATGTCTCAGGAAACAGGAATGAGTTGGCTAGACAGCCTACCCATTGCCTTATTCAGTGTTAGGTACACTCCAAGGGGAAACCATGGCCTGTCACCCTATAAGATATTCTTTGGTCCAGCCCCCAGACTGGGTTGTTACTTCCCACAGCAATTACAGCTCCAATCTGATGTATTGACTGATTATGTGACTGCTTTATCTCAAGATTTAACCGGTATCCATTCGCAAGTGTTTTCTTTCACTTCAGATCCTGAGTTAGATACAGGAACACACAAGCTGGTTCCCGGTGATTGGGTCCTGGTAAAGAAGTTTGTGAGAAAACATACTCTTGAACCCAGATATGATGGTTCTTTCCAGGTCTTGACAACTACCACATCAGTAAAAGTGGCCAGAAAGAATTTGTGGATACACGCCTCCCACTGCAAGAAAGTCCCTGTACCTGAGGAAGAAGCCGAGGAGACGAAACCATGATTCTGTATATCCTTTTCATTGTAATCACTGTTCAGGCACAGGAGGTAGCCATCAAACAGAAGGATGGTATAACACAATTCTGGTACAATTCTTCCAATACACATGTTGCCACCTTTATATCCTCTTATGAACAGATAATTTCAGGTGCTATGTACAAGATCCGGTCCTGGGATGAAACAGTAAGACCCATGACTGTGTATGTATGCATCACTGATTCCTATTGGGGTAACAACTGTGATTCCTGGGGAGCAATGGGTTGGAACACTGGGGGTACAAACCTGAGAGCGCCCAGAATAGAAAGCATAATAATGGGAAGTCACTCTTAGAATGACAATGGAAGATATAACGGGGGGGGGGGGGACCCCTTGGGAATTTCACTAAGGGTTACTGTGGATCTTATAAAGAGGTGTCCGCGGATCTGGTGCAAAATCAAGTCCAGTCTTTAGGAGACGTGTACTGGGTCTGCGGGGCCATGAAGGTCAGGAGTAGGATGATAGGACAGTGGACAGGAGAATGTGCACTGGCCAAGGCCATAATGCCTCTACATATTCTCTTGGGCAAACCCAAAGCCAGATGCAAACAATGCACCCAGGCCTAACAGGATACATAGGAGTGCCCCAGCAGGAAGCCTTGACCCTCATGTATACATAGATGCCATAGGGGTCCCTAGAGGGGTCCCAGATGAATTCAAAGCAAGAGACCAAGTAGCAGCAGGATTTGAGTCCCTGATCCCCATCATCACTGTAAACAAGAATGTAGACTGGATAAATTACATCTACTATAACCAACAAAGGTTTGTTAATTACACTAGAGATGCACTCCAAGGTTTAGCCAAACAACTGAAAGCCGCTTCACACATGACTTTCCAAAACCGTATGGCCTTAGATATGGTCCTAGCTGAAAAGGGGGGTGTGTGTAAGATGTTACCTGAAACGAGTACATGTACTTATATCCCAGATAACACTGGCCCAAATGGTAAAGTGACTTTAGCTATTCAGAAACTTGAAGGTTTGTCCAAGGAACTAAAAAGGAATTCAGGGCTCTCCAACCCCTGGCATCAGTACTTCACCTGGATCAAGGGGGGATGGGCAGGGAATTTTAACAGATCGGAATAGCCATTCTGATAATTCTAGTTACCCTAGCTGTCATGGTCTGCTGTGTTCTTCCCTGCCTTAAGAAGTGTGTAGAAAAAGCTGTTGACCAATCAACTCCCATGTTTATGAACCAAGAAATACCAGATGATGATGATGATTATGTGTTACACTCCGTTACAGTCACTTCCCCCCGGGATGCAACACCATAGGATTACAGGGACAGACAGCACCTAATTGCCCTTCTCTAAGCTGTATCGAGGGGGTAGTGAGTTAGTCGCTGCTCTTCTCTATATACAACCCAAAAGAGTTGCTGAGGGGAATGGGCCAGGTAAGTAGGACCTTCAGTATAAGGGACAGTATTGAAATAGACAGTTTAAAGGGGGGACTGTAATAAATATGGTAATGTCATGAGGAAATGTCTATTCCAATATATATAAGTACATGCTTTATAGCCTGACATATATATCAGCTTCTGCTTATCGACCCCTAAAACCTATTCAGCAGATATTTGCTAAGCTTATCCCTCCCTTGCTGTGGAACTGAAGAGTTAACTGGACAGTTAACAGAAGAATCGCACCTTTTCTAAAAATACACTCAAAGATAACAACAACTTTTCAGAAGAAGCAAGAACATTGCAAGAACATAGCTACTTCCTCATATGGAAGCCTATATTTTTTTTGTCACAATGAATATATACAGTGGGGACGGAAAGTGTTCAGACCCCCTTAAATGTTTCACTCTTTGTTATATTGCAGCCATTTGCTAAAATCATTTAAGTTCATTTTTTTCCTCATTAATGTACACACAGCACCCCATATTGACAGAAAAACACAGAATTGTTGACATTTTTGCAGATTTATGAAAAAAGAAAAAACTGAAATATCAAATGGTCCAAAGTATTCAGACCCTTTGCTCAGTATTTAGTAGAAGCACCCTTTTGATCTAATACAGCCATGAGTCTTTTTGGGAAATATGCAACAAGTTTTTCACACCTGGATTTGGGGATTCTCTGCCATTCCTCCTTGCAGATCCTCTCCAGTTCTGTCAGGTTGGATGGTAAACATTGGTGGACAGCCATTTTTAGGTCTCTCCAGAGATGCTCAATTATGTTTAAGTCAGGGCTCTGGCTGGGTCATTCAAGAACAGTCACGGAGTTGTTGTGAAGCCACTCCTTCATTATTGTAGCTGTGTGCTTAGGGTCATTGTCTTGTTGGAAGGTAAACCTTCGGCCCAGTCTGAGGTCCTGAGCACTCTAGAGAAGGTTTTCGTCCAGGATATCCCTGTACTTGGCCGCATTCATCTTTCCCTCGATTGCAACCAGTCATCCTGTCCCTACAGCTGAAAAATACCCCCACAGCATGATGCTGCCACCACCATGCTTCACTGTTGGGACTCTATTGGACAGGTGATGAGCAGTGCCTGGTTTTCTCCACACATACCACTTAGGATTAAGGCCACAAAGTTCTATCTTGGTCTCATCAGACCAAATAATCTTATTTTTTTACCATCTTGGAGTCCTTCAGGTTTTTTTTTAGCAAACTCCATGTGGGCTTTCATGTGTCTTGCACTAGGGAGAGGCTTCCGTTGGGCCACTCTGCCATAAAGCCCTTTCTACAACTTTCTCCCATCTCCCGATTGCATCTCTGGAGCTCAGCCACAGTGATCTTTGGGTTCTTCTTTACCTCTCTCACCAAGGCTCTTCTCCCCCGATAGCTCAGTTTGGCCGGACGGCCAGCTCTGGGAAGGGTTCTGGTCGTCCCAAATGTCTTCCATTTAAGGATTATGGAGGCCACTGTGCTCTTAGGAACCTTAAGTGCAGTAGATTTTTTTTTTGTAACCTTGGCCAGATCTGTGCCTTGCCACAATTCTGTCTCTGAGCTCTTCAGGCAGTTCCTTTGACCTCATGATTCTCATTTGCTCTGACATGCACTGTGAGCTGTAAAGCCTTATATAGACAGGAGTGTGGCTTTCCTAATCAAGTCCAATCAGTATAATCAAACACAGCTGGACTCAAATGAGGGTGTAGATCAGAAAGATGATCAGAAAAAATGGACAGCACCTGAGTTAAATATATGAGTGTCACAGCAAAGGGTCTGAATACTTAGGACCATGTGATATTTCAGTTTTTCTTTTTTAATAAATCTGCAAAAATGTCAACAATTCTGTGTTTTTCTGTCAATATGGGGTGCTGTGTGTACATTAATGAGGAAGAAATTAGCTTAAATGATTTTAGCAAATGGCTGCAATATAGCAAAGAGTAAAAAATTTAAAGGGGTCTGAATACTTAATCTTAACAAAATGGTATATAAGTCTTGAAAAGAGGAAATATTAAATTGAAAGTATTTTGCTCTGAACTGAGCATCTCAGCGTAATTACTTCAGTGTGTGCACGCTCTATATTCAATTTGACTAGGGGCAGAAATAATAATACTGGACCTTGGTTCTGGTTGTGACCCAATACAACTGGACAATGAAGAAAAAAGCAAAAGAGTAGCCATACACGTATCAAATTTTGTCTGATTCCTGGTGAATCAATAAAAGAATTTGTTCTGTAGGTGGTTCTGTCAGCACCACTCTGCTTAACAGTAATTTACTTTACAGTGGACTTCTGTTGAAGCCAGGTGTAAAATTCTCGGTTAACCAGTGCCTGCATCCAATAGCTAGCAATGCAAATTCCTGCTGTTTATCACGGATAAGGAAATCAAATTATTTCTCTCATTCAGCCCATCTCTGCCACTGTGCTCTTTCAACTAATCCTCTATCAGCATGTTTACAAGAAGCTGATAAAAAAAAATCACATTCAGGTACTTACACTTCTTGCATTTAAAAAATACATTTATTATTAAATACAGAGCTGCATTTATGTGTGTCTTTTATATCTGCCTGGAGTTGAGCATCAGTTGTTCCAGTAGAAACTCATCGATTGTAATGTGATTATAAGGTGGTGACTAGGAACAAATGATGGCAGTAATATACAGTGAGTCAAAAAAATATTTGATCCTCTGCTGATTTTGTAGTTTGCCCACTGACAAAGAAATGATCAGTCTATAATTTTAATGGTAGATTTATTATAACAGCGATAGACAGAATAACAACAAAATTATCCAGAAAAACACATTTTAAAAAGTTATAAATTCATTTGCATTTTAATGAGTGAATTAAGTATTTGATCCCCTATCAATCAGAAAAATTTCTGACTCCCAGGTGTCTTCTATACAGGTAACAAGCTAAGATTAGGAGCACTCTTTTAAAGGGAGTGCTCCTAATATCAGCTTGTTACCTGTATAAAAGACACCTGTCCACAGAAGCAATCAGTCAATCAGATTACAATCTCTCCACCATGGCAAAGACCAAAGAGCTGTCCAAGCATGTCAGGGATAAGATTGTAGACCTATACAAGGCTGGAATGGGCTTCCAGACCATCACCAAGCAGCTTGGTGTGAGGGTGACAACATTTGGTGTAATCATTCGCAAATAGAAGAAACACACAATAACTGTCAATCTCCCTCGGTCTGGGGCTCCATGCAAGATCTCACCTCGTGGAGTTTTAATGATGATAACGGTGAGGAATCAACCCAGAACTACAGGGGAGAATCTTGCAAAATGATCTCAAGGCAGCTGGGACCATAGTCACCAAGAAAACAATTGGTAACACACTACGCCATGAAGGACTGAAATCCTGCAGCGCCCATAGGGTCACCCTGCTCAAGATAGCACATGTACAGGCCGTCTGAAGTTTTCTAATGAACATCTGAATGATTCAGAGGGGAACTGGGTGAAAGTGTTTTCTGGTCAGATTAGACCAAAATTGAGCCCATCAACTCGCCTTGTTTGAAGGAGGAGGAATGCTGCCTATGACCCCAAGAACACCATCCCCACCGTCAAACATTGAGGTGGAAACATGCTTTTGGGGTGTTTTTCTGCTAAGGGGACACGACAACTTCACTGCATCAAAGGGACAATGGACAGGGGCCATGTGCTGTCAAATCTTGGGTGAGAACCTCCTTCTGTCAGCCAGGGCATTGAAAATGGGTCATGGATGGGTATTCCAGCATGACATTGACCCAAAATACACGGCCAAGGCAACAAAGGAGTGCTTTAAGAAGAAGCACATTAAGGTCCTGGAGTGGACTAGCCAGTCTCCAAACATTAATCTTATAGAAAATTTGTGAAGGGAGCTGAAGGTTCGAGTTACCAAATGTCAGCCCCAAAACTTAATGACTTGGAGAGGATCTGCAAAGAGGAGTGGGACAAAATCCCTCCTGAGATGTGTGCAAAGCTGGTGGTCAACTACAAGAAACGTCTTACCTCTGTGATTGCCAACAAGGGTTTTGCCACCAAGTACTAAGTCATGTTTTGCTAAGGGGTCAAATACTTATTTCATTCATTAAAATGCAAATTCATTTATAACTTGTTTGAAATGTGTTTTTCTGGATATTTTTTGTTCTTTTTCTGTCTCTCTTACTGTTATAATAAACCGACTAATACAATTATAGACTGATCATTTCTTTATCAGTGGCCAAACGTACAAAATTAGCAGGGGATCAAATACTTTTTTCCTTCACTGTACCTCTTTCCTACATTATTTCCTGCAAGAATTTTATGTAATCATGGCTGAGGCGGGGTGGGGGCTAACTTTACTCTGTTCATTTGGTGTGTCTTTAATATGGTGGTGTAATGATTCCTGTTCAGTCAATAAAGATTTCTACAGGACCCAGTTATCAGTTTCCTTTCTGTTGTAAAATGGCAACATCTAAATAAGGAATTATTATGAAAAAAGGCTTACATAAATAAGTTGAGACAGTATTTGGCCATAGTCTACCTTTAACAGTAGTTGGAATACTTGGCAACCAACCGCTGTCAAGACACTTAAACACTTTGGTCAGAAGTATGTAATGTACAGTACAATATACAGAGAGTGCAGGAGTCAGGGTTTTGTAATGCACAAAATGCAGGGACCAGGAGAATATTGCACACAGAGTGCAGGGGTGAGGAGTTATTTATTGTAGTTTTTAAAGTTCCACCCAGTGTTAATGAGGAGATGGAGACTCAGCTCCTTGCACAGATAGAATGAGCAGCAAGGGCTGGCACAGTGATGATAATGGGGGATTTTAACTACCCTGTAATTGACTGGAGTAATGGCACTGCTGTAACAGTTAAAGGGCAAAAATGTATAAACCTATTACATTACAATTTTATGGTACAATTCATAGAGGCCCCGACTAGGAATGATGCTCTGCTGGACCTGGTAATCTCAAACCATATGGAGCTTATGGAAAGATACTGGAAAGATAAAAAAAAAACTTGATTTTAAGAGCGCAAATTTTCCAAGGATGAGGGCTCTCCAAGACTTAGACTGGGAGGGAATATTGGCATAGATGAACACAGAACAGAAATGGGAATTCTTCAAAATGACTGTATGGGCAATAAGATTACAAGGCTAAACATCTTTGTTTAACCACTTAACAACCGGCCCATAGCCAAATGACGGCTACAGGGCGGTTGTTTAACTCTGGGAGGGCGTCCAGGGACCTCCTCCCAGAATTCTGCTCTCGCGCGCCCCCTAGGGCGCGCACTCGAGAGCATCCGTGACCGCCGGGTCCAGAGGACCCGGCGCATCACAGATCCCGGTAAATGGCCGCTGATCGCGGCCGTTTACCATGTGATCGCTCCGTCAAATGACGGAGCGATCACATGTAAACAAACCGGCGTCATCTGATGACGCCGGTTCCTCTCCTCCCCCTCTCCTCCCCTCCTGTGTACCGATCGGTACACAGTGAGCGGAGAGGCGGATGGATGGATGGCTGCAGCGTTGTGGGCTGCATCTGTAGTGCCCACAGCGCTGCACAGAGACATCCAGCCATCCATCCATCCATGCTCAGCCATCCATACTACTCTGCATGCCCTGCAATGCTGTGCAATACTCTGCAATTCCCTCTGCAATGCCCCACAATACTCTGCCATACCCCGCAATACCCCTGCAATACTCTGCCATACCCCGCAATACCCCTGCAATACTCTGCCATACCCTGCAATACCCCGCAATACTCTGCCATACCCTGGAATACCCCGCAATACTCTGCCATACCCTGCAATACCCCGCAATACTCTGCCATACCCTGCAATACCCCGCAATACTCTGCCATACCCTGCAATACTCTGCCATACCCTGCAATACTCTGCCATACCCTGGAATACCCCGCAATACTCTGCCATACCCTGGAATACCCCGCAATACTCTGCCATACCCTGCAATACCCCGCAATACTCTGCCATACCCTGCAATACCCCGCAATACTCTGCCATACCCTGCAATACTCTGCCATACCCCAAAATACCCCGCAATACTCTGCCATACCCTGCAATACTCTGCCATACCCCAAAATACCCCACAATACTCTGCCATACCCTGCAATGCCCTGAAATACCCCGCAATACTCTGCCATACCCCGCAATACTCTGCCATACCCCGCAATACTCTGCCATACCCTGCAATACCCCGCAATACTCTGCCATACCCTGGAATACCCCGCAATACTCTGCCATACCCTGCAATACCCCACAATACTCTGCCATACCCTGGAATACCCCGCAATACTCTGCCATACCCTGGAATACCCTGAAATACTCCGCAATACCCAGCCATACTCTGCAATACTCTGCCATACCCAGCCATGCTCTGCAATACCCCGCAAAAATCTGCAATACTCTGCCATAACCCGCAATACTCTGCCATACCCAGCCATACTCTGCAATACCCCGCAATACCCAGCCATACTCTGCAATACTCGGTGATACCCAGCCATACTCTGCAATACTCGGTGATACCCAGCCATACTCTGCCATACCCAGTCATACTCGGCGATACTCTGCAATACCCAGCCATGCTCAGCCATACCCAGTCATGCTCAGCCATACCCAGCCATACCCAGCCATACCCAGCCTCTGAATGTGGCCAGGCTGTGGTAGTCTCTCACATGTGGTATCGCCGTACTCAGGAGGAGCAGGAGAATCTATTTTGGGGGGTCATTTTTGGTATGTACATGTTATGTGTTAGAAATATTGTATAAATGGACAACTTTGTGTTAAAAAAAAAAAGCGTTTTAACCACTTCCCGCCTTCCGTCATACGACGTCCTTGAATTTGTGCGGTGATATCTGAATGATGGGTGCAGCTACAGGCATCATTCAGTTATCATCTTTTTCAGCCGGCGATTCCCTACACCATAAGAATGATCATAGCGGCAGTTACACTGCTTGATCGTTCTTACGGGAGGCGAGAGGGGACGCCCCCCCCCCCTCTCGCCGCCCTCCGGTGCTTCTACCGACTCACCGCTACGATCGAAGCCAGTTTTTTTTTTTTTTTTTTTTTTTTTCAGGAACAGCCTAGAGGTGAGATGTGGGGTCTTATTGACCCCATATCTCACTGTAAAGAGGACCTGTCATGCCATATTCCTATTACAAGGGATGTTTACATTCCTTGTAATAGGAATAAAAGTGATCAAAAAAAATTTTTTTTTTGGAAAAAAGTGTCAAACTAAAATAAATAAAGTAAAATGAACAATAAAAAAAAATAAAAATTTTTTAAAGTGCCCCTGTCCGTGTGCTCGCATGCAGAAGGGAACGCATCAGTAAGTCCCGCCCACATATGAAAACGGTGTTCAAACCACACATGTGAGGTATCGCTGCGATCGGTAGAGCGAGAGCAATAATTTTGTCCCTAGACCTCCTCTGTAACTCAAAATTTGTAACCAGTAAAAAATTTTAAAGTGTCGCCTATGGGGATTTTTAAGTAGCGAAGTTCGGCGCCATTCCACAAGCGTGTGCAATTTTGAAAGGTGACATGTTAGGTATCTATTAACTCGGCGTAACTTCATCTTTCATATTATGCAAAAACATTGGGCTAACCTTGCTGTTTTGGTTTTTTTAAAGCAAAAAACAGTTTTTTTTCCAAAAAAAACGCGTTCGAAAAATTGCTGCGCAAATATAGTGCGAGATAAAAAGTTGCAATGACCGCTATTGTATTCTCTAGGGTCTTTGCTAAAAAAACATATATAATGTTTTGGGGTTCTATGTAATTTTCTAGCAAATAAATGATGATTTTTACATGTAGGAGAGAAATGTCAGAATTGGCCTGGGTGCTCCAGAACGCCTGAAGGTGCTCCCCTGCATGTTGGGCCTCTGTATGTGGCCACGCTGTGTAAAAGTCTCACACATGTGGTATCGCCATAATCGGGAGTAATAGCAGAATGTGTTTTGGGGTGAAATTTGAGGTATGCATATGCTGTGTGTGAGAAATAACCTGCTAATATGACAATTTTGTGAGAAAAAAAAAAAAAAAAAAACTTGATTTTGCAAAGAATTGTGGGAAAAAATGACAACTTCAAAAAACTCATCATGCATCTTTCTAAATACCTTGGAATGTCTTCTTTCCAAAAAGGGGTCATTTGGGGGGTATTTGTACTTTTCTGGCATGTTAGGGTCTCAAGAATTGAGATAGGCCGTCAGTACTTCAGGTGTGATCAATTTTCAGATATTGGTACCATAGCTTGTGGACGCTATAACTTTCACAAAGACCAAATAATATTTTTTCCAAAGATATGTAGCGGTATAAATTTTGGCCAAAATATATGAAGAAAAATTAATAATTTTCTAAATTTTATAACAGAAACGAAGAAAAATTAATTTTTTTACAGATTTTTCGGTCTTTTTTCTTTTATAGCGCAAAAAATAAAGAACCCAGCGGTGATTAAATACCACCAAAAGAAAGCTCTATTCGTGTGAAAAAAAGGACAAAAAATTCATATAGATACAGTGTTGCATGACTGAGTAATTGTCATTCAAAATGTGAGAGCACCAAAAGCTGAAAATTGGTCTGGTTATTAAGGGGGTTTAAGTGCCCAGTGGTCAAGTGGTTAAACAAAGATTACAAGGCTAAAAACAAATGTGGCTCATGGCCATATTTAAAAAAAGCTACAAATAATAAGAAAATAGCATTTTAAAAAATATAACAGTGAAGAAACACTATCATCATTTAAGATCAAAGATCATAACAAAATATGTAAAAAGGAAATCAAGCCTGCAAAAATTCAAAACAAACAACAGATTACAAAAGAGAGTAGCACAAACCCCCCAAAATTCTTCAAATACATTAATAGTAAAAAGGTCACATCTGAGCATGTAGGCCCTTTACACAATAACCTGGAGTGGGTGACTGGGGACAAAGAGAAGGCAAATGTATTAAATACCTTTTTCAGCTCTGTGTTTATAAAGACACATGGGGAAGCTCAAGTCCATAATGGAGATGATATTGACACAGCCCCAAATGAACCACTATGGCTCAAAACTGATATGGTCCAGAAATGTTTAGACAGAATTAAGGTGACCTAAAATAATTAAGCTCTGTCATTTCAAAGCCGCTGTTTCATTTTTAGGGACCCTTTAACCACTTCACGCAAACTGCCGTACCCGTACGTCGGTACTTTGACACTAAATACCGTTGTTATGACAGCAGCTAGCTGCCATAACCCCAGTATTTTCGGGAACGGCGTGAGTTTCTCTTTAGGAGAAAAGTGATCTCTGCGGCAGGTTTGCCGCGAGATCACTTTTATCGGTGGCGGGAGAGGGCCCTCCCGCCACGCTCTGGTCGTCTACGCCGCTTACCAGATCCGGTAGGGGCGGAGATGATCCCCTCAATGCCTGCATGCCGAGTGAGGGGAAGATGGCCCCCGCTCGGATCCATAGCATTGGAGGGCGGAAGGGACGTCAACCGTCACTTCCGCCCAATGCTCTTAACCACCTTACCCAAAATGATGTACCTGTACGTCTGTACTTTGACGCTAAAGACCGGGGTTATGGCAGCAGCTAGCCGGTATTTTTGGGAAAGCCGTGCGTTTCTCTTTAAGATGAAAGTAGTCTCTGCGGTGGATTCGCCGTGAGATAACTTTTATCAGCGGCAGGAGAGGTGCCAACCCCCCTCCCGCCACGATCCAGTCGCCTCCGCCACTTACCGGACCCGCCGGTAGTGGAGACGATTGCTTCCTCTCCTGTGGATGCCTGGCTGCCGACTGAGGGGAAGATGGCCCCTGCTCAGGGCGGAAGCGACATCAAACGCCACTTCCGCCCATAGCTCCTAAAGGAGAATTTTTTTTAATTTTTTTGTTTTTTATTTTTATTGCATTTTAGTGTAAATATGAGATCTGAGGTCTTTTTGACCCCAGATCTCATATTTAAGAGGTCCTGTCATGCTTTTTTTCTATTACAAGGGATGTTTACATTCCTTGTAATAGGAATAAAAGTGACCCAATAATGAAAAAAAAAAAAAAATAACTGAAATAACTAGAAAAAAAATAATAAAAAATTTAAAGTAAAATAAGAAAAAACATTTTTTATAAAGTGCCCCGTCCCAACGAGTTTGCGCGCAGCAGTGAACGCATACGTGAGTAGCGCCCACATATGAAAACGGTGTTCAAACCACACATGTGAGGTATCACCACGATCGTTAGAGTGAGAGCAATAATTCTAGCCCTAGACTCCCTCTGTAACTCAAAACTGGAAAACTGTAGAAATTTTTAAACCTCGCCTATGGAGATTTTTAAGGGTAAAAGTTTGTTGCCATTCCACGGGTGCAATTTTGAAGCGTTGACATGTTGGGTATCAATTTACTCTGCGTAACATTATCTTTCACAATATAAAAAAAAATGGGCTAACTTTACTGTTGTCTTATTTTTGAATTCAAAAAAGTGTATTTTTTCCAAAAAAAGTGTGCTTGTAAGACTTCTGTGCAAATACAGTGTGACAGAAAGTATTGCATCGACTGCCATTTTATTCTCTAGGGTGTTATAAAAAATATATATATAATGTTTGGGGGTTCTAAGTAATTTTCTAGCAATAAAAAAATATTTTAACTTATAAACAACAAGTGTAAAAAAGAGGCTTGGTCCTTAAAGGGGTTGTAAACCCTCGTGTTTTTTTCACCTTAATGCATCCTCTTTTTTTGCCGCGCTATGTTTTTGGGAGCGAAGGGATGACAATATTTTGGGTTCTATGGAACGATGAAGAGAACTTGGGTAGAAACGCTGGGTCTGGGGAGAGTCTATTTGTATCAGGCAGTTTGGTTCCATCATGGAAAGTGCTTGGATTTCGCTCACTCTTCTGGCCGATATCAGGGCCACTAGAAGTGCAGTTTTTAGCGTGAGATTTTTGTCTGAGCTATCTTCCATCGGTTCGAATGGAGGAGAGAGAAACCCTCTGACTACTGTGGACATATCCCAAGTTGGAGTTCTGTCCCTTTGAGTAGATCTAGCTCTGTTAAGCGACATTAGGAATCGCTTCATCAGCGGATCCTCTGCAAGTCTGGTGTCCATGAACAAAGAGATTTCCACCACTTGTACTTTCAGCGTGCTTAGGGAGATGTTCTTGTCTGCTGCTTCTTGTTAAAAATCCAGAATCGTCGGGATCATCCCTCTGTCGGGAATCTGTTTGTTTTTGTTCCAGGAGACAAACTTTTTCCTCACCATCTCATAGATTGCTCTAGTCACGGGTTTCTTGCTGTCTAGGATGGTGTTGATCACCCTGTCTGACAGCCCTTTGTTTTGTAGCCTTACCCTTTCAGTAACCAAGCCAAAAGCCTCAGTATCCTGTGATTTGGATGGCTGACTGGGCCCTGTGATAAGAGATCTGGACGGTCCGCCAGTGCCAGTTAAGGCTGAACGCTGAGGTTCTTCAAGTGGCTGAACCATGCCCTTTGGGGCCAGTGCAGTGCTATGAGTATCACCGTTGCTTTCTCTGCCTTTATTTTCTAAATCACTCTTGGTATTATGGCAGTTGGAGGGAATGCATAACACTGCCATCCCCAGCTTTGGCTGAAAGCATCTACTCCGCTGTTGCCATCTGTGGGATTCAGTGAGAAGAACGTTGGTGATTTTGCGTTCGCCTTGGAGGCGAACAGATCCACCTCAGGTACCCCCCACGTTTGCAGGATATGTGCAAAGGTTGTTTGGTTCAGTGACCACTCCGTCTGTTCTATGGTCTTCCTGCTCAGGAAGTCTGCCAGCGTGTTGTCTGTTCCTTTCAGGTGGATGCCTGATATTGATCTTATGTTTGCTTCTGCCAATAACAGGATTATTTCCCTTAGCCTCATCAAGCTTTGGGGCTTTGTCCCCCCCTTGCCTTTTTAGGTATGCCATGGTCGTGGTGTCGTCCAATTGCACCCTTACGTCTCTCCCCTGTATTGCTGGTTGGAACGCTTTTAATCCTTCTCCCACAGCTTTCAGCTCCCTCATGTTCGAGGAGGCTTGGAACCATCTGGAGTTCCATTTCCCCTGTGTGCAGAGCCCCTCCATGTGTGCTCCCCAACCTAGGGTGCTGGCATTGGTGGTAATCCTGACAGGGTTGGATTAAGCCCATCTGCACCCATCGATGCATCGATGAAGCGGGTTGAGCCACCACTGAAGCGTTTTACTGAGGTCGGAACAGAAATGGACTTGTCTAGGGATGAGTGGTTGCCATCCCACTGGGACAGAATGTAATTCTGTACAGGTCTCATGTGAATCTGTGTCCAGGTGATGCCTGGAATTAAAGACGTCATCAGTCCTAGCACTGCCATTCCTTGTCTGATCGTAATAGAGTTCTTAGAGAGGTTATTGCCTGCGTGATTTTTTTCATTCTTTTCTTCTGTTAGGAAGGTTTTGGTTAGTCTGCAGTCGAGTACATAGCCCAGGTACACAACTCTCTGGCTTGAGGTCAGTTGTGATTTTTATGTATTTACTTTACTTGTATACTTGTGTGCAGGTTGTTCTCTAGGGTCTCTGCTGAATTAGAAAAGAACAGTAGATATTCTAGGTATGGTATGACGCAAATGCCTTGCTGTCTTAGGCCCTTTAGTGCTTCTGACATTATCTTTGAGAAGATCCTGGGTGCAGAAGAGATGCTGAAAGGGAGAGCTGTATATTGCAGGTGTAGGGTGGTTGCCAGCCCCTGTATTGCGAACCTCAGGTATTTTTGATGACCCTCCTTTATGGGGACATGTAGGTAGGCATCCTGTAGGTCTATTGTGGCCATGAATGGCCCCTGTGTTAGGATATTTCTGGCTGAATAAATAGACTCCATCCTGAATTTTTGGTATTTTATTCTTCTGTTGAGTGGCTTGAAGTTCAGTATGAGCCTTAGCTTGCCTGACGGTTTGCTCTTTGCAAAGATATGAGAATAGAACCCAGTTTGTTTCTATTCTTGAGGTACATGGCAAATCACTTTCTGATTTAGTAGATTTTCCAGGGACTCTAAAAAGGCATTTGCCTGATCTTCGTTCTTTGGTAAGATGGTTACTAGGTACTTGGTTGGGGGGCAGGTGGAAAATTCTATTGCCTAGCCCTCCGTTATGGTGCGTTGGATGAATTAGTTTTCCGTTGCTTTCATCCACTGGTGGGCAAAAGCTGCGAGTCTGCCCCCCCACCTGAAGACCGTCATTGTTATTTGGGTTAGGAGGCTTGAGGATGAATTCGCCCTTGCCTTTTTTGTTTTGTTGTCCCCAGCGCTTCTTTGCTCCCGGCTTCTTAAACTTTTTGAATTGCCGAAGGTGTGCTTTCCCTTGCCTCTTTTTAGGTTTTTTTTGACCCTTGAAAAAGTCATGTGTCTGGTGACGCAACGCTTCGGGAGGAGGAGCCTGTGACATTTCCAGCAGTGTGTTTGTGTGCACTGGTGGTGGATGAAGAAAGAATAACCCCTCACGAGGTAGTGGGACTTTGAAGGCAACAAAGTAAGTAAAATAGATTTTATTGGTACAAATATACAAAAGATATATACATGAAGAAAAATTGAATGTAGTAACATAGAACAAACAAAATAGTAAAAACAGGAATATACTGATGTAGAAACCGAATGTGTATTCGTGTAGTCTTCCACCTGAGCCTACGCGTTTCGGGACTACTCATAGGGTCCCTTCATCAAGGGCAACTTGTAGGGGGAGTTTACACTACATAACAAGATGTAAATTAACACAGTTAGAAAACAAGTGCATTAAACATATTGCCTGCATCTAAAACCATTCTGTACAATTAGACATAAAAGAAAACAAATACATTATATAAAGAAAATAACACACATACCCAAGTATATTCAAAAAAAGGCTAGCTGTCAGAGTCTCGGGGGTAGATACGCAAAGGATACCACACGAATCCAAAAAGGAAACGGGCGTATGTCTGGCCCCGCCTTATCCACACTGGTCCCAATGTGTCATCCCAGGAGAAGAAACTCAAGGGGGACAAAACTATCCCAAGGGGGTCCAGAAAGCAAAAAACCAGGAGGGAATTATCTGAAACATAGAAAAGAGCCAAATAGGCTTGTGTTCCCACTGCACACGAAAAACAATCATGGTTGGAAAGTGTCAGCGTAAGGACGCAGAGCATGGTATTTGCCGTGCAAGTCTGCGTCCAAGCAAGAAAAAAAAAAAAAAAAAGTAAAGCAATTTTAATATGCACAGCTTACCCTAGTGCCGGTTCATGCAGAATATTGTAAGTAGATGTGAACGGGAGCCTTTAGGGTATGAACAGGAGAGCAGAGGTCCCTTAAGAGCGTGGGCAGCTTACCGGGTTGCAAGAGACAACAGCTACCTACACAGGCAGGATCTGTGGAATAATGTAAGAAAGGGAAAGGCTATATCACAGTCATTAGGACAAGAGTATTCAGATATATTTTACAATGCATGGTATGCATTGCATGGGAATTCCCTTGGAAAGGGCAAGTTAAAAAGTCTACAACCATTTAGGGTTGCCAGGCAAATAAAGAAAGCATGAAGAAGCAGGGGAAGACATTACCATATCTATAGCAACACTGTGCAGCAGTGTGCTCAGCAGCTCCGTTCAATCCGTCTTAGACCACCGCCGCCGAGCCGGACAGTGACACTGATACGGCGTCCAGCGTCTTAATATGGAGGAGAGGAAGGATAAGGGTGGTGCTGATTGGCGTGTAAGTTCCGCCAATCAAGCCACCGCTCCAATCAGAGGACAGGCGCCATGGTAACCCCATGACGCCGCTCCGCCTAAGGAAACAAGGAGAGGGAAGTCATGGTAACGTCATGACGCCACTCTACCTGGGGAGGGGAGGAAAAGAGAACCATGGCAACAGGGAAGGAGCGTCCTACGCAGAGGCGCTCTGCTGGATTAACACTTTGTGGGCAACATCAAACAACGTATATCAACCTGAATACTGCAGCCTAGTCCACAGAAAGGGCTGCAAAGTGGGGAACCAGGATTGTAGTTCAAATGTACAGCTGGGAAGGAGGAAAGAAGATAATGAGTACGCGCTGACACTTAAATGATCATTAGACCTAGTAAAATACAGCAAAGTCAGTGACCGCCTAGTATCCACAGCTGGTTGCTAATAGACACCGCAGGGGTAGAGGGACCCTGGGCAGGAGCTGCACGGCACCCCCCCACAGCGGGGCTGTGAGAAGGGTCATGCAGCAACTTCCCACCGACGCAAAAAAAGGCGACCGGATCCGCGGACACGGACAAGCAACGATGGCTGTCAGCCATTCCGCGGCATATTCCGGACACCTGACAAAAGGCCCCCCGAAGGACAATATATCCCGGGAGGCCCCCGTGCGCCGGGTGGGACAAAGAGGGGCCAGAAAGCTGCGGTAGAGTGGTACTCACCGAGTGACACCAACAGCGCACCTAAAAGAATGACATAGTACCTATATACAGGGCTAAACTAAACAAATATATGGGAAAAGGACAAAAAATATAACATAGTGGGGGATAATCAAACAAGGCAGAGTACAGAGGGTATGGGCACATTATAAGTCTTTCTCACATACCCCAGAGGAAAAGCCCTCTAAAAAGGGCCTATAGCTCAAGTGGTCATTTAAGCCGGGGGGTGAGGTGGCAGCAAGGTCCATGATCCATCGGGCTTCCCGCTGTAACAAGGCCTTGTTCCAATCCCCACCCCTCGGGCTGGGATGGACTCTATCCAAAATTAAAAAGTATATATCGGGGAAAATACCGTGATGTTCATTGGCCACATGTCTGCCCAATGGGAACCCAGGGTTTGCTTTCCTCATGGCAGTAATATGCCGTGAGGCACGCAAAGAGAATTTTTGTTTAGTCTTACCTACATAAAATCGTTGGCATTGGCAAACTAAAAGATATACCACACCCTCCGTCTTGCAATTTGAAAAATGGCATGGTCTATAAGGACGCCCATTTGGGAGGGTCACATTCTGTCTTGTATTCATAAATCTACACATGGAACATCCTCCGCATGTAAACGTCCCAAATCTCTTACAGGGATCGCCACGCGATTCCCCGACGAATTCACTGTGGACCAAATGGTCACGCAGGGAACTGGTACGTTGATAGGTGATCGCTGGTCGTACAGGTAAGTATGGACGTAGGGTGGGGTCAGAGTATAGAAGGTGCCAATGTTTATTGAGGATCGATTTGACAGATTCGTGTTGGTTAGTGAACCTCATAATCATCCTGGTAGTAGGGTCCATTACAGTCTTTTTTTGAGGACTAAAAAGGAGTTCCCGTCGGGTGTGTATGTTAGCACGTTTATACGCTTTCTTTAACAGAGAGGAGGAGTAACCCCTCGAGCGAAGCCTGTCTCTGAGTGCGGCAGCTTCAATCAGATAAGTCTGTTGATCAGAGAAATTCCGTCTCAGCCTCAAGTATTGGCTGTAGGGAATTGAGCGAAGCAGTGGTTGGGGGTGAGAGCTGGAGGCATGTAAGATGGTATTGCCGGCGGTGGGTTTCCTAAAAAGGCTACTAGAGAGGGTCCCCTCTAGGTTCTTGCTAATGGTCGTATCCAGGAATGTGATACTGTGTGGGCTATGGGTCACAGTAAACTTTAAATTAAAAGTATTGTGCTGCATAGATTTAATGCATTCGTGTAGTTGACTTTCGGAGCCCTCCCACAGCACCAAAATGTCGTCTATATAACGATACCACGCGGCTATATGTTGAGTGTGGAGTCTGCAAGACTCATCTGACAAAAAGGACTGCTCCCATTCCCCCAGGTACAGGTTGGCGTAGGACGGGGCGCATGAGGTCCCCATCGCGACGCCCTGTACCTGGAGGAAATGGGAGCCATCAAAAGAGAAGATGTTATGATGAAGAATAAACTCCAAAGCCATAATAACAAATTTGCATAGTTTTATCGTCTCTGTGTGTTTGAGTGATGAAATGTCTGACCACGGTTAACCCTAAATGATGGGGTATCGAGCTATACAAGGCCTCGACATCAATAGCTACCAACAAAGACTGTGGTGAAACATGTAGACCTTCTAGGGATTGTAATAAGTGGATAGTATCACGCACATATGAAGGCAGATTTTCGACAAAAGGTTTTAGGTGGGAGTCTACAAAAAGGCTCAAATGTTCCGTAATGGCCCTATTCCCAGAGACTATGGGTCTACCTGGGGGTGTTAGACAGTTTTTGTGGACTTTAGGTAGACAATAGAACGTTGGAATTTTGGGAAATTTTATTCGCAAAAACTCCCAAATGTCCTGATTAATGATTCCTTGTGAGAAGGCACCGTCGATCAGAGCATAAAATTGGATCTCAAATTTGGCGATACTGGCCTTAGAAATGGGTCTGTACCAGTCCCGATTGGCCAGAACTTTATGGCACATGGTTTTATATTGCTCGTTCGACATAATCACAATATTGCCGCCCTTATCAGAAGGCTTGATGACAAGGGAATGGCACTTTTTGAGATTGTTTAGGGCAAGCAATTCAGAAGGGGATACATTACCAGTTTTTTTGCGTATTTTAAGTTTTCTGATTTCGGATGTGACTGTGGTCACAAAAGACAACAAGTTGGAGTTAGAACTAAGGGGAGGAAATTTGTCAGATTTATTCTTCAACTTTTTTCTAACACAAGGTGGAGTAGTAGGTTCAGTAGATTTATCGTGGAGGAGAGAGTCTAAATCAATAGAGTCAATGAGGTCTGAGGAGTCCTCTTCCTCTAACAAAGACAGAAGGACATCAAGATCCTTGTCGTATTGTGTGTCAGCAGTCTCTGATTTGATTTTAGCCTTAGAGTACATACTCTTTAGCAACAACTTACGAGCGAAAAGATTTAAATCTTTAATGGCCTCCAACTTGTTGTCTTTTGTGACCACAGTCACATCCGAAATCAGAAAACTTAAAATACGCAAAAAAACTGGTAATGTATCCCCTTCTGAATTGCTTGCCCTAAACAATCTCAAAAAGTGCCATTCCCTTGTCATCAAGCCTTCTGATAAGGGCGGCAATATTGTGATTATGTCGAACGAGCAATATAAAACCATGTGCCATAAAGTTCTGGCCAATCGGGACTGGTACAGACCCATTTCTAAGGCCAGTATCACCAAATTTGAGATCCAATTTTATGCTCTGATCGACGGTGCCTTCTCACAAGGAATCATTAATCAAGACATTTGGGAGTTTTTGCGAATAAAATTTCCCAAAATTCCAACGTTCTATTGTCTACCTAAAGTCCACAAAAACTGTCTAACACCCCCAGGTAGACCCATAGTCTCTGGGAATGGGGCCATTACGGAACATTTGAGCCTTTTTGTAGACTCCCACCTAAAACCTTTTGTCGAAAATCTGCCTTCATATGTGCGTGATACTATCCACTTATTACAATCCCTAGAAGGTCTACATGTTTCACCACAGTCTTTGTTGGTAGCTATTGATGTCGAGGCCTTGTATAGCTCGATACCCCATCATTTAGGGTTAACCGTGGTCAGACATTTCATCACTCAAACACACAGAGACGATAAAAAACTATGCAAATTTGTCATTATGGCTTTGGAGTTTATTCTTCATCATAACATCTTCACTTTTGATGGCTCCCATTTCCTCCAGGTACAGGGCGTCGCGATGGGGACCTCATGCGCCCCGTCCTACGCCAACCTGTACCTGGGGGAATGGGAGCAGTCCTTTTTGTCAGATGAGTCTTGCAGACTCCACACTCAACATATAGCCGCGTGGTATCGTTATATAGACGACATTTTGGTGCTGTGGGAGGGCTCCGAAAGTCAACTACACGAATGCATTAAATCTATGCAGCACAATACTTTTAATTTAAAGTTTACTGTGACCCATAGCCCACACAGTATCACATTCCTGGATACGACCATTAGCAAGAACCTAGAGGGGACCCTCTCTAGTAGCCTTTTTAGGAAACCCACCGCCGGCAATACCATCTTACATGCCTCCAGCTCTCACCCCCAACCACTGCTTCGCTCAATTCCCTACAGCCAATACTTGAGGCTGAGACGGAATTGCTCTGATCAACAGACTTATCTGATTGAAGCTGCCGCACTCAGAGACAGGCTTCGCTCGAGGGGTTACTCCTCCTCTCTGTTAAAGCGTATAAACGTGCTAACATACACACCCGACGGGAACTCCTTTTTAGTCCTCAAAAAAAGACTGTAATGGACCCTACTACCAGGATGATTATGAGGTTCACTAACCAACACGAATCTGTCAAATCGATCCTCAATAAACATTGGCACCTTCTATACTCTGACCCCACCCTACGTCCATACTTACCTGTACGACTAGCGATCACCTATCGACGTACCAGTTCCCTGCGTGACCATTTGGTCCACAGTGAATTCGTCGGGGAATCGCGTGGCGATCCCTGTAAGAGATTTGGGACCTTTACATGCGTAGGATGTTTCATGTGTAGATTTATGAATACAAGACAGAATGTGACCCTCCCAAATGGGCGTCCTTATAGACCATGCCATTTTTCAAATTGCAAGACGGAGGGTGTGGTATATCTTTTAGTTTGCCAATGCCAACGATTTTATGTAGGTAAGACTAAACAAAAATTCTCTTTGCGTGCCTCACAGCATATTACTGCCATGAGGAAAGCAAACCCTGAGTTCCCATTGGGCAGACATGTGGCCAATGAACATCACGGTATTTTCCCCGATATATACTTTTTAATTTTGGATAGAGTCCATCCCAGCCCGAGGGGTGGGGATTGGAACAAGGCCTTGTTACAGCGGGAAGCCCGATGGATCATGGACCTTGCTGCCACCTCACCCCCCGGCTTAAATGACCACTTGAGCTATAGGCCCTTTTTAGAGGGCTTTTCCTCTGGGGTATGTGAGAAAGACTTATAATGTGCCCATACCCTCTGTAGTCTGCCTTGTTTGATTATCCCCCACTATGTTATATTTTTTGTCCTTTTCCCATACATTTGTTTAGTTTAGCCCTGTATATAGGTACTATGTCATTCTTTTAGGTGCGCTGTTGGTGTCACTCGGGGAGTACCACTCTACCGCAGCTTTCTGGCCCCTCTTTGTCCCACCCGGCGCACGGGGGCCTCCCGGGATATATTGTCCTTCGGGGGGCCTTTTGTGAGGTGTCCGGAATATGCCGCGGAATGGCTGACAGCCATCGTTGCTTGTCCGTGTCCGCGGATCCGGTCGCCTTTTTTTGCGTCGGTGGGCAGCTGCTGCATGACCCTTCTCACAGCCCCGCTGTGGGGGGGTGCCGTGCAGCTCCTGCCCAGGGTCCCTCTACCCCTGCGGTGTCTATTAGCAACCAGCTGTGGATACTAGGCGGTCACTGACTTTGCTGTATTTTACTAGGTCTAATGATCATTTAAGTGTCAGCGCGTACTCATTATCTTCTTTCCTCCTTTCCAGCTGTACATTTGAACTACAATCCTGGTTCCCCACTTTGCAGCCCTTTCTGTGGACTAGGCTGCAGTATTCAGGTTGATATACGTTATTTGATGTTGCCCACAAAGTGTTAATCCAGCAGAGCGCCTCTGCGTAGGACGCTCCTTCCCTGTTGCCATGGTTCTCTTTTCCTCCCCTCCCCAGGTAGAGTGGCGTCATGACGTTACCATGACTTCCCTCTCCTTGTTTCCTTAGGCGGAGCGGCGTCATGGGGTTACCATGGCGCCTGTCCTCTGATTGGAGCGGTGGCTTGATTGGCGGAACTTACACGCCAATCAGCACCACCCTTATCCTTCCTCTCCTCCATATTAAGACGCTGGACGCCGTATCAGTGTCACTGTCCGGCTCGGCGGCGGTGGTCTAAGACGGATTGAATGGAGCTGCTGAGCACACTGCTGCACAGTGTTGCTATAGATATGGTAATGTCTTCCCCTGCTTCTTCATGCTTTCTTTTTTTGCCTGGCAACCCTAAATGGTTGTAGACTTTTTAACTTGCCCTTTCCAAGGGAATTCCCATGCAATGCATACCATGCATTGTAAAATATATCTGAATACTCTTGTCCTAATGACTGTGATATAGCCTTTCCCTTTCTTGCATTATTCCACAGATCCTGCCTGTGTAGGTAGCTGTTGTCTCTTGCAACCCGGTAAGCTGCCCACGCTCTTAAGGGACCTCTGCTCTCCTGTTCATACCCTAAAGGCTCCCGTTCACATCTACTTACAATATTCTGCATGAACCGGCACTAGGGTAAGCTGTGCATATTAAAATTGCTTTACTTTTTTTTTTTTTTTTCTTGCTTGGACGCAGACTTGCACGGCAAACACCATGCTCTGCGTCCTTACGCTGACACTTTCCAACCATGATTGTTTTTCGTGTGCAGTGGGAACACAAGCCTATTTGGCTCTTTTCTATGTTTCAGATAATTCCCTCCTGGTTTTTTGCTTTCTGGACCCCCTTGGGATAGTTTTGTCCCCCTTGAGTTTCTTCTCCTGGGATGACACATTGGGACCAGTGTGGATAAGGCGGGGCCAGACATACGCCCGTTTCCTTTTTGGATTCGTGTGGTATCCTTTGCGTATCTACCCCCGAGACTCTGACAGCTAGCCTTTTTTTGAATATACTTGGGTATGTGTGTTATTTTCTTAATATAATGTATTTGTTTTCTTTTATGTCTAATTGTACAGAATGGTTTTAGATGCAGGCAATATGTTTAATGCACTTGTTTTCTAACTGTGTTAATTTACATCTTGTTATGTAGTGTAAACTCCCCCTACAAGTTGCCCTTGATGAAGGGACCCTATGAGTAGTCCCGAAACGCGTAGGCTCAGGTGGAAGACTACACGAATACACATTCGGTTTCTACATCAGTATATTCCTGTTTTTACTATTTTGTTTGTTCTATGTTACTACATTCAATTTTTCTTCATGTATATATCTTTTGTATATTTGTACCAATAAAATCTATTTTACTTACTTTGTTGCCTTCAAAGTCCCACTACCTCGTGAGGGGTTATTCTTTCTTTCTCCTTATATTAGGGATGGCGGCAACCCCTATGACATAATTGGATGGTATCCCCCTCTCTCTTTAACTGGTGGTGGATGAGGAGTTTTCAGCGTTATGCTGTATGCAGCTGATCATTTCATATGCAATCGTTACCTACAGGGAAGTGTGAGTGAGGTTCACCCTAACTGCATAGGGATCACTTTGTCACATTACCTGCGCAATGGTCTTGTTTTTCTTTTTTGTCTTTCATGTTTTGGAAGCCTGCTGAAAGCTGGGAATTTTATCTGTAGGAATCAGCAGTGGAATTGTTTGAAAGAACCATCTGTTACTCATTCAGGCTTCATTATCTAGTCCCGCAAATTTATTGTTTGAGACTTTTTTGGTGTGCACAAAGTGGATTCTAATATATTTATTTTCTTGTGTGAATCAATTTAGTATATTTCCACTGAAGAATTTTATTTTTATTTTCACTTTATTCTTATGGCTCACCAATTTATGTTACTCACATATTGATGGTACACGGTGCAATATTAATAGGTTAATATTAGCGCAAATATTATTTTTAATTTTCTTGATTATTTTTCTGCATCAGTTCACATATCTAATTGCAGCTATATTATTTGGGCATCTTTTAATATTTTATCTCACATAATTAAAAAAAAAAAAAAAAAAAGTATCCACATCAGCGCTTAAGTAATTTTTCACAGTATGAGCCTTAGCTTTCCTGATGGTTTGCTCTTTGCAAAGATATGAGAATAGAACCCCTTTGTTCCTCTTCTTGAGGTACATGGCAAATCACTTTCTGATTTAGTAGTTTTTCCAGGGACTCTAAAAAGGCTTTTGCCCGATCTTCGTCCTTTGGTAAGATGGGTACTAGGCACTTGGTTGGGGGGCAGGTGGAAAATTCTATTGCCTAGCCCTCCATTATGGTGCGTCGGATGAATTTGTTTTCCGTTGCTTGCATCCACTGGTGGGCAAAATCTGCGAGTCTGCCCCCCCACCTAAAGACTGTCATTGTTTTTTGTTATTTGAGTTAGGATGCTTGAGGATGAATTCATCCTTGCCTTTTTTTGTTTTGTTGTCCCCAGCGCTTCTTTGCTCGCAGCTTGTTAAACTTTTTGAATTGCCGAAGGGGTGATTTCCCTTGCCTCTTTTTAGTTCGGGGAAAACCGCATACTTTCGGCTATTAAAACCATTCAACTATTAACATGTTAGTCTCTTTCAGCTGATGATGGGACTTTTTCAACTTTTTTCTACTATTTATACTTTTTAAAATATTAAGCTTTTTAACACTTTTTTTAACATTGAAGTCAATGGGAGCATGCTTCAGATCCTTAAAATCTTATTCCGCTCCCAAAAGTTTCAGCTCCTTCATACTTTCACCTACAGACGCCAAACAAACTTTAGAATGTTCACAAAACATTCAGCTATCTGGCTATATCTTTTCAGTTTGATATCTTTTACAGTTTTTGAGAAAAAGCTTTTTGTTTAGAGGTCATTTCAGGAAATTTTAGCCATTAATCAGAGTGTACTGTGTTTGTTTTGTTGCCATGGTTACCAAAGCTTCTGTTATACACAGGGGGGGAGGTGGTTGGAGAATCTCAGCTCTGATTACAGAACCCAGGGGAGGGGACAGACACACCATGTACTGATTTATAATAGAGGAATATGATGGGGCAGTTTTGATAGGGCAATTCTGATGGGGCAGTTTTGATGGGGCAATTCTGATGGGGCAGTTTTGATGGTGGCAATATGATGGGGCAGTTTTGATGGGGACAATTTTAATGGAGCAGTTTTAAAGGTGGCAATATGATGGGGCAGGTATGATGGTGGCAATATGATGGGGCAGTTTTGATGGGGCAGTTTTGATGGTGGCAATATGATGGGGCAGTTTTAATGGGGACAATTTTGATGGAGCAATTCTGATGGGGCAGTTTTGATGGCAGTATGATGGGGCAGTTTTGATGGTGGCCATTTTAGCAATTTAGCTATTCAGCATTCCCACGCATTTTCCCCAGGAAATGCATTTTCTACTTATTCTTATTATAGCCAAATTTACCACCCTAACTCCTCCCACAATTTTTACACTACATAGACAAGTAATATACCGAAACGTGCGGATTGTTCCTGATTGGTGTGCTATTACTTTGTGGAACGTTTCGCCAAATGGTTCCCGAAATATCGTCGTTTTTGCTGCGAAATTGGTCCCATAGGAATGAATTTGGGAAATGTTCAAAACTAGAGTGGGAAGATTTCTAAACTGCCGCCACTCCCTCATTTTCAAGCCCACCTACACAAATCTTATATCAAAACGTTCAGCGATCCCTGCTGCCACTAAACATGTCCACGGCTAAGCCATAGTCCTGATAGTTTTCACAATATGACCATTTGTTTGCAACTCATGCCGTCCATTGACATTCATTGAAACTACACTCTAGCCCCTTCAAATTTGAAGGGCAATTTCTAAACTGCGACTGTGCCTCCATTTTTAATATTTCAGAGACATACTATGTATCAAAATCTAGGTCTGGGTCTTGTGATTCTCACAATATAAAGATCTTCCCTGTAGGATTTATAGTTTTTAAAATACGGTCGTTTGAATTACTGCATAGTTGTAACAGCTATCATGGTCCTGTGTATTGTGTATTGAGCAGTATTTGTGAAGCATAAACAGGGCATGAGTGTTGCTAGGAAACAGTGGTTGCAAACACAAGATGCTGAGACCCCCCAAATGCATGTGGTCATACCTTCATCTTCGAGGCTTGATAATGCTTGTAGACTCCTCCCACAGTTTTTACACTGCAGAGACAAGTAATATACCGAAATGTGCGGATTGTTCCCGATTGGTGTGCTATTACTTTGTGGAACGTTTCGCCGAATGGTCCACGAAATATCGTAGTTTTTGTGGCGAAATTGGTCCCATAGGAATGAATGGCGAATTGTTCAATGTCATTTAATTGGTGTGCTATTACCTTGTGGAACTTTGTGAAAAGCTGAAAATTACCAGTGTGAATCCGGCCTCAATGTCATTTAATTGGTGTGCTATTACTTTGTGGAACTTTTTTCGCCGAATGGTTCATGAAATATCGTCGTTTTTGCGGCAATATTGGTCCCATAGGAATGAATGGCGAAATGTTCAAAACTAGAGTGGGAGGTGACAAAAGCTGACAACCCAATGATCAGCCAAAACATTATGACCACCCCATGATCAGAAAAAACATTATGACCGCCCCATAAAAAAAATAATATTTTTGAAAAAAAAAATTAATATTTTTGAAAAAAAAAATCATTTTTGAAAAAAAATAAATCATTTTTTAAGAAAAAAATAATTTTTGAAAAAAATGTTCAGCTCTTTCAGCTAATGAAGGGACTTCAACTTTTTTACTACTATTTATACTTTTTAAAATATTAGGCTTTTTAACACTTTTAACAGTTACTCAAGCCACTCCACCCCACCCAGTTACTCCGCCCACTCCAGTTGTAGAGGCAAGAACACTTTTCACAATTTCCCCAGAAATTGTAGCTTCTCTAGTTAAGTGTTCTTGCATAGCAAGACCACTTACTGTTATCCCACATATATATTATTAAGTGTTCTTGCATAGCAAGACCACTTACTGTTATCTCACAAATATATTATTATTATTATTATTATTAGGTGTTCTTGCATAGCAAGACCACTTACTGTTATCTCACATATATATTATTCTTCTTATTAAGTGTTCTTGCATAGCAAGACCACTTACTGTTATCTCACATATATATTATTCTTATTATTATTATTATTAGTGGGAATGCTTTAGCAGTCCCACTATTGTTATTCGATTTTATTTATTTTTACTTCTTATTATTCCGTACGTTTTTTGGTTCTGCGTAACTTCTGCATACTTTCAGCTATTAAAACCATTCAACTATTAAAATGTTCGTCTCTTTTAGCTGATGTGTGCTCTTTTTCAACTTTTTTTCTACCATTTATTTATTTTTATTTTTTTTAAATATTTTTTTATTCAAATTTTAAGAAAGAAAACATATAAACATATACGAATTGATTGGTTAGTTTGTAGAAATGTAACAGCAAGTACATCGGGTAATCAGAGTGAGTAGCCGCTATGATACATACATGAAATACAAATGTGGGATATAAGTATGAAATATAAGTAACACTTTCCTCCTGGCAGAAGATAGGCTTTGGTTGGAGTTATAAAAAAAAAAAAAGAAAAAGAAAAGGAAACCAAAGCCTGTGGAGGCCAATACCTATTAACTGAAGGCTACCGTTATTCGTCAATTCTATGGTGTAGTGACTGAGACTAATCAATCATCAGTAGGCAATATTCATTTCCTCTCGCCACCCACTCCAAACTTTATCGAATTTCAACTGGCAACCTCTATTGAGATAAGTATCTTTATATAATGGAAGGCTATCGTTAACCAAACGTTTCCACTGAGCACTTGAGGGGGGATAGGATTTTTTCCATTGAAGTGCTATGATTTTCCTGCATAAAATAAAAGCAAACCAATCATCGTGCGTTTAGCTGTAACAGGAACTAGGTTTTTTATTAGGCCCAACATACAGATCTCCATTGACAGTGGTAAATTAGTCGATGCAATTTTATTGATTAGGGCAAGGACCTCCCCCCAGAATTGTTGTATCTTTGGGCAATGCCAGAAAATGTGAGAAAAATCTCCTGGGGTGGAGCCACATCTCCAACACTCAGGAGAATGGGCGGAATTTATCAAATGAAGTCTGTGTGGGGTAAAATGTGCACGATGTACTATTTTAAATTGCACTAATTTGTCACGTATAGAAACTAGCGAGCTAAAAGGGAAGTCCCAAACATTATCCCAATCGTCGCTATTCAAAACAGGAATGTCACGCTGCCAACGGGACAAAAGGTCGTCCAACGGTGGCAAGGACACATAGATTAGATGCGCATATAAGCGCGATGTAGGTTTCTTAGTACAACCGGATCTAAGTGTGTTCTCCAGCTTAGACTGTGTTAGAGTACAGGAGGAACGTGGGAATTGGGCTTCAAATGCGTGCAAAAGTTGAAAATAGCGGAACTGATAATGTTGCGGTAGGTTATACTGAGAGGAAAGCTGGCGAAAAGGAAGCAATGAAGTGGAAGACACCACTTGCGAGATTAGTTTTATACCGTATCTAGTCCATGCCTGAGGGTCTATACATTTATAAAAATGTGGTAAATTAGGGTTTAGCCATAGGGGGGCATTAGGGGAAATTTCAGTCTGAGTGTATTTTTCAATGACTAAACCCATTTTCCAGGCCCGTAGGGTAGTAAGCATGGAAGGAGTTAATAGGTATGGGGCACATGGGCCTCTATAAATTAAATATCGAAGGGATTCCCAGGAGCCCGCCACCGTGACCTCCAGAGCGGAGGCCGCATTGGTTTTATCGGGGTTTAACCACCAGGCCACTGTCACAAGCTGTGTCGCCAAGAAATACTTATAGCAATCCGGAAAAGCCATGCCACCCCGTGACAGTGGCCTCATCAATGTCGATAGCTTATATCTGGGTGGTGAGGGGCCCCAGAGAAACTCCGAGAAACGTTGGTTTAATTTAGTGAAAAAGGATTTAGGAATCCATGGCGGGGAATGGCGGAATAAATAAATGAATTTGGGAATGACCTTCATTTTGAGCAAGTTAACCCTTCCCCAAACCGACAGGGGTAGGTTATTCCATGCCTTGAGTTTAACTTTCATATTCCCCACTACCAGCTCTAAATTTAGTTTAAGAAAATCTGAGGCTTGTGCGGAGACATAGACCCCAAGATATTTAAAGGAGTCGACCCACTTCAATGGGCTGTCTGGGGAGGATGTGGCTTTTGCTGCCTGATCTATTGGAAATAAAGTAGATTTTGACCAATTAACCCGAAGGCCCGTTACTGTGGAGAATGTATTGAGGAGTGACAAAGCACCCTGAAGTGATGGACCCGCATCCCCGAGAAACAGAACCATATCGTCTGCGTACAGGGCTACCCTCTCCTCTAGCATGCCAATACGGAGCCCCTTAATATGAGGCGATGTGCGAAGGGCCTCTGCAACCGGCTCCATGGCTAAGGCAAATAAAGCCGGGGGGAGAGGTCAACCCTGTCTAGTTCCCCGGAAAAGTCGAAATGGAGTTGAGAGTCTGGAACCCAAGCGAATCAATGAAGTAGGACACCTATAGATCACCTGCAACCATGATATAAACCGTAGTGGAAAACCCATTCTACGTAGAGTCTCCCACAAGAAGGGCCACTCTACTGTATCAAACGCCTTTTCTATATCCAATAGGGCAATAGCCCTTGTACCAGAGTTGTTGTGTTGAGCATGTATATTGGTGAAAAGTCTCCTAAGATTGACATCAGTGGACCTTTTGGGCATAAATCCTGTTTGATCAGGGTCAATAACCGTAGGTAGTAATGGGTATGAACGGGTAGCCAACAGTTTGGTTAAAATTTTGAAGTCATTATTTAATAAGGCTATTGGTCTATATGAGGCACATAGCTCTGGATCCTTGAGGTCCTTATGGATCAGAGTAAGATAGGCCTGATGCATTGAAGGGGGCAAATCACCCTTAGATAAACAGATAGTATACAATTGGGCTAATATGGGTGCTAAAAGTGCTGCGTGTGCTCTATAGAAATCTATTGGAAGGCCATCAGGCCCTGGCGCCTTTCCCATCGGGAAGGACCGTATGACCTTTAAAACCTCTGAGGCCGTAAAAGGGTGTACCAACGACTCTCGTTCCTCGTCCGACAACCAGCCAAGTGCCAAGGGATCTAAAAGATTTTGCAACGACTCTGGCTGGAAGTCGGGGGGAAGAGCAGAGGTATAAAGTGTTTGATAGAAGGCTTTAAACATTTGAAGAATTTCTACCTGAGAGGTCACCGTATCCCCAGTTGGAGACCGCAGACCAGAGACCACTGTAAATGGGTATTCATGCTGCGCCAGCATAGCCAGGCAACGACCATTTTTGTCTCCCTGTTCGAAGAGCCGCTGCCTTCCTTTGTGCATATCCAATCGCGTAACCTCCGTCAAATGTAAATTTAGTGAACTCCGGGCAGCACTTAATGCATCAAAATGAGCTATTGTGGGATCTGCACTGTAGATTACTGTTTGATCCTCTACCATCTGTTGTAACCTATGAGTTTCCCGGCCTTGCTGCCTCTTGACACTTGCGATGATTGAAATATATTGCCCTCTAGTATAAGCCTTGAATGTGTCCCAAACCATCTGTGGAGTTGAGGAGCCTTCATTAAGATCCCAAAACTCCGCTAATCTAGGTGGGATAATGTCAACCACCTCAGGGTGGGAAATCCACTGTGCCTCCAGCCTCCACAAGGCCGCATCACGAAATGCAGACGAGCGAAACTCGATTACCAATGGGCTATGATCAGACAGCCCGCTAGGTAAGTACTTTGCCCCTATTACATCTGTCAGCAAAGCCGGATTAGAGAAAGCCAGGTCAATTCGTGAGGCAGTCCTGTGGGAGGCCGAAAAGCATGAGTATGCCTTTGTGGCCGGGTGTTTCCATCTCCATATCTCCTGCAGCCCCATTGCCTGAGCCCAAGTAGATAGCTCAGAACTATAGTTCTTAAATGGGACAGGTCTACCCAAGTCTGGGGAGATAGTAGAGTTGAAGTCACCTATCACCAGTAATTTCGCCAGATAAAAGGAAGCAGCTTTTTCCAAGACCTTATATAACAAATCATGTGAAAAGGATGGGGGAATATAAATATTTATAATTATGTATCGTTGAGACCAGTGTGAAAATACCACAATTGCAAACTTGCCCTGGGGGTCTGTACACACATCCTCAACCACACAGGAAAATTTCTTATGTATTAGAATTGAGACCCCTCTAGCATAAGAGTAAGTAGCATGGATAGCCCTCTGGATCCAGGGTTTTTTAAGGGTTAAAACCTTGCTGCCTGTGAGGTGAGTTTCCTGTAAGAGAATGAGGTGTGGGGAGTGGGTTTTTAAATATCTTATCAACAGTGCCCGTTTGAATTCGGAATTAAGGCCTCTGACGTTCCACGAAAGGACCGAAAATTTTTCAACTAGGGGAGTAGCCATATAGGTTTAAGGAACCATGACCACATAAAATGACAGGAGGAACACAATTTAGGGTAACTCACAAGCAGCAAAATCTCTAAATTATACCAACATGTACCAGCAATGTTAGATTTTTGAAGCAAATTTATACAAACTAAGACCACAACAAAAAACAAAATAAAACAAAAAATACCCAAGCACAGAGTGCTTATCCTACTAAATCCCATCTCCTCTCCCAAAAAAGAAAAAGGGAGGAGAATTAGGAATAGTTTTACCCAGAAAAAAAAGAAAAAAAAAAAGAAAAAACAAACTACAACTATAGATTATAGATATACCCCTAAGAGGGGATATCGTACTACAATTTGTTCAGGCACCTTGCAGCTGAATGGGTGTGGGTATAGACCCATCCACAACTAAAAAAAAAAAAAAGAAAAAAAAAGAAAAAAGGAAGGGGAGGGGGGGGGGGAAAGTTCAAATAAGTCAATAAGTCAAAAAATAATAAGTAAAGGATTTGGGTTGTGACTTGACTCTCGGTGTAAGAGGCAGTCCAAATCTGAGAGGCTGAGCAGTCCAACTCCAGATAAAGTGCATTCATTTAGGCATTCATTAAGTCCACGAGAAAAAAAAAAAAAAAGCCTCGTGGGTAGTATCGTGGCGGCAGCAGCAGGCTTAGCGGTGCTGGATGCGGTGGGGGCAGTGGAGGACCGGAGCTTGCCCGGAGATATGGTAGGACCTCGCGGTGCACCGAGGGCCTTTTTCTTTCCCAGGGTGCCTAGGTACAGCCGAGTCTAGGGAGAATCGGCGCTGGAAGTCAGCCCTGTCAGCGCTGGAGGATATTCAGGATGGATGTTGGAGCGGAGCTCAGCCTGCACGCGTCCTCTCGCTCTCTCTTACATCCCGGAAGTGTGTTACTTTATAAAAGAAAAACCATTTATACTTTTTAAAATATTAAGCTTTTTAACACTTTTTTTTAACATTGAAGTCAATGGGAGCATGCTTGAAATCCTTAAATTCTTCTTCCGCTCCCAAAAGTTTCAGCTCCTTCATACTTTCACCTAGAGACACCAAACAAACTTTAAAATGTTCACAAAATATTCAGCTATCTGGCTATATCTTTTCAGTTTGATATCTTTTACAGTTTTTGAGAAAAAGCTTTTTGTTTAGAGGTCATTTCAGGAAATTTTAGCCATTAATCAGAGTGTACTGTGTTTGTTTTGTTGCCATGGTTACCAAAGCTTCTGTTATACACAGGGGGGAGGTGGCTGGAGCATCTCAGCTCTGATTACAGAGCCTGGGGGAGGGGACAGACACACCATGTACTGATTTATAATAGAGAAATATGATGGGGCAGTTTTGATGGGGCAGTTTTGATGGTGGCAATATGATCGGGCAGTTTTGATGGGGCAATTCTGATGGGGCAGTTTTGATGGTGGCAATATGATGGGGCAGTTTTGATGGGGCAATTCTGATGGGGCAGTTTTGATGGCGGCAATATGATGGGGCAGTTTTGATGGTGCAATTCTGATGGGGCAGTTTTGATGGGGCAATTCTGATGGGGCAGTTTTGATGGTGGCAATATGATGGGGCAGTTTTGATGGGGCAATTCTGATGGGGCAGTTTTGATGGCGGCAATATGATGGGGCAGTTTTGATGGTGCAATTCTGATGGGGCAGTTTTGATGGGGTAATTCTGATGGGGCAGTTTTGATGGTGGCAATATGATGGGGCAGTTTTGATAGGGCAATATGATGGGGCAGTTTTGATAGGGCAATTCTGATGGGGCAGTTTTGATGGTGCAATTCTGATGGGGCAGTTTTGATGGGGGCAGTTTTGATGGTGGCAATATGATGGGGCAATTCTGATGGGGCAGTTTTGATGGGGCAATTCTGATGGGGCAGTTTTGATGGTGGCAATATGATGGGGCAGTTTTGATGGGGACAATTTTGATGGGGCAATTCTAATGGGGCAGTTTTGATGGTGGTAATATGATGGGGCAATTCTGATGGGGCAGTTTTGATGGTGGCAATATGATGGGGCAGTTTTGATGGTGGTAATATGATGGGGCAATTCTGATGGGGCAGTTTTGATGGGGCAATTCTGATTGGGCAGTTTTAATGGGGACAATTTTGATGGGGCAATTCTGATGGGGCAGTTTTGATGGCGGCCGTTTTAGCAATTTAGCTATTCAGCATTCCCACGCATTTTCCCCAGGAAATGCATTTTCTAGTTTTTAATTAGTGGGAATGCTTTAGCAGTCCGACTATTGTTATTCGTTTTTTTTTATTTATTAGTGGGAATGCTTTAGCAGTCCCACTATTGTTATTCGATTTTATTTATTTTTAATTTTATTCCGTACGTTTTTTGGTTCTGCGTAACTTCTGCATACTTTCAGCTATTAAAACCATTCAACTATTAAAATGTTTGTCTCTTTTAGCTGATGTGTGCTCTTTTTCAACTTTTTTTCTACCATTTATACTTTTTAAAATATTGAGCTTTTTAACACATTTTTTTAACATTGAAGTCAATGGGAGCATGCTTAAAATCCTTAAATTCTTCTTCCGCTCCCAAAAGTTTCAGCTCCTTCATACTTTCACCTAGAGACACCAAACAAACTTTAAAATGTTCACAAAATATTCAGCTATCTGGCTATATCTTTTCAGTTTGATATCTTTTACAGTTTTTGAGAAAAAGCTTTTTGTTTAGAGGTCATTTCAGGAAATTTTAGCCATTAATCAGAGTGTACTGTGTTTGTTTTGTTGCCATGGTTACCAAAGCTTCTGTTATACACAGGGGGGAGGTGGCTGGAGCATCTCAGCTCTGATTACAGAGCCTGGGGGAGGGGACAGACACACCATGTACTGATTTATAATAGAGAAATATGATGGGGCAGTTTTGATGGGGCAGTTTTGATGGTGGCAATATGATGGGGCAGTTTTGATGGGGCAATTCTGATGGGGCAGTTTTGATGGTGGCAATATGATGGGGCAGTTTTGATGGGGCAATTCTGATTGGGCAGTTTTGATGGCGGCAATATGATGGGGCAGTTTTGATGGTGCAATTCTGATGGGGCAGTTTTGATGGGGCAATTCTGATGGGGCAGTTTTGATGGTGGCAATATGATGGGGCAGTTTTGATGGGGCAATTCTGATGGGGCAGTTTTGATGGCGGCAATATGATGGGGCAGTTTTGATGGTGCAATTCTGATGGGGCAGTTTTGATGGGGTAATTCTGATGGGGCAGTTTTGATGGTGGCAATATGATGGGGCAGTTTTGATAGGGCAATATGATGGGGCAGTTTTGATAGGGCAATTCTGATGGGGCAGTTTTGATGGTGCAATTCTGATGGGGCAGTTTTGATGGGGGCAGTTTTGATGGTGGCAATATGATGGGGCAATTCTGATGGGGCAGTTTTGATGGGGCAATTCTGATGGGGCAGTTTTGATGGTGGCAATATGATGGGGCAGTTTTGATGGGGACAATTTTGATGGGGCAATTCTAATGGGGCAGTTTTGATGGTGGTAATATGATGGGGCAATTCTGATGGGGCAGTTTTGATGGTGGCAATATGATGGGGCAGTTTTGATGGTGGTAATATGATGGGGCAATTCTGATGGGGCAGTTTTGATGGGGCAATTCTGATTGGGCAGTTTTAATGGGGACAATTTTGATGGGGCAATTCTGATGGGGCAGTTTTGATGGCGGGCGTTTTAGCAATTTAGCTATTCAGCATTCCCGCGCATTTTCCCCAGGAAATGCATTTTCTAGTTTTTAATTAGTGGGAATGCTTTAGCAGTCCGACTATTTTTATTCGTTTTTTTTATCTATTAGTGGGAATGCTTTAGCAGTCCCACTATTGTTATTCGATTTTATTTATTTTTAATTTTATTCCGTACGTTTTTTGGTTCTGCGTAACTTCTGCATACTTTCAGCTATTAAAACCATTCAACTATTAAAATGTTTGTCTCTTTTAGCTGATGTGTGCTCTTTTTCAACTTTTTTTCTACCATTTATACTTTTTAAAATATTGAGCTTTTTAACACATTTTTTTAACATTGAAGTCAATGGGAGCATGCTTAAAATCCTTAAATTCTTCTTCCGCTCCCAAAAGTTTCAGCTCCTTCATACTTTCACCTAGAGACACCAAACAAACTTTAAAATGTTCACAAAATATTCAGCTATCTGGCTATATCTTTTCAGCTTGATATCTTTTACAGTTTTTGAGAAAAAGCTTTTTGTTTAGAGGTCATTTCAGGAAATTTTAGCCATTAATCAGAGTGTACTGTGTTTGTTTTGTTGCCATGGTTACCAAAGCTTCTGTTATACACAGGGGGGGAGGTGGCTGGAGCATCTCAGCTCTGATTACAGAGCCCGGGGGAGGGGACAGACACACCATGTACTGATTTATAATAGAGGAATATGATGGGGCAGTTTTGATGGGGTAATTCTGATGTGGCAGTTTTGATGGTGGCAATATGATGGGGCAATTCTGATGGGGCAGTTTTGATGGTGGCAATATGATAGGGCAGTTTTGATGGGGACAATTTTTATGGAGCAGTTTTAAAGGTGGCAATATGATGGGGCAGTTTTGATGGGGGCAGTTTTGATGGTGGCAATATGATAGGGGCAGTTTTGATGGGGCAATTCTGATGGGGCAGTTTTGATGGTGGCAATATGACGGGGCAGTTTTGATGGTGGCAATATGATGGGGCAGTTTTGATAGGGCAATTCTGATGTGGCAGTTTTGATGGGGCAATTCTGATGGGGCAGTTTTGATGGTGGCAAAATGATGGGGCAGTTTTGATGGGGCAATTCTGATGGGGCAGTTTTGATGGTGGCAATATGATGGGGCAGTTTTGATGGGGTAATTCTGATGGGGCAGTTTTGATGGCGGCAATATGATGGGGCAGTTTTGATGGTGCAATTCTGATGGGGCAGTTTTGATGGGGCAGTTTTGATGGTGGCAATATGATGGGGCAGTTTTGATGTGGCAATTCTGATGGGGCAGTTTTGATGGCGGCAATATAATGGGGCAGTTTTGATGGTGCAATTCTGATGGGGCAGTTTTGATGGGGTAATTCTGATGGGGCAGTTTTGATGGTGGCAATATGATGGGGCAGTTTTGATAGGGCAATATGATGGGGCAGTTTTGATAGGGCAATTCTGATGGGTCAGTTTTGATGGGGCAATTCTGATGGGGCAGTTTTGATGGGGGCAGTTTTGATGGTGGCAATATGATGGGGCAATTCTGATGGGGCAGTTTTGATGGGGCAATTCTGATGGGGCAGTTTTGATGGTGACAATATGATGGGGCAGTTTTGATGGGGACAATTTTGATGGGGCAATTCTAATGGGGCAGTTTTGAGGGCAATATGATGGGGACAGTTTTGATGGTGGCAATATGATGGGGCAGTTTTGATGGTGGTAATATGATGGGGCAGTTTTGATGGGGCAATTCTGATGGTGGCAATATGATGGGACAATTTTGATGGAGCAATATGATGGGACAATTTTGATGGAGCAATTCTGATGGGGCAGTTTTGATGGTGGTAATATGATGGGGCAGTTTTAATGGGGACAATTTTGATGGGGCAATTCTGATGGGGCTGTTTTGATGGCAGTATGATGGGGCAGTTTTGATGGCGGCCATTTTAGCAATTTAGCTATTCAGCATTCACGCGCATTTTCCCCAGGAAATGCATTTTCTAGTTTTTAATTAGTGGGAATGCTTTAGCAGTCCGACTATTGTTATTCGTTTTTTTTATTTATTAGTGGGAATGCTTTAGCAGTCCCACTATTGTTATTCGATTTTATTTATTTTTAATTTTATTCCGTACGTTTTTTGGCTCTGCGTAACTTCTGCATACTTTCAGCTATTAAAACCATTCAACTATTAAAATGTTTGTCTCTTTTAGCTGATGTGTGCTCTTTTTCAACTTTTTTTCTACCATTTATACTTTTTAAAATATTGAGCTTTTTAACACATTTTTTTAACATTGAAGTCAATGGGAGCATGCTTAAAATCCTTAAATTCTTCTTCCGCTCCCAAAAGTTTCAGCTCCTTCATACTTTCACCTAGAGACACCAAACAAACTTTAAAATGTTCACAAAATATTCAGCTATCTGGCTATATCTTTTCAGTTTGATATCTTTTACAGTTTTTGAGAAAAAGCTTTTTGTTTAGAGGTCATTTCAGGAAATTTTAGCCATTAATCAGAGTGTACTGTTTGTTTTGTTGCCATGGTTACCAAAGCTTCTGTTATACACAGGGGGGAGGTGGCTGGAGCATCTCAGCTCTGATTACAGAGCCCGGGGGAGGGGACAGACACACCATGTACTGATTTATAATAGAGGAATATGATGGGGCAGTTTTGATGGGGTAATTCTGATGTGGCAGTTTTGATGGTGGCAATATGATGGGGCAATTCTGATGGGGCAGTTTTGATGGTGGCAATATGATAGGGCAGTTTTGATGGGGACAATTTTTATGGAGCAGTTTTAAAGGTGGCAATATGATGGGGCAGTTTTGATGGGGGCAGTTTTGATGGTGGCAATATGATAGGGGCAGTTTTGATAGGGCAATTCTGATGGGGCAGTTTTGATGGTGGCAATATGACGGGGCAGTTTTGATGGTGGCAATATGATGGGGCAGTTTTGATAGGGCAATTCTGATGTGGCAGTTTTGATGGGGCAATTCTGATGGAGCAATATAATGGACAATTTTGATGGAGCAATTCTGATGGGGCAGTTTTGATGGTGGCAATATGATGGGGCAGTTTTAATGGGGACAATTTTGATGGGGCAATTCTGATGGGGCTGTTTTGATGGCAGTATGATGGGGCAGTTTTGATGGCGGCCGTTTTAGCAATTTAGCTATTCAGCATTCCCACGCATTTTCCCCAGGAAATGCATTTTCTAGTTTTTCTTATTATTATTCCGTACGATTTTTGGTTCTGCGTAACTTCTGCATACTTTCAGCTATTAAAACCATTCAACTATTAAAATGTTCGTCTTTTAGCTGATGTGTGCTCTTTTTCAACTTTTTTTCTACCATTTATACTTTTTAAAATATTAAGCTTTTTAACACTTTTTTTTAACATTGAAGTCAATGGGAGCATGCTTGAAATCCCTAAATTCTTCTTCCACTCCCAAAAGTTTCAGCTCCTTCATACTTTCACCTACAGACGCCAAACAAACTTTAAAATGTTCACAAAATATTCAGCTATCTGGCTATATCTTTTCAGTTTGATATCTTTTACAGTTTTTGAGAAAAAGCTTTTTGTTTAGAGGTAATTTCAGGAAATTTTAGCCATTAATCAGAGTGTACTGTGTTTGTTTTGTTGCCATGGTTACCAAAGCTTCTGTTATACACAGGGGGGGAGGTGGCTGGAGCATCTCAGCTCTGATTACAGAGCCCGGGGGAGGGGACAGACACCATGTACTGATTTATAATAGAGGAATATGATGGGGCAGTTTTGATAGGGCAATTCTGATGGGGCAGTTTTGATAGGACAATTCTGATGGGGCAGTTTTGATGGTGGCAATATGATGGGGCAGTTTTGATGGGACAATTCTGATGGGGCAGTTTTGATGGTGGCAATATGATGGGGCAATTCTGATGGGGCAGTTTTGATGGTGGCAATATGATGGGGCAGTTTTGATGGGGACAATTTTTATGGAGCAGTTTTAAAGGTGGCAATATGATGGGGCAGTTTTGATGGGGGCAGTTTTGATGGGGCAATTCTGATGGGGCAGTTATGATGGTGGCAATATGACGGGGCAGTTTTGATGGGGACAATTTTTATGGGGCAATTCTGATGGGGCAGTTTTGATGGCAATATGATGGGGGCAGTTTTGCTGGGGGCCGTTTTAGCAATGCAGCTATTCAGCATTCCCACGCATTTTCCCCAGGAAATGCATTTTCTAGTTAGTGGGAATGCTTTAGCAGTCCCACTATTGTTATTCGATTTTATTTATTTTTAAACTTAATTTTAATTTTATTCCGTACGTTTTTTGGTTCTGCGTAACTTCTGCATACTTTCAGCTATTAAAACCATTCAACTATCAAAATGTTCGTCTCTTTTAGCTGATGTGTGCTCTTTTTCAACTTTTTATCTACCATTTATACTTTTTAAAATATTAGGCTTTTTATCACTTTTTTTAACATTAAAGTTAATGGGAGCATGCTTGAAATCCTTAAATTCTTCTTCCGCTCCCAAAAGTTTCAGCTCCTTCATACTTTCACCTAGAGACACCAAACAAACTTTAAAATGTTCACAAAATATTCAGCTATCTGGCTATATCTTTTCAGTTTGATATCTTTTACAGTTTTTGAGAAAAAGTTTTTTGTTTAGAGGTCATTTCAGGAAATTTTAGCCATTAATCAGAGTGTACTGTGTTTGTTTTGTTGCCATGGTTACCAAAGCTTCTGTTATACACAGGGGGGAGGTGGCTGGAGCATCTCAGCTCTGATTACAGAGCCCGGGGGAGGGGACAGACACACTATGTACTGATTTATAATAGAGGAATATGATGGGGCAGTTTTGATAGGGCAATTCTGATGGGGCAGTTTTGATGGGGCAATTATGATGGGGCAGTTTTGATGGTGGCAATATGATGGGGCAGTTTTGATGGGGCAGTTTTGATGGGACAATTCTGATGGGGCAGTTTTGATGGTGGCAATATGATGGGGTAGTTTTGATAGGGCAGTTTCATGGTGGCAATATGATGGGGCAGTTTTGATGGTGGCAATATGATGGGGCAGTTTTGATGGGGCAATTCTGATGGGGCAGTTTTGATGGGGCAATTCTGATGGGGCAGTTTTGATGGTGGCAATATGATGGGGCAGTTTTGATGGCAATATGATGGGGGCAGTTTTGCTGGGGGCCATTTTAGCAATTCAGCATTCCCACGCATTTTCCCCAGGAAATGCTTTTTCTAGTTAGTGGGAATGCTTTAGCAGTCCCACTATTCTTATTCAATTTTATTTATTTAGTGGGAATGCTTTAGCAGTCCCACTATTGTTATTCGATTTTATTTATTTTTAAACTTAATTTTGATAATTTTATTCCGTACGTTTTTCGGTAATGCGTAACTTCTGCATACTTTCAGCTATTAAAACCATTCAACTATCAAAATGTTCGTCTCTTTTAGCTGAGGTGTGCTCTCTTTCAACTTTTTTTCTACCATTTATACTTTTTAAAATATTAAGCTTTTTATCACTTTTTTTTAACATTGAAGTCAATGGGAGCATGCTTGAAATCCTTAAATTTTTCTTCCGCTCCCAAAAGTTTCAGCTCCTTCATACTTTCACCTAGAGACACCAAACAAACTTTAAAATGTTCACAAAATATTCAGCTATCTGGCTATATCTTTTCAGTTTGATATCTTTTACAGTTTTTGAGAAAAAGCTTTTTGTTTAGAGGTCATTTCAGGAAATTTTAGCCATTAATCAGAGTGTACTGTGTGTGTTTTGTTCCCTCATTTTCAAGCCCACCTACACAAATCTTATATCAAAACGTTCAGCTATCCCTGCTGCCACTAAACATGTCCACGGCTAAGCCATAGTCCTGATAGTTTTCACAATATGACCATTTGTTTGCAACTCACGCCGTCCATTGACATTCATTGAAACTACACTCTAGCCCCTTCAAATTTGAAGGGCAATTTCTAAACTGCGACCGTGCCTTCAATTTTAATATTTCAGAGACAAACTATGTATCAAAATCTAGGTCTGGGTCTTGTGATTCTCACAATATAAAGATCTTCGCTGTAGGATGTATAGTTTTTAAAATACGGCCATTTGTTTAGAGGTCATTTCAGGAAATTTTAGCCATTAATCAGAGTGTACTGGAAATTTTAGCCATTAATCAGAGTATACTGTTAGTGTTTGTTTTGTTGCCATGGTTACCAAAGCTTCTGTTATACACAGGGGGGGAGGTGGCTGGAGCATCTCAGCTTTGATTACAGAGCCCGGGGGAGGGGGACAGACACACCATGTACTGATTTATAATAGAGGAATATGATGGGGCAGTTTTGATGGGGTAATTCTGATGGGGCAGTTTTGATGGTGGCAAAATGATGGGGCAGTTTTGATGGTGGCAATATGATGGGGCTGTTTTGATAGGGCAATTCTGATGGGGCAGTTTTGATGGTGGCAATATGATGTGTGCTCTTTTTCAACTTTTTATCTACCATTTATACTTTTTAAAATATTAGGCTTTTTATCACTTTTTTTAACATTAAAGTTAATGGGAGCATGCTTGAAATCCTTAAATTCTTCTTCCGCTCCCAAAAGTTTCAGCTATCTGAATATTCACAAAATATTCAGCTATCTGGCTATATCTTTTCAGTTTGATATCTTTTACAGTTTTTGAGAAAAAGCTTTTTGTTTAGAGGTCATTTCAGGAAATTTTAGCCATTAATCAGAGTGTACTGTTAGTGTTTGTTTTGTTGCCATGGTTACCAAAGCTTCTGTTATACACAGGGGGGGAGGTGGCTGGAGCATCTCAGCTTTGATTACAGAGCCCGGGGGAGGGGGACAGACACACCATGTACTGATTTATAATAGAGGAATATGATGGGGCAGTTTTGATGGGGTAATTCTGATGGGGCAGTTTTGATGGTGGCAATATGATGGGACAGTTTTGATGGCAATATGATGGGGGCAATTTTGCTGGGGGCCGTTTTAGCAATTCAGCATTCCCACGCATTTTCCCCAGGAAATGCATTTTCTAGTTCGATTTTATTTATTAGTGGGAATGCTTTAGCAGTCCCACTATTGTTATTCGATTTTATTTATTAGTGGGAATGCTTTAGCAGTCCCACTATTGTTATTCGTTTTTTTATTATTTTTCTTCTTATTCCGTACGTTTTTCGGTAATGCGTAACTTCTGCATACATTCAGCTATTAAAACCATTCAACTATCAAAATGTTCGTCTCTTTTAGCTGAGGTGTGCTCTTTTTCAACTTTTTTTCTACCATTTATACTTTTTAAAATATTAAGCTTTTTATCACTTTTTTTTAACATTGAAGTCAATGGGAGCATGCTTGAGAAACTTAAAATCTTCTTCCGCTCCCAAAAGTTTCAGCTCCTTCATACTTTCACCTAGAGACGCCAAACAAACTTTAAAATGTTCACAAAATATTCAGCTATCTGGCTATATCTTTTCAGTTTGATATCTTTTACAGTTTTTGAGAAAAAGCTTTTTGTTTAGAGGTCATTTCAAGAAATTTTAGCCATTAATCAGAGTGTACTGTGTGTGTTTTGTTGCCATGGTTACCAAAGCTTCTGTTATACACAGGGGGGGAGGTGGCTGGAGCATCTCAGCTCTGGTTACAGAGCCCGGGGGGAGGGGACAAAAGCTGAAAAATCAGAACATGATTTCTAAACTGCCGCCACTCCCTCATTTTCAAGCCCACCTACACAAATCTTATATCAAAACGTTCAGCTATCCCTGCTGCCACTAAACATGTCCACGGCTAAGCCATAGTCCTGATAGTTTTCACAATATGACCATTTGTTTGCAACTCACACCGTCCATTGACATTCATTGAAACTACACTCTAGCCCCTTCAAATTTGAAGGGCAATTTCTAAACTGCGACCGTGCCTTCAATTTTAATATTTCAGAGACATACTATGTATCAAAATCTAGGTTTGGGTCTTGTGATTCTCACAATATAAAGATCTTCGCTGTAGGATGTATAGTTTTTAAAATACGGCCATTTGTTTAGAGGTCATTTCAGGAAATTTTAGCCATTAATCAGAGTGTACTGTTAGTGTTTGTTTTGTTGCCATGGTTACCAAAGCTTCTGTTATACACAGGGGGGAGGTGGCTGGAGCATCTCAGCTTTGATTACAGAGCCCGGGGGAGGGGACAGACACACCATGTACTGATTTATAATAGAGGAATATGATGGGGCAGTTTTGATGGTGGCAATATGATGGGGCAGTTTTGATGGTGGCAATATGATGGGGCTGTTTTGATAGGGCAATTCTGATGGGGCAGTTTTGATGGTGGCAATATGATGGGACAGTTTTGATGGCAATATGATGGGGGCAATTTTGCTGGGGGCCGTTTTAGCAATTCAGCATTCCCACGCATTTTCCCCAGGAAATGCATTTTCTAGTTAGTGGGAATGCTTTAGCAGTCCCACTATTGTTATTCATTTTTTTATTAATTTTCTTCTTATTCCGTACGTTTTTTGGTTCTGCGTAACTTTTGCATACTTTCAGCTATTAAAACCATTCAACTATCAAAATGTTCGTCTCTTTTAGCTGAGGTGTGCTCTTTTTCAACTTTTTTTCTACCATTTATACTTTTTAAAATATTAAGCTTTTTATCACTTTTTTTAACATTGAAGTCTATGGGAGCATGCTTGAAATCCTTAAATTCTTCTTCCGCTCCCAAAAGTTTCAGCTCCTTCATACTTTCACCTACAGACACCAAACAAACTTTAAAATGTTCACAAGATATTCAGCTATCTGGCTATATCTTTTCAGTTTGATATCTTTTACAGTTTTTGAGAAAAAGCTTTTTGTTTAGAGGTCATTTCAGGAAATTTTAGCCATTAATCAGAGTGTACTGTGTTTGTTTTGTTGCCATGGTTACCAAAGCTTCTGTTATACACAGGGGGGGAGGTGGCTGGAGCATCTCAGCTTTGATTACAGAGCCCGGGGGAGGGGACAGACACACCATGTACTGATTTATAATAGAGGAATATGATGGGGCAGTTTTGATAGGGCAATTCTGATGGGGCAGTTTTGATGGGGCAACTATGATGGGGCAGTTTTGATGGGGCAACTATGATGGGGCAGTTTTGATGGTGGCAATATGATGGGGTAGTTTTGATAGGGCAATTCTGATGGGGCAGTTTCATGGTGGCAATATGATGGGGCAGTTTTGATGGGGCAATTCTGATGGGGCAGTTTTGATGGTGGCAATATGATGGGGCAGTTTTGTTGGGGCAATTCTGATGGGGCAATTCTTATGGGGCAGTTTTGTAGGTGGCAATATGATGGGGCAGTTTTGATGGTGGCAATATGATGGGGCAGTTTTGATGGGGCAGTTTTGATGGTGGCAATATGATGGGGCAGTTTTGATAGGGCAATTCTGATGGGGCAGTTTTGATGGGGACAATTTTGATGGGGCAATTCTAATGGGGCAGTTTTGATGGCAATATGATGGGGCAGTTTTGATGGTGGCAATATGATGGGGCAGTTTTGATAGTGGTAATATGATGGGGCAATTCTGATGGGGCAGTTTTGATGGTGGCAATATGATGGGGCAGTTTTAATGGGGCAATTCTGTTGGTGGCAATATGATGGGACAATTTTGATGGAGGTGGCTGGAGCATCTCAGCTTTGATTACAGAGCCCGGGGGAGGGGACAGACACACCACGTACTGATTTATAATAGAGGAATATGATGGGGCAGTTTTGATAGGGCAATTCTGATGGGGCAGTTTTGATGGGGCAACTATGATGGGGCAGTTTTGATGGTGGTAATATGATGGGGTAGTTTTGATAGGGCAATTCTGATGGGGCAGTTTTATGGTGGCAATATGATGGGGCAGTTTTGATGGGGCAATTCTGATGGGGCAGTTTTGATGGTGGCAATATGATGGGGCAGTTTTGTTGGGGCAATTCTGATGGGGCAGTTTTGTAGGTGGCAATATGATGGGGCAGTTTTGATGGTGGCAATATGATGGGGCAGTTTTGATGGGACAATTCTGATGGGGCAGTTTTGATGGTGGCAATATGATGGGGCAATTCTGATGGGGCAGTTTTGATGGGGACAATTTTGATGGGGCAATTCTAATGGGGCAGTTTTGATGGCAATATGATGGGGGCAGTTTTGATGGTGGCAATATGATGGGGCAGTTTTGATGGTGGTAATATGATGGGGCAATTCTGATGGGGCAGTTTTGATGGTGGCAATATGATGGGGCAGTTTTGATGGGGCAATTCTGTTGGTGGCAATATGATGGGACAATTTTGATGGAGCAATTCTGATGGGGCAGGTTTGATGGTGGCAATATGATGGGGCAGTTTTAATGGGGACAATTTTGATGGGGCAATTCTGATGGGGCAGTTTTGATGGCAGTATGATGGGGCAGTTTTGATGGCGGCCGTTTTAGCAATTTAGCTATTCAGCAATTATTTTTGAAAAAAAAAAATTATTTTTGAAAAAAAAAAATTATTTTTGAAAAAAAAAAATTATTTTTGAAAAAAAAAATTATTTTTGAAAAAAAAAATTACTTTTAGTTTTGATGGGGCAATTCTGATGGGGCAGTTTTGATGGGAACAATTTTGATGGGGCAATTCTAATGGGGCAGTTTTGATGGCAATATGATGGGGGCAGTTTTGATGGTGGCAATATGATGGGGCAGTTTTGATGGTGGTAATATGATGGGGCAATTCTGATGGGGCAGTTTTGATGGTGGCAATATGATGGGGCAGTTTTGATGGGGCAATTCTGATGGTGGCAATATGATGGGACAATTTTGATGGAGCTATTCTGATGGGGCAGTTTTGATGGTGGCAATATGATGGGGCAGTTTTAATGTGGACAATTTTGATGGGGCAGTTTTGATGGTAGTATGATGGGACAGTTTTGATGGCGGCCGTTTTAGCAATTTAGCTATTCAGCATTCCCACGCATTTTCCCCAGGAAATGCATTTTCTAGTTTTAATTTTAATTTTAATTTTATTCCGTACGTTTTTTGGTTCTGCGTAACTTCTGCATACTTTCAGCTATTAAAACCATTCAACTATCAAAATGTTCGTCTCTTTTAGCTGATGTGTGCTCTTTTTCAACTTTTTGTCTACCATTTATACTTTTTAAAATATTAAGCTTTTTATCACTTTTTTTTAACATTGAAGTCAATGGGAGCATGCTTCAGAAACTTAAAATCTTCTTCCGCTCCCAAAAGTTTCAGCTCCTTCATACTTTCACCTAGAGACACCAAACAAACTTTAAAATGTTCACAAAATATTCAGCTATCTGGCTCTATCTTTTCAGTTTGATATCTTTTACAGTTTTTGAGAAAAAGCTTTTTGTTTAGAGGTCATTTCAGGAAATTTTAGCCATTAATCAGAGTGTACTGTGTTTGTTTTGTTGCCATGGTTACCAAAGCTTCTGTTATACACAGGGGGGTAGGTGGCTGGAGCATCTCAGCTCTGAATACAGAGCCCGGGGGAGGGGACAGACACACCATGTACTGATTTATAATAGAGGAATATGATGGGGCAGTTTTGATGGGACAATTATGATGGGGCAGTTTTATTGGTGGCAATTATGATGGGTCAGTTTTGATGGTGGCAATATGATGGGGCAGTTTTGATGGGACAATTCTGATGGGGCAGTTTTGATGGTGGCAATATGATGGGCAGTTTTGATAGGGCAATTCTGATGGGGCAGTTTTGATGGTGGCAATATGATGGGGCAGTTTTGATGGGGACAATTTTAATGGAGCAGTTTTAAAGGTGGCAATATGATGGGGCAGTTTTGATGGTGGCAATATGATGGGGCAGTTTTGATGGGGCAATTCTGATGGGGCAGTTTTGATGGTGGCAATATGATGGGGCAGTTTTAATGGGGACAATTTTGATGGGGCAGTTTTGATGGCAGTATGATGGGGCAGTTTTGATGGCGGCCATTTTAGCAATTTAGCTATTCAGCATTCCCACGCATTTTCCCCAGGAAATGCATTTTCTAGTTTATTTTTAATTTTATTCCGTACGTTTTTTGGCTCTGCGTAACTTCTGCATACTTTCAGCTATTAAAACCATTCAACTATTAAAATGTTCGTCTCTTTTAGCTGATGTGTGCTCTTTTTCAACTTTTTTTCTACCATTTATACTTTTTAAAATATTAAGCTTTTTAACACTTTTTTTTAACATTGAAGTCAATGGGAGCATGCTTCAGATCCTTAAAATCTTCTTCCGCTCCCAAAAGTTTCAGCTCCTTCATACTTTCAGAAATATTAGGGGATAAATAGGGAAAAACGGCGCTACCCGAAAGACCTGTTTGGCTCAGCCTATACAGGGAACGTTGTATAAACGTAATTTTATATATATCACAAGATTTCAAACCAATATGGGTGAAAGGGTGCTATAATTAAATGGAAAACGAAAAATGTTGCAGAGTCACACTCCATTGGCTAAAGTACATATGTGTGGGTCAGTATATAATCGCATACAGAGATAATCAGAAAAGTCTCTGTATGTGCTAAAATATCATATGCTTTTCATAGGACAGTGTAGTTTTACCCATCACAACACACATTCAGCACTTAGTACAAAATAAAGACATCTTGTTTATATCGACAAAAATGCATGAAACATGCGTGGATCCACTTATGTTGGTTCCTATGGATGAACCAAGTATATAGGCCAAGTGTTTACAGGTTGCTGCCTCCTGTAAACAGAGACACTCCCTAGGAATGTCCTGCAGAAATAAGAAATATTAGGGGATAAATAGGGAAAAACGGCGCTACCCGAGAGACCTGTTTGGCTCAGCCTATACAGGGAACGTTGTATAAACGTAATTTTATATATATCACAAGATTTCAAACCAATATGGGTGAAAGGGTGCTGTAATTAAATGGAAAATGGAAAATGTTGCAGAGTCACACTCAATTGGCTAAAGTACATATGTGTGGGTCAGTATATAATCGCATACAGAGATAATCAGAAAAGACTCTGTATGTGCTACAATATCATATGCTTTTCATAGGACAGTGTAGTTTTACCCATCACAACACACATTCAGCACTTAGTACAAAATAAAGACATCTAGTTTATAGCGACAAAAATGCATGAAACATGCGTGGATCCACTTATGTTGGTTCCTATGGGGAAAAGGATTCCATATACAATATCGCAACAGTATCTCTATGTCTCAGTGCACATATAGTTCATATGTTGTAGCAATTGCACAAATGTGTAATAGTCTCATGTATTTCATGCGGCAATCAGACTTGATATTATCCCCAAAGTGACTTGGTGTGTACAGGGTAGGATGGTGACTTCTGTGATCCCCCTCAGATTGCTCACTCACCAGATGTCGGAACCCCTACAGGGGTATCAGGCCTGTAATGCTGCACGGAAGACTGCTACTGCTGCGATGCTTCAGATGGCTCCAATGATCATGTTGCAATTAGCCCAGATGTCGGAACCCCTACAGGGGTATCAGGCCTGTAATGCTGCACGGAAGACTGCTACTGCTGCGATGCTTCAGATAGCTCCAATGATCATGTTGCAATTAGCCCTCATATCAGGGAAAGAAAAAGGCTTCCATAGTATAATACAGTCCCAAAAAGTATTTATTTAAAAAGTAGTATAAAAGACAAAAAAATATAAAATAAAACAAAAATAAAAATAAAAAAAGTTGCAAACATCCAACAGGTCCCGTTCATTCACCCCCCCTTGGCCACTGGGGAGGGATATCATTCAAAAGTGGGTTTCGTTGGTGTTTGGTTGTTCAGTCACTGTTCAGACACTGAAACCCAAGCAGGTACAAGTGGGGGAAGTAGCGATCAGCTGGAGATGTATTCCTCCCACTGTGCTGCCAGGAAGTGATGTGTAGGCGCTGGTCCATCGTGCGCGCTTCGTTCTCTAACGTCTTCAGCGGCGGTACCACGCAACTGCAGATTACAGGTATATGTGCAGAGGGATCGTTCACTATACCCCACCCCTCTAGAGCGTCACACCCATTCAATGCTTGTCATTCCAATGTCTGGGAGGGGGAAGGGCGGACCAAGAAGTTACCATGGAGGGGGAAGTGAATTCGTCCCAGTGCAACCATATACATGGTAATGTGGGGGAGGCATAGAAACTACCAGTCCCAGCATTCCCAGGGTCAGTCATACTATTATATGCAGGTAAAAAAGGGAGGTGTAGGCATAGTAGATTAGAAGAGGTGATAAAGTTAATGATGGAAAGGTCCCCAGTGGTCATGGGTGGTAAAGCTTAGGTGCTGTTTTACATATCAATAATCATACGGATTTAAAGCCATAAAAATATGTTACTATTTGTGGTAACACAACATATCTACTTCCACACAAGATATGTTAGAGCAAATACAAGGTCACTGGATACATATTTGAATATAAAAATAAAAATATATACAAAATTATAAAAAATTATAACAAATATGGAAAACCTGTTGCATAGGGTCTGACTTTAGCCCGTAATGTGTAGCAAATGTAGCCTTGTATAACTGTCAGCCCTATTACATGTTCTAGTGTGTGAAAAAATAGAGATGAGAGTCTTTTTTTCTTGTGTGGTTTACAAAATCGTGCTAAGGACATTATAGACCAATGAGAAGTGCATATATATGCTACTGCATATACGTGCACATGTATCTATCAATCTACATAACAGTAAGAAAACTGCAATAAGCACAATCGATATGTGTAACCATATGTGAAGTGGTGTAGTGAGGGGTATGGTTAAAAAGATAACCTAGTTAGTGCTGTGAAAGGTGTGGTATGTAACTACCCTAATTAGGGAGTGACTGTGTATGATGAACAATCATACTTGTGTGTGCATAATGTGTGTGTGTTATTATACCGAAAGTTACTTATTTACCGTTTCTTATGTATATGTGTTGTAAGTACGTTTCAGGACAGCGTGAAGGTGAGTAATTAATAGTGAAAACATGTTGATGTTTTGGATTACTCCATGCATCAACGCATCAGAAGTGAAGTGTAGCTGTGTCATGAAGTGTGTGGAGGTAGGTCATCCCCACCACTCAGATAAGAATAGCATGTTAATATCCTCCAGAGGTCAGAATGTAAATATAAAATGATCAGGATAGTACATATGTAACCTGGGTACCCTTTTCTTGGTGACTTAGTATCAGGAAGTAGAGAGTACAAAGGCCAGACTATGGGTTGAGGGTGAGACCAAGGGGTCTATGTCCATACCTTAGAGTACCCGAAATGGGGAACACTTGAAAACATACTAAGGATTGGCAATGAAACAGTTAAGGTCTATATCTAGGTTGAGGCCCCTGGGGGCCAGGGACCCCAACCTATATATCCATGCTGTTTCGTTTTGCGAGATTAGGGTAGTCATGTTACCGCCCCTCCAGTGCTGCTGAATGGAGTCAATACCATAAAATATCAGGCCCGATGGGTCCCTATTATGTACCTGATCAAAATGCCGTGATAAGTTCTGCTTAGGGAAGCCCTTCTTGATATTTTTAATGTGCTCCCTTATCCTAACATAAAGGGGCCTTGTGGTTCTACCCACATACTGGAGGTGGCAAGGGCATTCTATAACGTATGTTACATAAGTACTGTGGCAAGTGATCAGATTTCTTATCTTGTATTCTTTCTGGTCGACCCTGGACTTAAATGTCTTTTTTGCGGGGCTGTTTTTTACTAACCCTGCAGGGTAAGCATTTTTGACATTTGTAAAACCCTCTAAGGTTTGGAAAAATCTGTATCTGTTTAGGGGGATTGATGACATTGTGGACCAGATGATCACGGAGGGTAGGAGCTTTCCTGTAGATGAATTTTGGTTCATTAGGAAGTATTTTGGTTAGTACTCTATCTTCCTTAAGGATCGGCCAATATTTTCTAAAGATATGTTCCAGATTTCTGTATTGATTATTATAACCCGTTATGAATGCTATGTCCATTGATTTATCTTTATTTCGGTTCTTCCTGAGCAGTTGGTGTCTGTCAATACCTGCTATTTCCATTTTTGTCTGTATCAGCTTTTCCATATCATAGCCTTTTTCATGTAATTGTGCTATCAACCTGTCTGCTTGTGTTAAGAAGTCCTCCATGATGTTGCAATTTCTGCGTAGTCTTAACATTTGGCCTTTCGGAATATTTTGTTTCCATTGTGGGTGGTGGCAGCTGGTAGTGGGTATGTACCCATTTTTATCTGTAGCTTTAAAATATGTTTTGGTGGGCGTGTCCAAGATGGCGACCAGCATGGATGCATAGTTGAGAGGCTCCAGCACCCTGCCGGCTAATATTCCTGTTTCCCTGCGGATTTTTATAACCTGGAATCACCCAGACACAGCTCTGAACCTACAGACCTGGTATGCCCTATAATCGCCGCTCCGCCGCCCACAAGAAGCCCTCTACAGCCCGCACTACTCCCCGTGGCGGGAAAGCTGATAGTAACAAGACGGCTAATATGGCGTCACAGACCGAGGAAGCGGATCCTGAGATTCAAGATGCAGACCACTTCACAGCGCTGATGCAGGCGATCGGGACCTGCCAAACTACATTGACAGGCAAAATTGATAAAATACAGCTGGAGATGGGCCTTATTCGTAAGGATATGGACAAATTCAGAACCCGGCTGTCGGAGGTGGAGCGCCGCGTGGGGGACACGGAAGACGTGCTGGGTGAACACACATCAGCCCTCCGAACCCTCACCACTAAAGTAAAGGCATTGGAATATCGTGCGGAAGACGCGGAGAACCGCAACAGGAGGAATAACCTCCGAATTATTGGCCTCCCTGAGAAGGCTGAAGATCCTGATCCAGCTGGATTTACCGAGCGCCTTCTGCGTCAGTTGTTCCCCCAGGCGGCTTTCTCCCCCTTCTTTGCGGTGGAGCGCGCCCACAGAATGCCGGCGGCTCGGGGGCCTCCTGGGGCGCCACCTCGCACGCTCATCCTCCGGCTGCTGAACTACAGAGACCGCGATACTGTGCTGAGAGAAAGTAGGAAGATGGAAGCACTGCGATTCGAGGGGTCCCGCCTGATGATCTTCCCAGATTTCTCTGTCGAGACGCAAAAACAGCGCAAAACATTTGACCAGGTGAAGCAAGAGCTGCGCAAAAGAGGCTTCAAATACAGTATGCTTTTCCCGGCCCGTCTACGGGTCCAAGACGGAGAAACACACAGATTCTTTACTGTCCCAGAGGAAGCTGCTAACTGGCTGGACACCATTCCACAGCTCTGAAAATGGGTTCTCATTGCTACCTGCTCTCTCTCCAGTGGAAATCGGGGATATACATACCAACCAGTGATCACGTCACGATGCGGTGAACACACCACCTGAGCTAACTGACACCATTGCTGAGGCAAAATAACTACTACTTACTATGGAACTTGCATATGACAAGCTACTGCTGACCAGACCTTTGAGACATACATGTACACCAGTGACTGCATTGTGCAGCAAAAGGCCGCATTGAATGGCATTTCCCAGTGGGTGAGTTTTTGTTTGCGGCAACGCACTTTTAATTTGTTTTACCCTGCTGGTTTCTGGAAACTAGCCGGTCACTGATGCCGTTGACACACGATCCCTTACTCCTCCTGAAGATGGACTTTTAATGCAACAAGATACTCTTGGTCAGAACTTATGATGTATATATGCACCACCGCTCACAGTGTGACACATGTTTATATTACACAGGAGAATTGACGGTGTACCTCGTGACTCTAACTCAGGCAGAAGAATCCCCCACCCACATTCTGTTAAGAGAGAGCTGGGGAATTGGTTACGGGAATTCTTCAATTTTTGAACCCGGGTGCACCTTCATCGCCGGCTGGGTAACGGTCGGTGATGAGGGGGCCTCCTCTATTATATAAGGGACATAATTCTTCCACAGGGGAAATGACTCCCCCTTTTTCTATTTTTATGATTTTACCTTGATAAGGTTTAGCTGGCAAGCACCACGACTGTTAAACAGTTTGTGGGCTTTCTTATTGTGCCTCCAAGGCGCCCTGTTGGCGCATCGCCTCCCAAGGACTTAAAGTCATGCTTTGTTTGGGTGATCAAACGCACCTGAGTTTAAGGGGTAGCGTGGGGAGGGGGGGAAGGGGTTTTGTTCAACGGTACACCATAAAATATGTTTGTGTTGATGCTCATATGACAGACTTCTATTTGACCTGTTTATTAGAAGTAGAAAATGTACTTGGTGGTGAATCAGGTATGCTGGATATGTGCCTGGGTCTGGGTGGAGTTCCGGAGGATGGAGCGGTCGTGATGATTGCCCACTTACCAGTATGGCCCCCCTTAGAGTGATATCTTGGAATGTGCGGGGGCTCAATTCCAAATTTAAGAGATCCCTAGTATTTTCATACCTGAAAAAAATATCACCCGCACATTTGCCTACTCCAGGAAACCCATCTTACGGGCTCAAAGATACTTTCCCTCAAGAAACCATGGGTGGGGTCATATTTCCACTCCACATACTCCTCCCACTCCCAGGGAGTTAGTGTCCTTATACACAAGGCGCTCCCCTTTGTACTTCTGGACCTTCACCTAGACCCGGACGGGCAATATGTAAATTTACACGCACTGTGTGACAGATTGGAAATGTTAATAGTAGGGGTATATGTACCACCACCGGCCAAAATGACGATTCTGCACAAAATTCAAACTATTATTGCAGGCTATTCCACCCCTAATATAATCATAGCAGGTGACTTCAACATGACCCCCAACCCCAGTGCTGATAAACTGCACCCAGGTCAGACGACCGAAACAGCGCTGTCTCGTTGGGCGGAGGTGTATGGCCTCTATGATACGTGGAGATGGAAAAATCCAAAGGGTAGACAATTTTCCTGCCACTCTGCTACCCACGCAACATTATCACGCATTGACCTAATCTATGTTACTGACCCCCTGCTATCCCGGGTGTCCGCTATCTCCCTTCTACCGCGTGGCATATCGGACCATACCCCTGTCATGCTGGATCTCTCCACAGGCTCAGCAGCTAGTGCGGGACTGTGGAGACTTTCCAGATACTGGATCACTGATGAGAAAATGGAACCGATAATGTTAATGGAACTTGGGGAATACTGGACACATAATGATCACACGGCCCCTCCACCAATGGTATGGGACGCATTCAAGGCGTTTGCCAGGGGCAGATATCAGTTTAACATTTCTAAAATTAGGAAAGAGTCGAAACTGGAGCTTTCGACGGCTGAAAAAAGGGCACTAAGACTTGAGACTCAATACACAGCCTCACCAGATCAGGCCACACATACTGATATGCTCACGGCATATAGGGAGGTGGTGCTTATTCGTGCAGCCTCCTGCCGGCGCTTCCTCCTTGCCCAGACTCAACGTATATTTGAGTAGGGTGAACGATCGGGTAGATTGCTAGCCTGGCTGGCAACAGAACGGGCTGGAAGCTCCTGCATTGCAAATATTAGAGATGAGGATGATACTTTGCTCTCTGACCCCGTGCATATTAATGCGCGATTTGAGCGATATTACCAGCAACTTTATACATCCAGAGCAACATACTCCCCTGAGGAATTAAATCTATTTCTCCAAAAGATAGACTTCCCTACTTTAACAACAGAAACGAGCCAGGCGCTGGAAGCTCCCATAACCCTAAAAGAAGTCCAGAGGGCCATTAAGTCACTTCAGGCAGGTAAGACTCCGGGACCTGACGGACTGCCCACGGAGTTCTACAAAACTAATCTGGAAATATTAGGCCCCCACTTCCACTCCACGATCACTAAAGCACTAACTCAACAATGCCTCCCACCCTCAATGATGGAGGCGGTGATTGTTGTCATTCCAAAACCAGGGAAGGACCCGGAATTGTGCTCGTCCTACGGGCCCATTTCTTTATCGAACGTCGATGCCCAAACCCTTACTAAGATTCTGGCGAGTAGATTAAACTCGGTGATACTCTCCCTAATACATGGTGACCAGACCGGGTTTATGCCGGGCAAAGGCACCGACATAAACATCCGCAGACTCCATACTAACATAGTGCTGCCCCGTGACCCTAAGGAGAGTGGAGTGGTGGCGCCGCTAGACGCCGAGAAGACCTTTGACTCGGTTGAGTGGGCCTTTCTCTGGGAGGTAATGTCTAAATTTGGATTCGGAACTAAATTTATCAGCTGGGTCAAACTACTCTACAAATCCCCATCGGCCAGGGTACGCGCGGGTGGTCTCCTCTCCCCCCCTTCCAACTATGCAGAGGGACAAGGCAAGGATGCCCACTGTCCCCAGGGCTTTTCGCCCTGGCCATTGAACCTATGGCTATATTGCTCCGCTCGGCTTCTGCGGTGAGGGGACTGGAAATGGGACCACTGGTGGAACGACTCTCGTTATACGCGGATGATACGCTTTTATATCTAGGCGACGATACCCATTCTTTAGTTGCAGCTCTAGAAATAATAAACTATTATGGAAATTTCTCTGGGGTCAAAATTAATTGGAGTAAATCTAGTCTGTTCAGTCTCTCTGATAATAACCCCCCCACACCTGACCTGACCCCCCTCCGCAGAGTTACCCAGTTTAGATATCTTGGTATCGAGATATGTAGAGACCTGACCCAATACCTGACGCATAATCTATACCCAATCCTTCAAACCCTTATTGCAAGATGTCAGGCCTGGAAAACGCTTCCACTGACACCAGTGGGAAGGGTAAATCTATTAAAAATGTCATTCCTCCCTAAGTTCTTATACATTTTTAGGAACACCCCGGTCCCAATACCTGTTTCTTTTTTCCGCAAGCTAGACGGGGTAATCTCCTCTTTTATATGGGGAGGGAAAACTACAAGAATAGCGAAAGCCAAGCTACAACTTCCCCTATCCTCTGGAGGCCTGGCATTACCATGCTTTCAGAAATATTACTGGGCGGCAGTGCTAGTCACTGTTCGCTGGTGGTTCAAACAGCCTAGATCAAACCCTGCGGTAAATCTTGAAGCAGCTATAATGGGTTCCTACTCAGCTCTCACGAACCTTGTCTATAGAGGAGTAAAGGCCAGCCCACATGTAACCCTACCAATGCGCACCACACTACAAGTATGGGATAAGGTTACTGCAGTTATAGCCAAACAAGATACTATCTCCCCTCACACCCCACTATGGGGTAATCCCAAAATGCCACACTTCAGATCCATCCCAGACCCCAGGATTTGGGCTAAATTTGGGATAGTAAAGATTAAGCAGATTATGCCTAACGGAAAACTCCCATTCCCAGAACTCAAAACGACCTACCAGCTTCCTTCCTGGATGCTATTTCGGTATCTTCAGCTAAAACATGCTACGCAAGCACAGTTCCCAGAGTGGTTACAGTGGTCCCAAATATGGTGGAAAGCTTCCTTACCTCACGGGGGGTAGACAAGATAATGTCTTCCATATATCTACGCCTTACCTGCGGAGACGCAGAGAAGACCCCACATCTACTGCAGATGTGGAGGACAGACATCACTGATCTCTCTGACGAACAATGGGAACTGGCAATTCAAAACTATATACCAACAGTGATCTCGGCTAGGGATAGATTTATCCAACTCAAATTCATACACAGAGCTTATTATACACCACAGAAGCTAGCACGGATATATCCTACGCAATCAGAGCAATGTACAAAATGTCAGCAGTCGGTAGGGACGTTTTACCATGTCATCTGGGAATGTCCTGTCATCCAGGAGTACTGGAGGAAAGTGGTTGAGGAAATTAACTATGTCACCAATCTTTCTGTACCCTTGGATCCTAAGATTCTTATCTTGGGAATTACTGAATTGATAACTCACTCCACATACGACAAATTACTATTATTTTATTTATGCTTTTATGCTAGAAAAGCCCTCCTCCAACAATGGAAACTAATGACTCCTCCCACGGTGAATCAATGGCGTGCCCTGGTGGAAGCGGTGCTACCCTTGTACAAATTAACGTATATCGGTCGCAAATGTCCCCAAAAATTTGACAAGGTGTGGAAATCATGGGTGAGCACTAGATCATCTTCGGTTTGACCCGGCCCACGAAGATAGCTCAGTAAATAAGGATACTGATGGGTATATGGGTTGACTAACCAGGCCTTGAAATATTTCTTACAAACGGGTGATAGAGATAACACTCGCTTACCCAGTATGACTGAGACAGAAATCACAGGAACCTATAGGTGAAGCCCTCTACCTCCCCAAAGAAGCCCTGTATGAACGCTGAGCCCCTCTGTTCATGTGTACCCAACTAACAAGCCTAATTGATTTGTCATAATCAAGTATATGCCTGAGAAGACACAATAATATAGCTAGGTATAATATAATCCCCTTTCCTCCTCCCACTATTCCCCATCAAGTATATGGTCAATTATATGGACACTTTTCTATACCAGCACATAGGCCAGGCCAGAATGCCATGATCCGAATTATACTTCGGAGCAGATCTTTGTAGCATCATCAAATTACATCCGCCCTATTCAATTGTGATCTATTATTTTTTTCTAGATAGGTTACATTTCTAAGATATAGTTATGATGTACCGTGTTTTGTTTGTTTTCTTTTGTATTATTTTTGTATTTGTTATAAATAAAAACTTTTCTGTTAAAAAAAAAAATATATATATGTTTTGGTGTATAGCCTATCTCCATTTTTGAAGATTTCCAGATCTAGATATTCGATTTTTTCCTGGCTCCATTTCCCTGTAAAGGTGAGCCCATACTTATTGGCATCCAAGTTTTTAAAGAATTCTTCCAGATCTTCAGGTGTACCATCCCAAACGATAATGAGGTCGTCGATATACCTCCGGTAGAATTTGAGTTGGGGAATATTTCTTCCGTACAGATATTCCTCCTCCCACATATTTATAAGCAAATTTGCAACACTAGGTGCATACCGTGCCCCCATTTCAACTCCTTTTTGCTGGACGTAATAGCTGTGATTGTGCCAGAAATAGTTGCAGCTCATAGCCATCTCCAAGCCTTCCAGTATGTAATCAATTTGTGCTTGCCTCATATTGGTTTGTTCATGCAGAGCTTTCTGTACTCCCAGTAATCCGTCGTTTTGTACGATACTGGTGTAGAGAGAGTTTACATCAACCGTGGCTAGTATGTAATTCTGGACTCCGTCCAGTTCTTGCAGATCCTGTAGGAGTTGTGAGCTGTCACCTAAATATGATTTGCCTGTACATACCAATGGTTTTAAAAATATGTCTAAATATTCACCTAGCCTCGAAAAAATGGAATTTATCCCACTGACAATGGGTCTTCCAGGGGGCTTTACCAGCCTTTTGTGAATTTTTGGGGTGTAGTAGATTATCGGGGTCTTCGTGGAGTTAGACACTAGGTATTCTGCCTCTAAGGTATTTAATATTCCGATGTTCTTGCCTTTCTTCACATAGGCCTTCAATCTTTTTTGATACATCTTCTTAGGGTTCCCTTTTAACTTTTTGTAAGTATTTTCCACTGATAACAGATTCTCCATTTCTTCTTCATAGTCATCCTTGTTGAGGATAACCAATCCTCCCCCCTTATCTGCTGGACGGATGACAACTTGTTTATTTTTACTTAGTGTGTTAATAATTTTCCAAATGCTTTTAGCTTTGTGATTGCTTCTTTTATCAAGCTTCTTTAAATGTTCTTCCACCATTTTTTTGAAGGCTGTCATACATTGGTTGCCCGGAGTGTTTGGGTTGTAGATAGACTTTTTTTTAAGTTGGGTGTGTACATATAATGACTCCTCCTTAGGTCGCGGATTTTCATTAAGCGCAAAATGTTTTTTAAGGTTAAGCTTACGCATACATTTTTGCAAAAAGAGAGTTCTGACCAGAAGTAGCAAATTGAAATGGGTATGCCACATCCCTTAGTACAATAAACAAAAAACAAACTATTCCCCTAAGTTGGGATTTTGGAGGCATTACCACAAAAAGTATATAATAGTAAAAAATGTTTTATTACAAAAACAGAAAATATGACACAAAGTGTTCAAAGTATACCCTAGTACACATAGAAATACAGATAGAGAATTGCATCGGGAGTGCAGGTAACATCAAAGGGTGGTATACATAACATATGACAATAAATGTAAAACAAGCTGATGTGAAGAGATGGAGTGGGTCTCACTAAAACCAACGCGTTTCGGGGATTCCTTCGTCAGGGTTTGACGAGTGAGAGTCACCACCCAATGCAAAAAATAAAGTAAAAGAAAAAACGAACAATCAGCGCATAAAATCAGCCTTGCTGTGGTGTCCCAAGTCGCATGCCCGTGCTAGAAGTCCAATAGTAGGTATGCAGGATACTCTGATTAAATCCGTAGAGGGAGTGCTCTACCCCTATACGCTGAAAAGACACCGCGTCCAAAAGAAGTCCGGTGACCGGAGGTGGACGGTGCACCAGTGCTGCGCTCTGGGCTGCTACAGGTGCCTATTCCCTGGCCAACCCATAAACTGGTTCAATGCCATATGAGCCTCTCCTCCCTTCCTTACATCACACACTGTAGGTGTCCCTCCCAGTTCCAAATCGCAGGTCCGAAGATCCTATTGGACCCCAGCCTGCGCACAGGCACTGCGCCCCTTTTGGACGCGGTGTCTTTTCAGCGTATAGGGGTAGAGCACTCCCTCTACGGATTTAATCAGAGTATCCTGCATACCTACTATTGGACTTCTAGCACGGGCATGCGACTTGGGACACCACAGCAAGGCTGATTTTATGCGCTGATTGTTCGTTTTTTCTTTTACTTTATTTTTTGCATTGGGTGGTGACTCTCACTCGTCAAACCCTGACGAAGGAATCCCCGAAACGCGTTGGTTTTAGTGAGACCCACTCCATCTCTTCACATCAGCTTGTTTTACATTTATTGTCATATGTTATGTATACCACCCTTTGATGTTACCTGCACTCCCGATGCAATTCTCTATCTGTATTTCTATGTGTACTAGGGTATACTTTGAACACTTTGTGTCATATTTTCTGTTTTTGTAATAAAACATTTTTTACTATTATATACATACATTTTTGCAGATCAATATAGGCTTCAAATTTGTTCAGAGATTTCTCTGGTGCATACTTCAATCCTAAATCAAGGACTTTCATCTCTTCATCGGTAAATTGGGCGGAACTTAAATTAAAAATTCCCTTGCCTAATACTCCCTTCTTCTTTTTCTTTCTCCCCCCTCTGGTTCCTCTAGTCTGTTTTCTCTTTCCATAGGTCTTTGAGTTGTTCCTGTATTCCTTCCTAGTTGGTAGTTCCCAATTCTCCCAGGGGTTCCGTATGTTCTCCTCCCTGGGTACTCTCCGCGTTGGTGATCTTCCCTTGGGTGCTCGTGTTCTCCCCTGTTTCCATTTCTTCCTCTCCACGTTCGATTTCTGTAGGGGACGTGGGCTTTCCACCTTTCTGGTGGTTGGTCTTTGCGACCTTACATAGTTACATAGTTACATAGTAGGTGAGGTTGAAAAAAGACACAAGTCCATCAAGTCCAACCTATGTGTGTGATTATGTGTCAGTATTACATTACATATCCCTGTATATTGCGGTCATTCAGGTGATTATCTAATAGTTTCTTGAAGCTATCAATGCTCCCCGCTGAGACCACCGCCTGTGGAAGGGAATTCCACATCCTTGCCGCTCTTACAGTAAAGAACCCTCTACGTAGTTTAAGGTTAAACCTCTTTTCTTCTAATTGTAATGAGTGGCCACGAGTCTTATTAAACTCTCTTCTGCGAAAAAGTTTTATCCCTATTGTGGGGTCACCAGTACAGTATTTGTAAATTGAAATCATATCCCCTCTCAAGCGTCTCTTCTCCAGAGAGAATAAGTTCAGTGCTCGCAACCTTTCCTCATAACTAAGATCCTCCAGACCCTTTATTAGCTTTGTTGCCCTTCTTTGTACTCGCTCCATTTCCAGTACGTCCCTCCTGAGGACTGGTGCCCAGAACTGGACAGCATACTCCAGGTGCGGGCGGACCAGAGTCTTGTAGAGCGGGAGAATTATCGTTTTATCTCTGCAGTTGATCCCCCTTTTAATGCATGCCAATATTCTGTTTGCTTTATTAGCAACAGCTTGGCATTGCATGCCATTGCTGAGCCTATCATCCACTAGGACCCCCAAGTCCTTTTCCATCCTAGATTCCCCCAGAGGTTCTCCCCCCAGTGTATAGATTGCATTCATATTTTTGACACCCAAATGCATTATTTTACATTTTTCTACATTGAACCTCATTTGCCATGTAGTCGCCCACCCCATTAATTTGTTCAGGTCTTTTTGCAAGATTTCCACATCCTGCGGAGAAGTTATTGCCCTGCTTAGCTTAGTATCGTCTGCAAATACAGAGATGGAACTGTTTATCCCATCCTCCAGGTCGTTTATGAACAAATTAAATAGGATTGGTCCCAGCACAGAACCCTGGGGGACCCCACTACCCACCCCTGACCATTCTGAGTACTCCCCATTTATCACCACCCTCTGAACACGCCCTTGTAGCCAGTTTTCAATCCATGTACTCACCCTATGGTCCATGCCAACGCACCTTATTTTGTACAGTAAACGTTTATGGGGAACTGTGTCAAATGCTTTTGCAAAATCCAGATACACCACATCTACGGGCCTTCCTTTATCTAGATGGCAACTCACCTCCTCATAGAAGGTTAATAGATTGGTTTGGCAAGAACGATTCTCCATGAATCCATGCTGATTACTGCTAATGATATCATTCTTATTACTAAAATCTTGTATATAGTCCCTTATCATCCCCTCCAAGAGTTTACATACTATTGATGTTAGGCTAACTGGTCTGTAATTCCCAGGGATGTTTTTTGGGCCCTTTTTAAATATTGGTGCTACATTGGCTTTTCTCCAATCAGCTGGTACCATTCCAGTCAATATACTGTCTGTAAAATTTAGGAACAACGGTCTGGCAATCACCTGACTGAGTTCCCTAAGTACCCTCGGATGCAAGCCATCTGGTCCCGGTGATTTATTAATGTTAAGTTTCTCAAGTCTAATTTTAATTCCGTCCTCTGTTAACCATGTAGGTGCTTCCTGTGTTGTGTCATGAGGATAAACACTGCAGTTTTGGTTACTGAAGCCCCCCAATTCACTCGTGAAGACTGAGGAGAAGAATAAATTCAATACCTCTGCCATCTCCCCATCCTTTGTAACCAGATGTCCTTCCTCATTCTTTATGGGGCCAATATGGTCTGTCCTCCCTTTTTTACTGTTTACATACTTAAAGAATTTCTTGGGATTTTTTTTGCTCTCCTCCGCTATGTGTCTTTCATGTTCTATCTTAGCCATCCTAATTGCACCCTTACATTTCTTATTGCATTCTTTATAAATTCTGAATGCTGTGGATGATCCCTCAACCTTGTATTTTTTGAAGGCCTTCTCCTTTGCTTTTATATGCATTTTTACATTGGAGTTAAGCCATCCAGGATGTTTGTTCGCTCTTTTAAATTTATTACCCAATGGGATACATTGGCTAATGCCCTTATTTAATATGCTCTTAAAGCAAACCCATCTCTCCTCTGTATTCTTTGTTCCTAAAATTTTATCCCAATTTATGCCTTTTAGCCAGGTTTGTAGTTTAGGGAAGTTGGCTCTTTTGAAATTCAGTGTCTTTGTGTTCCCTTCATGTCTCATATTTGTGTGATTTATACTGAAACTAATTGACCTGTGATCGCTGTTACCTAAATTACCCCGTATTTCCACATCTGTTATCAGGTCTGTATTGTTGGTAATCAGTAGATCTAGTAATGTTTTATTTCTAGTTGGTGCGTCTACCATCTGACCCATAAAATTGTCCTGTAAGACATTAAGGAACTGGCGAGCCTTAAATGAATGCGCGGTTCCCTCCGCCCAGTCTATGTCTGGATAATTAAAATCCCCCATTATGATAACACTTCCCATCCTTGCTGCTAATCCAATTTGTGATAGGAGATCCGTCTCCACTCCCTCCCTCAGGTTAGGGGGCCTATAGCATACTCCCAGTATTATTTTCCCCTTAGCTTCATCCCTTTGGAGCTCTACCCATAAAGATTCCACCTCCTCCCTAGCCCCCTCAGTGATGTCATCTCTCACATTCACTTGTACATTATTCTTGATATATAGGCATACCCCTCCCCCTTTTTTACCCTCTCTATCCTTGCGGTATAGGGTATACCCTTGAATGTTTGCCAGCCAATCATGAGAGCTGTTGAACCAGGTCTCTGAAATTCCCACAAAATCCAAATCCTCCTTGTACAACAGTATCTCTAGTTCACCCATCTTGTCCGCCAGGCTCCTGGCATTGGTGAACATTGGTGACCTCGCCTGGGAAAACCCCTCTGCTCTGCATAATAACTCCTTTCTGGAATTTCTTCATAATCCCCATAATCTCTCCCATTGGGGGGTAATCTCGCTCCATAAGTGTTGAATATCTATTGTACGTGGGCACATTATAACTGGGTGTATGTGAAATTCCATGTTCATTAATAGGTTGATGGTAGGTTCTTCTTTTCTCCCACCTCTTTGGAGGTCGATTAGGTGTTCTATATGCTACGACATTCGTAGGCCTAGAATTAGTTCTAATCCTGGGTTGTGGGGTGTTAAAGATTGGTATCTTCCACCTCTAGTTGGGCGATTTGCCATTTGTAAACTTTCATATTGTTGTAATCTGCCAAGTCTCGTTTATATTTCTTTAATTTCTTTGTCTGTATGCTAATATCATACTTTTTAAGGATATCTTGAAGCTCCTTTTCCTTATCTTTGTATTCCCTCTGATTTACAAAAGGTAGTAATTGATTTTTAATTTCAGCTAGGTGTGTTTCAACCCCTTTTAATTTGAATTGTCTTCTTTTAATGATCTTATGTAGTAGTTTGTTTTCACATCCATTACAAAAGGAGTACCATTCCTCCATGAGTTCTGGATCCTCAATGCCATCATTCGGGTTAATATCCCACCTGAGTCTCCTCGGTGCCATTTTAGCATTGATGTAGTTTTCTAGTGTGGCTATGTCCCACCACACTCTTAATTGTTTTTCCATGGTATGTCTCAACTGCTTCATTAAGCCTTGCATATCATGGGTGTGACTAACTAGTTCTTGATTGAATAGACCTGCTAGGTCAATATTTCTATTGCCCATATATCCAAATCTATCCATAGCAGCAATTTAAAAGCACACACTAAAAGTGTGGCCAATGGTATAAGTGAAGTTGAAAAAAATCGTGCTTAGGACAAGTCTATAGGCCAAGTGTTTACAGGTTGCTGCCTCCCTTAAACAGAGACACTCCCTAGGAATGTCCTGCAGAAATAAGAAATATTAGGGGATACCCGAAAGACCTGTTTGGCTCAGCCTATACAGGGAACGTTGTATAAACGTAATTTTATATATATCACAAGATTTCAAACCAATATGGGTGAAAGGGTGCTGTAATTAAATGGAAAACGGAAAATGTTGCAGAGTCACACTCAATTGGCTAAAGTACATATGTGTGGGTCAGTATATAATCGCATACAGAGATAATCAGAAAAGACTCTGTATGTGCTACAATATCATATGCTTTTCATAGGACAGTGTAGTTTTACCCATCACAACACACATTCAGCACTTAGTACAAAATAAAGACATCTAGTTTATAGCGACAAAAATGCATGAAACATGCGTGGATCCACTTATGTTGGTTCCTATGGGGAAAAGGATTCCATATACAATATCGCAACAGTATCTCTATGTCTCAGTGCACATATAGTTCATATGTTGTAGCAATTGCACAAATGTGTAATAGTCTCATGTATTTCATGCGGCAATCAGACTTGATATTATCCCCAAAGTGACTTGGTGTGTACAGGTGTACAGATTGCTCACTCACCAGATGTCGGAACCCCTACAGGGGTATCAGGCCTGTAATGCTGCACGGAAGACTGCTACTGCTGCGATGCTTCAGATGGCTCCAATGATCATGTTGCAATTAGCCCAGATGTCGGAACCCCTACAAGGGTATCAGGCCTGTAATGCTGCACGGAAGACTGCTACTGCTGCGATGCTTCAGATGGCTCCAATGAGCATGTTGCAGTTAGCCCTCATATCAGGGAAAGAAAAAGGATTCCATAGTATAATATAGTCCCAAAAAGTATTTATTTAAAAAGTAGTATAAAAGACAAAAAAATATAAAATAAAACAAAAATAAAAATAAAAAAAGTTGCAAACATCCAACAGGTCGCTTTCGTTCACCCCCCCTTGGCCACTGGGGAGGGATATGACTCAAAAGTGGGTTTCGTTGGTGTTTGGTTGTTCAGTCACTGAAACCCAAGCAGGTACAAGTGGGGGAAGTAGCGATCAGCTGGAGATGTATTCCTCCCACTGTGCTGCCAGGAAGTGATGTGTAGGCGCAGGTCCGTCGTGCGCGCTTCGTTCTCTAACGTCTTCAGTGGCGGTAGCAAATCTTCTTCCGCTCCCAAAAGTTTCAGCTCCTTCATACTTTCACCTACAGATGCCAAACAAACTGTAAAATGTTCACAAAATATTCAGCTATCTGGATATATATTTTCAGTTTGATATCTTTTACAGTTTTTGAGAAAAAGCTTTTTGTTTAGAGGTCATTTCAGGAAATTTTAGCCATTAATCAGAGTGTACTGTGTTTGTTTTGTTGCCATGGTTACCAAAGCTTCTGTTATACATGGGGGGAGGTGGCTGGAGCATCTCAGCTCTGATTACAGAGCCCGGGGGAGGGGACAGACACACCATATACTGATTTATAATAGAGGAATATGATAGGGCAGTTTTGATTGGGCAATTCTGATGGGGCAGTTTTGATGGTGGCAATATGATGGGGCAGTTTTGATGGTGGCAATATGATGGGGCAGTTTTGAAGGTGGCAATATGATGGGGCAGTTTTGAAGGTGGCAATATGATGGGGCAGTTTTGAAGGTGGCAATATGATGGGGCAGTTTTGATGGCAATATGATGGGGGCAGTTTTGCTGGGGGCCGTTTTAGCAATTCAGCATTCCCACGCATTTTCCCCAGGAAATGCATTTTCTAGTTTATTTTTATTATTCCGTACGTTTTTTGGCTCTGCGTAACTTCTGCATACTTTCAGCTATTAAAACCATTCAACTATTAAAATGTTTGTCTCTTTTAGCTGATGTGTGCTCTTTTTCAACTTTTTTTCTACCATTTATACTTTTTAAAATATTAAGCTTTTTAACACTTTTTTTAACATTGAAGTCAATGGGAGCATGCTTCAGATCCTTAAAATCTTCTTCCCCTCCCAAAAGTTTCAGCTCCTTCATACTTTCACCTACAGATGCCAAACAAACTTTAAAATGTTCACAAAATATTCAGCTATCTGGCTAGCTGCTTTTCAGTTTGATATCTTTTACAGTTTTTGAGAAAAAGCTTTTTGTTTAGAGGTCATTTCAGGAAATTTTAGCCATTAATCAGAGTGTACTGTGTTTGTTTTGTTGCCATGGTTACCAAAGCTTCTGTTATACACAGGGGGGTAGGTGGCTGGAGCATCTCAGCTCTGAATACAGAGCCCGGGGGAGGGGACAGACACACCATGTACTGATTTATAATAGAGGAATATGATGGGGCAGTTTTGATGGGACAATTATGATGGGTCAGTTTTGATGGTGGCAATATGATGGGGCAGTTTTGATGGGACAATTCTGATGGGGCAGTTTTGATGGTGGCAATATGATGGGGCAGTTTTGATGGGGTCAATTTTAATGGAGCAGTTTTAAAGGTGGCAATATGATGGGGCAGTTTTGATGGTGGCAATATGATGGGGCAGTTTTGATGGGGCAGTTTTGATGGTGGCAATATGATGGGGCAGTTTTAATGGGGACAATTTTGATGGGGCAGTTTTGATGGCAGTATGATGGGGCAGTTTTGATGGCGGCCATTTTAGCAATTTAGCTATTCAGCATTCCCACGCATTTTCCCCAGGAAATGCATTTTCTAGTTAGTGGGAATGCTTTAGCAGTCCCACTATTGTTATTCAATTTTATTTATTTTTAATTAGTGGGACTGCTTTAGCAGTCCCACTATTGTTATTCGTTTTTTAGTGGGAATGCTTTAGCAGTCCCACTATTGTTATTCGATTTTATTTATTATTTTTAATCTACTTAATTTTAATTTTAATTTTATTCCGTACGTTTTTTGGCTCTGCGTAACTTCTGCATACTTTCAGCTATTAAAACCATTCAACTATCAAAATGTTTGCCTCTTTTAGCTGATGTGTGCTCTTTTTCAACTTTTTTTCTACCATTTATACTTTTTAAAATATTAAGCTTTTTAACACTTTTTTTAACATTGAAGTCAATGGGAGCATGCTTGAAATCCTTAAATTCTTCTTCCGCTCCCAAAAGTTTCAGCTCCTTCATACTTTCACCTAGAGACACCAAACAAACTTTAAAATGTTCACAAAATATTCAGCTATCTGGCTATATCTTTTCAGTTTGATATCTTTTACAGTTTTTGAGAAAAAGCTTTTTGTTTAGAGGTCATTTCAGGAAATTTTAGCCATTAATCAGAGTGTACTGTGTTTGTTTTGTTGCCATGGTTACCAAAGCTTCTGTTATACACAGGGGGGGAGGTGGCTGGAGCATCTCAGCTCTGATTACAGAGCCCGGGGGGAGGGGACAGACACACCATGTACTGATTTATAATAGAGGAATATGATGGGGCAGTTTTGATGGGGCAGTTTTGATGGTGGCAATATGATGGGGCAGTTTTGATGGGGACAATTTTTATGGAGCAGTTTTAAAGGTGGCAATATGATGGGGCAGTTTTGATGGGGGCAGTTTTGATGGTGGCAATATGATGGGGCAGTTTTAATGGGGACAATTTTGATGGGGCAGTTTTGATGGCAGTATGATGGGGCAGTTTTGATGGCGGTCTGTTTAGCAATTTAGCTATTCAGCAATTATTTTTGAAAAAAAAAATATTTTTGAAAAAAAAAATTACTTTTGAAAAAAAAAATTACTTTTAGTTTTGATGGGGCAATTCTGATGGGGCAGTTTTGATGGGGACAATTTTGATGGAGCAGTTCTAATGGGGCAGTTTTGATGGCAATATGATGGGGGCAGTTTTGATGGTGGCAATATGATGGGGCAGTTTTGATGGTGGTAATATGATGGGGCAATTCTGATGGGGCAATTCTGATGGGGCAGTTTTGATGGTGGCAATATGATGGGGCAGTTTTGATGGGGCAATTCTGATGGTGGCAATATGATGGGACATTTTTGATGGAGCAATTCTGATGGGGCAGTTTTGATGGTGGCAATATGATGGGGCAGTTTTAATGGGGACAATTTTGATGGGGCAGTTTTGATGGCTGCCGTTTTAGCAATTTAGCTATTCAGCATTCCCACGCATTTTCCCCAGGAAATGCATTTTCTAGTTTATTATTTTTCTTCTTATTCCGTACGTTTTTTGGTTCTGGTAACTTCTGCATACTTTCAGCTATTAAAACCATTCAACTATTAAAATGTTCGTCTCTTTTAGCTGAGGTGTGCTCTTTTTCAACTTTTTTTCTACCATTTATACTTTTTAAAATATTAAGCTTTTTAACACTTTTTTTAACATTGAAGTCAATGGGAGCATGCTTGAAATCCTTAAATTCTTCTTCTGCTCCCAAAAGTTTCCGCTCCTTCATACTTTCACCTAGAGACACCAAACAAACTTTAAAATGTTCACAAAATATTCAGCTATCTGGCTATATCTTTTCAGTTTGATATCTTTTACAGTTTTTGAGAAAAAGCTTTTTGTTTAGAGGTCATTTCAGGAAATTTTAGCCATTAATCAGAGTGTACTGCGTTTGTTTTGTTGCCATGGTTACCAAAGCTTCTGTTATACACAGGGGGGAGGTGGCTGGAGCATCTCAGCTCTGATTACAGAGCCTGGGGGGAGGGGACAGACACACCATGTACTGATTTATAATAGAGGAATATGATGGGGCAGTTTTGATGGGGTAAATCTGATGGGGCAGTTTTGATGGTGGCAATATGATGGGGCAATTCTGATGGGGACAATTTTTATGGAGCAGTTTTAAAGGTGGCAATATGATGGGGCAGTTTTGATGGTGGCAATATGATGGGGCAGTTTTAATGGGGACAATTTTGATGGGGCAGTTTTGATGGCAGTATGATGGGGCAGTTTTGATGGCGGTCGTTTTAGCAATTTAGCTATTCAGCAATTACTTTTGAAAAAAAAAATTTTTGAAAAAAAAAAATTTTTGAAAAAAAAAAATTTTTGAAAAAAAAATATATTTTTGAAAAAAAAAAATCATTTTTGAAAAAAAAAATATATATTTTTGAAAAAAAAATTATTTTTGAAAAAAAAAAAATTTTGAAAAAAAAATTATTTTTGAAAAAAAAAAATATTTTTGAAAAAAAAAAATATTTTTGAAAAAAAAAAATTATTTTTGAAAAAAAAAAAATATTTTTGAAAAAAAATTATTTTTGAAAAAAAAAAATATATATATTTTTGAAAAAAAAATTCATTTTTGAAAAAAAAAAATACTTTTGAAAAAAAAAATTACTTTTAGTTTTGATGGGGCAATTCTGATGGGGCAGTTTTGATGGGGACAATTTTGATGGGGCAATTCTGATGGGGCAGTTTTGATGGCGGCCGTTTTAGCAATTTAGCTATTCAGCATTCCCACGCATTTTCCCCAGGAAATGCATTTTCTAGTTTTAATTGTAATTTTATTCCGTACGTTTTTTGGTTCTGCGTAACTTCTGCATACTTTCAGCTATTAAAACCATTCAACTATCAAAATGTTCGTCTCTTTTAGCTGAGGTGTGCTCTTTTTCAACTTTTTTTCTACCATTTATAATTTTTAAAATATTAAGCTTTTTATCACTTTTTTTAACATTGAAGTCAATGGGAGCATGCTTCAGAAACTTAAAATCTTCTTCCGCTCCCAAAAGTTTCAGCTCCTTCATACTTTCACCTACAGACCCCAAAAAAACTTTAAAATGTTCACAAAATATTCAGCTATCTGGCTATATCTTTTCAGTTTGATATCTTTTACAGTTTTTGAGAAAAAGCTTTTTTTTTAGAGGTCATTTCAGGAAATTTTAGCCATTAATCAGAGTGTACTGTTTGTTTTGTTGCCATGGTTACCAAAGCTTCTGTTATACACAGGGGGGAAGGTGGCTGGAGCATCTCAGCTCATTACAGAGCCCGGGGGAGGGGACAGACACACCATGTACTGATTTATAATAGAGGAAAATGATGGGGCAGTTTTGATGGTGGCAATATGATGGGGCAGTTTTGATGGGGCAATTCTGATGGGACAGTTTTGATGGGGCAATTCTGATTGGGCAGTTTTGATGGCAATATGATGGAGGCAGTTTTGATGGTGGCAACATGATGGGGCAGTTTTGATGGTGGCAATATGATGGGGCAGTTTTGATGGGGCAGTTTTGATGGTGTCAATATGAAGGGGCAGTTTTGATGGAGACAATTTTGATGGGGCAGTTTTGATGGTGGCAAAATGATGGGGCAGTTTTGATGGTGGCAATATGATGGGGCAGTTTTGATGGGGACAATTTTTATGGAGCAGTTTTAAAGGTGGATATATGATGGGGCAGTTTTGCTGGGGGAAGTTTTGATGGTGGCAATATGATGGGGCAGTTTTGATAGGGCAATTCTGATGGGGCAGTTTTCATGGTGGCAATATGATGGGGCAGTTTTGATGGGGCAATTCTGATGGGGCAGTTTTGATGGTGGCAATATGATGGGGCAGTTTTAATGGGGACAATTTTGATGGGGCAGTTTTGATGGCAGTATGATGGGGCAGTTTTGATGGCGGTCGTTTTAGCAATTTAGCTATTCAGCAATTATTTTTGAAAAAAAAAAAATATTTTTGAAAAAAAAAATTATTTTTGAAAAAAAAAATATATTTTTGAAAAAAAAAATATATTTTTGAAAAAAAAAAAATTGGAAAAAAACAATATTTTTGAAAAAAAAAATTATTTTTGAAAAAAAAAAATTATTTTGAAAAAAAAAATTATTTTTGAAAAAAAAAAAATCATTTTTGAAAAAAAAAATCACTAAAAAAAAATTATTTTTGAAAAAATATATATATATATTTTTGAAAAAAAAAATTCATTTTTGAAAAAAAAAATTCATTTTTGAAAAAAAAAATTACTTTTGAAAAAAAAATTACTTTTAGTTTTGATGGGGCAATTCTGATGGGGACAATTTTGATGGGGCAATTCTAATGGGGCAGTTTTGATGGCAATATGATGGGGGCAGTTTTGATGGTGGCAATATGATGGGGCAGTTTTGATGGTGGTAATATGATGGGGCAATTCTGATGGGGCAGTTTTGATGGTGGCAATATGATGGGGCAGTTTTGATGGGGCATTTCTGATGGTGGCAATATGATGGGACAATTTTGATGGAGCAATTCTGATGGGGCAGTTTTGATGGCGGCCGTTTTAGCAATTTAGCTATTCAGCATTCCCACGCATTTTCCCCAGGAAATGCATTTTCTAGTTATTAGTGGGACTGCTTTAGCAGTCCCACTATTGTTATTCGTTTTTTTATTATTAGTGGGAGTGCTTTAGCAGTCCCACTATTGTTATTCGATTTTATTTATTTTAATAATTTTATTAATTTTATTCCGTACGTTTTTTGGTTCTGCGTAACTTCTGCATACTTTCAGCTATTAAAACCATTCAACTATCAAAATGTTTGTCTCTTTTAGCTGAGGTGTGCTCTTTTTCAACTTTTTTCTACCATTTATACTTTTTAAAATATTAAGCTTTTTATCACTTTTTTTAACATTGAAGTCAATGGGAGCATGCTTGAAATCCTTAAATTCTTCATCCGCTCCCAAAAGTTTCAGCTCCTTCATACTTTCACCTAGAGACACCAAAAAAACTTTAAAATGTTCACAAAATATTCAGCTATCTGGCTATATCTTTTCAGTTTGATATCTTTTACAGTTTTTGAGAAAAAGCTTTTTGTTTAGAGGTCATTTCAGGAAATTTTAGCCATTAATCAGAGTGTACTGTGCTTGTTTTGTTGCCATGGTTACCAAAGCTTCTGTTATACACAGGGGGGGAGGTGGCTGGAGCATCTCAGCTTTGATTACAGAGCCCGGGGGAGGGGACAGACACACCATGTACTGATTTATAATAGAGGAATATGATGGGGCAGTTTTGATAGGGCAGTTTTGATGGGACAATTCTGATGGGGCAATTATGATGGGGCAGTTTTGATGGTGGCAATATGATGGGGCAGTTTTGATGGGACAATTCTGATGGGGCAGTTTTGATGGTGGCAATATGATGGGGCAGTTTTAATGGGGACAATTTTGATGGGGCAATTCTGATGGGGCAGTTTTGATGGCAGTATGATGGGGCAGTTTTGATGGCGGCCATTTTAGCAATTTAGCTATTCAGCATTCCCACGCATTTTCCCCAGGAAATGCATTTTCTAGACAATTCTGATGGGGCAGTTTTGATGGTGGCAATATGACGGGCAGTTTTGATAGGGCAATTCTGATGGGGCAGTTTTGATGGTGGCAATATGATGGGGCAGTTTTGATGGTGGTAATATGATGGGGCAATTCTGATGGGGCAGTTTTGATGGTGGCAAAATGATGGGGCACTTTTGATGGGGCAATTCTGATGGTGGCAATATGATGGGACAATTTTGATGGAGCAATTCTGATGGGGCAGTTTTGATGGTGGCAATATGATGGGGCAGTTTTAATGGGGACAATTTTGATGGGGCAATTCTGATGGGGCAGTTTTGATAGCAGTATGATGGGGCAGTTTTGATGGCGGCTGTTTTAGCAATTTAGCTATTCAGCATACCCACGCATTTTCCCCAGGAAATGCATTTTCTAGTTTTTTTTCTTCTTATTCCGTACGTTTTTTGGTTCTGCGTAACTTCTGCATACTTTCAGCTATTAAAACCATTCAACTATTAAAATGTTCGTCTCTTTTAGCTGATGTGTGCTCTTTTTCAACTTTTTTTCTACCATTTATACTTTTTAAAATATTAAGCTTTTTAACACTTTTTTTAACATTGAAGTCAATGGGAGCATGCTTGAAATCCTTAAATTCTTCTTCCGCTCCCAAAAGTTTCAGCTCCTTCATACTTTCACCTAGAGACACCAAGCAAACTTTAAAATGTTCACAAAATATTCAGCTATCTGGCTATATCTTTTCAGTTTGATATCTTTTACAGTTTTTGAGAAAAAGCTTTTTGTTTAGAGGTCATTTCAGGAAATTTTAGCCATTAATCAGAGTGTACTGTGTTTGTTTTGTTGCCATGGTTACCAAAGCTTCTGTTATACACAGGGGGGAGGTGGCTGGAGCATCTCAGCTCTGATTACAGAGCCCGGGGGAGGGGACAGACACACCATGTACTGATTTATAATAGAGGAATATGATGGGGCAGTTTTGATGGGGTAATTCTGATGGGGCAGTTTTGATGGTGGCAATATGATGGGGCAGTTTTGATGGGGCAATTCTGATGGGGCAGTTTTGATGGTGGCAATATGATGGGGCAGTTTTGATGGGGACAATTTTTATGGAGCAGTTTTAAAGGTGGCAATATGATGGGGCAGTTTTAATGGGGACAATTTTGATGGGGCAGTTTTGATGGCAGTATGATGGGGCAGCAATTATTTTTGAAAAAAAAAAAATATTTTTGAAAAAAAAATATATTTTTGAAAAAAAAATATATTTTTGAAAAAAAATATATATATTTTTGAAAAAAAAATATATATTTTTGAAAAAAAAATTATTTTAGAAAAAAAAAATTATTTTTGAAAAAAAAAATTATTTTTGAAAAAAAAAAATTATTTTTGAAAAAAAAAATATATATTTTTGAAAAAAAAATTCATTTTTGAAAAAAAAAATACTTTTGAAAAAAAAAATTACTTTTAGTTTTGATGGGGCAATTCTGCTGGGGCAGTTTTGATGGGGACAATTTTGATGGGGCAATTCTAATGGGGCAGATTTGATGGCAATATGATGGGGGCAGTTTTGATGGTGGCAATATGATGGGGCAGTTTTGATGGGGCAATTCTGATGGTGGCAATATGATGGGACAATTTTGATGGAGCAATTCTGATGGGGCAGTTTTGATGGTGGCAATATGATGGGGCAGTTTTAATGGGGACAATTTTGATGGGGCAATTCTGATGGGGCAGTTTTGATGGCGGCCGTTTTAGCAATTTAGCTATTCAGCATTCCCACGCATTTTCCCCAGGAAATGCATTTTCTAGTTTTTCTTCTTCTTATTCCGTACGTTTTTTGGTTCTGCGTAACTTCTGCATACTTTCAGCTATTAAAACCATTCAACTATTAAAATGTTCGTCTCTTTTAGCTGATGTGTGCTCTTTTTCAACTTTTTTTCTACCATTTATACTTTTTAAAATATTAAGCTTTTTAACACTTTTTTTTAACATTGAAGTCAATGGGAGCATGCTTGAAATCCTTAAATTCTTCTTCCACTCCCAAAAGTTTCAGCTCCTTCATACTTTCACCTAGAGACACCAAGCAAACTTTAAAATGTTCACAAAATATTCAGCTATCTGGCTATATCTTTTCAGTTTGATATCTTTTACAGTTTTTGAGAAAAATCTTTTTGTTTAGAGGTCATTTCAGGAAATTTTAGCCATTAATCAGAGTGTACTGTGTTTGTTTTGTTGCCATGGTTACCAAAGCTTCTGTTATACACAGGGGGGAGGTGGCTGGAGCATCTCAGCTCTGATTACAGAGCCCGGGGGAGGGGACAGACACACCATGTACTGATTTATAATAGAGGAATATGATGGGGCAGTTTTGATGGGGTAATTCTGATGGGGCAGTTTTGATGGTGGCAATATGATGGGGCAGTTTTGATGGGGCAATTCTGATGGGGCAGTTTTGATGGTGGCAATATGATGGGGCAGTTTTGATGGGGACAATTTTTATGGAGCAGTTTTAAAGGTGGCAATATGATAGGGCAGTTTTAATGGGGACAATTTTGATGGGGCAGTTTTGATGGCAGTATGATGGGGCAGCAATTATTTTTGAAAAAAAAAAAATATTTTTGAAAAAAAAAATATTTTTGAAAAAATATATATATATATTTTTGAAAAAAAATATATATTTTTGAAAAAAAAAATATTTTTGAAAAAAAAAAATTATTTTTGAAAAAAAAAAATCATTTTTGAAAAAAAAAAATATTTTTGAAAAAAAAAAATATTTTTGAAAAAAAAAATTATTTTTGAAAAAAAAAAATATATATTTTTGAAAAAAAAATTCATTTTTGAAAAAAAAAAATACTTTTGAAAAAAAAAATTACTTTTAGTTTTGATGGGGCAATTCTGATGGGGCAGTTTTGATGGGGACAATTTTGATGGGGCAATTCTAATGGGGCAGATTTGATGGCAATATGATGGGGGCAGTTTTGATGGTGGCAATATGATGGGGCAGTTTTGATGATGGTAATATGATGGGGCAATTCTGATGGGGCAGTTTTGATGGTGGCAATATGATGGGGCAGTTTTGATGGGGCAATTCTGATGGTGGCAATATGATGGGACAATTTTGATGGAGCAATTCTGATGGGGCAGTTTTGATGGTGGCAATATGATGGGGCAGTTTTAATGGGGACAATTTTCCCCAGGAAATGCATTTTCTAGTTTTTCTTCTTCTTATTCCGTACGTTTTTTGGTTCTGCGTAACTTCTGCATACTTTCAGCTATTAAAACCATTCAACTATTAAAATGTTCGTCTCTTTTAGCTGAGGTGTGCTCTTTTTCAACTTTTTTTCTACCATTTCTACTTTTTAAAATATTAAGCTTTTTAACACTTTTTTTTAACATTGAAGTCAATGGGAGCATGCTTGAAACCCTAAATTCTTCTTCCGCTCCCAAAAGTTTCAGCTCCTTCATACTTTCACCTAGAGACACCAAACAAACTTTAAAATGTTCACAAAATATTCAGCTATCTGGCTATATCTTTTCAGTTTGATATCTTTTACAGTTTTTGAGAAAAAGCTTTTTGTTTAGAGGTCATTTCAGGAAATTTTAGCCATTAATCAGAGTGTATGGTGTTTGTTTTGTTGCCATGGTTACCAAAGCTTCTGTTATACACAGGGGGGGAGGTAGCGGGAGCATCTCAGCTCTGATTACAGAGCCCGGGGGGAGGGGACAGACACACCATGTACTGATTTATAATAGAGGAATATGATGGGGCAGTTTTGATAGGGCAATTCTGATGGGGCAGTTTTGATGGTGGCAATATGATGGGGCAGTTTTGATGGTGGCAATATGATGGGGCAGTTTTAATGGGGACAATTTTGATGGGGCAGTTTTGATGGCGGTCGTTTTAGCAATTTAGCTATTCAGCAATTATTTTTGAAAAAAAAAAATATTTTTGAAAAAAAAAATATATTTTTGAAAAAAAAAATATATTTTTGAAAAAAAACTAAAAATTTTTTTTTAAAAAACAATATTTTTGAAAGAAAAAAAAAATTATTTTTGAAAAAAAAAAATTATTTTTGAAAAAAAAAATTATTTTTGAAAAAAAAAATCATTTTTGAAAAAAAAAAACATTTTTGAAAAAAAAAAAATATTTTTGAAAAAAAAAAAATTATTTTTGAAAAAAAAAATTATTTTTGAAAAAAAAAATTATTTTTGAAAAAAAATATATATATATATATTTGAAAAAAAATATATATATATTTTTGAAAAAAAAATTCATTTTTGAAAAAAAAAATTACTTTTGAAAAAAAAATTCATTTTAGTTTTGATGGGGCAATTCTGATGGGGACAATTTTGATGGGGCAATTCTAATGGGGCAGTTTTGATGGCAATATTTTGAAAAAAAAAATTACTTTTGAAAAAAAAATTACTTTTAGTTTTGATGGGGCAATTCTGATGGGGACAATTTTGATGGGGCAATTCTAATGGGGCAGTTTTGATGGCAATATGATGGGGGCAGTTTTGATGGTGGCAATATGATGGGGCAGTTTTGATGGTGGTAATATGATGGGGCAATTCTGATGGGGCAGTTTTGATGGTGGCAATATGATGGGGCAGTTTTGATGGGGCATTTCTGATGGTGGCAATATGATGGGACAATTTTGATGGAGCAATTCTGATGGGGCAGTTTTGATGGTGGCAATATGATGGGGCAGTTTTAATGGCGGCCGTTTTAGCAATTTAGCTATTCAGCATTCCCACGCATTTTCCCCAGAAAATGCATTTTCTAGTTTATTTTTAATTTTATTCCGTACGTTTTTTGGCTCTGCATAACTTCTGCATACTTTCAGCTATTAAAACCATTCAACTATTAAAATGTTCGTCTCTTTTAGCTGATGTGTGCTCTTTTTCAACTTTTTTTCTACCATTTATACTTTTTAAAATATTAAGCTTTTTAACACTTTTTTTTAACATTGAAGTCAATGGGAGCATGCTTCAGATCCTTAAAATCTTCTTCCGCTCCCAAAAGTTTCAGCTCCTTCATACTTTCACCTACAGACGCCAAACAAACTTTAAAATGTTCACAAAATATTCAGCTATCTGGATATATCTTTTCAGTTTGATATCTTTTTCAGTTTTTGAGAAAAAGCTTTTTGTTTAGAGGTCATTTCAGGAAATTTTAGCCATTAATCAGAGTGTACTGTGTTTGTTTTGTTGCCATGGTTACCAAAGCTTCTGTTATACACGGGGGGAGGTGGCTGGAGCATCTCAGCTCTGATTACAGAGCCCGGGGGAGGGGACAGACACACCATGTACTGATTTATAATAGAGGAATATGATGGGGCAGTTTTGATAGGGCAATTCTGATGGGGCAGTTTTGATGGTGGCAATATGATGGGGCAGTTTTGATGGTGGCAATATGATGGGGCAGTTTTCATGGCGGCAATATGATGGGGCAGTTTTGATGGTGGCAATATGATGGGGCAGTTTTGATGGCAATATGATGGGGGCAGTTTTGCTGGGGGCCGTTTTAGCAATTCAGCATTCCCACGCATTTTCCCCAGGAAATGCATTTTCCCCAGGAAATGCATTTTCTAGTTTATTTTTATTATTCCGTACGTTTTTTGGCTCTGCGTAACTTCTGCATACTTTCAGCTATTAAAACCATTCAACTATTAAAATGTTTGTCTCTTTTAGCTGATGTGTGCACTTTTTCAACTTTTTTTCTACCATTTATACTTTTTAAAATATTAAGCTTTTTAACACTTTTTTTTAACACTGGAGTCAATGGGAGCATGCTTCAGATCCTTAAAATCTTCTTCCCCTCCCAAAAGTTTCAGCTCCTTCATACTTTCACCTACAGATGCCAAACAAACTTTAAAATGTTCACAAAATATTCAGCTATCTGGCTATAGCTTTTCAGTTTGATATTTTTTTACAGTTTTTGAGAAAAAGCTTTTTGTTTAGAGGTCATTTCCGGAAATTTTAGCCATTAATCAGAGTGTACTGTGTTTGTTTTGTTGCCATGGTTACCAAAGCTTCATTTATACACGGGGAGGTGGCTGGAGCATCTCAGCTCTGATTACAGAGCCCAGGGGAGGGGACAGACACACCATGTACTGATTTATAATAGAGGAATATGATGGGGCAGTTTTGATGGGACAATTCTGATGGGGCAGTTTTGGTGGGACAATTCTGATGGGGCAGTTTTGATGGTGGCAATATGATGGGGCTGTTTTGATAGGGCAATTCTGATGGGGCAGTTTTGATGGTGGCAATATGATGGGGCAGTTTTGATGGGGCAGATGGGGCAGTTTTGATGGGGTAATTCTGATGGGGCAGTTTTGATGGCGGCAATATGATGGGGAAGTTTTGATGGCAATATGATGGGGGCAGTTTTGCTGGGGGCCGTTTTAGCAATTCAGCACTCCCACACATTTTCCCCAGGAAATGCATTTTCTAGTTTATTTTTATTATTCCGTACGTTTTTTGGCTCTGCGTAACTTCTGCATACTTTCAGCTATTAAAACCATTCAACTATTAAAATGTTCGTCTCTTTTAGCTGATGTGTGCACGTTTTCAACTTTTTTTCTACCATTTATACTTTTTAAAATATTAAGCTTTTTAACACTTTTTTTTAACATTGAAGTCAATGGGAGCATGCTTCAGATCCTTAAAATCTTCTTCCGCTCCCAAAAGTTTCAGCTCCTTCATACTTTCACCTACAGACGCCAAACAAACTTTAAAATGTTCACAAAATATTCAGCTATCTGGCTATATCTTTTCAGTTTGATATCTTTTACAGTTTTTGAGAAAAAGCTTTTTGTTTAGAGGTCATTTCAGGAAATTTTAGCCATTAATCAGAGTGTACTGTGTTTGTTTTGTTGCCATGGTTACCAAAGCTTCTGTTATAAACAGGGGGGAGGTGGCTGGAGCATCTGAGCTCTGATTACAGAGCCCGGGGGAGGGGACAGACACACCATGTACTGATTTATAATAGAGGAATATGATGGGGCACTTTTGATGAGACAATTCTGATGGGGCAGTTTTGATGGGACAATTCTGATCGGGCAGTTTTGATGGTGGCAATATGATGGGGCTGTTTTGATAGGGCAATTCTGATGGGGCAGTTTTGATGGTGGCAATATGATGGGGCAATTCTGATGGGGCAGTTTTGATGGGGCAATTCTGATGGGGACAATTTTGATGGGGCAATTCTAATGGGGCAGTTTTGATGGCAATATTTTGAAAAAAAAAATTACTTTTGAAAAAAAAATTACTTTTAGTTTTGATGGGGCAATTCTGATGGGGACAATTTTGATGGGGCAATTCTAATGGGGCAGTTTTGATGGCAATATGATGGGGGCAGTTTTGATGGTGGCAATATGATGGGGCAGTTTTGATGGTGGTAATATGATGGGGCAATTCTGATGGGGCAGTTTTGATGGTGGCAATATGATGGGGCAGTTTTGATGGGGCATTTCTGATGGTGGCAATATGATGGGACAATTTTGATGGAGCAATTCTGATGGGGCAGTTTTGATGGTGGCAATATGATGGGGCAGTTTTAATGGCGGCCGTTTTAGCAATTTAGCTATTCAGCATTCCCACGCATTTTCCCCAGAAAATGCATTTTCTAGTTTATTTTTAATTTTATTCCGTACGTTTTTTGGCTCTGCATAACTTCTGCATACTTTCAGCTATTAAAACCATTCAACTATTAAAATGTTCGTCTCTTTTAGCTGATGTGTGCTCTTTTTCAACTTTTTTTCTACCATTTATACTTTTTAAAATATTAAGCTTTTTAACACTTTTTTTTAACATTGAAGTCAATGGGAGCATGCTTCAGATCCTTAAAATCTTCTTCCGCTCCCAAAAGTTTCAGCTCCTTCATACTTTCACCTACAGACGCCAAACAAACTTTAAAATGTTCACAAAATATTCAGCTATCTGGATATATCTTTTCAGTTTGATATCTTTTTCAGTTTTTGAGAAAAAGCTTTTTGTTTAGAGGTCATTTCAGGAAATTTTAGCCATTAATCAGAGTGTACTGTGTTTGTTTTGTTGCCATGGTTACCAAAGCTTCTGTTATACACGGGGGGAGGTGGCTGGAGCATCTCAGCTCTGATTACAGAGCCCGGGGGAGGGGACAGACACACCATGTACTGATTTATAATAGAGGAATATGATGGGGCAGTTTTGATAGGGCAATTCTGATGGGGCAGTTTTGATGGTGGCAATATGATGGGGCAGTTTTGATGGTGGCAATATGATGGGGCAGTTTTCATGGCGGCAATATGATGGGGCAGTTTTGATGGTGGCAATATGATGGGGCAGTTTTGATGGCAATATGATGGGGGCAGTTTTGCTGGGGGCCGTTTTAGCAATTCAGCATTCCCACGCATTTTCCCCAGGAAATGCATTTTCCCCAGGAAATGCATTTTCTAGTTTATTTTTATTATTCCGTACGTTTTTTGGCTCTGCGTAACTTCTGCATACTTTCAGCTATTAAAACCATTCAACTATTAAAATGTTTGTCTCTTTTAGCTGATGTGTGCACTTTTTCAACTTTTTTTCTACCATTTATACTTTTTAAAATATTAAGCTTTTTAACACTTTTTTTTAACACTGGAGTCAATGGGAGCATGCTTCAGATCCTTAAAATCTTCTTCCCCTCCCAAAAGTTTCAGCTCCTTCATACTTTCACCTACAGATGCCAAACAAACTTTAAAATGTTCACAAAATATTCAGCTATCTGGCTATAGCTTTTCAGTTTGATATTTTTTTACAGTTTTTGAGAAAAAGCTTTTTGTTTAGAGGTCATTTCCGGAAATTTTAGCCATTAATCAGAGTGTACTGTGTTTGTTTTGTTGCCATGGTTACCAAAGCTTCATTTATACACGGGGAGGTGGCTGGAGCATCTCAGCTCTGATTACAGAGCCCAGGGGAGGGGACAGACACACCATGTACTGATTTATAATAGAGGAATATGATGGGGCAGTTTTGATGGGACAATTCTGATGGGGCAGTTTTGGTGGGACAATTCTGATGGGGCAGTTTTGATGGTGGCAATATGATGGGGCTGTTTTGATAGGGCAATTCTGATGGGGCAGTTTTGATGGTGGCAATATGATGGGGCAGTTTTGATGGGGCAATTCTGATGGGGCAGTTTTGATGGGGTAATTCTGATGGGGCAGTTTTGATGGCGGCAATATGATGGGGAAGTTTTGATGGCAATATGATGGGGGCAGTTTTGCTGGGGGCCGTTTTAGCAATTCAGCACTCCCACACATTTTCCCCAGGAAATGCATTTTCTAGTTTATTTTTATTATTCCGTACGTTTTTTGGCTCTGCGTAACTTCTGCATACTTTCAGCTATTAAAACCATTCAACTATTAAAATGTTCGTCTCTTTTAGCTGATGTGTGCACGTTTTCAACTTTTTTTCTACCATTTATACTTTTTAAAATATTAAGCTTTTTAACACTTTTTTTTAACATTGAAGTCAATGGGAGCATGCTTCAGATCCTTAAAATCTTCTTCCGCTCCCAAAAGTTTCAGCTCCTTCATACTTTCACCTACAGACGCCAAACAAACTTTAAAATGTTCACAAAATATTCAGCTATCTGGCTATATCTTTTCAGTTTGATATCTTTTACAGTTTTTGAGAAAAAGCTTTTTGTTTAGAGGTCATTTCAGGAAATTTTAGCCATTAATCAGAGTGTACTGTGTTTGTTTTGTTGCCATGGTTACCAAAGCTTCTGTTATAAACAGGGGGGAGGTGGCTGGAGCATCTGAGCTCTGATTACAGAGCCCGGGGGAGGGGACAGACACACCATGTACTGATTTATAATAGAGGAATATGATGGGGCACTTTTGATGAGACAATTCTGATGGGGCAGTTTTGATGGGACAATTCTGATCGGGCAGTTTTGATGGTGGCAATATGATGGGGCTGTTTTGATAGGGCAATTCTGATGGGGCAGTTTTGATGGTGGCAATATGATGGGGCAATTCTGATGGGGCAGTTTTGATGGGGCAATTCTGATGGGGCAGTTTTGATGGTGGCAATATGATGGGGCAGTTTTGATGGCAATATAATGGGGGCAGTTTTGCTGGGGGCCGTTTTAGCAATTCAGCATTCCCCAGGAAATGCATTTTCTAGTTCTTATTATTATTATAGCCAAATTTACCACCCTAACTCCTCCCACAGTTTTTACACTACATAGACAAGTAATATACCGAAATGTGCAGATTGTTCCCGAATGGTGTGGAACGTTTGTGGAACGTTTCGCCGAATGGTCACGAAATATCGTTTTTGCGGCAAAATTAGTCCCATAGGAATGAATGGCGAAATGTTCAAAACTAGAGTGGGAGGTGACAAAAGCTGACAACCCCATGATCATACCACCCTAACTCCTCCCACAGATTTTAAACTACATAGACAGTAATATATCGAAGGTGCGGATTGTTCCCGATTGGTGTGCTATTACTTTGTGGAACGTTTCGCCGAATTTTTCACGAAATATCGTAGTTTTTGTGGATAATTGGTCCCATAATGAATGGCAAAATGTGAATGTCATTTAATTGGTGTGCTATTACCTTGTAAAGCTGAAAAATACCAGTGTGAATCCGGAATCAATGTCATTTAATTGGTGTGCTATTACTTTGTGGAACGTTTCACCGAATGGTTCACGAAATATCGTCGTTTTTGCGGTGAAATTGATCCCATAGGAATGAATGGTGAAATGTTCAATCTCATTTAATTGGTGTGCTATTACCTTGTGGAACTTTGTGAAAAGCTGAAAAATACCAGTGTGAATCCGGCCTCAATGTCATTTAATTGGTGTGCTATTACTTTGTGGAACGTTTCGCCGAATGGTTCACGAAATATCGTCGTTTTTGCGGTGAAATTGTTTCCATAGGAATGAATGGTGAAATGTTCAAAACTAGAGTGGGAGGTGACAAAAGCTGACAACCCCATGATCAGCCAAAACATTATGACCACCCCATTATCAGCCAAAACATTATTACCCCCCCATGATCAGCCAAAACATTATGACCACGCCATAATCAGCCAAATCATTATGACCTCCCCATGATCAGCCAAAACATTATGTCCACCCCACGATCAGCCAAACCATTATGACCCCCCCATGATCAGCCAAAACATTATGACCACGGCATAATTAGCTAAATCATTATTACTATGCCATAATCAGCCAAAACATTATGTCCACCCCACGATCAGCCAAACCATTATGACCACAACATGATCAGCCAAAACATTATGACCACCCCATTATCAGCCAAAACATTATGACCACAACATGATCAGCCAAAATATTATGACCACCCCATGATCAGCCAAAACATTATGATCACCCCATGAAAAAAAAATTAAAAATAATTTTTGAAAAAAAAATCATTTTTGAAAAAAAAATACATATATTTTTGAAAAAAATAATCTTTTGAAAAAAAAAAATCATTTTTGAAAAAAAAATCATTAAAAAAAAAATGTTCAGCTCTTTCAGCTGATGATGGGACTTCAACTTTTTTACTACTATTTCTACTTTTTAAAATATTAAGCTTTTTAACACTTTTTACAGTTACTCCAGCCACTCCAACCACACAATCACTCAAGCCACTCCACCCAGTTACTCTGCCCACTCCAGTTGTAGAGGCAAGAACACTTTTCACAATTTCCCCAGAAATTGAAGCTTTTCTAGTTATTATTATTCTAGCCAAATTTACCACCCTAACTCCTCCCACAGTTTTTACACTACATACAATGTTTTGGCTGATCATGGGGGGGTCATAATGTTTTGGCTGATTATGGCGTGGTCATAATGATTTGGCTGATCATGGGGGGTCATAATGTTTTGGCTGATTATGGCGTGGTCATAATGTTTTGCCTGATCATGAAGGGGTCATAATGTTTTGGCTGATCATGGGGGGGTCAAAATGTTTTGGCTGATCATGGGGTGGTCATAATGTTTTGGCTGATCATGGGGTGGTCATAATGTTTTGGCTGATTATGGGGTGGTCATAATGTTTTGGCTGATCATGGGGGGGTCATGTTTTGGCTGATTATGGCGTGGTCATAATGATTTGGCTGATTATGGCGTGGTCATAATGATTTGGCTGATTATGGCATGGTCATAATGTTTTGGCTGATCATGGGGCGGTCATAATGATTTGGCTATGTTTAGGGGTACTGTTCCCAAATAAGGCCTAGCCCCCCCACCTACATAACAATTGGTCTTGTTATGTTTCTCTGCACTGAACCTCATCCACTCTAGCCACAAGTTGACATCTGAAAACCTGGTTTCTGCGGCCATCGTTTCCTTGAAGGTAGGGTCTGCTATGGCCACCATGTCCCCTAACTTCTGTGTATGGGGCTTCAAAGGGTTTGAGCTAGATGTGGATTGGGGAACTTCCCACTCAGGGTTATTGAACATATCTTTCAGTTGGAGAGGCTTTCTAAAACCGGAATACCCACTTCCCCACCATAGGCCCAGAACATAGGTCCCTCTGTTTTCTGGGCTAGGATTCTCAATGGTCAGCCTGAACTCTTTGGTGTAAGGCTGATCTGTGTGTTTGTTGATTGTCATTCTATCTAAGAGTGACTTCCCATTTTTGTCTTTTCTATTTCGGGCGTTTTCAGGTTTATACCCTCAGTTTGTACCCCCAGTGTTCCAACCCACTGCTCCCCAGGAATCACAGTTGTCACCCCAATAGGTGTCAGTGACGCATACATACACAGTCATGGGTCTTACTGCTTCATTCCAGGACCAGATCCCATACATAGTACCTGGAATTATCTGTTCATAAGAGGATATATAAGTGGCAACATGTGTATTGGATGAGTTATACCAGAACTGGGTTACACCATCTTTTTGTTTGATGGCTATCTCTTGCGCCTGGGCAACGATTACTATGAAAAGAATATACAGAATCATTTGGTTCCCTCGGCCTCTTCCTCAGGTAGGGACTTTCTTGCAGTGGGAGGCATGTGTTCACGTGTTCTTCCCGGCCACCTTGACTGATGTGGCACTTGTTAGGAGAACCCGGAGAGGACCATCATATCTGGGTTCAAGGGTGTGTTTTCTCACAAACTTCTTTACAAGGACCCAGTCTCTGGGGACCAACTTGTGTGATCCTGTATCTTGCTCAGGATCTGGAATGGAGGAGAATACTTCCAAATGGATATAGATTAATTCTCAAGATAAAGCAGTCACATAATCAGCTAATACATCAGATTGGAGCTGCAACTATTGTAGGAAATAACAACCTAGTCTGGGGCCGAACCAAACATTATCCCATAGGGTGACAGACCATGGTTTCCCCTTGGAGTGTACCTAACACTGAATAAGGAAATGGATAGGCTGTCTAAGGCCAACTCATTCCCGTTTCCTGAGACATTTTTAGCATTCTAGATTTTATTGTGCTGTTTAATCTTTCCACCTTCCCACTGCTCTGAGGATGGTATGGGGTGTGGAAAGATCATGTGACTCCTAAAGCTGCCCATATCTCTTTGGTTACTGAGACCATGAAAGCCGGCCCCTGGTCACTATCTATAACCTCTGGGACACCATACCTGCACACTGTTTTCGTTAAAAGTCTTTCAGCCGTGGTTTTTGCTGTCAATCAATGCATATTCATATCGGCCACTCTTTGAAATCTGGATGTGGTCGATCTGTATCCTTTGAAAGGGGTACTGGGCCTTTGCTAGATGCTTCAAAGGTACCTTTTCCGTTCTTCCTGGGTTACATTTAGCACAGATAGTGCATGACTTGCAAAAGTTGTTGGTAAGTGGTGTAATCCCCGGGGCTAAATAGTATTTATTGATCAGGGCATTCAAAGTTTTTTGACAGATGAGAGGCACCATGGGCCCACTGTACCATTGCAGGAAACATTGATTGTGGCAGACACGGCCTCTTGTTTAATTCCATGATCCCTTCAGTTTCTATGGCTCCTTTCTTGATCCACACTTCTTTTTCTTCTTTGTCAGCTGCATCTTGCTGCTCCTTGAGATGGGTCCTGCTCACAGGAGGGTTTTGTAGAATCATGGTGGTCTGTACAATTTCTTCAGGGGTATCCACTGTACCATCCAGAATGGGTGCATCCACTCCACTGACCACTTCTTGTGTTCTGTTTGCAGCTTGTTTCACAGCAGTGTCTGCCAGATGATTGCCTCATGCTTCTTGGGAATCCAGCTTGCCGCACGTCTCTACCTTAGGTATAGCCACTTGTGTTGGGAGGAGTAGAGCATCCATTAAGTCCTTGATAGATGCATTGTGTTTTACAGGTGTTCCTGCTGCTGTCAGGAACCCTCTGGTTTTCCGGATGTTCCCAAAATCGCAGGCAACACCAAAGGCGTATCTTGAGTCTGTATAGATGTTAGCTCTTTTTCCCCTCTGCCAATTTGCATGCCATGGTTAGGGCCTGGAGTTCTGGGCAGTAAGTCAGGATTCTCAAGGGCTGTTTCACTGACTGTCCGTAAATGTGAAGTCTCCATTTTTATCACCTTGAAACAGTCATGAGTGGTGAGGTGAGGTTCACTCTCCAAAAAGGTTCCCCCCTCGAGAAGTGGAAGTAGAGTGGATGGGTTGAGAGTATCACATCACAGGTCAATTCGTTTCAGTATAAATCACACAAATAGGAAACATAAAGGGAATACAAAGACACTGAATTTCAAAACAGCCAACTTCCCTAAACTACAAACCTTGCTAAAAGGCATAAATTGGGATAAAATATTAGGAACAAAGAATACGGAGGAGAGATGGGTTTGCTTTAAGAGCATATTAAATAAGGGCATTAGCCAATGTATCCCATTGGGTAATACATTTAAAAGAGCGAACAAAAATCCTGGATGGCTTAACTCCAATGTAAAAATGCATATAAAAGCAAAGGAGAAGGCCTTCAAAAAATACAAGGTTGAGGGATCATCCTCAGCATTCAGACTTTATAAAGAATGCAATAAGAAATGTAAGGGTGCCATTAGGACGGCTAAGATAAAACATGAAAGACACATAGCGGAGGAGAGAAAAAAACACCCCTGGGAATTACAGACCAGTTAGCCTAACATCAATAGTATGTAAACTCTTGGAGGGGATGATAAGGGACTATATACAAGATTTTAGTAATAAGAATGGTATCATTAGCAGTAATCAGCATGGATTCATGAAGAATCGTTCTTGCCAAACCAATCTATTAACCTTCTATGAGGAGGTGAGTTGCCATCTAGATAAAGGAAGGCCCGTAGACGTGGTGTATCTGGATTTTGCAAAAGCATTTGACACAGTTCCCCATAAACATTTACTGTACAAAATAAGGTGCGTTGACATGGACCATAGGGTGAGTACATGGATTGAAAACTGGCTACAAGGGCGTGTTCAGAGGGTGGTGATAAATGGGGAGTACTCAGAATGGTCAGGGGTGGGTAGTGGGGTTCCCCAGGGTTCTGTGCTGGGACCAATCCTATTTAATTTGTTCATAAACGATCTGGAGGATAGGATAAACAGTTCAATCTCTGTATTTGCAGACGATACTAAGCTAAACAGGGCAATAACTTCTCCGCAGGATGTGGAAATCTTGCAAAAAGACCTGAGCAAATTAATGGGGTGGGCGACTACATGGCAAATGAGGTTCAATGTAGAAAAATGTAAAATAATGCATTTGGGTGGCAAAAATATGAATGCAATCTATATACTGGGGGGAGGACCTCTGGGGGAATCTAGGATAAAAAAAAGGACCTGGGGGTCCTAGTAGATGATAGGCTCAGCAATGGCATGCAATGCCAAGCTGCTGCTAATAAAGCAAACAGAATATTGGCATTTATTAAAAGGGGGATTAACTCCAGAGATAAAACGATAATTCTCCCACTCTACAAGACTCTGGTCCGGCCGCACCTGGAGTATGCTGTCCAGTTCTGGGCACCAGTCCTCAGGAGGGATGTACTGGAAATGGAGCGAGTACAAAGAAGGACAACAAAGCTAATAAAGGGTCTGGAGGATCTTAGTTATGAGGAAAGGTTGCGAGCTCTGAACTTATTCTCTCTGGAGAAGAGACGCTTGAGAGGGGATATGATTTCAATTTACAAATACTGTACTGGTGACCCCACAATAGGGATAAAACTTTTTCGCAGAAGAGAGTTTAATAAGACTCGTGGCCACTCATTACAATTAGAAGAAAAGAGGTTTAACGTTAAACTACGTAGAGGGTTCTTTACTGTAAGAGCGGCAAGGATGTGGAATTCCCTTCCACAGGCGGTGGTCTCAGCGGAGAGCATTGATAGCTTCAAGAAACTATTAGATAATCACCTGAATGACCGCAACATACAGGGATATGTAATGAAATACTGACACATAATCACACACATAGGTTGGACTTGATGGACTTGTGTCTTTTTTCAACCTCACCTACTATGTAACTATGTAACATCAGAGGAGAGTGATGTTATCAGGGAGGAGCAAGGCACACTGGAGTCTGAGGTGTCTTGCTGAAGACAGGTGCTTGGGCTGTACTTGGTTTAGTATGGCAGTTATGTCATGAGGGGCTTTGGGCTTCAAAGATGACTCTGAAGCCACTGAGTCCAGTTGACAGGAGTAATACCCAATGGGTCTGAGTCTGTTGCCATGGGCCTGAGCCAAAACCCCTGTGGCATGTTATTGTCTCTCTGAGACAAACAGCTTGAAAGTATTTTAGTCCCAAAGCAGGGGCTGTTGAAAGGATCTCCTTCAGAGTTTCAAAATAGTCCACAGCTTCTGGAGAAAACGAGAAAGGGCATCATAAAGGGGTTGCATCAAGAGGGAGGCTTCTGGGATCCAAGAGTGGCCACAGGAGATGAATTCTAGGAAAGCATGTAAAGGTTTATGACCTCGAGACAAAGGGATGGCTTTGATTGCAGCAACTCTTTCTTCAGTGAGATGTCGGGTGCCTTGGGAGATGCAGAAGCCTAGGAAAATCACTTTCTCTCTGGACTTGTTGCTTTAAGGCCTTGCATCCTTGCTTGGCCAAGTGTTGGAGGAGACTTTCAGAGAAGATTAAGGCATCCTCAAGGGTATCTGCACAGAGCAGGATGTCATCTACATACTGAAGGAGTACAATGTCTGGGTGTAACTTCATCCAGGTGTCCAGAATGAGGGCCATTGCCTTGGCGAATTGGGAAGGGGAGTTCTGGGCACCTTGTGCTATAACAGTCCAGGTAAGTCTACTACTGTAAAGTATTTTGCTGTGAGCGGTATTCCTGTCAGCAAGGTGTGTGGGTTGGCCACAATAGGTGTCTCCAATGCAGTAGCTTTGTTCATAACCCTAAGGTTTTGTACCATTCTGTATTTTTCTGGCTCTCCTTTTGCAGTTTGTTTCTTCACTGGGAACAGTGGTGTGTTGCACGGAGATGTGCAGGGTATCAGAACTCTTTGACAGAAGGGTCTTGATTTGCTTTGAAATAGATGCAGCTTGAGCTGGCTTCAAGGGGTACTGTCTTCTGGGCAAAGAGGCCCCAGGCTTTAGCTGCACCATGATTGGTGGCACTTTTAGACGCCCTACATCTTTAAGCCCTGTGAACCACAGGCAAATAGGGACTCGATCCAAAACCTCTTTTGGGATTCGGGATTTGAACCTCACATTGTGCATCCAATGATAGTAAAAGGGGAACGGAGCACAGTGCTGAGGCATCATCGATGGTTAGCGGTGGGGAGACCAGAGGAGGGGGTGGAGGAGGAGTGTCATGTCTCCTATTGGGCATCTTCACGTGGGTCACGGTTGGGGCCTGGTTGCCTGTGGGCAAGCTTCTGTGGTCTTCGGTATTCTTTTCTGGAACGGCCGGGTCTTCCCCAGTTGTAGCAGACACGTGGAGTTGGTACTGATGGGCGCAGATAGGGTGTGTCAGAGGCCATCGTGAGAGGAGCTACTCTCTACTGCTCTGTGAGGATTCTGGACCTAATAACTACTAATAACAATGTCTCAAGCTCCATTACTTTATACTCAGACCCTTTCGGATTGACTCTTTAAGACCTGAAATAAATTAACATGGGTCTATGTGCTTTGTTCAGCACACTAAAACCCAAATCAGTAAACCTGCTATTTCTCAACAGATTCGCCTTTCCTTGTGTGACCTCCTGTATACATATAGGCTTCAGGCGTTTCAGAGTGGATATATGAATACATACAGAATAAATGTTTTCTTTTTTTTTTTTCAGAATAACCTACAAAATGCTCAGATGTGAATGGGCCCTAAATCTAGACATAGATTCACGCAAGGAAAGCACTTCCTCTTTCGTTCCTTCTCTTGGCATAACGCCCAGAATACATAAACTTCCTCTTTATCTGTATTCCCCAGAATGTACACTTGTCATTAATGGGGTAGGTTGGGCTCTGTAATACGATACCGAGGACTGGTCTATCACTGGATATATGTGGGTAGGTTCTGGTGGGGGCGGTGGTACAGTTTGGGTCGGGCTTGTGTGGCAGCAACCACCTGAGCCGTACAAAGACAAGTCTACTATTAAGCACGGCGGGGGAGGTGTCACAGCCTCCTCTGTCACTTGTAGCAGAGGGGAAGTAGACAAAAGGGAGTGTCTACTTCCTGGGGTCCAGACGCCATTATAGGGCGGTGGCTGGCTGTCTGTCTTAGCTTTTGACCCCTTTTCTGGCTTCTTGTACCCATACATAATACAAGCATTTCCAACACATATTTCCTCTTCTACCCATCCTTCTTCATAAATGGCTTTGGCAACTTTGAACCAAGTGTCTGCTGTTCGCAGCAGCCCATGGCCCCACAACAAACCCCTTTCCCTTCTTAAAAGGGCACGCCATTCATTCAGCTCTAGCCGACCACCCAAATGCATAGTGACCCCACACACTTTTGCCAATCTCTTCCCTTCCTTGACAGCATCTTCTCCTTCTTGCTCTAATACCAAATCACAAGCCAAACTACCCTCTTTAGGTCTCTCTAACTTCTGCCCCATCGTTAGCTATTGGGAAGTGTCCAGGTTCAGGATTTGTATGGCGGTTTTATGAAGCTGTGTTGGACTCGAGGGTCCGACAATCCTCTGACCACCACCTGTCCTCTTTTGGACCACCTTCCAATATATAACACTACCTTGCTATGTTCTGTCTTGATGACTGTGATATTTATGTGTGTCTGCTCAGGATTTTTTTAACGGGTCACAAGGCTGTCCTGGACTCAAGGGTCCGACAATCCTCTATCCGTCACCTGGTACCGGTTCAGACCATATCACAGTCTCAAGTTAACGAGGACAAAATGGATAGAGAGAGAGAAAAAGGAACATCTACAGTGTTCGACTGCCGTGCAAGTCTCCTTACACGCGTCTTCCCAAAACGTAGACCAGTCACAAAGCCCTGCCCACTCAAGTGGCCACAGGTAAGGAAGCGAGCGAGTAATACGTGACTAGTTATTACCCTCAATGAGAAAATTAACAAACAGATAAGGAGTACAGTAACTAATATTCAACGCACCACTTTAAATGTTTACATGTTCCAACTCAAAACCAAAACTTCTCACTCTCTTTCCTCTTCTTCTAACCCTTCCGGTTGTTCAGGTTGCAAGGGGCACCTTTCGGCTGCATGTCCTGTTATTCTAGTTTAAACCTCTATTACTTCCAGTGATTTGCCAACAACAATTTTTACTAGATAATGCACATTCAATCTGAACACCAATAAATGCACAGTATGTGGCAGTAGGGGTTTGTAACCAAGAAACTCAGCCCTATATCCTGGCTCTACCACTTCAATCAATCCCCAGCCCTCTTCATGTATCCCAAATAACAGACCACAAACACGCTTAGGACATGACATTACCACCAACAAAATGTGACCAACAAGATATGTGACGGCCGCAGTGAAGTACAGGATTACTCAAACTGTCACGGGATCCCCCACGCCACTATGCGTGTTCCTGACGCCCCCCCCTGGGGTTTCGTTTCCCGGTTGCCCGTACTTCTGTACTTATTGTACCCGTGCTTTGACGCACAATTATTTATTTTTTATTTCCCCCAGGAGGAGTTTAACCACATCCTGATGCCTTCTCCTAGTCCCAGAAGAAGTTTAACCACGTCAACTAATTTCATCCGTGACTATATAAGCAATCCCCAACGCCCAACAGCCATCACAAAACACAAGATCGATCAACAAAACAGAACAGAACAAAACAGGTGGTAGATATAATTGCAGGTTCCCTAATTTATCAACAGACTTGAGGCAAGATTAATACCTGTCTTTGAGGGCCGCAGGAAGCCGATATGGGCACAGAGATTGACCAGCCACGGGTACAGGATAAACAGTAGACTAGATATACAAGATATCAAAAGTGTCTTACCGTTTCTAGAGATAAACAGTCTCCTCCTGTCACTCCGCGTTGGCTTGTCCCGGTCCCTTCTGGATTTGCTACTTGGGACCCTAGCCTCGAGTCCCACATTGGGTGCCAAAATGTTTTGGATTCAGAACAAAATCTGATATTATTAGATCTACCCCTTTATCAAATTAAAAAGCATGCATGCCATGAAGTAATCCAGCTCTGACACTAAGTTCAGAATAAAAAACTTCTGATCTCTTTATTTCCTCTTTCACAGTTTTATACATTTTTGCCAGACAAAAAACAAGGCACTTGCAAAACACTTTATTGTGACATTGTCTGAGTTTTTTTAGCAGCTTCAGCAGTTTTAGCAATAATTTCAGCAAACTTAACAAATGATCATAGCTATTATTAAATGTCTTGGTAATTCCCTCTTGAAAACATCGGATGTTGACGTCATGTCTGCTGTTGGTGCAACTTCTTGGAAAAGACAGTCTGTTTATAACCTGTTGCGGTTTGGCTTCAGACTGAAAACAAGGAACTAGCAGATATCTGCTGTTTTCTGAAAAGTCTTACAGTTAAGAATTTAACCAGCCAAAACTTCTGATGCAATATTACATTCGAAATAGCCATTTTAATATTTTTACCTGGTAACACCTTAATCACATCCATTACAATACATTTCTGCAGAAGGAAATTGTATCTAGATTGAAGCACGTTCCCTATGTACAGTCCTACTCCAGGTCTTTTGCAGAGGATCATTCTCTCTTTCTGGAACATGATGATCCAGGCATTGGATTTCCAGAGGGCTCTGTTCCTGGGGTATTGCAGAGTTACAATTGGTGGTTCATAGTTCAGAGTCTGGAGAAGGGGGAATTCTTCCTTTCAGGGGTTTGAAAGATAACCACTGATGCCAGTCCCTCCAGTTGGTTTGAAGGTGGCTACAGGTCAGTGGACGTGGTCTCCACAGGAGAGAATACTGCTTATCAATATCTTAAAACTTTTTGCCAGTACACCTTACTCTGGAATACTGGACGACCCAGTTGTAGGTTCAGTCCAACAATGCCTCCAGGGCAGCACCAGGAGTCATGCAGCTCAGGAAGGTGAAACACATTTTGTCTGGGGCAGAATGACAGGTGCCGTCTGTCACCAGTACATATTCCAGGTATATAAAATTGGCAGGGGGGTTTTCTACTAAATTTCAAGTTCTACAAGTTTGGCAGGTTGTGTCTGAGACGAGAGTCCCACTGGCAATAGGGGTAGATGCACTGGTAACATCTTAGGGACTAGTTCTCCCTAATTGATGCATTCCCCCTGTTTCAACTACTTCCGCATTTTTGCGAAGAATCCGGGAGGTGGTAACACAGATAATAGTGTTAGCCGAATAAGCCCCGGAGGGCTTTGTATACTGACAAAGTGAATCAGGGGATGCTCCTTGGTCACTTTAGGTCCGGCCAGACCTAATGGACTTGGGTCCTGTTCTCTCCACACTGTTGAGCGACAGGGAGCTGGCTTCAGGGTGTTTTCATTATGAGACTTGGAAATCTTTTATGCCAGGAAATGGTACCCACAAAAATATGTGAGTGGGAGATTCTTTCCTTTCTCCAATGGGAAGGGGAAATGAGATTGATCTTAAGTGCCATTAAGGGTCAGATTTTGTCCCTATCCATTTTTTTCCCAGAGACAGTTGTTTTGCACCCCTTGATTTAGGCTTCCTGCAGGTTGTAAAGCAATCAGTCCTGCCTGTCAGGTCACCCTGGTGTTCTTGGGACTTGAATTTTGTCTTGGCTGTCCTTGCAGAAAGCCACCTTTTGAACCAATTTGAGAAACTCCATTAGTCCTGTGACTTGGAGTATGGCTTTTTTGGTTACTATCGCTTCAGCAAGAAGAATGTCTGAGCTGGCAGCTCTCTCATGTAAGGAGCCGTTCTTGGTCTTGCACCATGTTAAGATGATGTTGTGTCCTCATCTATCTTTCTTGGCTGGAGTGGTTTTCTCGTTTTCACTGGAATTAGGACAGTGTCTTACCTTTCTTTTTCCTAGTTCACAATTGGTTGGGAAAAGATTACTTCATACTCTGAATATAGTTCAGGTGGTTAGGATTTATTTGCATTGTCAGCACTGGCTGGAATCCTGGTTTGTGCTGCCAGAAAAGCACTGGAAAGTCATAATTCAAGCCTATAGTTTGAAAGGGCAAAATCCCACCCTTGCTGGGGATAGCTTCTCTGCCAGGTATGTGGATGCATCTTGGACAATCCGCCGTTAGGTGTCAGTGGCTCTGGTTTGCAAGGCCACTACTTGGTCTTTGGTTCATACATTCAAAGGGTTTATACCAGATGCATGTCAAAACCTTCTCTGGTGGCTGTTTTCTGTGATGGTATCTTCCTCCCCTCAAGGGAATTTAAGACATCCCAAATAATTATGAATAGTTATGAATATAACCGGCTGTGTGTCCTGTGATGTACGAAAAAGAAAATGTGATTGTTCCTACATCTTACCTGTAAAATCATTTTCTTGGAGTACATCACAGGACACAGGTCCCTCCCCTCATTTTGGGAATTTATTGCTTGCTAAAAAAAACTGAAGTACTCCCTGTATAGAAGGGGTTATATAGGAAAGGGCTTCCGGTTTGATTCATCTACCAGTGTCCATTCACCTATAGGTATCGTATAACCCAAATAGTTATGAATATAACTGGCTATGTGTCCTGTGATGTACTCCAAGAAAAGGATTTAACAGGTAAGATGTAGGAAAATCCATTATTTTTTTTTCTCTATGGCTGCCATGTTTTAAAGGATGTCTAAAACCTATGTGTGACCCACTATATACAGGTGCATCTCATATTTTATATAGATGTGTTAAACACAGAGTGATATATTTCAAACATTTTTTTCTTTTAATTTTGATGATTGCAGCTAGTGAAAACCCAAAATTCAGTATCTCAGAAAATTAGAATGTTACATAAGACCAATAAAAACAAGGTTTTTTAATACAGAGATGTTGGCTTACTGAAAAGCACATCCATGTACAGTATAGTATGCACTATACCAATACTTCTTCGGGGGTCCTTTTGCATGAATTACTGCATCAATGTGGTGTGGCATGAAGGTGATCAGCATGTGGCACTGTTGAGGTGTTATGGAAGCCCAGGTTGCTTTGATAGTGGCCTTCAGCTCATGGCACTTTACAGGCGCTATTTTTAGGACTAAAACGCCTAACCTTTGAGAGATGGAGATCTACCTGGACAACATTGAGGATACCAAAGATCACCGGGATGCAGTGCCCCCCTTTTTTTCAAGAAATTAACTAGCAAGCCCCCAATAAAACATAAAGACTGAAATTAAAAATCCTAGAAAAGTCTACTAAAACTAATGTCACTGTAAAAATATAAACTTGGCTTACCTTAAAAGTTAGCTTCAGTGAGAAACTCAGCATTCGTTTTCATTCATAATTTTTTTCATGTCTGGAGAGTAATTGGTTACCCCCACAAATCTGATGCCGGAGATCATCATGAAGGCAGAACATCTATTACTGCAAGCTGATTTTCTTGACTAATTTCAGACCTGGCTATCTGCTCTGGATTCTGGCCAGTGCAAGTAGTTGGTAGGGCAGTGTCCAGTGTAAGTAGTATATAAGGCAGTGTACAGAAGTCAGTATGTAGGGCAGTGTGCAGAGGTCAGTAGTATGTAGGGCAGTGTGCAGAGGTCAGTAGTATGTAGGGCAGTGTACAGGAGTTAGTAGTATGTAAGACAGCGTACAGAGGTCAGTAGTATGCAGGGCAGTGTACAGAGGTCAGTAGTATGTAGGACAGTGTACAGAGGTCATTAAGATGTAGGGCATCGTAGAGAGGTCAGTAGTATGTAGGGCAGTGTATAGGGGTTAGTAGTATGTAAGGCTGCGTACAGAGGTCAGTTGTATGTAGGGCAATGTGCAGGGCTCAGTAGTATGTAAGGCAGTATACAGAGGTCAGTTGTACGTAGGGCATGTACAGGGCTCAGTAGTATGTAGGGCAGTGTTCAGAGGTCATTAAGATGTAGGGCATTGTAGAGAGGTCAGTAGTATGTAGGGCAGCATACAGAGGTCAGTAGGATGTTGGGCAGCGTACAGAGGTCAGTAGTATGTAGCGAAGTTTACAGGAGTTGGTAATTTGTAGGGCAGCGTACAGAGGTCAGTAGTATGTAGGGCAGCATACAGAGGTCAGTAGTATGTAGGGCAGCATACAGAGGTCAGTAGGATGTTGGGCAGCGTACAGAAGTAAGTAGGATGTAGCGAAGTTTACAGGAGTTGGTAATTTGTAGGGCAGTGTACAGAGGTCAGTAGTAAGTTGGGCAGTGTACAGAGGTCAGTAGGATGTAGGGCATTTTTCAGGGGTCAGTAGGATGCAGGGCAGTGTACAGAGGTCAGTAGTATGCAGGGCAGTGTACAGAGGTCAGTAGGATGCAGGGCATTGTACAGAGGTCAGTAGTATGTAGGGCAGTGTACAGGGGTCAGTAGGGTGTAGGGCAGTGTACAGAGGTCATTAGTAGGTAGGCCAGTGTACAGGGGTCAGTAGCATGTAGGGCGGCGTACAGAGGTCAGTAGGATGTATGGTAGGGGTTGGGAGGGCATGCTACAGGGAGGTCAGGAGGACCAAGTATAGATGGGTCAGGAGGGCGCAGTGCAGGGGGGTCATGAGAACACGGTACTGGGGGGGGGGTCAGGAGAGTATGGTACTGGGGGATATGGAGGGCACAGTACAGGGGGATCTGGGGTCTCAAGAGGGCAAAGCACTGGGTGGACAGGAGGGTATAGTATTGGGGGGGGTCAGAAGGGAATGGTACTGGGTTGTCAGGTGGGCTGGAGTGTACAGAAGGTCTGTGGTGTCCGAAGGGCTGGAGTGTACAGAAGTTTTAAATGCAGAGTGGCGCAGAGAAGGTGCAGCGCTGATTCCTGCCGGCAATCTTCTCACCTCCCCATATGGTATCCTTGGATCAGGGAGGAGTCGCATATATCCAAGAGGTGGGGACTGCCTCTGCAGCCTGGGATCGGGTAAGCATGTGCGCATGCGCTGCTCTGGAGAGAGGACCGGGTTGCAACAGTGGGATGTCTTTGCGGTCTACCTGTCGGTCGGTCGACAGATAGCCCGCGATTTTTAAGTACCGTAGTTGGTTACCATTCCATGAGCATGCGCACTTTTAAAGCGAGACATGTTAGGTATGTATTTACTCAGCATGACACCATCTTTCATATTATACAAAAAACATGGAGTATACAGTATATTGTGTTTTTTGGTTCATTAAAATGTTTTTTGTTCCAAAAAAATTTGCGTTTGAAAAACTGCTGTGCAAATCCAGTGTGACATAAAAACTGTAACGATCGCCATTTTATTCCATAGTTACATAGTAGGTGAGGTTGAAAAAAGACACAAGTCCATTAAGTCCAACCTATGTGTGTGTGATTATGTGTCGGTATTGTATTATATATCCCTGTATGTTGCGGTCATTCAGGTGCTTATCTAATAGTTTCTTGAAGCTATCAATGCTCCCGCTGAGACCACCGCCTGTGGAAGGGAATTCCACATCCTTGCCGCTCTTACAGTAAAGAACCCTCTACGTAGTTTAAGGTTAAACCTCTTTTCTTCTAATTTTAATGAGTGGCCACGAGTCTTGTTTTTTTTTTTTTTTTTTCTTTCTTGCCACATTAGTGTCTATTTTCGGGGGTGAAAGTTTCAGCTCTGCTGTTCAAAACTTTCCCGACTCGTTACTCACATCATGGTGGCTTCTGTTGCACGTTTTTATTTTTTTATTATTTATTTTTTATTTTTTTATTACAGGTGACTTATTTAATCTGTATGCTTACAACATCGCACCTTCCTTCCGCGAATTTATCAGTAGAGTCGAAACTTAAACCCCCCTTCCCTCCCCCCCCCCCCAAGCCACCCCACCTCCTCGAAGTCCTATTCTTCATACATCCGTGTTCCTCCAATCTGACTATATCAATCCCTCCTGGTGGACACCACTCCTGTTGCTCAATACCCATCTCTGACTACTCCCCAAAAACTTCTTTAGCTGGGTCTATTGATTTCCCAAGACCTCTACAGCCCTTATTGAACTTTTAAATCTTTGCCACCCCTTCCATTTTTCCTCATACTCCTCCACTTCCGCTTCATCAGTGTATCTCAGGTATTCTAAATTCTGGGTTTCATTTGTTTTATCATACTATTCTTGTATAGTTGGGCCATTTTTCTCCTGCCAGTGTCTTACAAAAAGACTTTTTGCTGCATTCAACATTTGTGGTACAAGTGTTCCCAAATATGATTCGGTTGGCATTCTAAATCCGTGAAATAAGCATGCCCATGGGTCGTCCGGGATAGCTATTTGTGTTATCTCGCCTATAATTTCCCTTATCTCGTCCCAGAATTCCCTTATTTTTTTTACACTGCCACCAAATATGGGCCATTGAACCCAGCTCTTTGCACCCCCTCCAGCAGAATTGTGAGCTTTCATTCTGGTATTTGGAAGCTCTGTCTGGGGTAATGTACCATCTTGACAAACATTTATAATTTAACTCAGACTCTTTATAGTTTACGGAGGTATTGTGAACTCGCTTTAATAGAATTATAGCCTCGTCATTTCTGAGTTTTGAGTTTAATTCTGACTCCCATTTTTTAATATATACTGGAATATCTGTTCTCTTCAGATCCATCAATATCCTATAAGTTTTAGAAATCCACTTCTTCCCTATCTGCCCCACGCAGAGTTTCTCTAGCGGTTGGAGGTTGTCCATCGTTCTGATAGGTTGAGGGAGCGTTTCAAAAAAATTTTTTAACTGAAAATATCTCCACCTATTGAGGATCAAAAGATCGCTTTTATTTTTTAACTCCTGAAATGAGCATACCGTATATACTCGAGTATAAGTCGTTCCGAGTATAAGTCGAGGCCCTAATTTACCACAAAAAAATGGGAAAAACTTATTGACCCGAGTATAAGACGAGGGTGAGAAATGCACAGCTACTGTAAGTGGAAAAGAGGGTCAACAATGCCCATTTGCAGCATCACTGTGCCCATTTGCATGCCTCACTGTGCCCATTTGCAGCCATAGGTCCCCTGAACTTCAAACTCAGTAGTTAAGGGTTCCTAGATGCCCCCTAGCTGCAGCCAAAATTTGGGGTCTCTGAACCCAAAGGGTCCCGAAATGACATTGCTGCAGATAGACACAGTTTACCGAATTTGGGGCCCCGTATCTCGGGGCCACTTAGTACTAAGAAACCCAAATTTGGTGTGCAAACCCAGTGGAACTAGCACCATAAAATTTCCAAAGCTGGGGTTTCTAGCACTAAGTGGCCCCGAGATATAGGGCCCCAAATATCAGTTCAGAAAATGTCAAGCACTTTTCTGCAGCAGAAAATGACATTTTCCGAACCAGGTTTGGGGCCCCGTATCTCAGGGCCACTTGGTGCTAGGAACCCCAGCTTTGGATATGTTATGGTACCAGGTCCACTGGGTTTGCACACCAAATTTGGGGTTTCTAGCACCAAGTGGCCCTGAGATATGGGGCCCCAAAATCGGTTCAGAAAATGTCAAGCATTTTTCTGCAGCAGAGAATGACATTTTCCGAACCGATTTTGGGGCCCCGTATCTCGGGGCTACTTAGTGCTAGGAACTTCTGCTTTGGATATGTTGTAGTACTAGGTCCACTGGGTTTGCATACCAAATTTGGGGTTTCTAGCACCAAGTGGCCCTGAGATACGGGGCCCCAAATCGGTTCGGAAAATGAAATTTTTTGCTGCAGAAAAGTGCTTGACTCGAGTATAAGTCGAGGGGGGCACTTTCAGCACAAAAAAATGTGCTGAAAAATTCGACTTATACTCGAGTATATACGGTAGTTTGCCTTTAATCATAACATCTTTTACCTGAGCTCCATCTTGCAAGATCCATCTCCCACTAAGAATCTCCATTCCTGGTGCAAAAAATTCAGTATCCCTCAAAGGGATCAGAGGGGAGTTATACTCCCATTTCTCCCTTTTATACAGCTTGTCCCATGTTTTAAAGGTGTGTCTAGTGATTATATGTACCTCAGAACTAAATTTCCTAAAACGTGGAGGTATCCAAATTACTTTACTCAATTCTACTTTACTAATTGTGTTTTCCATTTTCACCCACCGCTTTTCTTTGTTTCCCTTTGCCCAATCTATAATTCTTGATAGAGGGATTGCTTCGTGATAACATCTTATGTCAGGTGCACCCCAACCCCCATTCTCTTTGTCTCTAACCAGTGTAGCATAACTTATACGTGATTTTTTCCCCCTCCAGATAAATTTTGTAAAAAGTGAGTGCAATTTTTTGAAATATACTTGTGGTAGTGGAATGGGGAGCATTTGCATTTTAAATAAGATCTTTGGCAATATTGCCATCTTAATGATATTAATTCTACCCCCCCATGACAGCTGTCCTCTTGTAATTCTACTCAACTCTCCCTTAACCTCATTAAGGAGAGGGACGAAATTAACTTAAAACAGTGACTCTCTATTCCCAGTCATCTTTATCCCAAGATAGTTTATCTCTTTTTTCCCCACGCAAATGGGAACTCTTTGTGGACTGTACGATCTATTTTATCCATCTTGTTAATTTCTAGTATTTCCGATTTGGCTGGATTGATCTTAAAATTTGATATTTCCCCATATTCTTTCAAGGTTTTAAGCAAATTAGGGAGAGTTATTCTCGGTCTGGTGATGTAAAGAAGAATATCGTCTGCAAAGGCAGCCAGTTTGTGTTCTTCTTCTCCATCTGATACCCCTGAGATGTCCGGGTTCTGCCTTATCCTTTCCAGCAAGGGCTCTAGCGTCAACACAAACAAAAGGGGGGACAGTGGGCATCTTTGTCTCGTTCCGTTAGTCATTACAAACGGCTCAGATAGAGTTCCGTTAACCTTAACCCTTGCTGAAGGGTATGTGTACAGCGCCCTTATCCATCTGGTCATAATAGGCCCAATTCCTATTTCCTTCAGCATACAAAACATAAAGCCCCAGTCTACCCTGTCAAAAGCTTTCTCAGCGTCTATTGACAGGAGTAGACCTGGGGCTCCATTATCCCTCATTTTTTGGGTTACCATGAGGGTTCTGATCCCATTATCCCATCCCTCCCTGCCCGGGGTGAATCCCACCTGATCTGTGTGTACCATATTATTCAGGATGTTCTTCACTCTCCCCGCCAGAATTTTTGCGAACAGTTTCGTATCTACGTTGAGGAGCGCTATTGGTCTGTAACTAGAACAGAGTGAGCTGTCCTTGCCCTCCTTCAATATGATGGCTATAGTCGCTTCTAACGCTTCTCTGCTCATCTCCCACTTTGTGCCGATCCCATTCATGTATACACATAATTTGGGGATTAGGAGGTCTTGGAATTTTTTATAATATAGTACGGAGAAACCGTCCGGCCCCGGGCTTTTCCCCACTGCCGTCTCCCTCAGTGTTTTTTTAATTTCCTCTTCTGTAATGGGGCCCTCTAATAAGTTATATTTATCTTCTTCTATTTTCTTTAATCCTAGCTCCTGAAAAAAAAATGTAGTTCTCTCTCTTTTTCTGTCAGCCTCGCTTTTTGGGATCGTGTTATTAATGGAGTATAGTCCTTCATAGTAGTTTTGAAAGGTTTTGGCAATTTCACTTGTTCTGTACTTTACCTCCCCATCTAACGTCCTAATTTTTTCAATGTAGTTACATAGTTACATAGTAGGTGAGGTTGAAAAAAGACACAAGTCCATCAAGTCCAACCTATGTGTGTGATTATGTGTCAGTATTACATTACATATCCCTGTATATTGCGGTCATTCAGGTGATTATCTAATAGTTTCTTGAAGCTATCAATGCTCCCCGCTGAGACCACCGCCTGTGGAAGGGAATTGCACATCCTTGCCGCTCTTACAGTAAAGAACCCTCTACGTAGTTTAAGGTTAAACCTCTTTTCTTCTAATTGTAATGAGTGGCCACGAGTCTTATTAAACTCTCTTCTGCGAAAAAGTTTTATCCCTATTGTGGGGTCACCAGTACAGTATTTGTAAATTGAAATCATATCCCCTCTCAAGCGTCTCTTCTCCAGAGAGAATAAGTTCAGTGCTCGCAACCTTTCCTCATAACTAAGATCCTCCAGACCCTTTATTAGCTTTGTTGCCCTTCTTTGTACTTGCTCCATTTCAGTACGTCCCTCCTGAGGACTGGTGCCCAGAACTGGACAGCATACTCCAGGTGCGGGCGGACCAGAGTCTTGTAGAGCGGGAGAATTATCGTTTTATCTCTGCAGTTGATCCCCCTTTTAATGCATGCCAATATTCTGTTTGCTTTATTAGCAGCAGCTTGGCATTGCATGCCATTGCTGAGCCTATCATCCACTAGGACCCCCAAGTCCTTTTCCATCCTAGATTCCCCCAGAGGTTCTCCCCCCAGTGTATAGATTGCATTCATATTTTTGACACCCAAATGCATTATTTTACATTTTTCTACATTGAACCTCATTTGCCATGTAGTCGCCCACCCCATTAATTTGTTCAGGTCTTTTTGCAAGATTTCCACATCCTGCGGAGAAGTTATTGCCCTGCTTAGCTTAGTATCGTCTGCAAATACAGAGATGGAACTGTTTATCCCATCCTCCAGGTCGTTTATGAACAAATTAAATAGGATTGGCCCCAGCACAGAACCCTGGGGGACCCCACTACCCACCCCTGACCATTCTGAGTACTCCCCATTTATCACCACCCTCTGAACACGCCCTTGTAGCCAGTTTTCAATCCATGTACTCACCCTATGGTCCATGCCAACGCACCTTATTTTGTACAGTAAACGTTTATGGGGAACTGTGTCAAATGCTTTTGCAAAATCCAGATACACCACGTCTACGGGCCTTCCTTTATCTAGATGGCAACTCACCTCCTCATAGAAGGTTAATAGATTGGTTTGGCAAGAACGATTCTTCATGAATCCATGCTGATTACTGCTAATGATATCATTCTTATTACTAAAATCTTGTATATAGTCCCTTATCATCCCCTCCAAGAGTTTACATACTATTGATGTTAGGCTAACTGGTCTGTAATTCCCAGGGATGTTTTTTGGGCCCTTTTTAAATATTGGTGCTACATTGGCTTTTCTCCAATCAGCTGGTACCATTCCAGTCAATATACTGTCTGTAAAAATTAGGAACAACGGTCTGGCAATCACCTGACTGAGTTCCCTAAGTACCCTCGGATGCAAGCCATCTGGTCCCGGTGATTTATTAATGTTAAGTTTCTCAAGTCTAATTTTAATTCCGTCCTCTGTTAACCATGTAGGTGCTTCCTGTGTTGTGTCATGAGGATAAACACTGCAGTTTTGGTTACTGAAGCCCCCCGATTCACTCGTGAAGACTGAGGAGAAGAATAAATTCAATACCTCTGCCATCTCCCCATCCTTTGTAACCAGATGTCCTTCCTCATTCTTTATGGGGCCAATATGGTCTGTCCTCCCTTTTTTACTGTTTACATACTTAAAGAGTTATTGGTCTTTTTTTTTAGGGTCTTTGCAAGATACTTCCCCGGTTTATTTTCTCCCACATATCTCTCTCTCTCTTTAAGAGGTTGTACGTTACTCGTGTTTCTTGTTCGATTAAAGTTCTCATGGCCTCTCTTTTATTGTGAAGTCTTAGAAGCACTTCCTTCCCCCCCATCTGTTTTGTGCATCAACTCAAGTTCCCGTATCTCGTTCATTATTTCGAGTTTTTCTTCCCTTCTCTTTCTCTTTTCCGCACCTGCCTTAATCAGGATCCCCCTAATATAGGCTTTATGTGCCTCCCATACTGTTGACTCCGAGACATCAGCTGTTTCGTTAGTCTTAAAATAAAACTCTAGTTCCTTTAACACTAGGTCCCTTATCTCTTTATCGTTTATTAGTTCTTCATTTAACTTCCAACTAGGGCTCTTATTATGAGTCTGTCTCATGTTTACTGTTAAGCTTATAGGCGCGTGGTCAGAGAAGGTCGTTACCCCGATATCTGAACTGACGATCTCCTCTAGCCCGCAGTGATCGATCAGAAAAAAATCCAGTCTGGAATAAGTCCCATGTACGGGGGAATAGAACGTATAGTCCCTGCTATTAACATGCTGCGCCCTCCATACGTCCACCACCTGATACTGGTGCATTTTCTTTCTCACTCTGTTGATCCAGGCCAAGCTCGTCCCCTGCACATGGGACGATTTATCCTTCCCTGGCTCCAAACACAAATTAAAATCACCAGCCATTATAGCTAGTCCTTCCTTAAATTCCGAAAATTCGGCCATCCTCTCGATCAAATATCTATATGGATTTTTATTTGGCCATATATGTTTGCCAGAGAGCATTCGATACCGTTAAGTTTCCCTTTCAGGAACAAAAACCGACCTGCCGGGTCAGTCCTTTTCTCCTGTAGATCGAACCTTACTCTTCTGGCAAACCCTATGGCTACACCTTTTGCATGCAGTGTGGGTGAGTCACCGTACAACCAAACTGGAAAGTCCCTGGAGAGGATTTTATGGTCTCTCTCCAGGAGAAAGCGAGTCTCCTGAAGGAATACCACATCAGCCCCCAGAAACTTTAGTTCCTGCAGTATGTTAGCACACTTAATGCGTGCGTTCAAACCGCACACATTATATGATATTATTTGTATGTTACTCATATGTACTTCCGGAAATCTTTCCTAGACCCTGCAACAGAGTGGTGTCCACGGGATTTCTAATTCGAAATATACGTTGTAAATTCTTATCGGACTTCAGCCCCTGCCAATTCCCTCCTCCTGTACCCTCCTCCTCCCTCCAATCCCTCCCTCCTCCCTCCCTTTCCCCTGTGGGGGTGTTAGGCCATCCCATGACCTGAAAAACCGTGGCCCCTCCAACTGATATTGAGGGGTACCCGTGCCTGGTTGTCCCCCCCCCTCCTTCCCCTCCCCCGCCCCCCCCCCACCAAACTCAGCCGGTCCTAATTCAAATATCTAGTAAGCTCGTGTAACTGCTCCGCTATGCTTTTTTCATTTTAAATACTGGCTTCCAAGCCTGCTGCTCCCCAGGGGTTTCTGCATCCCCAGTCTTAACCCACCAGCTCGGGATTTCTACCAGAGGCACCTCTAATCGGTTACAAAATTTTGCTGTTTCTTCTGGGAATCTTAGGGTGGCTGATCGGCCATCCTTACGGCCAGTAAGGCAGGCTGGAAATCCCCAAGAATATTGGACATCGTGTACTTTTAGCTGATCTAGGAGTGGTTTCAAAATTCTTCTCCTGGCTAGCGTCTCCGCTGCCAGATCCGGAAATATCTGCAGATTTGTCTCTCCATACTTCACTGAGTGATTCTTTTTCAAATTATCCTTAATTTTCTCTTTGTCATTATAGTTGTGAAATCTTGCGATGACATCTCTTGGGACCTCCCCTCTTATTTCTGCCGGTTTTCTAATCCTGTGTATTCTCTCGAACTTTATCCTTTTAACATTCTCCGGGGTGTTTACCATCCCCCCCCAAATATTTCGTCCATTACTCCCTGTAGATCTTCTATTCCCCCTTGTGACTCTGGTAGACTCCTGATCCGTAGGTTTTTCCTTCTACTCCGATTTTCCTGATCTTCCAGTCTGTATCGTAAGTTCCTCTGCTCTCTTTGTAGCTCTTCCACCTGGGATTTCAGTTCCTTTATCTCTTCTTCTTGTATATCCATCTTTGTTTCTGCCTCTTCTACTCTTTGCAGCATATGATTCATATCTTCTCGGAGAGAGCTATTTCCCCCTTTATGGTTACTTCCAGTTTTGCGAACATTTCTGCCATTTCACCTTTAGTGGGGAGAAGTTTTTTTTGTTGGGGTTCCATTGTTGCTTCTTCTGCTATTTCGCTGCTTCCCATATGGATGTCCGCCTCGACTGTCTGTCGTCTTGTCCCTATTCTTGGGGTGCACCCTGGAGTTTTATTTTTGATCTCTTTTTGTTTGCCTAGGCTGTTTTTGCCATTGTCCTGCACCATATACTTTCTGATGGTTCCCGGACTTGCACTTGTCCTGGGCGGGTTGACAGTATTAGCAGTTGCCCCCTTCGTAGCCTTACCTTTCATTTCTTCTTGATAGCTGCTCTTAGATCGGGCGTTTACTCCTCCTATTTTCCAAGGCTCCTTCTCCGTTTATCTCACCTGACCTAGTCTTCGGATTTCTACAGGGAAGGCTTATGAACCTATGCAAGATCTCTTAGGTGTCTCTACAGGGCCTTGTTCTTACTAGAATTAAGGAAGTCCAACTTCTGGGACCCTTATAACTGGAGGGCCAAGGTCACACTGGTCCTGAGTGACAGTTCTAGCTGCTCCTGGCGATGTTAGCCTCAGTGATTTGTTTGCTTAATCCGCTTACTATTACTTAGCAACCGAACGGCTGGCTGCCTTCTCTTCCTTAGTTGGATCCACTTTACTTAAGGACTTTGGCGCCCTGGGGAAAGTTTTTATTGTCTAAGGTTTTCACCCTTTTCTGTGTAACACTACCTGGAACCGTGTTGATTAATGTGGCCTATCCTCCCACCAAGGGTGACGCCTCTTTGTGATATCAGTCCCTCAGTCTCGCGGAAATCAGTGTTTTGCACCCCTGCCCTTGTGCTAGCTATTTGTTACTGTTGCGAATGAGCCCTAAGCGTAGCGTAGCTTCCTTCGCCCCCCTTTAATGGTATCTTTTAAGGTAAGGCCAGCTCTGGTCTACTCTCCTCCATCGGCAATGGTTACTTGTTATTTTGGAAAACCGATGACCTGTTACCCATCATTGAGCTTTTTGGGGGGGTGGTGTCTTTTCAACGCCTAGACTATGGCTGGAGTGGAGTTAAATCTTACGTGTAACTTCTGCTGTGGCCGTTCACAAACCCTTGCTAGTACCCCCATAAAACAAGTCCTGCTCCAGTTCCCATTCGTCAATATCAAGGGGGTGACTTGTTGAATGAGGCAGAGAAAGGGGTGTCAGAGAGAGATGTGTTTGAATATAATTATACCAGCAGGGGCCTACTTGACTAAAGTAAATGTAAAGCGGTTAAGTCCACAGTGATACTTAGTACCCCCTTTTTCTTTTTTTTTTTTTAAAGATGACTGTTAATTTTCTCGGCCAAGGTGAGCAGATGTCACGAGGTGTCCCAAGATGTCACGGGTATTCCTTGGTGAGTGAGGCAAACAGTTTTTCCCCTTTACGCAACTTAGATTACCAGAGTCCTATTTTTACTCCGGGCGACTACTCCAGTCAGTTTACATCCAGGCAGTAATATTATAGTTTACATCCAGGCAGTAATATTATATTTTACTAGCCTAAAACTAATTACATCTCCTGTAAGCTTTAACACTGAAAGCAACAGCTACCAAAAAACAATAGCAGAAGACAAAAAAAAAAATAAAAAAAAAAGGCAGCTGACTGCAGGGACCCTGCAGTCACCGTGAGACTCAAAACCCTGGAAACCCTGGAGCAGCTATTTGTAGAAAAAAACTTTGTTAGGATTCGCCTGCCTCTGTATATTCATCATCCTCTTCGGGCAGTAAACAAATCAATGGTACAAAATGAGTAATCAAACAAAGGTAAAATATAGATTTCTGTTATTTGCCAGTCTTCATCTGTTGTCCCTCTTTGTTCAAGTTTCTTTCCTCTTCTGTCACCAGTTTTTCCCCTGGTGGGATGAGCAACACTTACCCCTGCCTACGGTTACCAGGCTCTCTCCGTTTGTTTTTTTCTTTTTTTTTTTTTTCCCACCTCTCCCCTTGTCTTTTCCGCACCTTCTTGGTCCCTTTAGCTGCGTACCCGTTCTGATGTAGCTGCAGCCTAAAGCACCACCGTGCAGGGCATGGTGGACCTAACAGGGGAGCTTGTGAAGACCCCCGGCTGTAGTCCCTTCAATTCCTTTCGGTTAGCCGCACGGCTCCTCGGCGTCTCCACGTCAACGGCTTACAAGCTAGGGGGAGAGCGAGGGGCGGTAGAGCAGTGACGCAGTAGGTCTGAAAACCGAGAGCCGCATAGATACTGGCAGATGGCCGGGGAGACAGCAGTGGGCCGGCCTTGCCAGGAGGAGGAGGGGGGGACGAGCAGAGGACCAGACGGGGGGAGGGACTCGGCGGCCCTGGCTATGCGCGAGCCGTCATCTCAGGGAGGGAATCCCAGGTCTCCCGGGGTTAGCATCGCGTCTGGCTGGCCGCCCACATCCGGCTTCTCCCTCAGACCTGTGCCCTCCACGAGTCTTGTTAAACTCTCTTCTGCAAAAAAGTTTTATCCCTATTGTGGGGTCACCAGTACGGTATTTGTAAATTGAAATCATATCCCCTCTCAAGCGTCTCTACTCCAGAGAAAATAAGTTCAGTGCTTGCAACCTTTCCTCATAACTAAGATCCTCCAGACCCTTTATTAGCTTTGTTGCCCTTCTTTGTACTCGCTCCATTTCCAGTACATCCTTCCTGAGGACTGGTGCCCAGAACTGGACAGCATACTCCAGGTGCAGCCGGACAAGAGCCTTGTAGAGTGGGAGAATTATCGTTCTATCTCTGGAGTTGATCCCCTTTTAATGCATGCCAATATTCTGTTTGCTTTGTTAGCAGCAGCTTGGCATTGCATGCCACTGCTAAGCCTATCATCTACTAGGACCCCCAGGTCCTTTTCCATCCTAGATTCCCCCAGAGGTTCACCCCCCAGTGTATAGATTGCATTCATATTTTTGCCACCCAAATGCATTATTTTACATTTTTCTACATTGAACCTCGTTTGCCATGCAGTCGCCCACCCCATTAATTTGTTCAGGTCTTTTTGCAAGGTTTCCACATCCTGCGGAGAAGTTATTGCCCTGTTTAGCTTAGTATCATCTGCAAATACAGAGATTGAACTGTTTATCCCATCCTCCAGATCGTTTATGAACAAATTAAATAGGATTGGTCCCAGCACAGAACCCTGGGGAACCCCACTACCCACCCCTGACCATTCTGAGTACTCCCCATTTATCACCACCCTCTGAACTCGCCCTTGTAGCCAGTTTTCAATCCATGTACTCACCCTATGGTCCATGCCAATGGACCTTATTTTGTACAGTAAATAGTTTATGGGAAACTGTGTCAAATGCTTTTGCAAAATCCAGATACACCACATCTACGGGCCTTCCTTTATCTAGATGGCAACTCACCTCCTCATAGAAGGTTAATAGACTGGTTTGGCAAGAACGATTCTTCATGAATCCATGCTGATTACTGCTAATGATACCGTTCTTATTACTAAAATCTTGTATATAGTCCCTTATCACCCCCTCCAAGAGTTTACATACTATTGATGTTAGGCTAACTGGTCTTGAGTTTGGAAAGGTTAGAACCTCTGTAATGTCTTTTCTGTTAATGTTGTCACTGTGCCAGTAAAATAGGATACATTTATTCAAATTGTACATAGAACTTAGACTTTTAGAACACAGTGACAAGTCTACTTACTGCAAGTTGGCCTCTTTTACATACACAGTATAGTTGAAAATGACTAAGTATCCAGAGGTCCTTTTCTTCCCCCATATTCAGCTAAAACACATTGTACTTTTCACATATAGTCATATATTTTAATATCTTTTAGCATATTTAGATAAGTCAATACAAGAAAATTCTCTTCATCAAATACCCAGATATAGATTTTTTTTGTAACAACTATTGTGAAGTTTGTAGAGAAAACTGAGAGAACAATATAGTAGCCACTACATATCTCTGATATTTAGGTGTGGTGTGTTAAAACTAAAAAAAAACTCCTACTTGTTGGTTGAATCATTGGTGCAGAGTCCAGCAAAACACATTTCCTGTAATGTATGTAGATGCATTTAAAGCACACTTTCAGCTTGGGCAAACAATAAAAAAGAAAAATAACAGTAGTTAAAAATAAAAACACTGCTCCAGTTGCAACGCTTGCCTTTAATCTGGAGCTGTCCCTGCAGTACTTCTTGTCCACTACAAGATGTCCTCTGTTTTATAGGTTGATTAGAAGTCCAGCATCGCTCTGCCTGGAAGACTGAGGACATTACTGTAAATGCAGGGTGTCATGAGGTGTCACCAGGGTGCCCTGTGTATCACTGTGTACTGTTGCAGAGAATGGCACTGACATCACATCAGGGCTGCTCTCTGCATCTCCAAAAACCACTCACTGTTAGAAAAGATTGTGAGAGGTTCCAGGGCTTTACATGACATCCCAGAAAAACATATTTTAAGTACCTATACACTGGGGGGCCTCCAGAGGAAAAGGTTGTGACTTGTGAGAGGCATCAGGTTGGGCTCTAAACACTAATACATGCTGTAAACACTGACCATGCAGAGGTATGGAATAGCCTCAACACAGGTGGTTCTTTTTCAAATATGTTTTTATATTGCATAGCTAGATTTCGTCACACTGCCCCATCCTCCCCTACATTATTTTGCACACGGTGCAGTTTGACAATGACATCTTCTCCAATCCAAAATACAGGGTACAATCTTTCAAAGAAAATACAGTGGAACGTGTGTAGATTTTCCAGATCCCCATCCTTGATGCCATAGAAGGTAATGCTGCCAGCCGCACAGTCTAAATGAACACCAATCCTTTTGTACATTGGTAGGTTCAGCAGAACTTCTTTGTTACCATGCCAAGCAGAGTGGCCCATGCTCCGTAACTCAAGACTCCATGAACAGCTGTTTCTTCCAATTTGGTTTTCCATTTCTTTGGTACGTTTTAAGGAATCATAGGCTACCCCTATCTGCACAAAGAAGGTTGATATTTCCACCTCCCAGTAATGGCTTCCCTCCGAGAATCCCTCTGTGCACATCACCTGCCAGCTTTGAAATCTCTTGGGGGATTCAGGAACAGTATTACCCCTTGAACTTGTCTTGTGTGTGGCTTTACGATTCTGATCTGATATTATAATGTGTTTGTTGGCTGTCTCTGGGTCAAAAATCAGGTTTCTGTAATCTGTAGATTGAAGCAAGCAGATGTCCATTAGAATAATAAAAACATGACGTTAACTTATAATCTCTGGTCAACCTATGTGTTGGGGCATTTTTAATGGCACCTCAACTCACACACAATGAACTGAAGCATACCACAATTCACATGCTGAATGCTGCACTGTGTTGCTTAAAAGGGTCACGTGCATTTTGTTGGTTGGTTGGTTGGTTGTAGTGCTTGGCAGAACATGCCTAATAAATGGGCTACTATCATGCATGAATTAATGAACAGGAAAAGATCGCTAAAGTGTAAATCATCAAAGTAAGAACTGGATCAGCCATCGGTTCTAAAAGCCACCAAGGGAAAAGTGGAAGCTGATTTTCATGAAAGTCAGAAAGATCTGTGATGTTACAGCTGTAGGAATCCCCTGGGTTACTTAGTAATTGTGACTCAAAGTGCACCTGTACTTATATGCAAGTACAGTAAAACCTTGAAATGAGAGTAACTTGGTGTGAGAGTGTTTTAGAAAAAAAAAAATTTGCTTGTCTTGCAAATGTTGACTTGATAAACGAGCGATGTCTTGATATACAAGTAGAGTCACGTCACAACGGAGTATAAAAGAGAAGAGAGGTGCCTTTAAGTGTAGTAATATGGTTACATTTATTGAAGGTACAACATTTAGCAACCTACATGGTTGATTATTAAAACTGGCACACTCAAAGAGGCACATCTAAGTATGTAGGCATCAAGGGTAAAGCTGTCCACATAGACAATCCTCTGCACCGACAGCGACGTCATTCCTTCCACGCTGAGCTGCACGAGCGTTTCAAGCCTCGCTCTGAGATCGCTCTGCTGCAGGATAGTCTTCCCCATCACTATCGCAGACTGACAGCGATGAGAGCCAGCAGTGCGGAGGATGGTCTATGTGGACAGCTTTACCCCGGATGCCTGCATACTTAAATGTGCCTTTTTTAATCATCAACCATGAGAGTTGCTAAATGTTGTACCTTCATTAAATGTAACCATATTGCTACACTTAGAGGCGCCTCTCTTCTGTTTCATACTCCTGCTGGATTTTGCTTCTAATCCCCTTGTGGAGGCTGCCTTTTGTGGATGGACATTTTATGGTTACACAACCTATTCCATTGCTATAATCTGTAGGATTTACGAATGAATGGCCATGGAAAGAAACATCTGAGTTTCCATTATTTCTTATTGGGAAATTTATTTTGATATACGAGTGCTTCGAAATACAAGCATGTTTCCAGAATGAATTATGCTCGCAATCCAAGGTTTTACTGTATATCTTAGCCATCTTGCTAGAATTAAAGGCTAAAAAGTAGAAGAAGACTGGGAAAACCAGCCTCTTTTTGCAGAAAGTGTTTCTCCAGGCTTCCTGTATTGCTGGCCACATGACAAAATTGCTGACAGCATAAACAAAAGTCTAGGCATTTGGTCAAATGCTCTTACCTAATCCTCAACTTCAAAAGAGAATATGTAATCAAATGTCCAAGCTCTTGATTGTGAGCAGCACAGCCATCACGTGACAAAAATGATGCCCTTCTATACCAAGAAGACCTAACATGTGAGCAGAGGTCAATTTTAACAGTAATATTAGCCCCTCTCAGCTTGGTATCTACAGTTAAGCGGGACTACAGTTAAGAGGGACTCGGTAATGTGTAGCTGTGGTCTGAATAAAGTGATGTCATTGGTGTGTGGTCCTTCTGTTTTTTGATACTTGCTGCATGGTACTTGATTCATCCATGCATGGATGGAAGACAGATGAATGCTTGGAGTGGTGTTAGCTGCCATTAGTTTACCTAACCTCTCTGCCAGCTATTAAAAAAAAATATCTTAATGCTGGAACAAAGAGATGGGGTTTCATGGACTTGCCAATCATGTGATCACTGTGATTGGTTATTACAGTGATCATTACTTTGTAACCAGCGACTGTCAATGACAGCAGAGATACAGTCCTAGGGGGACAGGATAGAGTGCAAAGCAACAACACATACAGTTGGCAGCATGAAGTAAGAGCCATCTCTGTGCTGCCACATATAGTATGCTTTTTGCCAATAGGTTAATGGAAGATACATTTAAACTTGTGTCGTACTTTATTTTTAAAGATCTATTTTGTATACTACTTGACCTTCATACCTACACTTTATGGCCAACAGCATGTAGATATCCCTGCAAATTTCTGAGCCCAGTTTAACAAAGCCAGGTCTGTGAAGACATGGCTTGATGAGTTTAGTGTGGAGGAACTCCAGTGGCCTGCACAGATGCCTAAAATTAAAGGATTTGTTCACCTTTAATGACATTCGCAAAAAAATCCACTATGCATTACAGCTTCACCGTAATGTGCTTCATTAATGCGCTTTCTCTTGCATCAGCTGCTGTGCTCAGCATTCTGCAAGAGTAAAAGAGATTAGACTGTGAATGCAGGAGTAGGGAACAGAGGTGTAAATAAGGAAGAGAGGGGGGGTCTAAACCCTCCCAGAGCATCCAGGCCCAGTGCCTGCCACTGAGCAACAGCGACACAGAGTGCAGCTGCAACCGTGAATACACAGATTGTCAGTCTGCATGTGATCATGTGACCCGCCTGCCTCTATGCCCACTTCCCAGATGCACTCGTTTGGCACCTTTCTTTGCTCTGGAAACACACAGGCACACAAACATATGATGCTGAGCCTGGTCGCTGCTCATTCACTTTCACAGACTGGTATTTTCTCTCTCTACCACTGCTCCCATATGTTTGTCCAGGGCTTGCTTATTGCTACCACTGCTCCCATAGGTTTGTCCAGGACTCTTATTCACATAGGCAGCAGCACCATTATGTCCTTTCCTCACCATGTATTTTAATCCGTAAAACATCCACACCACAATGCCGCAACCGCGTGCATTGCACACAGCTTCTGTGCAGCCCCATTCAGTTGAATGGGTTACAATTATGTGTTACGTAACGTACATTTTACATGTGGAGGAAAAGAGTTTTAACCTTTGAATATGGAAAAGCTTCTTCACAGTAATGCCCTGTATACACGATAGGATTTTCCTACAACAAAATCCATGTTTTTTTTTCCGACGGATGTTGGCTCAAACTTGTCTTGAATACACACAGTCACACAAATCTTGTCTGAAATTGCGAACGTCAAGAACGCGGTGACGTACAACACGTACGACGAGCCGAGAAAAATTAAGTTCAATAGCCAGTGCGGCTCTTCTGCTTGGTCCTGAGCATGCGTGGCACTTTGTGCGTCGGAATTTTGTACACACGATCGGAATTGCCAACAACGGAAAATTTGAGATCCAGATCACAAATTTTGTGTGACGGAAATGCCTATGGAAAAATGTGCGATGAAGCCTACACACAGTCGGAATTTCTGAAAAGGTCCCATAGAACATTTTCTGTAGGAAAATCCGACCGTGTGTACGGGGCATAAGAAGCTGTGAAAATGTGTAATAGACTCCTTCAAGAGCTGGTCCTGGCCAGCTCAGTAGATTGTTTAAAAAAAAAAGGCCTGGATTCTTTCCTAAATGCACATAATATAACTGGATACTAATATTTAATTAAAGTTAATCCAGGGAATATCCAATTTTCTCTTGGGGGATCAGGAAGGAATTACTTCCCCCACTGGAGCAAATTGGATCATACGGTATTGTAGGGTTTTTTTTGCCTTCCTCTGGATCAACTGTGGGTATAGCACTGTGTACATGGAAGTTTTTGCGAGTGTTTTGTTTTTTTGTTTTTTGCTCTGGTTGAACTGCATGTCTTTTATCAACCAGACCAAATTTGTAACGTTTGGCATACGGTACCTTTGCCATGCCCCAAAACAAAGCATCTCGTCCGCTGCCTTTGTAGTTTAAGAGGGAGCTGTTGGGGATAGTAGAAACAAGGCTGAGCTACTTGTTTTACCACCCCCCCCATGCAAATGTTATCGAGGCCTAACACCAGCCATAGATGGAGCGAATTTCTTTCCTGCAACGGCGAGTGGGGGGCACATGGGGGAAGCTGTCCTTGTCTGGAGACCACAGTGAATATTGCTAGCGGCTGTAACATCTGCTAGCAATAATTACATGTAAAATCCGACAGGCTGGTTTTACCCAAGTTGATCGATTGCCTTGGGTACATTCAGCATGCCCATACATGGTTTAAATCTCTGCTGGTTCCTGCTGAACCAGCTGAGATTTGAACCATGTATGGAGAGCTTTAGGTTGGCTATTCTCTATTCTCAGTATGAAACCTGAGTAGGTGCAAGGGGCACAATCTTGTAGCAGGCAATGCACTCAGTTTTTTTTTATTTCTTGAAAACAATTACAAATATTTCTTATGAAACAGTTTTAAAAAGTTAAAAAAGTTAGAAGTGCACTGCCTGCCACAATATCGTCCCCTCTGCACTAGGGCTGCGCATCTTCACTGGTCTCACGATTCGATTCGATTATGATTATCTGGTCAACGATTCGATTTGATTCGATTCCACGATGCATCACGATTACCGACGAGCTCCCACTTCCGCTTGGGCCGCCTAGGTGGCCCTTCCACCCTGCAATCTTCTGGGACACATCACAGTTCCCAAAAGATTGCCCGGCTATGCAGGACAGCGCAGTGAGACATGCGCACCCGGCTGTGAAGCTGCAAGCTGTCACAGCCGGATGCCCACAGTAGTATTGCCAGCGCTGTGGACAGGCGGGGGAGAGAAGGGAGGGTTTGGGTGGCCACGTCGCTGGATTGTGGGACAGGTGAGTGTCTTTTTATTAAAAGTCAGAAGATGCACTTTTTTTGTAGCTGCTGACTTCTAATAAACAAAAAGTTGACTGGAACTTCTCTTTGAATTAAAAATAACCTCACTCCCTAAAAAGTGCAGTAATCCAGTGCACTACAGGGTACAGACATTCACACACACTGCTGCTGGGAGGTCAAAAGGGAAAGAATCCACAGATGACAAACAGCCCTGTGAAGTTCCCTGTACTGTCTCTGTGCTGACCAGTGGCGGCTGGTGCTCAAAATTTTTTTGGGGGGCGCAAACAAACTGAAAAATACTGAACCTCCCCCGTCAAACGCAGCCATCTGTGCCCGTCAAACGCAGCTACTTGTGCCCGTCAAACGCAGCCACCTGTGCCCATTAAATGTAGCCACCTGTGCCCAAATGCAGCCACCTGTGCCCAAACGCAGCCACTTGTGCCCGCCAAACGCAGCCACCTGTGCCCAAACGCAGCCACCTGTGCCCAAACTCAGCCACCTGTGCCCATTAAATGCAGCCATCACTGACCACCCACAATTACTTTCTTTTAATAAATATATTACAATGGATGGTGTGCCCCCGCTGTATGTGCTTTTAAAAAACAATGTAACTTCATACCAAATTTCGCCGGTATACGATCATGTGACTCCCGGCCGTCCCGCCCCTCTCTGCTCTCCTCTTCCCTCTCCGCTCACGTGTCTCCTGAGTCCTGACGTCAGCGGGGAATTCTCAGTCCCGCCCGCTGACTATAGTTATCGTATCAGAAGAGAGGCGGGCGGGACTGAGAAATCCCCGCTGACGTCAGGACTCAGGAGACGGAAGCGGAGAGCGAAGAGGAGAGCGGAGAGGGGCGGGCTGGGAGTCACATAATCGTATACCGGCGAAGTTCGGTATGAAGTGACATTGTTTTTTAAAAAGCACATACAGCGGGGGCACAGCATCAATTGTAACACATTTATTAAAATAAAGACGCTTTAAAAATTTGCTCGAGCGCTTTCCCGGGAGGGGCGGGGCTACTAATGACGTCACCGAACATTGATTTTCTGTTTTTTTTTGCATCGATGCCGCATCGGGGACACCCGAATCGCGATGCAACGATTAATTTCACCTACTCTGCACCTGCTAGGGTTGCACAGTAAGACCCCTTTCACACTGAGTTTTAGCGCTTGTAAAGCACCTTAAAACTGCCTCCCATGCCGTTCGAATGTGAAAGTGCTTCCACAGCCGGGCGGTGCGCTTGCGGGATGTTAGAAAAAGTCCTGCAAGGACTGTCCCTGATTTGGAGCAATGCCCCTCTTGCCTCCGCATTTGTCCCTCGTTTTGGTCTGATCTATACAGTTGTATATAAAATGCACTTTTTATCTCTCAAAAAGTGTTTCCCAGTGCTAAAACTTTCATCCAAAATCTAAATTGCTGCATTTGTAAATTTCAAGAGCCAATATAAAGTAATAGTGGTGGTTAAAAAAAAGCCCTTGTGAGTTCAACTAATCTTTTTTTCTAGGTTAATTCTCCTTTAAGGGGGTGTGGCAGGTGGTGTGTCCTATGTCTACAGGCTTTTGCTAGTAGGTGTCCCTCATTCCCATCTCAAAAAGTTGGGAGTTATGAAGCAGCATCTTTGGGGCTGTTTGGTAGTGCTGTATACAGCGCTCTCAAAATGCCCCTACCCATTACAATGAATAGGCAGCACTTCTGAAGTGCCTGAAAAGTGCCTCGGAAGTGCCGCAACACGGGCATTTTTAACCCTTCTTCGTCTGCTAACGGGGGTTAAAAGCGCCCTGCTATCGGCCGAAAACGGGCGGCCCCAGTGTAAAAGGGGTATAAGGTTGGCTATTATCCAGCCTCATTTATACTTAATAAATGGCTATGGTGTGGCAAGTATACAGTGAATACATGTGGCCAGGATCTCAGGTGTACAAATCACTAGCAGCTGCTTAGCCTGTACAACTGAATGACAGCCTGAAAGAAGCCAGGGCTGTGCCGCATCTGCACATCCAGTGGTTACCCCCAGTCTGGGACAAATGTCTTGCCCTTGATGCAGGTGGATTGCATTTAGGGGCAACCATCTATCCCAAACAGCAGGTAACCACTGAATGTGCTAAAACACGCCCTGGATCTCTTCAGCCTGTCATTCAGCTGACACTGCTTCCCCGGGAAAAAAATGATCTATGGAACAAAGCCGAGTGCTTGTTCATGAGGTGCTGGAGCTTGCGTATCTTAGGCAGAATGGAGAGGGGAGCCAAATTCAAAATCAACTTTAAAAGTAAGCACTATTTTACAAAACAGAGGACTGCATAATAATGTACTAGATGAGGCTTATGCATAGAGGATTTTTTGCAAATGTCATTAAAAGTTGAACTACTCCTTTAACCCTACTGAACATCCTTGGGATGAAATTGCATGTCAGTTGCAAGGCAGGTTTTCTCATCCAACATCCGGTACCTTCACAAATTGCTCTTTAGCCTGCAATTTACACAGACATACAAAATCTTGGAGGAAAGTCTTCCCAGAAGAGTGAAGACTGTTATAGCAGCAAAGAGTGGACCAACTCCTTGTTAATGCCCATTGCTTTGAAGTTCAATAAGTTTATAAAGGTGTGATGCTTAGATGTCTACAAACATCTGGCAATAGTTTAAATATAATTTTATGTTCTTCCTTTAATGACTAACTGTACCTTGGCATCTTTATTAAACGAACGCTGCAAAAAAATTACATTATAGGATAAGAGTTAGTATGGCTATTTTAGTGCTAATGAACTTGCCTATCTAGTCTGAAAAGGGGCTAGTTAGAAAGGAAGTGATTTTGGAAGAAAATGGAAGTGATTTCAATCGTCCATACAGTATATGTGGCTTTTGAGGACAACAACAGAGGTCAATGGAAAAAAAGTGAGCCGTGATCCCCATGTTGCACTGACTGGGCAAGAAGCATGCATTAAAGTGGATGTAAACCCTCATATATACCCAGTGAAGTGAACGGTCCCAGATGATACACAGGGATGAAACAAATCTCCCTACATAAGTTTTACATGTATATCTGCTTTCTTTACCTTTATATACTGTTTAGAAAGTTTCAAACGTGTTAGGAGATTTTCTCTTCCAGTTCAGCACTGCAGTGAAGCCTGGGCAAACAGCCAAGACAGCTGATTGAAGGAAAGGCGCACACACCCCCTCTTCTTATAGGTAGAGAATTTCAGAGCTGATCGTTGAATCGCTCAGCACTGTGCTAATCTATTTATAGCATACTTCCCAACACAAAACTCAAACTGCTTTTATTATATGTGATGGAGAACTTGTCAGGAGTAGGGATGAGCTTTCTGTTTGAGTCGAACATGAGATTGACTCGAACATTGGCTGTTCGATCATTCGATGAAGATTGAACATTATGGGTCATTCACGCCAAATTCGAGAGGTATGTCACACCTCATAATGCACTGCGTCATCGCAGTGCATTGCTGGCTGATGATTGGCCAAGCATGCATTATGACCCGCATGCTTTGGCCAATCACAGCGCCGTCAGCAAAGAGCCATAATTGGCCAAAGGCAGGGTGCCTTTGGCCAATTATGGTTCAGGGGGTTAAGTCTACGCCCCACACTATATAAGGCTGCCTGCACGTCGGCCCTGTGTAGTGTGTTGATGGTGTTAGATTGAGCAGGCAGTCTGTTCCTGGTGTACTATTTCTAATCTACTTCAGGCAGGCAGGTGATTTAGTTATATATAGGGATGAGCCGAACACCCCCCTTTTAGGTTCGCACCAGAACATGCGAACAGGCAAAAAATTTGTTCGAACACGAACATGAATAATCAAAAGTGCTAATTTTAAAGGCTTATATGCAAGTTATTGTCATAAAAAGGGTTTGGGGACCTGGGTCCTGCCCCAGGGAACATGGATCAATGCAAAAAATAGTTTTAAAAACGGACGTTTTTTCGGGAGCAGTGATTTTAATAATGCTTAAAGTGAAACAATAAAAGTGTAATATCCCTTTAAATTTCGTACCTGGGGGGTGTCTATAGTATGCCTGTAAAGGAGCGCATGTTTCCCGTGTTTAGAACAGTCTGACAGCAAAATGACATTTCAAAGGAAAAAAAGTCATTTAAAACTACTCGCGGCTATTAATGCATTGCCGGTCCGACAATACACATAGAAGTTCATTGATAAAAACGGCATGGGAATTCCCCACAGGGGAACCCCAAACCAAAATTTAAAAAAAAAAAAAAAAAGACATGGGGGGGTCCTCCTAAATTCCATACCAGGCCCTTCAGGTCTGGTATGGATATTAAGGGGAACCCCGGCCAAAATAAAAAAAAAAAAAAACGGCGTGGGGTCCCCCCAAAAATCCATACCAGATCCTTATCCGAGCACGGAAACCTGGCAGGCTCCACTATATCTCCACTGTAGCTAGATCTCACTGCAGGCCATTCCTGGTGTATGTATTCAAATACACTTTCAGGCAGGCAGGTTATTCAGTGATCTGCAGTGCATAAAATATATATACTGTCTCCTACATATATATCCACTGCATTCCAGTCTAGCCAATGCCTATATCTCACTGCAGGCCATTGCTGGTGTACGTTTTCAAATACACTTTCAGGCAGGCAGGCAAGTGATTCAGTGATCTGCAGTGCATTAAATATATATACAGTCTCCAACATATATATATATCCACTGCATTCTAGTCTAGCTTAGCCTATCCCTGACTACAGGCCATTCCTGGTGTAAGTTTTCAACAACACTTTCAGGCAGGCGGGCAGGACAAGCAGGTGATTCAGTGATCTGCACTGCATAAAGATAGATATATAGATAGATAGATAGAGATATATATATATATATATATATATATATACACACAGTCTTCTACATATATATCCACTGCATTCTAGTCTAGCCAAGCCTATACCTGACTGCAGGCCATTCCTGGTGTAATTTTTCTAGAAAACTTCAGGGGGTGTTTTGCTAATCCAAATTTACAGCATGTCTGGAAGGCCACCAAGGAAAGGCAGACACTCACAGGCCACTAAAAAGGGCAAGCAGGCTCTGTGTCTACAGCCAACAGTGCTGGTCGTGGACACGTGCATCCTCAGCCGTGGGGCACACTTTTTTTTCGACAGCTGGCCGTGTGCAGAAGAGTTGGTAGAGTGGATCACAAAGCCGTCCTCATCCTCATCCTCTGTCACCCAGGCTAAGACAAGTTTGGCTGCCAATGTCGCTGCCAAAGTGGCCTATTCCATCGGCTCAATTGCATCAGTCATTCCCTAGCCCCACCATCATGTCCTGAGGAGTCCCTCAAACTGTTCGACCACAGTGTCGGGTACATGCTGCAGGAGGAGCGTTTTGAAGGCTCTGATGATGGTACCCAGGTTGAGGATGAAGGCAGTAACGTGAGCCCAGAGAGAGGGGGTGCCCAAGAAGGACAAGAAACTGGCAGTCATGTTCCCCCAGCTGCAGCATACCGCCATGTTTTCTCCAGTGGCGAGGAGGGAGGGGATGATGAGGTCACTGACTCTACGTAGGTGCCTGATAGAAGGGAGGAGGAGGCACATCTCCAACGAGGCAGGATTCCCTCCAGGGGCCAGCTTAAGGACAGCCAACTGACTGCATCACACTGCAGAGCTCCGCTTGTGCAGGGCGCTGCTGACTCTGCAGGTTTTTTTAAAAGTTCTTTGGTGTGGGCCTTTTTTGAGATGTGTGCAGCAGATCGCCCCCTTGCCGTTTGCAACATGTCAGAAGCGTATCAAGCGTAGCCAAAACAGCAGCCGCTTGGGCACCACATGCTTAACCAGACATATGTCGAGCTCCCATGCAGTCCGTTGGCAACAGTACTTAAAAGACCCACACCAAAGAACAAGGCAGACCTCTCCTTGCTCCTCATCAGCTGGAATCTCCAACCCCATTATACCTTCAGTCCTCTCAGAGACCTGCACTGAGAGGAATGAAGGTGTAGAATTAGGTGTCCCAAGCATTTGCGGGCAATCTGCTAGCGGTATACCTAAATCCAATTGTTGCAGGCAAAATTTCCCTACCCCAGTTCCTAAATTATTGAAAGAAATTCGGTCCCAGCCATCCAAAAGCTCAGCAGCTGAATGCTAGTTTGGCTAAATTGCTAGCACTCTAACTGCTGCCTTTTCAGCTGGTAGACTCTGCCCCCTTTCGAGAATTTGTGGAATGTGCGGTACCTCAGTGGCAGGTTCCCAAACGCCTTTTTTTTCTCAGAAGGTCATTCCGGCTCTCTACAGGCATGTGGAAGGTAATGTCTTTGCCTTGTTGGACAGGGCGGTCAGTGGTAAGGTGCATATTACCGCTGACTCATTGTCCAGCAGGCATGGACAGGGATGTTACCTTTCTTTCACGGCGCACTGGGTGACCCTGCTGGCAGCTGGGAAGGATGCAGGACAGGGTGCAGTAATGTTGGAGCTTGTTCTGCCACCACGCCTCCAAAATGCTGGTAGTGATGATTCTGCCACACCTCTCTCCTCGACCCCCTCTTCTTCTTCCTCTATGGCCTCTTCTTGTGCAGATTTGTCCTCGGAACCAGCGGTGCTCCGCAGGCGTTCTATGGGCTACGCAAGCACTCAGGCAAAAAGATGCCATGCGTTGCTTGAAGTGATCTGCTTAGGGGACAGGAGCCACACTGGGGCAGAATCTGGCAGCTCTGCAGGGGCAGGTTCAGAAGTGGTTGATGCCACGCCAGCTTCAGCCAGGAATGGTGGTTTGCAACAATGGCACCAACCTCCTCCACGCCCTCCGACAGGGACACTTGACCCATGTTCCCTGTTTGGCTCACGTCCTTAATTTGGTGGTGCAGCGGTTCTTGTGCAGGTACCCGGGCTTACAGGATCTCCTGAGGCAGGCCAGGAAAGTCTGTGGGCATTTCCGCCGGTCATATAATGCCAGTGCTCGGCTGGCTGATCTTCAAAAAGGAATGCAACCTGCCCAATAACCGCCTCATCTGTGACATGCCCACCAGGTGGAACTCAACGTTGCACATGCAGCAGAGGGCCATCAATGAGTATCTGTGCGAGTATGGCACCAGGACAGGGTCAGGGGAGCTTGGCTTTTTTTTGCCGCGCCAGTGGCTAATGATCAAGGATGCATGCACTGTCCTGTCACCATTTGAGGAGGCCACGAGGATGGTGAGCAGTGACAGTGCATGCATCAGTGATACTGTCCCTCTTGTCTTCCTGGTGGAGCACACACTGCATGGAATAAATGGACAAGGCACTTGAGGTAGAACAGAGGGAGGAAGAGGAGGACTTCCTTACAAGACCCTCTTTATCCAGACAGTATTCCTGCAGGCCCGCCTATCACACAGGAAGAGGAGGAGGATTTTGTCAGCATGGAGGTGGAGCCTGGCACTCAGCATCAGCAGCAGTCTTCAAGGGATCGTTTTCAGTCCCTAGAAACCCCATGGACTTATACGTGGCTGTGAGGAGGTGGCTGCGGATCATGTCATCCTTAGTGACCCAGAGGACCCTGTACTGAATGCCTCAGCAAACCTACGCTGCATGGCCTCCCTGATCCTGCAAAACCTGCGAAAGGACCCTCGGATTCATGGTATCAAGGAGAGAAATCAGTACTGGCTGGCAACCCTTCTTGATCCACGTTACAAGGGTAAGGTTGCGGAACTTATCCAGCCTTCACAGAGGGAACAGAGGATGAAACCTCTTCGGGAGGCCTTGCAGAAAGGTTTGTCCAATGCGTTTCCAGAGCCTGGGAGGTTGCAATTTCCTGGTCCTCCTGGACAACGTGTTGCTGAGGCTTCGGTCAGTCACAGAAGGAGCAGTGGAGAAGGTGGCAGTCTGACCGATGCGTTCAGAAATTTTTTAGTCTGCAGCCCCAAGGTCTGATCGGTTCCAGCAACCATCGCCAGCGTCTGATTTACATGGTGCAGGAATACCTTGGGGCAAAGATCAGACTTGGAGACCTTTCCAAACGAAAATCCACTGGGTTACTGGGTCTTGAGGATGGATCACTGGCCAGAGCTTGCACAGTATGCAATTGAGCTACTGGCCTGTCCTGCATCCAGCGTTCTATTTGAACACACATTCAGTGTTGCTGGAGGCTTTGTAAACCGATCACAGAGTGCGTCTGTCCACAGACTCGGTTGATCGGCTCAGCTTCATAAAAATGAATCAGTCTTGGATCACCAGCTACCAAGCAACTGATGCTGATGTAACCGATTAATTTTTTTATGAATGTGAGATCCCTTGAAGGCTGCCTATGCTGATGCTCAGTGACTATCCTGTTATGCTGAGTGACTATCCTATTCCTCCTCAATGTTCATGTTAATAGCTTCTAAGAACATTTTTGGTTCTGGGCACCACCACCAGTGCCTAAAGCCCAATTTTTCTGCCCCTGTTTAACAGGGGCGTGTACTTACAATTTTTGCTGTAATATTTTGCAGCAGGGCACATTCCTGCGCTCAACTAGAGTATCTGTGAAGGGTTGCAGTGTTGTGTCACCAGCACCACACCACCAAAGGCCCAATTATTCTGACCCTGTTCAACAGGGGCATGTAATTACAATTCTTGATATAATATTTCACAGCAGGGCCCGTTCCAGCGCCCACCAAGAGTAACTGAAGGCTTACGGTGTTCTGTTACCACCAACACCTAAGGCCAAAAAGTCTGCAGAGTATATAAGGCAGGCCGTATAGTATATACAGGCGGTCCCCTACTTTCAAACATCCAACTCCTACTTACAAACAGAGGGAGACAACAAGTGAGAGGAAATCTACCCCTAGGAAGGGAAATTCTCTTCTGTAAGAGTTAATATGGGAGAAAGGTGTCTCCACTGATGCTTTATTATCACCAATCCTTGTTTCCCTAAAAACCCAAAATTTTCTAAATCCAATTTTCATTGGGGCAGAAAGTAAGGTGAAATCTTCTGAACAGGGGCACAGACAGCAAAACAAATGTTACAGGGGTGATGATAACCCTTACCTATGTTATCCAAAAAGCTTAAAAATAGATTTTTTTTAGCTGGAGCTACACTTAAAAATGTTCCTGTTTCAAATTACAAACAGATTCAACTTAAGAACAAACCTACAGTCCCTGTCTTGTTTGGACCGCCTGTATACTGCTGTTCAGAGTACATAGGGCCTGGGGGCCCCACGCCTTTTCTTTTTTTAATTTGGGTGCGGGGTTCCCCTTAATATCCATACAAGACCCAAAGGGCCTGGTAATGGGCTGGGGGGCTACCCTCGCCGTTTTTCTCAATAATTTTCACCTTTATTGCCAGGACCCGACATTACATTACAGCTGCAAGCAGTTTTGAATGACTTTTATTCCTTTAGAAATGTCATTTTGTGCAGGGACAAAATATGCCACTTTACAGGCATACTATAGACACCCCCAGGTATGATATTGAAAGGAATATTTCACTTTTTTTTTTCACTTAAAGCATCATTCAAAATCACTGCTCCCGAAAAAATGGCTGTTTTTAAAACTTTCTTTTGCATTGATACATGTCCCCTGGGGCAGGACCCGGTCCCCAAACCCTTTTTAAGACAATAACTTGCATATTCGCCTTCAAAATTCGCACTTTTGATTTCTCACGTTCGAGTCGCATAGACTTGAACGGTGTTTGAATGTTCGCGCAAACTTTCGGTCCGTTCGCATGTTCTGGATGCAAACCGAACCGGGGGGTGTTCGGCTCATCCCTAGTCAGGAGTTATCAGGCTGATAACAGAGGAACGGAACAGGATACAGCTACGGGACATAGTGCTTTGAAGAGAGATACCAAAACACTGCAGATATATGTGCCAAGCTCAAATTTCATGAATAGAGTTTACATCCACTTTAACTATCAGCACTGATTGAAGTCCCTGATTCAAAGCTAGATAGTTGTGTGGATAAACTAATACTTTGTGATATGTATAACTAGTTCAGCTCTTTTGACGTGTCCGGTACCTTCAAAGAGTAAAGAGATTTAATAAGCCCATGAAGTAGCAGCCGTGAGTTTGTTTCTGTTTTTATTCAGTTGGCTCAGTTTACTGTAAAAGTGATCAGGGTGGCTGTAGAGCCATCCAATTACTTGAATCACAGCTGTTGCCCCCCTCCATCAGCACCCCCCTTAGGTGGTACCTGAGCTCATCCTGTCCCTAATCCCCTCTGCAGAAATGGTTCAGAGCTGTCATCTATTCACTCACACACAAGCTCATCTTTTATTTTGTACAAGAAATCAGGGATTATACAGAGTTTGTGTGTACTAAAATTAATTGCAATGTATTTTTTTCTGAAAATGTAGATTTAAATAACCACTTTCCCAAATATTGTGCAAAAAAAATTAAATTTACTTTTTTTTTTTCCTACAGGGCTTCTGCTTTCAGAAGGTATATCATGTTCTGCAGGTTTTAAATAATTTTCTAGCCAAAAATGCAGAAAAAACAGGTGTGTGAAAAAAAAATAGCTACAGAGGGGAAGCAGTTAAATAGGTAGTCTAGGGTTGAATGCTTGTAAATGTGCTAGATTCACTGGTTTCGTCTGTGCCTTGCCTTTTAACCTATTCAGCTTTTTTATAGCTTTAACAAAGATTTCCCTTTATTTACCATATTTTGTGTAAATGCCTATGCTTGCATTCTGTACAACCCACAACAAATAATTACCATTCACTAAACAATACAATGCAGAAAATGCAAGTACATGATTTGTGGTTTTATTGCTGTCTGTGTCTCCTCACTTCCTGTCAGGACAGGAAATAATGTAAAAATTCTTCATTAAGGGCACAGACAAAACCCATTTGTAACAAATGAAGAAAATTCGACCTTCGGACAATTTTTATATTGCTGTCCGTGCATTCTTGTCTCGGTTATGCCCACATTCCCTCATTTCTTTTATTGGTGTCAAAGGAAATAGGGGAGAATCTTCTCATTGGGGTCACAGACAGAAATAAAAAAAATTAAAAAGCTAGAATTTGTAACTCCTTCCTACCCTAGCCAGATTTTGGCTGGTGTAAGCTTACCAAATTCATACTTGCAAAAACAGGTTTTCCTGAAGCCAACATGGCTGTATACTTATGATATAGCCCCGACACCCCAACCCCACCCCCCATCTCCACCCACAAAGACCAGTTTAAATCTGTAAAAAGGAAGTAAAGAGAGACTGACCCATTCTCTTTTTTGTCCTCAAGATCCACAAGGACGTGATGTTGCAATAAGTACCTACCTGATGACTGATTCGGAGTCCACCTGGGTTCAGTCTCTCCCAGGCGGAGTCCCACATCTTAGGATGCTAAATGCACCAAAATGGGGAGCCCCTTCTGGTGGTCTTTTGAGGCTGGGGGTTCTCCAACTAGAGATGTCAAAACCTTCTGTGGTGCACCTGAGCTGGTGTTTGGATGCTGGAGTCTGTGCTGCATGTTTCTTGGCCTTTGGTCAGCTCTTCTTTTATGCTATACTTTCACTCTCCCTTCCCCTTATTCCTGGGACTTAAATCATGTACAGTATTTCTTTTCTTGATTAGGCTGTAGGGTTTTTTTTTTCGTTGGTAAATTTTTTGTTTTTCTCCTCCTCCTGTCGCTTCCTTGAGTACTGGTGCAAGCTCAAGCACGTTCCGGTTTCGTGAGTCCACACTGTGGATCAAGGGAGGCTACCACGCATGCGCCGTGCAAGGAAGCCCACTGTAGCGCCCATCTTTAATGTGGTGGCCCGGCTCGCGTGTGCCATCACGGGTATGGACGCAGCATGCCAGATTGGTCATGGTTTTTTAATAAAAGGCTTTTAGTTTTAACATCAATGAGTTGGTTCCTGGACTACCGCACTTGGGGATATATATATGATCATAGGACCTACTCAGCTAGTCCCTAAGTGCTTCATCTGCTAAGTGAATTTGTTCATGGTTGCTCACTGTGCTGTCGCCTCACTTTCGGGCTCGAATGGGCAACATAGCAGCAGTGTCATATGTTTAGGAACAAAGGGGAACTGATGGTGGCTTCCTGAAAGAAGCCGAATGATCATGTCTGGTGTTCTGGGAGCACGTCATATGATGTGCTCCCAGAACAACAGTGCTCCTGCCCGGCCATTTTTTTTACTATAGGCTAGAAAGGAAGGTGTTAAACTGGTCCTGTGGGTTGAGATAGGGCCAACGTTATAAGTATGCTGCCATGGATTGGCCTCAGCAAAGGAAAATTACATTAAGTGTTAGATACAATTTTCTGTTTTCTTACTGAATAATTCCAATCAAAGTCCATGATGAGACAGTACCTTGAAAAAGCTGGTTTCTGATGGTGCTCATGGTTGTGGGATCTGTTACTAGTTCTGTCTTCAGTTTACTAGGAAATGATCCTGAGGTCTGTGTTGGGCGACATGTACTTGTTAGGCCAAAACTGGAAGACTTTACTGAGTTCTCTATAAAAAGAGAGAAACTCGTTACATCCAACATAGTAGAGTGCATATAATATAATTAGATTATTGGTGTCCTCCAAACTCATTTGGAGATTGGCTAAAGATGAGCTTGGAGAAAGCCCAGGCTCCCCCCTAATCTTGATATATCAGGGAACTCATGCTATATCAAGATACTTTATATGGGATCTTACACTTACCTATAGTTCCTGCTTGTGCGGCCACAGGGTGTAATGCATTGGGCAGCTCCTCTTGAAGTAGTCTTGTGACTTCAGGCAGAACCTTAGTGATTGCATTCATCTGTGCTGTTCCACAGAGCTGAACGTCTGGTGGTACTGGAGCACATCCAACTGGGGCAAGTTGTGGAAGACCCTGCGACAGCAACAGGATGATTTAATGGAGACCTAAACTCTAAATAGATGAGAGTTGTAGATCATAAACAACTGCCACGTATTTTTACAATACTGTCATTTTTTTTTAAACTTTTTGGCATCTCTCTGCTGCTAATTTTCTCCTGCCCTTTCAGCTATTTCCTGTCTACATGCACTTGCTTCAGCATCAGCTTTACAAAATTCCTCCAGACTGGTCTACTGATAGCAACAGCGATACCATGCCTGCACAATCTCAGCGGCTTGTAGTTTGAACTAGGGGTACGTGTGACAGGATGACAATGCAGGAGCAAAATTGGGATTCAGTTGTCACCACATAACAGGAAGTACTTTGAAAGTTAATATGAGGTGCTAGTGGTTTCTGTTTAAATCTACTTTAAGGCTGGGGTCACACTTGATTCAGATGCAGCCGACAGCAGGGGTCCGGTGTGTCCCTGTTCTCCATTTCACAGTGCTTGTGCTGTGTAATTTGGTTCCCTGTATAACCTAAAAAACCTGGCTTATCCTGCCTAGTTCTGCCCTCCCCCCTTTAAATTGATCACGGTTTATCATGGCTGCTAAGCGCTAACACTGTGGTCAGTTTTCGTGCTTCCGTCATCTGCAGCTCTTTTCTCTGCTCTCCCCCATCCTCTCCCCCCCTTCCTTCCCTCCCTGCCTGTCAGCTATGTCCACTCCCCAGCCCTCCCCTCCTGCTGCCATCATAACTATAGTATAAGCATGCCATCCCCTCTGTTAACCACTTGACGACTGCCTCACGCCGATTTACCTCAGCAGAATGGCACGGGCAGGAAAAATCACGTACCTGGTACGCGATTGCCTTCCCGCGGGTGGGGGGTCTGACCGCCCCCCTCCCCGGTGCCTGAGGCGGTCGCCGTTAGTCTGGGAGCGTTCCGTGATGAGGGGGAGGCCATCCGATCGTGGCCCCCCCCTCGCGATCGCTCCCAGCCAATAAGAATCCTCCCCTGCCTGTGTGTAGTACACACAGGCAGGGGATGTGATGTCATCTCTCCTCGGCTCGGCAGTTTCCGTTTTGGCGCCGAGGAGAGAAGACATCAATGTGAGTGCACAACACACACACATACAGTAGAACATGCCAGGCACACAATACAACCCCCGATCCCCCCCCCCAATCACCCCACCCCCCCCTGTCGCCGAATGTAAACATCGCTATTGGGAAATTGGGAAAGCATTTTATCACACCAATCTTGGTGTGGTCAGATGCTTTGAGGGCAGAGGAGAGATCTAGGGTCTAATAGACCCCAATTTTTTCAAAAAAGAGTACCTGTCACTACCTATTGCTATCATAAGGGATATTTACATTCCCTGAGATAACAATAAAAATGATTTAAAAAAAAATGAAAGGAACAGTTTAAAAATAAGATAAAAAAGCAAAAAAATAAGAAAAAAAAAAAGCCCCCCCTGCTCTCGCGCTAAGGCGGACGCAAGCGTCGGTCTGGCGTCAAATGTAAACAGCAATCGCACCATGCATGTGAGGTATCACCGCAAAGGTCAGATCGAGGGCAGTAAGTTTAGCAGTAGACCTCCTCTGTAAATCTAAAGTGGTAACCTGTAAAGGCTTTTAAAGGCTTTTAAAATGTATTTATTTTGTTGCCACTGCACGTTTGTGCGCAATTTTAAAGCATGTCATGTTTGGTATCCATGTACTCGGCCTAAGATCATCTTTTTTATTTCATCAAACATTTGGGCAATATAGTGTGTTTTAGTGCATTAAAATTTAAAAAAGTGTGTTTTTTCCCCAAAAAATGCGTTTGAAAAATCGCTGCGCAAATACTGTGTGGAAAAAAAAAAAAATGAAACACCCACCATTTTAATCTGCAGGGCATTTGCTTTAAAAAAATATATATAATGTTTGGGGGTTCAAAGTAATTTTCTTGCAAAAAAAATAAATTTTTTCATGTAAACAAAAAGTGTCAGAAAGGGCTTTGTCTTCAAGTGGTTAGAAGAGTGGGTGATGTGTGACATAAGCTTCTAAATGTTGTGCATAAAATGCCAGGACATTTGCTGAGAGTCATGTCGAGTCCATGGAGTATTTTATATTGTGACACAAGTTGCGGGAAAAAGACAAATTTTTTGTCACTAAATGATATATTGCTCAAACATGCCATGGGAATATGTGAAATTACACCCCAAAATAAATTCTGTTGCTTCTCCTGAGTATGGGGATACCACATGTGTGAGACTTTTTGGGAGCCTAGCCGCGTACGGGACCCCGCAAACCAAGCACCGCCTTCAGGCTTTCTAAGGGCGTAAATTTTTGATTTCACTCTTCACTTCCTATCACAGTTTTGGAGGCCATGGAATGCCCAGGTGGCACAACCCCCCCCCCAAATGACCCCATTTTGGAAAGTAGACACCCCAAGCTATTTGCTGAGAGGTATAATGAGTATTTTGCAGACCTCACTTTTTGTCACAAAGTTTTGAAAATTGAAAAAAGAAAAAAAAAAAATGTTTTTTCTTGTCTTTCTTCATTTTCAAAAACAAATGAGAGCTGCAAAATACTCACCATGCCTCTCCGCAAATAGCTTGGGGTGTCTACTTTCCAAAATGGGGTCATTTGGGGGGTTTTGTTCCACCTGGGCATTCCATGGCCTCCGAAACTGTGATAGGCAGTGAAGAGTGAAATCAAAAATTTACACCCTTAGAAATCCTAAAGGCGGTGATTGATTTTCGGGGCCCTGTACGCAGCTAGGCTCCCAAAAAGTCCCACACATGTGGTATCCCCATGCTCAGGAGAAGCAGCTAAATGTATTTTGGGGTGCAATTCCACATATGCCCATGGCCTGTGTGAGCAATATATCATTTAGTGACAACTTTGTGCAAAAAAAAAAAAAGTGTCACTTTCCCGCAACTTGTGTCAAAATATAAAATATTCCATGGACTCAGCATGCCTCTCAGCAAATAGCTTGGGGTGTCTACTTTCCAAAATGGGGTCATTTGTGGGGGTTTTATTGCCATCTGGGCATTTTATGGCCTTCAAAACTGTGATAGGTAGCGAGGAGTGAGATAAAAAATGTACGCCCTTAGAAATCCTGAAGGCGGTGATTGGTTTTCGGGGCCCCGTACATGGCTAGGCTCCCAAAAAGTCCCACACATGTGGTATCCCCGTACTCAGGAGAAGCAGCTGAATGTATTTTGGGGTGCAATTCCACATAGGCCCATGGCCTGTGTGAGCAATATATCATTTAGTGACAACTTTTTGTAATTTTTTTTTTTTGTCATTATTCAATTACTTGGGACAAAAAAAATAAATATTCAATGGGCTCAACATGCCTCTCAGCAATTTCCTTGGGGTGTCTACTTTCCAAAATGGGGTCATTTGGGGGGGGGTTTGTACTGCCCTGCCATTTTAGCACCTCAAGAAATGACATATGCAGTCAAACTAAAAGCTGTGTAAATTCCAGAAAATGTACCCTAGTTTGTAGACGCTATAACTTTTGCGCAAACCAATAAATATACGCTTATTGACATTTTTTTTTTACCAAGGACATGTGGCCGAATACATTTTGGCCTAAATGTATGACTAAAATTGAGTTTATTGGATTTTTTTTATAACAAAAAGTAGAAAATATTTTTTTTCAAAATTTTTGGTCTTTTTCCGTTTATAGCGCAAAAAAAAAAAAACGGCAGAGGTGATCAAATACCATCAAAAGAAAGCTCTATTTGTGGGAAGAAAAGGACGCAAATTTCATTTGGGTACAGCATTGCATGACCGCGCAATTAGCAGTTAAAGCGACGCAGTGCCAAATTGGAAAAAGTCCTCTGGTCCTTAAGCAGCATAATGCTCCGGTCCTTAAGTGGTTAAACAACATTATGTGTCCCAGTGTCTGTGCTGTATAAAAAAGATGCCAACTTCTACCTTATATTAGAGCGTCTCCTGGCGCTTACGTGACTGCTCGGCTCTCTTCTCTCTCCTCCCTAGCTGGGATGTATCCATGCAGCCACAATCGCAGTGAAGCAGAAAGACGCTGGCAAATGCTGTGTTGTTCCAGGTTGGCTGCATGCTCTGAAATGCATTGTGGTTCTTCCCCCCCCCCCCCCGGTGATGTGCTCCAAGCTGGTTCATCTCAGCCAACCCAGAACACCACAGCATTTGCCAGTGTTCTGTCAATTTCTCCAACCCATCAGAAACTCCAACCATGCCACTTCCGGTTTATTTAAACCTTAGAAATTGGAGATTTTGACGAATTGGTGGTTGGACACAACACCGACAACCGAATAGAGTGAGGTACAGGAAGATTGAGCTGTTTTGACAGCACAGCGGCTAACTAGGACAAAGTTGTCGCCGCCGCATTTGGCCATTTTGTTGGCTATCAAGGAACTAAATAATGGGACTTTAAGGGGCACAACTGTATTAAACTACAAAACATTAAAAATTAGGTTATGGAATTTTTATTAAATGTCATACAAAAAACACAAAATATACATGAATTTTAAAAAGTTTTTAAAATTCATGTATATTTTGTGTTTTTGTATTTTTCCTTGATTCCCACAATACATTGTCGGGGACATTGGCACAAACGACCTTAAAGTACCTACAGAGTCACCCTGTATGCTAGGTACTTCATTACTAGGACCTCCCTTTTGGCCATTTTGTTGGCTAGTATCGGAGCGGAGTAAGAATCTCCGCTCATAATATCCAGTACCGGACTCTATTTGGTTGCCGTCGTTGTGTCCAACCACCAATTCGTCAAAAACTCCAATACTGCTAGTTTAAAGAAACCGTAAGTTAAGTGGTTGGAGTTTGACGGGTTGGAGAATTTGATAAACACAGTCTTTCTGCTTCACCGCGATTGTCGCACCATGGATACATCCCTGGACTAGAGGCATTGTGGACTGCACACATGGATTACCTTCCCCTAGATGAGCTTATCATCCTTTACCTGATGTGAGTGTTCATATGTTACTTGCTATTGTACAATAAATATTGCACTTAGAGGCGCCTTTCTGTTTTTCCTTTTCATATTGCATCTCAGAGTTGGCTTCACTCCAGAGAAAAGCATTCACCTTTAGTGCCTGTCTCCCACTCAAGAATTATACATCATCATCAAGACTTTTTATTCCTTCTCTATGGTTTTATTTCCCATCTCTTCTGCCATGGACTCTTAACCCATCTCCCATCTAGTGCATGTTCCTAACATAAACATCCTGTGCGCTAGCATTTCCATTTGTTTTTGTATGTTTATACTATGGTGGCTTAACAACCACTTTAAGTTAGCCAAGAAAAAGTATTACCTATACTCCAAACTTGCTGCATTGCTGCTAACACTGTACAAGGTTCAACTAAAGTTATGTACAGTAACATTTATGGTAACAGATTTAATTCCACCCCTTTAAAGATGACTTGTGGATTTTCTTTCCTTCCCAGACCCCCATACACATACCATTTGGTCTATCCTTATCCCCTTTCCTCCCCTATACCCTTCTTCTTTCTTCGTAACCACCACACACACACACACACACACACACACACACACACACACACACACAATACCCTTTACAAACCCTAGTCCAAGTGGTGCCAAAACACATTACTGCCCCCACTCCCTATTCTTCCTCCACTCCTTCTAACACTCCAGATAAACCCTTCCCATCCTCTTTACCTGTCTGACTTACCATACACCTATAGCGTAGCTTATGTCAGATACCTGGTACTACCATATGGCCCAACTCCAGTACCAATGCTATTAACATAAGGTGTAAAAATACAAACAACCAACCACACACTTAATACCTTCCCTACACCCTTCCCTGGACATTGCACCCCTCTCCCCAAATCTTCTACCCCCAACCCTCACTACCACTTCAACAATACCTCTATACAGCCTTGCGACCCCATATTTGGTTTACCATTGTTTCTTCATTAAAGTACTATACAGTGCCATTCTCTTGAAAAAGAGAAGCATTTGAGACAGATTTATTATCATCTGCTTTTACCAACATCATGCTTCAAGTGTGATCCACCACGCTGATCGTAGCCTTTCTTCTCGTAAACAAGGTGCATTCACAGTGGCACTCCTTTGTACTTCCCAGATACATTCTGCATTTAGAAAAGCTAAACAAACAACAATTATGCTTTCAGATGACGTTTTCCTGTGTTTAGATGTTCCTATGTTAAAAGTAGGTTCAGCGGCATTTACAAGCGATTGAGGTTTTCTAATCAGATCCTCGATGCAGCTAAACTGACTACGCCTAAAATGGTGAGTTTGAATTACACCTTTGAAAAAGAATTACCTGCATTTATATGCATTTGGAAATGTCTTAAACACATAACTGCAGGTTTGGCAGTGCCAGTGTGAATGAGGCCTAACGTGCACCTAGACTCAAGACAGTTATAAATAATACAGCAGCTGCTCCTTAGCCTAAACCCACTTTTTCATCCATTTTACAATTCTGTGTGGTTATAAAGCAGCTGCTATATTAGTTGGGATGCAGATTATCACCATATCTTTCTGCTCCTTGACACCATCAGCGTCATAGGGGCATGGGCAGGATAAGCCTCTGATGATGTAAAACTCAGGATAGGCACCTATGTAGCTAAAAGGACACAGGGTACCTATAGGCCCTATAGGTACCCTGTGTCCTTTTAGCTACATAGGTGCCTATCCTGAGTTTTACATCATCAGAGGCTTATCCTGCCCATGCCTATATGACATATCTAAATGCTTCCTCCACTCGGGGATTATGTGCTAAATATGGCTGTTCTGACTCAACTACAAGGCAATAAACATTATCTTCAGCTTCACATGGAGCTTACATGACCTGGTGATCTATTTATCCCTTGCATCAATTCAGACAGCTTAACTCAATGAATAAACTCACTGTATGGAGACAGATGATGATCTTTTTGAATTTTCCGTTTAATGATGGATTTTCATAGGTAGAAAAACGTTGGTGTTGTAAGCTACATGTAAAGATGTTACAGCAATGAGGTATACTGAGCACAATGAATCAGAAAGAGGAAGGGGAGGGGAATATACAGAACTACGGTGGGAGAGAGAGAGTTAAGCTTTGTTCCCTTCTGTCTAGCTGAAAGACAGAGCGTAATAAATCACATAGTGCAACACAACAATGGCTCCCCTAAGTACATATAATTACAGACTCTAGATAAAAACATGGTTAGTTGTTTAAACATTAATAAATATTCATAACATTATTTACTTCAGACTGGTTTATTTTACATATTCATATAGTGTGTGTATACATTTGTGTGAAAAAGTATTTGCCCTCATCTGATTTTTATTTATTTTTTTGCATATTTCTCAAACTTAAATGATTCAGATCATCAAACAAATTTTAATATTACACAAAGATAACCCGAGTAAATCCAAGATGCAGTTTTTTAATTATTTCATTTATTAAGGCAAAAAAGCTGTTCAAACCTGCATGGCCCTATGTGAAAAAGTAATTGCCCCCTTCCATGCTGAATCCTGAATGAGCTGTGATTAACCACAATTTTTTGGAAAGCTGAATTAAATTTCACTTGCCACACCCAGGCCTGATTACTGCCAGACCTGTTAAATCAAGAAATCACATAAATAGAAGGTGTCTGACTAAGTGAAGCATGCTGACGGATCACAAAAAGCCACACATCATGCCACAATCTCAAAAAATTCAAGAACAGATTAGAAATAAGTAATGTACATGTAATTGGTCTAGAAAGGGTTTCAAAGCAATTTCTAAAGCTTTGGAAGCCCAGTGAACCACGGGAAGAGCCATTATCCAAAAATGGAGATAACTTGGAACAGTGGTGAACCTTCCTAAGAGTGGCCAGCCTAGAAAAATTACTCCAAGAGCATGACGACGACTCATCCAGGAGATCATAAAAAAATCCAGAACAAGATCTAAAGAACTGCAGGCCTCACTTGCCTCAGGTAAGATCAGTGTTCATGATACAACAATAAGAAAGACTGGGCAAAAATGGCATCCATGGGAGAGTTCCAAGGCCAAAGCCACTGCTGACCAAAAAGAACACAAAGGCTCATCTCACATTTACCAAAAAACATCTTGATTATCCCCAAGACACTTAGGCAAATATTCTGTGATCCCGTTACATCTGGCATAAAACTAATACAGCATTTCATAACAAGAACATCATACCGTCAGACATGGTGGAGGTAGCATGATGGTCTGGAGCTGCTTTGCAGCTTCAGGACCTGGACGACTTACCATAATTGATGGAACCATGAATTCTGACCTCTACCAGAAAATCCTAAAGGAGAATGTCCGGCCATCAGTTCGTGACCTCAAACTCAAGTGCACGTGGGTTATGCAATGAGCCGAAACACAACAGCAAGTCCACCTCCAAGTGATTCAAACAAAGCAAAATTTAGGTTTTGGAGTGGCCTAGTCAAAGCCTGGACTTAAATCCAATTGAGATGCTGTATCATGACCTTACACAGGCCGTTCATGCTGGAAAACACTCCAATATGGCTGAATTAAAACAATTCTGCAAAGAAGAGTGGGCCAAAATTGCTCCACAGCAATGTGAAAGACTCATTGCCAGTTATCGCAAACGCTTGATTGCAGTTGTTGCCGCCAAGGGTGGCACAACCAGTTAGAAGGTTACATAGTAGGTGATGTTGAAAAAAGACACAAGTCCATCCTATGTGTGTGATTTTATGTATTACATTGTATATCCCTGTATGTTGTAGTCGTTGAGGTGCTTATCTAATAGTCTCTTGAAACTACCGATGCTCCCCGCTGAAACCACCGCTGTGGAAGGGCATTCCACATCCGTGCCGCTCTTACAGTAAAGAACCCTCTACGCAGTTTAAGGTTAAACCTCTTTTCTTCTAATTTTAATGAGTGGCCACGTGTCTTATTAAACTCCCTTCAGCGGAAAAGTTTTACCCCTATTGTGGGGTCAACCGTACGTTGTTTGTAAATTGAAATCATATCCCCTATCAAGCGTCTCTTCTCCAGAGAGAATAAGTTCAGTGCTCCTAACCTTTCTTCATAACTAATATCCTCCAGTCCCTTTATTAGTTTTGTTGCCCTTCTCTGTACTCACTCAATTTCCAGTACATCCTTCCTGAGAACTGGACAGCATACTCCAGGCTGGACAGCATACTCCAGGTGCGGCCGGACCAGAGTCTTGTAGAGTGGGAGAATTACCATTTATCTCTAGAATTAATCCCCTTTTTAATGCATGCCAATATTCTGTTTGCTTTGTTAGCAGCAGCTAGGGATGCATCTCTCTAACATAGGCACATACAGTAACACAACCTGACAGGTGCGCTAATCCCTCTCCACTAAAAAACGTTTTGCCTTTAGTTATACTTTAGTTAATAATGCAGTGGGTAGAACATTTGTGATATGCCAGGTACTCCATGGAAATTGAAGATTACCCTGACACACACATACCACCAATCAAAATTCATCATAGCACAAGTTCAAACCCGTATTTTTTGCTAGAAAATTACTTAGAACCCCTAAACATTATATATATATTTTTAGCAGAGACCCAGAGAAGAAAATGGCGATTGTTGCAATATTTTATGTCACACTGTATTCGCTCAGCGGTCTTTCAAACACAGCTTTTTGGGAAAAAAGACACTTTCATGAATAAAAAAAAAAAAAAACAGTAAAGTTAGCCCAATTTTTTTGTATAATGTGAAAGATGATGTTACGCTGAGTAAAATGATACCCAACATCATGCTTTAAAATTGCACACACTCGTGCAATGGCGAAAAAATACGGTACCTAAAAATCTCCATAGGCGAGGCTTAAAAAAAAATAAAAATTAACGGTTACCAGGTTAGGGTTACAGAGGAGGTCTAGTGCTAGAATTATTGCTCTCACTCTGACGATCGTGGCGATACCTTACATGTGTGATTTGAACACTGTTTACATAGGCGGGCGTGACTTACATGTGCTTTTTCTTTGCTGCGTGAGCTCGCAGGGAAAGGGAGCGCTTTAAAATTTTAATTTTTTTTTTCTTATTTATTTTTTTACATAGTCTCTTTAACCACTTACAGAACAAAGGATTTGCCTGCTTAATGACCAGGCCATTTTTTGCGATACGGCACTGCGTCGCTTTACCTGACAATTGCGCGGTCGTGCGACACTGTACCCAAACAAAATCCTTTTTTCCCCACAAATAGAGCTTTCTTCTGGTGGTATTTGATCACCTCTGCGGTCTTTATTTTTTGCGCTATAAACAAAAAAAGAGCGACAATTTTGAAAAAAAAAAAAACTATATTTTCTCATTTTTGCTGTAATAAATATCCCCAAAAATGTTTTTACAAATCAAAATTTTTCATCAATTTTGGCTAATATATATTCTGCTACATATTTTTGTTTGGAAAAAAAAACCACAATAAGCGTATATTGCTTGGTTTGCGCAAAAGTTACAGCGTCTACAAACTATGGGATAGGTTTATGGTATTTTTACTATTTTTTTTTTTTTTTACTAGTAATGGCAGTGATCAGCAATTTTAGCAGTACTGCAATATTGCGGTGGACAGATCGGACACTTAACACATTTTTGGGACCACTGATATTTATACAGCGATCAGTTCTATAAAAATAGGATTTTTATAACCGCTTATCTGTAAAATCCTTTTCATTGAAGTGCATCACGGGACACAGAGCCATAGTAATTACTACGTGGGTTTTAGGCCACCTTCAGGTGATAGACATTGGCACACCCTAAACAGGAAGTTGCCTCCCTATATAACCCCTCCCACTACTGTGAGTACCTCAGTTTTTGTAGCAAAGCAATACACGTGTAAACCAGAAAGAGGGGAGGGACCTCTGTGTCCCGTGATGTACTTCAAAGAAAAGGATTTTACAGGTAAGCTGTTATAAAAATCCTATTTTCTTGATCATACATCACGGGACACAGAGCCATAGTAATTACTATGTGGGATGTCCCAGAGCAATGCCAACTTAGGGGAGGGAGACACAACCAAAGTAGGGTAACATGATATCAGAGGACTTACTGCTTCCTGCAGTACACTGCGCCCAAAGGCGACATCCTCATGTCTTTTTACATCCACCTGATAAAATCTGGTAAATGTATAGACTGAAGACCAAGTTGCAGCCTTGCAGATTTGAGCCATGGAGGCTTGGTGATGCACTGCCCACGAAGCACTAACAGCCCTGGAGGAGTGTGCTTTGGATTTGAGAGGGTGGAATCTACCTCTTTAAACCATAAGCTAGAATGATTACTTGTCGAATCCATTTAGAAATAGTAGATTTTTTGTCCCATATCGCTACTAAATATCGATGTCAAGTTGCTGGCGAGGGTCCTTGCTAACAGACTTGCGGGTATTGTAGGGAGGCTGGTACATCGTGACTAATCCGGATTTATTCCGACAAGATCCACAGCGGACAACATCCGATGCCTTTTTCTAAATATTCAAACCCCAGTGAATAACCATGGAGGTAGAGTCATTCTATCCTTAGACGCTGCCAAAGCATTTGACAGTGTTGAGTGGCCCTACCTCTGGGAAGTCCTGGCTGGCTTTAGCCTGGGGAAAACTTTTATTAACTGGGTGAAGGTGCTTTATTGTGACCCTCGAGCCAGGGTGCGAATTAACGGCTCCCTCTCCCAATGATGAAAACATGGTGGGATTCCGCAAGGGGTCGGCTGGAGGACAAATTATCTCTGTATGCAAACGATGCCCTACTTTATCTGGCAGACTCAGGGGATTCATTGCGGACGCTGATGGCGACCATTACTAAATTCTCTGGATTCACTATTAACTCATCCAAATCCATACTGATGCCCCTGGATCCACTAGTGTCACCTCTCCCCCAGAGGCATCCCAAATAGCCATTGTCAACAAATATTTTAAATATCTGGGAATAATGATATCATCAGACCCCGCTGAATATTTGAAATTGAATTTAGCACCCCTACTGGAAAGACAACGTGTAAAATCCCAGGGATGGTTTAAGCTTCCACTGTCGGTAGTAGGGAGAGTGAATCTGATCAAAATGTTATGGGCCCCGTAACTTCTATATTATATATATATATATATATATATATATATATATATAATATCTTCCATAATTCACCTATGTGGATTCCCAATAAATGGTTTAAGAAGATTGACACCCAATTTCGTGACCTTATTTGGAAAAAAGGTAGAGCTCGTATTAGCCTAACAACACTACAATTTGGCAAGGACGGGGGATGCTTGGCGGTACCGCATTCCAAGATGTATTTCTTAGCATCACAGCTACAACAACTTGCTGGCTGGGATCTGCATGAGTCAAATGGCCCCATTATACAACTGGTGTCTCGCACCAATCCCATATTAACAGCTGGCTCACATTTGGAGATGGGTCTGCCAGGTATCCCCTCGTCCTCCCCAACGGCAATACTACTACAGAAGATTTGGAAAGCAGTTAAAAAAGCACTATCCATAGATGGCCCAATGGAGTTTACCCCTATTTGGAATAACCCTAATTACCGCGAGGTACTCAAACTACAGGGCTTTGTCGCTTGGTCAAAAATAGGGATATGGTTCTTTACACAATTATATAGTGGCACTGTACGCAAATCATTTGAAAAACTATGCAGGGAATTCTCATTAACAAAGAACCAATTCTATCAATACCTTCAGCTCAGACATGCATTGCAGACCCAAACTCTGACGGTAAACCTGAATATCACTAGTTCTCACCTGATACAGGAGGTCCTACAAGCTGACAGATGCCAAGGGTTGATATCCAGGGCATATGATACCTTGGTGGCCACAATTCAAAATTCGACTCTACTTAAATGTAGAACACATTGGTCCATGGACGTGGGTGACATAGACGATGACCAATGGGACATGGCACTGGAGTCGATCCCAGCGGTGTCAATTGCGGCATCTCACAAGCTCTCACAACTGTTTATACTTCACAGGTCATATCGTACAACCGTAGAACTATTTGAATGGGGCAGAAGAGATTCCCCATTGTGCCCGAAATGTGTCGCACACAGGGGAGATTTCATACACATGATACGGCGCTGTCCAAAACTTGCTAGATATTGGACAGAGGTCGCACAGACTGTATCCGCTGTAGCACAGACGCCCATTCCATGTACATTTGATATGTCTCCTGGGTTCGGTTGATGCTGAAATGTATCCAAAAGGCGTATATATAATGGTAACTAGATTACTATACTTAGCTAGAAAACTCAAAGCACGTTATTGGCTTGCAATAAAGGTGCCTATGAAGGCTCAGTGGATTGCATATGTCAACTCTCTCCTCCTTAGAGAGCAGTTGGCATATAGACACAGGAAGGCTCCAAAAAAAATTTGACCTTATATGGCAAAACTGGCTGGATGACCCCAACCTTGCTCTAACCCAATTAATAATGGATAGACTGCTAAGGTTATAAGGACTTTAACGCTGCAAATAGGCATTCCTCTAGCACCTGAGGCCTCTCCTGTAATGCATATGCTGTGCAGAAGGTAACACATATGGTAATAAGGCCCGTAGACAAGCCTGGAGGAGTGAACCAATGTCCTGTAACATTTAATATTATTGTATTTTATTTTATTTTCTGTTAGCTTATTTTCGCTATTACCTAGAAAGGTGAACCTTCTCCCTTCTCTTTATTTATCTTATTTTCTTAGTTTTGTTTGTGTTAAGTTTATGTTCTACAAAAAGAAGGTATACGTACCTAATCCTTAGTAAGGGAGTTATACGTATGCATATGCTTGATGTCATGTATAAATACAGAATGGGGAAATGTGTATGCCCCTTTATTGTAAAACAGTTATCCATTGATTTTTGTCAATAAAAAAGTTTGGATCCAAAAAGAAAAATAGTAGATTTTGATGCTGCCTGTACTCTTTTAGGACCTTCAGGCAACACAAACAAAACATCAGTTTTTTCGAATCTGAACAGTCGCCTTTAAGTAGACCTTGACTGCTCTCACCACATCAAGAGAAGGTAGTGATTTTTCATTGATAGAACAATATTATTGTTTAGATAAAAAACCTGACACTACCTTTGGTAGAAAGTTAGGATTAGGACCCAATACTACTTCATCCTTGCCAATAATAATATGATTCTTTACAAGAAAGAGCAGCCAACTCCGATACCCTTCTTGCAAAAGATATGGTTACCAGAAAAACTAGTTTCCTTGTCAAAAGGTCCAAGAGAATATGTCGTATCAGCTCAAAAGGCTGTTTCTGTAATGCCGACAGAACTGAATTCAAGTCCCAAGCTTTCAGGGGCGACGTAACTGGGGGATTTAACCTGCTTTACCCCCTTGAAAAAAAAATACGAACCAACGAATGCGAAGCAAGTGGTCGTTGAAACAATACTGATACTTTGAAAGTACTCAAGGCCAGCTTCATTTCTAACCCCATCTGCAGAAAGTCAAGGATTCTACCTATGACATACTTCCTGGGGTGCCAACCCTTGGATTCATCCCAGGAGACATATGCCTTCCAGACTCTAATATGTGATTCTGGAGGCCGGCATCCTTGCATTAACCAAGGTAGATACCACTGAACTTGACAGCCCACATTTCTTCAGAAAGTGGGTCTCAATAACCAACCCGTTAAATTTAGCATTTGTAAGGTAGGATGGAATACCGGACCTTGCAAAAGAAGGTCTGGACGTGGTGGTAGGGTCCATGGGACCCCTACCGCCATCCTTATGATCTCTGCATATTATGATCTCTGCATATTAAGATCTCCTGGGCCACAAGAATCACAGATTTCCCTTCCTGCTTGATCCTGCGAATAAGTCGTGGACGCAGGCAGAATAGGAGGGCATGCATAAATCAGTGAAAACTGATTCCACGGGAACACCAAGGCATCTGTTCCACATTCTAGCGGATCCCTTGTTCTTGACACAAAGTTGTCGATTTCTTTGTTGAACCTGGACACAAACAGATCTACGTCTGGGATCCCCCATCTTTGACATATTGACAGAAAGATATCGGGGTGAAGGAACCATTCTCCTGGGAACAACTGTTGGCGACTCAAGTAGTCTGTCTGCCACTTTTCTATTCCTAGAATGAAGACAGCCGATAGACAAAGTACATTGTTTTCTGCCCAAGATAGGATATGATTCACCTCTCTCTGGGCCACACAACTTCTTGTGCCCCCTTGGTGATTGATATAGGCCATTGCTGTGGCATTGTCGGATTGGATCCTGACAGGACCATTCCGTAAACTGAACGTTCAGGCCCTCAGGGCCAAGTGCTCTGCCCGAATCTCTAGAATGTCAATGGGCAAGGTCATTTCTGATCTGGACCACTTTTCTTGGACAGTTGCCTCTTCCAGGACTGCTCCCCAACCTAAGAAAGGTTGGCATATGTTGTTAACACTTTCCAGATAACTGTAGGAAGGATTTTCCCCTTTGCAGATTTTTGGTTATTAACCAAAAACTGAGGCTCCAGCGCACTTTTGGAGTAAGACACATTGGGAAATCTAAAGCTTGGACCTTCTTATTCCAAGCCGATAGGATAATGTTTTACAGCAGCCTCAAATGAAATTGAGCATAAGGAACGGCCTTGAATGAAGCCACCATCTTTCCCAACAACCTCATGCAGAGCTGAAAAGAAGGAAGGATTCTTCTTTGCTTCAACCCCCTGAATCAGTTCCTTTATGGCGCTGATCTTTGCCTGGGGCAAAAATACCCTTTTCTGGGTGTATCTGTGATCAGACCCAATTATTCTATCCTCCTTCATGGTTTTAAGGAAGATTTCTCTAGGTTGAGAACCCAACCTAGGTATTTCAGGTAGTTGAATGTGGTGACCATACTTTGGTCTAAGCGGGCTACCGACTGGTCTATCAAGAGCAGATCGTCTACGTAAGCTATAATCGTTATACCTTGGGCCCTTAATTTGGCTACAGGAGGGGCCAGTAGCTTTGTAAACACTCTAGTAGCTAGACCGAAAAGCAGAGCTACAAACTGAAAATCTTCATTCTTCTACCTTGTAAAGTAGATATTACTGGTGAGCGGGGAAATAGGCACATGGAGGTATGCATCCTTGATGTCAATTGATGCCGTCCTTGTAGGATGGAGACAACTGATTTGATTGACTCCATGTGAAAAAAGAGCGGATATTCAGGAACCGGTTTAGATCTTTGAGATCCAGAATGGGCACCGTGAAAAAAGGTTTGAACAAAACCCCAACCCCTGCTCTTTCATGGGGACCACCATGATTACTTTTTTGCCAAAAGATGGCCCAATGCTCGAAAGAAAAAAAAGACTTCTTTTTCTCTGGATCCTTAGGAACATTTGATCTGAGAAAATGAGGAGACGGGAACTCTTAGAACTCCAGTTTGTACCCTGGAGCTATTGAGGAAGTCCCCCATCTGTCTTGGCACTCTTCCTGCCAGACCCTTGAGAACTGCAGAAGTATTCCCCCTACTCGAGCGAGCGGGGGGTGCCGCCTCATAAGGAGGCTTTAGTATTTTGTATGTTTCCTCCCCCAGGACTTCTTTTATCCCTGGAGTTGACCCTGAGGATTACCTCTTGAACTTCACGGCGGAGGCCGTCGTGACTGCCTGGAGACTGATGCCCCTGGCACTGGAGAAGGAGCTTGTTAAAATGAAATACGTTTACTCATTTTCTTAAATGGCAAAGGGGTACTTTTTCCACTAGAAATTCTTTGGATGTATTACCCAAATCATCCTCAAACAGCCGTTTCACTGCAAAAAGGAAGACTAGCCAGGAGCTTCTTGCATGGCACTTAGCGAAAGGTGCGAGGCCTAAAAGGATAGAATCTCTCATAGTGACTATTGCAAACATAAAGCTGCTAGTAGCTTGCCAGATCCTGGGCTTGCTGAACAGGATAACCTTGAGCACCTGTTTAACTTGTCTCTCAAGGATTGACCAGTCACTGTCAGCGCAGGCCGAAACACTCAACCTGCCAGAGAAAAAAAAGTGTTTTGTTTTTTTAATAGGAATTCCAACTTTTTATCCGAAAAAAAACGGAGCGGCATCGCCAATCGTTTTTGGCTTCCCCCTATCCAGGGAGAGCTTTGTCCAAGTGAGGTGTTTTAGTGGAAAAAAATCCCCCCCAATCTTACCGGAGGTCTGAGCTGCTCGCTGGAGAGAAGCCTGCTGCTTTTGCTGACACAGCGTGATCTTTGAGGAAAGCATGACAAGGTACGTGCTCCATAAAGCCCCCAGTGGTGACTCTTAGGCATGACAACATTTACTTTTTTTTAAAGGAGACATTTCATAAGAAAATTTAAAAAATTCCTTAGAAACCTCCACTTACCTTTCCTGCCGCAGGGATTTCTGTGGTAAAACCAACAGACCCAATATTCACCCCTCACGGTGGGCTCTGTTACAAAACCTTCAGGAACTGGGGATCCTTGGGGAACCCACATTCCTGGACCAATCAAGCACCCAGCCAGTAAAAACTTTATGGCTGAAAACACCAAAGCACTGGATCCCGGGGTCCAGCTCTCTAAAAAGAGAAGCGTTATGGGCTAAACCTCATTTCTTCCGCCACGAGGCCCGGGTACCATTCAATTTGGCCTGAAAAGACACCTTGATTGGATCCGGCTAGATAGCTAGCCACAGCAAGGATTGTTCCAGTGGAGCTCAGCATAGCACATCTTTACTCGTGACCGACACCTTAGACACTGGTGAAAAAACTCAGGTACTCTCAGTAGTGGGAGGGGTTATATAGGGAGGCAACCTGTTTAGGGTGTGCCAGTGTCCATCACCTGAAGGTGGCCTATAACCCACATAGTAATTACTATGGCTCTTTGTCCCGTGATGTACAATTAAGAAAATGCACTGATTACTGTATAAATGTCACTGGCAGGGAAGGGGTTAACACTAGGGGGCAATTAAAGGATTAAATGTGTTCCCTCGTTTGTGTTTCTAACTGTGGGGGGGGGGTGGAACTGACTAGAGGAGGAGACATATCGTTGTTCCTAGCTAGTAGGAGCAGAAGACCTGTCTCTCCTCTCCTCACACGGATCGTGCCGACCTGCTGCAGTAGAATGACAGTGGCTGATTGGCAAGTGGTTAAAAATAAAAAATTTTGATCACTTTTATTGCTTTCACATGAAATGTAAACATCCCTTGTGACAGTAATAGGTGGCGACAGGTACTCTTTATGGAGCGAACGGGGTTCTAAAAGACCCAAATACCCTCCTTTGCACTTCAATGTATGCAGATCGCCAAAAACGGCGTTTCTGAATAAGGTAATTTTTTTTTTTAAATTGCCGCTATTGGCAGCCGAGTAAACTAGAAGTGACGCTGTGGCATTATTTCCGTGTTTACACATAAGAGACTCGATCGAAGCTGGCTTCCTTCTCGCTGTAGCCGGCGGAAGTGCCGGATCATGGCTCGGGTCTCACGGTGGGACGGGCCCTCCTGCTCCTTCGGGATAACAGTCGATTAATTATCCCTAAAGAGCCAACCGAGCGCTGTAAAAAAACGGTTGCAGGCATCATCCCGGTATAACCCCTTAAAGCCGAGGCCGCATATGTGCGTACGGTTGGTGCTAAGAGGTTAAAGTGAACTTTAGGGGTCAAGTCTTGTTTTTTTGTTAAAAATAACAAACGTGTTATATTTACCTGCTCTGTGCAGTGGTTTTGCACAGAGCAGCCCAGAACCTTCTCTTCACGGGTCCCTCCCTCTTGCCAAGTGCCCCCACAGCAAGCAGCATGCTATTCAGACATGGAGCCATGGCTCGGCCCCAGCCTCTCCTCTCTCTCTCTCCTCATTGACTTACTGACTTTGATTGACAGCAGCGGGAGCCAATGGTACCCGCTGCTGTGTCTCAGCCAATCAGGAGGGAGTGTCCCAGACAACCGACACTCTTGTGCAACATCGCTGGATCGAGATAGGGCTCAGGTAAGTATTAGAAGGGCTGAGGGGGGCTGCTGCACACAAAGTTTTTATCTTAGAATCATAGAATGCATTAAGATAAAAAAAAACTTCTGCCTTGAGACCCACTTTAAGATGACCACCATGTAACTAGCTGTTTAAGAAGGAGGTGGCAGTGGCCGTTCCCTATTTCTCTTGTGACAAGTATAGTTAAAAGACATCCTCTGTCAAAAAAAAAAGCCCAAAAAGTTCTACCTGCAAAAGAAAAGAGTAAAACCCTCTCGTATTGAATTGTGTTGTTGTATTGTCTCCATTTATCTTGTAAAGCAGTGCGCAAACTGTTGTCGTTGTTTATAAATTCTGTATAATAAAAATAACTCATGCAGCCCACACCACAGGCCTCACTGCACTTGGTGGTGGGATCCTCCCGCTGTCTTCCACCTCATTTCTGTGTCCAGACGTGGAGGTCAGCAGAAAGAACCACTGAGCAAAGTGCGGTGACCAATAGATCCACACTCACTGTAGGTTAAAATGGAAGCTGCTGACTTTAAAATTTGTTTAAACTGACGTTCCTCTTTAAAAACAGGTTTGCGTAAGACATGTGCATGACGAAAAAAATTGTTTTGGTTCGTTAATCTAGTTATTTTGTTTAGTTAAATTTGGTTCATTCGTTCAATTCGTTTTTGGAATTTTCAAATTTTCTTCAAAACTACCGAATTTTTCGATTCGAAATGATCAAAATCGATACATTTTCTAATCGGTCAAAACTAAAACGTTATATTGTTTTTGATTCTAATGCAGCAAAAGAAAAATCTTCATCAAATGATTAAATGGCTTAACAAAAACAGCATTATTTTGAAATGGTACTCTAATAACACACACGGTCTGATTTCAGCAATATGTGTAGTGAGAATTCGAATCGAGTTCAATGTGAAATTCGATCAGAATTTCAGTCCGAATTTCTGAAATTCGGACGAATTTCATTACGTTATTCGGAGCATTCGGTAAAATTTGTTTTTTTGCACTTTCACAGGCAGCGATTAGCTGCCTGTTTTTTTTTTGTTTTTTTTTTTACAAAGTATTTTATTGATGAGTATGGAGTCATTACAGTAATCATTCATTATGTATTAAACATTGTAAATGACATAGTCATAAGATAAACGGTAAACATTGACAGAATATCCCAGCTAGTATTGGTAATCACTTCCATGCTGGGTGAATTGTGAAAGGGATATTTACCCAACTTATTTTGTTAATCTGGCTTTAATTGACTGATAACTGACTTTCTATAGACGTTGTATTCTGTTTGCAAAAAGAGAGTCGATATACGAGTCTTGAACAGTGAGAAACATGTAAAACATCTGTCGGAGGTGAGATATAGTTCTTATTGGGTCTCACAGTGGGTCTGGTTAGTGAGCTTTTCGAGTATCTTCGTGTTTGTTTAGAGTTCCTTTTGCCGGTTGGGTATTTGATAGGTATGTGAAGTGGAAAAATGATTTGCCTACGTGGGTGTCTGTATGAAGGCCGTAGGGAATGGAGGAGGCGAGGGGGGGGGCAATGGGAGGTGGGGGAGCATGGAGGGAGAGGAAGGGAGAGAGGAGGAGAGGGGAAGAAAAATAAAAAAAGGAGAAAAAGGGGGGAGGATGGGGAATGGGGGGTTCTCTGACTTCCCTTGATATATGTTATCTAGTTGTAATGTTTCAAAGGGATATCAGGTTGATCTTGGGGAAAAACCCCGATGTAGTAAGGAAGAATTGATGGTGGAGAGTTTGGGTTTTATGACCTATGGGTCATCAGATTTAGATCTACTTTAGGTGGATGGGTTTAGCGTGTCTTTGTATTCAGGTGAAGATTGGTAATGTATCCAGCAGGCCCACTTGTGACTAAATTTTGTCGGCGTGTCACGTGAAATATGTATGAGCTGTTCCATTTCTGCTACTCTGTTTATTCTGGCGAACCATTCTTGGAGGGTGGGTATTTGTTTTGAATTCCAATGTATGGGGGTACATTGTTTTGCTGCGTTGATCATGTGCATCATTAGCGATTTGTGATACGTAGTGTGTGATAAAGATGAGAGGTGTAGAAGAAATTGGGCAGGTGTGAAGTCTAGTTTGTAAGTGGTAACTTGCATGATTATGCGATGGACCTCAGCCCAAAAGGTTTGCAATGGTGTGCAAGACCACCAGATATGAAGAAGGGTACCTTTTTCTTGGTGACATCTCCAGTACGGTTCAGGGATGACAGCTTTAAATTTATGTAACAGCTCTGGGGTATGATACCATCTAGCCTGGATTTTGAACCCATTTTCTTGGGTGGTGACATTAATTTAGCCCTTATTTATGTTCAGAAATATTTGTTCCCATCTGTCTTCCGTGATTTGGATGGATAAGTCTACCTCCCACTTTCTGCAGGACCGGCTTTCATTTGCTTTGAGATCAGCGAAGAGGAGGTTGTGTATGTAGGAGATAAGATGTGATTGTGGTGTTGTCTTGGTACATAGTGATTCGAAAGGGTTGAACGGTCTGGAGCATTGACTGCTTTTGTCTAGGATTTTGAGGTAATGGGCTATCAGCATGTATGTTCATGGAGGGATAGGTGACTTTTCTAAACGGGCGGCAATTTGAGCTGCCGTGAGTAAGTTGCCTTGGTGATAAAATTGGTGGACTCTGATTTGTTCCTGTGACCAATTGGCCGACAGATATTGGTGGTGCATTCCTGGAGGGAAGTCGGGGTTCAACTTTATTGGAGTCAATGGACTGGGGATGGAGGATATGGATGTTTTTTTACATGCTTGGTGAAAGCATTGTATGGTGGGTCCTATCGTTGGGTGTGAGCGAATTTCTGGGGTGAGATGGTTTGGGGAAATCCAAGGGAGTGAGCTCAAGTTTAATTTTGTGAAGGAAGCCTCTAACGAGACCCAGTCTCTGTTGAGTATAGACATTCCAGTCCACTATCCTGGCCAGATGAGTGGCTGTGTGGTAGTGAAGAATGTTTGGGAGGCCTATGCCTCCTAGGTTTTTGGACGGGCAAGTTGGTTGTGACCGATCCCATGTCTGTGTTTCCCCCATAGGAAGCTGGAACATATCTGTCTGTAAGTTTTAAAGAAGGAAGGAGGGATCTGTATCGGGAGCGTCTGTAAGAGATATAGAATCCTTGGTAGAGCGTTCTCGGTAAAATTTGTTTATATTGTAATTTGGGTATTCGGATATATCCGAATCTCCAAATAGCAAAAAATTAGTCTGAATATTAATTGGGAAAGAAACTAACCGCACATGTCTAGTTTGCGTTACATTTTCAGTGTGAAGCCACAACACCATGTGAAGACACCTCTGAAAACTGTGTCCCCCATGCTAAACCATGTTGTTGCTTAGTTATATTTCATTTCAGATCACATCAACAAAACAGGATTGCTGGTAGGCTAGAGTTCGTTTTCCCTCTGTAGAAAAATAGAATGGGGTGCTCTCCATCAGTGTTACCTCTAGAAATTCTGCATCACTAGTCTTGGTATCCAGTAGCTGCTCTGCCTCTGTACGATACTTGTTTAGGTCGTGAAGATGTTGCTGTAGCAGATGAAGATGGTCAGAAACCTGGGCCAAGGCTACTTTCTCTTCACACCTTGTAGACTCAACAACCAGCGTCTGACATTCCTCCAATGTTTTCCGCACTTGGTCAAACTTGGTCATCACTCCGGAAACCAGGGTAGTATGAAAGTCCTAAAACCAGTATGATTAGAATTTAGAATCTTGGTGATCTAAATGATTGTAGCTGATCAAACTTAAAGAAACCCTGTCACACACTTAAAAGAATGCAGGTAAAAGCATAGAAAAATCAAGTTAATAAAATGTACCTATGTGCCTTTGAACTAGCTGACTAACCCTTCTAGTACGCACAGTTACAGTCACCTCTGCCTCCTGCTCTATTCCTTTTCTGAGAATGTCTATTTGTCTGTCTCAATACCGTCTGTGCTTCTCCAGCTTCTCTGCTCCTCCCCTTCCTATATAATTTTTTTGTAGCTTCTAAGAAAGAAGTGAAGGGGTCTGCTGATGTCACATGAAAAATGTCAGCACACTGTGGCAGTCTCAGACCTTTTAGATGTCTACATGAGGTAGGCTTTTACAGACAGGGCAGAGGAAGCCCACTCCTCAAAAGGCACTGAGAAGCATGTGACGCCCAGCAAAGGCATCCAGTGCATCCCTTCATCCAATTCAAGCAACTGTACAAGAATGTGGCAACCAACCAAACCTATAACTGCCCTTTGTTAGACAGAAACAATTTGGTTGTTTTGCAGGCTGGCAGGTAAGTGGGCTGGGAAATCTTGTTTGTGATGTGTGCTGCCTTTCTATGTGCACCTTGCTGCAAAGGCCAGTTGAGGTGTGTAATACTGTAAAAATTGATATTAATGCAGATGGGACATAACAATATGTCCTGTACAACAGAGCTTTGAAAGGACTTTGATGTGAGGCAAATTACAGTGTTTACAGCCAGCCTGCAGTAAACATGGCTAGAACAAAGCATAAGATCATTATTATCTAACCAACGGGACTCCTGAGGATATTCAACTGACCCCTCACACCTGGCCAGCATGGTACCTGAAGGGTGATGAATTGGATGGACATTCTATGTGATAAACTACTTAACCACTTGACAACTGGGCACTTAAACCCCCCTCCTGTCCAGACCAATTTTCAGCTTTCAGCGCTCTCACACTTTGAATGACAATTACTCAGTCATGCAATACTGTACCCAAATGATTTTTTGTCCTTTTTTCGTACAAATAGAGCTTTCTTTTGGTGGTATTTGATCACCTCTGGGTTTTTTATTTTTTGCGCTATAAATGAAAAAAAGACCAAAAGTTTTGAAAAAAAAAACCAAAAAAAAAAAAAAAAAACGAATTTTTATTAGTTTCTGTGATAAAATTCTGCAAATTATTAATTTTTCTTGATAAATTTTGGCCACAATTTATACTGCTACATATCTTTGGTAAAAATAACCCAAATTAGTGGATATTATTTGGTCTTTGTGAAAGTTAGAGAGTCTACAATCTATGGTGCAAATCATAAAAAATTGATCACACCTGATGTACTGGTGGCCTCAAGTCTTGCGACCCTAACAAGTCAGGAAAGTACAAATACCCCCAAATGACCCCTTTTTTTGAAAGTAGACATTCCAAGGTATTTAGTAAGATGCATGGTGAGGTTTTTGATGTTGTAATTTTTTCCCCACAATTCTTTGCAAAACGAAGATTCCCCCCCCCACACACACACAAAATTGTCATTGTAATAGGTTATTTCTCTCACATGGCATGTGTATACCACAAATAACACCCCAAAATACATTCTGCACCTCCTGAGTATTACGATACCACATGTGTGGGACTTTTTCACAGCCTGGCCACCATAGAGAGGCCCAACATGCAGGGAGCACCATCAGGTGTTCTAGGAGCATCAATTACACATCTAACTTGTTGACTACCTATTACACTTTTGAAGGCCCTGGAGCACCAGGACAAAGACACGTGACACTGATGTGGCACTGATGACAGATGGCACTAATACGTGGCACTGATGACAGATGGCACTGATGACAGATGGCACTAATCCGTAGCACTGATGACACGTGACACTGATACGTGGCATTGACAACATGTGACACTGATGAAAGATGGCACGTGACACTGACAGGTGGCACTGATGACAGATGGCACTAATACATGGCACATGACACTGATGACAGATGGCACTAATACGTGGCACTGATGACACGTGACACTGATGACAGATGGCACGTGACACTGATGACAGATGGCATGTGACACTGACAGGTGGCACTGATGACAGATGGCACTTATACGTGGCAGTGGGGACAGATGGCAGGACATGACAGTGGGGACACTTTTTTTTCGTTTTTTTTTTTTTTACACTTACCGCTGCAGCGGTTCGCTCTCCCTCCTCACATGGTGTCTGTGTGAGGAGGGAGAGCCGGCGATGAGAGATGATCTCATATGTTTACATATGAGATCAACTCTCATTGGCACCGCCGATCGCGCTGAAAACACCGGCTACGATTGCCCGTTTTCAGCACAGGACTTCCCCGATGCGCGCCCGCATCTGGGAGAGGAACAAACTTTATGACCTTTGGTTCAACTGTCTTCAATGGCCGGGATGACCATCACGATCCCCAGCCCCACCCCAGCTGGGGAGTGGGTCTCAAGTCTGGATAAAAAATGGATAAGAAGGTCCCTGACCTGAGAGATTCAGAGAGAATGTGTGTGAGTGTTATAGGGCGTACACACGGTCGGACTTTGTTCGGACATTCTGACAACAAAATCCTAGGATTTTTTCCGACGGATGTTGGCTCAAACTTGTCTTACATACACACGGTCACACAAAGTTGTTGGAAAATCCGATCGTTCTAAACGCGGTGACGTAAAACATGTACGTCGGGACTATAAACGGGGCAGTGGCCAATAGCTTTGATCTCTTTATTTATTCTGAGCATGCGTGGCACTTTGTCCGTCGGATTTGTGTACACACGATCGGAATTTCCAACAACGGATTTTGTTGTCGGAAAATTTTATCTCCTGCTCTCCAACTTTGTGTGTCGGAAAATCCGATGGAAAATGTCCAATGGAGCCCACACACGGTCGGAATTTCCGACAACACGATCCGATCGGACATTGTCCATCGGAAAATCCGACCGTGTGTACGGGGCATTAGACTTGCAAGACCTCTTTCTTCCCCTGTTACCCCATCTTCCCTCTCCTTATTTATAACTGTAATGTATTCATATCCCTATTGTAAGTAAATCCAACCCTTAGTCTAAGAATTAGTTGTCCTTTTATTGGAAGCCAGACACCCCAAACAGAGCACATATTACATTTGGCACCCCAGAAAGTGTGTGGTAATCCTCAAAGCTGCATAGAACCAACAGGACAGAAGTGCTCAGATTCACGGTTCCGCAAGGACAAGCAGGAATTTTACTAATCTCTCATTGTAAAGTCAGCTGATAACGCCATAGAAACCGTAAGGGCTGCAAGTGTGGGGAGTCTTTTCTATGGATATGCAAAAGTTAATTTTTTTGAATGATATCAGGTAAAAGTGGTAATGAATGAAGAATATTGAATGCTAGAAGAGCAATTTTTTTTTTTTATTTGTGAATTGTAAGAGCTAAAGGCAATCGAGTTTGGTTTGTTGCTCAGAGCAGAATTGGAACGTTAGTACTAATAGAGTTGTGTATTGTATAGTTGTGAAATGGAACTTGTGTATACATATGTTAAAAAACATGCCTCTGCCAGTTATCAGTCATGTGCAGATGAACCCCTTAAAATCCACTATTGTCCCAGTGTCAGCAACATAATAGCAGATTATTGGGTAAACAGCTAACAAAGAAAGTGAAGAAAGAGGTTAATAAAATTAAATTGCAGTGTTGCTCAGAATTAAATTTATATCTGAGCAAATGGGGGGAGAAGTAAGAAGCAGAGAGGAGACATCTCGGGGAGGACATAGAGAAAATTAGTGAAAACCTTCTAAAGGTTGCAACAGCCTCCAGTATTGAAATGAAATTGGAAAGTGCAGCGCTGGACTTCGTGATATATGTGGGTGATAATGAAATCAATTAATCAATATAAAAACAAAACCACAGTGAGAAAATACCAATCATTAATGACAAATCAACAATAATTAAGTGCTCATAAATATTACTAAAAGGTTATGTGTTAAAAAACAAGAGAACAAAATGAAAATAAAATAAAGTCCAAAATTATGATGTGTAGATATTCTATTACATGGTACCATGAGCTTGTTAATTAGTAATTGTTTGCAAACAATGAAAAAAAAATTAAACAATAGTCAAGCATTAATGGATTAAGAAGTTACAAATGTTGTGATGAGATACAGAGGTTTTGTTTTTTGGTTCTTCCATTAACTAATTGTCTTTCGGATTGAAATTAGCACTTACTCTTCTCATGAGAAAAGTCCATGGATGTCTTTAATTAAAAGTTGAGCGTTTGTCTTTGTTTTATGGTGGTTGTCTTGTCATGTTTTTGTGTGATAATGGCCAGACTTTTCATTTTTCTTATTGTTTTTTTTTTTTTACCTTATTTTTATTTTTAAATTTATGGTTAATTCTCTTTTTGTGTTTGTTTTAGTTTTCATGATTTTTTTGATTGTGCTTAGTAGGTATTGGTGTTCGACTTTAACCACTTAAGGACCGCCTCACGCCGATATACGTCGGCAAGGCGGCACAGGCAGGCAAAATCACGTTATTGTACGTGATCTGCCTCCCGCGGGTGGGGGGTCCGATCGGACCCCCCGGGTGCCTGAGGCGGTCCTCTTTTGTCCCCCGGCGATCGGAGGTGAGGGGGAGGCCATCCGTTTGTGGCCCCCCCTCGTGATCGCCACCGGCCAATCAGAACATTCCTTTGCTGCTGTATGCTAAACAGCAGCAAAGGAAATGATGTAATCTCTCCTCGGCTCGGTATTTTCCGTTCTGGCGCCGAGGAGAGAAGACTGCACTGTGAGTGTAAAACACAAACACACACAGTAGAACATGCCAGGCACACAAAACACCCCCGATCCCTCCCCGATCACCCCTCCCCCCTCCCTGTCACACTGACACCAAGCAGGTTTTTTTTTTTTTCTGATTACTGCATGGTGTCAGTTTGTGACAGTTACTGTGTTAGGGCAGTTAGGGTTAGCCCCCTTTAGGTCTAGGGTACCCCCCTAACCAAGTTTTAACCCCTTGATCACCCCCCGTCACCAGTGTCGCTAAGCGATCATTTTTCTGATCGCTGTATTAGTGTCGCTGGTGACGCTAGTTAGGGACGTAACAATTTAGGTTCGCCATCAGCGTTTTATAGCGACAGGGACCCCCATATACTACCTAATAAATGTTTTAACCCCTTGATTGCCCCCTAGTTAACCCTTTCACCACTGATCACCGTTTAAGTGTTACGGGTGACGCTGGTTAGTTCGTTTATTTTTTATAGTGTCAGGGCACCCGCCGTTTATTACCGAATAAAGGTTTAGCCCCCTGATTGCACGGCAGTGAGATGCGTTGCCCCAGGCAGCGTCAGATTAGCACCAGTAGCGCTAACACCCACGCACGCAGCATACACCTCCTTTAGTGGTATAGTATCTGAACGGATCAATATCTGATCTGGCGAGGTGGCAAGCTCAAGTAGTGTCCCGCTGCCACCAAGAAGAAGACAAACACAGGCCCAACGAACGTGCCCATAGTGCTCTTCCTGCTGCATTCGCCAATCCTAATTGGGAACCCACCACTTCTGCAGCGCCCGTACTTCCCCCATTCACATCCCCAACCAAATGCAGTCGACCCGAACCTGGAACCAGTTACAGTTATAAAAGTTAGTTACAAAAAAAATTCAAGTTAGACTTACCGGTAACTTGTTTTCCAAGAGTCTTTCAGGACAGCACATGAGAGAGAGGCTCCACCCACTAGGAAACAGGAAACACAAACTCCACCACATTTTAAAAGGAGGCTCCTCTCCACAGCTCGTCAGTTGTAGTAGAGTACCTCCGGCCCAAGCTGGAACACATAAGCATAATACGGTTAATTCACAGCATATATATATATATATACACACACACACACACTTCCATATACGTATAAATATGTATATATAAACATGAAGGGCGGGTAGTTTGCTGTCCTGAAAGACTCTTGGAAAACAAGTTACCGGTAAGTCTAACTTGAATTTTCCCTTATCGTCTTTCAGGACAGCACATGAGAGGATAATCGAGACTTACCAACTAGGGAGGGACAACAGCCTGCAGGACCTTTCTGCCAAATGCCTGATCATCAGCTGACAGAAGATCCAATCTGTAGTGACGGACAAACGTAAGATAACTTGACCACGTAGCCGCCTTACAAATTTGGTATGGGGTGGCACCAGCTTTTTCTGCCCATGTAGTGGCTAGAGCTCTGGTAGAATGTGCTCGTACTCCCTGAGGAAGAGACAACCCCGACTGGACATAAGCTTCTGAAATGGCCATTCTTAACCATCTGGCAATTGATCCCTTTGAAGCTTGCCTTCCTTTTCTGTTGCCAGAAAACAAAACAAATAAAGAGTCCGAAGACCTGAAGTCCCTTGTTTTCTCTAAGTAATGTAATAAAGTTCTTCTTACATCTAACTTATGAAATAATTCTTCCTTACTTCCTGAAGGATCTGAACAAAAAGTTGGCAGGATGATTTCCTGCGACCTATTATGGACTGATGCCACTTTTGGTAAAAACGCAGGATCTGTTCTAAGCACAATCCTGTCTGGGTAAATTGACATAAAGGGCTCTTTAACTGAAAGAGCATGAAGTTCTCCAATTCTTCTCGCAGTCGTAACTGCCACTAAGAATATTGTCTTTAGAGTTAAATTCTTTAACGAGATTGACTGTAATGGTTCAAAAGGATCTTTTGTGAGAACTTGTAAGACCACTGTCAAGTCCCATTTTGGAAAGTGTCTATTGGGAACTGGTCTGGATCTAGTAAGTGACCTAAAGAACCTCTTGACCAACGGAACTGAGGAAATAGGTTGATCCAGGTATACTCCTAGGGCAGCCACTTGCACTTTGAGAGTGCTAATTGCCAGCCCCTTGTCCACCCCTTTCTGCAGAAATTCCAGAACCGACACAATGTCTTCTAAATTTTGGTTTGCCGAGCGACACCAGGAGTTGTAGACTTTCCAAACCTTAGCGTAGATATCTCTAGTCACCTTCTTTCTACTAGCCAGTAAGGTAGATACTAGAGGCTCTGACAAACCCTTGTTTTTTAACAGCTGTTCCTCAGATACCAAGCTGTGAGACTTAGTCTTGCTATATCCGGATGATACACTGGACCTTGAATTAGTAAGTCCTGTCTGAGGGGAAGCTGCCAGAATGGTTTGACTGACATTAGTAGAATGGAGGAAAACCAGGCCCTTTTTGGCCAGTACGGGGTGATGAAGATTACCGACACCTTCTCCTTCTGTATCTTCCTCAATACTAAAGGAATCAGCTGAAAAGGGGGGAAGGCATAACCCAGCTGGAAATTCCAAGGATGTGCCAGGGCATCTATCCCTGTCGATCCGTTGTCTCGGTGCAGGGAGAAGAACTGAGGGAGCTGAGCATTTTCTCTTGATGCGAATAGATCCACCTGTGGGCATCCCCACTTCTGGGTTATTAGAGTGAATATTTCTGGATTCAAACTCCACTCTGCCTCCTGAATCCTTTGTCTGCTCAAGAAGTCTGCTACTCCATTCAGCGTGCCCTTGAGATGAACTGCTGACAGGGAAAGTAGATGACTCTCTGCCCATCCTAGGATCTCTGAAGATAGCAATAGAAGAGTCCCGCTCCTTGTGCCCCCTTGTTTGTTCAGGTATGCCACTGTGGTGGCGTTGTCTGACAATATCTGCACATGGGACCCCTGAAGGCTTGGAGAGAAGGCAACCAAGGCTAAGGCGACTGCTTTTAACTCCCTCCAATTTGATGACCTTCCTGCTTCCACTGGGGACCAAACTCCCTGAGCTATGTCTTGACCCAAGTGTGCTCCCCATCCCCAACTGCTGGCGTCTGTGGTCATCCTTCTCTCTGTTGGGAAGGACCAGAGTAAACCCCTTGACAGCACTGCCTGATTTCTCCACCACCAAAGGGTCTTTTTTACCCTGGTGGGAAGCTTTACCTTTGAGTCTAAAGCTTCTGGACTGTGATCCCAGATCTTTAAGAGAAAACTCTGAAGGGGTCTGAAATGGAGTCTGGCCCATTGAATGGCCGGCATGGTTGAGGTCAAAGTTCCCAGTACTGACATAATCCTTCTGACTGATACCTCCAGGTTCGTCTGAAGGCTGGATACTGCCTGCAATACCTTCACTTTCTTCTCTTCTGGAAGAAAGATCTTTTGATCCACTGAGTCTATTAGATACCCCAGAAATTGGACTCTTTGTGCTGGATTGAAATTTGATTTTTGGATGTTTATAATCCAACCTAAGGTCTCCAGATGACTGCGAGCCTTGATCAGATCCTCCTGTAATCTTTCCCTGGAAGGGGCAAAGAAAAGGAGGTCGTCCAGGTAAGGGATAACCGCAATCCCTTGTAGCCGGAGGGGAGCTAGGGCTTCCGCCATAATTTTGGTAAATATTCGAGGGGCGGAAGATAGACCAAACGGGAGGGCCCTGAATTGAAGGTGCAGAACCTCCCTCCCCATATTCACTGCCAGCCTCAGATATCTCTGGGACTGAACAGCTATAGGTACATGCAGGTACGCATCCCTTAAGTCGATTGATGCCATAAAGCATCCTCTGACTAAGAGATTTCTTACCGAAAAGATGGAGTCCATGCGGAATCGTTTGTATTGGACTGATCTGTTTAACGGTTTTAAATTGAGGATGAGCCGAAAGCTTCCTGATGGTTTCTTTATCAGAAAGATATGGGAGTAGAACCCTTGGCAATCTTCCTCCGGAGGCACCGGAACCACAACACCCTGTTTTATCAGATCCCCTAACAGGTTCTTCATGGCTAGGGCTTTTGTTGTGTCCTTTGGCAGATTTGTTATGCAGTACCTCTCTGGAGGAAGGTTCAACAGCTCTATCCTGTAACCCTGGGCTATTAAATCCAAAACAAAAGGGTTTTTTGTTATGTTTGCCCAGAGAGGAAGGAATTTTTGAAGCCTTCCTCCCACAGGCACCACCAAGTCATTGTGTTTTATTGGCCTGCGTAGGAGGATTGAAAAGGACATTCCCTTTGCCTTTTCCTCTCTGCGCCGCCCAATTCCTTCTTTTTTCTTGGGGCCTGTTACTCTTTTCCTGATTTTTTTGAGGTCGAAAAAACTGCCTAACCGGCTGCTTTTTCTTTTTAACAGGAAAGGATTTTTTCTTATCAGCTGTTCTATCCAAAATAGATTCTAGATCGGGACCAAAAAGCTGATCTCCCAAAAATGGCACTCCGCATAACTTATTTTTGGAAGCTGCGTCCCCAGGCCATGTCTTCAACCATAACGCTCTCCTGGCTGCAATGGTCAGGGCCCCTGACCTAGCTGACATTCTTATAGAATCTGCAGAGGCATCAGAGATATATGATACAGCTGCTATAAGGGTTGGGAAGGAATCTAGAATCTCCTGTTTGGGTGAATCAGCTATAATATGTGCTTTTAGCTGATTCAGCCAGAACTCCATATTTCTGGAGACACAGGTCATAGCCATAGCAGGCTTGAGATTCCCTACAATGGACTGCCCGGCTTTCTTAAGCTGTTGGTCCGCCTTCTTATCCATAGGATCCTTCAAAGTACCCATGTCCTCGAATGCCAGATCCGTTGATCTAGATACTTGGGAAAAAGCTGCATCCAACTTCGGGACTTTATTCCAAAGTGACTCAGGATTATCATTAAATGGGAAACGCCTCTTGTGAGCTCTTGGGAAAAAGGGTTTTCTCTCTGGGTCAGCCCATTCTTTCTTAATGGTCTCCGAGATTACCGAATGTACAGGGAAAGTGCGACCTGTTGCTTCACCAAGCCCTTCATACATTCTATCGTGCAGCGATAATTCTCTTTTTTCTTCCTCCATTCCCAATGTTGCATAAATTGCTTTCAACAGACTGTCTACTTGATCCAAGGACAGTTTGTATCTAGAAGGTGCATCTGCCTCTTCCTCTTCCTCCTCCTCCTCTTCTCCAGAGTATGAGGGGGAATGCCCCTTTTGGGTAGTCGGGCCAGCCTCAGCCTCTACCGTTGGGGTTAAGTGTGAGTCCTGAGAGGGGTCTGAGGTAGTTGCCTGACTTAATGCTGGTGTTACAAGAGAAGAGCGAAAAGCCTGTATAGTAGCATCTAGCTCTTTCTTAACTGATGCAATTATGTCGCTGCACGCAGAAGAAGCCTCTTCCTTGACTAAGGAGTCAATGCAAATTTGACATAAAGTCTTCTTCCAACCCTCCAGTAACTTTGCTTTACATGAGGGGCATCTCTTTTTAATAGCTGGTTCAGAGCTCTTAGCCTGCCAGAAAAAAATTACAAAAGAGAAAAAAACACCAGCATTCATTAAGCCAAAGCTTCCTCCTAACGGACTCACCACAGGTGCACAGGAGGAACAACAGTTAACCCCATGTGCCCAGACAGGCCCCAGCCACCAAGGGGGAAAAAACATTTGTGAGAGGGGCACCAAAGTAATCAGGATATTCACTATAGCCTCTTACCTGGGCCTTGCTGGTGCCTGTGCCTGTCCCACATGCAGCTGCCACAGAATCCATAGTGGTGCTGCACCGATCGGTGGCTCTTACGAACGTCGGTTCCGGAGTCAAAAAACGCCGTTGCGCCCGACCGGAACCGGAATATAGGCACCAGGACCGCTCCTCCCTTCTTCCTCTGCGCCACTTCCGATCGGAAATGATGCGCCCGTTCCTAGTGCCTTCCCCTCGTCGGATACCTCACTTCCGACCGGTCGAGTCTGTACTCTCCCAAGATGGCGGCGGCCAGTAACGCCGACATGCGGTTTAAAAAAAAAAGCCCGCGAACGGCTGCCGCCGCCTAAGGAGCGGCTCCAGGAACGGTTCAGCTCATCATGAGCAAAGAAAGAGAAAAAAGGAGCCCACTTACCAGCAACCCTGTGGCGCGGTGTGGGAGGATCGGACTCTCTTGGAGGAAAAAATAGGTATGGTGGGGTAGGCAGCCTGGTCTCTCAGGATAGCACCATAAGAGACCCTGGCCCCTACTAGGTGTTCCCTTGCCGGAGGAAACACAAAAAAAACTGACGAGCTGTGGAGAGGAGCCTCCTTTTAAAATGTGGTGGAGTTTGTGTTTCCTGTTTCCTAGTGGGTGGAGCCTCTCTCTCATGTGCTGTCCTGAAAGACGATAAGGGAAAATATATAAATATATATATATATATATATATATATATATATATATAAATATATATATATACACATATACACAATAAAAAAATAGTTGTCGTTTTATTGTTCTCTCTCTCTCTATTGTTCTGCTCTTTTTTACTGCATTCTATTCTGCAATGTTTTATTGTTATTATGTTTTATCGTGCTTGTTTTTCAGTTATGCAATTTTTTATACTTTACCATTTACTGTGTTTTATTGTTAACCATTTTTTTGTCTTCAGGTACGCCATTCACGACTTTGAGTGGTTATACCAGAATGATGCCTGCAGGTTTAGGTATCATCTTGGTATCATTCTTTTCAGCCAGTGGTCGGCTTTCATGTAAAAGCAATCCTAGCGGCCAATTAGCCTCTAGACTGCTTTTACAAGCCATGGGAGGGAATGACCCCCCCCCACCGTCTTTCGTGTTTTTCTCTGGCTCTCCTGTCTCAACAGGGAACCTGAGAATGCAGCCGGTGATTCAGCCAGCTGACCATAGAGCTGATCAGAGACCGGAGTGGCTCCAAACATCTCTATGACCTAAGAAACCGGAAGCTACGAGCATTTCATGACTTAGATTTCGCCGGATGTAAACAGCGCCATTGGGAAATTGGGAAAGCATTTTATCACACCGATCTTGGTGTGGTCAGATGCTTTGAGGGCAGAGGAGAGATCTAGGGTCTAATAGACCCCAATTTTTTCAAAAAAAGAGTACCTGTCCCTACCTATTGCTATCATAGGGGATATTTACATTTCCTGAGATAACAATAAAAATGATTAAAAAAAAAAAAAAAGAAAAAAAAAAAGAAAGAAAACAGTTTAAAAATAAGATAAAAAAGCAAAAAAAAAAAAAAGAAAAAAAAAAAAAAAAGCACCCCTGTCCCCCCTGCTCTAGCGCTAAGGCGAACGCAAGCGGCAGTCTGTCGTCAAACGTAAACAGCAATTGCACCATGCATGTGAGGTATCACCGCGAAGGTCAGATCGAGGGCAGTAATTTTAGCAGTAGACCTCCTCTGTAAATCTAATGTGGTAACCTGTAAAGGCTTTTAAAGGCTTTTAAAAATGTATTTATTTTGTTGCCACTGCACGTTTGTGCGCAATTGTAAAGCATGTAATGTTTGGTATCCATGTACTCGGCCTAAGATCATCTTTTTTATTTCATCAAAAATTTGGGCAATATAGTGCGTTTTAGTGCATTAAAATTTTAAAAAGTGTGTTTTTTCCCCAAAAAATGCGTTTGAAAAATAGCTGTGCAAATACTGTGTGAAAAAAAAAAAAATGAAACACCCACCATTTTAATCTGTAGGGCATTTGCTTTAAAAAAATATATATAATGTTTGGGGGTTCAAAGTAATTTTCTTGCAAAAAAAATAATTTTTTCATGTAAACAAAAAGTATCAGAAAGGGCTTTGTCTTCAAGTGGTTAGAAGAGTGGGTGATGTGTGACATAAGCTTCTAAATGTTGTCCATAAAATGCCAGGACAGTTCAAAACCCCCCAAATGACCCCATTTTGGAAAGTAGACACCCCAAGCTATTTGCTGAGAGTCATGTCGAGTCCATGGAATATTTTATATTGTGACACAAGTTGCGGGAAAGAGACAAAATTTATTTTTATTTTTTTTGCACAAAGTTGTCACTAAATGATATATTGCTCAAACATGCCATGGGAATATGTGAAATTACACCCTAAAATACATTCTGCTGCTTCTCCTGAATACGGGGATACCACATGTGTGAGACTTTTTGGGAGCCTAGCCCCGTACGGGACCTCGAAAACCAAGCACCGCCTTCAGGCTTTCTAAGGGCGTAAATTTTTGATTTCACTCTTCACTGCCTATCACAGTTTCGGAGGAAAAAAGGAGGTGCAGCTCACAAACACTCTTGCTCTGGAATGACACCGCCCTAGTAAGAACTGGTTCCAGGTGCTGGCTTTGCTGGTTTGCAGTGAGGTAGAAAGAAATCCTGGGAGGGTGGGGTATGCACGCTGGTAGAACAACCAATCACCGCGCTGCATAGCAAACCCACCCTCTCAGTGTAATTAAAACAATAATGATCCCATTATAAAAACCTACACCTGCAAAAAAGAGGAGAGAAAACATCCATTGTTGACCAAACCAAAATGCATAAAGAAAAATATGAGTAGAAAAAACTATCACGCCAATATAAATCAGCATGAACTCATAAAAATAAAAAAGGTAGGTATTGGATGCTAAAACCCTCCACAGCAGGTGAAGCCGCAACAATGGAAATTTGAGTAATTGGGAGTGCCAAAAAGTGTTAAACCATAAAGTCGTATAACCACAGGGTACTCTGCTCACACATTTGCGAAAACAAAAAATACACAAAAAATGTATATGTATGTGTAACGATATCAAGTACGGGACATGACAAGCTGTAGCTAGCTGCCATCTTGTGCTGAAGTAGCCATGACAGTTTGGCTAACCATGTAACCTCACAGAGAACTCTGAACTCTCTCCGTCCCCATCTTAGGAATTCAAAGCTTTTTAAGTTCAACAGAAAAGGTTATCTCAACAGAGAAAACAGAACCAGGTTAAGTCAGTAGAAAAACATTTGTTGTAAGGGCAGTGTTCAGGCCTGTCATAAAACTGTCACCCTCCCCATTCAGAGACCAGAGACCAAACAGGCCTCGTCGTAAAGTTTTCTGAATACACCTCACTAGAATAAGTATGAAATTTCAGCATGTTTCATAACTTCTGACTTAGTAATAGCACAGCCATAATCTGGACATATTTAGTTTCCTCAGATAATATGGAACGTTTCAAGTCCAGACACCCCTATGTCAGGTCATATGGGAAACCCCTGGGACCACTTATTCCTCCAAAGCAGGCTATACGTTATAGATATGGCATGTTTAGACTTGTTTTGAAGGAAATCTTAAGTTGAATAATAATATGGATATTTGGAGTCTGTAAACACTATAGATGCAGATATATGAGTATGTATTACAAAATCTACCTGGGACGTGGTCATGAGTGTAGACACCTCCCAGCAACCAACCCCTAAAACCAGCTGACCAGATGATTGGTTACTGGTCACTGTCAACACCCCCTTTGATTTGACAGAAAAGAGGAGATGCCAAGACAATGGTCAGTTCTCCTTTTTACCATCCAAGAAGAAACATCTGCCAAGTCGAGAACCGATTACCTAGCTCATCGATCGAACTCTGATCAACCCTCGGACATTAATTGCAAGTATTCTTCCTTCCCAATTCTACCTTATTGCTTTGTGGCTGTATATTGTCTTTATCTTTTTGAAACATCTTTTTTCTGTAAATATTTTATTTGCATCAACTTTGACCTTTTCATAATAAACCCTTATGTTGAAAAGTGTTAACCTTGTCTCTAAAGCTCTTAACGCAAGCTATAAACGAACCTGCCTCTTGAAGGGCGCTACTGTGGTAGAGTAAGACTCTGAGCAGACCTGTCTGTGGTGGCAGTGTGTGTGTGGCAGACGCTTATTCTAAAATTATAATTGGTATTGCAAAATTACGAGTCTCCCCCGGCTCGGTCTTTTAAACGGGGGTGGTGGCAGTTAAAGGGTTAATTGTGTAATTAGCCCAGTGACAATCACTCTCAGGCTGCTCGCACCTAGATTGTGGTCCCGCAAGCTGGAAAATCTTTGTGCTGGGCGCAGCTGAGAGTGGCATTGTTACGTAAGTGACAGCGTGGTGTGAGGTTGGCCGGTCCTTTGTCGCGAGTTAGCGAGGAGGGCAGGGATCTGACACCCGCGTTTGTCACATATTGGCTGGCAGCGTGGTGGGATAGTTTCGCATTAAGAGCATTCAGTGCATTGTTAGGAATCAGCTCTGCACTGAAGGATTGTAACCTTTGTGGAAACAGTCCTTAGAGACAAGCTGGTGCATATTTTTTTTTTGATTTTTATTTTTTCAAGAGAGACATACAGCAACAGCTCCTTCCTACACCTTCTTCCTATCTCTTCTTTCTGTTCTATCTCTTCTGCTTGCAAAATGTCTGGGTTATCAGCATATAAAAAGATGAGCAAGAATGAACTGACTGCTGAGTGCGCAGAAAGAGGAATTGACGTCAGTGGCAAAAATCGTGAAGGCTTGATACATGCCTTACAGGAGTTTGATATCCGTGCAGACCAGAACCTGGGGGAAACTGGACCAGAAAGGGTTTCCGCTACTCCAGAGCCCAGTGGTTCAGAGGCGGCCTCACCAGATGGGCAAGCAGAGACTGACACTGGAATACCACGGATTGTTACCTCCAAGCCACCACAAGAGCAGGCCAGCATCAGATTGCCTGAAACCATCATAGACTCTCTTCAAATGCAAGAAACTCTACAAAACCTCAGGAAGACGGATCCTGTGGTGTACCTGCAGTTTCTTGAGCGCCAGGCTGCGGCCGAGAGAGAGGCTGTGGAACGCAGGGCTGAGCGAGAGGCGGCAGAACGCCAGGCTGAGAGGGAGGCTGATCGTCGGCACGAATTGGAGATGGCTAGGCTCCAGCAGCAGCGACAGGCTCAGAACCTCGGATCCCTAGAGCACAGGGATGCCTCTCTGCCAGTGATCCCGGCAGCCAAATTTCCAGTTATGGAAAAGGACAGTGACATTGACGTGTATCTACTGTCGTTTGAAAAAACTTGCCGTCAGTACCATCTGCCCCCAGCACAATGGGCCCGGTACCTGACACCAGGGCTACGAGGCAAGGCCCTGGATGCTTATGTCGAACTGTCAGAAGAACAGTGCGACGATTATGAGGCCCTAAGAGCTGCAATCATCCAAAAGTTTCAGCTAACCCCGGAAGTGTACCGGAAGCGTTTTAGGTCCTTGCAAAAGGGGCCTAGGGACTCATACATGGATGTGGTAGGTCGCTTACGTACCACATTCCGGCAGTGGACTAAAGGCTTGAAAGCCGATTCTTTTGAATCCCTGGAAGATCTTATGATTGCAGATCAACTTTTGCACATCTGTCCTACAGATGTCAGACAGTTTGTGCTGGAGCGAAAGCCAGCCTCTGCCAAAGCAGCAGCAGAACTGGCAGATACCTATATCCACTCTCGGGTATCTGACCATCGCAAGGCTCCTCTGAATGGCTGGAAAGGAGGGAAATCGCACACAGCAACCCCTCCTCTGCCTACCAAACAACTTCCTCAGCGGCCGGAACCTGCAACTCCTGGAGCCAAGGCCTTCCTAACTGACAAACGCAAATGCTACAACTGTGGGGAAGCCGGACATCTCAGGACGCAGTGCCCTGAGCAGAAGAAGACGACATCACCTGGCCATCCGGCTAGCAACCCTTCTGCTGTGCTGCTCGTCAGTGGGAAACCTCCCGGAACCAATGCCAACTTGCAGCCAGTCATCGTAGGCCACCGGACTGTAACAGGCTTTCGTGACACCGGAGCCGAAGTCACATTGGTCAGACCAGAGGTTATAGAAGAAACAGACATCATCCCAGAGAAGTTCCTTACCCTCACCGGAGTTGGGGGAACCCGTTCCTGTGTACCCCGTGCCTATGTTTTCATTGATTGGGGTGCCGGAAGTGGAATGAGAGAGGTGGGTGTCTCGGAGGAGATCCCCACTGCGGTGTTGTTGGGTTCTGAGTTAGGTACCCTTGTTTCATACTATGCCCCTGCTAAGAGCACCCAGGATGCTCCCACGGATCTCTCTGGACCTACCAAGGTACTGTTTACAGATGTTGGGGTAATATCTGGGCAACCTGTAGATGGACAGAGGGAGGGGGAGGGTGGAGTGGGAGTGCAAGGTCCTCCTTCTTCAGAGACAGGAGAGGAGGCCCCCTTGCCAGTGAAGGTAACTGATGTATGTTCCAATGATGCTGAACTGATAAAGGTTAAATGTGATGATAATGATGATGATGCATTGCCAGTATTGGTGGTCACTCGCAGTGCTGCAAAGGCAGCCGAGGTGCAGGCCCTGGTCGCAGAACAGCAGGAGGAGGTCTCTGGGCCCTCTCCCTGTTCTGACCCAGTGGACTCCACCTCTGTTGAGCCTCAGCAGCCGTCCATGTTTGCCACAGGACTGCTGGCTGGGACCTGTTGTTCCGCCTTTGAAACAGCACTGCAGACAGACCAAACACTAGCACAGCTCAGGAGTCTAGCTGATCGCCCCCCTTGGAAAAATGACAAACAAAAGGTCTATTGGGACAAAGGCAAACTGTACAGAGAAAATATGCCTGCAGAGGGGAATGAGGCTGACCTAGGTAGCAGGCAGCTGGTTGTACCCAGTCAATTTAGGGGACAGCTGCTAAAAGTGGCTCATGAGATTCCCCTCGCAGGGCACTTGGGGATCACTAAGACCCGAGGGCGGTTGATACATAACTTTTATTGGCCTACAATGCTCGCTGACATAGCTGACTACTGTCGGTCCTGTGTTACCTGCCAGCGAGTTGGCAAGGCAGGGGATGTACACAGGGCTCCGCTAAAACCTTTGCCTGTGATTGACGAACCTTTTAAGAGGGTGGCAGTGGATATCATTGGGCCTTTGGCCATCCCTAGCAGTTCAGGCAAACGTTTTATCCTTACAGTTGTCGACTATGCCACGCGTTATCCAGAGGCGGTGGCTCTCTCCTGCGTCCGGGCAGACAAGGTCGCTGATGCTCTGCTGGGAATCTTCACAAGAGTGGGATTCCTGGCTGAGCTCATTAGCGATCAAGGCCCTCAGTTTGTGTCCGACTTGATGCAAGCTCTCTGTCGGAAAATACAGATGACGCATATCATGGCCAGTCCTTATCACCCACAAACGAACGGTTTGTGCGAGCGTTTCAATGGAACCTTGAAACAAATGTTGTGCACCTTTGTGCACTCCCAGGGTAAGGACTGGGAACGATATCTGCCTCATCTGCTGTTTGCTTACAGAGAGGTGCCTCAGGAGTCCACAGGCTTTTCGCCATTTGAACTTTTGTACGGACGGAGGGTAAGAGGACCCCTGGACCTAATCCGTGAGACCTGGGAGGGCAAGATTGCCGACTCAAAGGTCTCTGTTGTGGATTATGTCCTAAAATTCAGAGATAAAATGGAGACGCTGGTGGAAATTGTGCGGGAGAACATGTTAACATGATCAAAGCCCATCATGAGCGCACGGCCTATGTCATGCCGGTCTGCAGCAGGCCAGAGCCTGAGGAGGCTGATCCACTTCTGGACCTGCTAGCAGACACCAGGGAGGTAGACTCAGAACTCCTGATAAACTCCAATCTTACCCCCACCCAGGTACCTGGACTGAAGCGAGTGCTGGCAGTACATGGTAGCAGGTTTACGGGAAAACCTGGGAGGACACACCTCGCTGTCCACCAGGTGGACACCGGGGCACATCCCCCCATTAAACAGTCGGCCTATCGCATCTCCCTGGAGGTGCTGGCCGACATGAAAAGGGAGGTGGAGGAAATGCTGCAGCTGGGGGTGATTCAGAAGTCCCACAGTGCCTGGGCGTCCCCAGTAGTCTTGGTCCCCAAAAAGGACCAGACGACCAGGTTCTGTGTGGACTACCGGAAGCTGAATGCCATCACTACTGCAGATGCCTACCTCATGCCCCGGATTGATGAGTTGTTAGATAGGCTGGCGGCCGCCCGTTATATAACAATCATGGATCTGAGCAGGGGGTACTGGCAAATTCCTCTGGCCCCTGAGGCTCGGGAAAAGTCGGCCTTCATCACCCCATTCGGATTGTTCGAGTTTACCGTCATGCCGTTTGGGATGAAGAATGCCCCAGCCACCTTCCAGAGAGTCATGAATGACTTACTGGAGGGGCTGGAAACCTTTGCCGTAGCCTACCTGGATGACATCGCCGTGTTCAGCCCTACCTGGGAAGAACACCTGGTGCACCTGTCACAGGTCCTGGACCAACTGACGGCTGCCAATCTGACTGTAAAACCCAGTAAGTGTCAGATTGGCATGACTGATGTGCAGTACTTGGGACACCAGGTAGGAGGAGGTACCCTGAAACCCGAGACAGGGAAGGCCTACCCCTCAAACCAAAAAGCAGGTTATGTCTTTCTTGGGGACCGCTGGCTACTATAGGAAATTTGTATGTAACTATAGTAGCCAGGCCAAACCTCTGACTGACCTAACCAAAAAGAAACTGCCCAAGGTGGTGTCTTGGACACCAGAATGTGAGCAGGCATTTCAGGCCTTGAAGGAGGCGCTGGCCAGTGCACCTGTGCTGCAGGCTCCAGACTTCACCCGCCGTTTCCTTGTGCAGACGGATGCCTCTGCCTTTGGATTGGGTGCAGTCCTGAGCCAGGTGGACGAGGCCAGAGAGGAGCATCCCATCCTCTACCTGAGCAGGAAGCTGCTGCCCAGGGAAGTAGCATATGCCACGATCGAAAAGGAGTGTCTTGCGATCGTGTGGGCTCTCCAGAAGTTACAAACGTACCTTTATGGACGGCACTTCACTGTGATCACGGATCACAATCCCTTGAGCTGGCTAAATCGTGTTGCTGGGGAGAATGGCAAACTATTTCGGTGGAGCCTAATTCTTCAGCAATACGATTTCACCATCCAGCATAAGAAAGGCAGCGCCCATGGCAATGCTGATGGGCTGTCACGACAAGCCGAGCCCGCAGGAGTCGGTTGCGTCAGGAGGGAAATTGTAGTTCCCTCCCATGCAACCACCTAAGGGGGGAGGTGTAACGATATCAAGTACGGGACATTACAAGCTGTAGCTAGCTGCCATCTTGTGCGGAAGTAGCCATGACAGTTTGGCTAACCATGTAACCTCACAGAGAACTCTGAACTCTCTCCGTCCCCATCTTAGGAATTCAAAGCTTTTTAAGTTCAACAGAAAAGGTTATCTCAGCAGAGAAAACAGAACCAGGTTAAGTCAGTAGAAAAACATTTGTTGTAAGGGCAGTGTTCAGGCCTGTCGTAAAACTGTCACCCTCCCCATTCAGAGACCAAACAGGCCTCGGTCGTAAAGTTTTCTGAATACACCTCACTAGAATAAGTATGAAATTTCAGCATGTTTCATAACTTCTGACTTAGTAATAGCACAGCCATAATCTGGACATATTTAGTTTCCTCAGATAATATGGAACGTTTCAAGTCCAGACACCCCTATGTCAGGTCATATGGGAAACCCCTGGGACCACTTATTCCTCCAAAGCAGGCTATACGTTATAGATATGGCATGTTTAGACTTGTTTTGAAGGAAATCTCAAGTTGAATAATAATATGGATATTTGGAGTCTGTAAACACTATAGATGCAGATATAGGAGTATGTATTACAAAATCTACCTGGGACGTGGTCATGAGTGTAGACACCTCCCAGCAACCAACCCCTAAAACCAGCTGACCAGATGATTGGTTACTGGTCACTGTCAACACCCCCTTTGATTTGACAGAAAAGAGGAGATGCCAAGACAATGGTCAGTTCTCCTTTTTACCATCCAAGAAGAAACATCTGCCAAGTCGAGAACCGATTACCAAGCTCATCGATCGAACTCTGATCAACCCTCGGACATTAATTGCATCTTCCTTCCCAATTCTACCTTATTGCTTTGTGGCTGTATATTGTCTTTATCTTTTTGAAACATCTTTTTTCTGTAAATATTTTATTTGCATCAACTTTGACCTTTTCATAATAAACCCTTATGTTGAAAAGTGTTAACCTTGTCTCTAAAGCTCTTAACGCAAGCTATAAACGAACCTGCCTCTTGAAGGGCGCTACTGTGGTAGAGTAAGACTCTGAGCAGACCTGTCTGTGGTGGCAGTGTGTGTGTGGCAGACGCTTATTCTAAAATTATAATTGGTATTGCAAAATTACGAGTCTCCCCCGGCTCGGTCTTTTAAACGGGGGTGGTGGCAGTTAAAGGGTTAATTGTGTAATTAGCCCAGTGACAATCACTCTCAGGCTGCTCGCACCTAGATTGTGGTCCCGCAAGCTGGAAAATCTTTGTGCTGGGCGCAGCTGAGAGTGGCATTGTTACGTAAGTGACAGCGTGGTGTGAGGTTGGCCGGTCCTTTGTCGCGAGTTAGCGAGGAGGGCAGGGATCTGACACCCGCGTTCGTCACAGTATGTACATAAACCTGAATAAAAAATGCATAGATGTGTGACAGCGCGGTCCCGACATAATGTACATAAGCACTCAAAAGCACTCTCGCAACCCTAAAACAGCAAATGTGCATAAGCAGTTTAGATGAAATATACATACATTTTCATGAGATCAAAGCACAAGCATATTAAACATAGGATCAAAGTGTATGTACATTAAACATGAAATTAAATAAATAAATAAATAAATATATATATATATATATATATATATATATATATATATATATATATATATATATATATATATATATATATATATATATTATATATAAAAATCTGAAAAAGTGGGTCGGTCCAACTACCCGAAAAAGTGGTTACAAATGTATCAAAAATATCAAACATGTAGCATCGCATCCAAAACACTGGTGTCAGATAAATCTTTACTTTCTGAAAAGAAGAAACAGTAAAAAACAAACAAAAACATGGAAATGGATTAGATGCCAGATAAACCACAAAAAAGTATCAATAAATATCCATTGTTGTTGATGTTAAACTCCCATGACAATATCATGTTAGCTATGTGGCCAATAGTGAAAAATTATATAAATATATATTCAACCACATAGGAAACATAGAAGAACCCAACAAAGGAACCAAAACAAAAGACCGAAAAACTATTAAATGAATGCAGTTTCCACATAGATCAATGTGCTAGCAGGCTATGTTACTACAGCAAATGTATAGAGACCAGAAGTCTCACTCCATGTGCTGAAATAGGTTAAGAGACCAGAAGTCTCACTCCATGTGCTGAAATAGTTTCCATATAGATCAATGTTCTAGCAGACTATGCTACAGCAGCAAATGTATAGAGACCAGAGTCTCACTCCATGTGCTGAAATAGGTTAATAGGTTAAGAGACCAGAAGTCTCACTCCATGTGCTGAAATAGTTTCCATATAGATCAATGTGCTAGCAGACTATGCTACAACAGCAAATGTATAGAGGTCATAAGTCTCACTCCATGTGGTGAAATAGGTTGAGTTGAATAATAACACAAAAGAGAGTGACCTCAAACGCACACAGATATAGTAGGGTAGCTATAGAATCTGCATTAAACAAAGCCCAGACCTGCATCCAAAAGAAGAATTAAGAATTATTTAAGTCAGCCTTGCTACATAGTACCATGCGATTAGAAATTCCCAAAGTCTCACTTCTCGTGCTGCAAAACACAATGGCTCGCTATAAGAATACCATGAATCTACAGTGGGATTGACAAAAATAATCAAGCCAAAAGGCGAAAAGAACAAAATGGTCTGTAACAAACCCAACAGCATTATGCCATGTATTCGTAGACTTGGAAGAGTCTTATTTGAAGTGCTGCAGCATATCACAATTAACTGTCAAAAAATTAATATGTCAATGGGGATTATAGCTTAGTATATCGGACTAGGTGAAACTAGTTTATTTCATATTATATATTGTTAAGGCGGCCTTGCTACATAATACCATGCGATTAGAAATTCCCGAAGTCTCACTTCTCGTGCTGTAGGACGCCACAGCTCGCTACCACAAATCCAGAGTGGGACTGAGAAAAATAGAACCGAAAAATTAGGGCCTAGGGAATTGTATTTCCAATCTATCAAGAATGCAGAATATATGAGTATTTGGAAACCTTGCTACATAGTGCCATGCGATTAGAAATTCCCAAAGTCTCACTTCTCGTGCTGCAGAACACCATGGCTCGCTATAAAAATACCAAAAATAATAATGAAGCTGAGAGGCGAAAGGAACAAAATGGTCTATAACAGACCTAACTGCATTATACCATGTATTCGGAGACTCGGAAGAGTCTTACTTGAAGTGCTGCAGCATATCACAGTTGACTATCAAAAAATTATGTCAATGGGACTATAGCTTAGTATATCTAACTAGATAGATCTAGTATTATTTAATTATATATTATTAGGGCGGCCTTGCTACATAATACCATGTGATTAGAAATTCCCGAAGTCTCACTTCTCATGCTGCAGAACGCCATGGCTCGCTATAGAGACACCACAAATCTAGAGTGAGACTGACAGAAATAAAGCCGAAAGGCGGAAAGGACAAAATAGTCTATACCAAGCCTTACTGTATTATACCATGCATTCGGAGACTCAAACGAGTCTCACTTAAGAAGTCTCACTCAAACTGCTGAAAAAATGCTGCTACTTGCCATGGCATAAAGCTGAAGCCTGAAAAATTTAGGACTGAGGAGTTATATTTCCAATCTACCAGGAATGCAGAATATATAAGTATTTGGAAACCGGATATCTAATCTATCAACAGTAAAAAATATATAATGTAAATATTAATGGGACATAGTAAATTGTAGACAATGCATAGGCAGGCTGGTGCAACTTTCTAATAAGAGATTTAGGGAAGCTGGTTAATGTTGGTAAAATCCCAAATGGAGGACTACTAAGGATGTGACAAACAGGAACTACAGGTAAAGTCATATATATGTATGCAAAAACGCAGGATGCATGTGAGGTTATTCATAAAAATATGACACATCCCACTCGAAATTAAGCCCGAGGGGTCGTCTAGTGTTGAGAGAGAAGATCCACTGGACTTCGCGTTTGCATAGGATTCTAAATTTGTCACCCCCCCCTCGGTGGTGTCCTAATTTTGTCAATGCCTTGTATAACAAGGCAAGACGTGTCCTTCTGATGGACTTCGTTCCAATGACGTGCAACGTTTGTGGCATGATCCTTGTCAATGTCGTAGAGATGGTCGTACAACCGGTCTTTCAGCCTGCGTGTAGTTCTCCCTACATATTGGATGGAACATGTAGTGCATGTAATGACGTATATTACATAACGTGTGTTGCAGTTAACAAAATAATAAATTTTATGGGACTTTCCCGTGGACATGGATGTCACCACGTCTCCACCCTTAACAAAATGGACAATAGTTGCAGTTACGAGCACCGCACTTAAAAGTGCCCTGGAATGATAACCAATTTTTAGATTTATTTTTGCTGGAAAAAAGGCTGGGTGACAGAAGGTTACCAAGGGATGGTGCTTTTCTAGAGACACTGCGGATACCCTTAGCCAAAACTTTGGAATAGATGGGATCATTGGACAGGACCGGGAGATACTTAGTAAAAATTTTTTGTATCTTGTGGAATTCCACACTATAGGGTGTGGAGAAGGTGGGAATAAAGGATGGTCCCTTGTGGGACCTAGGATCCTCCCTGTCTTTAATCTTATCCACAAGGAGCTGGTGACGGGGTGTCTTTTTGGCTATGGACAGACCTTTATTGATGGTGGCCGCAGAGTATCCTCTGTCCATAAACCTAGAGGACATAGAGATAGCCTCCCTATCAAAATCTCTCCTTACTGCAGATTCTCCTCAGCCCGTAGGAACTGTCCAAGTGGGATATTCCTAATAGTATGCCCAGGATGATTAGAATCGTCCCTAAGGAATGTGTTACCCGCACAGGTTAGAAGTGACCTCAGGACCATCCGATGTAAAAAGAACATCCAGAAACTCAATAGAAATTGGATCCATTTTACCCGTGAATTTTAAATTCAAATTATTGTCATTTAAGTAGAATAGCCAATTATCAATTTCAACCAGTGGATCAGACACAATGAATAACAGGTCATCTATATACCTACAGTAAAACACCGTATATAATCGGCGGGGACTTTCATCCCCAAAAATGCGGAGCCTTTCCCACCACCCCATGTAAAGGTTGGCCAGGATGTTTTCTCTCCTCTTTTTGCAGGTGTAGGTTTTTATAATGGGATCATTATTGTTTTAATTACACTGAGAGGGTGGGTTTGCTATGCAGCGCGGTGATTGGTTGTTCTACCAGTGTGCATACCTCGCCCTCCCTCTTTTACTTTTTTACTTTTCTATTTATACCACACTATTACTATCCCTCTCTAGCTAGGAATAAGCATCCAAATGATGTGAAACGCGTTAGCAGTCTACCACCCTGTACGTCTCTGCTATTGACTGTATGTTTGGATTTTATTGAAATAAAGATGTCCTTATCCCAGAGTGCGGCTATCCAGGATTTCTTTCTACCTCACCACAGTTTCGGAGGCCATGGAATGCCCAGGTGGCACAACCCCCCCCCCCAAATGACCCCATTTTAGAAAGTAGACACCCCAAGCTATTTGCTGAGAGGCATAGTGAGTATTTTGCAGACCTCACTTTTTGTCACAGTTTTGAAAATTGAAAAAAAAAAAAAATTTTTCTTCTTGTCTTTCTTCATTTCCAAAAATGAATAAGAGCTGCAAAATGGGGTCATTTTGGGGGGGTGGTTGTGCCACCTGGGCATTCCATGGCCTCCGAAACTGTGATAGGCAGTGAAGAGTGAAATCAACAATTTACACCCTTAGAAATCCTGAAGGCGGTGAATGGTTTTCGGGGCCCCGTACGCGGCTAGGCTCCCAAAAAGTCCCACACATGTGGTATCCCCATACTCCGGAGAAGCAGCTGAATGTATTTTGGGGTGCAATTCCACATAGGCCTATGGCCTGTGTGAGCAATATATCATTTAGTGACAACTTTTTGTAAATATTTTTTTTTTTTTGTCATTATTCAATCACTTGGGACAATATTAAATAATAATAATAAATATTCAATGGGTTCAACATGCCTCTCAGCAATTTCCTTGGGGTATCTACTTTCCAAAATGGGGTCATTTGGGGGAGTTTTGTACTGCCCTGCCATTTTAGCACCTCAAGAAATGACATAGGCAGTCATAAACTAAAAGCTGTGTAAATTCCAGAAAATGTACCCTAGTTTGTAGACGCTATAACTTTTGCGCAAACCAACCAATATACGCTTATTGACATTTTTTTTTACCATGTGGCCGAATACATTTTGGCCTAAATGTATGACTAAAATTGAGTTTATTGGATTTTTTTATAACAAAAAGTAGAGAATATCATTTTTTTTCAAAATTTTCAGTTTTTTTCCGTTTATAGCGCAAAAAATAAAAACCGCAGAGGTGATCAAATACCATCAAAAGAAAGCTCTATTTGTGGGAAGAAAAGGACGCAAATTTTGTTTGGGTACAGCATTGCATGACTGCGCAATTAGCCGTTAAAGCGACGCAGTGCCAAATTGGAAAAAGACCTCTGGTCCTTAAGCAACATAATGGTCCGGGGCTGAAGTGGTTAAGACCCACTGTGTGTGTGTAAGCAAATATTTTAGTGCCCAAGTATACTCTATGGCATGGTACCCTATGTATTATGGTACCAAGGGGTGGGAAAGGTGGAGAAAGTTATATATATATATATATATTTTTTTTTTTTTATCATACTTTTTGTTTTGGTGTCACAAGAATTTGCTTTTATGGGGAAGAATACCCCCATCTAGGGAAAATTGAGATCATAGTCTAGTCTGAGCATTGAGATAACAGGGAATTTCATGAGGGTATATAGAGATAGTAACTGCTAAGAATCTGATGCTGCTCTTGTTTGTTTATTTCCAGGTTCCACAATGAGCTGACTAGATATCTAAACTTTGTCAACCTGGAGGAGGAACAGCAAGCCATACTTGTAGTGGCAATTGGAATATATGCAGAACGTTATAAGGATGGCATAAGTGGAATCCCACCACCCACGACACCTAGGTCAATACAGAGCTTTTAAAGGTACGATGCCCGGCGGGTGTGGAGAGGCGACTCTTTGTACATCTTGCCGCATGTATGCGTTCCTTGATCATCCGATCGAGGGCGAATACTGCTGTGCAAAATGTAAGCACATTGTTTCCCTGGAAGCCCAGGTTCTGAATCTGGGGAAGCAACTGTCAGCACTGAGAAGTCCCTCCATACTAAAGGTGAGCCAGGAACGTACACGGCAGGTGCCGGCAGGGGCCAGCACAGAGGCGGGTGGAGACAAAGAGGTGCAGGCACTAGCAAAGAGTAGATGGGTGACAGTCAGGAGGGGTAGAGGGGGAAGTGCCAGGGAGGCCGATCCAGGACTGGAGCATCCCAATAAGTACGCTCCATTGAGTGACATTGGTGTAACCAGTCAGGGACCAGCACTGCTGGAGTTGAGGGACTCTCCTAGCTGCCAGGGGAAGAACTCCTCCAGTGAGAGTGGGGGGGCAGCAAAGGGAAAGGAAAGACAGATTCTGGTGGTAGGGGACTCAATTCTTAGAAGGACAGAGAGGGCAATCTGTAACCAAGACCTGAAGCGCCGAACAGTATGTTGTCTACCGGGCGCTCGGGTTCGGCACATCACGGATCTTGTGGACAGATTACTGGGAGGGGCTGGGGAAGACCCGGCTGTCATGGTGCACGTTGGCACCAATGACAAAGTCAGAGGCAGATGGAGTGTCCTAAAGAACGATTTTAGGGACTTAGGAGCTAAATTGAGGAAAAGGACCTCCAAGGTAGTGTTCTCAGGAATACTACCGGTACATCGAGCCACACCAGAGAGGCAGAGGGAGATTAGGGAAGTAAACAAGTGGCTGAAGAGCTGGTGTAGTAAGGAGGGGTTTGGGTTCCTGGAGGACTGGGCCGACTTCTCAGTCGGTAACCGGTACTATAGAAGGGACGGACTGCACCTAAATGAGGAGGGTGCAGATCTGCTGGGAATGAAGATGGCCAAAAAGTTAGAGGGGTTTTTAAACTAGGCGATGGGGGGGAGGGTCCAGAGACAGTGATAGCCAGCGCGGAAGATATTCCAGAGGGTAGTATTGGGGGCATTAGTGGTAGGTTAACCAAAGCACAAAAACACAAGGTGAGTATAGTAGCAAGTCCAAGTTGCAATCTTGAAACACCCAATACGAGGACAATATGCGACCGGTCTAAACTATGTGGCATGTTCACCAATGCCAGGAGCCTGGCGGACAAGATGGGTGAACTAGAGATACTGTTGTACAAGGAGGATTTGGATTTTGTGGGAATTTCAGAGACCTGGTTCAACAGCTCTCATGATTGGCTGGCAAACATTCAAGGGTATACCCTATACCGCAAGGATAGAGAGGGTAAAAAAGGGGGAGGGGTATGCCTATATATCAAGAATAATGTACAAGTGAATGTGAGAGATGACATCACTGAGGGGGCTAGGGAGGAGGTGGAATCTTTATGGGTAGAGCTCCAAAGGGATGAAGCTAAGGGGAAAATAATACTGGGAGTATGCTATAGGCCCCCTAACCTGAGGGAGGAAGTGGAGACGGATCTCCTATCACAAATTGGATTAGCAGCAAGGATGGGAAGTGTTATCATAATGGGGGATTTTAATTATCCAGACATAGACTGGGCGGAGGGAACCGCGCATTCATTTAAGGCTCGCCAGTTCCTTAATGTCTTGCAGGACAATTTTATGGGTCAGATGGTAGACGCACCAACTAGAAATAAAACATTACTAGATCTACTGATTACCAACAATACAGACCTGATAACAGATGTGGAAATACGGGGCAATTTAGGTAACAGCGATCACAGGTCAATTAGTTTCAGTATAAATCACACAAATAGGAGACATGAAGGGAACACAAAGACACTGAATTTCAAAAGAGCCAACTTCCCTAAACTACAAACCTTGCTAAAAGGCATAAATTGGGATAAAATATTAGGAACAAAGAATACAGAGGAGAGATGGGTTTGTTTTAAGAGCATATTAAATAAGGGCATTAGCCAATGTATCCCATTGGGTAATAAATTTAAAAGAGCGAACAAACATCCTGGATGGCTTAACTCCAATGTAAAAATGCATATAAAAGCAAAGGAGAAGGCCTTCAAAAAATACAAGGTTGAGGGATCATCCACAGCATTCAGAATTTATAAAGAATGCAATAAGAAATGTAAGGGTGCAATTAGGATGGCTAAGATAGGACATGAAAGACACATAGCGGAGGAGAGCAAAAAAAATCCCAAGAAATTCTTTAAGTATGTAAACAGTAAAAAAGGGAGGACAGATCATATTGGCCCCATAAAGAATGAGGAAGGACATCTGGTTACAAAGGATGGGGAGATGGCAGAGGTATTGAATTTATTCTTCTCCTCAGTATTCACGAGTGAATCGGGGGGCTTCAGTAACCAAAACTGCAGTGTTTATCCTCATGACACAACACAGGAAGCACCTACATGGTTAACAGAGGACGGAATTAAAATTAGACTTGAGAAACTTAACATTAATAAATCACCGGGACCAGATGGCTTGCATCCGAGGGTACTTAGGGAACTCAGTCAGGTGATTGCCAGACCGTTGTTCCTAATTTTTACAGACAGTCTATTGACTGGAATGGTGCCAGCTGATTGGAGAAAAGCCAATGTAGCACCAATATTTAAAAAGGGCCCAAAAAACATCCCTGGGAATTACAGACCAGTTAGCCTAACATCAATAGTATGTAAACTCTTGGAGGGGATGATAAGGGACTATATACAAGATTTTAGTAATAAGAATGATATCATTAGCAGTAATCAGCATGGATTCATGAAGAATCGTTCTTGCCAAACCAATCTATTAACCTTCTATGAGGAGGTGAGTTGCCATCTAGATAAAGGAAGGCCCGTAGACATGGTGTATCTGGATTTTGCAAAAGCATTTGACACAGTTCCCCATAAACGTTTACTGTACAAAATAAGGTGCGTTGGCATGGACCATAGGGTGAGTACATGGATTGAAAACTGGCTACAAGGGCGTGTTCAGAGGGTGGTGATAAATGGGGAGTACTCAGAATGGTCAGGGGTGGGTAGTGGGGTCCCCCAGGGTTCTGTGCTGGGACCAATCCTATTTAATTTGTTCATAAATGACCTGGAGGATGGGATAAACAGTTCCATCTCTGTATTTGCAGACGATACTAAGCTAAGCAGGGCAATAACTTCTCCGCAGGATGTGGAAATCTTGCAAAAAGACCTGAACAAATTAATGGGGTGGGCGACTACATGGCAAATGAGGTTCAATGTAGAAAAATGTAAAATAATGCATTTGGGTGTCAAAAATATGAATGCAATCTATACACTGGGGGGAGAACCTCTGGGGGAATCTAGGATGGAAAAGGACTTGGGGGTCCTAGTGGATGATAGGCTCAGCAACGGCATGCAATGCCAAGCTGCTGCTAATAAAGCAAACAGAATATTGGCATGCATTAAAAGGGGGATCAACTGCAGAGATAAAACGATAATTCTCCCGCTCTACAAGACTCTGGTCCGGCCGCACCTGGAGTATGCTGTCCAGTTCTGGGCACCAGTCCTCAGGAGGGACGTACTGGAAATGGAGCGAGTACAAAGAAGGGCAACAAAGCTAATAAAGGGTCTGGAGGATCTTAGTTATGAGGAAAGGTTGCGAGCACTGAACTTATTCTCTCTGGAGAAGAGACGCTTGAGAGGGGATATGATTTCAATTTACAAATACTGTACTGGTGACCCTACAATAGGGATAAAACTTTTTCGCAGAAGAGAGTTTAATAAGACTCATGGCCACTCATTGCAATTAGAGGAAAAGAGGTTTAACCTTAAACTACGTAGAGGGTTCTTTACTGTAAGAGCGGCAAGGATGTGGAATTCCCTTCCACAGGCGGTGGTCTCAGCGGGGAGCATTGATAGCTTCAAGAAACTATTAGATAATCACCTGAATGACCGCAATATACAGGGATATGTAATGTAATACTGACACATAATCACACACATAGGTTGGACTTGATGGACTTGTGTCTTTTTTCAACCTCACCTACTATGTAACTATGTAAATGGCCTGGCCCAAAGAAAAGAGACTTGGATTTTCCTCAGCCTCTGGCAGAAATGATGACAAAAGCTTGTATTCTTCTCTTTATCTTACACTATTCAGTAAACTTAGGGACGAAAGTGAGAGAGAGGAGAGATTTCATATACATATATAGAACCCTTAAATTTAGAGCTTGTTGCTAGTTGTCATTACTTCGGCCTTTCCACGCACAGCTGATTTCTGGGTACCTCAGAGTGTTTTAATGACCACACTAGTTGTGTCTTGCAGTAATTGCTTTGCTCTTTTGGCAATGTAGGGTGCACAAAAGCAAGTCACAAAATTCTCCAGTATGCTGGAAAGTTTTTTAACAGAGGCACCAGACATATATAGCTATTGTACGGTTGTTGGCATACTCAAACGATGTGCTGGAATGTCATAAGTGACACCTTGATGTTTTTCCCATCTCTTGAGGGAATTATACCAGTATAGCTGGTGATGGTACCAATCTGTAATTTCCCCTCTTTGTCTGATAACATCATTTGGGAGTATATTAGGTTTACTGTTATGTATATTATTTAACTTTGCACTGAGACGGTTAGCATATTTAATGGTGAATGTATACATAATGTGGGTGTTATTTTTAATGAGGGAGATGGGGACATGTAGACTTGTGAGTGAATGTGGAATGTATGGGTTCCTGATAAGAAAGGCTCCCGGTCCACCGTCAACTATATTGACAAAGAGGTTATCATCAGTGAAATGCTTTCCTACCAAAACATCACAAGGATTGGAGCAAAACCAATATCAACTTTGTGTGCCAATCATTCACAATAGGAGGTGAGGTAATACTGGAAAAAATTGATATTAATGCAGATGGGACATGAGAATAATATGTCTTGTACAACAAAGCTTTGAAAGGACTTTAAAGTGGAGTTCCACCCAAAAGTGGAACTTGCGCTCATCTGATTCCCCCCCCCTCCGGTGCGACAATTGGCACCTTTCAGGGGGGGGGGGGTGCAGATACCTGTCTACTACAGGTATTTGCACCCACTTCCTGGAATAGACTCCCACGGGAGTCACGCCCCTTCCCACACCCCCCTGCTGTCTCCTGGGAAACACACAGGTCCCAGGAGATAGCGGGGACCACTTAGGACACGCAGCGCGACTCGCACATGTGCAGTAGGGAACCGGGAAGTGAAGCCGCAGCGCTTCACTCCCCGATTCCCTCACAGAGAATGGCGGCGGCAGCAGCCGAGCAATGGATCAGCTTCGGCTACCGACATCGCAAGACAGGTAATTGTCCATTTATTAAAAGTCAGCAGCTGCAGTATGTGTATCTGCTGGCTTTTAATATTTTTTTTAGGTGGACTCCCTCTTTAATGTAAGGCAAATTACAGTGTTTACAGCCAGCCTGCAGTAAACATGGCATAAAAGGGTAAAACAATGCATAAGGTCATTATTATACACAAATATTAGTAAAATGTCCACAGACACTTCAATAAGTACCTCTGAATACTAAAGCAGCGCTACTGTCATTACTTATGACTAGCTTTCATATGATAATGGCATATGAGAAAAGTGAATGACAGATGGTGATAAAGAATCCAGAAAGACATAGATGGTGATCCTAATGCGATATTGTAGATGTGCACCTCACACCAAAATCCTCATGCTGTGCGTCACACTCCCGTTAGGGGTTCTCTCTCACCAGAAGGCAAAACATATCAAGCCTTAATATGTTTCAGGTAACCATCATCCACATCATGGAGGGTGTCAGAGTTGTACAGCATCTCCCATAGGTACTCGGATAAAGAAAAAAGCTCAAGATAGCATAATTACATTTTTATCCTTTATTAAACTCAATGGCACACTCCATAAAATACAACAGTAAGATGATTCTTATTTCATTAAAAATCAGCAACGCAAATCACAGTGCAGGATAGACATAAGACTTACAAACATAAGGAAGACAGCATCCACCGCTTACTTTCGGGTGTCTCTTCCTGGCTGTGGAAAGCAAACGTCACTTCCGGTTGCCAGGAGTTACGCTCAAAGAACTTCGTCAGCGGGGCGGAGTTCTTTGAACGTAACGCGTACGGGGGAGGAGCCACACTCTGACATCACCAACTGCCGACCTGAGTCTTACACACTGTTAAGCCTACTGTGGAAATGTGCTTTTAATTCAAGCCCTTTGTAAGTAGACATTTTACTGTGATAATAAAGCCTTTTACAATGTGATATCAGTGAGCACTTAGATTTGTTTTGTTTGACCATTTATATCCCTGGGGAAATCGATTAGAGTTCATGGTCTTGCCTGGATGATTTAACCATATGGGACATGTGTTTATGACCCTCTGTTAGCTCAGTGGTCTACATCTTGAGGTGACCGAAACGAGTGCTCTGGAGGTGGAGGGTCTATCACCATTGTATCCCGATCTGTGTTCTGTCAGGTGGAATCCCTTTAGTGCTTGCTGGGACCTATAGTCCACCTTCTATCTTTGCTGGACTGTTATTGGACTTTTTAGAACTTTTCATTGGCATTTAACTTACATGCGTTGCACTTTGTTTTTACTATGTTTATTTGGATTATGTGATGATCTCGTGTACAGCTGCATTCAATTTTAATATTTAGGATTTTTTTTGCGCTGATTGATTTGATAATTTAATATTTTAACAGTGAGAGACAGAACAACAAAAATATCCAGAAAACGCATTTCAAAAAAGTTATAAATTGATTTGCATTTTAATGAGTGAAATAAGTATTTGATCCCCTATCAATCAGCAAGATTTCTGGCTCCCAGGGGTCTTTTATACAGGTAACAAGCTGAGATTAGGAGCACACTCATAAAGGGAGTGCTCCTAATCTCAGTTTGTTACCTGTATAAAAGACACCTGTCCACAGAAGAAATCAGATTCCAATCTCTCCACCATGGCCAAGACCTAAGATCTGTCAAAGGATGTCAGGGACAAGATTGTAGACCTACACAAAGCTAGAATTAGCTAAAAGACCAATCGCCAAGCATTTTAGTGAGAGCGTGACAACAGTTGGTTTGATTATTCGCAAATGGAAGAAACACAAAATAACTGTCAATCTCCCTCAGTCTGGGGCTCCATGCAAGATCTCACCTCGTGGAGTTATAATGATCATGGGAACGGTGAGGAATCAGCCCAGAGCTACACGGAAGAATCTTGTTGATCTCAAGGCAGCTGCGACCATGGTCACCAGGAAAACAATTGGTAACACGCTACGCCATGAAGGAATGAAATCCTGCAGCGCCTGCAAGGCCCCCCTGCACATTTACAGGCCCGTCTGAAGTTTGCTAATGAACATCTGAATGATTCAGAGGAGAACTGGGTGAAAGTGTTGTGGTCAGATGAGACCAAAATTAAGCTCTTTGGCATCAACGCAACTCGCCGTGTTTGGAGGAGGAGGAGGAATGCTGCCTATGACCCCAAGAACACCATCCCCACCGTCAAACATGGAGGTGGAAACATTATGCTTTGGGGGTGTTTTTCTGCTAAGGGGACAGGACAACTTCACCACCTCAAAAGGGACGATGGACGGGGCCATGTACCATCAAATCTTGGGTGAAAACCTTCTTCTCTCAGCTAGGGCATTGAAAATGGGTCATGGATGGAAATTACAGCACGACAATGACCCACAACACATGGCCAAGGCAACAAAGGAGTGGCTCAAGAAGAAGCATATTAAGGTCCTTGAGTGGTCCAGACCTTAATCCCATAAAAAATATCTGGAGGGAGCTGAAGGTTCGAGTTACCAAACGTCAGCCTCAAAAACTTTAAAGGGGTTGTAAAGGTTCATGTTTTTGCATAGGATGCATTAAGGTGAAAAAACACCTGGCAATGACGCCCCCCTGCTTACTTACCTGAGCCCCGTTCACCTGCTGTGCGTGTCCCACGTGTCCTGTTCTCCATGGAGTCTGGCCGTTGATTGGATAGATAGGATAGATTGATAGCAGCGCAGCCATTGGCTCGCGCTGCTGTCAATCACATGCAATGACGCGGCCGCCTCTGTGTCTAGGGAGCACGCCCGCAAGCTAACCCCCTCCGGATAGAGCTTTTCCAGAGGGGGGTTAGCTATTGTGGGGAGGAGCCCGAGACAGCCGCCAAGGGACCCCAGAACAGGAGGATCGTGGCCACAACCCCTTTAATGACCTGCAAAGAGGAGTGGAGGAGTGGGACAAAATCCCTCCTGAGATGTGTGCAAACCTAGTGGCCAACTACAAGAAAGGTCTGACCTCTGATTGCCAACAAGAGTTTTGCCACCAAGTACTAAGTCATGTTTTGCGAAGGGGTCAAATACTTATTTCACTCATTTAGGCTGGGTTCTCACTGGAACATGCAGTGGCTCACAGCAGAAGTTTGGTGCGTCTCCGTTCACCGTTTCAGGACCGATTTCAGCCCGAATTTTGAGCTGAATTTGGACCTGAAACAGACCAAAAGACGAACAGGGCTCCTGTGCAATTCACACTGGAGCCGCTGCAGAGATATGTGAACTGGCTACATAGATAGTTACATAGTAGATGAGGTTGAAAAAAGACACAAGTCCAACCTGTGTGTGCGATTATATGTCAATATTACATTGTATATCCCTGTATGTTGCGGTCGTTGAGGTGCTTATCTAATAGTTTTTTGAAACTATCGATGTCCCCTGCTGAGACCACCGCCTGTGAAAGGGAATTCCACATCCTTGCCGCTCTTACAGTAAAGAACCCTCTAAGGTAGTTTAAGGTTAAACCTCTTTTCTTATTTTAATGAGTGGCCACGTGTCTTATTAAACTTCCTTTGCGCAAAAAAGTTTTATCCCTATTGTGGGGTCATCAGTATGGTATTTGTAAATTAAAATCATATCCCCTCTCAAGCGTCTCTTCTCCAGAGAGAATAAGTTCAGTGCTCGCAACCCTTCTTCATAACCAGTCCTCCAGACCATTTATTAGCTTTGTTGCCTTTCTTTGTACTCACTCCATTTCCAGTACATCCTTCCTGAGGACTGGTGCCCAGAACTGGACAGCATACTCCAGGTGCGGCCAGACCAGAGTCTTGCAGAGTGGGAAAATTATCGCTTTATCCCTGGAGTTAATCCTTTTTTAATGCATGCCAATATTCTGTTTGCTTTGTTAGCAGAAGCTTAGTATTGCATGCCATTGCTGATCATCTACTAGACCCCTAGGTCCTTTTCCATCCTAGATTCCCCCCTAGTATATAGATTGCATTCATATTTTTGCCACCCAAATGCATTATTTTACATTTTTCTACATTAAACCTCATTTGCCATGTAGTTGCCCACCCCATTCATTTGTTCAGATCTTCTTGCAAGGTTTCCACATTCTGCAGAGAAGTTATTGCCCTGCTTAGCTTAGTATTATCTGCAAATACAGAGATTGAACCGTTTACCCCATCCTCCAGGTCGTTTATGAACAAATTAAATAGGATTGGTCTCAGCACAGAACCCTGGGGGACCCCACTACCCACCCCTCACCATTCCGAGTACTCCCCATTTATCACCACCCTCTGAACTCACCCTTGTAGCCAGTTTTCAATCCATGTACTCACCCTATTGTCCATGCCAACGGACCCTATTTTGTACAGTAAACGTTTCTGGGAAACTGTGTCAAATGCTTTTGCAAAATCCAGATACACCACATCTACGGGCCTTCCTTTATCTAGATGGCAACTCACCTCCTCATAGAAGGTTAATAGATTGGTTTGGCAAGAACGATTATTCATGAATCCATGCTGATTACTGCTAATGATACTGTTCTCGTTACTAAAATCTTGTATAGTCCCTTATCATCCCCTCCAACAACTTGCATACTATTGAGGTCAGGCTAACTGGTCTGTAATTCCCAGGGATGTGTTTTGGGATCTTTTTAAATATTGGTGCTACATTGGCTTTTCTCCAATCTGCTGGTACCATTCCAGTCTGTAGACTGTCAGTAAAAATTAAGAACAATGGTCTTGCAATTACTTTACTGAGTTCCCTAATTACCCTCGGGTACAAGCCATCTGGTCCCAGTGATTTATTAATGTTAAGTTTCCCAAATCTAATTCTAATTCTGTCCTCTGTTAGCCATGAGGGTGCTTCCTGTGATGTGTCACGAGGATAAATACTGCAGTTTTGGTTACTGAAGCCCCCGACTCCTTCTCTCTTCAGGAGGGAAAAGAATAAATTCAATACCTTTGCCAGCTCCCCATACTTTGAAACCATATTTCCTTCCTCATTCTTTATGGGGCCAATATGGTCTGTCCTCCCTTTTTTACTGTTTAGATACATAAAGAATTTCTTGGAATTTTGTTTGGAAATTCACACAAAATCCAAATTCTCCTCGTGCAACAGTATCTCTAGTTCACCCATCTTGTCCACCAGGCTCCTGGCATTGGTGAACATGACACGTAGTTTAGACCGGTTACATACTATCTTCTCTTTGGGTGTTCCGAGATTGCAACTAGGACTTGTTACTATACTTACCTTGGGTTTTTGTGGTTTAGTCAACCTACCACTAATGCTCCCAATACTACCCTCTGGACTATGTTCCAGGCTGACTATCTCTACCTCTGGACCCTCCCCCCTATTGCCTAGTTTAAAAACCCCTCTAAGAGAGCCGGTCACAATCTCCTGCTATGCGAATTGGATGCAGGAAAATTCGCATAAGTGTGGACCCAGGCTAAAATGCAAATCAATTTATAACTTTTTTGAAATGCGTTTTTATGGGATTTTTGTTGTTATTCTGTCTCTCACTGTTAAAATAAACCTACCATTAAAATTATAGACCGATCATTTCTTTGTCAGTGGGCAAACATACAAAATGAGCAGGGGATCAAACACTTTTTTCTGTCACTGTAGATATCCTTTCAGATTAAAACAATGAAGCATCAGCCTGGATAACATTACTTACTCATTCCATACCTTAATATTCTCACTTTTACTGTTCCAGTCCTCAATCGCTTTTTCTGTGTTCTCTTTCTGGTGACCATTGGATACTAAATTATTTAAAAGACTCGTCTGCAACACAAGAGAAAAATAAATGTCAAATCATGTTGTGTAGATCCATAGAGCCCTATTCAGACTTATACGTTGCACTGACACGTGGTAAAACAAGCTTTTTGCCTTGCATTGCGGCAATGTGTGATGTATTGTGGATCCACTCATTAAGTCACAATGATCTACTGTATTAAAGCGGTACTAAACCCTTCTCTCTTTTACAGCCAAAGAAGCTGCCATCTTAGCTTCTGTTAGATCTGCAGTTGCCATGGTGCTGTATATATCATCGGTTATGACACCAGCCATTTGGTTGAGAGCACAAGCAACTGTGGCAGTTATATTGAAGGCATGCCATGAATGATAACTGTTTAGGGAAACCATAAAATCAATGGGTTTAGCTCTGGATTAGTCCTTATTCACTTGCAACCCATTTAGGTCTCTAATCTCTAAAAGCCCTGGTCTACCTTCTTATTACAGTTTTTTCATCCAATGGTTTAAAACCCACAATATATCACAACTTTTTTTCTGTTTATAGACCAGACTCAGTGGAAATGTGTTTCCTGACCCCTCACCCCAGTGCTCTATACTGGCAGAACTGAGTATTGGTCACACCTTTCAACACAGACTTGTATTGCAAAGGAGGAGTCCCTCTCCAAACAGCTTCAGGCAGACAGGTGCTTGACAGTGTGTCAAACAGCTTCAGGCAGACAGGTGATTAGGCTGCTGTGTACATATGTGGCTAATGCTATGGCTGCATACCAACTTGTATGGTTGGCTGCATCCAGTTTGTATTAAGCCAGAACCGCCAAACTGCAAACGGTCTGCATCCAGGGCTGGTCAGAGGCCCCAATCACATATAACCACTGATCTGAATGATTACATGTGAACAGCCATGCTCGCACACAATATTTGCTTGAAACTAGTTTCCACACCAGCAAGAATCTGCAATTGCTGCATAAAGCACTGGTCTCTTCCTGGTGCTGCTCCAGTGACTTGACATTGGGGAGGGGGGAGTTGGTACCCTTAGATAGATCCTCTCTTGGGCCTTTATTGCTTTCTATGTCTGTTTCAGCGGCACCTATGGTCCTTCATTTAGGACTCTTTTTCTGGTGGGGGAGGGGGGTTCAGTCTCATAGACCCAGAGGAAAATAGTAGGTAGTACATGCAGTGGCGAATTGTGTATGTGGCTAAATTACGCTAACAGCGGGAGTGGCTTAAAACTTGAGTAGGGGGGTTGGGAATGCGACATACAGAGTAGGGGGGGGTCAGGAGTGTGCAATATACAGAGTACAGGGGTCGGGGAGCGTGCGACATACAGTGTACGGGGGTCGGGAGCGTGCTACATACAGAGTACGGGGTCGGGAGCCTGCTACATACAGAGTACAGGGGTCGGGAGCGTGCTACATACAGAGTACAGGGGTCGGGAGCGTGCTACATACAGAGTACAGGGGTTGGGAGCGTGCTACATACAGAGTACAGAGGTCGGGAGCGTGCTACATACAGAGTACAGAGGTCGGGAGCGTGCTACATACAGAGTACAGAGGTCGGGAGCGTGCTACATACAGAGTACAGGGGTCGGGAGCGTGCTACATACAGAGTACAGGGGTCGGGAGCGTGCTACATACAGAGTACAGGGGTCGGGAGCGTGCTACATACAGAGTACAGGGGTCGGGAGAGTGCTACATACAGAGTACAGGGGTCGGGAGCGTGCTACATACAGAGTACAGGGGTCGGGAGCGTGCTACATACAGAGTACGGGGTCGGGAGCGTGCTGCATACAGAGTACAGGGGTCGGGAGCGTGCTGCATACAGAGTACAGGGGTCGGGAGCGTGCTGCATACAGAGTACAGGGGTCGGGAGCGTGCTGCATACAGAGTACAGGGGTCGGGAGAGTGCTGCATACAGAGTACAGGGGTCGGGAGCGTGATACATACAGAGTACAGGGGTCGGGAGCGTGCTACATACAGAGTACAGGGGTCGGGAGCGTGCTACATACAGAGTACAGGGGTCGGGAGCGTGCTACATACAGAGTACAGGGGTCGGGAGCGTGCTACATACAGAGTACAGGGGTCGGGAGCGTGCTACATACAGAGTACAGGCGTCGGGAGCGTGCTACATACAGAGTACAGGCGTCGGGAGCGTGCTACATACAGAGTACAGGCGTCGGGAGCGTGCTACATACAGAGTACAGGGGTCGGGAGCGTGCTACATACAGAGTACAGGGGTCGGGAGCGTGCTACATACAGAGTACAGGGGTCGGGAGCGTGCTACATACAGAGTACAGGGGTCGGGAGCGTGCTACATACAGAGTACAGGGGTCGGGAGCGTGCTACATACAGAGTACAGGGGTCGGGAGCGTGCTACATACAGAGTACAGGGGTCGGGAGCGTGCTACATACAGAGTACAGGGTCAGGATTGTGCAAAATACGGAGTGTGCAAGGGCTCATTCACACCTGTGTTGATTATGAAGAATGAAGCAATGCTCAGTAAACGCTCCTATAGCATTTATGATGTGTTTTCATTGTGTTTATGAAGCTTTGAAAATGGTTCAAGAATGCTTGATAAAAGCCCATAGAATTGTTGCTTTTCTAGTAGGAAGTGCTTAAAAGGGAAGTGATGTAGAGAAGATTATCTACTTTGAGGTGTGGTTAGTTGGGTTGTTATAGCAGACAGTTTTGTAAATTCTCTACAAGATGGTTTCATATACCCTCAGTATAGCTCCCCCTCTTAGTACAGCTTCAATCCCCTCCCCCCTTACTTTTTTCCCATTCAGTACATCTCTCCCTCTCAGTGCAGCTCTGCTCCCACCACCCTCAGTGCAGCTCTGCTCCCACCACCCTCAGTGCAGCTCTGCTCCCACCACCCTCAGTGCAGCTCTGCTCCCACCACCCTCAGTGCAGCTCTGCTCCCACCACCCTCAGTGCAGCTCTGCTCCCACCACCCTCAGTGCAGCTCTGCTCCCACCACCCTCTGTGCAGCTCTGCTCCCACCACCCTCTGTGCAGCTCTGCTCCCACCACCCTCTGTGCAGCTCTGCTCCCACCACCCTCTGTGCAGCTCTGCTCCCACCACCCTCTGTGCAGCTCTGCTCCCACCACCCTCTGTGCAGCTCTGCTCCCACCACCCTCTGTGCAGCTCTGCTCCCACCACCCTCTGTGCAGCTCTGCTCCCACCACCCTCTGTGCAGCTCTGCTCCCACCACCCTCTGTGCAGCTCTTCTCCTCCCACCTCTGTACAGCCCTCTCCTCCCACCTCAGTACAGCTCTCTCCTCCCACCTCAGTACAGCTCTCTCCTCCCACCTCAGTACAGCTCTCTCCTCCCACCTCAGTACAGCTCTCTCCTCCCACCTCAGTACAGCTCTCTCCTCCCACCTCAGTACAGCTCTCTCCTCCCACCTCTGTACAGCTCTACCCCCCCCCACCTCAGTAGAGCTCTATCCCCCCCTCAGTAGAGCTCTCTCCCCCCCCCCTCAGTAGAGCTCTCTTCCCCCCCCCCCTCAGTAGAGCTCTCTTCCCCCCCCCCTCAGTAGAGCTCTCTCCCCCCCCCCTCAGTAGAGCTCTCTTTCCCCCCCCCTCAGTAGAGCTCTATTCCCCCCCCCTCAGTAGAGCTCTATTCCCCCCCCCCTCAGTAGAGCTCTATTCCCCCCCCCCCTCAGTAGAGCTCTATTCCCCTTCAGTACAGCTCTCTCCCACCTCAGTGCAGCTCTATTCCCCCCCCTCAGTACAGCTCTCTCCCACCTCAGTGCAGCTCTATTCCCCCCCCTCAGTACAGCTCTCTCCCACCTCAGTGCAGCTCTATTCCCCCCTCAGTACAGCTCTCCCCCACCTCAGTGCAGCTCTATTCCCCCCCCTCAGTACAGCTCTCCCCCACCTTAGTAAAGCTCTTCCACCACCTATTGAACAAAGAAAAGTTGAGATGAAGTGTTTGCATTAATAATTTTCTCTCACCCTCTCTTTCTCACTTTGCTCTTCTATATCCTGGAGGTTATGATTCCGGCAGCTTTTCAGCATGCACTTGCAGCATATGCATCGTTTCTCTGTGCAGCAATATAAAGTCAGTTCTTGATTGTGGTCCTGGCACATGGTCCTAGCTCCCTTAGGTCCACTTTCTGCGAGAGCCGGTGCCACCAGAATCCTCTTCTGCTCCAGTACTTTCCAATCATCCACCACCTTTTGCAGGCTAACATTTTTTTGAGGTTCTGGCCGCTGGGGAAAGTTTCCCCTACATTCAGGACAGCTGAAAGTATCAGGTACAGGATTCAGGGAGTCCCAGTGCCCATGAATACATGCCTGGCAGAAGGTGTGCCCACAAGGAAGACTTAAAGGGTTAGTGAATATTTCAAGGCAGATGCTGCAGCTCAGACTGCTCTTGATGGAATCCACCTCCTTCAGAGTTTGTGACATTGTAATAGAACTGGACGCAGGGTACAGCAAAGGCAAAGGCAGCGACAGAACTGGAAAGACTAAACAGCAGAAACGAAACTGAAACTTTTTCCAGCCTTCCAGGAGGAGGTGGTGCCTGGAGAAGAGATGTCGGAAGTCACGTGGAGCAGGAGAAACACATTTAAAGGGAACTCACACACATATTTGCTCTGCTGTTTTTAACCGCTTCAGCGCCGGAAGATTTGGCTGCTAATTGACTAGACCATTTTTTGCGATTCAGCACTGCGCCGCTTTAACTGACAATTGTGCGATCGTGAGACGCTGTACCCAAACAAAATTGACGTCCTTTTTTCCCCACAAATAGAGCTTTCTTTTGGTGGTATTTGATTGCCTCTGCGATTTAAATTTTTTGTGCTGTAAACAAGAGAGTGACAATTTAAAAAAAAAAACACACAATATCTTTTACTTTTTGATATAATAAATATCCCACATTTTTTATCAAAAAAACTAATTTCCTGACAGAATCCATGGCAGACTATGTGTGGTTAACCCCACCTCCTCTCCAATTCTATAGGACTCCACACCCATAAATTTGAACTCACCACTAGGGACTGCATTCTTTTTGTCCTCCTCTGTGGACCTACAAACAATGTACTCACGTTTGTCGGACGTCCAAATCGATCAAGGTTGTTGCTGGGCATACGTCCTAGTGGTGTGAAGATTGCCCAGCCATGGGCGGGTGTGCGGCTCCAGGCCCTATGTCCTGTGGTGTGGTGGGGACGGCCTTTCATATGCCCAGGCAAGGAAGTGGTGGATCGGCTGGCAGGTCTGAAGAGTTTTTGTGTGTCCTTGTCCATCTCCCCATCATGTCCCCTCTTTATTGCCTTTTGCATTTATTTAGTTGTTTATTCCTGGCCTCTATGGCGCCTGGAGCACTCTTCCATGACATGGCTCCCTCTTCTGTTTCGCGCATGCACAGTTTGGCCGGGGACCACATGCTCTATGGCATGTTGCCACTGCGCAGGCGCGGACTTGGCATGGCGCTGATGTCATTACAGGTGGCGAATTTATATCCCTGTCAGTCCCTGTCACATTGGGGATTTCTCTGGGCAACTTGCTACAGCTCATCCATGCACCAGGCTTCCAGGTGAAGGTAAAGCTCCAGACTGGGGCTATGGTGCAGGGTGAGATGGCTCTTAAAGGGGGAAGCTACACTGCATTTACATTCCTTGTTCCTAGGACAAGTAAGTGTTCCTACAAAGCTGCAGGATCATCACCTATTCGTCCACCAGGTTGCCATGGACAGGTCACTGCCTCCATGCAGCCAGCCCTCACGCTCTAGGTACATGGGGTGTGAGAAGGGGGGGGCAAGTCCATATTGGTATGGACATATCCCCTAAAGTGAATAAATATAAATAAATAATTGCACTGATATTAACCTATACTTTTTCAAATAACGTGTCTGGTGACGCAACGCGTCGGGAGAAGGAGCCTGTGACGTTTCCAGCAGTGTCTGTGTGTGTGCACTGTTGGTGGATGAGGAGCCTCCAGCGTGTAGCTGAATGCAGCTGATCATTTTTTCTTATGCGATCATTCTAACGGGGACATGTGAGTGAGATCACCATTATTTTATTTAAAATCACTCTGGTATGATCCCTGCACAATGGCTTTGTTTCATGTGTTTATTTTACATATCGTGGAAGTCCGCTGAAAGCTGGAAATTCCACCACAAACCATCGGCAGTGGAATGGTATTATTGAACCCGCTGCTACACATCTAGGCTTACTTATTGAACCCACTGCTATCCATCTGGGCTTACTTATAAGGTTCCGTCATTTTACTACAGAGGACTTTTTTTGTCACACAATCAGTGGATGATTTATTTGTGCATATCCACTCATCAAGTGTATTTTTTTACTTCACAGGAGGATTGCTTATTATTTATTCACAGTCACTTAATTGTTGACAGTTCACTTATTCATGGTATTTATGTATTTTAAGGCACACGGTGTATTATTAATAGGTCAATATCAGCGCAATTATTTATTTATATTTATTAATTTATTTGTGTAGTCCACATTATTTATTGCAGCTTTATTATTTGGGCATCTTTTAATATATTCTCACATAGTTTGGTTCACTATTTCCACTTCAGCGCTTTAGTAAACTTGTCACCTTTTATATCCCCTAAAGTCCTGTTTTTATTTTCTTCTTCTTTAGCTCTTCCAGGTCAGACCGTCAGTTTACCGTCCAAAACGACAGGGACCTTGCGTCAACCTTCCTCATACATGTCCAGCCGTGACTCTCCGTCTAGGACCCACCAGCAGAGGAGATGTTCCTATTCTTCCTCCAAAGGAGATGTTCCTATTCTTCCTCCAAAGGAGATGTTCCCATTCCTCCTCCAGTCACCACACCCATCGCCGCGACAGCCGCTCTGATCGCAGAGCCTGCTGGAGATGTGAGTCATGAGTCTTGGAGGGCAAGTCACTGTGTGATTCATGTTATGCCCAGGCGGTCTGGAAAAAGAGATGCAAAATCAACAAATGGAGTCTCTTGTTAAGTGTGTGGTGCAGCAATCCCTAAAGGAGTGGGATACAACCCACACACAGGGCCAGTCCACCACTCTATCTGGCTCCCTGGCTGATGATGCCCAGGAGGATCCGGGCCCATTCCAGCCTTATAATGCCTCCCCCGGCTCTTCAGATAGTGGATTGAAGGGAGATGATTTTTGTTGGCGGCTTCGGCTTCACCCTCATTTCCCCACTAATTAAGGCAGTCAAAGAGGCCCTTAAGTGGGAAGATCCTTCCACTCCTCCAGCTAAGCAAAGAAAGTTCTTTGGAACCTGAGGGAAGAAACGTTCCATCTTCCCGCTCCTTTCCGAATTGAAGGATATCATTGACAAGGAATGGAGTAAAATAGACGATAAGATTTCTATGTCAAGCAAAACCTCCAGATTTTACCCCTTCACGGCAGAGGAAGTGAAATACCTGGAAAATGCGCCTCTTGTAGATGCAGCATTGATGCGGATGGCCAAACATGTCACTCTTCCTTTAGAGGACACTGTATCCTTAAAGGATGGGCTTGAGAGGAGAATAGACCGAGACCTCAAGAGAATTTAGGGGCTAGCCGGTATGGCTTGCTAACCCACCTTGGTTCTCACGGCTACATCTAAAGCTATGGAGCCTGGACAAAAAATGTAGACTGCGGGCTCAAGGGTCTTTCAGAAGATCTGGCCAGGGGGCTTGGCAGTCCAGGGATTGAAACTGGCAGTGGCCTTCCTGTGGGAAGCTTCTATTGATCTGATCCACCTGTTGGCCCAGACTATGCTATCCTCGGTCACGGCTAAGTGGGCCCTATGGTTGCGCCTTTGGCTCGCTGATCCAGCATCTAAGCAGGCCTAATGTAGGATCCCCTTTGAGGGGCCCTGCCCCAGGATAGGTGTCTGTTTGGTCAAAAGAAGCTTCAGCTCAGAAAACGCAGTACTGAGCATTCAAGGGAAGCATGCTCTTGCAGGCCCACCCTTGATTTCAGAAGGAATTGGAGCAGAGGTCAGACATCCTTCCAAAAGTCTGCTAAAAGCCAGGCGTCCAGTGGACAAGAGCTGGCTAAATCATTTTGAGATTGGGCCTGCCCAGGCGGATCGGGTGGCAGTGCGTCTGCTTCTCTTCCTGCATGTCTGGGTGGCCTCGGTCTCAGAATACTGGACCAGCAAGACGGTCTCCATAGGCCACACATGGGCCTTCACCAGTACTCCTCCCCCCAGATTACCTAAACAAGTTTATAGAATACGAAAGATTCAAAATGGAGACTTTATCTACCATCCAACAACCTGTGCAGCCATGTGATTATATGATGTATGGAGGTGTTGTCACGTGGATGAAAGGGACTACACGTACCTGTCCCCGTGTCACAACACATACTCTCGCATAGACCTATTCCTTACTGACAAATGGCTACTGCAAAATATTCATGCCTCTCAAATCCACACCATCACCTGGTCATACCACGCTCCTGTAAGCATTAAAATTGTAAATAAACCATCAAAACCACAATCCTATGTGTGGCGTGTGAACAACTTTCTCCTTCAAAATCCAACTAATACTGAGCACCTATCCAAAAAACTAGAAGAATTCTTCACTACAAACACAGATTTAGTGGTCTGTATTAGACCCAGTGGTCCTGTGAAACGCCCACAAATCCTACATTAGCGGATTCTTTATACAACTAGATTCAAAACGTAAGAAAAGGAAGATGCAGCGTTTAGAAGAACTGACGGTATCTATTGCAATCGCAGATCTTCAAAACAAAATCACACCCCTCTCCATCCCTGCAAACCCAAATATTCAAGTTACGCCATGAACTTTGCTCTTTGTTACTTGAAAGCTTTGAAATAAAGCAGCACAAACTAAAAGCTAGATCATATGTAACAAGTAACAAAGTAGGGAAGGCAATGGCCACCTGCATTAAAGGACACCGCCTAAAATCCAAAATAGCATATCTGTATCACCCAACTACCCACAACAAACTACTAAACCCTCAAGCAATAGCCGACGCATTCAGCTGCTACTACAGCAACCTGTACAATATCAATGCTGACAAAAGCACACACCAACCTTTTCAGGAAGAGATTCAATGCTTCCTCAACCATATTATTCTTCCCTCATTATCGCCCGACCAAATTTCATATCTAAACACACCATTCTCAATGGACGAAAATAAAAAAACGATTGAAAAATTACCGAACTCCAAATCCCCAGGCCCCCAATGGGTTTACCAGGGAATACTTCAAAACATTTCAATCAATATTAACCCTTCTATGTGAGCTGTACAATCATGCTGCCTCCTCCTCCTATTTTCCAAATGAAATGTTATCTGCACTTGTGGTAACCCTGCCAAAACCAGGGAAGGAGTGTCAGGGCTGGCTCAGCCCCTCCTTCTGAGCTGGCCACTCAGATGTCGGCTAATTGCCAGCTCTCATCTCTCTCCACAGTTAACCAGCTGTTGTGGATCTGTTCGTAAGTCCCACCTACTTATAGATCTCCAGCTCACTTCATTCCTGCCTTCACCTTGGTCATATCACAAGAAACCATCTCCTGCATTCTGTTTAAAGACTGGCTTTGCTGACATCCCTTCTGGCTCCTTATCCTGCTTGCTGTTCCTCTACTTGGATCCCTGACTTCTGGCCTGGCTGATTACCCGATCTGGTTATTGAACTCTGGCTTGGCTGATTACCCAATCCAGTTACTGGACTCTGGCTATTTGACTAAGCTTACTCTATTCACCTTTTTATTTTTATTAATAAACAATTGTGATTTTACTGTACTTCTGTCTCGGTCTGGTTCATAGTTTCTAACAGTAGGCAAAGGCCATGAATTCAGAAGATACAGTCAATCCACTTGTTGGTAATATTTTTTCCAGATTGGATAAGCAAGATTACCGCATTGATCAGTTTGCATTACAAACGCTCCTGGGTCGCACGGCTCACCTGGAATCCCCCACTGTGGCTGCTCTGGTACAACCTGAGTTGCAGGCCGTTCCTGCTGCTGCGCCAGTCTCTGTGCAGGCACCCGACTTGAGTATTGCCTCTATAAGAGGTATGTCTGGTTCCACCCCGCTTCCCCAGTGATTTGGGGGTGATTCAGTTCAATGCAGAGGGTTTCTCAACCAAGTTGATATATACTTTGAGATGCTGCCCCAAGCGTTTCCCACAGACAGAAGCAAAGTAGGGTTTGTGATATCTTTGCTTTCTGAGAGAGCCTTGGCCTGGGCTAACCCTCTATGGGAGATGCAAAAACCTGTTGTCTTGAGTTACCCTGAGTTTGTGGCCTCCTTTAAAAGGGTATTTGACATTCCCGCGTGCTCCGCTTCTGCTGCCAAGTGCCTCATGTCCATCAAACAGAGTACAAAAACTGTTGCTAACTACGCCATTGAGTTCCGTACTCTTGCAGCAGAGGTTGCTTGGAACAATGAGGCCCTCGTGGCTGCTTTTTCTCATGGTCTCTCGGATTCCATCAAGGATGAGATAGCAGCCCAAGATATACCCACTGAGCTGGAGAGCTTGATCTCGTTTGCCATCCTCATTGACTACAGACTCAGAGAAAGACTTTCTTTTAAGGAGCGCTTGCAGAAGCCTCCTGTACGTTTGCCTCCAAGCTTTGCAGTCCCACCCGTGCCTCCCTCACCTCCCATGCCTCCTGGTACCGAGTCGGTCAGTAAAGATGAACCCATGCACTTGGGCTTCACGTGTCTCTCTGTGGATGAGAGAGACGTTAGGAGGAAGGAGAAATTGTGCCTTTATTGTGGCCAGGCAGGTCACTTTTTGAAGTCTTGTCCTACCCGTCCAGGGAACAACCAAAACCTTGAGGTCCTGCCATGAACAGACCATAGGTGGTGTTGTGTCGTCTCCAGTTATCCAGAAGGACAAGCCCCTGATTTCGGTCACCCTTTCTTGGGCTAAGTCTATCGAGATACAGGCTCTAATCGCCTCTGGGGCTGCAGGCCTGTTCATTGATGCTGCCTTTGTATCAAAGCACTCAATTCCACTGCAGCTGCGTGACACTCCACTTGCCATTGAGGCTCTTGACGGGAGACCTCTACAGCTTGCCCATGTGACTCATGAGACGGTTCCATTGTCCATGGTCGTAGGGGCTCTTCACCATGAGATAATCCAATGCCAAGTGCTTTCCTCTCCTAAAGTTTCCACTGGTTATTGGTTATCCTTGGTTACAGAGGCACAACCCCTCTTTTGATTGGCTCCCTGCTGAGGTTCTCTCCTGGTTACCACAATGCAGTGAAACATGCTTCCGGAAGGTAGCCTAGGTCCTGTGTGCCTCTTCACTCTCCTCCCTGCCAGAGGAGTACCGTGATTTTAGCGATATCTTTGACAAAGGCCAAGCTGGTAGTTTCCCTTCACACTGGCCGTATGATTGAGCAATTGACCTTCAACCTGGTGCCTCTCCCCCTCGTGGCCGGGTTTACCCTTTGTCGGTCTTGGAGGATAAAGCCATGGAGGAGTATGTTGCAGATGCACTTTCTCGGGGTTTCATCCACAAATCCTCGTCTCCTGCTGGTGCTGGTTTCTTCTTTGTGAAGAAGAGGAGCGGTGAACTGAGACCTTGTATTGATTATAGGGGTCTCAATCATTTCACGATTTAGGATGCCTACCCAATCCCGTTGATTACAGAGTTATTTGACCGCCTCAAGGGAGCAACGGTTTTCACTAAGCTTGATCTGAGGGGGCGACAGGCCATTATGAGTATCTCGTAATGCCTTTTGGCCTTTGTAATGCCCCGGCAGTTTTCCAGGAATTTATTAACGATGTCCTCCGAGATTTGTTGCAGTTATGTGTGGTGGTTTATCTCAATGATATCCTCATATTTTCCAAGTCCCTGGAGAGCCACCACACAGATGTCTGTCGTCTGCTTCAGAAATTAAGAGAGAACAATCTCTATTGTAAGCTGGAGAAGTGTGAGTTTCATCGGGAACAGGTTAAATTCCTGAGCTATGTCATTTCCACTGCTGGTTTTTCGATGGACCCAGAGAAACTTTCGGCAGTCCTACAGTGGCCTCGACCCGTGGGGTTACATCCTCTGCAGCGTTTCCTGGGTTTTGCCAACTATTATTGGAAGTTTATTCATAACTTCTCATCTCTGGTCAAGCCCCTGACCGATATGACCAGAAAGAACAGTAACCCACAGAGTTGGTCTCCGGAGTCCATTAAAGCGATTAAAAGTCTCAAGGCTGCCTTTGATTCTGCTCCTGTGTTGGCGCATCCTGATCCTACTTTGCCTTTTATCCTTGAGGTTGATGCTTCAGAGACTGGTGTTGGCCCCCTTCTGTCTCAATATCCTACCTCAGAGTGCTATGCATACTTGTGGCTACTTTTCCAAGAAATTGTCACCTGCCGAGTGCAATTAAGAGATTGGTGACAGAGAGCTGTTGGCAATCATTTTAGCCCTGAAAGAATGGAGACATCTCCTCGAAGGTACCACTGTGCTGGTTCTGTGCCAGTTTCTGACCATAAGAATCTCACATTCTTGTCTGAGGCTAAACGCCTCTCTCCTAGAAGGAGAAGAAGAAGGTAAGGGCTGATGCCTTGTCACGACAATTTTCCTCCACTTCCAAGTTGGAGTCGGTTCCAATTCCTGCAGTTTGCACCAGTCTTATTTCTCCTTTGGGTGACAAAAATCTTGCTGCTCAGGTCAATGCTCCTCCTGAGAAACCTTGTGACCGCTGCTTTGTCCCAGAGTGTCACCATACTGCTGTGCTCCAGCTTACCATTTTCCCAAGGCAGCTGGCCACCCTGGGAAGAATCAACTCGTTTGGGCCATTTCCTAACAATTCTGGTGGCCTAGTCTACGTGCTGATGTAACTGCCTTCATAGCTGCCTGTTCCATGTGTGCTCAGAGTAAGACTCCACGACACCTTCTAATGGGCCTCCTACAAACCATACCCAATGGAGAGAGGCCCTGGACCCACCTGTCTATGGATTTCATTGTGGAGTTGCCCAACTCCCAAGGCAACACAGTTATACTTATGGTGGTTGACCGGTTCTCAAAGATGTGTCATTGTATTCCACTTAAGAAGTTGCCCACTTCTAAGGAACTGGCTTCCATTTTTGCTTGGGAGATCTTTCACTTACATGGGCCACCCAAGGTGATTGTCTCAGAAAGGGGTAGTCAGTTTGTGTCCCGGTTCTGGCGAGCCTTTTGAGCACAGCTGGGAATTCAGCTTGCTTTCTCCTCTGCGTATCACCCGCAGTCTAATGGGGCTGCAGTACGAGCCAATCAGTCCTTGGAGCAATTCCTACGTTGCTATATTTCTGACCATCACAAAGACTGGTCAGACCTATTACCATGGGCAGAGTTTGCTCACAACAGTGCCTTGAATTCTGCTTCCTGATTGTCTCCGTTTATGGCGAATTATGGTTTCCAACCTTCCATGTTGCCTGACTCGTTTGTTTCGCAGAGTATTCTTGCGCTAGAGGAGCATCCCCGTGGTCTTCTTTCCACTTGGGCACAAGTCCAGGAGGCTTTGCCTCATGCTAATAATAGGTACATGCTGACCATAGACGCCTGCCTGCGCCTTCCTACCAGGGTGGGGACAGAGTCTGGCTGTCATCTCGCAACCTCTGACTTCATGTTCCCTCGATAAAGTTTCATAGCCCAAATATCCCTCACAGCCTGGATCAATAAAGGGATAAAACACCTTTACAACCTGTATATTGGAAACTCTCTCAAAACCTTTCCCTTTCTTCAAAAAGAGTTCAATCTCTCTCAAAGTGACATATATCAATACATGCAAATACGACACTGCCTTCTAAAAATCTCCTACAACCACCAAACCATCCAAGCTTTGGCTTGATCCTTTCTAACATCCCCTACCCCAATCCAAAAAGGAATCACAATATTTTATAACATTTTCCAACAGAAATGCACATCCACTAAATCTTCCCCCTATAAACAATGGGAAGATGATTTAGGACAGTCCTTCAAGACATACCAGTATACTAAAGCATGCAAAACCACACAGAAGGCTACCTGTTGCTCCACATTACGGGAACTAACCATAAAAATAACACTAAGATGGTACCAGACAAAATCTTGAGATACAGTCCCCAACTATTCAATAAATGTTGGAGAAACTGTGGTCTGAAAGGGGGCATACTACATGTCCTCTGGACTAGCCCTATACTCTCATCATACTGGTCCGCTGTATTTACCATTATATCTGATATTACTCATCAACAGGTCTGGTCTGAACCCAGCACTAGCAATACTATCCCTAGGCATAGAACTCCTACTATCCTAAACTACACCATACAATTACCCACATACTCCTAGCAGCAAGACAAACAATCACGAGAAGATGGAAAAAAATCCTACCTCCTTCCCCAACAGAAATGATAGACTTAATGCATTTACACTGTTCCTATGAACAGATGATGGCGTCCTGCTCAGAGTGGCTAAAAACCTCCCTCCTTCAATGGTCATCTTGGAAATCTTGGTACGCAAATTATTGAATCTCTTTACATTTTAGTATGTATATCTTTAATGTTTTCACGATGGGGAGGCCGAGTTCCCCTAGACACAGTGTTCACCCATTGGGGTGTCTGGGGAGAACTAGTCCTCCGTCTTTCTCTACTCCACTTAAAGTGGTGTTCCGGCCGAAATTATACTTTTTAAATAAAATAACCCCTATAATACACAAGCTTAATGTATTCTAGTAAAGTTAGTCTGTAAACTAAGGTCTGTTTTGTTAGTTTATAGCAGTAGTTTGTTATTTTATAAACTTACAGCAGGCTGTGGCCATCTTAAGTGTGATCATCTGAAGCCGGACTGTATTTCTTCCTGGATCTCATCCTTGCAGATCTCGCACATGCTCAGTGCAGCACAAGCAGTGTAATAGGTTTCAGGTCAGGTTTCCATAGCAACGGCAGTGTCAGAGGAAGTTGCCGCCCCTTCCCAGAAGGCATTGCAAACAGGAAATGATGCGATGGGCCACGGCCAGGGAGGAGGAAGTGAAAAATGAATACAGCAAGGGGTCCATGGTGGATATTGTGCTTAATAAAAACAAAAAACGAATGCATAACTCCAGTAACAGCCACTTATTCGATCATATTGGGATGTCATTCGCGATCTGATTGTTCAGATCTCTGATGTCAATATACCCAACGACCCATGGATTATCCTTTTCCATGCTACAAAAACTCCCATGAGTTCGTATAAACGTTCAATCATTCCTCATCTTCTGAACACAGCCAAGGCCTTAATTCCCACTGTATGGGGCCAACCAACAACCCCCTCTATAAAAGCTTGGCTACAAATGGTAGATAACGTACATCTTATGGAGAGTATTACTCACAATATTAGAGGCACCTCCAAGAAACATTCTCTAATATGGGATCCCTGGATAAAATTCCAATCCACCTCCGCCTATAAGGGCCTTATAACACAAACCCCTTAATCTGTCAGTTAAACTTAGCCATTCCATATATAATTCCTGATAACTCACCTCCTTTTTTTATTTATTTTATTTTTTTTTATTTTTTTATTTTTTTCGGTGTATTGACATGCATGCCAGCAACCCCCCCCCCCCCCCTTCTTCTACCGCCTTTTCCTCTACTCTTTCTTTTCTCTTCTATCTCAACTACTCTTCTATCTACCATCTCTTTTCCCCTACGCACTCTCTGTCGCTCTATCTTATTTCTTATATTTCTTATTTTTCTTAAACCAAAGCAATATTTTTTCTCAAAATATGTTTGGTCTGAAGTGCTCACTCAGTAAGAATCCTTTTCCTCATTAGGTAACATAATGACTCTTTGTATTACTCCAGGAAATTACTGTACTACTAGCCTATTTATAATAATTGTAACATGTGAGTACTGAAACCTATGTTATTATGAAACTGAACACGTTCTATATTTTGAGATATATGTATATCCTTCTATATTTTTCTTTAATAAAAATTTATTAAACAAAAAAAAAACTCCAGTAACAGTACTCTCACTGGCCGAACCAAAGGGTAGGGATATAGAGAGATACTAAAAAAGTTAAAAATATAAAAACAATTGCTTTATACAGGTTCAAAATGCATAGTGTTACCCAATCAAGGCAGAAACAGGCTGAAAGTTCTTGGCGGTACCACCATACCCACAGTATCATGCGCCATGAGGTGGTCAAGGTTGGTATAGCATCCAATTGAAAAGAAACAAAAATGAGAAAAGAAAAAGGAAAAAAGAAAAAAGGGGATTCACTTGGCCTTGAACACTGAGAGCAAAAATGTTCCCAAAATAGGCTCTTAGGCCGTAAAAATCATAGACGGCTCCTCATTAAAACGAATGAACTGTAGAATTTAAAAATTAAAATAGAATTTAGAATCTGAAGGGACGTCCAGATAAGCAAGAACCCAAACCTGCAAGGCCTGGTTAGGGTTCCCAAAACCAAATATGCATTCTGAGTATTAACACATCCCTCCTGTAAATAAACTATCCTTATAGTCCTATGTCCAACGGCCATAATGGCCACAGGTAACTGTATGTAAAACATTAAACAAGAAGGTAAAAACTGAAGAGTGTGGGATGAGACCAGATCAAATATTTTCAACTTATTATGGGGTCTCCATCAAGAATTATTGATGAAGGCATTCACATCCTTGTCGACGTTCAGGCCGAAGGGGGTATAGGTCCTGAGTCTGTGGATCCAAGCCATCTCCTGTTTTGAGATTTCTCGGACCAACAGACTGCCCCTCCAATGGGGTCTATATTTGTCAATTCCTACAAACAGGGTGTTTGATGGATCCATATCATGTATTTGATCATAGTGCCTAGAGAACGGGTGTTTATCATACCCTCTTCTGATGTTACCAATATGTTCATTTAATCGCACCCAAAGTGCCCTTTTAGTCCTCCCTACATACTGTAGCCCACATGGGCAATGTATGAGGTAGACCACACCCTCAGATGTGCATGTAATAAAGGGTTCCACATCAAAAGACCGCGACGTGCTAGTTGATGTAAACATGCAGATCTTTTTCTCTTTGCACTTGTTAAGAGAACAAACCTGACAATTCCTGCACTTGTAGTAGCCCTTAAGATTTTGAAAAAAACATCTATTGTTATTTGGGGGGTCTTGGACACTCGGGGCAATTCTGCCGGCTAGAGAGTAATTACAATGGGGGTAACTCATATCAGGTCCCTCTCCAGAATCGGTTTTTACCTTTATCTGGGCAGCTGACCCCCGGTCGTCCCAGATTAGATACGGGGGGCTATGGTTATAGTGGACCCGAGAGAAACTTTGGTACATATGAGTGGGGCAATTATGACCATGAGTATAATATGCAGAGATCAATCCAATATCCCGCCCCCCTGCCAATAGAGACAAGCAGAATCAGGGTTTTCACAGGGACACACAGGGCATAAAAAGACCCATGGAACGAAGAGAGGAGTCAGAGGGGGGAGGCGGATCCAATCAATTAAAAAGAAAAAGGATTTAGGAACTGGGATTTTTAACTTGATTAAGCAGACACTGACGGACCCTGAGAAGAAGCTGCTTGACAAGGGTCTGAAGTTTGCTCCCCCCAGAAACATGAGCAAATTTCAGACATACATGGACGTACATAAGTACGTCCATAGACTAAATATTAAACGTTACATGATTTCCAATCCCATCAGGGAGGGTAATGTCACCAGATCAGAGTATCGACACTCTGAACTTTCTAATGCATCCCTCTTTAACCCACCAGGTTCCTTGGCACCCTCCATTAGGGTCTTCAGGGATGTAGTCCTACGAGACTTAGATCAGATGAGGATCAGAAGGGTTAGGATGCAGAGGGATCTGGAGGCTGGTTTAGATTCACTTTGTAAGAATAAATCCCTAGTGATTAGACCAGCTGATAAGGGTGGAGGGATTGTCATTTTGGACCAATGTGATTATTTAAAAGAGATGCATTGCGTTGTGGACGATTGTGATACCTATACCGTTCTGAGTAGGGATCCAATCTTGAAATATAAGAGGGAACTCCAAACCATTGTTGACAGAGGTTTTCGGAGGGGTATCTTGGGTGAAAAGGAGAGATTGTTTTTGGTACAGAATGCTCCTCGCATACCGGTCATATACTATCTCCCTAAGATACATGAGTGGCATCCATTCCGTCACGTCCCGGGTGGGCAAGTATATTGACCATTACTTACAACCTTTGGTCCAAAATATTCCATCTTATAATAAAGATACTAAGCAGGTAATCAATCTATTGGCCAAAATAACACCCAAGAGAGGACTCTGGATGGTTACACCATCATACCCCATCATCTGGGCTTTGAGGCAGTTAGGCTCTTTTTGGAGAGAGATTCTGTCCTCGTTCCACTTCAGATCGATTTTATTATGGAATTGCTACAATATGCTGCAAGCCATAATTATTTTTGGTTTGAACAACAGTTCTACCGACAAGATAGAGGGGTGGCCATGGGGGCTAAGTATGCCCCCAGCTTGGCCAACCTCTTTATGGCCAAGTGGGAGGAGGACGTCGTCGATGCTCCCAGAAGACAGGAAGTGGTTCTTTGGGTTAAATATATCGACAATGTCCTCCTCCTATGGGATGGTAGTGGATCGGATCTTCTTGAATTCATGGTGGGCTTGAATGATAATACTAGGGGGGTTAAATTCAAGTTTGAAGCAAGCTTGGAAGAAATTAATTTTCTTGATTTGAAAATTAAGATTTGTGATGATAGATTTGTGACATCCACATATTTTAAGTCAACTGACAGGAACTCTTATATTTTGCTTGATAGCTGCCACTACGAACCTTGGCTAAGAGCAGTTCCTCTGGGCCAGGTCACACGACTCAGACGTAACTGTACTGAGATTGGTACTTTTAAAGATCAGGCGGCCACACTTAAGAGTAGATTTGTGGAGAAAGGATATGATCAGAATTTCCTGTCCCAGGCTATCCAAATAGCACGCAATAAGGATAGGTCATCACTCTTGTTGGATAAACCACCCAATGGAGAGGTGGACCCTTTTGTTGCACCGTTTATTACTACCTTTTCGGTGCAGCACCGTAGTGTCAAAAGATTGATTCAAAAACATTGGCACGTGCTAACCAGTGACCAAGTACTTGGTGCGATTCTGCCGGATAGACCTCGGATTGTTTTTAAAGGGGCATCCTCTCTAGCCAGCAGAATTGCCCCAAGTGTCCAAGACCCCCCAAATAACAATAGATGTATTTTTCAAAATCTTAAGGGTTACTACAAGTGCAGGAATTGTCAGGTTTGTTCTCTTAACAAGTGCAAAGAGAAAAAGATCTGCATGTTTACATCAACTGGCACGTCGCGGTCTTTTGATGTGGAACCCTTTATTACATGCACATCTGAGGGTGTGGTCTACCTCATACAGTGCCTGTGTGGGCTACAGTATGTAGGGAGGACTAAAAGGGCACTTTGGGTGCGATTAAATGAACATATTGGTAACATCAGAGGAGGGTATGATAAACACCCGGTCTCTAGGCACTATGATCAAATACACCATAGGGATCCATCAAACACCCTGTTTGTAGGAACTGACAAATATACACCCCATTGGAGGGGCAGTCTATTGGTCCGAGAAATCTTAAAACAGGAGATGGCTTGGATCCACAGACTCAGGACCTATACCCCCTTCGGCCTGAACGTCGACACAGATGTGAACGCCTTCATCAATAATTCTTGATGGAGATCCCATAATAAGTTGAAAATATTTGATCTGGTCTCATCCCACACTCTTCAGTTTTTACCTTCTTGTTTAATGTTTTACATATAATTACCTGTGGCCATTATGGTCATTGGACATAGGACTATAAGGGTAGTTTATTTACAGGAGGGATGTGTTAATACTCGGAATGCATATTTGGTTTTGGGAACCCTAACCAGGCCTTGCAGGTTTGGGTTCTTGCTTATCTGGACGTCCCTTCAGATTCTAAATTCTATTTTTATTTTTAAATTGTACAGTTCATTAGTTTCAATGAGGAGTCGTTAATGATTTTTACGGCCTAAGAGGATATTTTGGGAAAATTTTTGCTCTCAATGTTCAAGGCAAAGTGAATACCCTTTTTTCTGTTTTCCTTTTTCTTTTCTTGTTTTTGTTTCTTTTTTCAATTGGATGCAATACCAACCTTGACCACCTCGTGGCGCATGATACTGTGGGTATGGTGACACTGCCAAGAACGTTCAGCCTGTTTCCGCCTAGGTTGGGTGACACTATGCATTCTGAACCTGTATAAAGCAACTGTTTTTATATTTTTAACTTTTTTAGTATCTCTCTATATCCTTACCCTTTGGTTCGGCCAGTGAGAGTACTTTTACCTGAGTTATGCATCCGTTTTTTGTTTTTATTAAGCACAATATCCACCATGGACCCCTCTCCTACCTGCTATAGGTAGCCTTTAGAGTATAGACGCTATCAGCCTATTGAATGCTGATGCGCATGTCCATTGACTGGACGACGTAACCTATTATGAAACGCCACGTATGGCGGTGCTACGCGCTGACGTCACCTCGGGTTGCTACTGATGGCTCCAGCAGGACGGGTTTTGTCTGAGTGCTGCCGGCTGGCGCACCAGACACAAAGCTTGCTACTCTGCTTTTTATGTAAGTGCATTACTGTTTAATTATTAATAAATAGAAGATTTTACACTATGGAGCATTTATTTCTTTCTCCATTATGCATATCCATCTTTGATCCACAAATGGTGTGAGGAGAGTTTTATTATGAAGTCTCGCTGAGGAGTTTTGGAGATCGCAGTATCATCCCCTACTTTATTGGCAACAGCTGACCCATCAATGTGTTCTGCAAGGTTTTTCTATACAGGCTTCCCATGATCCTCTGTAGTGGGGGATCGTGGGCTTCTGGTAAGCAGTAACCCCTCACTTACCGGTGGTGGATTTCCTCACAAGCTTTTTATCATTTGCAAAAGTGGCACTTATGGTAGGACTTTTTATCACGAGGGACAATGCCATTCAGGCTTTTTCGGACACTCACGGTGCAATTAAGAAAGCATGATGTTTTTCTTGTGTTAATCCATGAATCCAGACATTTCCATTAGTAATGTCTTCTTCGTTACAGACTGTAGGTCATGACACAGGAATGAGTTGACCAGCTGATCTCGTTAGCACACACCCTGCCTCATCCATCCGTGTGCTAACGAGATCAGCTGGTCAACTCATTCCTGTGTCATGACCTACAGTCTGTAACAAAGAAGACATTACTAATGGAAACGTCTGGATTCATGGATTAACACAAGAAAAACATCGTGCTTTCTTAATTGCACTGGTTAAAACCTTCAGACATTTTTTATTTTTGGTGAAAGCTGGATTACCCTGTTTTGCCTCAAAGCCTTCATTTCTCACTACAATTTGAGCCTAGGTGGAAAAATCACTTCTATTTTAATCGGTGCCTGTCAGATTGAGAGGAGAATTCAGCCATCACCATATCTGTAATGCTGCAACGTACAACACCAATTTAAAGATACACATCGATGCCTGTTATTTCTTTGTTTAAGGTGAGAGTTTAGAGAGCATGTTTGGGCCGTCAGTTTTGATATGAAGAAGATCACCAATATTACCACCATATATCTGCATCTCTCTATTCATATAATCCCAGCGGTTAATACTCACTTTTTATGAACTTTTATATTGCAATATTTTTTCACTTGGACTTTTTTTGAGGTGAACTATTTTGGACTTTGTTTTTTGCATTTTTGCACACTATTATTATGGTTTTGTTTTTTTGCACAATATCATATCCAATATTGGTGATTATGAATTTTTTCTGAATTTTTTCTGATTGATTAATTTTTATCTCATAATATTTTTCGTGGTTTTATTTTATGATTCTGTTTTTGCACATTCACACACAATATTTTATGTGATAATTTTATGTGATTTATTTAGTTTTTTATGATAGATTTTATGCGCGAAATCTTTTCACTTTTATTTATTTTTGGAGTGCAATGTGTACACTTGTTGATTTTGCTGCAATCTTTAAGATATCATCATAACTATTACCCATCGTGAGTTTTTCATGATATTATGTTATTGATTCCAATTATTTTGTGATTGTCACTACATTCACCTTTTTTCTCACTACAAGCGCGAAGGACCACACCATTTTTATCTCTTGCAGTGCTTGTAAAGTAAGGCTAGAGTGTGAGCAAAAGAAGCAGCACAAGGAGCCAATTAGATCATGTACTGACAAGAATCATATTAAAGAGGAGAAAGCAGAGTGAGAGATGAGCGTATCACTGTGCTAATACTTCTTTCACCGTCCAGTCACAGGCTGGTATGGGTGCAGTTGACCTGGGCTTAGGGGAAGTGGATAAGGAAAAGAAAGATGTGGCTATCAGACTGGGGACACCTAGCGGCAGAAAAAGCACTGCAGGGGAAAATCTATGGAGTAAAAGTGAATATTGCAGCAAAACTGGTTTTAACTTTTAAATTAGCTATTCATTCTTTTATAGTTATTCTTTTGGAATTCTGCTTAAGTAGCTACAAAAGTTTACATTCTCCTCTGTAGCTAAGGCCTCTTTCTTGTACCTATTGAAGTTTATGAAGAATAGTGACAAGCAAGATACAGTTTTTTTCTTTTGCAACTAACAAATATATCTACAGTATCTCACAAAGGTGAGTACACCACTCACATTTTTGTAAATAGTTTATTAGATCTTTTCATGTGACAGCACTGAAGAAATTACTTTGCTACAATGTAAAGTAGTTAGTGTATAGCTTGTATAACTGTAAATTTGCTGTCCCCTCAAAATAATTCAACATACAATCATTAATGTCTAAACCTCTGGCAACAAAAGTGAGTACACCCCTAAGTGAAAATTGAGCACAAAGTGGAGTTTACCAGAGCTTCACAGGTTGCCACTGGAGTCCTCTTCCACAACGACATCACGGAGCTGGTGGATGTTAGAGACCTTGCGCTCATCCACCTTTCATTTGAGGATGCCCCACAAATGCTCAATAGGGTTTAGGTCTGGAGACATGCTTGGCCAGTCCAACACCTTTAGCAATGCAGTGGTCATCTTGGAGGTATGTTTGGGGCCATTATCATGATGGAATACTGCCCTGCAGCCCAGTCTCTGAAGGGAGGGGGCTCATGCTCTTCTTCAGTATGTCACAGTACATTTATTTATTTATTTTTTATTTATTTATTTATTTCAGGTACTTATATAGCGCCATCAATTTACACAGCGCTTTACATATACATTGTACATTCACACCAGTCCCTGCCCTCAAGGAGCTTACAATCCCAGGTCCCTAACTCACATTAATACATACTAGGGACAATTTAGACAGGATCCAATTAACCTACTAGCATGTCTTTGGAGTTTGGGAGGAAACCCACGCAGGCACAGGGAGAACATGCAAACTCCAGGCAGGTAGCGTTGTGGTTGGGATTCGAACCAGCGACCCTTCTTACAGCTAGGTGAAAGTGTAATCCACTACACCACTGTGCCGCCCTATATGTTGGCATTCATGGTTCCCTCAATGAACTGTAGCTCCTCAGTGCTGTCAGCACTCATGCAGCCCCAGATCATGACACTCCCAACATAATGTTTGACTGTAGGCAAGACACACTTGTCTTTGAACTCACCTGGTTGCCACACAAGCTTGACACCATCTGAACCCAATACGTTTATCTTGGTCTCATCAGAGCACATGACATGGTTCCAAGGCTAACTGTAAAGTTAGCCTTATTGTTTTTTTATGAAGTAAAACCCCTTTCACACTGAGCCGCCCCAGGCGTCAGCGGGACAGTGGCCCTATTTTTACACTGCTGTGGCCTGTTCAGGTATCTACCAGCAAGTAGTTAAGGCTGAAACTCAGTCTGATTTTCGGTTTTTGAATAATCTTGAAAGATGAGATCCACGGGGCTTGCAGCATCTATCTTCTGGTTCATATGATCAATCTCTACTGAATTCCAAACCTGTCTTATGAACTCATTTGTATATAGTTTTTTCAGGAACTGGTTACATCACTAGTGCCACCTATGAGCAGATCCATGGTTTGTCCTGCCCATGCACGTCCTTAACTCTTGATGGACAACATATACAAATGTTACAATATTCTTCAATATTGGTGAGTAAATGACAACACTGGGTGGCTATGTCAGCTATTAAATAAATGCAAAAAACTGCCCAGTCACCACCCACAGCTCTGACTACATTTCTCAAGAATCATGGGAAAACAGTTATTACCTGTTAACTCACTTTCCAGGAATCTTCCAGCGAGAGCAATAATTATAGCACCATACCTCCTGTGTAACTCTAAACTGGTAACCTGTAAAGGGGTTTGAAGTGATGCCTATGGAGAAATTTAAGCATCATAGATTGCCGCCATTTCACAGGCAGACGCAATTTTAAAGCATGACATGTTAGGTATCCATTTACTCGGCTTAACATCGTCTTTCACATTATACAAAAAAATTGGTGTAAATGTTTTGTTTTTTTAATTCATTAAAGTGTATTTTTCTCCAAAAAATTGCATTTGAAAAACTGCTGTGCAATTACTGACAAAAAATTGCCACCCATCATTTTATTCTAAGGGAAAAACAACAAGAAAGGCGCCTCTTAGTAAACTGTACATTTAATAGCGTATTAGTATTAAAATCACTCACATTTAAAACTTAAATAGTCCGGCGTAGAGAACTCAGTATAGGCATACGGGATTGCGTCCTCCTCTGTCCCACAGTCTATTTCCTCTCTTGCTGATGGCTGGTCTGTGTGGCATGAACTTCCGGGAACAGTGATTGTCCAGAACGAGGCTTGGCTACCGCCGAGCAGTCGATTGGGAGACAGGGACACTGGAACGCACATCCAAAGTATGTGCTGTACTGCCGTAAGGCGACGCGTTTCGGAGCATGCGCACTCGGGCGCGCTCCTTTCTCAAGCTAAGGAGAATACAAAGAACTGCAGCCTATTTAAGTGCTCTAATGGCACCGCCACCTAATGGACATAGTAATAATTACATTGTAGTTACAGGCAGAAGTGGACAAATGGAATATTTTGTTTGTAGACTAAAGAAGTGGGATGTTACTGTAGTGTACTTACATTAATATGTGTGTGATAATTAAAACAGTGTATTTTACATGTTGTTATGTATATCATTACAGCTTGGATTAAATGGATGGATGGATTTAAATAGACTAAAATAATTAAAACTAAAATAGTTGGTCAACTTGTGAACTGTATAATTATATAGTTGTCTGCGTGCACTGGTGAACCATATGTACTAGTCTAAATATGGTATATGGGGATAAACAATGTACTAATGGGCATATGTATTTGTACATTGTGCAGGATGACACTATATAATAATAATTACAGATAGAAATAAATTTAAATTGTGGGACTAAAGATAAATATAATTGAAAAATAATTAAAACATATATATATATACTATACATATATATTAAAAATCTATACATATATGTGTTAAAATGGAACTCAACTATCACTAACAAAGTATGTTTATCGGTAGTATATAACCAGAATATGGCAGAATTCTCATAAACAAATGAATATTGAGCAGATGGTACACTCTGAGCCGAAAATATTATTACAAACATTATTATAAAATGGTGGATATTTCGAATTCTTCGTTAATTCCACCAGGATTTAGAGCATCCAAGGAATAAATCCAGTACGTTTCTCTTTCACATAATCTGTGAAATCTTTCAGCTAAGGGTAGATTTTTTGGTATTTGTTCGATAACCCATACCTCGAGGCCTTCGGTTGATTTGGCATGGTATTCACAGAAATGGCGGGGGACACTGTGTTTGTCCCTCCCACCTTCTATTTTTCTTCTGTGTTCCCCGAACCTTTGCCTTAGTGGGAATTAACGAAGAATTAGAAATATCCACCATTTTATAATAATGTTTGTAATAAGAGTGCGCATGCTTCGAAACGCGTCGCCTTACGGCAGTACAGCACATACTTTGGATGTGCGTTCCAGTGTCCCTGTCTCCCAATCGACTGCTCGGCGGTAGCCAAGCCTCGTTCTGGACAATCACTGTTCCCGGAAGTTCATGCCACACAGACCAGCCGTCAGCAAGAGAGGAAATAGACTGTGGGACAGAGGAGGACGCAATCCCGTATGCCTATACTGAGTTCTCTACGCCGGACTATTTAAGTTTTAAATGTGAGTGATTTTAATACTAATACGCTATTAAATGTACAGTTTACTAAGAGGCGCCTTTCTTGTTGTTTTTCCCTTTGCATATTTGGAGCGGCTTCACCTCCCATCTAAAGGCTGCCCTGCTCATAGACTGTTTTCTTCTCACGGAGAGCGCATTGCTCTAAAGGACATATCTTCAGCAACATTTAATATACTACAAACCGAGTAACCTGCGCTATTTTGCCTATTCTTGTGTGCATCATTTTATTCTATAGGGCATCTGCTAAGAACTATATATATATATATATATATATATATATATATACACACACACATATACACACAGTGGGGACGGAAAGTATTCAGACCCCCTTAAATGTTTCACTCTTTGTTATATTGCAGCCATTTGCTAAAATCATTTAATTTCACTTTTTTTCCTCATTAATGTACACACAGCACCCCATATTGACAGAAAAACACAGAACTGTTGACATTTTTGCAGATTTATTAAAAAAGAAAAACTGATATATCACATTTATTTATTTATTTATTTAAGTTACTTATATAGCGCTGTCAATTTAATCACATGCTCCTAAGTATTCAGACCCTTTGCTCAGTATTTAGTAGAAGCACCCTTTTGATCTAATACAGCCATGAGTCTTTTTGGGAAAGATGCAACAAGTTTTTCACACCTGGATTTGGGGATCCTCTGCCATTCCTCCTCGCATATCCTCTCCAGTTCTGTCAGGTTGGATGGTAAACGTTGGTGGACAGCCATTTTTAGGTCTCTCCAGAGATGCTCAATTGGGTTTAAGTCAGGGCTCTAGCTTGGCCAGTCAAGAACAGTCACAGAGTTGTTGTGAAGCCACTCCTACGTTATTTAAGCTGTGTGCTTAGGGTCATTGTCTTGTTAGAAGGTAAACCTTCGGCCCAGTCTGAGGTCCTGAGCACTCTGGAGAAGGTTTTTGTCCAGGATATCCCTGTACTTGGCCGCATTCATCTTTCCCTTGATTACAAGCAGTCGTCCTGTCCCTGCAGCTGAAAAACACCCCCACAGCATGATGCTGCCACCACCATGCTTCACTGTTGGGACTGTATTGGACAGGTGATGAGCAGTGCCTGGTTTTCTCTACACATACCGCTTAGAATTAAGGCCAAAAAGTTCTATCTTGGTCTCATCAGACCAGAGAATAGGGATGAGCTTCATGTTCGACTCGAACATCGGCTGTTCGGTCGTTCCCCGAATTCCGAACCTTTTGGGCCGTTCGCGCCAAATTCGTGTGGCGCGTCATGGCCCGTAATTCACTGCGGCATCGCAGTGCATTGCTGGCTGATGATTGGCCAAGCATGCACTATGACCCGCATGTTTGGCCAATCACAGCTTCGTCGGTAGAGAGAGCTTGTAATTGGCCAAAGCCAGGGTGGCTTTGGCCAATTATGGCTCAGGGGGTTTAGAACACGCCCCACACTATTTAAGGCCGCCTGCACTGCGGTCCTGTGTAGTGTGTGTTCCGGCGTTGAGATACATAGAGAGACAGTGTCATTTCATTTGAGTTAGCTAGATTAGGCAGGACAATCAGTGAGTTAGCTGCACTTACAGTGTATTGTGTGTATATACATGCATCCCAGTGTATATATATACACTGTATTCAGTTTAGCTAGATCCGTTCCTGTTATCTTCCTATTGACAGGCAGGCTTGTCTTGTTACAGTATTTACAGCTACCTGAAGAAAATTGCTGGTGTTCTTTTGATCCTATTAGTACCACAGTCAGGCAGCTAGACTATTTACAGTAAGTGTAGTGCATCCTGCTCACAGTGTTCAGCTAAAAAAACTACAAGTTAGTGTAGTGCATCCTTCTCACAGTGTTCAGCTAAAACTACAAGTTAGTGTAGTGAGACCTCTGCACAGTGTTCACCTAAAACTACAAGTTAGCGTAGTGCGTCCTGCTCACAGTGTTAATCTAAAACTACAAGTTAGTGTAGTGAGACCTCTGCACAGTGTTCATCTAAAGCTACAAGTTAGTGTAGTGCGTCCTGCTCACAGTGTTCAGCCAAAACTACAAGTTAGTGTGGTGTGTCCTCCTCACAGTGTTCAGCTAAACCTACAAGTTATTTTTTTGCAAGCTCTGCACAGTGTTCATCTAAAGCTACAAGTTAGTGTAGTGCATCCTGCTCACAGTGTTCAGCTAAAACTACAAGTTAGTGTAGTGAGACCTCTGCACAGTGTTCATCTAAAACTACAAGTTAGTGTAGTGAGACCTCGGCACAGTGTTCATCTGAAGCTACAGGTTAGTGTAGTGCGTCCTGCTCACAGTGTTCAGCTAAAACTACAAGTTAGTGTGGTGCGTCCTCCTCACAGTGTTCAGCTAAACCTACAAGTTATTTTTTTGCGAGCTCTGCACAGTGTTCAGCTAAAGCTACCGTGTTGAGCCGCAACATACGGAAGACTTGGTCGAGTTGGTGACCAAGCCGTCCTCATCCTCCTCATCCTCTCTCACCCATGCTCAGGGTACTTTGTCTGACAAAGCAGCGGCCTCTTTCCTCGGCTCAATGTCATCGGTGACTCCTTCCCTAGCCCCACCATGTCCTCCTGAGGAGTCCCTCGAACTGTTTTACCACAGTGTTGGGTACATGCTCCAGGAGGATGCCCAGCGTTTGGAAGGCTCTGATGATGATACTGAGCTTGATGAAGGCAGTAACGTGAGCAGGGACAGAGGGGGTGCCCAAGAAGGACAGCAATCTGGCAGTCATGCTCCCCCTGCTGCAGCATACTGCCAGGTTTGCTCCAGTGATGAGGAGGGAGGGGATGATGAGGTCACTGACTCAACGTGGGTGCCTGATAGGAGAGAGGAGGAGGAGGAGGAGGCGGCACATCACCAACGAGGCAGGATGCCCTCCAGGGGCCAGCCTAAGGGCAGCACACTGACTGCATCACACCCCAAAGCTCCACATATGCAGGGCGCTGAAGTCTCTGCGCGTTATTTAAAAAGTTCTTTGGTGTGGGCCTTTTTTGAGACGAGTGCATCAGATCGCACCGCTGATATTTGCAACATATATGTCTCAAGCGTATCTCGCGTGGCCAAAACATCTCCCACTTGGGTACCACATGCTTGACCAGACATATGTTGACCTGCCATGCAGTTTGTTGGCAAGCGTATCTAAAAGACCCACACCAAAGAACAAAGAGGACCTCTCCTTGCTCCTCATCAGCTGAGATTTCCAACCCCACTATACCTTCAGTCCTTTCTGAGACCTGCACTGAGAGGAATGAAGGTGTAGAATTAGGTGTGTCACAGCCAAGTACTTGTGGGCAATCTGCTTTTGGTACACCAACGTCAGATTGTACCAGGCAAATTTCCCTGCCCCAGGCTGCTGCACCGCCGAAAGAAGTTTGCTCCCAGCCATCCACATGCCCAGCGGTTGAATGCTAGCTTGGCAAAATTGCTAGCACTTCAACTGCTGCCTTTTCAGTTGGTAGAATCTGCCCCCTTCCGTGAGTTTGTGGAATGTGCGATTCCTTAGTGGCAGGTACCCAAACGCCACTTTTTCTCATGGAAGGCGATTCCGGCTCTCTACCGGCATGTGGAAGGCAATGTCCATGCCTCGCTGGACAGGGCAGTCAGCGGTAAGGTGCATATTACCGCTGACTCATGGTCCAGCAGGCATGGACAGGGACGTTATCTAAGTTTCACGGCGCATTGGGTGACTCTGCTGGCAGCTGGGAAGGATGCAGGACAAGGTGCAGCAATGTTGGAGGTTGTTCCGCCATCACGCCTCCAAAATGCTAATGATTGTGACACACCTCTCTCCTCCACCCCCTCCTCTTCTTCTTCCTCCATGGCCTCTTCCTGTGCTTTGTCCTCGGAACCAGCGGTGCTCCGTAGCCGTGCAAGGGGCTACGCAAGTACGCAGGCCAAAAGATGCCATGCGGTGCTTGAGCTGGTGTGCTTGGGGGACAGGAGCCACACTGGGGCAAAGGTTCTGTCAGCTCTGCAGGGGCAGGTTCAGAGGTGGTTGACGCCAGGCCAACTTAAGGCAGGAATGGTGGTTTTGCGACAATGGCACCAACCTCCTCTCTGCCCTCCGACAGGGACAAATGACCCATGTGCCCTGTTTGGCTCACGTCCTTAACTTGGTGGTGCAGCGGTTCTTGGGCAGGTACCTGGGCTTACAGGATGTCCTGAGGCAGGCCAGGAAAGTCTGTGTGCATTTCCGCCGGTCATATAATGCCAGTGCTTGGCTGACGGACCTCCAAAAGGAGTTTAACCTGCCCAAGAACCGCCTAACCTGTGACATGCCCACCAGGTGCAACTCAACGTTGGCTGCAGCAGCTGCACACGCAGCAGAGGGCCATCAATGAGTACCTGTGCGACTATGACACCAGGACAGGGGAGCTTGTTTTTTTTCCCCATGCTAGTGGGCCATGATCAGGGATGCATGCACTGTCCTGTCACCATTTGAGGAGGCCACGAGGATGGTGAGCAGTGACAGTGCATGCATCAGTGACACTGTCCCCCTTGTCCACCTGTTGGAGCACACGCTGCGTGGAATAATGGACAGGGCACTTGAGGGAGAACAGAGGCAGGAAGAGGAGGACTTCCTTAGCTCTCAAGGCACCCTTTATCCAGACAGTGTTCCTGCATGCCCGCCGATCACACAGGAAGAGGAAGAGGAGGAAGATTGTGTCAGTATGGAGGTGGAGCCTGGCACTCAGCATCAGCAGCAGTCTTTAAGGGATCAGTCCCAAGAAACACATGGACTTGTACGTGGCTGGGAGGAGGTGGCTGCGGACCATGTCGTTCTTAGTGACCCAGAGGACTCCGGACCGAATGCCTCAGCAAACCTACGCTGCATGGCCTCCCTGATCCTGCAAAGCCTGCGTAAGGATCCTCGTATTCGTGGTATCAAGGAGAAGGACCAATACTGGCTGGCAACCCTCCTTGATCCACGTTACAAGGGTAAGGTTGCGGACCTTATCTTGCCATCGCAGAGGGAGCAGAGAATGAAACATCTTCGGGAGGCCTTGCAGAAAGGTCTGTGCAACGCGTTCCCAGAGACTGGGAGGTTACAAACTCCTGTTTCTGGACAACGTGTTGCTGAGGCTTCGGTCAGTCAAAGAAGGAGCGGTGGAGAAGGTGGCCGTCTGACCGATGCGTTCAGACAATTTTTTGGTCCGCAGCCCCAAGGTATGATCGGTTCCAGCAACCATCGCCAGCGTCGGTTTTACATGGTGCAGGAATACCTAGGGGCAAGATCAGACTTGGACACCTTTCCCACCGAAAATCCTCTGGGTTACTGGGTCTTGAGGATGGATCACTGGCCAGAGCTTGCACAGTATGCAATTGAGCTAGTGGCCTGTCCTGCATCCAGCGTTCTTTCGGAACACACATTCAGTGCTGCTGGAGGCGTGGTAACCGATCACAGGGTGCGTCTGTCCACCGACTCGGTCGATCGACTGACCTTCATAAAAATGAATCAGTCTTGGATCACCACCAGCTACAAAGCACCTGATGCTGATGTAACTGAATAATTTTTTTTGAAATCTCAGATCCCTTCAAAGACTGCCTATGCTGATGCTGAGTGACTATCCCTGAGTAATTATCCTCTTCCTCCTCAATCATCACGCTGATAGCTTGTAAGAACATTTTTGGTTCTGGGCGCCACCACCAGTGCCTAAGGCCCAATTTTTCAGCCCCTGTTTAACAGGGGCGTGTAATTACAATTTCTGATGCAATACTTTGCAGCAGGGCTCGTTCCTGCGTTCCAACTAGAGTGTCTGTGAGGGGTTGCAGTGTTGTGGCACCAGCACCACCACCACCACATGACCAATTTTTCTGCCCCTGTTCAACAGGGGCATGTAATTACAATTCTTGATGTAATATTTCACAGCAGGGCCCATTTCTGCACCCACCAAGAGCGAGTGAGGACTTACAGTGTTGTGGTACCACCACCACCAAAGGCCCAGTTTTTCTGCCCCTGTTCAACAGGGGCATGTAATTACAATTCTTGATCTAATATTTCACAGCAGGGCCCTGTGAGGGCTTACGTTGTTGTGGCCACAACACCTAAGGCCCAAATTTCTGCTGAGTATATAGGGCAGGCCCCTACTTTCAAACATCTAACTTACAAACGACTCCTACTTGCAAACGGAAGGAGACAACAGGAAGTGAGATGAAATCTACCCCATGGAAGGGAAATTCTCTCCTGTAAGAGTTAATATGGGAAAAACATTTCTCCTTTCCACTGATGCTTTCCAATCCTTGTTCCACAAAAAACCCAAAATTCTCAAAAAACATTTGTCATTGGGACAAAAAGTGAGGTGAAATCTTCTAAAGAGGAGGAAAGACAGCAAAACAAATGTCACAGGGGTAATAACCCTTACCTATGTTTTCCAAAAAGCTTAAAAAAGATTTTTTGGCTGGAGCTAAACACGTTAAAAATGTACCCGTTCAAAATGACAAACAGATTCTACTTAACAACAAACCTACAGTCCCTGTCTTGTTTGCACCGCCTGTATACTGCTGTTCAGAGTATATAGGGCCTGGTGGCCCCACACCTTTCCTTATTTTAATTTGGGTGTGGGGTTCCCCTTAATATCCATACAAGACCCAAAGGGCCTGGTAATGGACTGGGGGGTACCCATGCCATTTGTCTCACTGATTTTCATCCATATTGCCAGGACCCGACATTACATTAAACCCGCAAGCAGTTTTAAATGAGATTTTTTCCTTTAAAAATGACATTTGGTGCAGGGACTGTTCTAAACACGGGAAACACGCGCCACTTTACAGGCATACTATAGACACCCCCCAGGTACGATATTTAAAGGAATATTTCACTTTTTTTTTTTCTTTAAGCATCATTAAAATCACTGCTCCCGAAAAAACAGCCGTTTTTAAAATTTTTTTTTTTGCATTGATACATGTCCCCTGGGGTAGGACCCGGGTCCCCAAACCCTTTTTAGGACAATACCATGCAAATTAGCCTTTAAAATGAGCACTTTTGATTTCGAACGTTCGAGTCCCATAGACGTCAATGGGGTTCTAACGTTTGTGCGAACTTTCGGTCCGTTTGCAGGTTCTGGTGCGAACCGAACCGGGGGGGGGGGTGTTCGGCTCATCTCTAGTCTCCACATTCTGCAGATAAGTTATTGCCCTGCTTAGTTTAGTATTGTCTGCAAATACAGAGATTGAACTGTTTATCCCATCCTCCAGGTCGTTTATGAATACATTAAATAGGATTGGTCCCAGAACAGAACCCTGGGGGACCCCACTTTCCACCCCTGACCATTCTGAGTACTCCCCATCTATCACTACCCTCCGAACTCGCCCCTGTAGCCAGTTTTCAATCCATGTACTCACCCTATAGTCCATGCCAACTGACAATACTTTGTACAGTAAACATTTATGGGGAACTGTATCACATGCTTTTGCAAAATACAGATACACCATGTCTGCGGGCCTTCCATTATCCAGATGGTAGCTCACCTCCTCAAAGAAGGTTAATAGATTGGTTTGGCAAGAAAGATTCTTCATCAATCCATGCCTGCTAATGATACAGTTGTCATTGCTAAAATCTTGCATATAGTCCCTCATCATCCCCTCCAAGAGCTTGCATAAAATTGATGTTAGGCTAACTGGTCTGTAATTCCCAGGGATGTAACTTGGCCCTTTTTTAAATATTGTGCTACATTGGTTTTTCTCCAATCAGCTGGTATCATTCCAGTCAGTAGACTGTTCATAAAAATTAGAAACAATGGTCTGGCAATTATCTGAATGAATCCCTTAAGGGCCCTCTGGTGTAAGCCATTTGGTCCCGGTGACTTATTAATGTAAAGTTTATCAAGTCTATTTCTAATTCTGTCCTCGGTTAGCCATGAGGATAAACATTGCAGTTTTGGTTACTGAAGCCCCCCCCCGATTCCCTCGTGAAGACTGAGAAGAATAAATTCAATACCTTCGCCATCTCTCCATCCTTAATAACCAGATTCCCTTCATCATTCTTTATGGGACCAATATGATCTGACCTCCCTTTCTTACTATTTATGTACTTAAAGAAATTCTTGGGATTTTTTTTTTTTTACTCTCCTCTGTTATGTGCCATTTGTGTTTCTATCTTACTCACCCTGATTGCACCCTTACATTTCTTGTTGCATCCTTTGTAAAGTTGGAATGCTGATGATGATCCCTCAGCCTTGTATTTTTTTGAAGGCCTTCTTCTTTGCTTTTATATGCATTTTTATGTTGGAATTAACAGGCTGTAAAGGGCATGTTTGTGAGCTCCCGGCATCCAAGCCAGTATTTTCCCACCACCAAAATAGCAGGCAGGGCCCTTGCATACGCCAACATCACTTCTGCCCGTACCGGAAGTGATGTAATCAGATCAGCCATCGCCCACTGTCCCACAGAGCCAGTGGGCACCCCACAGTACCCTGCAAATGGGACACGAACTCCCTTCATCCTCCACTGGCAGGCGATTTCTTACTCCACACAAAGATCCCCTGAGGACAATACAGGGAAGGAGAGTCCCCTATTTTCTCTAAGGCTGACCTTCAGGACTGCCCGAGAGAGCCCCCACTAAGGGGCTTCTTCCTGTTAAGGGAATGCTATAGGACGGGAGGCCCCTTCCCCCTAGCACACCAAACAGTTCTGTGGCCCTGTCTGGCCAGACGAAACACATATACTGACGGTCAGGGTGCTTTTTAGAATGTGGTTCATGCATTTCCTGCGCTAGGTGGGAGAAGCCTCTCCCTCTGTCCTGTAAGCTGTCCTAGAAAATAGCTCAGGAAATGTAGTTCTGTGAGCCATGAATAGATATGGGACAAATAATGGACGACACATCAAGGATCCATCCTTCTGGCTTCCAGACATTGATGAAAAGGATGGGGAGCCGATTGTGATGTCTTGGCAACTTAAAGCGAAGTTCCAGCCAAAAAAACAACTAGGTCCCAAACAAAAGGCCACCCTTCATTTTATCTTATATTGTATAATTTTTTTTCTATTTTTTTTTTTTACCTTTTCTGGAGTACTTTCATCCTAACCCTGCTGCGGTGAGGTACGTTATTTCTCCATCTGCCTCGGCCCCTCCTCTGTCTCCCTGCTGCCTTCTGGGACCCGTGTGTGTGTCCCAGATGACTATGGGGATCATTCAGAAAGCACAGCATGACTCACGCTTGCGTAGTAGGAAACTGGCTGTGAAGCCTGAAGACTTAGTTGCAATGGCGGCGCCTAAAACAAAATAAATTTAAAAGTCAGTAGGTACAAAATACTGCTGACTTTTAAATAAAACATTTTTGAGGCTGGAACTCCACTTTAAACATCTCAGAAATGTTGTAAGCTATATATACTGTTTCAGCTTTAACCCTTTCACTGCCAGGTCCATACGAACCTACAGAAGTGCCTGCAGGTGGCCAGGACCTCATTTCTCCCTCTCCTATAAGCTTATGGTCACTTCAATGACCATAAACTTATATCAGAATTGTTCAGTCTGCCTCTCCACCTCCCACCGCTCCCTTCCAACTAAAACTACTCCCCTCACTCTCTTCCCCCTCCCAGCACTAATTACCCCCTCCACATGAACTGACCCCCCGCAGCTACCATCATAAGCCGGCATCCCTTCTTTGCCAGCTTCAGGTGCTGCATGGGGCTTGGAGGGATCCAGATGTGTCCCCCCACCAGTCACATCACCCACTGTACTGCCCCCGCACCATCCCTGCTCAGAGCGGCATCTCTTCTTCCCTCCCGCCGCTTGCAGCTGCTGGCCGCACTGTGCTCCAGTCATCTGTAATGCTAAAAGCACGGGGGAAGCAGTGCAGGTGAAGTTGGGGCTTGGGAAACGTGTTTACCAGCCCCTCCCCGTGTAGTACAATGGGCATATTCAGCGATCACAATAGATCTCTCCTATATGTCCACTGTTAGCAAAAATATACATATAAAAAATAACTGTAAAATAAAAAAATAAATAAAAACAGTCCTAGTGACTTTTTTGGAGGGCAACAAAGGTCCGTCCGCCCCCCTCCCCTCCTCCACGGTGACGGACCCCCCCTCCCCTGTGCACTCACCCTCCCCACGGCTTCCTTGGCTTCTCCGGTGCACTTCCTGTCCCGATTGGCCTGGGAGGAGAAGCCGAAAGACAATAGCGAATATTAATTGGGTGAGTTCAGGGTGCAATGCTCTACGCCCCGAGCCCAGCCTTTTTTAAGCCAATTAGAGCCTCAAGCTCTAATCATGTGGCTAGAAAAGAAAAAGAAACCTCATACAAAACGTATGTCTGGCACCCTGCAGGGGGGCGGCGCCCCAGCACCCCTAATGGACCGGCCGCTCCTGGTAAGACTCCTTTCACATGGAGCAGACTCTGTCAAGCAGATCCACCTGCTCAGCAGGGGATCTGTCTGCTGATCCCTGCTGATCAGACGGATGACAGTTCCGTGTCCTCCCCGCTGATGCAGAGTGGACACAGCCCGCTGTTCTAAGGGGCGGTCAGATGAAAATAGACCGCCTGTCCATTTCCATCGGATACCATCTGATCCGATCTGCTAGATGTATGGGGTATGGAATCCCCATCCGTCTGTTTTTAGCGGACTGGACCGGATGCAGGCAGGTGTAAACGGACACATATCCATTTACATCAGCCTCTCCATAGAGAACAATGGGTTTCTTCACTAGAGAACCATGGGTGGTCAGATTGGGCCCGCCTGCAAAACAGACAGGCAGACCCGATCAGTCTGCTTGTGTGAAAGGGGCCTAAGGCCTTGTTCACACAGGGCTTACACAGCGCACCTTTACCGGGATGCACAGGTTTTTCATGTATCTCTGTGCAGGCAGTCCCATTGATGTAATTTGGGATGTAGCAACTGCACGAAGAGAGCCGTTGCTCCCAATTTTACATCCATGTATGTGTGTATGCATGTCCCTGAGCTCGCACTGTCTGCGTCCGGGGTCATCTACCCACACGGATGTCAGATTGGGAACAGCAGCTATGCCTGTTCAGCCGTTGCATCCCAATTGACATAAATGGGACTGCCTGTACAGGGATGCACGGAACACCTGTGCATCCCTGTGCGAGTAAATCTGGCCCTCCATGGGCTTACGCTTTAGTATGCCACATGTGAATTAGGCTTTAGTAACAATTTAGCAGGAATTTTGTAAGTTATGTTGTGTTTTTGTGCACTATTATTGGTTTTAGTGTATTTTTTGTGAAAATAGCTGTAATGGATGTGATCATGGTGAACTGTCTTTTCCAATACCTCCTTTATATACCTAACATATATAAACTCAGCTTCTATGCTTATTAAGCCTTAAGACATTTACAGATATGCTGCAAAGCTCAAAGCTTGCTTAGGAACTGGACGGAATGCAAAGAGTTAATCAAAAAGTTTGCATCTCCCAGAATACATTCAGAATATAACAGCATAACACAATGGAGCAAGAGAATGCTGCAAAAGCAATTATTCACTTCTGCAAATGTGCATCAGCTGAAAGCCAAAATTTTGTCATATATTTGTATTTTTATATTTGTGGTTTGTATGCGCCAGTCTTGCTGACGTATCTCAATCTTCAATGGAATTGTATAATAGTCTTGAGAAGCGAAAATATTAAACAGAAAGTAATTTGACTCTGAACTAAGCAGTCTCAGTGTGTGAAATCTAGTCTAGTTTGAGGGGTCTTCTCAAATTCTGAAAGCTGTAAGAGAAAAATGGTAACCTCCGTATTTTTAGAGTAAATTGTTTTTTTACAGTTTTGCGTATCTTCAGTTTTCACTATTTCACTAAAAGGTGCAATTTAAAATGTATAAATATTTATTAGCCCAATACAGTTTTACTTTTATATTTACTAGGAAATCTGCAGGAATTTTGTACATTTTGCCATGTATGAATCCACCATTAATGAGTTTAGTGTATTTTTAGCAAAAATATTGTTTTGATAAACATTGGCACAAATATCGCGATGCCTTGAAAATCATTAGCACCTTCTTTTTTTGAGGGGTCTTTTACAAATCTTGAAAGCTGTAGGTGAAAAAGGAAAACCTGCAGATTTTTAAAGTAATCTGTGCGTACGTCAGATTTTCACCATTTCTAAAAAAGGCGCAATTTTAAATTTACAAATATGTTATTTATTAACTCAGTACAGGTTAACCACCTGCCTCCCGCCATATAGCAAAATGACAGCGGCAAAGTGGTTGCTATATCTTGACCGGACTTCATATGACGTCGCCAGGATATCAAGCTGCTGCGCACCATCACGGAGATAGTTGTTGTGGTCTGTCAGTCAGACACACCGCAACAACGATCTAGGTAAAGAGTCTCTGACGGAGACTCTTTACCATGTGATCAGCCGTGTCCAATCACCAAACCCCCCCCTCCCCCCGAGGATGCCCACACTGGACCACCAGGGATGCCCACCACTGCCAATTAGTGATGCCCTTCAGTACCATCCATTAGTGTACATCAGTGCCGCATATCAGTGCCACCTATCAGTGCCCATCATCAGCGCCCCCTCATCGGTGCCCATTAGTGCAGCCCCATCAGTGAAGGAGAAAACGTGCTTATTTGCAAAGTTTTGTAACAGAAAAAAAAAAATGTTTAGCAGATATAAACAAAGCAAATTTTACAAAATTCCTGCTAAAGTCTTAATTAATGCTAAAAGCTTAGCCACTTCAATACAGGGCACTTATATACCTTCCTGCCCAGACCAATTTTCAGCTTTCAGCGCTGTCGCACTTTGAATGACAATTGCACGGTCATGCTACACTGTACCCAAAGTTTTTATCATTTTGTTCCCACAAATAGAGCTTTCTTTTGGTGGTATTTGATCACCTCTGGGATTTTTATTTTCTGCTAAACAAATAAAAAAAACGACCGACAATTAAAAATAAAATTTTTTTTTAGAAATTATTTAGCAAATATAGTTTGATAAACATTAACGCAAATATCGTGGGGTCTTAAAAATCAGTAGCACATTCTTATTAATCTACGGGTCCTATGCTTTCAGGAAATATATGGTTTGGGGGGTCTTTAGCAAACTCTGAAAGCTGTGAGAGAACAATGAAAAACCTTCAGATTGTTAGAGAAATGTGGTTATTTAAATGTTTACGTAAGTTCACTTTTCACCATTTTGCAAAAAGGCATAACGTAAAAATTACAAATATTTGTTCTTTATTAACTCAATACAGGTTAAGCTTTTATATTCAGTAGGAATTTTGTAAAATGTACTGCATTTTTATCTGCTAATTTCCAGTTCCTGCCCCTATCCAGCCCTGTGATACCAGCCGCTCTCTGCTGTGCTCTAAACCCGTGTAAGGTAGTAGAGTTCTACCTACACAGCGTGTGTTTTTGTGTCCGTGGGGTGGGGTGCAAAGGACACTACAGTGGGGGGTGGGGGTGCAGGGACAGAGGACACTGCTTTGGGGGGCACAGGAAACCTGCTATTGGGGGGAGGGGGCAGAGGACACTATGGGAGTGATGTTAATGGGAACAGAGGACACTGTAATGGGGGGGACCCTATGAGGGACCCCATCACGCCTGGGGATAGGAACCCCATCTCCAGACCATGTTGGCTGGCGTCAGCCACCTTTGGGTGCCAGGATGGGGGAGGGGGCAGTAAAATCTGAATCCCCAGCCACATGCTCCCTCAGGGTTAACTGGCTTTGTATTAGTGAAGCACCGTAAAGTGGGGTAAACCTGTACGGTTATTATTACTATGTTAGGATTATTATCTTCATTTATTAGCAGGTGAATACGTCCCTCCATGCATTTACATACATTACATCCAGCCCTTAAGTGGAAAAAGGTTGCTATCCCCGACTTTAGACGATCATAAAAATATCAGAATCATGGAACATGCAGAACAGCCATCATTTTATGAGTTATTGTGCACGGTATTACAAAAAAGTTATTCCCTGAGAACCATTTGTGTATCAATAAATTCCATAGGTGGGTTCATTCGAGTTCCGGTATCTGTCCAAGTATCGGAGAGGCTGACCGTGAGGAAATTTTTTCTGTGGCGGATGATATCTTGGTGGGAACTGGTGTTCGAAGATAGGTTCCTTTATATCTAATGGAAAAAATGAAAGTTTACATAAATAAAATGTAAAGTTCATTGTGAGGGCTCGTTTACACTTACTTCAAAGTGTGGCATTGGACATGCTTTTTTAAAGAACTCTGAATGGCGATCAAAGGATCCACCCAGATACCTGGCAGCCAGCTGGCTCAGCCTCTCAGTGCACCCCTGAGCCAGTCATTCCCACCCTTTCCACAGCCCTAAGTGAGCGCTGGAGAGGCAGAGCACAGAAGAGTGACTGGAAGTCATCGCTCTCTGCTCAGAGTGGACCTGAGAATGATCGCTCAGTTCTCAGTGTAGAGTCGACAGGGAACAGCTCAGATCAGTGCTGCAGCCATCTAGGTAAGTAGGTTTGCTTTTTTCAGAATCCACACTACTCTTATTGCCAAGAACTGAAATAGCAGATATATAAAAAATAAAAATAAATTTAGCATATACAATTGCAACACAAGTCAAATCGTAATTGAATGTTATGAAAGATTACCTTTCCTTTTCAATCTGCAGCCGCAGTAATGTTCAGTAAAATTAAAATGCAATATGGCTACCTGGAGGTGTTCTGTACACATAAACATAATATCCTGATTGGCTCACTAATTTTCCTAGAAGTCTACACTAAGATACATGTCAGATTTTTGGCATCCCCTGCAACAAAAATGCAATTTTTGGTAAAATACTTCCAATAGGAAATCAGGCCTAAGCCTGGGTTCACACTGTAACGAACACAGATATTGCATGTGATTCGCACCCGCACTGCTGTGCCGGTCACATGCAATGTCTGTGCAATGCGAGTTCAGCCACACAGTTGTATGGCTAAACTCACACTGGATGCGCATAAAGGAAAAAAAAAGTGCAGGGAACCCCCCCCCCGGAATCGGATCGCATGGGTCCGAATCCACCGTTTGCACTGCGATCTGTGAACTGATATGGGGGTGTCATTAACATTGCATTAACACCTGCAGCGGTTGGCAGAGGGCAGTGTGAACTGCCTGCGGGAGAGATGCGACGAGGGAACCTGTGCTGGAATCGCGCTGGTTCCCGCATCACTATAGTGTTAATCCAGGCTCAAGGGATGCAGACCCTGCAGTTTTCCTCAGAGCTCTATAGCTGCAGCAGCTGGTTGATAATTCTGAAACCACTCCCATTAGACACACTCAGGACAGGGTCACAGAGGAACAAACAGCAAATTCTTCAGAATAACAAAAAGGTAGGAATCTGCAACAAAGTTTGTTAAACTCCTTGCAATGTACAATAGATTTTCCAGAAAGGAATGTTTTTTTCTCAACAAAAGTGGAGTTATGCTTGAACTTGAAAACTCATTATCAGAATCACTTTAATCATTAAGGTACAAATTAGGATTAGGGGTACAGGAAAGGATACAGTCATGAAGGATGCTACTAGAAAAGAGTAGCACAAGGATGTAAGCACACAATAGAGAAACAGTAGTACCTATGGTCAGCAGTGTCATGTTATGGCTTATATGCTATACTTACTTAATAACTGATGAAACACTTGGGTAACACTTTCATCCCATTTGCACTGGAAGAAAGCCAGGCCTCCGGGAGTTATCTTCTGCTCATATTTCCTATAGAAATCCAAGGTCTTAAAAGTCCTCAGCTTCAGACTGTGACTGGGAAAAGAGTTCAGTATTAGTTGGAGGCAAGGTGAATGTATAATTCTTTCTTCCCCTTCTACAGATTAAAATAGTTACACCCAAACGCCAGCCATTTTTTTTAGTATTGGGTTGCAGTTGAAAGAGTTAAAGTCCATCCAAGGGGCTTATGGGTGACATGTGTGATGGATCAAAAAGGAGGGCAAGCGGGGATCAGCACACCAGACAGGGCTTCTTTGTCCTCCTGACCACCCTCTTAGTGTGCCCTCCTGACCCCTGTCCTACTGTTCCCTGCTCTTCATACTACTGACCTCTATACGCTGCCCTACACCCTAATAACCCCTGTATGCTGCAATACATTCTATTGACCTCTGTACATTACCAGATATCCTACTGACTTCTGTGCATGGTCAAACCTACTACTGACCCCTAGACACTGCCAAACCTACTACTGATCCCGGAAAATTGCCCAACCTACTTCTAGCACTGAGGCCAGCCTAAAACTAGTCAAACAAGTGAACCTGCATGACCAATTTTTCTGCCTTCATGATTAACTCCAGCCTCAGTCTTATGCAGGTGACCAACTTCCCGAGATATGAAAAAATTGTGAATGAAAGTAAATGTTGAGTTTCTCCCTGCAGCTACCTTTTAAGGTAAGCCAAGTTTAGATTTGTTTAATGACATTTGTTTTAGTATATATTTCAAAGTTTTCTTCATGCCATTGTTGCTTTCAATTAGGGGCTTGCTAGTTAAAAAACAAAAACAAAAATCGGGCACTGTGCTGCACTCCAGTGATCTTTGATCTCTTCTATGTTGTCCAGGTAGATCTCACATCTCTGCCTACCCTACAGCTGGGTATGCTCTGCTTATGAATCAACAAAATGAATCATTTTGTGGTCACACAGCACCCTACTTGTAAAGGTCATTTTCCCTGTTCAAGCCACTGTTGCCTGATGTCATGGCTGAAACACAGAGCTATGCTGGAGCAAAGCCAATACAGAGAACAGGCAGCGTGCCTAGAAGTGCCCATTTAGCAAGCGGCCAATGGTAGCAGTAATGAACCCGATGTGAGATCACACTAAGCAGCAGCAGCAAAGGACTCCTCCTCTGTAGGGTACATAATAAAATCAGTATAGAGAAAGACAGGGCAGACATGCAATTTCCCTCCCCCCACACAAAAAAACTGTACCCATAGCAGTTGCCCCTCCTGCCCCCTCTCTCGCACACAAATTACATTAGAGGCAACTCTCAAATTCTGGAGCCGTGCAGCATTGTTGCCACACCATTACAGGAAATTGCACCAGGTGCAACAGGTATTTGTGGGATTTTGTACAGATACATTTATAATTAAAGTGGTTGTAAACCTTTACATATACCCAGTGAAATGACTGGTCTCAGGTGATACACAGAGATAAAAAAACAAATCCTCCTACATAAGTTGTACCTATTGTCTACAGTCCTCTCTACATCTTTTCGAAATGCTGTATTTTAAAGCTTGTCTGAGCTGCCAGAAAAAAAGGGAGGCAAAGAGCTGAAGTTTTCACTCTGCAGAGCTCAGTGAGGAGAGCTTTGAGACCTGATTAGCGGGCAGAGACACCCCCCCCACACACAGCACAAAAGAAACAGATTTGAGGCTGTCAATCTGCTGTATGTCCCATATTTCTCAGGAAATTTTCTGTGTCAGGAAAACTCAGAAGTGATTTAGGCTGATAGCAGAGGAACGGGGCAGCAGACAGAAACAACACCTAGTGCACTTAATTGAGAGTACACTGTATATATGCCGATAAAGTACACGGTATATATGCTTTGTTCACATGTTCATGTCTGAGGTTTACAACCACTTTAAGTGCTGCAGTACATATTTTTAAATGGGGGCTATATTTCGACTAACATTTCTGCCAGGTTTGTTTTTCTGACTGTGACCATGCTTTTTGTCCATGTACAAATCGTGTAGTTGTCACAGGGAGATAAAATCACAGACAACCAAAATAAAAACCAAAAATTATAACCTCACACCACTAGAAATTTGTTTTTGTCCCTGTTCGAGAGATTTTCCATCACTGTCTGTCTTTACAGGAAGTGTAGGGATGGGAAATAAAAATCTGACTTTAGCAAAAAAAAAAAAAAAAAAAAAAAAAGTTTTGACGGATGGGCTCAAATTGTATTTATTTGTAGAGCAGAGTCTGCATTGCTTTAAAACACGCAAATTCTACTTTTGTAAACAAAAAAATTGTCACGATCCTGAAACAATTTACTTGACAACATATCTTGGACTGTAGGAGGAAACCTGCAAAAACCCATGCAGTGATCTCATTAGAATCAAACCAAACACCTTATTAATGTCAGGCAGTAGTTATGCTACCCACATACAGTAAACTACAAGCATCCAACATCAGCTTCTCGAGGGTCTCACTTTATGACTGATGTTCAGGGGCTTAAATCAGGGGTATTGCTAGGTTGTACAGAGCATGGATTAACCAACTGTGGGTGGAGAGATGTATGTATAGGTATTCTGTAACCCAACGTTATCATCACTCCCTCCCACCCCCCATTCTCTTTCCTCTACCATTCTTTCTCCTCTTCTCCATCCCACCAATACTTCTTGTCGTTGATAAATGATTAATGCATTGCAAGACAGTCTTCCACCCTACTATTTAGCCTTTTTAGTGTTAAACTAGAAGTTATACACTTATCCAACACAAAGGCTGTACAGCACAGAGTAGATCCCCCCCCCCCCAGACAAGTCTCTCTTCTTCACTTTCCTCAACACTCCAGACTTACCATGGGTTTGGTCGCATTTCCTCTGTATAATCAATGCGTTCTTCTTGCTTAAACAAGATGAATATGTATCTATGGTAACCAGTGCCATTAGCAGGGAATGTAGGAAAGTAGTGACAAATCTCCTCTCCAGAAAGGACTTGGTTCCCAGGAATGTTTCCCCTGAAAGAAACAGTCATTAATTCACAAATTGGGGACAACCAAGCACAGAATAATAGCTTCATTACCTTACAGCATATGGCAAGAGTACTTACACCAGCCAGTGCACATATTCTGAGCCTGTATCCCTCAGGTGGCCATCTAAAAACATAACACAAAGAGTGGAGAGAATTAAAGCGCAGCACAGTTTTCCATTAAGTATCAGAGGCAGACAAAGACAGGAGTTCTTCTTTACGCTTCACCCAACAAAATATATAAAAGGCTTTCATCTATAGTGTTAAACAAACCTGGATTTGTAAAAAGAAGTGTCCACAAAGAGTCTTCCTGTGCGTCAAATGTCACCTCTGGAGCCACTGCGGCCTGAAGCAACAAATAAAAGTTATCAGCACAACTAGTATTATGTTAGCCCCCAGAACTAAAAACATTAATAGTGAGACACTTACCTCAAATGGAGTCACCACATTTCCATAATAGACAGGCATAACTGTGTCATGTTCTGCATTATATTGGACACGAAGAGCAACTCTAGGAACAAAGGTGGCTTCTCCAAAGAGATCTTTATATACTCCATAATGTTCAGCCACTCTCTGGATGTGATGTGGGCCACAGGTTTGCTCCCATTCTGCTCGAACTTCATCCAGGGGTATGTGCACTATTGGTGGAACAAATACAGTGGGATTATATAAACTCTTTCCTTTATGTTTTTGTAAAAGTTATCTATTGGATGTTAGCTTCAGCATCATAAAAGGGATAGTCCAATCAAAGCTCTATGTTTCGGTTTCAATGAAATGTCAGAGGTTTAAATTAATCAATGCTTTCATATGTATGCATTTTGAAACCTCGTAGTGAGTTCTATTTATGCAAGTTCTCAATGCCACCCACCTGCCTTGGTTATTATAAGCCAGATCTCACACCTTCTATTTAACGTTAAGCCCTTGTTCACACCAGTGCGACTTCAGGTGTGACATGCGATTTACAAATCGCACCTAAAGTTACATCTAATGTATTTCTATTGCGTTGTCTTAATTAATGTGAATTGAAGGAGCGCAATTTTAAAAATAGTTCCTGCACTATATTTTTTGCAATTTCATGTACGACTTGCATTGACATGTGTACATGAAATAGCACAGATGTCGGCAAGTCGCAGATGAATCGCACAGTCCTGCGGCTTTGCAATTGTGCTGAAGTAGCGCGATTTCAAAGCCGTATTCAGTGTGAACTGGGGCCGATTGTCCATTTTAGAGACTATGGCCAGTTTCTGACTGAACAGTCAGCATCTACCAATTATCATAATATTGGTATAGTGAGTGGACTAAACCTTTAAATTGGAACTACATTCAAAAAGTGAAGATTTGCTACATTAATGGGAACATTTAGAATATGTTACCATTGCTAAGTGGTATCCTGAAAAATATAGGATTTTTACGTCATACTTACCTGTGAAATCCTTTTCTTTGAGTACATCATGGGGCACAGAGTCAGGCTAATATTCATTACCTACTGGGTTATACTTCATCATTAGGTGATTGGAAACTAGTAGACCAAAGGTCTTCAGACAGGAAGTGATCCCCTATATAACCCCTCTCATACAGGAAGCACTTCAGTTTTATAGCAAGCACTGAATCCTCAAAAAAGAGGGGAGGGATCTCTGCGTCCCATGATGTACTCAAAGAAAAGGATTTTACAGGTAAGTATGATGTAAAAATCCTATTTTCTTTTTCATACATCATGGGACACAGAGTCAGGCTAATATTCATTACCTGCTAGGACATCCCAGAGCAAAAGCCTTGAGGGGAGGGAGACACCCTGCCAAATAGCCATCGAAACTTATATGGCAGCCCGCAGTACACTGCCGCTGAAAGCCGAATCCTCGGCCACTCGAACATCCGCTTGATAAAATTTTGTGAACGTATGCACTGAAGACCAGGTGGCAGCCTTACAAATCTGAGCCCTGGTAGAATGAGCTCGCATCCTAAAAGGGAGGAGCTTTATGTTTCAGACCGTAGGCCTGAATGACCAACTGATGGACCCAATTGGCAATGGAAGCTGCCTGCCCCTTCTTAAGTCCTTTTGGTAAAACAAAAACAAAACAAAAAAAAAATGTCTATAATAATGTTCTGATTTAAATGGAAGGCCAACACCACCTTGGGCAAAGAGGATGGAACAGGTCGTAAAACGACTCTCATGGTAAAGGATCAAGTACGGTTCCCTGCATGGAAGGGCCACCAACTCAGACACCCTTCTAGCCGAGGTGATAGCCATCAGGAAGGCTAGCTTGCGTGACAGCAAGTCTAATGGAATTTCCTTAATAGGTTCAAATGGTTGTTTCTGCAACACAGACAGCACCAAGTTCAGGTCCCAAGGACACATAGGTGACCTAATGGGGGGAAGCAAGCAAGTTGCCCCTTGCATAAAGGTTCAGATCAGTGAATGGGAGGCTAAAGGTCTTTGGAAGAATACTGATAGTGCCGAAACTTGACCTCTGATTGTACTCAAAGCCAATTTGATTTCCACAGCTGACTGTAGAAAAGAGAGAATTCTCTCAATCACATATTTCCAAGGATGCCATTTTTTGGCTTCACACCAAGCAATATAAGTCTTCCAGACTTTATGATAAATCTTCCTAGTGACAGCTTTTCTAGCATTCACTAGAGTAGACACCACTGGTCCTGAGATGCCACGGTCCTTTAACACCCTGGCTTCAATAGCCATGCCATCAAATTTAGAGATTGTAAATTGGGGTGGAATATGGGACCCTGAGACAGTAGATCGGGGTGACGTGGAAGTCTCCCTGGCCCGTCTATTGTCAGTCTCACATCTCCGTGAACCAGGGCCTTCTGAGCCAAGACTGGTGCCACCAGAATGACTGGAATCCCCTCTCCGAATTCTGCAAAACAAATGTGGAAGGAAAGGGATCGGAGGGAAAGCATAAACCAGGCAGTACTGACTCCATGGAACTATCAGAGAATCTGCCTCAATTGCCAGAGGATCTCTTGTTCGAGACACAAACTGCTGTAGCTTGTTGTTGAACCTGGATGCCAGCAGGTCGACCTCTGGCCATCCCCAACGTTGACAAATTTCCTGGAACACCTCTGGGTGTAGGGACCATTCCCCCGGGCAGATCTGTTGGCGGCTGAGATAATCTGCCTTCCAGTTCTCTACTCCCGGGATATGGACTGCAGATATATTTGGCATATGTACCTCCTCCCAGGCTAGTATGTAGTTCACCTCCTTCAGAGCTGAATGACTCCTGGTACCGCCTTGGTGGTTTATATATGTCACTGCAGTGGCATTGTCGGACTGAATCCTGATGGCGCAATCCTAAAGCTCCACCGTCCAGGACCGTAGGGCCAGAAGTACTGCCCGTAATTCTAGGACGTTGATTGGCAGGGTCTGCTCTGTCTCTGACCATTTCCCCTAAACTGGAACTGGGCATAGGGCACGGCCTCGAAGGAGGATACCATCCTCCCTAGAAGGCTCATACAGAGCCGAATGGAGGGTTGTCTGGTGCCTCTTATCTGACGCACCTGATCTTTCGGGGCACAGATCCTTACGGGTGGCAAGAATACTCTTGCTTGGACTGTGTTTAGAATCAGACCTAAATATATCTTAGACTGTTCTCAAGGCTGACTTTGATATTTATGATCCAGCCTAAGCTTTTCAAATACCTCACTGTGTATATTATGCTCTGTTCTAGAGCCTGTACTGAGTGATCTCTGAGCAGGAGGTTGTTCAGATACCCGACCACCAGGATCCCTTGGGTTCTTAAGCGACCCAGTACTGGTGCTAGGACTTTTGTGAACACCTCTACAATCACTCCTTGATGCACTAGATGATGTAGTGCCTGAAGCAATAGGTTTCTTTTTGGAGGAGCCAAGGGAACGCTGTATCTTAGAAACCTCTGAGGGGGCACCCCTCATAACGCCAGCTTGTGACTGCGAGATATAATTGAGGTGACCCACTCGTCCTGAATTGTTTTCCAAATGTCCGCAAAGTACAGCAGCCTTCCCCCCACCTGATGGAGTGGGGGCGTCCCCTCAAAAGGAGGACTTGGTGCTGGTTTTAGAAGAATTTTGGACCCGGGGTCTTTTCTGGCCCTGGCCTTGCAGCTTGCCCTTGGCCCTAGCGCCCTGTTGGCAGCAGAACTGCCCTGACGTTGAAACATTTGAGGAAGCAGTCCCTGGGTTTTTAAAACGAGGGACGTTTGGTGCCTTTCTTCACAGGAAGTAGAGAACTCTTCCCTCCGGAAATCTTTTGGATATATTTGTCCAAGTGATCACCGAATAAACGTTCCCCATGAAAACGAGAAACCAGCCAATAACTTTTTACAAGGAAGCTCAGCTGACCAGTTCTTAAGCCATAAAAGTCTGTGCATATGTACAGACAAGAGCCAGACAAGAAACCTGCTGTATTGAATCCTTTAAAGCATCAACAGCAAAACAGAGCACTCGTGGAATATCTGTCTTGCTTTCAGGCAGATCATCCTCCTGGTTAGGCCTATCAGGCCATTTGACCTGATCCTTTACGGACTGGCAAATACCAACTGCTGCAACAGCTGGCTGAATAGCTGAACTGGCCAATGAAAAGGAAGCTTTTAATAATAATTCCAATTTCTTGTCAACAGGGTCTTTCAAGCCCTGTGCTTTATCTACTAGACAAGTCAAGTTCTTGTTTAAAAGGAAGAGATTGCTGCATCTATGGCTGGCATGCTCCATTTTTTAACAAACTTTTCATTCATGGGATATAAAAAGGGAAAACCTTTTAGGAGGCAAAAGTCCTGTCAGGATGTTCCCAATCAGGATACACTGCCTGTTCCAACAGGGGGTGTAGCGCGAAAGTCTGTGCAACCTGAAAAGGTCTCAGAGATCCCAAAGAGGACCAGTGGGCTTAGTCACCTCTGCAAGAGGAAACCTAAAGGCAGAATGAACCATTTCGGTCAGAGCCAGGATCAAAAACCTCTGTGACTGAGAGGCAGACATTGATATCTTCTTGTCCAGATTGCTCGGAAGCAGACTCATCTGCCGGGCACTCCACCGAATCCTGAGCTTTAAGCTCTTCCACATCCTCAACCCATTCCTGCTCCAGACGAGGAGACTCCGGGGAGGGGGATCTGTCACGCTTCCTGCCACCCTGTGGGATGGAGGCAATCATGCTGACTAATCCTGTGCTCTAACCCGGCTAGGGCTGAGGACAGTTCATTCTTAGTGATAAAGGGTGAAGTAGCAGCGTTGACTGTGGGCACAATACCAGATAGGCGCAGTGGCTCAGATTGCCCGGGAGCCTCTGGTCTTTTAGGGAATACAACACTAACTATAAGACTAGGTTCATCAGGAACTACTGATGACGTAGGTGTGCCCTTCCCTGTGGTGTTAGTCCCGCTACTCTTTTTGGAAGACATTCAATGCCTGCAAACAAAGAGTACTTGGGTGTAATTAAAACACTTCAGAAGGGAAACCCTTTAATAGGGCTCTTCCTGTATGGGAGGGGTTATATAGGAGATCACTTCCTGTCTGAATTTGGTCTACCAGCGTCCCTTCACCTAATGATGAAGTATAACCCAGCAGGTAATGAATATTAGCCTCACTCTGTGTCCCATGATGTATGAAAAAGAAATGCCTTTTTTCTCAAAATATTTCTAAAAAAAATATCTTCCCAATATGCGAGTGTATCTAGGCATAGTTGTACATACATCCTCATAGCTGTATATTTGTAGTATGAGATCTCAGATACTGCTGTCTCTGACTGATACTCTCAGAAGATTTGGAGTGAGATTTGGTGATGTCACTACTGTGCTGCTCACGATCCTCCTTGCTAGAGGCTCTTACATGCCCTGCTTTAACCCAAATGACCACCACCACACAAATAGTACAGAACAAAGTATTCCAATTTATTAATAGGAGAAAGAGCTGTTGGGACACCACCGGCAATGCTGGTGGCTAGTCCTTTGCCCTCTGCCTGACTTTTTGGGGCATTGCTTCCAGAGTTCAGTTCCTCTTTTACAGATTTGAAGTAGAAAGCCATTTTTTTTTCAGTTTCAGAGTGAAAACAGTTCAGACCCTTCATTTTATGGCTGTCTGTCTCAATTAGGTATATTTCTCACCACATTCTGATCCAGTGGCACAGGAAGAAGTACAGACATTTGAATAGGGACATGGACAAAAAAAAAAAAAACCAGAACAGAAATGATAGGTAAACACTCTGTCCAAAACTATGCATTAAAAGGAGGACTCGGCTAAGGAAAAAAATCTATGGCAACATGCATAGCTAAAACCATAAACTATGCAAACCACATAACATACATGTACGGTGACGTGCAGCTCTTTCTAATTCTGTGTTACTTTGATTGTCCTTCCATATCTTCTTCCGGGCCTTCTTTAATTCTGTTAAAGAGGGTGTCAAATAGGGTAGCCCGATGTCCACCTTTTCTGGTACTCCATCTAGTAAAAAAACAAAACAAAACAAAAAACACAAAACAAGTGTAAGTGCTGGTAATAAACTCCTGAACTGCTCTCTTTAAAGCGGTGTTCCGCCTGGGGAAAAAAAAAACATTAAAAAAGTCACAAATACTGTAGCTGCTGACTTTTAATATATGGACACTTACCTGCAATGTCGGCACCCCAGCCGATCTTCGGATCAGCTCCCGGGTGCTGCCGCCACCATTCCTGGTAAGGGAAACCAGCAGTGAAGCCATACTGCGCATGCGAAGTGTGCTGCGCTTTCTAACTGGCGCGGCGGGGAAGGGTGCGAAATTTCAAGGGACGGCGCCGCAGTCTCCCGGAAGTGGGGAAGGGTACCTGTGAAAAACAGGTACCCGTTCCCCCCTCCCCCCTAAAAAGTGGTAAATGTGGCACCGGAGGGGGGGGGGGGGAGCAGATAAGTGGAAGTTCCACTTTTGGGTCTAACTCAGCTTTAACCTCCTGCTTTACATACAGTATAGCAAATTTGCAATGAGTACACAGTTAATGTTGCAGTGCAGTGCAGATCTTTATTAATAAAGAAGACAAAAAAACACTTATACATTGCATACAGTATGACACAAAACCTAAATCACCAGATTAAAAAAAAAGAACAAATAATGAATCTGAAGATCTAAAACCTCCTGTTACTTCCAAATAATGTAATAGGGTACGTCTCATGCATAAGTTGTGAAACTGCTCTTCCTTTTTTCCCGAAGAGTTAGAACAAAAGGTTGGGAGAATAATCTCCTGAGACCTGTAAGGAAACTTGTCACTTTTGGCAAAAACCCTGGATCTACTTTAAGGTCAATCCTATCTGAAAAAATAGACAAAAAGTGCTCTTTTACTGATCCGGCGTGCAGTTTACTAATCCTTCTTGCTGAAGTAATTGTGGCAAGAAAAATAGTTTTCAAAGTTAAGTTCTTTAGAGATAGGTGACAGTATTCCAAAATAGATTAATGAAATAGTGGCGCTACATATATACTCAAATAAATCTTGAAACTAAATAATGGTGATTAATTGTGAATAAACCATGTGATCATAATAACAAAATTATATCAAAACTTCCTCCACAAAATGAAATGACTGACTAGGTGATTTATGTGAGACAGAAACTGAAGTCCCATATAAACAAAACAAATTACATAACATAATACTGAACCCTATGATTAAATAAAAAGTCCAGATTCAAAAGTGACAATTAATAAAATAAATCCAAGTTGTGAACAATCAATGAAGAAAGCAAAAGTGCCACTGAGAAGGTGAATGTGCAACAAATCTTCAACTGCTATTACAGGTACACCTTCAACACACCGGTTGTGACTGTGAATCCCCCTTGTGTAGCCGCACTCACCAAAAATGTATGCCTTGCATTCTCATGCACGGCACATAAGCTTTATGCAGGGCCCCCCCAGGGGGTGATACGAGCTGGAGCACGTTGGACTCAGAAAAGAAGGCCTTCCTTAACGGGCTATGCTTTTCACAAGGTAAGATGATAGTATCATGTAAAAGAGAAATAGCGTGATATAGCTTAAAAACATTTATTGGATAAAATCATAAAGCCTCCTCTCATTGTACTCACATTAAACAAAATAAAAAACGCATGAGTGAGAAATTCCATTCAGTAAATAATGGCAGTGCACTGATGGCCACGGCGGACCCAGGATGCTGTAAAAGGCTTCTCACCCCTCTCCTCGATGGATCCTCAGCGCTACGAGGTAGTCCCCGCCGGCCAGATACAAAGCCCAGACCGTCAAACGTCATGCGCAGATGCTAGGTTGCTGTACAGCCCCGCCTCCAACATGTTTCGTCATATCGACTTCTTCATAGGATTGGCTGTACGGCACGGCAACCCCTCCCCTAAAAATCTGCTCAGATTACTGGCAGAAGCCGCTATTTCCATACTAGCTGCTGGCGGAAATAGCGGCAGACCCGGAAATGCTCTCCTCGTACGGACAACGGGCTCGCCTGATCTACTAGGTGTTTGACAGCTAGTGGGATATTGGTAAAGCGCCTGCGTGCATCCCGTGTCCCCATCACCATCATTCACTGAGCCAACGTTGTATACAGCAGTATAAGGATAGATAAAGTATACATTCACAATCCTACTCTTTGATAATAAGACACTTAAAATCTTCCAATATGCGGGTAAGCCAAAACTAAAAATTAAACTAATATATACATAATAGGTGATAGTCATACATATATAAACGAAAAATGAACAATAGACTTAATGAACACAAGCACCCACTATTGATCTGATAAATTACTTCCCTTGTATTGCATCTACATAAATCATAAAGATTCCACATATCATGCAAGATCTGCCTTTGGTAAGTGTTACATATAATTACACAATCTAAACAAACTAAGTGTCCTAAAAAATTGATTAGTATAAATTTGCTAATTGTGAGCCTTAAATTCAACTGGACACCTGTAGACCAACCTAAAAAGGCACATATGGCAGCCCTCTTAACTAAAATAATTTTTTGAGCAGGCGGATACGCTTAAAGAAAAATTTGTTCAAAAGGGTTATAGTGAGACAGTATTGGAGACAACAATATCCGAGATAGCTAACATACCCAGAGAACTATGCCTAGTCAAGAGAGAACGTGCACCTGCTGATGATTCACACCAATGGAGGTTTATCTCTAATTTTCACTATCGATACAGAGAGATAGAAGATATTTTTAGGAAGCATTGGTACATTCTCTGCAGAGATAGGCATTTGGGTGAATATCTTCCTAGGAATCCAAGATTAATTTACAGACGTGCACCGAATTTCGGTGACCAGATTGTGAAGAAAATCTTGGACCCACCAAAGCGATCACTCTCATTACTGAGATATGACGTTTTTTTCTCTTGTAGAAAGTGCATATGTTGCAGAAAAGTAAGTGTACTAAATAGAGGGACAACCAGTGTGACTAATATGGATCGTGAAACATTCCAGATTGATAAATTTATCACCTGCAACTCATCTTTTGTGGTATATATTCTCTGGTGCCCTTGCGGCCTTTATTAGGTCGGTAGAACTAAGCGACAACTAAAGGTCCGCATAGCGGAGCATATTGCCAACATAAAAAATGGTTATAAACACCATAGTGTCTCATTACATTTCAGAGACAAGCATGGTCAGGATCCAACAGGGTTACAATTCTGTGGCATTGATCAGGTTTTTACATCATGGAGAGGGTCTAATAGGGTCAGAGACTTGTCACAGAGAGAGACGAAGTGGATCTTCCTTTTAAAAAGCCTTTTCCCGAGAGGGTTAAATATCTAATTAGATCTAAATTGCTTTATTAGCAATTTTTGATACTATATAGACATGTTCCAAGTGATCAGGTGAGGCAGTATATTTCTGCCCATGTTATATATAGTATCAACTTTTGATCTACGGACGTCCTCATCCCCCTCCGATCTCTAACTATTTAATGTGTTTTGTGTTATAATATACATGAAACACACTGTAGGACTATTCACATGCCTAGTTTGTATGCGCTCATTAAAAATGATTTAATTTATTTAAAATTATTTTAATTAAGAGGGCTGCCATATGTGCCTTTTTAGGTTGGTCTACAGGTGTCCAGTTGAATTTAAGGCTCACAATTAGCAAATTTATACTAATCAATTTTTTAGGACACTTAGTTTGTTTAAATAGATTGTGTCATTATATGTAACACTTACCAAAGGCGGATCTTGCATGATATGTGGAATCTTTATAAATCATGTAGATGCAATACAAGGGAAGTATCTTATCAGATCAATAGTGGGTGCTTGTGTTCATTAAGTATATTGTTCATTTTTTGTTTATATATGTATGACTATCACCTATTATGTATATATTAGTTTAATTTTTAGTTTTGGCTTACCCGCATATTGGAAGTTTTTAAGTGTCTTATTATCAATGAGTAGGATTGTGAATGTATACTTTATCTATCCTTATACTGCTGTATACAACGTTGGCTCAGTGAATGATGGCGATGGGGACACGGGATACACGCAGGCGCTTTACCAATATCCCACTAGCTGTCAAACACCTAGTAGATCAGGCGAGCCCGTTGTCCGTACGAGGAGAGCATTTCCGGGTCTGTCGCTATTTCCGCCAGCGGCTAGTATGGAAATAGCGGCTTCTGCCAGTATTCTGAGCAGATTTTTAGGGGAGGGGTTGCCGTGCTGTACAGCCAATCCTATGAAGAAGTCGATATGACGAAACATGTTGGAGGCGGGGCTGAACGGCAACCTAGCATCTGCGCATGACGTTTGACGGTCTGGGCTTTGTATCTGGCCGGCGGGGACTACCTCGTAGCGCTGAGGATCCATCGAGAAGAGGGGTGAGAAGCCTTTTACAGCATCCTGGGTCCGCCGTGGCCATCAGTGCACTGCCATTATTTACTGTATGGAATTTCTCACTCATGCGTTTTTTATTTTGTTTAATGTGAGTACAATGAGAGGAGGCTTTATGATTTTATCCAATAAACGTTTTTAAGCTATATCACGCTATTGGAAGCATTTTCTCTTTTACATGATACTATCATCTTAACTGGTGAAAAGCATAGCCCTTTAAGGAAGGCATTCTCTTCTGAGTTCAACGTGCTCCAGCTCGTGTCACCTCTTGGGGGGCCCTGCATAAAGCTTATGTGCCGTCCATGAGAATGCAAGGCATACATTTTTGGTGAGTGCGGCTTCACAAGGGGAATTCACAGTCACAACCGGTGTGGTGAAGGTGTACCTGTAATAGCAGTTGAAGATTTGCTGCACATTCACCTTCTCAGTGGCACTTTTGCTTTCTTCGATTGTTCACAACTTGGATTTATTTTATTAATTGTCACTTTTGAATCTGGACTTTTTATTTAATCATAGGGTTCAGTATTATGTTATGTAATTTGTTTTGTTTATATGGGACTTCAGTTTCTGTCTCACATAAATCACCTAGTCAGTCATTTCATTTTGTGGAGGAAGTTTTGATATAATTTTGTTATTATGATCACGTGGTTTATTCACAAATTCATCACCATTATTTAGTTTCAAGATTTATTTGAGTATATATGTAGCGCCACTATTTCATTCATCTATTTTGGAATACTGTGATATTGATTGTTTCTTTTTAAATTGGCAGCTGTAGTTATTATTCACACATAAGCGCAGTGGAGGGTTACAAAGTTTCTTTTCGCAACACTTGATTACTTTTTATAATCTTTAGAGATATGGCCTGTAATGGCTCAAATGGTTCTTTTGCAAGAGCTTGCAGAACCACCGAGAGATCCCAATTTGGAAAATGCTTCACTGGGACTGGTCTTGACCTGGAAAGTGCCTTGAAAAATCTCATGATCAGAGTTTCTAAAGATAAGAATCTCTCCAGATAAACTCCTAATGCGGTCACTTGCACTTTAAGAGTGCTGACTGCAAGACCTTTGTCCGCACCTTTTTGCAAAAACTCCAATACTGAGACTATGTCTTTAACATCCCTATGTTCTGAATGACAGAAAGAAACACAGACTTTCCATACCTTGGTGTAAATAGCTCAAGTTACCTTTTTCCTACTGTTAAGTAACGTGTTATTAACTGTTCTGAAAAGCCTTTGCTTCTCAACAATTGCTCTTCAGATACCAGGCAGTGAGCTTTAACCTGGCTACATCTGGATGATGTACTGGCCCCTAAATCAACAAATCCTGACTGAGCGGAAGATGCCAACATGGTTTGATTGCCAACTGTAGAACCGTGGAAAACCAAGCTCCCTTTGGCCAAAATGGAGTAATCAAGATTACCGATACTCTCTTTTCGAATTTTCCTCAACACCAGTGGAATCAACTGGAAAGGAGGAAAAGCATACCCCAGGCGAAAATTCCACGGATGTGCCAGAGGGTCTATCCCCTGGGAGCCGTCGTCGCTCTGAAGGGAGAAAAATTGTGGGAGCTGCGTGTTTTGCCTTGAAGCAAACAGGTCTACTTGTGGAAGGCCCCAAGTTCTGGTGATCAATGCAAACACCTCTGCGTTCAGGCTCCACTCTGCTTCCTGAATCTTCTGTCAGCTCGGATAATCTGCTACTTTGTTTAATGTGCCCTTGAGATGGACTGTGGAAAGAGATAGTAAGTGGTTTCCCGCCCACTCCAAAATCTGACAGCAAGTGAAGAGCTCTGCTTCTTGTGCCTTCCTGTTTGTTAAGGTAGGCTACGGTAGTGGCATTGTCCGACAACATCTGGACATGGCAACCTAGGAGGTTTGGAGAGAAGACAGCTAATGCTAGGGCGACCGCTTTTAGTTCTCTCCAATTTGAGGATTTTTCGACCTCGGCCTGGGACCATGTTCCCTGTGCCAAATCCTCACCCATGTGGGCCCCCCATCCCTGCATACTGGCGTCTGTTGTGACCACTTTTTCGGTCAGAAAGGACCAAAGAAGACCTCTTTGTAGTACTACATGACTTTTCCACCACCAAAGTGAACGTTTGACTCTGGTGGGGATCTTTATCTTCGTATCTAGACTCTCTGTCCTGTGGTTCCATGTTCTCAGAAGGAACCTCTGGAGAGGCCTGAAATGCAGCCTTGCCCATTGGATGGCTGGCATAGAAGAGGTTAATTGTTCCCAAAGCCGACATAACCTTTCGAACTGAAATCTGCCAATACATTTGCAGTGTCGTTATTACCCTCTGAACCTTGATCTTTTTCTCTTCTGGGAGAAAAATCTTTTGTTCTACCAAATTTATCAAGTATCCCAGAAAAAGTACTTGCTGAGCTGGAATGAAATTCGATTTTTGAACATTCACTATCCACCCTAGCGACTCCAAATGACTGCAGGCTCTGTCTAGATCCCCCTGCAACTTTTCCCTGGATGGGGCAAAAAAGAGGTCGTCCAGATATGGGATTACCGCAATCCCCTGAAGTCAAAGAGGGGCGAGGGCTTCCACAATTATTTTCGTTAAAATATGCGGAGCTGACGGCAGACCGAAGGGAAGGGCCATGAACTGAAGATGTATGATCTCTTGGCCCATATTTACCGCAAACCTCAGGAATTTCTGGGACTGAGGTGCTACAGGAATATGAAGGTAAGTATCCCTCAGGTCGATTGATGCCATAAAGCATTCTTTGGTCAGCATATTCTTGACCGTGAAGATTGAGTCCATACAAAACTTTTTGTATAGGACTGACTTGTTTAATGGTTTCAGGTTGAGAATTAGACAGACGTTTCAGGATGGTTTTCTTGTCAGAAATATGTGTGAATAGAATCCATGACCCTGTTCCTTTGGAGATACTGGTATCACAACCCCCTGGTGCCTCAGATCCCTTAAAAGGTTCTTCATAGCCAGGGCCTTTGTTAGATGCCTTGGTAGGTTTGTCACAAAGTATCTTACTGGAGGGCGACCCGAAAACTCTTATGTAACCTTGGGACAGCATGTCCAAAATATATTGACTTTGTCATGCTGGCCCAAAGGGGAAGGAAACTTTGAAGCCTTCCCCCCACTGGAAAGTACAAGTCATTGCGTTTTACTGGAGGCCGCAGGAGGATGAAAAAGGACATTTCATTGTCCAATTTTTTCTTTTCTCCTGGGGTTTGGTACTTTGTTCTTGAGCACTTTAGGGAACGAAAAAAACGCTTAACTGGCTATATTTTCTTTTTGATAGGGAAAGACTTCTTTTTATCAGCTGTGCTATCTAGAACTGTATTTAAGTCAGGACCAAAAAGCATTTCCCCCAGGAACGGTATCCCACACAGCTTATTTTTAGATGCCGCGTCCCCCGGCCAAGTTTTCAACCACAGAGCCCTTCTGGCTGAGTTAGCTAGGGCTGCAGATCTTGCTGTCATTTTGATTGATTCTGCTGAGGCATCAGAAATAAAAGGCTACAGCGGCTGACAGGGTCGAGGAGGAATCCAAAATTTCTTGTTTTGGTGAGTCTGCCAAAATATGGGCCTTAAGTTGATTCAACCAAAACTCCATAGTCCTGGAGAAGACAGTAGTCGTCATTGCAGGTTTAAGATTTCTCATGATGGATTGCCAAGCCCTTTTAAGTAGCTGATCCATCCTCTTATCCATGGGATCTCTTAATACCCCCCAGGCACGGATTAAGTGACAGCAGGCCACACGCCAGACAGACACTCGCAAGATACATCGTTCCAAGGACATTTGGATATTTATCCTTTGGTCATTCAGCTGATATTCCAGGCTCCAGTGACTGTTTATCCCCTATACTGCTATAGGAATCACATTGGCATAGATTACAGGATATTGCAGACACCGTGCACATAAAAATCTGCCCAAAACTCACAATCTGACAGCCATGCAATACTAGAACGGACCTCATTATCTCCAGTGCCTGCCTATACATGGAATCATTACACTGGAATCAATATATATGTAAAAAAAACTTTTCGAACCCTCAGCCCCTGAGGAAGGTATCTGAACACTTCATACCGGAAACACGTCGGGCATTAGGGAATTTACACTGTATGATGGGTATAGTTTTTGTTTTGTTTTCCATGTGATACATATTGTGCATTCTTGTCATATGTAGATTTTATGTTTTTTATTCTATATTATTAAAAGATATTTTATTTATTATTGAGTGGGTGGTCTGTCAAAGTCCCATTTGAGGGGGTTACCTTCCTTGTTCCAATTTATGGGGATGGGACCACCATGCTCCGTGTGACGTGATGGGAGTCCCTCTTTTTTCTTAATGCCCCCATGTCCTCGAATGCCAAATCTGTTGATCTCGAGACTTGGGAGAAAGCGGCATCTAGTTTGGGACTTTTGTTCCAAACTGCTTCTGGGTCCTCATCAAAAGGAAAATGCCTTTTTAAGGCTTTAGGAAAGAAAGGTTTTCTCTATGGCTCTGTCCACTCTTTAATAGCCTCAGAAAAAACTGAGTGTACCGGGAAGTTGCGATTTTTTTGTTTGCCGAGCCCTGCATACATTTTGTCATGCAGAGATAACTCCTTTCTTTCCTCTTCCAGACCCAGTGTGGTGTAGATTGCTTTTAACAGGCCATCTACCTGCTCTAAAGACAACTTTTGAAGGTACATTTTCTCCTTCCTCCTCCCCTGATTCTTCTCTAGACTGGGAGGGGGAATGTCCCTCTTGGGTAAGAGATGCCTCAGTCTCCACCATCAGGACTAATAGTGAGCCCTATGATTACATAGTCACATCAAGTTCTTAACAGATGCAATCAAATCGGTGCAAGCGGAAGAACCATCGGTGAATACACATATGAGTATGCACCCCAAAATCAAAAAGGGGAGAAAAGACGCCTTTCTCTCAAATGAAATCAGGAGAAGGTAATAAAAGAACTAAATTATGGCCAGATAGGTATACAGATACTAAATAATAGTGGATGGGAGATACCACAAGAAAAGGATCCCCATATACTTGTTATTGTAAAAAAGGTGAATAGCAGACCTTACCTGGGCAGTTCACTGACAATGGTGCAAGAGCAAAGCTCATCCCAGTTATGTAGCAGAAGTGTACTGAGCTTACCTGAGTTAAATAGTCAATGTAGTGGGAGTGGAGGAGTGAGAGGGCGGCCAATTGTGCACAATAGATGTAATTAAACCCAGGAGAGGGGAGTAAAAATTTAATAGCGAGTGAGAGCGCCAACCACACACACAGGTACACAGCTGTGTGTGGATAATTGCAGCATCGACCAATCATGGTTCCCCGGCCAGCGCGGCGTCACAGCGCAAACAAGCGCGATGACGTCAGACATCGACGGAGGCCGCTGACATGGAGAGAGGGCAGCGCAACAGGGCAAGGATGAAAAAAGCCTAATGCGCAGGCGTGGGACCGAAGATTGGGCATATGCACGTGTGCGCTGCCAAAAAGGTTGCCTCCGTCTCCGTGAAAAAGAGAAGGAAACGGAGGCTCCCCCGTGTCAGGGAGTACCAATGAGCCATCCAACGAGGACAGTCAGGAACAGCAATCTAAGCCTAGCCAGCTCAAATGTGAATTAGAAAGGAAAAAATAAAAATAAAATTTCTAATGGAAAAAACAAAATGGAGTTATATACTTTTGGTGAGAGGTTTGCAAAGTACTCGGACTAGAAGGACATGGGATAGACATCTGTACAGCGTCATATTGATCATAATGAAAACAAAAATCTAGTAAACAAAAAGATGGGACAAATGCTATTTACATAGTGAGATAGACTCTCCTGACACAACAGTAGGATGGTAATATATACAGTATAAATTCTTTTAAACGCAAATAAAGTAAAGCAAATGCGACTCAATTCTCCCTTTTTTGATTTTGGGGTGCATACTCATATGTGTATTCACCAATGGTATATATACACACATATCCATTTTTCCTCCTTTTTTACCCTTTATCTTCCATGCCCTTGTTTGGCGGTTCTCGTGAGTCCTGACCTGCTGTCCTACCTGGTGACACCAGGATAAGCCCCATATACAGTCAAGGCTCCATTGTATATATTTTTACTTTTCAATCAATCTATATTACTCTGGACCCGTTTTGAATGGTATTCCTATGTAGTGGACTTATGGACGTGGGAACCCATCTCCCCACACCCCTGCTGTGTACTATTGTCATGATAGTGGAACGGATGTCTTGTGAGTACCCTTTGACCCAACACGAATGTTGATGCTTGAGGGCAAGGCTACAAACTGAAAGTGCTGCTGTTCTACTTTGAACCGCAGAAACCTTTGGTGAGCAGGAAATATAGGTACATGCAAATATGCATCCCTGATGTCGATAGATGCCAGAAATTCTCCTCCTTGTAGGATATAAACTACTGACCTGATCGACTCCATGTGAAAGGAGCGGATCTTCAGGAATGGATTTAGATTCTTTAGATCTAGAGTGGGTCTGACATCTCCATTCGGTTTTGGTACCGTAAAGAGGTTTGAATTAAACCCCAAACCTTGCTCTTCTGTGGGGATCTGTATGATCACCCCCTGAGCTAGTAATCGGTCTAATGCCTGAAACAGAGATTGCGAGGCTGAAAAAAGGTTCATCTACCGTTGTTTCCTCCGCAGAGGAGTAATCGGTTTGCCCTATTTCCTGATCACCTGAGGGTAACCCCTCATCCTCTACCCACTGTTCCCTTGATAAGGGGTCTGAGGTGGGGGAGGGGGATCTAACACGCTTCCTATCCTTTTGGAAAGCGGATGCGATTAAAGTCGCTCTTGCCAGACTTCTGAGTATTGAAGAAGTCTTCCCCCCACTCTGGCGCCTCTTCATAATGAGGCTTTAGTATTCTGCTTTGCAGATTTCTGGCCCCAGGTCTTCTTCTGTGCCTGGGCCTAACCCTGAGGCTTTCCTCTAGAGTCTGACGGTGGAGGCCTTCGCCACTGCCTAGAGGCGGATGCCCCTGGCGCAGGGTAAAGAGTCCATTTAAATTAAGGACGTTTATACTTTCTTTTCACTGGCAAAAGAGTACTCTTGCCACTAGAAATCGTTTGGATGTATTTGTCCAAATCCTCCCCAAATAGTCGATCCCCATGAAAAGGGGAACTAGCCAGAAGCCTTTTGCAAGTATTTTAACAGAAACTTCAATCTTTTATCAGGATCTTTAAGCATTTGTGCATTGTCTGCTGGACAAGTTAGATTATTATTCACACTGGAAATCGCAGCGTCAACTTCTGGTACCTTCCATCTTGTGGTGAATTTCTCCTCCATTGGGATAGAGTGCTGTGCATCTCTTTGGAGGGAGAAAATGTTTATCTGGGTGATCCCATTCAGTATAAATAAGCTTTTGTAATAAAGCATGTACAGGAAACGCAAGAAAAAAAGGCTGTGAAGGTTTTAAGGAACCTAAGAAGAAACAAAACTATCAGCTGATTCTGCTAGAGGTAGCTTGAAAGAGGCACGAACCATCTCTGTAAGAGATTGTACCAGCAATTTCTCGGATTGTGGGGCTGAAAAAGGTTCATCTACTGTTTCCTCCGCAGAGGAGTAATGAGTTTGCCTTTCTTCCTGATCACCTGAGGGTAAACCTCATCCTCTACCCACTGTTCCCTTGGTAAGGGGTCTAGGGTGGGGGAGGGGGATCTAACACGCTTCCTATCCTTTTGGATAGTGGATGCGATTAAAGTCACTAATTTTCCTTCCAGGCCCTGCAGGGTGGAGGAAAACGCATTTTCAGTCACGTATACAGGGACTGAAATGTGAGAAGCAGTTGCACCACCAATTGGTCCCAATGACTCACCCTGGCTTGCCATATCTGGTATCTCAAGCAAGAATGACAGTGTGGAGACACGACTGGAGTTCCCAGCTCCTAGGGGTGGAATTTTTTAATACCTCTGGGGTGTTGGGAACCATAGTGCTGAACACAAAAATAGAGGCACCAAGTAAATGCACAACTCCCTGAGCAAAATAGTTTAGCAAAAGACAATGCTAATAAAGTTCATCTTTAGTTGTTACAATGTTATTTCCTGTACTGGAAATGCCTGCATCCCTTACGTGCCCCCAGCGCTCGTGTCCTTGTGTGTCCGCTGCAGCTGTGAGCGTCTGTCTCTGTCCTCAGCGCCTGCCCCGTGTGCTCCTCATGTACTTACGTCCTGCACATGGCGCTGCACCTTAGCCACGCCCCCTCTGTCAATCAACGTCCCCCCTCTGTTTTTAATTAGCCCTAGTTCGCGCACGCGCGGGCGGCTGACACGCTCCTTGAGCGAGAGGGGAGGCAAGGGAGGGCTGGGCAGCGGGAAGTTTTAAAAAACCTTCTGTGGGGAATAGAAATAAATTCCAAATGAATAAAGACGCTGCTGCCGCCGCACCCCCCGTGGGGGGAATGCAAGCTACAGTTGTACCTCCCTCCCCCAGGGGGAAAATGTTCAGGATGAGGAATCCCCCCTGGCTTTTGAGACCACACACACGTGCCGTTTAGCTGGGACTTCTGAGCTGACTGAGAAGCAACGTACTAAGGTATGCATTTACTCCCTCTAGTAGAGACTTTAGGCATGACATTTTACTTATGCAAGAAAAAAAAAGCACAGGTAGACTTTTTACAGTTCCTAGGCTTCTTCCCTTACTTTTTCCTAGCTACAGGATACTGCTGTAACAGACAGATCCAAACTTCACCCATCACAGCAGGCTGCGTTAGCAAACCTTCAAGGATTGGGTCCCTATTATAGGGGGTCCACTGCCTTGGATCTGTATAGCACCCCTCAGGAAAACTTTAGGTAATGTAGCATTACCAAAAAAGTCCTGGGTCCTGGGGTCCAGCCCTACAAAGAGAGATGTTACAGGCAAAACCTTGTTCTTCTATGCAAGGCCCGGGTACCATCCACCTTGGCCTTAGTGGCACTTTGGATGGATCCGGTCAATGGAGGCTGTTTAAATCCAGCATGGGATCCCTCCAGCTTGGAGTTCTTCAGAGCACATCTTCACTTGGGACCAACCTTAGACACTGGCGAAAAAACTGAGTACTCCTGGAAGGAGGTGGGGTTATATAGGGAGTGAACTTCTTGTATTGGGTATACCAGTGTCCATCACCTGAAGGTGCCTATATACCCACTAAGTTAATAACTAAGGCTCTGTGTCCCATGATGTACGATAAAGAAAAAAGAAAGGTTGCTCTACATTAAGATGGCCCTAGGCTATAAGAAGATTGGCAACACCCTGAAACTGAGCTGCAGCACGGTGGCCAAGGCCATACAGAGGTTTAACAAGACAGGTTCCACTCAGAACAGGCCTCGCCTTGGCCGACCAAAGTAGTGCACATGCTCAGCGTCATATCCAGAGGTTGTCTTTGGGAAATAGACATACCAGTGCTGCCAGCATTGCTGCAGAGGTTGAATACGCCGCACACTGCATCAAATTGGTCTGCATGGCTGTCATCCCAGAAGGAAACCTCTTCTAAAGATGATGCACAAGAAAGCCTGCAAACAGTTTGCTGAAGACAAGCAGACTAAGAACATGGATTACTGGAACGATGTTCTGTGGTCTGATGAGACCAAGATAAACTTATTTGGTTCAGATGGTGTCAAGCGTGTGTGGCGGCAACCAGGTTAGAAGTACAAAGACAAGTGTGTCTTGCCTACAGTCAAGCATGGTGGTGGAAGTGTCATGGTCTGGGGCTGCATGAGTGCTTCCGACACTGGGGAGCTACAGTTCATTGAGGGAACCATGAATGCCAACATGTACTGTGACATTCTGAAGCAGAGCATGATCCCCCTCCCTTCAGAGACTGGGCCGCAGGGCAGTATTCCAACATGATAACGACCCCAAACACACCTCCAAGACAACCACTGCCTTGCTAAAGAAGCTGATGGACTGGCCAAGCATGTCTCCAGACCTAAACCCTATTAAGCATCTGTGGGGCATCCTCAAACAGAAGGTGGAGGAGCGCAAGGTCTCTAACATCCACCAGCTTCATGATGTCATCATGGAGAAGTGGCAGAGGACTCCAGTGGCAACCTGTGAAGCTCTGATGAACTCCATGCCCAAGAGGGTTAAGGCAGTGCTGGAAAATAATGGTGGTCACACAAAATATTGACACTTTGGGCCCAATTTGGACATTTTCACTTAGGGGTGTACTCACTTTTGTTGCCAGCGGTTTAGACAATAATGACTGTGTGTTAATTTGAGGGCACAGCAAATTTATACTGTTGTACAAACTGTACACTCACTACTTTACATCGGTGTTGTCACATGAAAAGATATACTAAAGCACAAGGTAATAAAGCTCTTGCTGCACCACTTACTGTTAAAAAAAGCCCTATATTTATTAATGTATATGCAGCCTGACTGCATTACACTAATAAATCAGGAGTGTTCAGTTGGACCTTAATAAAAGTGTAGGTGTGACAGCAGCATAGTTCAACTGGAAATGAGCATCTGCTTTAATACATTACCATCTGTCAGTTGCAAATACTGTCTGTATGTCTTCCACCAGACTGGTTTGTTCATTTCTGCCTCAGCTACTCTTTTATACCGTTTAAAGCTGCGATATTTCTTGAGAGATTCCAGGTCTTTACCTTCAAACTGCTCATTAGGAAGAGGACCCAGAGGAGCAGCTCGGCGGCAAAGAGCAGCTGTGAACACAAGAATACAAGAATCAATATATAACAGAAACAGACAATACATACTATCAAATATTTCTTTCCCTAGAACAGGCATCTCACTCCTAGCACGTCATAGCCTTCTCTTCTTTTCAGGGTCTAATTATTCTCTTTGCTGGCCCAGCTATTCTGTACTTCACTTCCCTAACTTTTTATGCACGTTGCTTCTCAGGGAGGAGCAAAGGGAATGTTACAGAATGAGAAAGCTGGGGCTGCTGACATCACATCTAAGATGGAGGCAACCAGCAGCAGTCTAAGGCATTTCTCATGTCTGTTATTTAACCATAAAATCTTCCCTTATATAATGTAAAAATACATTATTCTTTTTCTATGAGAGCTGCTTTTGCACACGTTAAAGCAATCCATTCTGGGCCTTAAAGTGGTTGTAAACCCTTACAATCCACTTTTTACTACAGGTAAGCCTATAATAAGGCTTACCTGTAGCTACCCCGGATATCTTCTAAACCTGCACCCTTTAGGAGATATCCCCTGTATCAGCATGTGCCAACGTCATCAGCACATGCGCACTGAAGCAATGGCTTGTTCGTGTCGTTGCTTCAGCATGCACGGGAATGACGTCATCGTGGCTCTGGCCGATCACAGCGCCGGAGCCCGCAATACCCGGAAGAAACTCCGGGAGCGATGTCGCCAGCCGGAGCAGTGTACGGGGACTGCTGCGGGGGTCCCCGTACACGAAGGTATTTCAAAATGAGCTAGTATGCTATGCTATGCCTCTGTCTTGCAGGTATTTTTTTTTGTGGGTTTACAACCAACCACTTTAACCACTTCAGCCCCGGAGGATTTGGCTGCTCAATGACTGGAGCACTTTTTACAATTTAGCACTGCGCTGCTTTTGCTGGTAATTGCACCGTCACACAATGCTGTACCCAAATTTGAAGCTCTTTTTTCCCCCACAAATAGAGATTTCTTTTGATGGTATTTGATTATCTCTGCGGTTTTTATTTTTTGCGATATAAATGACTGAAAATTAAAAAAAAAAAAAAAAATTAAAAAAATAGGATTTTTATAACAGCTTACCTGTAAAATCCTTTTCTTGGAGTACAGCATGGGACACAGAGCACCATAGTAATCACTATGTGGGTATATAGGCACCTTCAGGTGATGGACACTGGTATACTCAATACAGGAAGTTCAGTCCCTATATAACCCCTCCTCCTACCAGGAGTATCTCAGTTTTTGTAGCAAAGCAATATACCTAAAGCCCAAAAGAGAGGAGGGACCTCTGTGTCCCATGATGTACTCCAAAAAAAGGATTTTACAGGACTTGAGGACCTATACTGCTGCCTGCAGCACACTGCACCCAAAGGCGATATCCTCATGCCTTCTTACATCCACCTGATAAAACTTGGTGAATGTATGTACTGAAGACCAGGTTGCGGCCTTACAGATCTGAGCCATGGAGGCCTGGTGATGCACTGCCCAAGAAGCACTAACCGCCCTGTTAGAGTGCGCTTTGACTTGAAAAGGTGGAATCTTACCCCTTAAATCAGAAGTCTAAATTATAACCTGCCAAATCCACTTAGCGACAGTGGATTTCGACGCTGCCTGTCCTTTCTTAGGACCCTCTGGCAGAACAAATAAGACATCAGTTTTCCGAATCTGAGCAGTCCTCTTTAACCACTTCAATACCATGCACCTTCCTGCCCAGGACAATTTTCAGCGCTGTCGCACTTGCACGGTCATGCAACACTGTAACACAAACTAAATTTTTATCATTTTCTTCCCACAAATAGAGCTTTCTTTTGGTGGTATTTGATCACCTCTGGGGTTTTTATTTTTTGCTAAACAAACTAAAAAATACCAAAATTTTTGAAAAAAAAAAAAAAAAAAAAAAAAAAGATCTTCTCAGTTTCTGTCATAAAATTTTGTTTTCCCCTTCACCGACAGGCACTAATGAGACGGCACTGATAAGGTGGCACTGATATGTAGAATTGATGGGCACTGATAGGCGGCACTGATATGCAGCACTGATGCGCACCAATAGGCGACACCGATATGCAGCACTGATGGGCACTGACAGGCGGGAATGATGGGCAGCACTGATGATGAGGTATTGATGTGTTACTGACAGGTGTTACTGCTGGGCACTGATTGGCACTGTGGTGGGCACTGGCAGTCTTTTATTATGGGGACACTGCTGGGCATGTGATTAGCACATCTGAGGGGGCTGTGCTGATAATCAATATGCTGATTATCAGCAAAGACCCCCCCTCTGACAGGGAGAGCCGCCGATCGGCTCTCCCTGTCAGCGCAAACCGAGGAATGCCGTTTACCGACTTTGGTCACAGCTGATCATGTGGTAAAAAGCTTTTGACAGAGGCTTCTTATCACGATCGGAGTTGCGGCATGTCAGACTGACACACCGCGATCGCCGCGCTGCGCTCCCCCACGTGCACTCGCCGGCATGTTATCCTGCTGGATGTCATATGACGCCCAGTCAGGATAACAGAAACACTTCATGGACGACAATATGCTATTGATCGGGCAGGAAGTGGTTAAATAGACTTTGACCACTGCAGCCTCAGATGCCTCTTTCACTCAGGCCCCTTTCACACTTATACGACTTGATCCACGATTTTGTACTGCAAAAATCGTATAACAAGTCATTCTCCATGATTTTCAATGACTACCATTCATATTGGCATGACTTTAAGTCGTGCCGACTTGAAAGTAGTCCCTGCACTACTTTGGTCCAACTTGTATGCGAGTTGTACTCCATAGACCTCAATGTTAAACCCTCAAGTAGTATGCAAATCGTACCTGAATAATATAGACACGATTTCAGTACGACTTTGTAAGCACAAGCCTCACACCATGTACAGTACCTGACCGCGAGATTGTGTTTCTCGGCGACAGGGTACTGTGCATGTCGCGCTGGCTCGATGATCGGGAAAGGAAAACTTTTTTTCCTTTCGCGATGAGCGACAGGCAGTGCTGACAGCTGTCTGGTATGAATCATGAGGGGGAACGCTGCGCCAAGTTTTAAATGAAAAAAAAAAAAAACAGCGTGGGTTCCCCCCCAGGGGCATACCAGGCCCTTAGGTCTGGTATGGATTGTACGGGGAACGCCCTACGCCGAAAAATCGGCGTGGGGGTCCCCCCAAAATCCATACCAGACCCTTATCCGAGCACGCAGCCCGGCCAGGAATGGGGGTGGGGACGAGCGAGCGCCCTCCCCCTCCTGAACCGTACCAGGCCGCATGCCCTCAACATGGGGAGGTGGGTGCTTTGGGGCAGGGGGGCACCCTGCGGCCCCCCCCACTCCAAAGCACCTTGTCCCCATGTTGATGAGGACAAGGGCCTCATCCCAACAACCCTGGCCGTTGGTTGTCGGGGTCTGCGGGCGGGGGGCTTAATAAGGGGGCCCTCAGATCCCAGCCCCCCCACCCTTTGTGAATGAGTATGGGGTACATAGTACCCCTACCCATTCACCTAGGGAAAAAAGTGTCAATGAAAAAACACAGTACACAGGTTTTTAAAGTAATTTATTAGGCAGCTCCGGGGTCTTCTTCCGACTTCGGGGGTCTCTCCGGCGTCTCCTCCCGGTGTCCTGATCTTCTGTAGCTCTTTTGCTAGCGATGGCCTGGACTTCTGCCTTCTTGTTTTCTTCCCTCTTCTCTTCTTCTGATGTTGACACGACGCTCTCTCCAGCTGGAATGCTCTCTGAGCGCTCCGATGTGACTTATATAGACGGTGACCCCGCCCCCTTATGCCGTCACAGTCCCGGGGCATGCTGGGACTGTGCCGTCATAAGGAGGCGTGGTCATCGGTTGATGTTGACCACGCCCCCTTATGACGGCACAGTCCCAGCATGCCCCCCGGGACTGTGACGGCATAAGGGGCAGGGTCACGGCCTATATAAGTCACATCGGAGCGCTCAGAGAGCATTCCAGCCGGAGAGAGAGACGTGTCAACATTGGAAGAAGGGAAGAAGAGAAGGAGGGAAGAAGAGAAGAGGGAAGAAGACAAGGCAGAAGGCAGAAGTCCGGGCCACCGCTAGCAAAAGAGCTGCAGAAGAGAGCCGGAAGAAGATCAGGACACCGGGAGGAGACGCCGGAGAGACCCCCGAAGTCGGAAGAAGACCCCTGAAGTCGGAAGAAGACCCCGGAGAATACCCCATACTCATTTACAAAGGGTGGGGGGCGCCCACCCCCCATGTTGAGGGCATGCGGCCTGGTACAGTTCAGGAGGGGGGGGCGCTTGCTCGTCCCCACCCCCATTCCTGACTGGCCGGGCTGCGTGCTTGGATAAGGGTCTGGTATGGATTTTTCGGCGTGGGGGGGGGGTGGGTGGTTTCCCCATACGATCCATACCAGACCTAGGGGCCTGGTATGCCCCAGGGGGGGAACCCACGCCGTTTTTTTCATTTAAAACTTGGCGCAGCGTTCCCCCTCATGATTCATACCAACTACTCTATGTTTTCATTTGTTAATGCCAAAGTTGTGGCAAAGTCGTACAATGTAGTACTGCTCCCAAATCGCGGTAAAATCACAGCAAAATAGCCGCCGCAAAATTGCGGTAAAATCACGCGACTTTGAAGTCGTATAAGTGTGAAAGGGGCCTTAGGGGAAAAAAAAACAAATAAAAAATAAAACTTACAGCCCCTGGTATTTCTGGGCAGTTTCCCATCCAAGTACTAACCAGACTTGATCCCAGATTAGACGCCACAGTAGCTTAGATACCCCTGAAGCCATTGGTCCAACGGGAGATGTGAATAGTGCCAGATCACTGGACCTGAAGGCAGAGGCGTATCTAGTGAAAATGGCGCCTATGGCAAGCACTGTCAAAACATTTAAAAACCCATCTTTCAGATAACCTTAAAAAAAAAAAAAAAAAAAACAGCTAACAAAACTACATCACCACCCATAAATGCGGCGTTACCAGCACCCAAAAATGCAGTAACATCAGCACCCATAAATGTGGCCTCACCAGCACCCAAAACTGCAGTAACATTAGCACCCATAAATGCAGCCTTACCAGCACCCATAAATGCAGTAACATCAGCACCCATAAATGCAGTAACATCAGCACCCATAAATGCAGTAACATCAGTACCCAAAAATGCAGTAACATTAGCACCCAAAAATGCAGTAACATCAGCACCTAAAAATGCAGTAACATCAGCACCCATAAATTTGGCCTCACCAGCACCCAAAAGTGTAGTAACATCAGCACCTAAAAATGCGGCCTTGCCAGCACCCAAAAATGCAGTAACATCAGCACCCATAAATGCGGCCTCACCAGCACCCAAAAATGCAGTAACATCAGCACCCATAAATGCGGCCTCACCAGCACCCATAAATGCAGTAACATCAGCACCCATAAATGCGGCCTCACCAGCACCCAAAAATAAAGTAACATCAGCACCCATAAATGCGGCCTTACCAGCACCCATAAATACAGTAACAACAACACCCATAAATTCAGTAACATCAGCACCCATAAATGCTGCGCCAGTGCCTCTGACACTGTACAGAGGTAGAGAGGGAGTAGGATCACCAGTGGCCGGGTGCCCTAGGCTGCCTAGTGGTAGCGCCGGCCCTGTCTGCTTGGCACACACACAGAATCGCACATGATGACTTTAAGACCCCTTTCACACTGGAGGCGTTTTTCAGGCGCTACAGCACTAAAAATAGCGCCTGCATAGCGCTTGAAAAAAGCCTCAGCTGCAAACCCAGTGTGAAAGCCAGAGTGCTTTCACACTGGGGCGCTGCGCTGGCAGGACGTCACAAAAAGTCCTGCCAGCAGTTTCTTTGCAGCGCTGTAGGAGCGGTGAATACACCGCTCCTCCACAGCTCCTGCCCATTGAAATGAATGGGGCAGCGCTGTCATACTGTCGGCAAAGCACTGCTGCAGTGGTCTTTTGCGGGCGGATTTAACCTCTTTTCGACCGCTAGTGGGGGGTTAAAACCGCCCCGCTAACGGGGGAATAGTGCCGCTAAAGCGATGGTAAAGCGGCGCTAAAAATAGTGACGCTTTACCGCTAAGGCCCGGGGCAGGCTCAGTGTGAAAGGGGTCCAAGTCATCATCATGTGCGATTGTGTGCATGTGCCAGGCCCAAGCAGAAGCAAGCAGCCAATCAAATATAGTGCTCAATATGGATTAAATAAATATGCTTAGCCATTGATATCATAAATAAAGTGTAACAAAGTGATTTGTGCAACAGCAGGTACTACTACTTTATTTCACTTTATTTATGAGATCTATGGCTAAGCATATTTATTTAATCCAAATAACTTGAGCACTATATTTGGTTGCTTGCTTTGCAGTTGGCACTGGTTACAAGTTACTGGTACACTGTACAAATGCTGCATGCACATGATGATGATCAAGATTGTGGTGACAATTACTGTCTGTACTAGTTCCTGCTGCTGCCTGGGGAGGTTCCAATTATCTTTCTTCTCTCTAGTGACGTCTCTCTCTCCTCCTGGTCTCCAGCCTCCATCCAGGTTCCCCTCACCGGCGTCACCGACAACGTCACGGCACGTCACACAGACCCGGGAGACCCCTGAGATAAGAAGATGAAGCAGACAGCAGTTGCGCAGATGAGGGTAGGCGGAGCTTTAGGCTCCGCCAGTTACCCTATGGCTACAGGCGGTCACTCTGGCCAGAGCCAACTCATCGGCCATCATGGGGCGCCTGTCGCTTTCCTCCTCACTAGCTAATTAAGTGCTGTGCCGGCGCCGCGCTCCAGCAGGCCAGCCGTGGCGCTGGGGACTAAATTGTGCGGGAGGTTGCCGCAAGAGGACGGGTGGGATTTTTCTTTTGTGTGCGAGGGATTTTTTTGCCGCCGCCCCACAATAGCGCCCATGGCACTTGCCATGCCTGCCATACCCTAGATACGCCTCTGCCTGAAGGGCGGTGTACCTGCCTCCCCTGGCCGCCTCTCCCTTCTGGAGTCATTTAGCTAGTCTAACAGGTACATAATAAAGTGACTATATTAGACAAAAACTGATACGTATCTCCACAAGGATGCAGGCCTAGACAACATAGGCCCACCGCTATACAACACCGTAGGTATGTAAGTATGCAGGTACCCAGGTATGCTGTTACGTAGGCACCTAGGAATGCAAACATGCAAGTATATAAGTATTCTTGCTGTTCATGCATTTACGTATGCAGTACAATGCAAAAAAAAAAATCTATCTATACAGTTTATAGTAAATAAGCACATATTTATACATGTGCTTATAGAATATGCATTCATGCACACATTTGCTCATGCAAAGGTATTTATGCTAGTAAGCAAGCATGTGTTTAGTCAACATTTATGCAAACATGCTTATGCAAGTAAGCATGTGTTTATGCAAAACATGCGTTTATGCATCATGTGTCCATGTATATGTATGCAAAATGTGTCTCATGTAGACATGTGTCCATGCGCCTTACACAAAGACGAGTATATGCGACACGTGTCATGTGCCTTACGCAGACACGAGTCTATGAGACATGTGTCATGTGCCTTATGCAGACATGAGTCTTTGCAACATCTATCATGTGCCTATGCAGACATGAGTCTATGCGACATGTGTCTCATGCAGACATTAGTCTATGCGTAAGCAGCATGTGTCCTTTACACAGACATGAGTCTTATGCAGACATGTTTTTAGCAACCATGTGCTTGCAAACAAGCTTTTAGCAAGCATGAGTTTTAGCAACATAAGCTTTTACCCCAGTTTTCAAGTATGCACCTGCTCAACTGCACTGCAGGTCCCATACTAGTGTTGTGTGAAATGCACATTATTCTGGAGACACACCACTTTGAAGTGCACTGCTAGGGATGTATTGACTTACAGTTGCACAGGTCCCCCGAATTAAGCAGTAAGTATGCAGTATATAATCATGACTTGTCTGGCCACACAGTTCTCCCCTAGTAAGTACTCACACTTCAATAGTATCCATGGGCTGCTGTTATGTCTCAAGAGGTCCAGCTAAATCTGCCAAGCACATGGCCAATATGGCCACCCCTCCACTTCCTGCCTATATAGAAATAGGCCCCTGCACCCTCTAGTGAGCAGAAGAGAAATGGCAGTCTATACTCATAAGAAGTACACAGAGCATGTTTCAAACAGCACACTGCCCCTAGGGGCTACTGAGAAGACCAGACAGTCAGATAAACTGCAGAGAAACTGCAAACACATGCAGACTTACCATTCCTGCTGCAGGACTCTGAACATAACAGGAGTCCAATCTTCACCCATCATGGCGAGCTTTGTCATAAAAGACCTTCAGGGACTGGGTCCCCCTTAATGTGGGGTTCAGTCCCCTGGACCTGTATGGCACCATGCAGGAAAGCACCTTGGTCAGAACAAACACTGCACAGGGCTCCATTACGCAGGGTCCAGTGCCTTAAGGCTACATTGCAAAACCTCGAGGAATCTTCTTCTCCTACCAACGAGGCTCGGGTACCATCCATTTTGGCTGACAGCTCTTTCGAATGGATCCGAATGAAGTCCATGATTCTAAATAGAACCATCCAGACCTCCAAGAGCACATGTATCACATCAGTAACCACCACCTTACAGACACTGGCAAAAAACTGAAGTGCCTCCTGCTTAGGAGGGGTTATATAGTGGAGGACTTCGTGTTTTATTGTTCTGATTGATCTACCAGTGTCCACTCACCTATAGGTGGCGTATAACCCAAGTTATTATAATAACCGGCTCTGTGTCCTGTGATGTACGATAAAGAAATAAAAGATGAAGTAGCACCTGTAACGATATCAAGTACGGGACATGACAAGCTGTAGCTAGCTGCCATCTTGTGTGGAAGTAACCATGACAGTTTTGCTAACCATGTAACCTCACAGAGAACTCTGAACTCCGTCTTCCCCACCTTAGGAATTCAAAGCTTTTTAGGTTCAACAGAAAAGGTTATCTCAACAGAGAAAACAGAGCAGGCTAAGTCAGTAGGAAAACATTTGTTGTAAGGGCAGTGTTCAGGCCTGTCGTAAAACTGTCACCCTCCCCATTCAGAGCCCTAAAAGACCTCGGTCGTAAAGTCTCTGAATACACCTCCCTAGAATAAGTATGAAATTTCAGCATGTTTCATAACTTCTGACTTAGTAATAGCACATACATAATCTGGACATATTTAGCTTCCTCAGATAATATGGAACGTTTCAAGTCCAGACACCCCTATGTCAGGTCATATGGGAAACCCCTGGGACCACTTATTCCTCCAAAGCAGGCTATACGTTATAGATATGGCATGTTTAGACTTGTTTTGAAGGAAATCTCAAGTTGAATAATAATATGGATATTTGGAGTCTGTCAACACTACAGATGCAGATATATGAATATGTATTAAAGAAATCTACCTGGGACATGGTCATGAGTGTAGACACCTCCCAGCAACCAACCCCTAAAACCAGCTGGCCAGATGATTGGTTACTGGTCGCTGTCAACACCCCCTTTGATTTGACAGAAAAGAGGAGATGCCAAGACAATGGTCAGTTCTCCTTTTACCATCCAAGAAGAAACATCTGCCAAGTCGAGAACCGATTACCTAGCTCATCGATTGAACTCTGATCAACCCTCGGACATTAATTGCAAGTATCCTTCCTTCCCAATTCTACCTTATTGCTTTGTGGCTGTATATTGTCTTTATTTTTTGAAACATCTTTTTTCTGTACGTATTTTATTTGCATCAACCTTGACCTTTTCATAATAAACCCTTATGTTGAAAAGTGTTAACCTTGTCTCTAAAGCTCTTAATGCAAGCTATAAACGAACCTGCCTCTTGAAGGGCGCTACTGTTGTAGAGTAAGACTCTGAGCAGACCTGTCTGTAGTGGCAGTGTGTGTGGCAGACGCTTATTCTAAAATTATAATTGGTATTGCAAAATTACGAGTCTCCCCCGGCTCGGTCTTGTAAACGGGGGTGGTGGCAGTTAAAGGGTTAATTGTGTAATTAGCCCAGTGACAATCACTCTCAGGCTGCTCACACCTAGATTGTGGTCCTGCAAGCTGGAAAATCTTTGTGCTGGGCGCAGCTGAGAGTGGCATTGTTACGTAAGTGACAGCGTGGTGTGAGGTTGGCCGGTCCTTTGTCGCGAGTTAGCGAGGAGGGCAGGGATCTGACACCCGCGTTCGTCACATATTGGCTGGCAGCGTAGCGGGATAGTTTCGCATTAAGAGCATTCAGTGCATTGTTAGGAATTAGCTCTGCACTGAAGGATTGTAACCTTTGTGGAAACAGTCCTTAGAGACAAGCTGGTGCATATTTTTTGATTTTGATTTTTTCAAGAGAGACATACAGCAACAACTCTTTCCTACACCTTCTTCCTATCTCTTCTTTCTGTTCTATCTCTTCTGCTTGCAAAATGTCTGGGTTATCAGCATATAAAAAGATGAGCAAGAATGAACTGACTGTTGAGTGCACAGAAAGAGGAATTGACGTTGGTGGCAAAAATCGTGAAGGCTTGATACATGCCTTACAGGAGTTTGATATCCGTGCACACCAGAACCTGGGGGAAACTGGACCAGAAAGGGTTTCCACTACTCCAGAGCCCAGTGGTTCAGAGGCGGCCTCACCAGATGGGCAAGCAGAGACTGACACTGGAATACCACGGATTGTTACCTCCAAGCCACCACAAGAGCAGGCTAGCATCAGATTGCCTGAAACCATCATAGACTCTCTTCAAATGCAAGAAACTCTACAAAACCTCAGGGAGACGGATCCTGTGGTGTACCTGCAGTTTCTGGAACGCCAGGCTGAGCGAGAAGAGCGCAGGGCTGAGCGAGAGGCGGCAGAACGCCAGGCTGAGAGGGAGGCTGATCGTCGGCACGAATTGGAGATGGCTAGGCTCCAGCAGCAGCGACAGGCTCAGAACCTCGGATCCCTAGAGCACAGGGATGCCTCTCTGCCAGTGATCCCAGCAGCCAAATTTCCAGTTATGGAAAAGGACAGTGACATTGACGTGTATCTACTGTCGTTTGAAAAAACTTGCCGTCAGTACCATCTGCCCCCAGCACAATGGGCCCGGTACCTGACACCAGGGCTACGAGGCAAGGCCCTGGATGCTTATGTCGAACTGTCAGAAGAACAGTGCGACGATTATGCGGCCCTAAAAGCTGCAATCATCCAAAAGTTTCAGCTAACCCCGGAAGTGTACCGGAAGCGTTTTAGGTCCTTGCAAAAGGGGCCTGGGGACTCATACATGGATGTGGTAGGTCGCTTACGCACCACATTCCGGCAGTGGACTAAAGGCTTGGAAGCCAATTCTTTTGAATCCCTGGAAGATCTTATGATTGCAGATCAACTTTTGCACATCTGTCCTACAGACGTCAGACAGTTTGTGCTGGAGCGAAAGCCAGCCTCTGCCAAAGCAGCAGCAGAACTGGCAGATACCTATATCCACTCTCGGGTATCTGACCATCGCAAGGCTCCTCTGACTGGCTGGAAAGGAGGGAAATCGCACATGGCAACCCCTCCTCTGCCTACCAAACAAGTTCCTCAGCAGCCGGAACCTGCAACTCCTGGAGCCAAGGCCTTCCTAACTGACAAACGCAAATGCTACAACTGTGGGGGAGCCGGACATCTCAGGGCGCAGTGCCCTGAGCAGAAGAAGACGACATCACCTGGCCATCCGGCTAGCAACCCTTCCGCTGTGCTGCTCGTCAGTGGGAAACCTCCCGGAACCAATGCCAACTTGCAGCCAGTCATCGTAGGCCACCGGACTGTAACAGGCTTTCGTGACACCGGAGCCGAAGTCACATTGGTCAGACCAGAGGTTATAGAAGAAACAGACATCATCCCAGAGAAGTTCCTTACCCTCACCGGAGTTGGGGGGGACCCGTTCCTGTGTACCCCGTGCCTATGTTTTTATTGATTGGGGTGCCGGAAGTGGGATGAGAGAGGTGGGTGTCTCGGAGGAGATCCCCACTGCGGTGTTGTTGGGTTCTGATTTAGGTACCCTTGTTTCATACTATGCCCCTGCTAAAAGCACCCCAGATGCTCCCACGGATCTCTCTGGACCTCCCAAGGTACTGTTTACAGATGTTGGGGTAATATCTGGGCAACCTGTAGATGGACAGAGGGAGGGGGAGGGTGGAGTGGAAGTGCAAGGTCCTCCTTCTTCAGAGACAGGAGAGAAGGCCCCCTTGCTAGTGAAGGTAACTGATGTATGTTCCAATGATGCTGAACTGATAAAGGTTAAATGTGATGATGATGATGATGATGATAATGATGATGATGCCTTGCCAGTATTGGTGGTCACTCGCAGTGCTGCAAAGGCAGCCGAGGTGCAGGCCCTGGTCGCAGAACAGCAGGAGGAGGTCTCTGGGCCCTCTCCCTGTTCTGACCCAGTGGACTCCACCTCTGTTGAGCCTCAGCAGCTGTCCATGTTTGCCACAGGACTGCTGGCTGGGACCTGTCGTTCCGCCTTTGAAACAGCACTGCAGACAGACCAAACACTAGCACAGCTCAGGAGTCTAGCTGATCGCCCCCCTGCAGAGAATGACAAACAAAAGGTCTATTGGGACAAAGGTAAACTGTACAGAGAAAATATGCCTGCAGAGGGGAATGAGGCTGACCTAGGTAGCAGGCAGCTGGTTGTACCCAGTCAATTTAGGGGACAGCTGCTAAAAGTGGCTCATGAGATTCCCCTCGCAGGGCACTTGGGGATCACTAAGACCCGAGGGCGGTTGATACATAACTTTTATTGGCCTACAATGCTCGCTGACATAGCTGACTACTGTCGGTCCTGTGTTACCTGCCAGCGAGTTGGCAAGGCAGGGGATGTACACAGGGCTCCGCTAAAACCTTTGCCTGTGATTGACGAACCTTTTAAGAGGGTGGCAGTGGATATCATTGGGCCTTTGGCCATCCCTAGCAGTTCAGGCAAACGTTTTATCCTTACAGTTGTCGACTATGCCACGCGTTATCCAGAGGCGGTGGCTCTCTCCTGCGTCCGGGCAGACAAGGTCGCTGATGCTCTGCTGGGAATCTTCACAAGAGTGGGATTCCCGGCTGAGCTCATCAGCGATCAAGGCCCTCAGTTTGTGTCCGACTTGATGCAGGCTCTCTGTCGGAAAATACAGATGACGCATATCATGGCCAGTCCTTATCACCCACAAACGAACGGTTTGTGCGAGCGTTTCAATGGAACCTTGAAACAAATGTTGTGCACCTTTGTGCACTCCCAGGGTAAGGACTGGGAACGATATCTGCCTCATCTGCTGTTTGCTTACAGAGAGGTGCCTCAGGAGTCCACAGGCTTTTCGCCATTTGAACTTTTGTACGGACGGAGGGTAAGAGGACCCCTGGACCTAATCCGTGAGAACTGGGAGGGCAAGATTGCCGACTCAAAGGTCTCTGTTGTGGATTATGTCCTAAAATTCAGAGATAAAATGGAGACGCTGGTGGAAATTGTGCGGGAGAACATGACCCAGGCCCAGACTAGGCAGAAAGAGTGGTATGACCGTAATGCTAGGGAGCGGACCTATGACATTGGTCAGAAGGTGTATGTTCTGCTTCCCCTGCGGCAGAACAAACTCCAAGCAGCATGGGAAGGCCCGTACACCATCACCCAGCGTCTGAATGATGTCACCTACTTGGTCAGGTTGGGAGAAGGGCGTAGACGGCAGAAGGCCATTCATGTTAACATGATCAAAGCCCATCATGAGCGCACGGCCTATGTCATGCCGGTCTGCAGCAGGCCAGAGCCCGAGGAGGCTGATCCACTTCTGGACCTGCTAGCAGACACCAGGGAGGTAGACTCAGAACTCCTGATAAACTCCAATCTTACCCCCACCCAGGTACCTGGACTGAAGCGAGTGCTGGCAGTACATGGTAGCAGGTTTACGGGAAAACCTGGGAGGACACACCTCGCTGTCCACCAGGTGGACACCGGGGCACATCCCCCCATTAAACAGTCGGCCTATCGCGTCTCCCTGGAGGTGCTGGCCGACATGAAAAGGGAGGTGGAGGAAATGCTGCAGCTTGGGGTGATTCAGAAGTCCCACAGTGCCTGGGCGTCCCCAGTAGTCTTGGTCCCCAAAAAGGACCAGACGACCAGGTTCTGTGTGGACTACCGGAAGCTGAATGCCATCACTACTGCAGATGCCTACCCCATGCCCCGGATTGATGAGTTGTTAGATAGGCTGGCGGCCGCCCGTTATATAACAATCATGGATCTGAGCAGGGGGTACTGGCAAATTCCTCTAGCCCCTGAGGCTCGGGAAAAGTCGGCCTTCATCACCCCATTCGGATTGTTCGAGTTTACCGTCATGCCGTTTGGGATGAAGAATGCCCCAGCCACCTTCCAGAGAGTCATGAATGACTTACTGGAGGGGCTGGAAACCTTTGCCGTAGCCTACCCGGATGACATCGCCGTGTTCAGCCCTACCTGGGAAGAACACCTGGTGCACCTGTTACAGGTCCTGGACCAACTGACGGCTGCCAATCTGACTGTAAAACCCAGTAAGTGTCAGATTGGCATGACTGATGTGCAGTACTTGGGACACCAGGTAGGAGGAGGTACCCTGAAACCTGAGACAGGGAAGGTTGAGGCCATCCTGGCCTGGCCTACCCCTCAAACCAAAAAGCAGGTTATGTCTTTCTTGGGGACCGCTGGCTACTATAGGAAATTTGTATGTAACTATAGTAGCCTGGCCAAACCTCTGACTGACCTAACCAAAAAGAAACTGCCCAAGGTGGTGTCTTGGACACCAGAATGTGAGCAGGCATTTCAGGCCTTGAAGGGGGCGCTGGCCAGCGCACCTGTGCTGCAGGCTCCAGACTTCACCCGCCGTTTCCTTGTGCAGACGGATGCCTCTGCCTTTGGATTGGGTGCAGTCCTGAGCCAGGTGGACGAGGCCGGAGAGGAGCATCCCATCCTCTACCTGAGCAGGAAGCTGCTTCCCAGGGAAGTAGCATATGCCACGATCGAAAAGGAGTGTCTTGCGATCGTGTGGGCTCTCCAGAAGTTACAAACGTACCTTTATGGACGGCACTTCACTGTGATCACAGATCACAATCCCTTGAGCTGGCTAAATCGTGTTTCTGGGGAGAATGGTAAACTACTTCGGTGGAGCCTAATTCTTCAGCAATACGATTTCACCATCCAGCATAAGAAAGGCAGCGCCCATGGCAATGCTGATGGGCTGTCACGACAAGCCGAGCCCGCAGGAGTCGGTTGCGTCAGGAGGGAAATTGTAGTTCCCTCCCATGCAACCACCAAAGGGGGGAGGTGTAACGATATCAAGTACGGGACATGACAAGCTGTAGCTAGCTGCCATCTTGTGTGGAAGTAACCATGACAGTTTTGCTAACCATGTAACCTCACAGAGAACTCTGAACTCCGTCTTCCCCACCTTAGGAATTCAAAGCTTTTTAGGTTCAACAGAAAAGGTTATCTCAACAGAGAAAACAGAGCAGGCTAAGTCAGTAGGAAAACATTTGTTGTAAGGGCAGTGTTCAGGCCTGTCGTAAAACTGTCACCCTCCCCATTCAGAGCCCTAACAGACCTCGGTCGTAAAGTCTCTGAATACACCTCCCTAGAATAAGTATGAAATTTCAGCATGTTTCATAACTTCTGACTTAGTAATAGCACATACATAATCTGGACATATTTAGCTTCCTCAGATAATATGGAACGTTTCAAGTCCAGACACCCCTATGTCAGGTCATATGGGAAACCCCTGGGACCACTTATTCCTCCAAAGCAGGCTATACGTTATAGATATGGCATGTTTAGACTTGTTTTGAAGGAAATCTCAAGTTGAATAATAATATGGATATTTGGAGTCTGTCAACACTACAGATGCAGATATATGAATATGTATTAAAGAAATCTACCTGGGACATGGTCATGAGTGTAGACACCTCCCAGCAACCAACCCCTAAAACCAGCTGGCCAGATGATTGGTTACTGGTCGCTGTCAACACCCCCTTTGATTTGACAGAAAAGAGGAGATGCCAAGACAATGGTCAGTTCTCCTTTTACCATCCAAGAAGAAACATCTGCCAAGTCGAGAACCGATTACCTAGCTCATCGATTGAACTCTGATCAACCCTCGGACATTAATTGCAAGTATCCTTCCTTCCCAATTCTACCTTATTGCTTTGTGGCTGTATATTGTCTTTATTTTTTGAAACATCTTTTTTCTGTACGTATTTTATTTGCATCAACCTTGACCTTTTCATAATAAACCCTTATGTTGAAAAGTGTTAACCTTGTCTCTAAAGCTCTTAATGCAAGCTATAAACGAACCTGCCTCTTGAAGGGCGCTACTGTTGTAGAGTAAGACTCTGAGCAGACCTGTCTGTAGTGGCAGTGTGTGTGGCAGACGCTTATTCTAAAATTATAATTGGTATTGCAAAATTACGAGTCTCCCCCGGCTCGGTCTTGTAAACGGGGGTGGTGGCAGTTAAAGGGTTAATTGTGTAATTAGCCCAGTGACAATCACTCTCAGGCTGCTCACACCTAGATTGTGGTCCTGCAAGCTGGAAAATCTTTGTGCTGGGCGCAGCTGAGAGTGGCATTGTTACGTAAGTGACAGCGTGGTGTGAGGTTGGCCGGTCCTTTGTCGCGAGTTAGCGAGGAGGGCAGGGATCTGACACCCGCGTTCGTCACAGCACCAAGTAAACAGACACCCAGCAGTCTTAAAAATGCTGCATCCATAACGGTAAGAAACTTCAGTACCTACAACTGTCCATAGATGACCTTGTACAGGTGATCAGTTTTTTTGTATGCAGGTGCTCCTAAAGTGTGTGTTCACCTACATATTAGAGCTGCACGATTAACTGTTAAAAAAACCCCAAAAAACATTGCGATCTCGATTTAACCCCCCCCCATCGCGGTCTTAATCCGTCATTTCCAGGATTTATTCAAGTAACAAGTGCAGAGCTGTTCCCTGCTCACTCACAGCTGTCAAAAAAAAAAAAAAAACTAAAAACATTTAGTCCTTTTAGATCAAAGGGATGAACTTCGGTCTGCAAATGAGGTCAGTTTAACCACTTAAAGACTAATGCCCCGTACACACAGTCGGATTTTCCAACGGAAAATGTGTGATACGACCTTGTTGTCGGAAATTCCGACCATGTGTGGGCTTCATCACACATTTTCCATCGGAATTTCCGAGAGCAGGCTATAAAATTTTCCGACAACAAAATCTGTTGTCGGAAATTCCGATCGTGTGTATACAAATCCGACGCACAAAGTGCCACGCATGCTCAGAATAAATAAAGAGATGAAAGCTATTGGCTACTGCCCCGTTTATAGTCCCGACGTACGTGTTTTTTACGTCACCGGTTGTAAACAAGGGTTTACAACCACTTTAAGCCAAACTGTATTCTGCTACATTTCTTTGGTGGAAATAACCCAAATCAGTGTATATTATTTAGTCTGTAGGAAAGTTATAGATTCTACAAACTATGGTATATATCTGAAAATCAATCCTGATGTAATGACAGCCTCATTTCTTGAGACCTGAAAATGTCAGCACATCACATACTGGTGTGGCGGTGATCATAGATCAAGTGTGGCAGTGACATGGACTGGTGACAGTATGTAAAAAAAAAAAAAAAAAAAAAAAAAAAAGGAAGAAGAATACCAACACTGTACTACTCTGGGGAAGTGATCAGGATTTTTTTTTTTTTTTTTACGCATTACAAGCAATCATTTTTATTGAATGATTCATACAGGGTTTACTATTGTGATTATCTATGATTGGCCACAACTAATCACATGGTACAGATGGGCTGTGATTGGCCATGTCTGTACCATGCGATCACTGTGACCAATCACAGCTAGCAACACAATTGTACACAATGAATGGCATGAAAGGAAGCTATCCATTGCGTACAATTGTCATGTGATCTGCTGTGATTAGTCACAGCGATCCGGTACACTGATCAGTCACTTCAGCTTGTGAATTTAAACTTTGACAAAACTGGAAGGGGATTGGTTTCTATGCAGAACTGCACCAGGATTTTGCACTCCAGTTTTAGTACATCAATCCCTAGGAGTTTTGCCCAATCCCAGCATTTTGGTGCACCCAGGAAGCACATGTGCAGCATCCACCTCTATGCTTGCAGCCTGTCACATGCTGCCATATGCTGTAGCTGGATGGGGCTTAATGCTGTACCAAATGGTACTCATGTTTAGCATCCTGTGTGCTCAGGGGCATATGCCTGGAATGCATATTGATTGTCACATAAATTCAGAGCTGTCCTGAGCACACTTACTAGGTTTCCTTAAGTGGTCCTCTCCAGTTTTATTTTGCACTACAAAACAATTAGTCCCCAGTTGTGAAAATGAGGTCAATAGAAGGGACTCAGTACTTTAACAACAGACAACTAGGCAGGGCTGACACCAAGTCTTGCAATTTCAGTCCACAAATAGGCATATGGTTTTTCCACCAGAGGAAATCAAGAGCAAAGTGCATTTCTGGCAGATCAACAGGGTGTTTTCTGTATTTACAGGGTCATCAAAAGAATAAACATGGGAAACTTTTGCCCCGACATATAGTTTGAAGCCCAAGGGACAACGTTTTTAAAATACAACCCCCCCATTGGGCAAATAGCGCCCTGTCCTTGGTGTCAGTGGGGGGGGCAAATAGCGCCCTGTCCTTGGTGTCGGCGGGGGGGGACAAATAGCGCCTGGTCCTTGGTGTCCTCGGGGGGGGGGGCAAATAGCGCCCTGTCCTTCCTTGGTGTCAGTGGGAGGGGGGCAAATAGCGCCCTGTCCTTCCTTGGGGTCAGCGGGAGGGGGGCAAATAGCGCCCTGTCCGTCCTTGGTGTCAGCGGGAGCGGGGCAAATGGCGCCCTGTCCTTGGTGTCAGCGGGAGCGGGGCAAATGGCGCCCTGTCTGTCCTTGGTGTCAGCGGGAGCGGGGCAAATGGCGCCCTGTCCTTGGTGTCAGCGGGAGCGGGGCAAATGGCGCCCTGTCCTTCCTTGGGGTCAGCGGGAGCGGGGCAAATGGCGCCCTGTCCTTCCTTGGGGTCAGCGAGAGGGGGGCAAATAGCGCCCTGTCCTTCCTTGGGGTCAGCGGGAGGGGGGCAAATAGCGCCCTATCCTTCCTTGGGGTCAGCGGGAGGGGGGCAAATAGCGCCCTGTCCTTCCTTGGGGTCAGCGGGAGGGGGGCAAATAGCGCCCTATCCTTCCTTGGGGTCAGCGGGAGGGGGGCAAATAGCGCCCTGTCCTTCCTTGGGGTCAGCGGGAGGGGGCAAAATAGCGCCCTGTCCTTGGTGTCAGCGGGAGCGGGGCAAATGGCGCCCTGTCCTTGGTGTCAGCGGGAGAGGGGGGCAAATGGCGCCCTGTCCTTGGTGTCAGCGGGAGAGGGGGGCAAATGGCGCCCTGTCCTTGGTGTCAGCGGGAAAGCGGGGCAAATGGCGCCCTGTCCTTGGTGTCAGCGGGAGAGGGGGGCAAATAGCGCCCTGTCCTTGGTGTCAGCGGGAGAGGGGGGCAAATAGCGCCCTGTCCTTGGTGTCAGCGGGAGGGGGGGCAAATAGCGCCCTGTCCTTGGTGTCAGCGGGAGGGAGGCAAATAGCGCCCTGTCCTTGGTGTCGTCGGGAGAGGGGCAAATAGCGCCCTGTCCTTGGTGTCGGCGGGAGGGAGGCAAATAGCGCCCTGTCCTTGGTGTCGTCGGGAGAGGGGCAAATAGCGCCCTGTCCTTGGTGTCGGCGGGGGGGCAAATAGCGCCCTGTCCTTGGTGTCGGCGGGGGGGCAAATAGCGCCCTGTCCTTGGTGTCGGCGGGGGGGGCAAATAGCGCCCTGTCCTTGGTGTCGGCGGGGGGGCAAATAGCACCCTGTCCTTGGTGTCGGCGGGAGGGGGGCAAATAGCGCTCTGTCCTTGGTGTCGGCGGGAGGGGGGCAAATAGCGCCCTGTCCTTGGTGTCGGCGGGAGGGGGGCAAATAGCGCCTTGTCCTTGGTGTCGGCGGGAGGGGGGCAAATAGCGCCTTGTCCTTGGTGTCGGCGGGAGGGGGGCAAATAGCGCCTTGTCCTTGGTGTCGGCGGGAGGGGGGCAAATAGCGCCTTGTCCTTGGTGTCGGCGGGAGGGGGGCAAATAGCGCCTTGTCCTTGGTGTCGGCGGGAGGGGGGCAAATAGCACCCTGTCCTTGGTGTCGGAGCGGGGGGGCAAATAGCGCCCTGTCCTTGGTGTCGGCAGGAGGGGGGGGGCAAATAGCTCCCTGTCCTTGGTGTCAGCGGGAGGGGGGCAAATAGCGCCCTGTTCTTGGTGTCGGCGGGGGGGGGGGCAAATAGCGCCCTGCTCTTGGTGTCGGCGGGGGGGGGCAAATAGCGCCCTGTCCTTGGTGTCGGCGGGGGGGCAAATAGCGCCCTGTCCTTGGTGTCGGCGGGAGGGGGGCAAATAGCGCCCTGTTCTTGGTGTCAGCGCAGGGGGGGGGGAAATAGCACCCTGTTCTTGGTGTCAGCGCAGGGGGGGGGGAAATAGCACCCTGTTCTTGGTGTCAGCGCAGGGGGGGGGGAAATAGCACCCTGTTCTTGGTGTCAGCGCAGGGGGGGGGGAAATAGCACCCTGTTCTTGGTGTCAGCGCAGGGGGGGGGGAAATAGCACCCTGTTCTTGGTGTCAGCGCAGGGGGGGGGGAAATAGCACCCTGTTCTTGGTGTCAGCGCAGGGGGGGGGGAATAGCACCCTGTTCTTGGTGTCAGCGCAGGGGGGGGGGAATAGCACCCTGTTCTTGGTGTCAGCGCAGGGGGGGGGGAAATAGCACCCTGTTCTTGGTGTCAGCGCAGGGGGGGGAATAGCACCCTGTTCTTGGTGTCAGCGCAGGGGGGGGAATAGCACCCTGTTCTTGGTGTCAGCGCAGGGGGGGGAATAGCACCCTGTTCTTGGTGTCAGCGCAGGGGGGGGAATAGCACCCTGTTCTTGGTGTCAGCGCAGGGGGGGGAATAGCACCCTGTTCTTGGTGTCAGCGCAGGGGGGGAATAGCACCCTGTTCTTGGTGTCAGCGCAGGGGGGGAATAGCACCCTGTTCTTGGTGTCAGCGCAGGGGGGGGAATAGCACCCTGTTCTTGGTGTCAGCGCAGGGGGGGGAATAGCACCCTGTTCTTGGTGTCAGCGCAGGGGGGGGAATAGCACCCTGTTCTTGGTGTCAGCGCAGGGGGGGGAATAGCACCCTGTTCTTGGTGTCAGCGCAGGGGGGGGAATAGCACCCTGTTCTTGGTGTCGGCGCGGGGGGGCAAATAGCGCCCTGTCCTTGGTGTCGGCGGGAGGGGGGCAAATAGCGCCTTGTCCTTGGTGTCGGCGGGAGGGGGGCAAATAGCGCCTTGTCCTTGGTGTCGGCGGGAGGGGGGCAAATAGCACCCTGTCCTTGGTGTCGGAGCGGGGGGGCAAATAGCACCCTGTCCTTGGTGTCGGAGCGGGGGGGCAAATAGCGCCCTGTCCTTGGTGTCGGCAGGAGGGGGGGGGGCAAATAGCGCCCTGTCCTTGGTGTCGGCAGGAGGGGGGGGGGGCAAATAGCGCCCTGTCCTTGGTGTCAGCGGGAGGGGGGCAAATAGGGCCCTGTTCTTGGTGTCGGCGGGGGGGGGGGGGGCAATAGCACCCTGTCCTTGGTGTCAGCGCATGGGGGGGGGAATAGCACCCTGTTCTTGGTGTCGGCACGGGGGGGGGGCAAATAGCGCCCTGTCCTTGGTGTCAGTGGGGTAAATAGCACCCCAGTGTTCGTACCAGTGGGGAGAAATAGTGCCCCAGCGTTGGTGTCATTGGGGAAAATAGTGAGTGTCAAATAGGAGATAAGAGTTTTTAAATTTCAATTCCTCACTGGCCGGAGTTGGCCTTTAAAGGTCTAAAGTTAACTCGTATCGCTATGTACGCCCTAGTCTAACCATACATCACCATAACACATGCTCATATGTCTATACTAGGTATCCTATAGTCACATATATAATGCGGACTACAGAGCCACACTGCTATGTAATTCACTGCCCGAACAAATCTCTGATTACCCGCAGTACTGATCATCCTTCCTGACACCGGTCTTCTCATCACTCTCACCAAGGGCGCCGCCATCTTTCCTGTCACACCGCTCAGCTCACTGACCTGATGGGCGTGGCGTCACACGCTAGGCTAGGTGGGTGGAGCCTTTAGTTGGCTCCTGTGGGCGTGGTTGTATTTCAGTCACGTGGTAGATGTGATGGTGAGGTCCACTTTGCCGGGGAGCCGTTGTCCCTGTATGTTGAGGTGAGCCGTGCGGTAAACGTTGTATCCATACGTTGTGCTGTGGAATGTCCATAGAATGAGAATATGGACGTCAGTAAAACTTGTCATTAGCGTTGCACATTCCCTTGTGGGGGCTGAGAGCAGACAAATGCATAGAAGCTGTATTGTCGTCTGTCTCTGTGGGGGAATACCCTCTTTTCCCACCCTGTGCATGCTAGAAACGGCAAAGAAGCCCCGGTATCGCCTCAATGGGCCCCTGCAAGTCTGTATTTCTATTATTCTGCCGTCAGCCTTTGAAGCAGTGACACCCAACGCCCCATGGTGTCACCCCACCCCCTCCTTTCTCCTGCCTCTGTGCTGTGGGGGTGGGGTCATCTCCCATCTGAGGACCCATAGTTCTAGGAGGCCACATATTCTAGAGAAGAATCACACTGTGTAGCTATGGGAGTGCATGCAGGCAGTGATTGTGGGTATCAGAAGAAGGGCCCAGCCATAAGATAACAGAGAAGGAGTGGAGGTTTAGGAGCTGAAACTGTGGGTTTAGGTAAGTAAAAAGGGATTCCTTTTTTGTGATCAGAGGGGGTTGTTTGTTGCCAGCTGGGTACATGCGTAATGTTTTTTGTTTTTTTTCCCCAACCCAGTGGACTGTTTGCCGCACTAAGGAGCAATTCACACTGACTTGCGCTGAAATGCAGGTACACTTCCAACCTTTTTGGTCGCATTTTCATGTTGTCCGTTGACATGCATTTTAGTGCAATGCAATGTTATGGTGTGAATAGGACACATTGGAAATGATTGTTTTACAGATGTCCTTCCATTGATCTGCGTTTTACAGCTGCGCTAAAATGCACTGGTATGACTTAACCTATAAGTGATGTGTGGTTCTCCCCCCGCTGAGCTATTGTGTTCTTCTAGAGGGATCGCCCCTCCGCCAGAACACACTGATCAGCGCTCGCAGCCGATGGTGGATTTCCAACATGATTGTTCAACAGAAGCCGGTTGTTTTGTTATTTAATTATTACTTTAATATTGCCATCGCACACATTCCTGGGAAAGGCTCAGAAGTAGCAGGTGCTGCAGCAAAAACCAGCTGGAGACTGGAAATATCACAAGTCATGTACATATTTGCCAGCACGTATGCCTGACGAGGGGGTCCTGCGCAGCTCTGAAATGTTACACTCTGGTGTACATTTATTAAACTGAGAAGTTTTCTTTCAGTTCCGTTCTCTGCAGTTCTAAGCCCTCATGCACACGGACGTTTTTACAGCTGCTTTTTTGAGCTTTTTTTTGCAGCTTAAAAAGGCCTGTCTATGTTAGTCTATGGCTTCATGCCCACCTAGGCGTTTTTGAGCTGCAAGTGGCATAGGCGTTTTTAAGCTGTAAAAAAAACCCAGGACCAGTGGGTTCTGAAAGACGTTTTTCAGCTGTAAAAACGCTCTAACGCTGAAAAACGCTCAAAAACGTAATTCGCCAACGTTTTTTAGCGTTTTTGATCCATTGAAAAAAAAAAAAAAATTTTGAAAAAAAAAAAACGCTCAAAAACGCTATTGCAAAAACGCTGAAAAAAGTCAAAAAAAGTCACTGCAAAGATACTGGCGTTTTCATAACGTTTTTTTTAACAGCCTGTGTGCATGAGGGCTCAAAGGAAAATGATCTTCTCTGCAGCCTGTTTATGAAGCTAAGAAGCTCTGTTCTCGGTGGGAGAACAGAGAAGTTTTTTTTCCTCTGAAAGCTGCCAAGATCCATGTAAATGGGGGTGGGCTGCCTGTAATCTCGTGAGATTATGTTGAAGCCATGTTTAAAAAGTGAAACGAAGTTTAATCATTTCAGCTCTGGAAGGTTTACCCCCCTTCATGACCAGGCCATTTTTTTGTGATGCAGCACTACACTACTTTAACTGACAATTGTGCAGCTGTAGAGAAATAAAATTTCCTTGAAATGATAAAAAAATGTTTTGGGTTCAGTGTTGCATGACTGCGCAATAGTCATTCAAGGTGTGACAGCACTGAAAGCTGAAAATTGGCCTGGGCAGGAAGGGGGTAAAAGTGCCCTGTATTGAAGCGGTTAAAGTCAAAATTTTCAACAAACATGTCATACTTACCTGCTCAATGCAGTGTTTTTGCACAGAGCAGCCCTGATCCGCCTGTTCTCAGGTCCCCTGCCAGCGCTTCTGGCTCCTCCCTCCTGCCGCGCACCCCCAGAGCAAGCAGCTTGCAATGCAGGCTTACGAGCCATGGCTCTGCGTGTCCATTCACACACAGCCTCGGCTTGGCCCTCCCCTCTCTCCTCATTTGCTCACTGGTTGTGATTGATTTGTAATTGCCTTAGCCCATGAGAAGGGAGAGTCCCTGGAGAGCCAAGGCTCTCATTCACATCGCTGGAGGAAGATCGGGCTCGGGTAAGTTTTCAGCCTTGGTGAAAGCTTATTTAGCCAGAAGCCTATGGTTGGGGTGAGTATGGGCTGTGTAGACAACCTATTTATACCCCCGTGGCTATGTGAAGTTACATAGGGATCCTTGCCATATGCATACACTGCACTCTGACGGTATGTCTGCAGCCTTCGCATAAGTCTGTCCCTTCAGCCCTAATGCATTATATTTTACTTCACAATGCCTTTTGTGAAAAAATCATTTGGTGCTGGCTCATGTTCATTGACATTGGGCATAACATTATGGGGTTGAATTACTAAAGGCCAATAGTCTATGCACTGCAAGGACAGTTGATCTAGATCTGAGGGGAACATGCAAGGAAAATATAAAAACAGCGTTTTTGCTTGCACGTGATTGGATGATAGACTATCAGCAGAGCTTCCCCTCAGATCTAGCGCCGCAGCTGCACTTACAGTACACAGACTATTTGCCTTTAGTAAATCAACCCCTATGTCTGCATGTGACTTGTATGTTTACACTCTTGCTTCAACATCTAATTTAGGATTTATCCCTATGCTGCTTGCTACCTATAGGGGTTCTAGTAGTTAATAGTTTCACAGGTTATTACCAGTGACTGGGGTTGTTTGTACAATTTCAGCTTCAGAATATGTTTTCAGGGCCTCTAAGTCTGTGTAATTCACATTTTCTTTCCTGCTTGCTACATAGGTCTCAAGTACATTTACCTTACTTCAGAAATGATTAGCTGTTGGTAGCCATTTTTACTTTTTATCTCCTCCACAGCTCGTACCTACACTATATTAGTAGTAGTGTTGCAGCTATAACACCTTCAACTAATCTGGAAGGCTGTCCACAAGGTTTAGGAATGTGTCTATGGGAATGTTTGACCATTCGTCCAGAAGTGCTTTTGTGAGGTTAGGCACTAATGTTTGATGAGAAGGCCTGGCTCACAGTCTATACTCTAATTTATCCCAAAGGTGTTCTATCAGGTTGAGGTCAGGACTCTGTGCAGGCCAGTCAAGTTCCTCCACCCAAAACTCACATATCCATGTCTTTATGGACCTTGCTTTGTGCACTGGTCCAAATCATTTAGTGGAGGGGTGATTATGGTGTGGGGTGGTTCTTCAGGGGTTGGGCTTGGCCCCATAGTTCCAATGAAGGGAACTCTGAAGGCGTCAGCATACTAAGACATTTTGGACAATTTCAGGCTCCCAACTTTGTGGGAACAGCCACTGGGCACAAGTGCACAAATCTAGGTCCGTAAAGACTTAGATGAGCGAGTTTTGGGTGGAGGAACTTGACTGACCTACACAGAGTCCTGACCTCAACCCGATAGAACACCTTTGGGATGAATTTGAGTGGAGACAGCGAGCCAGGCCTTCTCGTCCACATCAGTGCCCGACCTCACAAATGTGCTTCTGGAAGAATAGTCAAACATTCCCATAGACACACTCCTAAACCTTGTGGACAGCCTACCTAGATGAGTTGAAGCTGTTATAGCTGCAAAGGGTGGGCCAACTCAATTTTGAACCCTACGGACTAAGACGGGGTGCCATTAAAGTTCATGTGTATGTAAAGGCAGGTGGCCCAATACTTTTGGTAATATAGTGTATGTTGGGGCAAAACTCTTTCAGAATGCACCCATAATTTCCCTCATGATTTCTCATAGGGTTTCTTATAGTATATGAGAAATCATGAGTTTTACCTCTCCCCCATATCCAGTTTTGCTCTATGCAATGTAATACTGAGTCAAATAAGTTGCTCAATAAAATAAATTCATTACCCTTTTATTTTTTAAACAGACTATAAGGTCTTGTGTATGTCCTTGACCGACCAACTCCTCACTAGGATTTAGTTGTTTTTGTAATGTATTCTTTGTTAAAGCGGAGTTCCACCCAGAAGTGGAACTTCCACTCATTTGTCACCTCTCCCCCTCCGGTGCCACAATTGGCACCTTTCGGGGGGGGGGGGGGGCAGGATACCTGTCTGTGACAGGTATCCTGTTCCCACTTCCGGGAGTCTGGGCCGTGGCGTGTGATATCACTGCGGGGTTCCCTCCTCCTCTCCCTGTTGCCCGGCCAGTAGGAGAGAGGAGCGGGGCCTCGCGCATGCGCTGTAGGGTTCCCAGCGTGAAGCAGTAAGCCTACACTGCCAGGTACCCTTACCTGCAATGGCAGCAGCAACACCTGACCGCTGATGGAAACATCAGCTGCGGTGCTGACATCGCGGGACTCCAGGACAGGTAAGTGTTCTATTGTTAGGCCTCATGCACACAGGCTGTTAAAATAACGTTATGAAAACTCCAGTATCTTTGCAGTGATTTTTTACAACTTTTTTCAGCTTTTTTCAACGTTTTTGCAATAGCGTTTTTTAGCGTTTTTTTTTTTTTTTTCAATGGATCAAAAACGTTAAACGTTGGTGAATGACGTTTTGAGCGTTTTTGAGCGTTTATCAGTGTTAGAGCGTTTTTACAGCTGAAAAACGTCTCTCAGAACCCACTGGTCCTGGGTTTTTTTTACAGCTTAAAAATGCCTATGCCGTTTGCAGCTCAAAAAACGCCTAGGTGGCCATGAAGCCATAGACTAACATAGACAGGCCTTTTTAAGCTGCAAAAAACGCTCAAAAACGGGCTGTAAAAACGTCCGTGTGCATGAGGCCTCAAAAGCCAGCAGCTGCAGTATGTGTAGCTGCTGGCTTTTAATTAATTTTTATTTATTTTTTTTTTGTGCTGAACACCGATATTTAAGCTAGTCTTTGAGTACCTTTTTTGTAGTCATATGTTTCAGGTATGGCCTAAACCTTTCTCTGTAGCTAGGTCTCCTGTTTACATGGGTCCACCATATGTGTAATTCTCATAGTAAGCCCTGTGGGGGAAGAAAACTTTGGTAAATCCAGAGTTGGACAACGGTTTTCAGGAGTCTTCCAGGACAGCAGGATTCTTGCCCCTGTGCAAAGCTCCCAACTGTCCCTCTTTATTTGCCCCCTCAGTTTGGTTTGTTCTATATAGGTGTATCTGAAATGCGCTATTTATTTTTTTAAAAGTTTCAGAGTGCTAAACCTTTTATCCAGATTCTAAATTGCTGCATTTGTAAATTTCAAAAACCAGTACAGGAAGTCCCCGATTTACGGACACAATAGGGACTATAGGTTTGTTTGTAAGTCACAACACTGCATTTGTAAGTGTAACGTTCGCCTGTGCATGGATGTGGGATGTTCCAGGTGCTTGTTATGTTATCTGGGGCTCCTCTGGCCATGCAGTACATGTATTACTGCAGTATGGAATGTGTCCGGAGGTATCCAGGACCAGCGTGGAGCACAAATGTCCGGCATTTGAGGTTGTTCGTAACTCGGGGGACTGCCTGTATAAGAGCCCTTTCACACTGGGACGGGGGCGGCGTCGGCGGTAAAACGCCGCTATTATTAGGTTTTACCCCCCGCTAGCGGCCGAGAAAGGGTTAAATACCACCGCAAAGCGCCTCTGCAGAGGCGCTTTGCCGGCGGTATAGCCACGCCGTCCCATTGATTTCAATGGGAAGGAGCGGTATACACTCCGCTCCTTCACCGCTCCGAAGATGCTGCTAGCAGGACTTTTTTTACCGTCCTGCCAGCGCATCGCTCCAGTGTGAAAGCCCTCGGGGCTTTCACACTGTAATGAAAGCAGCGGCACTTTCGGGTCAGTTTGCAGGCACTATTATTAGCGCAATAGCGCCTGCAAACCGCCCCAGTGTGAAAGGGCTCTTAAGGAATAGTCGTGGGTTAAATAAAAAAAGCACTTTTGGGTTTAACTTATGTTTTGTGTAATTCTCCTTTAGGGGTAGTGTCCTATGCCTGCATACCTTTGCAAATAGGTATCCCTCGTTCCCATCTCAAAAAGTTGGAATGTATGCCTGTGTTATGTTCCTTTTCTTTAGTATTTGTTTGCCTCAGCTATGTCTTTTGGTTCTTGTTTTATTATGGACCAGATTTGCAAAATGATATCCTTTTAAAGTTTTCTTCGTGTTGCATTTCATGTTCATTCGCCTATAACTAACATGCTGTCCTGGAGTGTTACTGGTAATGATGACCATATACTGCCATACAGACTGAAAACAAACAACCAAATACTTCATGCATGGATTCATTCTTTTATACAGCATGGATGGGCAAATCCCCCACTGCGGAAGATGATCTTGGTAGGTGACAGGGACCCATGTCTCACTGCTATAAGAGGTTTAGGATGATGACCCTGTCAAAGATTTTAGGCCAGAGGTGGCACCTGATGCCATGTAAGGTTCTGCATATTTTGTGTTTAGGGCCTTTTTTATGCTGGCTGGAAACTTCCAGATTGGTTATTTTCCAGGCTGAGGTATGTGAAGTTGTTAGATTCGCCAAAGGTGCAGGTGTTTAATCACTTCAGCTCCAGAAGATTTACCCCCATTCATGACCAGGCCATTTTTTGCAATATGGCACAGCGTTACTTTAACTGACAATTGCGAGGACACTGTACAGGCAGTCCCCAGGTTACAAACAAGATAGGGTCTGTAGGTTTGTTCTTAAGTTGAATCTGTTTTTAAGTCGGAACAGGTACATTTTTTTTAAGTGTAGCTCCAGCCAAAAAAACTATTTTTAAGCTTTTTGGACAGCATAGGGAAGGGTTAACACCCCTGTAATGTTTGTTTTGCTGTCTGTACCCCCGTTCAGAAGATTTCACCTCACTTTCTTTCCCAATGACAATTGGATTTTGAAAATTTTAGGTTGTTGTGGAAACAAGGGTTGGTGATAAAGCATCAGTGGACGTACCTTTTTCCCCATAATAACTCTTACAGGGGTGAATTTCCCTTCCTAGGGGGAGATTTCCTCTCACTTCCTGTTGTCTCCCTCCGTTTGTAAGTCGGATGTTTGTAACTAGGGGACCTCCTGTACCCAAATAAATTGTATGTCTTTTTCCCCCACAAATAGAGCTTTCTTTTGGTGGTATTTGATCACCTCTGCATTTTTTTTTTATTTTTGTTGTATAAACAAAAAAAGACCAACAATTTTGAGAATTTTTTTTTTATTTTTTTTTTTTTTTTTTTTTTTTTATATTCTGCTATAAGACACATCCAATAAAAAAATGTAAAAAATACAAATTTCTTCATCAATTTAGGCCAAAATGTATTCTACCTATTTTTGGTAAAAAAAAATTACAAGTGTGAAATTGATTGGTTTGCGCAAAAGTTATAGCTTCTAAAACTATGGGATATATTTAGGGAATTTTTATTTTATTTTTTTACTAGTAATGGTGGCGATCAGCGACTTATAGTGGGACTGCGATATTGCGCCCGACAAATCAGACCCCTAACTGACACTTTTTTGAGAACCAGTGACACCAATACAGTGATCAGTGCTAAAAAATATGCACTTTAATTCTACTAATGACACTGGCAGGGAAGGGGTTAACATCTAGGGCAATTAAGGAGTGAAATGTGTGGCCAACATGTGTTACTGTGTGTGCAAAGCAGGAAGTAAAAAACTGCACATTGCTGCTGTCAGAAGAGAGCCCTGTGTTTGTTTACCTACACAGGCCTCTCTTCGGTAATGTCCGAAGCTGATCGTCGGGTGCCGGCAACCAATCAGCAGCTACTGATTGGTTGGTGCTGCAGCCAATGGCAGCACAGCCAGGGCGGCGCGGCTGCACTCTCTACCTCGGTGCGTGGATCACGTACTAGGTATGTGATCTGGAGCAGAGCAGCCGCCCTGCCGCAGTATATGTGCAGTCGTAAAGCGGTTAATGTAAAGGAAGAACTTGTTTTAATTTTGTGTTCTTCTTTGAAAAGTAGTTTTCTCCCTTCGTCTTTCAGGACAGCACCTGGAGAGAGCGCAGCTCCACCCACTTTCCCAGGAAACACTGCAGTCAGTTTCTTTAAAGACCGGACACTTCCACCATGGCCTCAGTTGTAGTGTTTCCTCCGCCATGGTGGAAGCGCTGCAGGGAACCAGGGGTGTGCTGCGCTTTCTCCAGGTCGTGAAAGTGGGAAGCATACCGGTTGATGTCGCCTTTTTTTCTTCAGAGGACAGCCCAGCATCCTCCCTGACGTGTGGGGGATTCTCCGGCGCCCCCTCCTCTTCATGCTCGGCGAGAGCCAGGCTGCTAGGGTCCCGCTCCTACAAGACCGGCGGCATGGGCTGTGGAGTAGCGAACGGCGTCTACTCTGCTGTCCGCACGCCTTCCGGGTTCGGATGGCGAGCGCGTCATTTCCGACCGGGGGCGGGGCCTCGAGCGGCGCGACGCGGGTTCCGGCCACTGGAACGCAGGAGGAAGGGGGCGGTCTCTATGGCTGATGTAATTTCCGGCCCTCACAGCGGTGAGCGGCCCGGGAAAATTAAATAAAAGTGCACAGACGCCGCTGTTTGTCCTGTCAACAATGGAGGACGATCAGACGGCGGTGGCAGGAGCAGGAGCCACACCAATCAGCCAGGCTCAGGTAAGCAGGGACTTTGGTCACTGTTTTTACTCTATGGGCAGTTGAGAGATATATATATATATATATATTCCCTTCCCTAAAAAAAAAAAAGAAAAAAAAAAAAAGAGGGGGGCCTGCAGATCACTTTTTCCTGTGTACTAAAGGAAGGTTATGTGATTGATTTGGTTTAAGGTGGATCTGTGGGGTGATTCACCGGCTGTGGAACAGGACAGAGGGGTTAAAGGGTTAACTTCCTTGGTGGTTTTTTTCTGTGTTCCTTTTATACAGCATGTAAACTGTGTTGGTGAAATATGGTTCAGCAAATGTCATTTGTTCCCTTGGGATATTGCAGAAGGCTAAAGAAAAGACCAAGCATGTCTCCCCTATTGTTAAAAGGAAATGTCCCTCTTGTAAGGGGTTACTGAGGGATTCCTGGACCAAAATATTATGCAAATCTTGTATTGCAGACATAGTTAAGGAGGAGACAGCTCCTGCTAGTCCTGCAACTCAGCAAGGCGAATTGCTGAGCTCTTTCAGGAAGGAACTGGCAGACACCTTTTGAGTCCTTCAGGTCCTACCTGGATAGGCGCCCAACGGCGCATAGCGGTATGGTGCCGCGTTCTCAATCCTCTGTTTCAGCATCCAGAGGGGGCAGCGACTCAGAGGAGGAAGAATGTAACGTTTTACTAAATTCTGATGAGGAAGCAGAAGAAGTGAACAAAGCTTCTTCTCCTTCTTCTAGGTACAAACTATCCCTTGAGTAGGTGGATGATCTACTAAAGACAATACACACTACCCTTAACATCACAGAGGATAAAACTCAGCTATCCTTACACGATAGGATGTTTCAGGGCCTTGGGGAGGAAAAGCACAGGGTTTTTCCTGTACATAAGTTTTTATCAGAAACCATTAAGAGGGAGTGGAAGGATCCAGAAAGAGCCCCTTTCTTTTCTAAATCCCTCAAGCGGAGGTTTCCGTTGATGAGGATAGCTCGCATATCTGGAATAAAAAATCAAGACTGGACGCAGCGTTTTCCCAGGTATCAAGGAATACTGACCTGGCATTTGAGGACATGGGTATCCTTAAAGATACCATGGACAAAAAGGCAGACTCCTTATTAAGGAAGGCATGGGATTCATCTTTAGCGAATCTGAAGCCTGCCATGGCCTCAACGGTGGTAGCCAGAAATCTGGAACACTGGCTGGAGCAGCTGAAAGCTCACATTGAGGCGGGGACGCCTCGTAAAGATCTGCTAGATACGCTCCCGGTGTTATCTAAGGCGGTAGGGTATATAGCAGATGCCTCAGCGGAGTCAATCAGAATGTCAGCCAGATCCACAGCTCTGATAAACTCAGCTCGCAGGGCTTTATGGGTCAAGACATGGACAGGGGATACTGCCTCAAAAACAAAATTATGCGGTTTACCCTTTGAGGGTGATCTGGTGTTTGGCCCTGGGCTGGAAGCTATACTTGACAGAACAGCTGACAAAAAGAAGGCTTTCCCTATAAAGAAAAAGGTGATTCCGCAAGGCAACAAGAATTTTCGTACTTTTCGGAAAACCCCAGATACCAAAGAGGCAGGCTACAAAAGGCCTTGGAAATCTCAAAGAGGGAGGGGCAAGTCAGGAGTACTTTTTCGCCCCCCGACCACAAGCACAAAAACCCAGTGACGGTCATCCAACTGTGGGAGCAAGGCTACAGACCTTCTTTTTACAGTGGAAGACTATAATGAACAGCCAGTTTATCCTCAAGACCATTATGGAGGGTTACAGGCTGGAATTTTCTCAACCTCCTCCTGTGCGTTTTTACATAACCCAGGCTCCCCGAGACTCAGAAAAGTCACTAGCAATGACAGCTATCCTGAAAGAATTGATGCTACAAAAGGTGATCACGAAAGTGCCCCCAGGGGAATTAGAACAGGGGTGCTATTCGCACATATTTCTTGTGAAGAAGCCTTCGGGAAAATTCAGGCTCATCCTGAACCTGAAGATTCTCAACAAGACTATCAGGTACAAAAAATTCAAAATGGACACAATATTCTCAGTGAAAAGTCTCCTGACCCCAAGATGTTTTATGGCGTCCATAGACCTGAGAGATGCATACTTACATGTACCAGTAGCATCAACATCTCAGAAGCACCTAAGGTTTGTGATAAAACTGGGGGAATCAACCCTTCATCTCCAGTTCAGAGCTCTCCCTTTCGGGCTGTCATCCTCTCCGAGGATTTTCACAAAGATCCTGGCAGAGGCCTTAGCCCCACTCAGAGTAGAGGGAGTATCAGTCCTGCCCTATCTAGACGATCTACTAATTTTTGCCAAAACAAGGGACCTATTAGTGAGAGATCTGGAAAAGACAATGAGACACTTGGTAGGTCTAGGATGGATAATAAACGAGGAGAAATCAAACTTGATTCCATCACAGACCATACTATTCCTGGGCTACACGATAGATTCCATCCAGGAGAGAATTTTTCTCCCCGAGGGGAAGATGGAGAAGCTTCAGGGGGCAGTAAAGAAGACGCAGACAAATATGCCAATCTCCATAAGAGCAGCTATGTCGGCCTTGGGGCTACTCACTGCGACTATACCAGCAGTGCAATGGGCACGTCTACATACAAGGGAGCTCCAGCAGGCAATTTTAATGAGTTGGTCCTATGGGGAGTCCCTGGAGAAATTAATAAGGATACCTACGCGGGTTCAGAGGAAGCTTTGGTGGTGGAGAAATCACTCGAACCTGAACAAGGGTCTGCTCTGGGGCTTTCCTTTGGAGAAAAGACTAACAACAGACGCAAGTTCCTGGGGTTGGGGCGCCCACCTGGACGAGCAGATGGCTCAGGGGAGTTGGACAGACTGGGAAGCCAGAAAGTCCTCCAATTGGAGAGAGCTAAGGGCTATTCTCCTGGGTCTATGGGCCTTCGAAAAAACAGTCCGGGGCCATCATGTTCAGGTTTTATCGGACAATGCCACAGCGGTGGCATATATATCAAGGCAGGGAGGAACAATGAGCAGGGCTCTGCTATCCTTGGCACTCCAGATTCTAGCCTGGGCAGAAGACAATCTAAAATCCATAACCGCAATACATCTGAAGGGAGATTTGAACCTTCTAGCAGATTTTCTGAGCAGAGAAAGAATACTGGAAGCAGAATGGAGCCTGAACACAGGAACTTTCCAAAAACTAACAGAAAGGTGGGGAGTACCCCAAATAGATCTTTTTGCATCCCAAAAGAATGCAAAAGTAGAGACCTTCTTCTCACTAAACAGGCAGGATCAGGCGGAGGGATTGGATGCATTAGCGCAGCCATGGAACTTCCAGTTGTGCTACGCCTTTCCCCCCTTTCAGATGATTCCCTTGGTCTTAAAAAAGCTACAGAAAGAGAACACGAGTATGATTTTAGTGGCCCCTTTCTGGCCCAAACGGGCTTGGTTCGCAACAATACAGAGGATGGCGGTGGAACCTTATTGGGAGCTTCCACTACGGAAGGACCTCCTAACGCAGGGCCCCCTTCATCACCCAAATACCCAGCATCTCAGGTTGACAGGGTGGTTACTGAGGAGCAGATGTTAAAAAATAAGGGCCTTTCAGATAAACTGGTCTCTACCCTGCTGAATAGTCGTAAGGAGGTTACCAGGGCCATCTACTTCAAGACGTGGAAGCGATTTAATAGCTGGTGTGCGGCTAGGATACTTTCGCCACTGGAAATTGCTACAGTATTAGAATTTCTCCATGAGGGAATGGAGATGGGGTTGGCAGCTATCATCCTAAAGGTGCAGGTAGCTGCATTATCGGTTTTCCTTGAGAGACAATTATCTAGGGAGCCGCTCATTATTAGGTTTTTCAAGGCATTGGCCAGAGCTAGGCCAATACCTTTTAAGTTTTTTTCCTAGATGGGACCTGTCTGTGGTTCTGCGGGGTCTAATTAAAGGGCCTTTTGAACCTCCAGAGGAAGCATCAATCAGGCTATGGTCGTTAAAGATAGTCCTGTTAGTAGCAGTAACTTCAGCTAGGAGAATAAGCGAGTTACAAGCTCTTTCCATAAGAGAACCCTTTTGTTATATTTTTCCAGACCGGGTAGTACTAAAAACTGACCCGGGTTTCCTGCCAAAGGTGGCATCAGCATTTCATAGGGCACAAGAGATAATTCTCCCTACTTTTTGTCCTAACCCGTCCAGTGCTAAGGAGAGGTCTTTCCATTCCCTGGACGTAAGAAGGTGTTTATTACACTATATAGAGATAACAAAAGATTTTAGAAGATCAGATTCTCTCTTTGTTCTCTTCTCTGGTCCACGGAAGGGGTATAGAGCATCCAAAAGCACCATAGGTAGGTGGCTAAGAATGGCCATCAGTGAAGCTTATAAGGCTTCAGGAGCAGAGCCCCCTAAGGGGGTAGTGGCCCATTCAACAAGGGCAGTAGCAACGTCCTGGGCAGAGAGGGCAGGGGCTTCCCCGGGTCGGATCTGTAAAGCGGCCACGTGGACAAGTTTCTCCACCTTCACCCGCCACTACAGGTTGGACTTGCTATCAGCAGCGGAACAATCGTTTGGCAGGAAGGTCCTGCAGGCGGTGGTCCCACCCTAGAGTAAGTACTCTTTTATCATCTCCAGGTGCTGTCCTGAAAGACGAAGGGAGAAAACCCTAGTTAGACTTACCGGTAACGGTATTTCTACGAGTCTTTCAGGACAGCGCCGATAACCCGCCCTAAATTTTAAGGTTATAAGATGTGTTATTGCTATGTTCTGCTTATCTAATTTCAGCATGGCTGGAGGTACTCTATGAACAACTGAGGCCATGGTGGAAGTGTCCGGTCTTTAAAGAAACTGACTGCAGTGTTTCCTGGGAAAGTGGGTGGAGCTGCGCTCTCTCCAGGTGCTGTCCTGAAAGACTCGTAGAAATACCGTTACCGGTAAGTCTAACTAGGGTTTTTGTTTTCTTTACAGTGATGGGTAGTGCCCATGTCACACTGTACTTCTCCAGCTCTTCTAGGCTTATAGGCCTCCTTCGACGTCCCTCACTGGTGCTGGCATCTTCTACCCGACAACTTCTGAGTGCCAGGCTGTGGCCGTCTTCGTTGAACGGTGCAGGATGACCTCACCCCTGTGCATGCACAGGAGTGTAGTCATCCTGGCACACAGTATCTGTGCTGGAATGTAAACTGAGCTGGAGATTATAACCCAATCCAACCCCAGAGGATGCCTTATTAGGACAAAACGTCAGGACGGGCTCTGCTGATGCCGCTGCGTTGCTTTGATTTTATCAATGCATTTAATTTCTTCTCACATGTGAGTGACCATTTTAGCATTTTTAATAAATGTTTTACATCTAAAGGGAATCGCACTATGTGGCCCAATTTTTTTCTCCTTTTGCTATGTCACACTGAGAGAAACTGCTCACGAATTCTGGTTGCTATTCATATGGTGGACACTCACTGATGTCATAATCGTCACGGAACCACATCCGATTTGGTCTAGATTGGAAGTCGTGGTTGCTGTACCTCCACCAAAAGCTTGGTTGACTCATCAGGCATACGCCTTGTTGGGTTCAACCTGTCTGGTAAGCCTCTTTCCTTACGGTGGTGGATTATCTACAGACAACCAGTTCACATTCATTTATAGTCACCATTTTGATGTCATACATGGACTATATGCACTTTATACACACTATAACTGTTGATCTACACTTCAACAATATTGTGATTTAATAATTTTACTGTATTTGCTATATATATATATATATATATATATATATATATATATATATATATATATATATATATATATATATATATATATATATATATATATATTTTATATATAATATATCTCTATCCCAATTTCCCATTGGGTTAACTTCACTGTTTTTTTTTTTTTTTGTTTTTTTCATTGAAATAGCACTGCACTATACTATCTTAGTTGCATATAAAAGAAACAAGGGGGGGGAGGGGGAGGCGCCTCTCTAAGTGTAGTATTAAAACAGTATCATTTATTGCACAAGATTAAAAACGCAACAAAATATAAGTGGGAGTCATGCTCCTCATAAGTATGTAGTCCTGGCAGTTCTACTGCGTCCCACAGGCTCCTCGCATGATCTGGGTAGCTGGGAAAGGTTCGTGTGTGATGTTGTGCTGAATAGCTGTACATTCAGGAAAACCAGGCAGTAGTCGGCTCCATCCAGCCAGTACGTACAGCTATTCAGCACAACATCACACCAGAACCTTTCCCAGCTACTCGGATTGTGTGAGGAGCCTGTGGGACGCAGTAGAACTGCCAGGACTACATACTTATGATGAGCCTTACTCCCACTTATATCTTGTAGTGTTGTTAATCTTGTGCAATAAATGATACTGTTTAATACTACACTTAAAGAGCCCCCCCCCCCCACCCAATCCTTGTTTCTTTTATGTTTTGCAGAGTTGCTGGACACACTATGAGGCTGACTGCCTCTTTTTAAATCGCCCCCTTACCGTGGTTCAACTTTGTTTTTACCTAAAGACTGACTAATCAAATGTATATTATTACAAACTAAGGGCATTGCCTCCTGGAGCACCAGATACCCAATTTACCTCCACTAAGATTTCTGTCAGTGACGCCCCCCCCCCCCCCAGCCTCCCGTTTTTACTTACCTGAGCCCCTTCATTTCCTCGGCGGAGACACGCTGTCCCTCTCTGCATGGGGTTCTGGCTCTTGATTGGATAGATTGGAGGAGAGGAGGATCGGGACCACTCTGTGTAAAACGAGCTGCACAGTGGAGGTAAGTATGACATGTTTGTAAACCTGCGTGTTTGATAACAATCACTTTAAGTAAAATATGAAGTGAGTTTAGGAATTATAAGGATGAGAGATGATATCACCTATGACGCAACTTGTCTCTATCCCAAGGGTGGCAGTGTTGTCATTCCAAAAATCTTCTTTGCTTACACAGGCCTGCAAACCCATGACATTCAGAAGAAATAGGGACTTCCCTGAAACATCAGTGTCTGATTCACCCGGGAGGCTGTTGAGCGCATACCTGATGATGGTGAGTAACAACTCTAGGAAACTAATGATTATTTTCATAATCGATTTGGATATTTTATTTTATTATATGATGGAATCCAATCCCTACACTGGCTCCCAATCACCCAGCAAATTAAATTCAAAATACTAACCACAACATACAAAGCCATTCACAACTCTGCCCCCAGCTACATCACCAATCTTGTCTCCAAATATCACCCAAATCGACCTCTCCGCTCTTCTCAAGACCTCCTGCTTTCAAGCTCTCTCATCTCCTCCTCCCATGCTCGTCTCCAGGATTTCTCCAGAGCCTCTCCCAACCTCTGGAACTCGCTACCTCAATCTATCCGGCTATCCCCTACTCTTGCTACCTTCAGGCGATCCCTGAAAACTCATCTCTTCAGGAAAGCCTATCACGTCTCCAACTAATCTACCACTTCCACCAGCTCATTCCCCACAGTTACAAACTTTTGTACCACCTGCCCCACCCTATTAGATTGTAAGCTCTTCTGAGCAGGGCCCTCTTAATCTTCTTGTATTTTATTGTATTATAACTGTATTGTCTCCCTTTTTTATATTGTAAAGCGCTGCGTAAACTGTTGGCGCTATATAAATCCTGTATTATAATAATAATAATAACAATCAGATAAAAACCTTAAAAAGAGTGGTGTATAATTTTATTTAATATGTAAAGTTTAAAAAAAGACAAATTATTCTTAAATATTAATCTGCAGTGGTAAATATAAATAACTAGCTATATGGTTAGGGAACAAAATGTCTAATCCACTCTGAAAATAACAGATATATATTAGAGGTTGAATCGGACTCCCTTGTCATAGGCAGGTAGCTTAATACAAGTTATGTGCACCTGCTGTCACTAAGTGCTGGTTCACACAGGGGCGACAAGACATGCTCCATTCAGTACAATGGAACCGTTATAATAGGAGCGACTTGCATTGACTTCTATTAAAGAAGTTGTAGGTTTGCAGGTCGCGCTGTGCAGGCGGCTTCAAAGTCGGATGACTTTGAATCCGCCCCTGTGTGAACCGTCACTTAGACATTTAGTAGCAGTCCTCTCAAAATAACTCAAAACACAGCCATTAATGTCTAAACCGCTGGCAACAAAAGTGAGTACACCCTAAGTGAAAATGTTCAAATTGAGCCCAATTAGTCATTTTCCCTCCCCGGTGTCACGTGACTCATTAGTGTATATCAAGGTCTCAGATATGAATGGGGAGCAGGTGTGTTAAATTTGGTGTTATAACTCTCACTCTCTCATACTGGTCACTGGAAGTTCAACATGGCACCTCATGGCAAAGAACTCTCTGAGGATCTGACAAAAAATTGTTGCTCTACATAAAGATGGCCTAGGCTATAAGAAGATTGCCAAGACCCTGAAACTGAGCTGCAGCATGGTGGCCAAGACCATACAGTGGTTTAACAGGACAGGTTCCACTCAGAATAGGCCTCGCCATGGTCGACCAAAGAAGTTGAGTGCATGTTCTCAGCGTCCTATCCAGAGGTTGTCTTTGGGGAAATAGATGTATGAGTGCTGCCAGCATTGCTGCAGAGGTTGAAAGGGTGGAGGGGGATCAGCCTGTCAGTACTCAGACCATACACCGCACACTGCATAAAATTGGTCTGTATGGCTGTCGTCCCAGAAGGAAGATTCTTCTAAAGATGATGCACAAGAGAGCCTGCAAACAGTTTGCTGAAGACAAGCAGACTAAGGACAATGGATTATTGGAACCATGTCCTGTGGTCTGATGAGACCAAGATAAACTTATTTGATTCAGATGGTGTCAAGCGTGTGTGGCAGCAACCAGGTAAGGGTACAAAGAAAAGTGTGTCTTGCCTACAGTCAAGCATGGTGGTAGGAGTGTCATGGTCTGGGGCTGCATAAGTGCTGCTGGCCCTTGGGGAGCTACAGTTCATTGAGGGAACCATGAATGCAAACCTGTACTGTGACATACTGAAGCAGAGCATGATTCCCTCCCTTTGGAGACTGGGCCGCAGGGCTGTATTCCAACAGAACGACCCCAAACACACATTAAAGACGACCATTGCCTTAAGCAGAGGGTAAAGGTGATGGACTGGTCAAGCATGTCTCCAGACCTAAACCCTGTTGAGCATCTGTGGGGCATCCTCAAACGAAAGGTGGAGGAGCGCAAGGTCTCTAATATGCACCATCTCTGTGGTGTCTTCATGGAGGAGTGGAAGAGGACTCCAGTGTCAGCCTGTGAAGCTCTGGTAAACTCCATGCCCAAGAGGGTTAAGGCAGTCCTGAAAAATAATGGCGGCCACACAATATTGACACTTTGGGCCCAATTTGGACATTTTCACTCAGGGGTGTACTCACTTTTTTTGCCAGCGTTTTAGACATTAATGGCTGTGTGTTGAGTTATTGAGGGGACAGCAAATTTACACTGTTATACACGCTGTATACTCACTACTTTACATTGTAGCAAAATTTAATTTCTTCAGTGTTGTCACATAAAAAGATTTACAAAATTGTGAGGGATGTACTCACTTTTGTGAGATACAGTGTGTGTGTGTGTATGTATATAATTAAAATATATTTTTTACTTTGAGTCAGATATGAAGTTATATAAATAAGACCTCAGCGCAACCTACCAAAACCACTACCAACCCGTGTGTACACCCTAAAGTGCTATTTAAAACTAAACTATTCAGAGCACAATTACTCCTATGGGTCTGACAATAGGTACTGCTGCTCATACTCATGTGTTCCGGCAACATTCATGCAATAAAAATTTATACAATAGTGCCATTCAGTACTGATTAACAGTGTTTCTCCCTCACCTTCCAGGATGGCAGACCTGAGAGAGGAGAGGCTCCTCCCTTCAGGAAACACAATCACTTGCAGCAGCTGTTATAAGTCCACACCTTTCCCCTTGATCCTCCAGTATTGATTGTGTTTCTTCCTACACAGTGACTTGTTTGTTACTTTCCTAACCAGATGACCGGGGAGGGTCTGATGGTTCCCCTGTTAGGGAGGCTGGGGAGGGCTGGATTCATTCTGCTCCCTCTCACAGGTGGCCCTGGAAAGGCAGCGGCGTTCTAGAAACGGGGGAGTGTGTTCCTCTGCCAGGCTGCATATTGTCATGCTCTCCACTACCTGTGCTCTCTCTCCCCGCTTATGAATCTGCAGGCTCTGCATCGGTCCCAGGTACAGAGACAAGAGGAGGGACTGGTGCGCTCCAAGCCTCTTTCTCTCTTGTGTTCACATTCCAGTCACGTGGCAGGAAGTGGGCAGGGCTACAGTTGCAGATGACCAGGGAAGAGCTTAAGGACGCCATAGGGACACTGGAACATGTGGCGATAGAGGGGCTGACTGGACACCACACCTGAGCAGCGTGGTGGTGGCAGCAAACGATCTGAGTTGGGGGGGGATTGTCTAAAGCGGGGATATGCAATTAGCGGACCTTTTAGCTGTTGCAAAACTACAAGTCCTATCATGCCTCTGCCTCTGGGTGTCATGCTTGTGGCTGTCAGAGTCTTGCTATGCCTCATGGGACTTGTAGTTTTGTAACAGCTGGGGATAATTGCATATCCCTGGTCTAGAGCCTTGCACTGACTGGGGGGGTTGCTTGGCTGGAGAGGTCTGGTGTTTCTTTCTGCCTGAAGAGTCCTGTCTCCCTACCCTGTAGACACTCGGGCAGGGGGAAGCATTGGGACTGTCAGTAAAATATTGCTGGGGGTCTAGGGCTTATAGATTATATCTATCTATCTCCTTCCATGGCTACCTCCCTTTTTTTTTTTTTTTAATGCAGAACATCCGTTTGTGTAATTGCATGTGACCTGGCCCTTGCTTGGTTCCTCGCAGGGTTCTTTTACCACTCCCTCTCCTCTCTTCTCCCACTCTCCCCCTAAAGGTGGGTTTGTTGGGCATCCATGGGGTTGGTAAGAGTGACCTTATGTATGTTTGGTTTTTTTTTTTTGTTTTTTTTTTTCTTTCCCCCTCTTCTTTTTAGAGAGTCCCCAGGTGGATCCTTGGAGGCCTACTGATAAACTCCTTTTGCCCCTACTAGTACATGGTTACATAGTTGGTAAGGTTGAAAAAAAGACACAAGTCCATAAAGTCCAACCTGTATGTGAAAATATATTTAATATATATTTATTACTAGCACTAGTTCCTCCTAAGAAGTGTGGATGTTGTGGGGATAAGCTACCTAGCTCCAATTCCAGACCTTTCTGCTACAAATGTGTTAATAAATTGGCAGGGAAGGAAGCCTCAGGCCTTATGAAGGGTTTCTTAACCTCCATGCAGGCTGTGATGCTAGCCACCATTGAATCCTCCTCTGCATCTGTGGCTCCACAGGTCCTAAGCCTTGAGGAACTGGCCCTTAGAGAAGGTCCTTCCTCTCTGGAAAGTTTTAATTCCAAAGGGGGACCAAGTGCTTTTCTTCCTTCCTCACAGGGGCTCCCCCCAGCTCAGGCCAGGGAGGAGGAGGAAAAGCAAGGGGGAGAAGTGGAGAGTCGGGGGAAGTCAGACCTCAGTTCTGGGGAGGAAGCGAGTCCTGACTTAGCCAGTGCAGCAAGTGGGAAAACCAAAATAGGCGGACAGCTGTTTGTCCTAGAAGACCTGGAAGGGCTTCTTCAGGCATTGTACACCACAGAAGAGACCCTCAATTCTTCCTTCTTTCTTCCTGGGACTAGAAGGAAGAATCCTTGGACAAGAAGGTGGTCCTCACTTCTCAGGTGAAAGTGTTTCTGGACTGGTGGTTAGCAACCTGCTAGGAGGCAGACCTTGGGCCCAATGGAACCTGGTAAAAGTTACAACAGACATGGGCCTCTGGGGGTGGGGGCCCACCTAGGAAAAGCCAAGGGGCCTTGGACAGTACAGTGACCCGGACCTCATCCAATCTGAGAGAACACAGGGCAATAGGCGAGGTACTAAAGGCCTTCAAAAGCAGTATTCTGAACAGGGAGGTTCAGGTAAACTCCAACAATGTCACCGCAGTGGCGTACCTGAATCGCCAAGGAGGAACCAGATCAGAGCCTGGACCTTGCCAAGAAGATCTTGGGCTGGGCCGAAGAAAGGGTCGTTTTTATAGCTGCAGTTCACATAAAAGGGAAGCAACCAAGAAGCAAACCTCCTCAGTCTCCAACCAATCAGGCAAGGAGAGCGTTAGTTGAGCCAGAGGGTTTTTCAGGTGTTAATACAGTGCTTTGGCTATCCAGAGATAGACCTTTTTGCCAATGGCGAGAACAGTAAGGTAAAAAGGTTGTGTTCTCTCTCTCTCTCTCTCAGCAAAGAGTCAGAGGGTTTGGATGCCTTAGCTCAGGTTTAGCAGTTTAAGCTGGCATATGCCTTTCTTTCTCTGGCTCTAGTCCCACGAGTCCTGCAGAAACTCAGCCAGTCGCCGGGCCGCCTTCTTATCACACTGTGGTGGCCAAGGAGGGCATGGTTTGCAACCCTGAAGGCTGTGTCAGGGGCGCCCCCCTGGAGACTGCCAATCCAGCCGGATCTTCTGTCCCAGGGACCAGTGCTACACCCCAGACCGGAATTCTTCCAGTTGACAGTGTGGCTTCTGAGCAGCAGATCCTTAAGGCTCCTGCACACGATCGGATTTTCCGACAGGAATTGTGTGTTGACAGACTGCTGGCCTAGAATCCGACTGTTTGTACGCTCCATCGGACAATTGTTGTCGGATTTTCTGCAGACAAATGTTGGATAGCAGACTTATAAATATTCCACGGACAATGGTCTGTTGTCAGATTTTCCGATTGTGTTCGTCAGACAGAAGTCCAAAGTACAAACACGCATGCTCGGAATCAATGCTCACCAAATGCAACATTAGCAGAAGGTGCCCAAAGGGTGGCGCTAAAGAGCTGAAAAGCCATGTAGTCCGTCACTATGTTCGTGTTTGTTGTCCGACAATTGTGTGCCATTTGTATGCAAGACAACTTCATGGCCAATGCCCTTCGGACAAAAGTCTGACGCTTTGTGCAAAAATCCCATCGTGTGTGGGCGAGGCTAAAGACTAAAAGGCTGCTCTGATAGGGTTATAACGCCACCCTCGAGTGTAGATTGCAGCACTTTCAGTTTTTCTAGATGCCAGGTTGGCGAAAGATCCCTTAAACGATTTCTGGTGGCTAGGGATAGTTGCCGAGTCACAAAGGATAGGTTCCTGCCGTGGGAATTGACTAAGGTGCTAGAGGCCTTCTCAAAACACCCATTTGAACCAATTGAGGGGTTTCTCCTTAAGTTCTGACATTTAAAATGTCCTTTTTGTTGGCCATCACCATGTATAGAAGGGTGGGAGACCCACAAAGTCTATCTATAAAGGAACCTTTTTTGTTGATCCGTCCAGATCCGCTTTATTTACCCAAGGTTGCTTCCTCATTCCATAAAGCACAGGAGAATACCTTACCATCATTTCGTGATAATCCCAAAAATGACAACAAGAGTTTCACTGTTTAGACGTTAGAAGATGTCTTCTCACTACTGTGTGTAGTAAAGAATTTAGGAGATCGAATCATCTTTTAATCCTCTATTCTCGACCAAGGAAGGGACTCCCAAGCATCTAAAGCTTCAGTTTCCAGGTGGATTAAACAGGCTTTTGTTCTAACATATGAGAACTCGGGGGGGGGGGGGGGGGGGGTTCCGACACCAGCTAAAGTGGTATCGCACTCAACTAGTGCTCTGGTGACATCCTGGGTGGAGAAGGGAGGGGCTTCCTGGGAAAAGATTTGCAACTCAGCCACTTGGTCCAGCCAAGGTACCTTTTTTGAAGCACTACTGAGTTGAAGTGCTGTCTCAGCAAGACCTAGCCTTTGGCCGGAAGGTTCTTCAAGCAGTGGTCTTTACCCTAAGGTAGGCCTGTGGTTACTTTATTATCTTCACACGTGTGCCGTACTGGAAGGTGAGGGAGAAAATCCTACGTTGGACTTACCGGTAACGGTATTTCTATAAACCTTCCAGGATGGCAGGCCTACTTCCTGCCCATTGGAGGAGGGAAAAGTGTTAAATAGTAGGTGGTGAGTACCTATGTGAGATTATTCCCCTTTTGTGGACCTGTTTCAGGCACTACTTTAATGCATACTGAGGACCAAGGGGAAGGGTGTGGACTTATAACAGCTGTTAAAATGATTGTTTCTTATAGGGAGGAGCCTCTCATCTCTCAGGCCTGCCGTCCTTAAATGTTCGTAGAAATACAGTTATCAGTAAATCTAACGTAGGATTTTCTACTAACTATGTGCACAATTATCATAAATGGCAATAAAGAAATCAAATACGTGACACGAATAAAGCGAACTGATGGAAAAAGCAAATTGTCCGTGTGTTTTCCTTTAAAAATAAACAACAAAATGTTTGTGTTTTCATTTAAATAACAAATCATAGTGAACACACCAAAATATTTGTGTCCTTCCTTTTTTTTTTTTTTTTTTTTTTTTTTAAATCGTCATAGGATCTCTTAAAGATGGAAAAACAAAATGTATTCATGTGTACTCAATATTGTCCATGTTACCACTTGCTATATCCCAGAAGTTGAAAATTTGAAGTTGAAAAACTCTTCATAACTCTACCGTACCCTTTATATATTTAAAAAAAAAAAGAGTATCCAATAGTGCTATGCTCGTCCCCATAATAAATACATATGCTCTCACCTTATAGTCAGACCTAACGGTCATTAGTCCATATGCACTTTCCCCTTTTAAATGGGGTTCTCATAAGTTACAACAGTGATCACCGCTCTAGTGCTTAGTTGGTTCCACAATACACTTTCGTCCTCCTATGATGTTTATCTGAAGGATGAAAAAAAAAAAGTTCAAAGAAGAATATACGGTGTTCTCTGCTAAATTTGAATGCATTAAGGTAAAAAGACCTGCCTATAGAAACACTTTAAATCACTTCCTTCTACCCAGGACTATATGTCCCTTGAGGCATTTCTCCTTACACGTCCACATATACAAGCTCCCAGGTACTTACTGACATGTATTGACGGTGTTCTGAGCTATATGTGTGCTGCACTGTACTTTCTGATATGTAAACAAATAATGCATTCTATATGCAGGCCAGCTAATCGGCTGACCAAGTAATCGATTATAAAAATAGTTGACATGTATAGGGTTTTTTTTTTTTTTTTTCTAAATTCAACCACCTCCCCCCCCAGATAGCATAGTACTTCTCTAGGGAATCCTCCCCTGTATACATTGGGTAAGATCTATTGAAGACACAATCAATCATTACGACCCATTCGCCTATACTCGGGATCTCTGGTGTTCACCGGTTTCTTGGTATCAGGCTTTTAGTCTCATTTTAATGCGAGACTAGAGTATACCTATATTGAACTACCATTTTTTCGGTGTCATGGAACAGACCACAACATTTTCTCCTGTAATTTGATTAATTGCCTTAATGATCCCCTCCCAGTAGGGCTGTATCTTTGAACTAAGATACAGCCCTACTGAGGGGATCATTAAGGCACATTATTAAGGCTTCATTATTTTATTGAAAGGAACAAGGTGGAAAATGCAGTCCACATATAAAACATCAACAGTAGTAATGACAATAAAACATATGTATAGGGAGGTTAAATATAGTTTTTTTATCGTGTTCATTATGTGTATCAAAAAACAGCAGTTGGAGCAACATGTTGAGGCATAACATGGAGAAATATAAGAACCTCACATTTCAAAGGAGAAGATTACATGTAAACAGTCATGTATTACTACATTCAAACTTATTCTAAAAACCTGTTATCCTGTAAAGAAGTTGGCTGTAAAAATCATATTTTGCATCAGGAGTAAGTGTTTCATGGATTCTGAGGGGTATATTTTTACATAGAGGAGAAGAAGTTAGGATAAAGCAGGGGAAGCAGAAAGATTAGGAACAGGAATCGCTCCAACATGGTCATGAGGTGGCGTTACCTAGTTCGCCCTCTGCCCAGGAGATGAAGTCCGATGAGTAGCGGATCAGTGTAAGGTACACTCATCGATCTCCAATAACGTGGAATCATTATTCTGGCTGTGGCCAAAAAGGGACACAATACATCTTTTTTTAATGGACTTGAATGTTCCTGGGAGCATGGATGAGAGAGGTCGCCATCAGTTTGTAGTATAATAGGAAGGTCTGTTGCCAGAATTTCTGTATGGGAGGGAAATCCTACCAAATGTGGAGCATTGTGCCCCTGGAGCTTAGACACCGCCAGCAGGTATCAGGTGTTGTCGAGTTGAGTTGAAATGATGTATAGTCGAAGGGTATCTATACCATCTCGTCAGCAATTTGAACACTTTTTCTTGAGTTTTAATGGCTAGAGAGAGTTTGTGCGGCAGGATAAAACTATTTTGGCAGTCAATGAGGGAGACGGAGTGTTGTAATTCTTTTTTTCCCAAGCCCTTGTGTAGGGTGGGAGGTCAGGGTAAGAAGCATTCAGTAAGAGGGAATGAAGCCGAGATACCACGTGCATTGGAGGAGCATATCCTTGAATCCTGTCGGTTCAACTAAAATATCTGATACGGATGGAAAGGTTGGGCTATAGGAAGTTAATTGTTGTAAACGATAAGAAAAAGAGCGCACCAGCCTAGTGCATTATCCTAAGGTAAATTTTTTAAAACTAAGATTAAAATCTACTCACAAAGGTAGGGAGAAAAAAACGCACTATATACAATCACAAGGCGATTGGTCCACTGGTAGCGGTTTCCAGGTCCTAGGAAGAGGACGTACGGACCGCTGCTGGCTAACACGTTTCGAAGGTGTCCCTTCTTCATCAGAGCCTTATCAGTGCTAATCTCTTGCAACTATTTATACATGTCTTAAGTTAATTGTTGTTTCTGGAGCCACTGCATAGGGTACAGAGAAAGCAATTTGGAAGGGGTATCTGGCCTTAAAGTGGAGTATGCTCGAGAACCTGGGAAAGCCTCCTTTGGTCTTTTCGCCATGGTCCAAAGCTAGTTACATGCATAGCCGGTGGGAAGGCTGTAGTCATAGGCCCTGAAGATTTGATATGATCCTGCTAGATAACAAGCAATCCCAAATTTGGATCGTTTGAGTAAGGTCACAGAGTGGGTACGAACTCTTATGCCGCGTGGACACACGACCGGACTTTCCTTCAAAATAGACTCCGACGGTCTGTCTGACGGAGTTCCGATGGAGTTCCGCTGAAACGGACTTGCTTACACACGATCACACCAAAGTCCGATCGTTTAGAACGCGATGACGTACGACGGGACTAGAAAAAGGAAGTTCAATAGCCAGTAGCCAATAGCTGCCCTTGCGTCGTTTTTGGTCTGTCGGACTAGCATACAGACTAGCGGTTTTCCCGATGGGAACTGATTCCGTCTGAAAGATTTGAAACATGTTCTATTTCTAGGTCTGTCAGAATTTTAGAAAGAAAAAGTCAGATGAAGCCCACACACGATCGGAATGTCCAACTGGAATGATTTCATCTGACCTTTTTCTGCCGGAAAGTCGGGTGGTGTGTACGCGGTATCACAATTTTGCGGTTATTATCAATGGAGAAGCTGAGAGTTCAATGGGGTTCATATGGCTTTCCAAGTGAACCCAGAGCTTAGTCATAGAGTTATAAAAACCAGTCTAGTATCGCTGCCCTATGGTACAACAAAGCATCTGGGGCTCCAGGTTCTCCTCTAGCTTTCAGAAGAGAACTTTTCGTATCGAATTCTGGGATGGGCTGCGTTCCAAATGAATTTAGAAAACAGCTGGTGCAATTTTTGGAATTGGGTACAAAAACCGGGGAAGAACATCCATTTTCAAGGTGTTCACCCCACCAAGCCACGAGAGCCGTTTGGATGCGTATGTAGACATATCGGCTTGGGTTCTAAGGAGTAGGGGAATAAAATTCCTGGAAAAGAGCTGGGATGCATTTGCCGGTATTGAGAGTCTTTTTTTGTAGGTCTGACTTTGGCAGAGAGATATTGAGGATTTCTGATTTGACTGTAGTTCACTTTGAAACTACTGACTGCCCCAAATTTCTGGAACTCCTGCAACACTAAGGGCAGGGACGAGTGTGGTTGTGTCACAAATAGGAGCAGGTCATCTGTGAATAGAGCAAGTTTAGTATAAGTGGGCCCGACCCCTATTCCCTGCACAGAGGGATTGGTTCGTAAAGCGATGGCTAAATGTTCCATAGTGAGAACATGTAGGAGGGGGATAGGGGACACCCTTGTGTCCCATTATAGATAAAGAATGCCGGTGACAGAGAGAAGTTCAGTCTAATCCTAGCAGATGGAGAGGAGTAGAGAGACCTTATCCTTGAGACAATGTGAGCTCCCAATCCTATTTGTTGTAAAGACAGCCAAAGGCATTGCCAATCCCCACAGTTGAATGCTTTCTCTCGACTGTTAAGAGGCATAAAGGATTATCGTGGGTTCGGGCTTAGTCAGATAAAAGAAGGGTTTTCAGGGTGTTATAACTTTTTTCACGGCCACTCAGAAATCCCACTTGATCTAAGTGGATCAAACTGGGCAACAACGGATGTATTCTGTTGGCCAACACTTTAGCAAAGATCTTCAAATCAACCCCGATCAGGAAAATTGGCCTATAATTTGCGCATAAAGTCGGGTCCTTCTCCGGTTTTGGAATGAGGGATATGAGCTTTGAGTGTTTGAGGATGGAACACTGAGCCCTCTGACACAGAACTTAACACTTTAGTGAGGAAGGGAATAGTAAAGCCGCCTGGCCCTGGGCTCTTGCCAGTTGGTGTACCCGCAATGGCTCTCGCAACTTCATCTTCTGCAATAGGCATTTCAAGTTCATTAACGGCTTCCTTATCCAAAGTGGGGAGCGCAGTTTCCATGACATAAGAGAACTAATCCTCCTCTGAAGTAGAGGGGGAACCTGACGACTGAGCCACAGGTATGTTGTAGAGGGATTGGTAAAAATCCCTCTTTGAAGGTGAGGACATTGATTCTCCACGAGGTTCTTTTATATGGGAGATGAAAGTAGAGGATACTTTTGGGTGTAGGGAGCGGTCCAAGGTCCTGCCACATTTGCCTTGGAATTCTATATTGGTGGAAAGCAAGTTTGTCCATTAATGTACGCGCAGAGGTCTCATACAGACTTGTGATCGGGTTTTGGAAACCTCTGTGAGTGTTTTGATTGTTGGGGAAGGCTTATACTCAGTTTCCAAGTTTCTTAGCTTTTGAATTGCAGCCACTATAGGTGCGGAGCGTTCCTTTTTCAGGCGAGTTCCTAATTGAATAAAGGTTCCACGTAACGCTGCCTTTAGTGCCTCCCATTGGATTGGAAATGACGTGGTATCCTGTGCATGGTCCCTAAAAAAGTTAAAGATTGTCTCCGATATGCGTGTAACAGTCCGAATTTGCCAGCGAGTCGCCCAAGCGTCATGTCCACTCCTTCACCGGCGTGGAGGGGAGCGAGAATGTCAAGTATAAAAGGGAATCGATGGTCCAACCAGATCATAGTCTTTCGCACTCGGGAGACCAATCCAGATAGCTGTGGTCACTCGAGATAGTCAATAGGTCTGATGTACCTGAGAAAAATGTGTGTAGTTACGAGACTTTGGGTACAGTACCCTCCAAACGTCTACAAGATGCAAGTCGTATAGTGTGCGTTTTCAAAGCCCTCAATTTGGGGAATGAAATACATGACCGTGAGGTGGAGTCCAATAGTTGCTCCAGATGGGTATTAAAATACCCACCCAGGATGAGCTTGCCCTACATGAACTCTGGTAGAATCTTCAGATACTGCAAAGCCGATGGGACTTGATTGACATTTGGTAGGTAAATGTTAGCTACCATAAATTTTACTCCCTACAGTGAAAATTTCACAAAGACATACCTTCCCTGAGGGTCAGAAAGATGATTAAGCAATTAAATGGGGACTGCTTTGTGAAAAGCCATAGGTACTCCCTTCGTTTTCTGGGACGGATTAGTACTATGGAATTGCAAACAGAAAGGGAGGAAAGGCAGCTCTGGTGGAGGTGGATGGCTGGTCACGGGAGGTGATGGTTGGATGGCACTTCAGGCAGCACTTTGAGTTCAATATTAAGTTTTAATCAAGTGCACCAGGGGTTACATAGTAGGCGAGGTTAAAAAAGACACAACAGTCCAACCTATATGTGTGATTTTATGTCAGTATTACATTGTATATCCCTGTATGTTGTGGTGCATTGTGCTCCACCATTTAACACTACCCTCTGAACTCTCCCCTGTAGCCATTTTTCAATCCATGTACTCACCCTATGGTCCATGCCAAAAGACCTTACTTTGTATAGTAAACATTTTATGGGTAACTATCAAATGCTTTTGCAAAATCCAGTTACACCACATCTACGGGCCTTCCTTTATCTAGTTGGCAGCTCACCTCCTCATAGAAGGTTAATAGATTGGTTGGCCAAGAACAAATCTTCATGAATCAATGCTGATTACTGCTAATGATACCGTTGTCATTACTAAAATCTTGTATATAGTCCCTTAGCCCCTCCAAAAGCTTGCATACAATTGATGTTAGGCTAACTGGTCTGTAATTCCCAGGGATGTATCTTGGCCCTTTTTTAAATATTGGTGCTACATTGGCTTTTCTCCAATCAGCTCGTACCATTTCAGTCAGTATACTGTTCGTAAAAATTAGGAACAATGGTCTGGCAATTGCTTGACTGAGTTCCTTTAAAGTGACACTAAAGGTTCGGGTTTTAAAAAACAAAAAACAAACAAATCATACTTGCCTCTACTGTGTAGCTCGTTTTGCACAGAGTTGCCCCGAACCTGCTCTTCTGGGGTCCCACGGCAGCTCTCTTGGCTCCTCCCCACATCAGATAACACCCCCCCTCCCCCGAGAGAAACACTCTCCTGGGGGCGTTACCTTGCGGGCGTGCTCCGGAGTCCAGCATTCGGTGTCCATAGACACCGAATGCAGGACTCGGCCTCGGCGCTCGCATCATTGGATTTGATTGACCAATGGCTGCGCTGCTATCAATCTATCCAATCAACAGCCGAGAACCCCGGGCAGAGAGACAGCGCGTCCCGTGGGACAAGTTCGAGGTTTCAGATAAGTAAAGTGGGGGGGATGGGGGGCCAGTCACCGACAGGTGTGTTTTCACCTTAATGCATAGGTTGCATTAAGGTGAAATAACATGAACCTTTACAACCCCTTTTAAGGACCCTCTGGTGCAAGCCATCTGGTCCCAGTGACTTATTAATGTTGAGTTTCAAGTCCAATTCTAATTCTGTCCTCTGTTAGCCATGAGGGTGCTTCCTGTGTGGTGTCATAAGGATAAACATTGAACTTTTGGTTACTGAAATCCCCCCCTCCCCGATTCTGTTGTGAAGACAGAAGAATAAATTCAATACCTTCACCATTTCTCCATCCTTAGTAACCAGGTTCTCTTCATCATTCTCTATGGGACCAATATGATCTGACCTCCCTTTCTTACTATTTATGTACTTAAAGAATTTCTTGGGATTTTTTTTTTTTTTTTTACTTTGCTCCACTATGTGCTTTTCGTGTTGTTGTGAGTGTGGTATGGAACCTTAATAAGATATATGGGGAATTTAAATTTATCTCAGTGTTTTTTTGTTTTTTTCAGTGCCTCCAACCTTACAGTAAAATTGTGAACTTTGTTCAGATAATCAGTACATACCGCAATAATTTCCTGAGTTTGTTAATCTATGGGGAATTCTTACCAATGTATAAATATCTCCCAATAAAATTTAATAAAATAATTTGATTTTATTAATTTACAAGTCTAGTTACACAATTTCATACAGAACCGGTGATTAATATTTCATACACCTTATCAAAAATATCAACACAGCAATAAAACTAATGTTCTTAATATTTTACAAATAACTCGGGAGCCCAAATGGCTATGTTAGAAAAATATTTGCAGTAATCCCGCCTTATGTTCAAAAACACAATATCCCCTGTCACTCGAGAAAACAGTCCTCTTAATTTCTATGTCCGGAAGGAATACAAAGTATGTCTCAAGGTGTCAACAGATATTGTCAATTTGAAAGAAATATTAATCCAACAGAGCTACTAGATTGAATGGGGCGATAAATACTTTCCCTGTGACCACAGTAGCCTAAATTGTTGTAATACAGGTCTATGCCTAAATTTACCCAGGCACGGCTTCAACACACACAGCCTAGACAACCAATCAATACGGAAAAATTATTAATTATAAAACTACCCTACACACTGTAGATAATGAGGTTAAAACATAAACTGTAAAACACAATCCCTACAATTTTGAGAGGAAAAGGTTAATTAGTATCAGTATGGTCTGGATCTTACCACAGGAAAAGGGGAAGATCTACGACAAATTATAAGTACGTTTGATTAGTTCCAGTAGGGTGTGTATCCGGCGTGTGGGTCTGCGGTCCTCTCTATGGCTCTCACATACTTTATACCATCTGGGACAATAAGCTCATAACATTCCTTCAACCACTAGGTGTGTCTGAGGGCAGAAAAATGTGTTCTTAAAGTGGTGTTCCGGCCGAAATTATACTTTTTAAGTAAAAATACCCCTATAATACACAAGCTTAATGTATTCTAGTAAAGTTAGTCTGTAAACTAAGGTCTGCTTTGTTAGTTTATAGCAGTAGTTTGTTATTTTATAAACTTACAGCAGGCCGTGGCCATCTTAAGTGTGGGCATCTGAAGCCAGACTGTGTTTCTTCCTGGATCTCATCCTTGCAGATCTCGCACATGCTCAGTGCAGCACAAGCAGTTTAATAGGTTTCAGGTCAGGTTTCCATAGCAACGGCAGTTTCAGGGGAAGTTGCCGCCCCTTCCCAGAAGGCATTGCAAACAGGAAATGATGAGATGGGCCGCGGCCAGGGAGGAGGAAGTGAAAAATTAATACAGCAGATATACAGTAAGTGCTGAGAAAAAAAATTAAAAATATCCAATACGTTTACAGTGCACAGTTTAGTGAGGGATGCTGAAGAGTTGTAAAAGTGGGCGGAACTCCACTTTAACTATCTGTTACCCATTATGAAAGAACATATTTTTGTTATCTGCCTGTATATTGGGGCTGATGAATATATCTCTACATTATCTACAGATTCCGGCAACCGGTACAATATACAGTACACTCCAGTATTTTGATTAATTACCGTATTTAGCGGCGTATAACACGCACTTTTGTCCCCTGAAAATCGGGGGCAAAGCAGGGGTGCCTGTTATACGCCAACAGCGTACCTCACCGAGCCGTTATCTCCTCTCCACTCGGCTCCTCGGCTTTCACTCGGCTCCCACGTCACACACACACACACACACACACACACACAGTCCCGCCTCCGCCACTGGCATTGGACCAGTGTTCTGCCTATCACAGGAGCTGGTCTAATGCCGATGGCAGAGGTGGGACTGTGTGTGTGTGTGTGTGTGTGTAATGTGACAGTCGAGTGGGGAGTAGATGACTGCTTGGCGATTTCCTGATTCAGGCTGATGGTGAGGCTGCAAATGACGTTTGTGTAAAAAAGGCATTTCTCGGGCTGCATTGATCAGGCTGCACTGACTTTATTTGGGCTGCATTCAGGACAATAATCAGGCTGCATTGATCAGGCTGCAGATGGACATTGATGGGCACTGATCCTTAACCACTTCAGCCCCGGAAGGTTTTACCCCCTTCCTGACCGGAGCACTTTTTACAATTCGGCACTGCGTCGCTTTAACTGCTAATTGCGCGGTCATGCAATGCTGTACCCAAACGAAATTTGCGTCCTTTTCTTTCCACAAATAGAGCTTTCTTTTGATGATATTTGATCACCTCTGCCGTTTTTTTTTTTGCGCTATACATGGAAAAAGACCGAAATTTTTGAAAAAAAATGATATTTTCTACTTTTTGTTCTAAAAAAAATCCAATAAACTCAATTTTAGTCATACATTTAGGCCAAAATGTATTCGGCCACATGTCTTTGGTAAAAAAAATGTCAATAAGTGTATATTTATTGGTTTGCGCAAAAGTTATAGCGCCTACAAACTAGGGTACATTTTCTGGAATTTACACAGCCTTTAATTTATGACTGCCTATGTCGTTTCTTGAGGTGCTAAAATGGCAGGGCAGTACAAAACCCCCACAAATGACCCCATTTTGGAAAGTAGACACCCCAAGGAATTTGCTGAGAGGCATGTTGAGCCCATTGAATATTCATTTTTTTTATCCCAAGTGATTGAATAATGACAAAAAAAAAAAAAATACAAAAAGTTGTCACTAAATGATATATTGCTCACACAGGCCATGGGCATATGTGGAATTGCACCCCAAAATACATTTAGCTGCTTCTCCTGAGTATGGGGATACCACATGTGTGGGACTTTTTGGGAGCCTAGCCGCGTACGGGGCCCCGAAAACCAATCACTGCCTTCAGGATTTCTAAGGGCGTACATTTTTGATTTTACTCCTCATTGCCTATCACAGTTTCGGAGGCCATGGAATGCCCAGGTGGCACAACCCCCCCCCCCCCCCCAAATGACCCCCATTTTGGAAAGTAGACACCCCAAGCTATTTGCTGAGAGGCATGGTGAGTATTTTGCAGCTCTCATTTGTTTTTGAAAATAAAGAAAGACGAGAAAAAAATTTTTTTTTTTTCTTTTTTCAATTTTCAAAACTTTGTGACAAAAACTGAGGTCTGCAAAATACTCACTATAACTCTCATCAAATAGCTTGGGGTGTCTACTTTCCAAAATGGGGTCATTTGGGGTTTTTTTTTGCCACCTGGGCATTCCATGGCCTCCGAAACTGTGATAGGCAGTGAAGAGTGAAATCAAAAATTTACGGCCTTAGAAAGCCTGAAGGCGGTGCTTGGTTTTCGGGGTCCCGTACGCGGCTAGGCTCCCAAAAAGTCTCACACATGTGGTATCCCCGTACTCAGGAGAAGCAACAGAATGTATTTTGGGGTGTAATTTCACATATTCCCATGGCATGTTTGAGCAATATATCATTTAGTGACAACTTTGCGCAAAAAAAAAAAAAATAAATAAATAAAAAATTGTCTTTTTCCCGCAACTTGTGTCACAATATAAAATATTCCATGGACTCAACATGACTCTCAGCAAATAGCTTGGGGTGTTTACTTTCCAAAATGGGGTCATTTGGGTGGGGTTTGAACTGTCCTGGCATTTTATGCACAACATCTAGAAGCTTATGTCACACATCACCCACTCTTCTAACCACTTGAAGACAAAGCCCTTTCTGCCACTTATTGTTTACATAAAAAAATAATTTTTTTTTGCAAGAAAATTACTTTGAACCCCCGAACATTATATTTTTTTTTTTTTAAAGCAAATGCCCTACAGATTAAAATGGGTGTGTCTTATATTTTTTTTTTACACAGTATTTGCGCAGCGATTTTTCAAACGCATTTTTTGGGGAAAAAACACACTTTTTTACATTTTAATGCACTAAAACACACTATATTGCCCAAATGTTTGGTGAAATAAAAAAGATTATCTTAGGCCGAGTACATGGATACCAAACATGACATGCTTTAAAATTGCGCACAAACGTGCAGTGGCGACAAACTAAATACATTTTTAAAAGCCTTTACAGGTTACCACTTTAGATTTACAGAGGAGGTCTACTGCTAAAATTACTGCCCTCAATCTGACGTTCGCGGTGATACCTCACATGCAAGGTGCAATTGCTGTTTACATTTGACGCCAGACCGACGCTTGCGTTCGCCTTAGCGCGAGAGCAGGGGGGACAGGGGTGCTTTTTTTTTTTTTTTTTTTTTTTTCATTATTATTATTTTTTTATCTTATTTTTAAACTGTTCCTTTCATTTTTTTTTAAATCATTTTTATTGTTATCTCAGGGAATGTAAATATCCCCTATCATAGCAATAGGTAGTGACAGGTACTCCTTTTTTGCAAAAATTGGGGTCTATTAGACCCCAGATTTCTCCTCTGCCCTCAAAGCATCTGACCACACCAAGATCGGTGTGATAAAATGCTTTCCCAATTTCCCAATGGCGCTGTTTACATCTGGCGAAATCTAAGTCATAAAATGCTCGTAGCTTCCGGTTTCTTAGACCATAGAGATGTTTGGAGCCACTCTGGTCTCTGATCAGCTCTATGGTCAGCTGGCTGAAGGCTGAATCACCGGCTGCATTTTCAGGTTCCCTGTTGAGACAGAAGAGCCAGAGAAATACACGGAAGACGTTGGGGGGGGGGGCATTCCCTCCCACTGCTTGTAAAAGCAGTCTAGAGGCTAATTAGCTGCTAGGATTGCTTTTACATGAAAGCTGACCGCTGGCTGAAAAGAATGATACCAAGATGATACCTAAACCTGCAGGCATCATTCTGGTATAACCACTCAAAGTCGTGAATGGCGTACCTGAAGACAAAAATGGTTAACAATAAAGCACAGTAAACGGTAAGGTATAAAAAATTGCATACCTGAAAAGCAAACATGATAAAACATAACAACAATAAAACATTGCAGAATAGAATACAGTAAAAAAGAGCAGAACAATAGAGAGAGAGAGAACAATAAAACGCCAACTATTTTTTTATTTTTTTTTTTTTTACACTTTTTTTTTGTAACTAACTTTTATAACTGTAACCGGTTCCAGGTTCGGGTCTCTCAAAATGCGATGGCATTTTGGGAGACCCTGTGAAAGTGTGCCTAGTCTGTGCAATGCTGTACCCTACGCTAATACTCAACTAATGAATGGTAGTGTTCAAAACATTCACCAATGCAAAGACCAGGATTGTCAGGACAGGAGGGACAATAATAGCGGGTGTCACGCCTATATCCGCGCTTGCTGCAGACACGACATCTTTTTTGGGGGGGTTCGTTGGGTAGGGGTACTCGGGAAGACATATAGAAAATGCCTCTCATGCAGCCGACTGCATTTGGTTGGGGATGTGAATGGGGGAAGTACGGGCGCTGCAGAAGCGGTGGGTTCCCAATTAGGATTGGCGAATGCAGCAGGATGGGCACGACGGGCCTGTGTTTGTCTTTTTGGTGGCAGCGGGACACTACTTGTGCTTGCCACCTCACCAGCTTGAACTGCACTTATGGGACTCGCCACGTCACCAAGTGTTACTGCAGTGCTGGTTTGACTACGACCGGGGTGTACTAGGCCGCTGGTGCTTGCCAGTTCACCAAAACGCTACAAAAAAAACTGTTAGCGATCACAGGGATCAGGCCTGACTCTGCGAACGCTGCAGTTATGCGTTTAGTGTTTTGTAAGTGACAGTGATCGATTGATACTGCACTTGGGTGGGCTGGGCCGGGCGGAGGGGCAAAACGCAGGTGCTAACAGGTATCTGGGCTGATCCCGCTAACACTGCGTGTTTGGGAACCCTAAACTGCTGGGGACGCCAGTATAGATCTGATCGGATCAGATATTGATCCGATCAGATACTATACCACTAAGGGAGGTGTACGGTGCGTGCGTGGGTGGTAGCGGTACTGGCGCTAACCTGACGCTGCCTGGGGCTGGTGCTTGCCAGTTCACCAAAACGCTACCAAGAAAACTGTTAGCGATCACAGGGATCAGGCCTGACTCTGCGAACGCTGCAGTTATGCGTTTAGTGTTTTGTAAGTGACAGTGATCGATCGATACTGCACTTGGGTGGGCTGGGCCGGGCCGGGCGGAGGGGCAAAAACGCAGGTGCTAGCGGGTATCTGGGCTGATCCCGCTAACACTGCGTTTTTGGGAACCCTAAACTGCTGCGGACGCTAGTATAGATCTGATCGGATCAGATATTGATCCGTACAGATACTATACCACTAAGGGAGGCGTATGCTGCGCGCGTGGGTGTTAGCGGTACTGGCGCTAATCTGACGCTGCCTGGGGCGACGCATATCACCGCCGGGCGATCAGGGGGCTAAACCTTTATTCGGTAATAAACGGCGGGTGCCCTGACACTATAAAAAATAAACGAACTAACCAGCGTCACCCGTAACGGTTATACGGTGATCAGTGGTGAAAGGGTTAACTAGGGGGCAAGCAAGGGGTTAAAACATTTATTAGGTAGTATATGGGGGTCCCTGACGCTATAAAACGCTGACGGCGAACCTAAATATTTATGTCCCTAACTAGCGTCACCAGCGACACTAATACAGCGATCAGAAAAATGATCGCTTAGCAACACTGGTGACGGGGGGTGATCAAGGGGTTAAAACTTTATTAGGGGGGTTTAGGGGGGTATCCTAGACCTAAAGGGGGCCTAACACTCACTGCCCTAACACACTAACTGTCACAAACAGACACCAATACAGTAATCAGAAAAAAAAAAAAAAAACCTGCTTGGTGTCAGTTTGTGACGGGGTGGTGATCGGGGGGCGATCGGGGGGGGATCGGGGTGTAATGTGTGCCTCTCATGTTCTACTGTGTGTGTGTTGGTGCACTCACATTACAGTCTTCTCTCCTCGGCCCGAACGGAAAATACCGAGCCGAGGAGAGATGACATCATTTCCTCTGCCTCTGTGTACAATACAGAGGCAGGGAAATGATCCCATTGGCTGGGAGCAATCGCGATGGGGGGGCCACGAATGGATGGCCTCCCCCTCACCACCGATCGCCGGGGGACATTTGCCGACCGCCGCAGGCACCGGGGGGGGTCCGATCGGACCCCCCACCCGCGGGCAGGCTAGGACGTACAGGTAAGCCCTTTTGCCTGCCCGTGCCGCTCTGTCGACGTACATCGTCGTGCGGCGGTCGGCAGGTGGTTAATTTGCTTCAAAGTTGTTTATTTTAAAAATGTTGTTTTCCTGATACTTCCCTCTTAAAATTAGGGTGCGTGTTAAATGCCGGCGCGTGTTATACGCAAATAAATATGGTAATATCACACAAAATGAATATCTGTATAGATAACTGCGTAACTCCTGCACATCCTATGAAGACCTATTTATCTTGGAACAACACATGCTATATGTGTATTTTCAAGTAGATGTGATCACGATTTATATGTCTTTTATAACAATGATGGGTATCTTAACAATTCTTAATTTTGTTCTATATCAAAATATCATAATTCTACCTTATGACAGAGTACTCATTGGGTCATTGGATACTAAAATCATAGTTGTATCTATGACCAGGAATCTAATATAGAATTTGAATTGCTTATAATCACATGTATTTAAAAACACCATGTATAAACAGGAATTAAACATTTTCCTAAAGTGTTAATGAACCTTGGACAAGCTTAACAAAGAATTTAGATAATGGTTTAGCTGTACAAACAATTCCTGGAGTTTAGACAATGGGTTCCGTTAGATATCAGCATAGATGTGATTTTTTTTTTTTTCAATAAACAATTGCTCTATCCATATAATCAAAATGTAATGTTTCCTTTTAGGCATTTTTAGACACATATTCAGTATAGACTGTTCATATACTTGTGACTGGTGTATCATTAACCTCACATCTCTGCTATTGTCTGGGGAAAAGCCGAATCAACATTGGGTTCTTACTAGGGAGGCGATCTCACCCTTTGAAACAATGGGGTGATTTACCCTAGCTTTTCCTTTTAAAGGCTTTGTTATCTGGATCTTAAAACACAAATTTGACCATTGTCAGCTGGTTTCTTGTAAGGTGGCACCATTGTTCAGTTGACTCTGATTCAACATAAGTTTTGTATCTTGATCTCAGCTCTCCACTGGATAGGATAATTTAACCACCCTGTTCTGTTGGGGGGGGGGGGGCGCACTCCTGGAGTGATGACTCCTCAGCTGAAGGCTACATAAAAAATATAATATATTCTATCATAACTATCATAATATTTTGATGATAGTGTTCTATCTTAGCCACCCTGATTGCACCCTTATATTTTCTTTCTTTGCAAAGTTGGAATGCTGATGATCCCTTGTATTTTTTTAAGACCTCCTTTTGCTTTTATATGCATTTTTACATTGGAGTTAAGCCACCCAGGACTTTTATTAGCTCTTTTAAATTTATTTCCCATTGGGATGCACTGGCTAATGCCCTTATTTAATATGCTCTTAAAGCATACCCATTTTTTTTCCTCCGTGTTCTTTGTTCCTAAGATTTTATCCCAATTATTATCTTCTAGCAAGGATCGTAGTTTAGGGAAGTTGGCTCTTTTGAAATTCAGTGTCTTTTGTATTCCCCTTATGTTTCCTATTTGTGTGATTTTATACTAAAACTAATTGACCCGTGATCGCTGTTTCCTAAATTGCCCCGTATTTCCACATCCACGATCGGGTCTGTATTGTTGGCAATCAGTAAATATAGTAACGCTTTGTTTCTAGTTGGTGCATTTAAAAACTGACCTATGAAATTGTCCTGCAAGGCATTTAGGAACTGGCGAGCTTTAGATAAATGCACGGTTCTTTCCACCCAGTCTGTCTGGATAATTAAAAACCCCCATTATGACACTTCCCTTTCTTGCCGCTAATCCAAATTGTGATAGGAGGTCCGCCTCCGCCTCCTCCCTCTGGTTAGGGGGGCCTATAGAATACTCCCAGTACTACTTTCCCTTTCGAAAAGCACTTGCAGGAACGTAGATGGTTAAAAGCATGTAACATGGAGTCCTCCTCTGGTAAGTGGAACCATCCTCTGTCCGTGAATGGAGAGCCAAGTAACGCCGTCCAGCAGCTGTCAGATTAATCCATGCGTGCGGGAGTGAGGAGGCAGTGAGGCGGCTTGTGTTTCGGGTTCCATGCTGGAATGCACGAGGCTGATGGCGTCAGTGAGGGGTGGTGAGCGGTAACGTGTTTTAGGAGCATGCACGGCTCCGTTGGAGGTTTGACGAAGGAGCCACGCATGCTTCAAAGTGCGTTACCTCCCACCACCCCTCACTGACTCCATCGGCCTCGTGTGTACCAGTGTATCCACTTACCAGAGGAGGTGGACTACATGTTATATACTTTTAACTATCTACGTTCCTGTAAGTGCTTTTAACCCCTTGTCCACTTGATTAAATCTTTTAATATTGCACTTAGAGGCTCCTTCTTTCCTTCTTTCCTTCTTTCCTTCTTTCCTTCTTTCCTTCCTTCCTTCCTTCCTTCCTTCCTTCCTTCCTTCCTTCCTTCCTTCCTTCCTTCCTTCCATCTTCCATCTTCCATCTTTTGGAACAAGGAGTGAAGGTAGATGGAAAGTGTGTCCCCTGTAGGAGGAGTACATTAACTTGACTCTTACGCAATTGATATAGGATTTGTCCTCGCTTAGAGGCTACATTAAGGCCATTTACATTGTATAAACACAGTTTTAGTCGAGGGTGATATAACACCATATGGGCCATGGTGGAGCGAAAAAAAAGAGAGTCCAAGAAAGAGGGGGAAAATAGAGGGGCGGGGAAATAACAGAAGAGGGAAATGTGAGCAAGGGGAAGGAGTTGAAAAAGGTAGAGGAGTGAAAGAAGACTGGACAGAGGACACCTGGAAGAGGTGTCTCAAAAAAAACCCCACAAACTAAGATGTCCGCAGTAGCGAGACACTCCGTGAAATATCAAGTGTTAGGCACAAATCATGCCAAACCTATTCAGGGAGAGAGGTCGGAGTCAGGAGGTTTGAGTTGTGATCCCGACAACATAGCAGGAATATATAACGTATATGTAACACACCCATCTATCGTAGTATATTGATCACCTAAGATTTTAGGTTACAAAAGAACACAGCATATACCGTAATCACAATTTGAAAAAATACCTGAATGCCCATGTTCAGTCAGCTATCCCAAGCAATAATGTGTATTATAATCTGAATTTCAAAAATATGAGGTGACATTGAGGAAGTCAACTAGTGCTTTGGTACAGGGTCAGTTAGGCCCGGGACTGAGAGGAAACTAAAAAGCCCCAGAGCAAGCAAAAGCAATATCCAGGGGACTCCCAAGTCAGTCAGCAGGTCTCCTGGCCCGAAGAACAGGAAAGGCACATTGGCTGCAGGTTCTACCCCAGGAACTTAATAATGGTATCCATTTGGCTCAGGCCCCATCCCGATTAAGGGAATCATAAGGTACTGAAGCATTAGATGACAGAGGAAGGTTATATAGAGGAAATGATGCTCAGAGTATTTATTTCGGTCTCGGTATTGCCAATGCGTGGGGAAGTATACGGGTAGGGCCAGAAGGTCAGGTGTCAAATGGAGCCCCCAATCAGTAATAAAGAGCAGCGACATTGTCAGTATCTTATCTATATCCCTGTTAGCTGCATCGGTCCCAGTAGAGGCAATAGAAAAACCCCTGATCTCGGCATACATCTATAAAGTCCCTGTGAACTAAATGGTATGATTAGCACAAGTTCATAGAAGGGAGGTGTATAGAAAAACAGTACCAAGACAAAGTGGCCAAGTTCCATATTGAAAATTGCAGATTGAGAAAATGTAAACCCGCTGTAACATTAAGCAGAGGGAAAAAGAACCAGTGTTTGGGCTCACGTGGGAAGCCAAATCAGTCGCCTTGTTCTAGCACCAGAAGAAGCGGATCCAGATCACGGACGTCTGCGACATTGCAGGAGAGGGCCCGGCAGTCTGACGGTCCTCTGGAGGGTCTAGCCAGTTCGGAATGCTGATGGGGTCTTGTGCAAGGAAGATGAAGAAGGCAGGAAGTTGGTCAGGATCCGACAAAACAAACTTGCAATTGTCATCTCGGGTTACTTTGACACTAAAAGGATGGCCCCAGGTGTAAGTAGCCCCAGCGTGAAGGATCAAATCCAACAGGGGGGAACCACCTGTCTCATGTATAGGGTGTTTCGGGAGAGATCCAGATAGAGATGTATTGTAGATCCATCGAAATCCACAGGACCCAAATGTCAGGCCTTATGCATAATCTCTTCCTTTAGGGTATAGTAATGGACCCGGCATAGGACATTGCGAGGGCGGTCACTGCAGTCTCCTCCTATGCCTCCCATTCTATGCACTATGTCCAGTTCAGTAGGGGATGTGACTTTCCTTCCCAGGACCTGGTTGAAGATAGAGGTGACAATGGGTTTTAGATCAGTGCCTGAGGTGGTTTCCTATAGGTACATAGGTACAAACAAACCAGGAGAGTTTATTTCCTCTTTAAGAAGAGGTACCTCTGTGCAAGCCCTTACATGTCAACCTAATGTTGTTTCTGTGGCTCCTGTTTTCACTGTCCTCTATGCAGAGCTGGCGCTGCCGCAAACTGGAGAGATGTGTTGTGGTTGTAGATTCGAGGGCCACGATACGAGCCTTATGGTCATCCTGGGTAGTAATCAGAGTGGATACAGTGGTCTCCGTTGTTGAAACCCAGTTTTGGAGGGCTTGCAATTCTTCATGGAGGGAGGCTTCCATCTTGGATGCCCCAGATTCAAAGTCTGCCCTGAAGGCGTAGAGAAGGGCCATTGTCGCGGAGCCGGTTAATCTGCCCGAGACTGGAGGAAGCAGCTCCACTGGAATATCTCCATTGGAAATGACAGTGGGCATAGCTGACCCGGTTACAGGGGCTGGAGGGCCCATCGGAGGAGCTGAGAGCTAGTAGTACAGAGGAGTCCATTGGAACCTGGGGAGGAGGTTTAGGTTTGCCCGGGGTTCGACTGGATGGCAGCTTGTCCTTCCCTGTGCGGGAGTCTAGCAAGGATGTACGGAGTAAGTGTCGCTGGATTTTACCCTTCTGCAAGTCAGCGGAGTCAGCAGAGTAAGAGCTTGAAGATGACATAGGGATTTTGGATATAGGTAATTGGAAACGCAGCCTGTTAACGTCAGGAGAGCACAGGGTTCAGCAGCCCATGTTTTCAGCCTGCCATCGTCGGGAAGTATTTATTTACTAGGGGGCAGGATGGTCGCTGCACGCAACTCTGGAGCTAGGACCGCGTGGTCCCTGCCAGTCTCCTTCACCACGGGCTGTATCTTAATTCCCAACACAGATACGCAAAGGTTCCCGGGGGGCATCACACCCCCTCCAGCACATTGAGGGCAAGTCTGCTCCGAACCTTCGTGCTCTCTGCGGGTGACATACCATCTAACAGCTTAAAACACATCTCTACTGTCTTAGCGTCATTCGATGAAAAGCATGCCAGTCTCAGGACTTTCCTCCTTTTTTTTTTTTTTTTTTCCCCTCATCCTGAATAGGCCCTAGTTTCTGTTCCCATTTACCTAGATATGGCAGATATTCAGGTTCTGCTCCATTCTCCAGGATCCTTATATATTTTGGATATACTTTGCTTTGTGCATAGGGGGTTACTAAACAGTTTCTCTATTGATCTCAGGTTTTCTTTTCCTCGTAGCGGTTGTGGTAGTGACTGTAAAAAGTGCAATAATTGTGTATACCTCCATCTCTCTAGTGACATACTTCCCCATTTCTGTCTTAATTCAAAAAACGTGCATATTCTATTCCATAGTTACATAGTTACATATATAGTTACATAGTAGGTGAGGTTGAAAAAAGACACAAGTCCATCAAGTCCAACCTTTCATCATATCCTGTATCTGTATAACCTCCTTTTTTTTGCCCATTTAACAAATATTAATACAAATATTCCTCTTTCCCAGGTTTAAAAAAATGTGTTTATTGGTGAAATTAAGGGTGCATTATATTCCCACTTATATAGCCTACAAAGGCCATCCCATACCCTGAAAGTGTTCCTAGTCAGTGAGTTTGTTAGCAAGTTATCCCCTTGGAATCCACACCATCATTTTAATATGTATATTAGCTTAGGCAAAATATTCATTTTTAACGCATTTATTCTCCCTAGCCATGAGGGGTATTTGTCTCAAAACACTCAATTGTCCCTTAATCTTATTTAGGATTGGGCTATAGTTGACCTTAAACCAGGTCACTGGGAATGCTGTTAACTTGACGTTGAGGTATTCTAGTTCCTCCCTGCACCTAGAGGTACTAGAGCTGCACGATTTTGTCTAAAATGAGAATCATGATTTTCTTTGCTTGGAATAGAGATCACGATTCTCGTGGTGTAACATCTTCTTTCACATAATACAAAAAAATTGGTCTAACTTTACTGTTTTTGTTTTTTTTTTTTTTTTATTCATTAAAGTGAATTTAAAAAAAAAAATGCGCAAATAATGTGTGACATAAAATATTGCAACAACCACTTGGGTGTTCCAAGTAATTTTCTAGCAGAAAATAATGATTTTCACTTGTGAGCAACAAATGTCAGAAAAGGTTTGGTCTTTACCCACTTCAGTCCTGGAGGATTTTACTCCCTTACTGACCAGAGCACTTTTTGCAATTCGGCACTGCGTCGCTTTATCTGACAATTGCGCGGTCGTGCGACGTTGTACCCAAACAAAATTGACGTCCTGTGTTTTTTTTTTTTTTTGTTTGTTTTCCCACAAATAGAGCTTTCTTTCGGTGGTATTTGATCGCCTCTGCGGTTTTTATTTTTTGTGCTATAAACAAAAAAAAGCAACAATTTTGAAAAAAATGCAATATTTTTTTGCTATAATAAATATCCCCCAAAAATATATAAAAAAAAAACATTTTTTTTTCCTTAGTTTAGGCTGATGTGTATTCTACATATTTTTGGTAAAAAATCACAATAAGCGTATACTGATTTGCGCAAAATTTATAGCGTCTACAAAATAGGAGATAGTTTTATGGCATTTTTATTTTTAATTTTTTTTTTTTTTTTTATTAGTAATGGCGGCTATCTGAGATTTTTATCGGGACTGCGACATTATGGCAGACACATCGGACATTTTTGACACTATTTTGGGACCATTGTCATTTATACAGCGGTATATGCTATAAAAATGCATTGATTACTGTGTAAATGACACTGGCAGTGAAGGGGTTAACCACTAGGGGCAGTGAAGGGGTTAAGTATGTCCTAGGGAGTGATTCTAACTGTTAGGGGGCTGGGCTTTTACACACAAGACAGTTATCACTGCTCTCGATGACAGAGAACTGTAATCTTTGTCCTGTCACTAGGCAGAATGGGGAAATGCTTTGTTTACAAACGCATCTCCCCGTTCTTCCTCTCCATGACACGATCGCAGGCACCCGGCGGACATCGAGTCCAGAGACCACGGCGGGCGCACGCCTGCGACACCGCTCCTTAAAGGGGACGTATCTGTACACCCTTTTGCCTACCAGCGCCATTCTGCCGATGTACATCGGCGTGCACTGGTCAGCAAGCGGTTAAATGGTTAAACTTCCTTCATTTACATGCCAGAGTTCTTTCCTTTGATAAAAGAACAAAAAGATTCTTTGTTTCTTCTTATTCGCGTTTTGTGTTTAAACTTGGCAGGCTGCCTGGATTTTTTTTTCCAGCTGTGAGAACTGCACTTGTTAGAATCGTGACATGCTATTTTAAAGATCGGGAAGGGAAAAAGATCGCGATTTTGATTCTTAACGAATAATCATGCAGCTCTACACCATGCAAAGGGGAATTTAGGTTGTGTTGCCTTCTGTTCTTTCTTTGAGGTTATGTTCAAGATCTCTGACTTCGCTGTGTTTATTAAAGTTTAAGATCTTCCCATACTGGTCCAGCTCCTCTAACACAATCGGCAGTGTTATCCTAAGATTGGAAATATAAAAGAGTACATTGTTCACATATGCAGCCACTTTATACTCCTTGTCCCCATTCTCACCCCCCTGATGTCTGCGTTTTTACAAATCGAAGCCAGCAGGGGCTCCAAAGCTATTACAAACAGCATTAGAGAAAGGGGGCATCCCTGTGTAGAAGGGCTGGGGAAAAAATCGATTTAAATCTTGAATCAAGTTGAGAGGTCAAATGGATTCAAAATTTAAGCAAATCGATTTTTTTTTTGATTTTTTTTTACCGCGCCGGTCCTGAGGAGCTGCGGGCAGGAGTTTTTAGGCGAGGCCGCGGCTTCGGCCTTGTCCGTGAGGCCGGACGCCGCAAACTAGGCCGCGGCCTCGCCTAAAAACTCCTGCCCGCAGCTCCTCAGGACCGGCGCGGTGTCCAAAAAAAAAAACTCGATGTGAATCGAGGTTTTTTTTTTAAGAAAATCACAGATAATTATTTATATATTTTTTTTTTAGAAAATCGCCCAGCCCTACTGTGTAGTACCATTAAAGAAGGGGGCGATAGTTTTCCATTTACTCAGTTTGTTGCCGTTGAGGACTGGTGTATACACTGCTCCAAAAACGCCCTGCCTATTGAAATGAATGGGCAGCGCTGCAAAGTGCCAAAACACGGGCGCTTTCAACCCTTTCCTCGGCCGCTAGCAGGGGTTAAAAGCACTAAAACTATGGGTTTAGACGCTGAGAAGGCTTTAGACCGTTTGGGGTGGCCCTTTCTGTTCGCTACGTTGAGCCACATGGGTTTTTGTGGACCCTTTATGCGGGCGATCAGGCACCTCTACTCCAACCCCTCCTCGCAAGTCAGAACCCCCTTTGCACTCTCCACACCTTTCTCGGTAACAAATGGCACCAGACAGGGGTGCCCGTTGTCACCTCTGTTATTTGCGCTTTGCGTGGAACCCCTGGCCGCCTCCATCCGGAATAACCCGGATATACGGGGGATAGCGGTTAGAGATAAGGAGTTTAAGATCTCCCTCTTTGCCGACGACATCATTCTTACACTAACTCATCCCCATATTACCCTCCCGGTTCTACATGCAGAATTGGATCATTTCAGTGCTCTCTCAGGATATAAAATCAATGCATCAAAATCAGAAGCTTTACCCATTAATATCCCTGAAGCTGAGATCACACTTTTAAAGCCAATTCTCATTATAACTGGAAAACAACTGCTTTGAAGTATTTGGGGACCTGTATCACCCCAAAATATGATACCCTATACCAAGAAAACTTCCCCCCCCCTTTTCCGTTCCATTAGATCCCTACTGCTTCAGTGGAAAAAGCACCATATCTCCCTTTTAGGCCGTATAGCCTCTATCAAAATGACCATCCTCCCGAAGCTCCTATATCTTTTCCAAACTCTCCCTATACCCATACCACTTAAACACCCTGAAAAAACTTCAGTCGGACTTACTCTATTTTGTTTTGAACTTTAAGAGGCATAGGATACCGAAATCGGTGATGCTGGCGTCGCGTAGTGAGGGAGGCCTAGCTTTTCCTGATATTATCAAATATTACCAGGCTGCCCAATTGAAAGCGGTAGCCTCATGATTTACTCAAAAATCATATAATAAATGGACAGAGATTGAAAAGCTTTGGCTAGCTCCAATACACCCGAATAATCTTCTATGGAATGCGAATGCGGAAGTAGCCCCCGACCGCCTGCTGGGCCCCATGTCTCTGCTATGGTGGACTTGGCGTACATTGGCTCAGCTTCATAAACTGTCCTCAGAGTTCACCACTGACCTCTTTTGTCTGTAATCCTAAAGTGCCAGATAGCCTAACATACCAGATGTCCCACCCTTGGTCTTCTAGAAACTTATTCCATTTCGGGAGTATAGTGGACCCCAGAACACGTAAATTACTATCTTTTTCTGATTTACAGACCAAACACGATTTGCCGAGACAGGCATTCTACGGGTACCTACAAATTCGACATTATGCATTGACTATAACCCCAAACTTGCAGTTCTCTTCCCCATCCCCATTTGAAAGTATAATTTTAGCGGGTAACGCACAGAAAGGTATCATATCGGGAATCTATAAGATTTTAAACGCCATCTCCCTAGAAGAGCAAGGCAAATACTCCTATATGCTTAAGTGGGAGAAAATCCTTGATGAGGAACTCCCTATAGCACAATGGCAGGCGATATGGACCCAGACAGCAAAGAGTTCAATGTGCACACTTTTTATAAAGAAAATGCATATAAAATCCTGTTCTTCTGGTACATGACTCCAGATGTACTCCATGCAATTTTCCGCGCTAGTTCAGATCAGTGCTGGCGATGTCAGGGAGCAAAAGGCACCCTCATACATATTTATTGGGATTGCCCACTGATTACCCCTTTTTGGGAAAGGGTCCAACACCTACTATCCCACCTTCTGGAAATGCAAGTTCGAGCGTCCCCAAAGTTCTTTTTACTAGGACTATCACCACTTAAACTTCGCACACCATATTAGAAACTAGTAAGGCACATACTCACAGCAGCCCGATGCCTCGTAGCCCTAAACTGGAAACACTGTACTCCACCCTCTGTCGAAGATCTTTACTCTAGAATTAAGGATGTTGAACTGATGGAGAAAATGACGGCTAGAATACAAGACAGATTGGAGGCACACAACAGGGTTTGGGAGCTGTGGCATCTCCGGGAGGATCCACCATGACCAGGTACCAACCTTACTCAGATGGCCTACCTCATTTTTTTTGTCCCCTCTTTTCCTTTTTTCCTTTTCCTTTACTTCCATCTATCCCTCTATACTACAGGTTCTACAGATATGTTTCATCACAGGCATTAATCTGCAACTGCGTAACTGAATTGACATTTTTAATCTACAAAAGGAACTGCTAAAAGTTAAACGTTGAGACATCATTGAAATTTAACACAAACTCAATACCCTTATTTCATAAGTATATGTTTGACATTGTAGATATGCTGGATAATATTTGAGATTTTCTATGCTTCTTTATTCTGTATTGCTAACACGAATGGTAACAATAATAAAAACTGTTATTTGGAAAAAAAAAAGCACTAAAACTAGCGGCGCTTTGCCGCTAACTCCGGCACCGCTCCAATGTGAAAGAGGTCTTAGTACAAACACAGAACTTGTATCTTTTACTGGAAGTATTGAGGCCTCTAACATTGTAAGTCACTAAGTTTATTGGAGCCATAGTGTACCCACAGAGCGTCTGGCCAGACCTTTACCATTGGCGGTACCTACCAAGGTATCGCCTTCTGTCCATACTTTCTAGGGGGTAACCACTCCTCACGCTCCTGACCCTCACCACCACTGGAACCTCCAGCCACCCAGTTCCTCCCCCCGTATTCCCGCCTCCCCCGTTATCCCTTTTTCTTTTTTCACATTGTTATACTGTCTTTTTCTTATTTTATCCTTTAGGGTAAGAACCTCTCTCAATATTCTCTACCTGTAGGAAAGAAAAAGGGTCAATTAGTTGTGAGTTGAGGGATCTGACTAGGTCTCATTGATAGAAAAAAAATTCTTCTACCCTTCTTTCACATCCTACTCCCCCTTCCCCCTCCTCTCAAGCAGAGTCCCACTGCTTGTTCCTTAGGAAGCCCAATATTTCCTTATTAAATTCCCAACCCAGAAGGGCGGGCGGTGTCATTTCCAGCTTGTTGCAAAAATCCTCTAAGTCCTTAGGGAATCTTCAAACTGTAGTGTGTCTATCTTTTTTCGCTTTAAGACACGCTGGGAAACCCCAACGGTATAAGACATTAGATGCCCGCATTTTCTCTGTCAAGGGTTTAAGAAGCCTGCTTGTCAGGGTTTTTGCCTATAAATCTGCATATATTTTCAGCTCTACACGGAAGTTCCAACTGAATACCGTGCTTTTTCCATTATTTCTATTTTCTCCTCTACATAATGGAACCGATCACGTCTCTCTTGGGATATCGGCAACTTGACTTCGGTATCACCCTATGAACTCTGTCAATTTTTAATATCTCTGAAGCCTCCTTTCCCAGCATAGGATTAAATAGCCTCCTCATTACAGCGGGTAACTCTTCTTCTTTATATCTATGGTAAACCTCTTATACGCAGGGTTCGGTTTTGGTCCTCGATTTTCTTGGTCCTCGATTTTGTATAATGGGGATCTATTAGTCCTCTGTAATGATTTCATCTGTTCACTTATCTCCTCCAGAATCTGGTCGTGCGTATCCAGCCTTTCATCACAGTGCCCCGGGACTGTGACATCATAAGGGGCGGGGTCACCAGATGACATCACCCGGTGACCACGCCCCGTGCCTATAGGGAGAAGAGGCGGAGAAGTCAAGAGACCCCTGGAGCTGCCTAATAAATTAATAAATTACTTGAAAAACCTGTCTAGTGTGTTTTTTTTTTTTTTTTTTTTTTTTTTTTTTACACTTTTTTTTTTTTCCCCCCAGGTGAATGGGTAGGAGTAAGATGTACCCCATACTCATTCACATAGGGCTGGGATCTGGGGGCTCCCTTATTAAAGGGGGCTCCCGGATTTTGTTAAGCCCCCCGCCCGCAGATTCCGACAACCAACGGCCAGGGTTGTCGGGAAGAGGCCCTTGTCCTCTGGGGTGGGGGGGCCACAGGGTGGGGATCCAAGTCGGATCAGTGAACCCGGCCTTAATGTCAGTAATGCTTGTCGCTCATTGGGAAAGGAAAAAACATTTTTTCTTTCCCAATGAGCGAGCCAGCTCGGCGCTGGCTCCCGCGACGGGGCTCGCAAGGTGTCAATCTCGCAGATAAAAGCGGCGAAATTGACTTTCTTTTCTAGTCCCATCGTACGTCATCACGTTCAAAATGAACTGACTTTAGAACGGACTTTAGTGGGCAAGTCCGTTCGTTCGGAAGTCCGTCGTAAGTCCGTTGGAAAGACCGTCGGACGTTTGATGCTGAAAAGTCCGCCTGTGTGTTCATGGCATAAGGTACCAGACAGCAAGACCCCCACCCCAAAAAAAAGTGAGCAACCACCAGGGCCTCCAAAGCCAGGAAGTAGCCGCAATTAGCACATATGTCAGGGTGTGTGGACATTCAAGGTAACTAAAGTGGTAGGAAAAAGGGCAGTATATAATTAGGGTAAGTGGCGCCAGGTGTGGTGGTATGTAGATGTGTACTGTTTTTTATAAGTGAGTATTGGGAGGGGTTACCTTAGTATACCCCAATATATACTGCCCTTTTTCCTATTACTTTTTTAGTTACCTTGTATGTCCCCACACACTGACATATGTGCTAATTGCGGCTACTTCCTGGCTTTGGAGGCCCTGGTGGTTGCTTCCTTTTTTGGGGGGTCTTGCTGTCTGGTACCTACGGCGCAAATGAGTTCAGGTATATTCTTTACATACATTAAATGTATTTTTTGCAGAAATTTTGTTTTTATTTTATAATTGTCTTGTATGGTATATTGTTGCTAAAAATTATTTTCTATATGGAAATATTCAAGCTCCTGAAGAAGTGATGGTTATAGTCGCGAAACATGTAGAGCAGGACTGTTTTTAATCTATAATTGGAAAAGTGGAACCCCAACTAAGAGGATACCCTCGTGTGGACGCATCTTCAGTATTGTCACACAGGAAACTATATCTAGTCCTTCTATTAGGGGAACCATAAATAGTCTAATAGTCAATTTATTGTGATATGTATGTATGTATATGTATATATAAAAAATTTGGACCGAAATCGGACCTGAAACAGTGAACGGGGACACACTGAACCCCTGCTGTGAGCTGCTCCACACAGCAGTGTGAACCCAGCCTAAAAGTGTGTTCAAGGGCTTCCTGCCCACGTTTATTCATCAGTGTTGCAGAAAACAAGAGCAAGAGATTCCCTCACGGGTAAATAATTACAGTCCAAAATCTAACAAAGTTATTGAACTTCATGGCTAGTTGTGTCCGCTCAGACCTGCGGATATGTTCCATCACATGCATTCTTTCCCCAACACACACCCACCCTGTCCATCCCAGGGAAGGACAAATTATACCCAGGTGAGGGAAAGGTGTGGCCAGTGCTGTTGCTACAGACGTTTCGCTGCCACCAGTTTATCCTGTAACATGCCAGAACCTGCGGCAGGCAAACTCTATCTACGACTCCTCCATGGACTGGCAGGGGCTGTTTGGTACAAAATATATATCAAGTTCTCTCATGTGACATGTCTTCCACCAAAAGTTGAAATTGTTTTTGTATAAATAAAAATGTTGTGTTTCATAATCAGGTCAGTGAACCAAAGACGCCAAGGAGGAAGAGGACTACTTTCTGAAACATTGCAGTGTACATGTCCCACAAAAGAGGCTTTTTCAAGTGCACACATGACAATACTTTCCCCAAGTTGACCTCAAGGTGAGTATCAACTTGCTTTAATCGCGCAGCTTCTAATTTCCCAAATATGTGCATTGTTATACATTTCTAATTACATTGTTATTTCTTTAACAGTTCTTTGGGGGGAAAAAAGGACTCTACTGCATTGGAAAATCTTTTAGTTCAGTTTTCTGAAGAAAATGTAGTTAAAATGACCAAAGAATACTTGGCAATTATCTTCAAGGAGCATATCGAGTAAATTATCATCTGTGTCATCTCTGTTTCTACAAGGATCATTTTTTTTTTCATTTTAATACATATTGCCTTTTCTTGCACAACTTAAAAAGCACAAGAAACATAAATAGAGGGAAAATTACAAGATAACACTATTTGGCCAATAAAAGCAACAAATAGATCATCAATATGCCTTCATGTATAGTGGCAACATGTCACTCACATTGGAGAAGAAAGGAACCTAATTTGAAGTTCCATGTTTTTCCCAAGGACAAAGACCGTATAAGAATATGGCTTAGGAATACCGGACAGTTTGATGAGAATGACCTAGATCAGGCCATTTCAAAAATAATAGAAGGGAAGCAAAATGATTCTTATCGAATGTGTTCCAAACATTTTTCTTCAGATATGTACCATCAAGTTGGCAGTAAAATTTTATTAAAGAAAAATGCTATCCCAAACATGTTTTTCATTGTTTATAATAGTGCAATTCTTGATTTGAATGATGTTGCTGCACAGAGGAATTGTGCAGAAGTAAGCACATTTCACACTACTAAAGTTTTGGATAAATCTTTACCCTTTGCCGATGATCACACTCTCAATGTTATGATTAAAAGTGAAATTGGTGATGATCCAGATGATGTTATTCCAAACAGGCATTGTGCAGAAGAAGTAAGCACATTTCACACTGCCAAAGTTCTTCATCAATTTCCCCCTGCCAATGATCACATTCCCAATGTCACTATTAAAAGTGAAAATGGTTATGATCCAGATGATGATATTCCAAACAGGCATTGTGAACAAATGAGCACAGTTCATGCTGCCGAAGTTCTGGATAAATCTTCCCTTACAGATGAGTTCAATGTTGCTATTAAAAGTGAAAGTAGTGACAATACAGATGATGTTACTACAGAGGGGCATTCTGAAGAAGAGGGCACAATTCAAACTGCTAAAGTTCTGGATGAGTCATCTTTCCTTGCTGATGATTACGCTCAATGGCATTCTCTGAATTCTTCACTGACAAACACATGTCCTAATTCTGCAGAGAATATGTTCATGGTTGCCAATGGTATCAGAACATCAACGCCTAACATGTTTGGAAGACCCAAAAAAAGATTTAGAGTATCAAGAGGCATAATGGTCAATATAAATGTACAAACCAAGAACAAAAGGAGTGGTACCTTACCATTGTTTGGATGTAAAAATAAAGAAACACAACATAGTCCTCTAACTGCAGAAGTTGGCATTCAGTGTACTTTATTAACTGATATGGCCACTGACGTTGCCCAAAACAAAACTTCAATTATCTAGCAGTCTGATGAAGGACACTGCAATAACACACAGGCAGTATACAAAACATATCTCTGATCGTACCACATTGCAGACTATTTGGAGAAACTGTCAATTTCAGACCGATTTGGAAAAGTATTGCATTGACATCAACATGGCTGATGGCAATAATGAAAGTTTTATAAATGCCTCTAACAAATCATTGTTAGAAGAAGCAGAACTAGATTCCATCAGTAAGTGCAATTAATTCTACAGCCTCTCCGGAAGACCACCTGAACTTTCTACGATTTCAGCAAGGAAAGAAAATTGTCTAAGCATACTTTTGCCAATGAGAATTTGTAATGTAAACAAATGCAGTGTTTTAATTGCAAAAAGGCACTTCTGGTTGTTTATTTTTTAAAGGCCACTTTCCTCTTTTTTTCTTAGTGAAGAGCTCGGTACAGGGTTTTACTCACATTTTTTCCTCTGTATGTCTCCCAGTGACCTGGGGATCTCAAGTTGGTTCTTCAGAGACTGCACTTTGAAACTCATCCTCCTCACAGGGTTGCCTTCCTCGATAACCTCACCTCTGCAAAGCAAGTTTATTTGTTTGCAGCCTTAAAGTGATTGTACTGTCTCGAGGTCTTTCACCTTAATGCATTCTATGCAATAGGGTGAAAAACCTTTGCAGCTGCTTCCAGACCCCCCACCGTTGTCTCTCTCCTCATTGGACAAATTGATAGCAGCGGGGGCCATTGGCTTCTGCTGTCAATCAAATCCAGTGATGCGGGAGGCAGGGCCGAGTCCCACTGTCCTGTGTCAATGGATGCAGCAGCGGGACTTGGGAGCGAGGTTGCATGGATACCCCCATGGAAAGCAGCTTTCCATGGGGGCACCTGATGAATGGGAGGAGCCAGGAGTGCCGGTGGGGCACTATAGAAGAGGAGGATCGGGGCTACTCTGTGCAAAATCCTTGCACAGAGCAGGTAAGTATAACAAACCTTTACAGCCCCTTTTAACTAGTAAAGAACTTTTTGCATGCTACACAGAGTAAAGGCTGATTTAAGGCCTAGGGTCTATTTCCCTGCACCTTAACTACGAGTGTGGGTTCAACTCTGTTGAACTCGCACTTTTTTTTTGTGGGCCTGTTATCACGTAGTTTGCTGTTTTGCATATCCATTGGCTATAATACGTTTTAATTTTCCAATGTGCCAAAATGAAAAAATTAAGAAAAAAACCTGTAGGTTTGTGGGTTTTACAGCCACCCAGTAAACAAAATTGATAGGTGATCACCCTGATTCACAGACCTAATATTGAGCTTTGTTTTCTCACATGGTGCATTTCTATGCATGTACAGCAAAACTTTGGTTTAAGAGTAACTTGGTTTGAGAGCGTTTTGCAAGATAAGCAAACTTTTTTTTTTTTTTATAAACCTTGACTTGATATCCAAGCGATGTGTTGATATATAAGTAGCGTCATGTCACAACTGTGTATAAAAGAGAAGAGAGGCGCCTCTAAGTGTAGCAACATGGTTACATTTAACCACTTCCGGACCGCTGCACGCCGATATACATCCTAACTTTGAAGAGGAATATCGTTGTTATGGCAGCAGCTAGCTGTCATAACCCCGGTATCCTCTTCTTCGGCCGGCAGTCTTGTTTCCCATATTGGTGGTCTCTGCGACGGATTCCCTGCAAGATCACTTTTATTGGTGGCGGGAGAGGGCCCCCCTCCCGCCGCGCTCTGGTGCCCACCGCCGCTTACCGGAGCCGTCGGCGGAGGCCATCGGATCCTCTTCCTTGCTGGGTATGGAGATAAGTTAGGGGAAGATGGCCCCCACCCATCTCCATGCCATTGCGATGTCAAAACGTCACTTCCGCCCATAGCTCTTAAAGGGACATTTTTTTTTTTTTTTTTTAAATGACAATTTTTTTATTTTTATTTTTTATTATTGCATTTTGCATCCTCCTCAACGCCATCGACATTATCCCTTCCACGCTTCGGTCCATGAGCAGTTCAAGCATCGCTTTCAGATCGCTCTACTGCAAGGTAGTCTTCCCAGTCACGATTGCAGACTGACAGTGGTGAGAGCCGGAGGTGCAGAGGATGTGGAAAGCTTTACCCCTGATGCCTGCATACTTAGATTTGCCTCTTAATTATCAACCATGTGAGTTGCTAAATGTACCTTCATTATATGTAACCATGTTGCTACACTAAGGCCTCGTACACTGCTGCTGGTAAACGGACGTTTAGGAGCAGTTGGGCATTTTTTTCAACTGCTTCTGAACTCTCCTCTGTTATCTTATCAGTACATGTGCACAGTGTCATATACAGTTGTTTCTAGGCAGTTGAGTTTAGAGGCTTTTTTAATGCAAAAAAATGGTTTCAGAAGCTGAGTTTACAGGCATTTCAAGCGCTAGACGCGGTAACTCGCGTTTAGCCGTGTTTCGTTTACAGTCGTTTTTCATTTTTGGCTATTTTTAAAACGTCGTATGTAAACGCGGGTAAAAAGATGTTTTAAACATTGGTTACTATCTGTCAAGTTAAATCGTTCAGGTGGGGTTGTAAAAACGTCCTGTGTACATGAAGCTTTAGAGGCGCCTCTCTTCTCTTTTATACTCTGTAGTTCCTGCTGGATTTTGCTTCTAATCCCCTTGTGGAGGCTGCCATTTGTGGATAGACATTTTATGGTTACACAACATTGCTACGATCTTTTTATATGGACTATAAACTGAAGGACCTATAATTTTGGTTGTGGAGCGAATCATTTGAGTTTCCATTATTTTTTAACAGGAAATTCGCTTTAATATATAAGTGCTTTGGATTACAAGCATATTTCTGGAACGAATTATGCTCACAATCCAAGGTTTTACTGTATAGGAAATGTGTCCTGTTGTTATTATGAAACCTTACACTGTAAAATGCCTGTTGAAAGCACTATTTATGTCAGTTCAGAAATACTATGTAATAGGAATGTGGATACAAAGATTTTCCATCTCAAACCATCAACCTCTCAAACTGAAATGTAAGATTGTATTAGTTCAATTTTATATTTTCCATATGCCTTGTTTGTTCTATTTTTAATATACGTTAAATGTGTATCTTTTATTGATTAAAATGTAATTCATTAGTTCTTTTTTTACTACTTTTTTTTAATATAATAGTTTGGACAGTACATGATGGGACTGGTATTCTTACTTTAGGCCCCACAAGCTAATAGCAAAAATAGTAAATAGTAATAGCTTCTCTCCTTAAGATCCTAATATCAGAAACAAAAAAGTAAGTCGGGTTAGGTAACAATCAAGGAATATGTGTCACAAGCAACCAAAAAAATTCCCGTTTTAAGTGGTACTCATAGTTTGAGCATTGCACAAACCGACTTCATCGTAACTCCTTCCCGCCAGGCCTATAGCAGATTAACGGTCGGGATGGACATTTTCTCATTCAGAGTGGACGTCATATGACGTCCTCTCAGAAGGCACCACTCAAAGGCTATGCAGCGGCACGATCTGTCACCGGCTGTGTCCACTGGACACAGTTGACTGATCAGTGTACCAGATCGCTACTGGTACCATGTGACTAGGGATGAGCTGAACACCCTCCTGTTCGGTTCGCACCAGAACATGCTAACAGGCAAAAAATTTGTTTGAACGCGCGAACACCGTTAAAGTCTATGGGACACGAACATGAATAATCAAAAGGGCTAATTTTAAAGGCTTATATGCAAGTTATTGTCATTTATTGGGGACCTGGGTCCTGCCCCAGGGGACATGTATCAATGCAAAAAAAAGTTTTAAAAACAGATGTTTTTCGGGAACAGTGATTTTTATAATGCTTAAAGTGAAACAATAAAAGTGTAATATTCCTTTAAATTCTGTGTAAGACGTGGGGGGTCCCCCTAAATTCCATACCAGGCCCTTCAGGTCTGGTATGGCTATTAAGGGGAACCCTGGCCAAAGTTTAAACGAAAAATGGCGTGGGGTCCCCCTCAAAATCTATACCAGACCCTTCAGGTCTGGTATGGATTTTAAGGGGAACCCCGTGACAATTTTTTTTTTTTTTAAATGGCGTGGTGCCCCCTCAAAAATCCATACCAGACCCTTATCCGCGCACGCAACCCGGCAGGCTGTGGGAAAAAAGGGGGGGGCGAGCGCGTCCCCCCCTCCTGAACCGTGCCAGGCCACATGCCCTCAACATTGGGAGGGTGTTTTGGGGTAGCCCCCCAAAACACCTTGTCCCCATGTTGATGGGGACAAGGGCCTCATCCCCACAACCCTTGCCCGGTGGTTGTGGGGGTCTTCGGGCCGGAGGGCTTATTCGAATCTGGAAGCCCCCTTTTACAAGGGGAACCCCCAGATCCTGGCCCTCCCCCCTGTGTGAAATGGTAAGGTGGTACAAAAGTACCCCTACCATTTCACAAAAAGTGTCAAAAATGTTAAAAATGACGAGACAGTTTTTAACAATTCCTTTATTTAAATGCTTCTTTCTTCTATCTTCCTTCGGTTTCTTCCTTCATTTTCTTCTGGTTCTTCCACCGGTGTTCTCGTCCGGCATCTTCCTCCATGGCACCGGTGTCTTCTTTCCTTTTTCTCAGGCCGCTCCGCATCCACCTTGATGGGAGGCTCCCGCTGTGTGAAGCTTCTCCTCTTCTGACGGTTCTTAAACCGGTGACCCCGCCCCCCTCTGACGCACGGTGACTTCCCTGTCTGCCCCCTCTGAGGTCACAGAGAATGCCACAGGGAAGTCTCCGTCAAGTCCCCTGCGTCAGAGGGGCGGGGTCACGGGTGGCCCCCGACCTCCATTATTTAAGGACCGTCAGAAGAGGAGAAGCATCGCACAGCGGGAGCCTCCCATCATGATGGATGCGGAGCGGCCCGAGAAGAAGGGAAGAAGACGCCGGATCCGCAGAGGAAGATGCCGGACGAGAACACCAGAGGAAGAACCAGAAGAAGAAGATGAAGGAAGATAGAAGAAAGAAGAAGCATTTAAATAAAGGAATTGTCAAAAACTGTCTCGTCATTTTTAACATTTGACACTTTTTTGTGAAATGGTAGGAGTACTTTTGTACCCCCTTACCATTTCACACAGGGGGTAGGGCCGGGATCTGGGGGTCCTCTTGTTGAAGGGGGCTTCCACGTTCCGATGAGCCCCCGCACGCAGACCCCCACAACCACCGGGCAAGGGTTGTGGGGATGAGGCCCTTGTCCCCATCAACATGGGGACAAGGTGTTTTGGGGGGCTACCTCAAAGCACCCTCCCAATGTTGAGGGCATGTGGCCTGGTACGGTTCAGGAGGGGGGGGGCGCTCTCTCGTCCCCCCTGTTTTCCTGCGGCCTGCCAGGTTGCGTGCTCAGATAAGGGTCTGGTATGGATTTTTGGGGAGACCCCACACCATTTTTAAAAAAAATTTGGGCGCAGGGTTCTCCTTTAAAATCCATACCAGACCTGAGAGGTCTGGTATAGATTTTGAGGGGGACCCCACGCCATTTTTTTTTTTTTTTTTACTTTTGGTTCGGGGTTCCCCTGTGGGGAATTCCCATGCCGTTTTTATCAATGAACTTTTATGTGTATTGTCGGACCGGCAATTCATTAATAGCCGCGAGTACTTTTAAATGACCTTCTTTTTTTTTTTTTTTTTTTTTCCTTTGAAATGTCATTTTGCTGTCAGACTGTTCTAAACACTGGAAACATGCGCCCCTTTACAGGCATACTATAGAGACCCCCCCAGGTACGCAATTTAAAGGAATATTACACTTTTATTGTTTCACTTTAAGCATTATTAAAATCGCTGCTCCTGAAAAAAAGGACCATTTTTAAAACTTTTTTTGCATTGATCCATATCCCCTGGGGCAGGACCCAGGTCCCCAAACACTTTTTTTAATGACAATATCATGCATATAAGCCTTTAAAATGAGCACTTTTTATTTCTTCCATAGACTTTTAAAGGGTGTTCTGCGGCTTTCGAATTTGCCGCGAACACCCCAAATTGTTCGCTGTTCAGCGAACTGGCGAACAGCCGATGTTCGAGTCGAACATGAGTTCTACTCGAACTCGAAGCTCATCCCTACATGTGACCAATCACAGCAGATCAGATGACAGTTGTAAACAATGGATGGCTTCCTTTCATGTCATCCATTGTGTACAATTGTGTTGCTAGCTGTGATTGGTCAATGTGATCACGTGGTACAGACAGGGCCAATCACAGCCCATCTGTACCATGTGATTAGTTCTGGGCAATCACAGCTAATCACAAAAAAAATTGAATTAACCTGTTAAATTCAGTAAAATGCTTGTTTATAGCAATGAAATTCACTGTTACAAGCAATTACGTGTTAAACAAAAACAAAACTGATCACTTTCCCAAAGTAGTACATTGTTACTCTGGTCATAGTGTCTTAAAAAAAATCTAAAAAAAAAGAGAAAATGAAATAACCAAAAAAACCTTTTTTTCAATTTTTTTTTTTTTTAGTACTGTCACCAGTGTTCCTGATCACCGGCACTATACTGCACTGATGACAGTATCTTAAAAAAAAATCAAATTGCTTTTTAATTTCTTAATTTTCCCCAAAAACTTCAAAAAAAAACACCATTCCTCTTACTAAATACCTTGAACTGTCTCTACCTTCCAAAAATGGGTCATTTTGGGGAATATTTGTACTGTCCTGATATTTTTGGGCCTCGAGAAATGAGATGGGCCATCGGTACATCAGGATTGATTGCTTTTTCAGATATATACTATTGTTTGTGAACTCTGTAGGATAACTTTCCTACAGACTAAACAATATACACTGATTTGGATTATTTTCACCAAAGAAATGTAGCATATACATCATAATTAAAAGTTAATCTCTAGTGATCCGCAAGACCAAAGCAGCGCTCTTCAGTGTATTAAACACAGAAATTAACGGTTTATGGTAATACAACCTGTGACAGAAGTCCAACTAGACCATGCTCAAATGAAAGTTCCAAAAGAGGGCTTTGATGAATATGTAGTAATAACCACCTTCACCTCACTGCGTGATTCCTCTCCCTTCAAAGTTAACACTCACCAGATTTATGAGAGGTAAATGCATATTAAGTACCCTGTATACTCGAGTATAAGCTGAGGCACCTAATTTTACCACAAAAAAAATGGAAAAACTTATTGACTCGAGTATAAGCCTAGGGTGAGAAATACGCAGCTACTGTAAGTGGAAAAGAGGGTCAACAATGCCCATTTGCATGCCTCACTGTGCCCATTTGCAGCCATAGGTCCCCCAAACTTCAAACTCGGTAGTTAAGGGTTCCTAGATGCCCCCTAGCTGCAGCCAAAATCTGGGGTCTCTGGACCCAAAGGGTCCCAAAATGACATTGCTGCAGATGGACACATTTGACCGACTTTGGGGCTCCGTATCTCGAGACCACTTGGTGCTAGGAACCCCAAATTTGGTGTGAAACCCAGTGAAACTAGCACTACAACAGTGCTGGGGTTCCTAGCACCAAGTGGCCCCGAGATACAGGGCCCCAAAGTCGGTTCGGAAAATGTCAAGCACTTTTCTGCAGCAGAGTGACATTTTCCGAACCGCATTTAGGGGCCCCGTAACTCGGGGCCACTTGGTGCTAGGAACCCCAGCTTTTTATATGTTATAGTGCTCCTTCCACTGGGTTTGCACACCAAGTGACCCCGAGATATGGGGCTCCAAAGTCGGTTCGGAAAATGTCATTCTCTGCTGCAGAAAAGTGCTTGACTCGAGTATAAGCTGAGGGGGGCATTTTCGGCACAAAAAAAAGTGCTGAAAAATTTGGCTTATACTCAAGTATATATGGTATGCGTCTCCCATTTAACAGGCAACTCCAGAGAAGTAACTTTAGTCAATATCCCAATCAGGTCTCTTGAATGGTTGATGTGTGTCTCTCAATTGTCTGATCATTCAAGCTCTGATACCACTGCCAGTCTCATTAGCTCGTAACATAGGGAAAAAACAGTCCTCGTAACATTAACCTGAGGATGAAGGCCAGCAGCAGCCCGCACAGCCCTTGTGCACACCCATCAACCATTCAGGAGACCTGATTGAGATATTGACGAAGTTGCTTCTCTGGCGTTGCCTGTTGGGGAGAGACATACTCAATATGCGTTTACCCCTCATAGATCTGGTGAGGGCAGTGGCGGTGCGGTGAAGGTGGTTATTGCTACATATCAATCAAAGCTCCCTTTTGGAACATTAAATTGAGCATGTTCTAGTTGGACTTACCTGTCACAGGGTGTATTACCATAAACTGTTAATTTCTGAGTTTAATACACTGAAGAGCGCTGCTTTGGTCTTGCGGATCACTAGAGATTAACTTTTAAGAATTATGATTTATATGTATTTTTTGTTCTAAATTAGATTTTTTTTTTTCACCTAAGCGCTGGATAAGTGATATTGTTTGCTTTAAGAGTTAAAGAAATGTAGCAGAATAGATTTTTGGCCTAAATTTATGAAGAATGTATATTTATTTGCAATATTTTATAACCGAAACAAAGAAACACTTTTCATTTATTTAGCAGAAACTAATAAACCCTGTGGTGATTAACCGCTTGCCGACCGCCCGCCGTTGTTGGACGGCGGCAAAATGGCTCCCCTGCATGAATCGCCATAGCTGTACAGCGGCCACTTTAAGGGGTATTGGTACTGAGGAGGCAATGCACGTGCACAGCGGCCGCAATGTCTGCCGGGCACCTGCGATTGCTCCTGACACAGCCAGAACAAGCATCTGTGTGTGCAAACGCACAAATCCATGTTCTGGTAGGGGAGAGGAGACCAATCGTCTGTTCCTAGTATATAGGAACACTGATCGGTCTCCTCCTCAGGCAGTCCCATCCCCCTACAGTTAGAAAACGCTGAGGGAACACACTTACCCCCTTGATCGCTCCCATAGTGTTAACCCCTTCCCTGCCAATGACATTTATACAGTAAATGGTGGCTATTTTTAGCTTTGATCGCTGTATAAATGTCAGTGGTCCCAAAAAAGTGTCCGATCTGTCTGCCACAATGTTGCAGTCCCGATAAAAAGCCATTACTAGTAAAAATGCCATAAATCTATCCCCTATTTTGTAGACTATAACTTTTGCGCAAACCAATCATATGCTTATTGCAATTTTTTTATTTTATTTTTTTTTTTTACCAAAAATATGTAGAATATATATCGGCCTAAACTGACGAAGATTTTTTTTTTTTATTTGGGGATATTTATTATAGCAAAAAGTATTGTGTCCTTTTCAAAATTGTCGCTCTTTTTTTGTTTATAGTGCAAAAAATAAAAACTGCAGAGGTGATCAAATACCACCAAAAGAAAGCTCTATTTGTGGGGAAAAAAGGGTGTCAATTTTGTTTGGGTACATCGTCACACGACCATGCAATTGTTAAAGTGATGCAGTGCCGTATCGCAAAAAATCAGGAGGGGGTAAATCCTTCCAGGGCTGAAGTGGTTAAATAACACCAAAATAAAGTTTTAGTTGTGTGAACAAAATGATAAAAATTTAGTTGGGGTATAGTGTTGCATGCCCGCGCAATTTCATTCAAAATACTGACAGCGCTGAAAGCTGAAAATTGGCCTGGGCAGGAAGGGGATAGAAGTGGTTAAGCACCATCCCAAATTCTCAACATCAAGGCAACATTTTAATATCCTTAATGTGTGATGCATTGTGGTCAAACTCTGCCGGTTCCCTTAAACTATTGAGATTCCTCAACTGTGGGTATTTTCACACATTTTTCAGATATACGCCTCTGTGTTCCCGAAAGTCGGTTTTCTGGATCTGGATCCTTTGGAAGATTAGAGTCACCAGGCCACTCTGGATCATATTGGAAATCTTGAATTCATTCTTTGACATTCTAAAATGGAATGAAAAAAAAATAAATATATAAATATATATATATATATATATATATATATATATAACAAACCTTAACACCCAGGCCCAATTTTGCATTTCATATCGAATTGCTCATTTCATCAACTACTTGGGTGAATTATACCATTGTTTTTTTTTGTTTGTTTTTTTTAAGAACAGATTAGACTTTCATGTGGTGGGAAATGTTAATAGATCCATTTTTATTCCTATTTTAATCACAGCGCTGTCCTGAAATCCTGTCTAGTAATACTTCAATGTGACTTACAGTGCATAATATAGGACACCAAAACCAATCATTTAATAATCCAAGACAAAACCAAAAAAAAAAAAATATATGCAGTAATCCTTCTACATCAAATAAGTCCATCCAATACTGTATAATAAAGTGGTGTGACAAAATTGTCCTTCTTGTAGTGCTCTTTTTTCAAAGTGCTCCAGTGCAGGTTATGTACATGTACAAGAAAAGTGCTGTAAACTTTGTGTCTCCTCCACCACTCTGTTATAACACTCACCAGATTCTTTTGACTTGGTGCCTCTCAGCTACAAAGTCTCCATGGGCATTGGGATATTACAGAAGTTTGAAATCTTCAGAAGATGCCTGATTGGCTGGCAAAATGCATTGGGTGAGACTATCCAGTGACGTCATATCCTGCCAGTGCAACGCACGCCACAACCGCGCTTTCTGGTCTCAAAGCAATTTCTTTTCCTATGTAAAAATGAGTGCATAGCTGTTTTTAATGCCATTTTTTTAATAAATGCCATTACACTGTGTGGAGTCCTGTTATGTTCCCTTTGCACGAGTTATGAGTGTATTCTCTGTGGTTTAAACTGGAGGAGAGACGTTGCCTGAGCTTTGTAAAGACCTGGGAGGCTAAAATGCCCATGGAGACTTTGTAGCTGAGAGGCACAAAGTCAAAAGAATCTGGTGAGATATGGACCATTAGATTATAGGTGTTCATATAAGCATCCTAACACTCCTCTGGCTTGTCTTTGATCAGCAATAATGACATCCAAGTAGGTCCTGTAGCCCCTCTGAGACAATCTCTCCACAGGTCACATGTATGTCAGAACAAGAAATAACACCACCTCATGGTGTAGTATGTCAAAAAATGCTCACAGATTTATTAAAAAGTAACCAGAATACTCACATTTACAATGGTAAAAACAAGTGTCAGAATGGTAGGAACAAAACTGTTTCCAACCAACAAAATGGCCACGGTCAGCGTCTGTTGTGATGTCGTGGGTGATAGTCAGGCTCCACCATATGCATTTTGTTCACTCAGAGCGTCGTCAGGGGCCTGGCTATTGGCTGTCACTTCCCTTATCTATAGGAAGTGGGCAGGACCACCCTTCTACTAATTTGCATTGCGAGCCTCGATTCAACCTGCCGGAAGCGGAAAATGTGTCACCGCTAGAAGGAAAAGCAGTCCATCCGGACCAGAAATGACATCCTACCTTATTTGCAGTGGCTGTTATTGGTGTCGAGGTCTGAAAGTATAAATCATGTAATTTTTGTGGTATTGTAGATCATCCCTTTTAAATATGTAACAGACAATCTCAAATATAAAACTTAACAAAGCTTATTTAGTACATATTTAAAAATATATTAAAAATATTGTTTTTACACATATCCAGTATGAGGTACAATAGGGGATCACTTTAAACAAATGGTTATGATGCAGTGTCTAATCCCAACATGTTAGCCGTAATTTTGGCTTCTTATGGGGATTTTTGAAGATCACTAATAGTCAATCAACTATAATAGAAATACCTACATAAAGATGTCGATGAATAGCAAGACATTATAGTTCAATATACATCAATTCAATTTATGTACATATTTAATTCATGCAAAAAAAAGCATTCATTGCATCATATGTGCTTTGTTCCCACCAACCCAAGCTTACTCACTTAATCACCAAAGTAGAGCGATACGACCAACTTCCGGTTTCAGGCACTGGCAGTTTCCTAGGCAGTTTCTTCACTTTTTAAGGTCGAAATCCAGTCATTTTTCATCCCTCTGGTCATTTCTCAGTAGAAGGAAAAATTTTCACACCTTTGGCCAATGGTTTAGTTAGGCAGGAAATGTGTCTAAATGGAATCAAAAGTTCCTAAAATGGATGCAAAAAATTTTTAAAGGCCAAAATGTCAACAAGCATAAAGGTGTTAAAGGGCCACTTCCGGTTTTGAGGAGGTCACTTATAGTTTCAGGGAATGGCAGTTTTTCTAGGCAGTTTCTTGGCTTTTTAAGGTCAAAATCCAGTCATTTTTTTTCCTTCTGCTCATTTCTTGGTAAAAGGAAACCAAAACAGGTAAAATGGGCAAAACATTTTGTGCCCAATTTGTGGTCATGGCCCCTGAAATTTTCACAACTTTGGCCAATGGCTCAGTTAGGAAGGAAATGTGTCAAAACGGGATCTAAAGTCCCTAAAATTGATGCAAAAATGTTTTAGAAGTCCACTTCTGGTATGGAGGAGGTGACTTCCTGGTTCAGAAAATGGCAGTTTCCTAAACAATTTCTTGGCCTTTTAAGGTTATAATCCATTCATTTTTCATCCTTCTGGTTATTTCTTGGTAAAAGGATGCCAAAACAGGTAAAATGGCCAAAAAAAATTTGCTCATTTTGCGGGCGCGACACCTGAAATTTTCACACCTTTGGCCAATGGCTCAGTTAGGCAGGAAATGTGTCTAAACAGGATCAAATATCCCATAAATGGTGAAAGGTGTTTAAGGACTACTTGCGGTTTGAGGTCACTCTGGTTTCAGGAAATGGCAGTTTCCCAAGCAACTTCTTGGCTTTTTAAGGTTGATATCCAGTCATTTTTCATCTTTTTTGTAATTTTTGGGTAAAAGGAAGCCAAAACAGGTAAAATTGGCAGAATTTTTTTTTGGCCCATTTGATGAACGTGGCCCCTGAAATTTTCACACCTTTGGCCAATGGCTCAGTTAGGCAGGAAATGTGTCTAAACAGGATCAAATGTCCCATAAATGGTGAAAGGTGTTTAAGGACTACTTGCGGTTTGAGGTCACTCTGGTTTCAGGAAATGGCAGTTTCCCAAGCAACTTCTTGGCTTTTTAAGGTTGATATCCAGTCATTTTTCATCTTTTTTGTAATTTTTGGGTAAAAGGAAGCCAAAACAGGTAAAATTGGCAGAATTTTTTTTTGGCCCATTTGGTGAACGTGGCCCCTGAAATTTTCACACCTTTGGCCAATGGCTCAGGCAGGAAATGTGTCAAAATGGGATCAAATGTCCATAAAATGGAGGTAAAAAGGTTTTAAAGGCCCAAATGTTAAAGAGAAAGAACCACTTCTGGTTTTAAGGAGGTGTCCTCTGGCTTCAGGATATGGCAGTTTCCCAAGCAATTTCTTGGCCTTTTCAGGTTGTAATCCAGTCATTTTTCATCCTTTTGGTCATTTCTTGGTAAAAGGGAGCCAAAACAGGTCAAAATGGGCAAAAAGATAATTTTGGCACATTTTCCGGGCATGGCCCTTAAATTTTCACACCTTTTGGCCCTATAGCTCAGTAAAGTAGGAAACTTTTTCATCATTTTGGAGGGCTTTTTTGCCCATTTTAATACCTTTTCTAACTTCCCAAGACATTTTTCAAGTTTCGAAAAATGCAAGGTGTGAGATCCGAAATTTTTTAATTTATGCCTTTTTACCCATTGTGCCATCTTTTTAAGAAAAAATGACCAGAGGTATGAAATACGAGTTGATTTCAGCCTTAAAAAGTCAAAAAAAATCTGGGCATGCCCATTTTTTTACACCCCAAGTGAAACCACCAAAAGTCAAAAATGTGATCAATATGATGGCACCAAAACACAGCAATGGGCCATTTAACACCTCTTGGTTGACCTTTTTCCATTTCACTCATTGTTTCATATGGAGGGCTTTTTGCCCATTTTAATACCTTTTCTAACTTCCCAAGACATTTTTCAAAATTTTGAAATGTGTAAGGAGTGCACCCCGAAATGTTTAATTCACACCTTTTTTACCCTTTCTGCCATCTTTTTAAGAAAGAATGACAAGGGGGATGAAATTTGAAGTGATTTCAGTCTTAAAAAGCCAATAAAAATCAGGAGCGAAACCACCAAAAGTCATAAAAGATCATCAATGTCAAAACAATGGGCTTTTTGCCCATTTTAATACCTTTTCTAACTTCCCAAGACATTTTTCAAAATTTTGAAATGTGGAAGGAGTGCGCCCCGAAATGTTTAATTCACACCTTTTTTACCCTTTCTGCCATCTTTTTAAGAAAGAATGACAAGGGGGATGAAATATGAGTTGATATCAGCCTTAAAAAGCCAATAAAAATCTGTGAATTTCCATTTTCTCTAACCAGAAGTGAAACCACCAAAAGTCAAAACATCATCAATGTGATGTCAAAAAAACAGGAATTATCCCTATAACACATTTTCCTTGACCATTTTCCAAATCATTAATTTTTTCATCATTCCCGAGACATTTTTCAAAGTTTTGAAATGTGTAAGGGGTGCTCTCTGAAATATTTAATTCACACCTTTTTTACCCTTTCTGCCATCTTTTTGAGAAATAATGATCTGAGGGATGAAATATGAGTTGATTTCAAACTTAAAAAGCCAATAAAAATATGGGAATGCCCATTTTTTTTAAACCGGAAGTGAAACCACCAAAAGTCAAAAACTTCATCAATATGATGGCACCAAAATGCAGGAATGGACCCTTTAACACCTCTTGGTTGATCATTATCCATTTCACTCATTGTTTCATTTTAGAGAGCCATTTTAATACCTTTTCTAACTTCCCGAGACATTATTCAAAATTTCGAAAAATGGAAAGGGAGTGCCCCGAAATTTTTAATTTACGCCTTTTTACTCATTGTGCCATCTTTTTAAGAAAGAATGACCAGAGGGATGAAATATAAGTTGATTTCAGCCTTAAAAAAACAATAAAAATCTGGAAATGCCCATTTTCTCAAACCGTAAGTGAAAACACCAAAACTAAAAAATGTCATCAATGTGATGTCAACAAAACAGAAAGTATCCCTGTAACACATTTTCCTTGACCATTTTCCAAATCAATCATTTTTTCATCATTTTGGAGGGCTTATTTGCCCATTTTAATACCTTTTCTAACCTTCCGAGACATTTTTTCAAAATTTCGAAAAATGAAAGAGTTGCGCCCCGAAATTTTTAATTTATGCCTTTTTACCCATTGTGCCATCTTGTTGAGAGAAAGAATGACCAGAGGGGTGAAATATGAGTTTATGTCAGCCTTAAAAAGCCAATAAAAAATTCTGGGAATGCCCATTTTCTCAAACCGGAAGCGAAACCACCAAAAGTCATAAAAGGTCATCAATGTGACATCATCAAAACAGGAAAGGGCCCTTTAACACCTCTTGGTTGAACATTTTCCATTTCACTCAGTGTTTCATCATTTTGGAGGGCTGTTTGCCCATTTTAATACCTTTTCTAACTTCCTGAGACATTTTTCAAAATTTGAAAAGTGTAAGGGGTGGTCTCCAAAATGTTTAATTCACACCTTTTTTACCCTTTCTGCCATCTTTTTAAGAAACAATTACAAGGGGGATGAAATTTGAGTTGATTTCAGCCTTAAAAAGCCAATAAAAATCAGAGAATGCCCATTTTCTCAAACCAGAAGTGAAACCACCAAAAGTAAAAAATGTCATCAAAACAGGAAGGGGGCTTTTAAGACCTCTTGGTTGACAATTTTCCATTTCACTCCTTGTTTCAACATTTTGGAGGGCTTTTTTGCCCATTCCTTTTCTAACTTCCCAAGACATTTTTCAAAATTTCGAAAAATGTAAGGGGTGTGCCCAGAAATGTTTAATTTGTGCCTTTTACCCATTGTGCCATCTTTTTAAAACAGAATGACCAGAAGGATGAAATATGAGTTGATTTCAGCCTTAAAAAGCCAAGAAAATCCTGGGAATTACCATTTTCTCAAACCGGAAGTGAAACCGCCAAAATTCAAAAACATCATCAATGTGGCCATATCAAAACATAAAGTGGCCCTGTAACATTTTCCTTGACCATTTTCCATTCTTGACCATTTTTTTTTCATCATTTTGGAAGGCTTTTTTGCCCATTTTAATACCTTTTCTAACTTCCCAAGACATTTTTCAAAATTTTGAAAAATGCACGGGGTGCGCTACGAAAATTAAAATTTACGCCTTTATACCCATTGTGCAATCATTTTGAAAAAGAATGACCAGAGCGATGAAATATCAGTTGATTTCACCCTTAAAAAGCCAAGAAAAATCTGGGAATGCTCATTTTCTCAAACTGGAAGTGAAAACGCCAAAATTCAAAAACGTCATTAATGTGACATCACCAAAACAGAAAGGGGACCTTTATCACTTCTTGGTTGAACATTTTCAATTTCACTCATTGTTTCATCATTTTGGAGGGCTTTTTTGCCCATTTTAATACCTTTTCAAACTTCCCGAGACATTTTTCAAAACTTTTCAAAATGCAAGGGGCACGCCCTGAAATTTTTAATTTACGCGTTTTTACCCAATGTGCCAATGAGTTGATTTCAGCCTTAAAAAGCCAAAAAAAATCTGGAAATGCCGATTTTCTCAAACCGGAAGTGAAACCACCAAAAGTCAAAAACCTCATCAATGTGACGTCACCAAAACAGGAAGAATCCATGTAACACTTTTTTTGACCATTTTCCAAATGATTCATTTTTTTCATCATTTTGGTCAACAGGTCAAAATGGGCAAAAAGATAATTTTGGCACATTTTCTGGGCATGGCTCTGAAATTTTCACACCTTTTGGACCTATAGCTCAGTAAAGTAGGAAACTTTTTTATCATTTTGAGGGACTTTTTTGCCCATTTTAATACCTTTTCTTACTTCCCGAGACATTTTTCAAAATTTTGAAAAGTGTAAGGGGTGCGCCCCGAAATGTTTAATTTACGCCTTTTTTTACCCATTGTGCCATCTTTTTGAGAAAGAATGACCAGAGGGATGAAATATGAGCTGATTTCAACCTTTAACCACCTCAATACAGTGCACTTACACCCCCTTCCTGCCCAGACCAATTTTCATCTTTCACCGCTCTCACACTTTGAATGACAATTACTCAGTCATGCAACACTGTACCCATATGAAATTTGCGGCCTTTTTTCACACAAATAGAGCTTTCTTTTGGTGGTATTTAATTACTAGTGTTTTTTTAAATTTTTTGTGCCATAAATAAAAAAAAAGATCGCAAATTTTGTGAAAAAAAATGCCCTTTTCTTTTTCTGTCATAAAATGTTGCTAATTTAGTCATTTTTCTTCATAAATTTTGGCCAAAATTTATACTGCTACATATCTTTGATAAAAATAACCCAAATTTGTGTATTTTATTTGGTCCTTTTGAAAGATATAGAGTCTATAAACTATGGTGCCAATCACTGAAAACTGATCACATCTGATCAGGCCTTCAGTACATCAGGTGTATCTCATTTCTTGAGACACTAACAAGTCAGGAAAGTACAAATAGCCCCCAAATGACCCAATTTTAGAACGTAGACATGCCAAGGTATTAAGTAGCATGGTGAGTTTTTTTAAGTTGTAATTTTTTCGCACAATTCTTTGCAAAATGAAGATTTTTATTTTTATTTTTTTTACAAAATTGTCATATTATCAGGTTATTTCTCACACTCGGCAAATGCATACAACAAATTACACCCCAAATACATTCTGCTACTCTTCCCGAGTGTGGCGATACCACATGTGTGAGACTTTTACACAGCCTGGCCACATAGAGGACCAACATTGAAGTAGCACCTTCAGGTGTTCTACGAGCATAAATGACACATCCCATTTTTCAACCACCTATTACACTTTTGAAGGCCCTGGAGCACCAGGACAATGCAATTGCCCACAAAATGACCCCATTTTGGAAAGCAAACACCCCAACGTAGAATCTATGAGGCATAAGGAGTCTTTTGAGCGGTTCATTTTTTTCCAGAAGTTTTTGTAAAAAAATGAAAACGCTTTTTTGTCAATTTAGTTGTCAATTTATAAGATTTTTCCAACACATAGCATGTATATAGCAAAAATTACACCCCAAAATACATTCTGCTACTCTTCCCGAGTATGGCGATACCACATGTGTGAGACTTTTACACAGCCTGGCCACATACAGAGGCCCAACATTGAAGTAGTACCTTCAGGCGTTCTAGGAGCATAAATTGCACATCTCATTTCATTCCTACCTATCACACTTTTGAAGGCCCTGGAGCATCATGACAGTGGAATTACCGACAAAATGACCCCATTTTGGAAAGCAAACACCCCAACGTATATTCTATGAGGTATGGGCTGCAAATAGGTACTTGGGTACTCTGTTGGGCTGGAGACTCGGGTAACTTGATGAGCTGCAGACAAGCACTCGTGTACTCTGATTGCCTGGTGACCGATACTGGGGTACTCTGATGGCCTGGTGACAGGTACTCGGGTACTCCTGGCTATAGATAGGTACTCGGGTACTCTGATGGGCTTGTGACTGGTATTTGGGTACTCTGAAGGGCGGTGAAGGTACTCAGGTACTCAGTACTCATATGAACTGTGACAGGTACTTATATGGACTGTGACAGTTACTCAGGTACTCATATGGACTGTGACAGGTACTCTGGTACTCATATGGACTGTGACAGGTACTCATATGGACTGTGACAGGTACTCGGACTGTGACAGGTACTCGGACTGTGACAGGTACTCGGGTTCTCTGATGGACTGTGACAGGTACTCGGGTACTCAGATGGACTGTGGCAGGTACTCGGGTACTCATGAACTGTGACAGGTACTCAGATGGGCTGTGACAGGTACTCGGGTGCTCAGATGGACTGTGACAAGTACTCGGGTACTCAGATGAACTGTGACAGGTACTCCTATGGACAGTGACAGGTACTTTGGGTGGTGACAGGTCCTCTTTATTGAGGGGCAATCAGTGTGTGTTGGTGTACACTGTAAGCAGTAACGAGATGTTACGGCAATCTCCTCGCACACGATCGGTGTGTAAGGAGAACCCGGTAACATCTCATTACTGCTACTATGTTTACATTTAGTGATCGGCTGTGAAAGGATCATAGCCCATCACGTGGTAAACAACCGCTGGCCTTTCTTGTTAAAAAAAAAAACAACCGCTGGCCAATGGCTGTTTACCAGCGTCGGTGACAAACAGCGTTTCCTGTAACACGCTGCCACCGACGTGCGCGCGATCGTGTGCATGCGCCATGCAAAGTGGGGCGGTATCATCTGTGATCGACTGTGACTTCATCACTGCTGATCACATGGTAAACAGCCATGCCCAATGGCTGTTCACCCCCCTCGGTGGCGAGCGGTGTCTCAGTGACACGCCGCCGCACACGATTGCGTGCATTCCCTGTTTAAATGGACAGATGTCATATGACACCCGTCCAGAACAAGAGCCACGCCGCCTTGGCCGTCATATGACGGCCGGTGGGCAGCAAGCTCTTAAAAGCCAATAAAAATTTGGGAATGCCCTTTTTTTAAACCGGAAGTGAAACCACCAAAAGTCAAAAACGTCATCAAAATGACATCACCAAAACACAGGAATGGGCCCTTTAACACCTCTTGGTTGGTCATTTTCCATTTCACTCATTGTTTCGTCATTTTGGAGGGCTTTTTTGCCCATTGTAATACCTTTTCTAGCTTCCCAAGACATTTTTCAAAATTTCAAAAAATATAAGGGGCATGCCCGAAATTTTTAATTTACGCCTTTTTACCCATTGTGCCATCTTTTTAACCACTTTAGCTCCGGAGAATTTTACCCCCTTCCTGACCAGAGCACTTTTTGCGATTCAGCATTGCGTCGCTTTAACTCACAATTGCACGGTCGTGCGACGTTGTACCCAAACACAATTGACGTCCCTTTTTTCCGACAAATAGAGCTTTCTTTTGGTGGCATTTGATCGCCTTTGCGGTTTTTATTATTTGCGCTAGAAACAAAAAAAGTGGCAATTTTGTAAAAAAAAAGCAATATTTTTTTACTTTTTGCTATAATAAATATCCCCAAAAATACATTAAAAAAATGTTTTCCTCAGTTTAGGCTGATATGTATTCTTCTACATATTTTTGGTAAAAAAAAATTGACAGCAGCCTTCAGCAACTATCCAGTCCGCCTCTACCTGCAGCCGCAGCTCCTGTACCTACTAGTGGGGCCTCCGCCCCTCAGCCCACTGCAAGCTCAATGGTAGTTATGGCGCTCCTTGAGCCCAGGGTCCCTACACCTGAGCGCTTCTCAGGGGATCGTAAAAAATACAGAGCCTTCAAGAATGCCTGCTCACTCTATCTGGCCCTCCAGCCCAGGGCTTTTTCTTCTGACGCAGTAAAAGTGGGGTTTGTTATCTCCCTTCTAACTGAGGAGCCACAAGCTTGGGCTCACAGTCTGATGGAACAAAGGAGCCCTGTCTTGAATTCTATTGATACCTTCTTTGAGAGCATGGCTCAACTTTATGACGATCCACAACGCACTGCTACCGCTGAAGCAACCCTGCATAACCTTTCCCAGGGAAAGAGGCCCATAGAGGATTATACAGTGGAATTCCGCAAGTGGGCAGCCGACACGGGTTGGAATGAGCCTGCTTTGAGGTACCAATACCGTCAAGGTCTGTCTGAGGTCCTTAAGGATGAACTGGCTAGGATAGAAACCACAGCCTCTCTAGAGGAACTAATCCAATCGGCCACCAAGCTGGATAGGCGTTTACGTGATCGACGCGCAGAACGTTTTCAAGGGCCATGACCTAGTTGGACCCCCTTCAGGCCAATGCCTATCCATACTCCACCTCCTACTGCTGCTACCTCCTCGGCTCCTGAAGCCGAGCCCATGCAACTCGGACTGGTCCGTGCCCCCCTGACTCCTGAAGAAAGGCAACACAGACGCCAATCTCTGTCTGTACTGTGGAGGTTCCGGTCATTTCCTTCGCAGCTGTCCAGTGAGGCCTAGTAAGTCATACCCGCAAGACACTGTGAATTACCGATCCATGGGTATACCCAAGACTTATGTTTCTCTTATTTTTCTACAGCTACCGGAAGAGGAAACCCGTCTGCCAGCAATAATTGATTCCGGAGCTTGTAGCTGCTTCCTAGACATCTCGCTGGCCCAAAATCTACATGTCCCTCTTCAGGCTAAGGCTCAAAGTCTCCTGGTACATTTGGCTGATGGGTCTCTTCCCCGTTCTGGACCCATCACCCGAGAAACCAAGCCCATCCTTACCTCCACCGACTCAAGAGTTTCTACGATTTGACCTTATCCATTCACCTATCTTTCCTGTAATCATAGGCCTGCCCTGGCTCCAGGCGCATGAACCTCAAATTAACTGGAAGACCAAGGAAGTATCCTTCTCCTCTCAATACTGCTCCCAGCACTGCTTCACCCCAGCTCCTGGTATTTGCTCAGCCATTTCACCCGTGTCTGACAATCTCAAACACGACCCTTCAGAATATCTTGAGTTCCGGGATGTATTTGACAAACAGAAGGCGGACTGCCTACCGCCTCACCGGCCCTACGATTGCCCCATTGACCTCCTTCCTGGCTCAGAAGTCCCGTTTGGCTGCATTTTTCCACTGTCAGAAACCGAGCTGAAGGTCCTGAAGGATTATATTGATGAAAACTTAGAAAAACGCTTCATCCGTCCTTTCTCTTCGCCAGCCGGAGCTGGTATCTTTTTCGTAGAGAAGAAAGATGGGTCCTTAAGGCCGTGTGTGGATTACAGGCAACTAAATAACATAACGGTAAAGAACCGTTACCCACTACCACTCATTCCCGAATTGTTCCAACGATTTCGGTTGGCCCAGATCTTCTCTAAACTGGATCTTCGGGGTGCTTACAATCTCATCAGGATTCGGCCCGGGGATGAGTGGAAGACCGCCTTTAGGTCCAGGTTTGGCCATTATGAGTACCTGGTGATGCCTTTTGGGTTATGCAACGCCCCAGCCACTTTCCAACATCTAGTTAATGACATCTTCTGAGAATACCTTGACGATTTCTTAGTCGTCTGCCTAGACGATATCCTCATCTTCTCTGCCACCATTGAACTTCACCGAGTCCACGTTAAAAAAGTCCTTACCATACTCAGGAATCATAAATTATACCTCAAGGCCCTGAAATGAGAATTCGGGAAGACTGTGGTGCAGTTTCTGGGATTCATCATTTCCACCAATGGGGTCGCAATGGACCCACAAAAGGTCAAGGCAATTCAAGAATGGCCGGCTCCATCAGATAAAAAAGGGGTACAGCGGTTCATCGGGTTTGCTAACTTCTATAGAAGGTTTATTAGTGGCTTTTCATCCATTGTGGCACCTATCACTCAACTTACCCGTCAACACGACCGTTTCAAATGGTCACAGCAAGCACAGGAAGCCTTTACCAAGCTCAAAACCTTGTTTGTTTCTGCACCAATCTTACGACATCCTGATTCGGCTTTACCATTTGTGTTAGAAGTGCATGCTTCAGAAACTGCTACAGAAGCCATTCTCTCCCAGAGACATGGGCCCAAGGCCATTCTTCACCCTGTAGCTTTTGGATCCCGGAAACTGAGTCCACCAGAACTCAATTATGATGTAGGTGACAGGGAGCTGCTGGCCATCAAGTTTGCCTTAGAAGAGTGGAGGTATCTGTTGGAAGGGGCGTCTCATCCAGTTATGATCTTCACCGATCATAAGAATGTAGAGTATTTTAGGACAGCAAAACGGCTGAGGCCCAGACAAGCCTGCTGGGCTCTCTTCTTCTCTAGATTTAACTTTCATATATCCTACAGACCGGGCTCTAAGAATGGAAAAGCGGATGCGCTCTCTCGGATGTTCTCTGAGACTCCTCAGATTACTGTGCCTAGTACCATCCTCTCTCCGCAAAACTTCCTTGGAGTCACCCAATCTGATCTAATGACTTCCATCAAATCCTCGTCTAGCCGCCTTTCCGCTCCTGAAACACATGCTTTTAAAAAACATGATGAGCTGCTCTGGGCCAAAGAGAAAATTTTTGTTCCACAGGATGTAAGGCCTCTAGCTCTCAAAACCTTCCATGATCACAGATTCGCAGGCCACTTCGGAACAAGGAAGACTGTCTAACTGATCTCCCGTTCTTTTTGGTGGTCGGGGTGGAGACGGGATTGTAAAGACTATGTCTCTTCTTGTTTACCTTGCCAACGCAATAAGGGTCTAAACACCAAATCTTGGGGTCTACTCAAACCCTTGCCCATCCCGGAAAGACCATGGGCGGAAGTGTCAATGGACTTTATTGTGGACTTACCTGCTTCGGTGGGGTTTACCACCATCTTGGTCGTAGTTGATCGCCTCTCCAAGATGGCGCATTTCCTACCCATGGTGGGCACCCCCTCTGCTTCTGATACGGCTAATATCTTCCTCAAGGAAATAATCGTCTCTGACAGGGGTGTTCAATTTACCTCCAAGTTTTGGAAGGAGCTCTGCAAGACCCTGGAAATTAAAATGTGCCTCTCCTCTGCATACTATCCTCAGAGCAACGGCCAGACGAGAGGACAAAGCAAACCTTGGAGCAGTACCTCCGATGTTTTTGTTCTGATTCACAGGATGATTGGGTGACTCTCCTACCATATGCGGAGTTCGCCTATAACAACTCCGTTCACTCCGCAACAAACCAAACACCCTTCTGGGCAAACTTTGTATTCCATCCTCTCTTCCTCCCTAACATCCTCCCTGAAATGTCTGTTCCTGCCGTACAAGACCGGATAGGCTCTATTCAATTTAACTTCCAAAGGATCCAAGACACTCTATGGAAAGCTCAGGTCAATTATAAGAAACAGTATGACCGAGGAAGGAAGGAAAATCCAATCTTCAAAGTGGGTGAGGAAGTTCTCAGATTACCTCTGCCCTCACGGAAACTGGGGCCAAAGTTCATCGGGCCTTTTAAAATCAAGAGGATGGTCAACCCCATGGCATTTGAGCTGGCACTACCAACATCTTATAGAATACACCCAGTTTTCCATGCATCCCTGCTTAAGCCTGTGGTGGCCAGCCCTTTCCCTAGGAAGAAGGAACTTCCTCCTCCACCTGTTGAAGTGGATGGGGAGAACGTATTCGGAGTACCTCTGCTTGATACCAGTGTTTGACCCCCGGCCTGATTAACGGACTTCTTCTGCTTGATACCAGTGTTTGACCCCTGGCCTGTTCTACGGACTTGTCTTGCTTATTGCCTGTGTTTGACCCTCTGCTTGCTTACAGTTTGCTCCACCCAGCAACGGGACTTCCACCGGTTCCTGGACTCCTGCATCCCCAGACCCGGCTCTGCAGTGTACCACAAGGGACCCATACCTGCTGGTGGCCTGTGCTCCTTAGGGCCACCTATTACCTGTTTCATCGCCAGGGGACGGGGTGCGCATAGTGGCAAGGGTGAACCGCTCTCGGCCTCGGTAAGTACTTACCTGACAATACCCGAGACAATTTTCAAAATTTTAAAAAATGCAAGGGGCGCTCCTCGAAATTTTTAATGTACACCTTTTTACCCATTGTGCCATCTTTTTAAGAAAAAATGACCAGAGGGATGAAATATGAGTTGATTTCAGCTATAAAAAGTCAATAAAGGGGGCATGGCCTGACGAGGCATGTGAGCAGAGCTGCTGCACGGAGCTCCTGCTGAAGATCCTGTCTATCATCCTTTCCTCACAACCGATTTAGCCCGTTTCTGCCCCAAAAGGCTGCCTGATACCTTCTGGAGTCGTCCGGTGCCATTGGCCATCCGTCCTGAGTTGAGGATGACCCGGGGGAACCGAGCAGAGACCGAGGCCTTGGAGTCCCAAGCTGACCAAGATGGCTCCAGCCAGTCTCAGCCTCCCAAAGCACAGCGCGGCCTGGAGAAGAAATCCGAGCAAGGGGGTAAGTCCAGCAAACTCCCTAAAACCAAAGAGCAATCCAGGGACATGCTTTACTATACTCAAAAGCTGGCTGGGCGCTCTGACTCCCCCCTGCCTGGCTCCTTTCAGCCCTTATACACCTCTGGGCTGGATAACAGGGAAGGCACAAGCATGCTAGATGACACAGTGCCATTAGACATGCAACAGGACCTCATGTCATCCATCTGACTCCCCCTCAGAAAATAATGCTCAGCCCTCTCTGAGTGAAATCCTGCATGCTGTGCACAAATGTACTGCCTCTGTAGATGATCTTAAGGAGAAATTTGGAGGACTGAGGGAAACAGTGTCCCTTATGCGTCAGGATCTCCAAAAGATCAGAGAGAGAACCACAGCTGTGGAGGGTCGGGTGAGCGACGTGGAGGACCAGTTGCCCCCCTTTCACAGAGATGTCAGGATGGCCACTCAAAACGCCTTTCAAGCCCTTAGTAAAACTGACGAAATTGAGAACCGTCTAAGACGCAACAATGTACTCATAGAGGGGCTCCCTGAAAAAGTGGAAGGCCGTGATCCCACAACATTTATTGAAGGATGGCTACAGGAAGTTTTTGGCAAAGAAGCTTTCTCCCCCATTTATACTGTAGAAAGAGCCCACAGGGTGCCCCCGTGACCCCTTCCGCCTGGGAACCCCCCACAATCAATGTTGGCCATGCTCTTGAATAACAAGGACAGAGAGGTGATACTGCGACTGGCTAGAGAAAAGGGCACTGTCAAGCATAATGGCACCAAAATCTCATTCTATCCAGACTTCTCCGCCGAAGTGCAACGCAGACGATCAAAATTTGCAGATGTCAAGAAAAGGCTACAAAGGCTGCAGTTATCCTATGCAATGATGTTCCCAGCCAAGCTAAGGGTGATGGCCAATGGACAGAACCAATTTTTTGAAAATGCACAAGATGCTGTGACCTGGCTGGATCACAATAAGCAAGTTCTGCGCCGCCAAGGCTGAGAAGATGGAGCCGGATAAACCAGACCTGGCAGAAGTAATGCAGGGCGTCAATTCTCTGTTTATGTTTATCACTTTGAAGAGGAACTATACTTGTTGCTCACACAGGGAGTGATTACCGCAGAAAAATTGTTATTTCTTTAACACCAGTTATTTTCACTAAAAGCACCGGCCCTCACGGGTTAACTGTTTGCAATGGTGTCTACACCTATGGAACGTGCGCGGAGTGAATGACCCTTTAAAAAGGACCATGATCTCCTCTGGTTTGCGCAAATTCCATCCAGCTATTATTGGCCTTCAGGAGACTCACCTCCTGGGAGACAATGTGGGATGTTTGCAATATGCCTGGGTGGGCAAATCGTATCATTCCACTCACTCTGCTTATTCACGTGGGGTGAGTGTACTAATACACCAAGTATTAGTATACCAGGAACTTGACTCGCTGGTGGATGCTTCTGGCAGATTTGTATTTACTGTAAACTGTATACCTTAACATTGCTGATAGCTTTTATATATACTGATCACTCACCAGTGGCTCTGTGGCTGATTACCCAAACCCCTACCTCGTTGCCTAAGGCGCTGTGGAAGATTAATGCTTTCTGGCTTAAACTGTTTAACTCCCCAGAGCGAATAACAACCCAAATTGAGTGATTCATCCAATCTCATAAACATTATACGGATAACATTAAAAAATGGGAAGCCTTCAAGGCCTACCTTAGGGGGGTGTTCATTGCGGAGATAGCTATAGTTCAAAGAAACTCCTCAGCCCTACTGGAACAGGCGAGGGACCAGGTGTGTCAGCTGGAACTATTCTATGTTACAGATCCCACAGATTCTGCAAGGGAGGCATGGATTTCGGCTCAGGACTCCCTGGACCGCTTGAGATCCTCTGCTGCAGAACGCAAAAGATTTTTTAATAAGTTGGTATTTTATGAGGAAGGGGAAAAAGCGGGACGCCTATTGGCAAGGATAGCCAGGTCACAGCAACAGTCCCCGGCAGTTGGAGCGATCCACACAACTAATGGTAGGGTGGTCAATGACCCCGAACACATTATATCTGAGCTGGCATCCTTCTACAAGGATTTATATGGTGCAAGGGATGGCTACTCCGATAGTGAGCTTGAGGCCTATCTGTCGGGGATTGAGCTGCCATCTCTGTCAGGGGAGGCCAGACAATCGCTGGGGGCTCCCCTGACATTGGAAGAGCTACAGACTGCGGCATGCTCCTTTCCCACATACAAGGCGCCGGGGGAGGATGGCATCCCCATGGAAGTCTTTGCTCAGTATGGTGAGTGGATTATGCCGCACTTGCTAGAAGTGTTCAATGCCTCTCTCAAGGAGGGCAGTCTGCCCCCCTCAATGACTAGAGCTAACATAATTTTATTACTGAAACCTGGGAAAGATCCGGTTGACCCAGGTTCCTACAGGCGTATATCTCTCCTTCAAAGTGATGGTAAAATCCTGGCTAAGGTCCTGGCGCTGCGGGTCAACCGGATCATTACTTCCATAATACACCCTGATCAGGCAGGTTTTATGCCGCAAAAATCCACGGCCACCAACCTCAGGCGCCTATTTTTAAACATGCAGCTACAGTCTGACAATACCGGTAACAGGGCTCTGCTATCTCTAGACACCAACAAGGCGTTTGACAGCGTGGGCTGGAGATATTTATGGGCAGTACTGTCCCGGTTTGGGTTTGGAGAGCGATTCATAGCCTGGGTTAAATTGCTGTATGCCTCCCCACAGGCGACCATGAGGATGTCTGGTAGGATGTCTCATGCGTTTTCTCTGGGCAGGGGCACAAGGCAGGGATGCCCCCTGTCCCCCCTGCTCTTTGCCATCACTATTGAGCCACTGGCAGCTGTGGTAAGGGCAAGTCAGGGGATCACAGGGTTCAAGTATGGTGGCCTCCATGAGAAGATTATGTTGTACGCTGACGACATGATGCTTTTCCTGGAAGACACCACCACATCTTTGGCTGAGGTGATAACCATTATCTAAGGTTTCGGCCACTTTTCTGGCCTGACGATTAACAGGTCTAAGTCGGCTCTGATGATGCTGGACGAGGAGGGAGTGGTGAATTTGCCGGATTCCTGCTCGGTTCTGGTGACGTCCTCATTCAAATACTTCGGCATACAAATCTCACCTAAACTTGCGGAATATTGTCATTTAAATATACACCCCTTACTGTCCAGATTTAGAGACAAAATTAACACATGGAATAGGCTTAAACTTTCGCTGGCAGGTAAGGCCAATTTAATAAAAATGATATTAATGCCGCAGCTACTTTATTTCCTACACAACTCCCCGGTTGTGATACACCTTAAGATTTTTAGGGTGGTTAACACCCTTTTTAGAAGACTATTGTGGAACGCGGGCACCCCTAGAATCAAATTGGAACAATTACAGAACCCTAAGGACAGCGGAGGGTTGGCAGTACCCAACCCTTGGCTGTACTATATAGCAGCTCAACTACAGCATCTAATTGGCTCCATGGCCCGGGATCCGACCGGCTCATCGGCGCAGTTGATGCTGATTGGCTCTGGAGCGGAGACTATCCCGATGGGTCTGGAGGCCCAGTTGTTCCACAAATCCAATAAACAGTCACCCACTTTCACTCCACCCACTGATCCAGAAAATTTGGAACAAGGGTAGGCAACTGCAAGAGGTGACAGGTTTCACGGAATATAGTCCGATATGGGAGAATCTCTCCTATGCTGAGCTAGCTAAACTACAACAGGGTCCCAGATGGCGCTCTTTTGGTGTTATTTTATTAGCTCATATATTTTGGAATGGCAAGCTGATGCCGTTTTCGGAATTACAAGCCAAGTATAATTTACCAACTACCATGTACTACCCATATCTCCAGCTCAGACATGCGGTGGGCGCGCAGGGAGACGCTACTCCCTGGACCCAGTCAACTACCCCCATTTTTCATTTGCTGCAGTCTAGCACAGAAACTAAAGGGTTTATCTCACACTGTTATCAAATGTTACTGATGCAACTTTTAAAAGCTCACCCAACTAAGGCACCGTCCCTATGGATGAAGGATGTAGGTCCACTCACGGGAGATCAATGGGAGGAAGTTCTGCAATCTAATATATGCTCTCTAAATGTGACCCAAAAGGTCTCCTAATTATATATAGTACTTAGAGTGCACTACACCCCACTTAAACTATGTAAAATGGGTAGAAGGCCAGACTCTTTGTGTAGTAGATGTGAGCGACATCAAGGTGATCTCATTCACTTACTCTGGAGATGCCCAAAACTCCATAGGTACTTGAGCGAGGTACTGGGGACACTTAATCAAGTGTTCCAGACTAACATTCCCCTAGATCCAATTCACTGTATATTAGGGGTCCTTGAGGATATTGTCCCGGAAGAGATGACTAGAATAGCACTCACTAAGGCACTGTTCCAGGCACACAATCTTATACTGATTGGATGGAATTCGGTCTCACCACCCTCAGTGACCTCCTGGATAACACATATGGGTAACACCTTGACTATGGAAAAATGAATTTACCAACATAGGGGTAGCTCTAATAGATTTGAGAGAATCTGGGCACCATGGTTGGACACCCCTGGAATAAGTCCCAGGGAACTGGTACTGTCTAGATTGCTACAGTGTCCTGGAGGAGGTCCATGAGGTTTACTAAACACTAAAGGTCAGAGGTTTGATGAGTATTATGTTATACACGACGTTATACAGGACGTTTATACACATCTTTGGTATATAGACAAGACTTTGGTAATAGATGATGGATAGACTGTACCGTTTGCATGAAAATGTATTAATGTATGATGCTTGTACATTGGAAACTATGTGAACTTGTTCAATAAACACCTTTTTGATTAAAAAAAAAAAAAAGTCAATAAAAATCTGGGAATGTCCATTTTCTCAAACCAGAATTGAAACCACCAAAAGTCAAAAACGTCATCAATGTGACGTCACAAAAACAGGAAGTATCCCTGTAACACATTTTCCTTGACCATTTTCCAAATCATCAATTTTTTCATAATTTTGGAGGGCTTATTTGCCCAATTTAAAACCTTTTCTAACTTCCCGTGATATTTTCAAAATTTCGAAAAATGCAATTTTTAATTGACATCTTTTTACCCATTGTCCCATCTTGTTGAGAAAGAATGACCAGAGGGATGAAATGAGTTTGTCAGCCTTAACCACTTCAAAACAGGGCATTTATATACCCTTCCTGCCCAGACCAATTTACAGCTTTCAGCGCTCTCACACTTTGAATGACAATTACTCAGTCATGCTACATTGTATCCAAACAAAATTTTATCATATTGTTCTTACATAGCTTTCTTTTGGTGGTATTTATTCAGCGTTGGGTTTTTTATTTTTTCTAATATAAGCAAAAAAAGAGAACATTTTGTAAAAAAAAACACTTTTTTTTAGTTTCTATCTTAAAATTTTGCAAAGAAATATTTTTTCTTCATACATTTGGGCCAAAATGTATACTGCTACATATTTTTAGTAAAAATAATACCAAATTAGTGTATATTATATATTATATTATATCATCTGATGCACTCTCATTTCTTGAGACCCTAACAAGAGAGGAAAGTACAAATACCCCCCAAATGACCCCTTTTTGGAAAATAGACATTCCAAGGTATTTAGTAAGAGGCATGGTGAATTTTTTGAAGTCGTAATTTTTTCCCACAATTCTTGGGAAAATTAAGAATCTTTTTTTTACACAAAATTGTCATAATAACAAGTTAGTTCTCTCACGCAGCGCATGCATACTTACAATGACACCCCAAAATACATTCTGCTGCTTCTCCTGAGTATAGCAATACCACATGTGTGAGACTTTTACACAGCCTGGCCACATACAGAGGCCCAACATGCAAGTAGCACCTCCAGGCGTTCTAGGAGCAGAAATTACACATGTCATTTGATGACAACCTATCACACTTTTGAAGGCCCTGGAGCACCAGGACAATGGAAATGCCCACAAAATGACCCCATTTTGGAAAGCTAACACCTCAACGTATAATCTATGAGGCATAATGAGTCTTTTGAACGGTTCATTTTTTTCCAGAAGCTTTTGGAAAATGTGGAAAAAAATAAAAATGCATTTTTTTACACAAAGTTGTCCATTTATAAGATATTTCTAACACACAGCATGTACATGACGATACCACATGTGTGAGACTTTTACATGGCCTGGCCACATACAGAGGCCCAACATTGAAGTAGCACCTTCAGGTGTTCTACAAGCATAAATGACACATCTCATTTCTCAACCACCTATTACACTTTTGAAGACCCTAGAGCAGGGGTGCTCAACCTTTTGAAGAGTGAGGGCCACTTAAGTGACTTGGTAACCGGTCAAGGGCCACAATGAAATGAAATGGTTCTGAATGTCAATTTTTAAAATTTTAAATAGGATAATGAACATCTTAACCACTTCCCACCCGGCCTATAGCAGAATGACGGCTGGGCGGTGGTTCAGTTATCCTGACTGGGCATCATATGACGTCCTGCAGGACAACAGCCGCTGCATGCCCGTGGGGATGCACATCGCGGCGATCGGTGGTGCGGTGTGTCAGTCTGACATACCACTACACCGATCTAGGTAAAGAGCCTCCAATGGAGGCTCTTTACCACGTGATCAGCCGTGTCGAATCACAGCTGATCACGATGTAATCAGGAAGAGCCATTGATCGGATTTTCCTCTCTTGCGTCTGACAGATGCGAGTAGAGGAGAGCCAATCGGCAGCTCTCCTGACAGGGGGGTCTGTGCTGATTGTTTATTAGCGCAGCCCCCCTCGGATACCCACACTGGACCACCAGAGAAGCACATAACATGTGGATGGCCAGGTACATCCCCCATGGCCATTCACATGTGCAAATAAATGCCCAATCTATGCCAATCAGTGCCCACAAATGGGCACTGACTGGCACCATTATGGAACAAATGATTTCAGTGATGCCCAGCAATGCCACCCATCAGTGCCCACCTATTCGCGCCACCTATGTGTGTCCATCAGTGCCACCTCATTGGTGCCACCTCATTGGTGCCCATCAGTGCCCGTCATTGAAGAAGAAAACATACTATTTACAAAACAAAAGTTAAAGAAAAAGAAATTGCGCTAGGTGCATAGAAAAATTGTGAAAAGATGAAAAAGATTCCTGCTGCTGTGCACTATAACCCCGATATAAGGGCACAAAAAACAAAATATAATATAGAGAGTGCAGCGCTGGACATGTGAAGTGAATAGTGAAATTTGATAAACAAGTTATTAAAATGGTGAAGAAGGTTATTCAAAGTCAATATATCAAAATAGTGACCTATATATATATATATATATATTATAAATGTTTTTTAGAACGTGAACATATGAATTAAGATAAGTGAGAAAAAATTCCTGTAAATAAAACTTATGAAGGCACATAAAAGTCCAAAACAGTGTATTTGATGCGATGTAGATTTCAGGGATACATCTTCAATATTCAATGTTGCCCACCACCGAATAGATGAATAAAAGGCTTACCAGAAAGCCTGTGACCGCCCTTATTCAGGGGGGTCAAAACAGGCTTAGCAGATATGGGGGAACCGCCACAGGAATACTCCAGGGGACACCGATAGACCGATGCGTCAGGACTCCTTGCCAGATAGCGAACCAGCCGACAACCGCTGTAGATGCTCTCCCAAATCCTGTCCTCTCATGGGGCAAACTTGAAATTTCCACGGATCCGGTGCAAAAAGATGTGGTTTATAATGCCAAAAAGAAACAAAGAAAAAATGCTCTGCTGGTGCAGATAACTTTGGGTTTCTTTTATTGGCAAATTGCGGTATATAACATTAAAAACCAAGAAAATTAAGTAAAAGCGAGGAAAATAAAAAAACGACACTACCGCCGTTTATTTTAAAATCGCGCATGCGCGATGCGTGCATTGTTGTGACCTTACGGCCGTTTCGTCACAACTGACGTCATCAGGGGTACGCACCGACGCACGCGCATGCGCATTAAATACACAAGCGTCAAAACAGAGGACGCTATGATTGGTTCACACAAGGCTATGCTTCATTTGGATAGGTCCTGGAAAATTAACTACAGGGGATGATTACCATAAACTTGGAGACTAATAAATCAATTAAGAAGAGGAATCGTCAGGCTGTTAAACTTCACCCCATGAAAATAACAGCATACGAGCATTCCACCAATGCCACCTAGTGACTTTTTAAGATATTACACAAAAACTTAACAGCGGCATATATCCAAGCTGCTATGTGAAAAATAGTAAGTTTAGAGGTGGCATAAAAAATAAATGTAAAACTATTAGCACATCATGGTTGTTATTTTAATGTATGTAGACATTTATAGAATTATAAAACTATATTAATTAATTATAAAACTATCAAAGCAACAAACCTCATGTAATAGAGGCAGCAACATAAGACGTCACTTCTAGTGCCATCTAGTGGGGTGTTAAAAAATTACACCAGAGTTAAAGTTAGCCTTAATTCACACAATTAAATAAAATTAAATAAAAAAATATATATGAAAAGAAAGGGGGAAAAAATTGAGTGATATATTAAGGAAAAAGGAACTGAAGCCTGTTAATGCCTATTGTGAAATCAATAACATAGCCTGCTCCTTACATTAATTCTAAAATTACAATACATAAACATAACCACCCCTATTTGGGACCAGAAAAAGGTGGAAAAACTGAAATAGTATATGAAGGATATTCAATAGGGTTTTTTTTTAGATTCTTTAGGCTCCCTTCACCGCAAAGGGGCATATTCCTGCTATTCAATATTTATCATTAGAAGTGCATTAAATAATCCGGACATAGTTACATAGTTTTAATGGTGAAAGTATGTGGCGCTCATCTAGATGTACCATTCACAATGATAAATCAATTGCAAAGTAGCCAGAAAAAAACTCAGTGCTGCCTTATTATGTATGTTGCCTATAAGTGATATAGCAACACATATATACTACGAGAGAGTAAATATAGCCAATGTGTATGTTATATTCACATAAATAATATACTGCAGTGCACACTCCAACCTTAAACGAATCTCAAGTGTTTGAATACTAATGATTGGTCTGGATAACCGTAACTAAAAATCACCTGTGTACAATATTTCTAAAAACTTAGTGATTGAAAATTGGTCACAAAATTAATATTGGTGGTGAAAAAATTCATGACATAAATAAATTACACTTCATAAATAAATACAATGTGCATAATGATCCACACTATTAGGTGATTAAGTGCAAAAGAAGGTGACAGGAATATGCATATAAAATTGTGATCGTTTTAAAAATGAGGCACACTTTAATACCCCTCCCACCTAATCAAATAACTGTAAGAATAAAAATAATAAAATCAAAAAACAATCGTGACAAATATAAGTGATAAATATGAGTGATCAAGTCCAAAATAAATATTGCTTCATGCAATGCGACTTATGATATCCATATAAAATAGTAGCATGCCAGTAAGGTGACTTTGTGCTGAATTTGTTCACTTCACAAACTGGTGCAGCACACAGGTGTTTCCCCCAGCCTCTCACCTCAATAAGCGGCCAATGGGCCAAATCAAGCAGATGGTAAATGCTTAAGTGCAGGATCAAGCAGCTGTTCACCTCCTCCAGGTATACGTGGGTCAGGCTTTCTATACTGGGCACCTCCGCTCACATATATCCCAAAAATGATAATAAGAAGGAGATGCTTCCATGGTGAAGTAATTCAAGTACACGTTTATTTAAAAAATGTAGTAACTTACAGTTCCAAATCACAATTGACAGCGAAAACGAAAGGAGCTTCCGGGTTCGGCCGTCCCCGGGAAGCGTCGGCACCTGGCTCCTCCTACTCTGACACGTTGCGTCACAGCACGTGACTTTATCAAAGGGATAAAGTCACGTGCTGTGACGCAATGCGTAAGGGTAGGAGGAGCCAGGTGCCGACGCTTCCCGGGGACGGCCGAACCCGGAAGCTCCTTTCGTTTTCGCTGTCAATTGTGATTTGGAACTGTAAGTTACTACATTTTTTAAATAAACGTGTACTTGAATTACTTCACCATGGAAGCATCTCCTTCTTATTATCATTTTTGGGATATATGTGAGCGGAGGTGCCCAGTATAGAAAGCCTGACCCACGTATACCTGTTGGAGGAGGTGAACAGCTGCTTGATCCTGCACTTAAGCATTTACCATCTGCTTGATTTGGCCCATTGGCCGCTTATTGAGGTGAGAGGCTGGGGGAAACACCTGTGTGCTGCACCAGTTTGTGAAGTGAACAAATTCAGCACAAAGTCACCTTACTGGCATGCTACTATTTTATATGGATATCATAAGTCGCATTGCATGAAGCAATATTTATTTTGGACTTGATCACTCATATTTATCACTTATATTTGTCACGATTGTTTTTTGATTTTATTATTTTTATTCTTACAGTTATTTGATTAGGTGGGAGGGGTATTAAAGTGTGCCTCATTTTTAAAACAATCACAATTTTATATGCATATTCCTGTCACCTTCTTTTGCACTTAATCACCTAATAGTGTGGATCATTATGCACATTGTATTTATTTATGAAGTGTAATTTATTTATGTCATGAATTTTTTCACCACCAATATTAATTTTGTGACCAATTTTCAATCACTAAGTTTTTAGAAATATTGTACACAGGTGATTTTTAGTTACGGTTATCCAGACCAATCATTAGTATTCAAACACTTGAGATTCGTTTAAGGTTGGAGTGTGCACTGCAGTATATTATTTATGTGAATATAACAGACACATTGGCTATATTTACTCTCTCGTAGTATATATGTGTTGCTATATCACTTATAGGCAACATACATAATAAGGCAGCACTGAGTTTTTTTCTGGCTACTTTGCAATTGATTTATCATTGTGAATGGTACATCTAGATGAGCGCCACATACTTTCACCATTAAGACATTGTACATTAGGATGGGTGAGGACACCCCTTATGTTGGCAGCTGTTCTAATTCTGTTACCATTGTCCATCTAGCTGTGGAATTGTGGTTTTGCGCACTTGTTCTTTGCTATTTTAGATAGTTACATAGTTACATAGTAGGTGAGGTTGAAAAAAGACACAAGTCCATCAAGTCCAACCTATGTGTGTGATTATGTGTCAGTATTACATTACATATCCCTGTATATTGCGGTCATTCAGGTGATTATCTAATAGTTTCTTGAAGCTATCAATGCTCCCCGCTGAGACCACCGCCTGTGGAAGGGAATTCCACATCCTTGCCGCTCTTACAGTAAAGAACCCTCTACGTAGTTTAAGGTTAAACCTCTTTTCTTCTAATTGTAATGAGTGGCCACGAGTCTTATTAAACTCTCTTCTGCGAAAAAGTTTTATCCCTATTGTGGGGTCACCAGTACAGTATTTGTAAATTGAAATCATATCCCCTCTCAAGCGTCTCTTCTCCAGAGAGAATAAGTTCAGTGCTCGCAACCTTTCCTCATAACTAAGATCCTCCAGACCCTTTATTAGCTTTGTTGCCCTTCTTTGTACTCGCTCCATTTCCAGTACGTCCCTCCTGAGGACTGGTGCCCAGAACTGGACAGCATACTCCAGGTGCGGGCGGACCAGAGTCTTGTAGAGCGGGAGAATTATCGTTTTATCTCTGCAGTTGATCCCCCTTTTAATGCATGCCAATATTCTGTTTGCTTTATTAGCAGCAGCTTGGCATTGCATGCCATTGCTGAGCCTATCATCCACTAGGACCCCCAAGTCCTTTTCCATCCTAGATTCCCCCAGAGGTTCTCCCCCCAGTGTATAGATTGCATTCATATTTTTGACACCCAAATGCATTATTTTACATTTTTCTACATTGAACCTCATTTGCCATGTAGTCGCCCACCCCATTAATTTGTTCAGGTCTTTTTGCAAGATTTCCACATCCTGCGGAGAAGTTATTGCCCTGCTTAGCTTAGTATCGTCTGCAAATACAGAGATGGAACTGTTTATCCCATCCTCCAGGTCGTTTATGAACAAATTAAATAGGATTGGTCCCAGCACAGAACCCTGGGGGACCCCACTACCCACCCCTGACCATTCTGAGTACTCCCCATTTATCACCACCCTCTGAACACGCCCTTGTAGCCAGTTTTCAATCCATGTACTCACCCTATGGTCCATGCCAACGCACCTTATTTTGTACAGTAAACGTTTATGGGGAACTGTGTCAAATGCTTTTGCAAAATCCAGATACACCACGTCTACGGGCCTTCCTTTATCTAGATGGCAACTCACCTCCTCATAGAAGGTTAATAGATTGGTTTGGCAAGAACGATTCTTCATGAATCCATGCTGATTACTGCTAATGATATCATTCTTATTACTAAAATCTTGAATATAGTCCCTTATCATCCCCTCCAAGAGTTTACATACTATTGATGTTAGGCTAACTGGTCTGTAATTCCCAGGGATGTTTTTTGGGCCCTTTTTAAATATTGGTGCTACATTGGGTTTTCTCCAATCAGCTGGTACCATTCCAGTCAATAGACTGTCTGTAAAAATTAGGAACAACGGTCTGGCAATCACCTGACTGAGTTCCCTAAGTACCCTCGGATGCAAGCCATCTGGTCCCGGTGATTTATTAATGTTAAGTTTCTCAAGTCTAATTTTAATTCCGTCCTCTGTTAACCATGTAGGTGCTTCCTGTGTTGTGTCATGAGGATAAACACTGCAGTTTTGATTACTGAAGCCCCCCGATTCACTCGTGAAGACTGAGGAGAAGAATAAATTCAATACCTCTGCCATCTCCCCATCCTTTGTAACCAGATGTCCTTTCTCATTCTTTATGGGGCCAATATGGTCTGTCCTCCCTTTTTTACTGTTTACATACTTAAAGAATTTCTTGGGATTTTTTTTGCTCTCCTCCGCTATGTGTCTTTCATGTTCTATCTTAGCCATCCTAATTGCACCCTTACATTTCTTATTGCATTCTTTATAAATTCTGAATGCTGTGGATGATCCCTCAACCTTGTATTTTTTGAAGGCCTTCTCCTTTGCTTTTATATGCATTTTTACATTGGAGTTAAGCCATCCAGGATGTTTGTTCGCTCTTTTAAATTTATTACCCAATGGGATACATTGGCTAATGCCCTTATTTAATATGCTCTTAAAGCAAACCCATCTCTCCTCTGTATTCTTTGTTCCTAATATTTTATCCCAATTTATGCCTTTTAGCAAGGTTTGTAGTTTAGGGAAGTTGGCTCTTTTGAAATTCAGTGTCTTTGTGTTCCCTTCATGTCTCCTATTTGTGTGATTTATACTGAAACTAATTGACCTGTGATCGCTGTTACCTAAATTGCCCCGTATTTCCACATCTGTTATCAGGTCTGTATTGTTGGTAATCAGTAGATCTAGTAATGTTTTATTTCTAGTTGGTGCGTCTACCATCTGACCCATAAAATTGTCCTGCAAGACATTAAGGAACTGGCGAGCCTAAATGAATGCGCGGTTCCCTCCGCCCAGTCTATGTCTGGATAATTAAAATCCCCCATTATGATAACACTTCCCATCCTTGCTGCTAATCCAATTTGTGATAGAAGATCCGTCTCCACTTCCTCCCTCAGGTTAGGGGGCCTATAGCATACTCCCAGTATTATTTTCCCCTTAGCTTCATCCCTTTGGAGCTCTACCCATAAAGATTCCACCTCCTCCCTAGCCCCCTCAGTGATGTCATCTCTCACATTCACTTGTACATTATTCTTGATATATAGGCATATCCCTCCCCCTTTTTTACCCTCTCTATCCTTGCGGTATAGGGTATACCCTTGAATGTTTGCCAGCCAATCATGAGAGCTGTTGAACCAGGTCTCTGAAATTCCCACAAAATCCAAATCCTCCTTGTACAACAGTATCTCTAGTTCACCCATCTTGTCCGCCAGGCTCCTGGCATTGGTGAACATGCCACATAGTTTAGACCGGTTGCATATTGTCCTCGTATTGGGTGTTTCAAGATTGCAACTTGGACTTGCTACTATACTCACCTTGCATTTTTGTGCTTTGGTTAACCTACCACTAATGCCCCCAATACTACCCTCTGGAATATCTTCCGCGCTGGCTATCACTGTCTCTGGACCCTCCCCCCCATCGCCTAGTTTAAAAACCCCTCTAACTTTTTGGCCATCTTCATTCCCAGCAGATCTGCACCCTCCTCATTTAGGTGCAGTCCGTCCCTTCTATAGTACCGGTTACCGACTGAGAAGTCGGCCCAGTCCTCCAGGAACCCAAACCCCTCCTTACTACACCAGCTCTTCAGCCACTTGTTGACTTCCCTAATCTCCCTCTGCCTTTCTGGTGTGGCTCGATGTACCGGTAGTATTCCTGAGAACACTACCTTGGAGGTCCTTTTCCTCAATTTAGCTCCTAAGTCTCTAAAATCGTTCTTTAGGACACTCCATCTGCCTCTGACTTTGTCATTGGTGCCAACGTGCACCATGACAGCCGGGTCTTCCCCAGCCCCTCCCAGTAATCTGTCCACAAGATCCGTGATGTGCCGAACCCGAGTGCCCGGTAGACAACATACTGTTCGGCGCTTCAGGTCTTGGTTACAGATTGCCCTCTCTGTCCTTCTAAGAATTGAGTCCCCTACCACCAGAATCTGTCTTTTCTTTCCCTTTGCTGCCCCCCCACTCTCACTGGAGGAGTTCTTCCCCTGGCAGCTAGGAGAGTCCCTCATCTCCAGCAGTGCTGGTCCCTGACTGGTTACACCAATGTCACTCAATGGAGCGTACTTTTTGGGATGCTCCAGTCCTGGATCGGCCTCCCTGGCACTTCCCCCTCTACCCCTCCTGACTGTCACCCATCTACTCTTTGCTAGTGCCTGCACCTCTTTGTCTCCACCGCCTCTGTGCTGGCCCCTGCCAGCCTACTGGGTATGGCCAACCTCTTCATGGCCAAATAGGAGGAGGACGTGGTTTTATGTGATAAACCTCCCCAACTCGTCATGTGGAAAAGATTAATTGACGACGTCCTATTTATCTGGGACGGCGACTCTGAGTCTTTATCCAACTTTCTCCTCTCCCTTAATGGTAATGACAGGGGCATAGTCCTGACTCACGAGGCCAGTTCAGTACAGATCCACTTTCTAGACCTATTGATAACTATAGTGGATGGTAGAATCACTACATCTACTTTCTTCAAATCCACTGATAGGAATAGTTTTATTCCCCTTAACGCTTGCCATCAACAATCGTGGTTGTCTGCTGTCCCTAAGGGCCAATTTCTACTCTTAAGGCGGAATTGTTCAAATTTGGACGAGTTCTTTAGAGAGGCCTCATCCTTAAAATCTAAATTTCTTGACAAAGGTTATGAGGCAACTATGTTGGATACCTTAATCGTGGAAGTTGGAAATAGGGACCGTACGGAACTTCTAAGGGACAAACCCCCCCAGGTTAACAACGGGGAGGACTTTAGTTTGGCTTTTCTTACCACCTATTCCAGCCAACACTGGGCCATTAAGAGAATTATTAAAAGACATTGGCCGGTCATTAAAAACGACCGTATCCTTGGCCCTCTATTGCCCAACAACCCTCGGGTCTTATTTAGGGAGGCCACGAGTTTGAGGCACACTCTGGCACCAAATGTTCCCGATCCACCTCAGCGTCCGACTTTCTTTGGTGATCTAAAGGGCTTCTCCCCCTGTAGAAGATGTAGGGTCTGTAGAGTAAATGCATTACGCCAAAGAAGGCTTACAGAATTTACATCAGTAGGCACAGGCGTCACTTACCCTATTAACTCTCTCATAACATGCGCTTCCAAGTGTGTGGTGTACCTTCTTAGGTGCCCTTGTGGTTTGGAATACGTGGGGCGAACCACCAGGAAACTTAGTGTAAGGTTAGGGGAGCATATCACCAATATCAAACAAGGGTTCAATAAGCATAGTGTCTTTAGACACTATGACGAAGTGCACAATAGAGACCCTAGTGGCACTACGTTTATAGGGATAGAAAAGTATGTCCCACACTGGCGAGGCAGTAATGGGAAGCGAACCATATCCAGATCAGAAACCAACTGGACTTTTAGGCTTGGTTCCAATGCCCCCAATGGTTTAAATATAGAGTGGGACATCAACTGTTTTATCAACAACAGCTGAATATATGAGGTTGTTGGCGAAGTTGATGTCCCACTCTGATATATCTTCTAACGACAACCATGTCCTGATTATTTAATGCACTTCTAACGATAAATATTGAATAGCAGGAATATGCCCCTTTGCGGTGAAGGGAGCCTAAAGAATCTCAAAAAACCCCTATTGAATATCCTTCATATACTATTTCAGTTTTTCCACTTTTTTCTGGTCCCAAATAGGGGTGGTTATTTTTATGTATTGTAATTTTAGAATTAATGTAAGGAGCAGGCTATGTTATTGATTTCACAATAGGCATTAACAGGCTTCAGTTCCTTTTTCCTTAATATATCACACAATTTTTTCCCCCTTTCTTTTCATATATATTTTTTTATTTAATTGTATTTAATTGTGTGAATTAAGGCTAACTTTAACTCTGGTGTAATTTTTTAACACCCCACTAGATGGCACTAGAAGTGACATCTTATGTTGCTGCCTCTATTACATGAGGTTTGTTGCTTTGATAGTTTTATCATTAATTAATATAGTTTTATAATTCTATAAATGTCTACAGACATTAAAATAACAACCATGATGTGCTAATAGTTTTACATTTATTTTTTATTTTTTATGCCACGTCTAAACTTACTATTTTTCACATAGCAGCTTGGATATATGCCGCTGTTAGGTTTTTGTGTAATATCTTAAAAAGTCACTAGGTGGCATTGGTGGAATGCTCGTATGCTGTTATCTTCATGGGGTGAAGTTTAACAGCCTGACGATTCCTCTTCTTAATTGATTTATTAGTCTCCAAGTTTATGGTAATCATCCCTTGTAGTTAATTTTCCAGCACCTATCCAAATGAAGCATAGCCTTGTGTGAACCAATCATAGCGTCCTCTGTTTTGACGCTTGTGTATTTAATGCGCATGCGCGTGCATCGGTGCGTACCCCTGATGACGTCAGTTGTGTAGGGTCACAACATTGCACGCACCGCGCATGCGCGATTTAAAAATAAACGGCGGTAGTGTCGTTTTTTTATTTTGCTTGCTTTTACTTCATTTTCTTGGTTTTTAATGTTATATACCGCAATTTCCCTATAAAAGAAACCCAAAGTTATCTGCACCAGCGGAGCATTTTTTCTTTGTTTCTTTTTGGCATTATAAACCACATCTTTTTGCACCGGATCCGTGGAAATTTCAAGTTTGCCCCATGAGAGGACAGGATTTGGGAGAGCATCTACAGCGGTTGTCGGCTGGTTCGCTATCTGGCAAGGAGTCCTGACGCATCGGTCTATCGGTGTCCCCTGGAGTATTCCTGTGGCGGTTCCCCCATATCTGCTAAGCCTGTTTTGACTCCCCTGAATAAGGGCGGTCACAGGCTTTCTGGTAAGCCTTTTATTCATCTATTCGGTGGTGGGCAACATTGAATATTGAAGATGTATCCCTGAAATCTACATCGCATCAAATACACTGTTTTGGACTTTTATGTGCCTTCATAAGTTTTATTTACAGGAATTTTTTCTCACTTATCTTAATTCATATGTTCACGTTCTAAAAAACATTTATAATATATATATATATATAGGTCACTATTTTGATATATTGACTTTGAATAACCTTCTTCACCTTTTTAATAACTTGTTTATCAAATTTCACTATTCACTTCACATGTCCAGCGCTGCACTCTCTATATTATATACTATTTACAAAAAACTTTTTTTTTTCACAATTTCCAGTCTTTTTTTATTTGTTGCGCAAAAAATAAAAATCGCAGAGGTGATCAAATACCACCAAAAGAAAGCTCTATTTGTGGGAACATAATGATAAAAAAATTGTTTGGGTACAGTGTAGCATGATCGCGCAATTGTCATTCAAATTGCAACAGCGCTGAAAGGTGAAAATTGGCTTGGGCAGGAAAGTGCATAAGTGCCCTGTATTGAAGTGGTAAAACAACAAACAGAATCATCATTTTGTGTGTGACCAATACCCATTGGATGTTTACCCACTGTTTACTCACAATCACAAAAAAAAGAGTGGACGACACTAGTGTGAACACTGACTTTGTTTACTTTTTAGAAGGGACTCTATGTCAGGTTTTATTTCAGTTGTTCCTAAGCGGAGACACTGTTCCAGGTGACATTCCGTTAGCCTTGTTCTAATTTTGATTTTGCATGCTTCATTCTTGAAAAAAGTTGCTCACAAAGGTAAGTGCTTTCATACAGGGAATCTTGCGTTTCTTCTTAAATTTGGAAAGTTGTCCTTCGACAAATACTTCTGGTAAAAATTCAGGATGGGTAGTTCAGAGTGTTTGATTTTAAGTTTGGCATTAACCTGAAGTTCAATTAGTTCCATCTGAAGATCTTCCGGAGCAGCGGCCACATCTGCAGACAAGGGGTTGATCACCAGCATCACGCTTTCCTCCTGCGTATAAAAATCTTGAAATCTGTCCTGGAACTGACTCTGCAGCTGACTTGCAACATCATAACCGGGTGCATAATCTGCGACCTGTTGTGCCATGCTTTTAAAATGAGTGAGATTTCGACTCTCCAGTTGACTTTTGAACAGTTCCAAGTTCATTAGAAAAGCCTTGATGTGGTTAAACATAGTGTGAACTAATTGATTTTTTCATTGAAGCTTTATGTTAAGTTTGTTCAAATGAAAAGAGATGTCTGTAAGAAAGGCAAAGTCAGCCATCCATTTGGTATTGTTAAACTTAGTTACTGGTTTGCCCTTTTCTGTCAGGAACTCTTGGATGGCATGTTTCAATTAAAAAACCTGTTGCAGCACTTTTGCATGGATCAACCATCGCACATCACAAAAGTAGACAACATTGCTGGGACCTTTATCGTATTCAGTTTCAAGAAAGTGTTGGAATTGCCGGTGATTTAAACCGCTTGCCCGGATGAAGTTCACAATCTCAGTGACAACTTTCATTATATTGTCAAATCCTAGGAATTTAACACACAGATTTTCTTGATGAATGATGCAGTGATAAGAGATGAAAGTTGAAGAACTTGATTCTTCTCTTAAAAGTGCCACAAATCCAGAATTCTTGCCAATCATACTTGGAGCTCCATCTGTCACCACGCCTACAAGATCTTGGATACTAAGCTGATATTTTTGGAGGATAGCTTTTGTTGCATTGAAAATATCGACTCCCCTCGTAGTGGACACAGTGCTAAAAATTCTTCCATTTAAATTGTCATTCACTCCACGAATGAAAATAGCTAGCTGAGAACTAAGAACTAAGAACCTTTCTTCACCAAGGTTTCTTTTACATTTACAGCTAATTCCTCTACTCTTCATGTGACTGTCTGTCTAGATAGGCTTATTTTTTGAAGGCACCAATCTTCTTAGCGCACACGCATTCCACAGCTGCTAAAATACACTCTTTTGCAAATTCTCGGGCGGGTACTGCTGGCGGTTATCACTGGCAGGTATCTCTGGTGGGTACTGCTGGAGAGTATCACTGGTTGGTACTGCTGTCAGGTATCACTGGCGGGTACTGCTGGCAGTTATCACTGGCAGGTATCTCTTGTGGGTACTGCTGGCAGGTATCTCTGGTGGGTACTGCTGGAGGGTATCACTGATTAATACTGCTGTCAGGTATCACTGGCGGGTACTGCTGGGGGTTATCACTGGCAGGAATCTCTGGTGGGTACTGCTGGCGGGTATCACTGGCAGGTACTGGTGGGTAATGCTGGCAGGTATCACTGGTGGGTACCGTTGGGGCATATCACTGGTGGGTACTGCTGGCGGGTAGGGATGAGCCTAACACCCCCCCAGTTCGGTTCGCACCAGAACCTGTGAACGGACCGAAAATTTGCACGAACGTTAGAACCCCATTGACGTCTATGGTACTCGAACGTTCAAAATCAAAAGTGCTCATTTTAAAGGCTAATTTTCATGGTATTGTCCTAAAAAGGGTTTGGGGACTCGGGTCCTGCCCCAGCGGACATGTATCAATGCAAAAAAACTTTTAAAAACGTTTTTTCGGGAGCAGTGATTTTAATGATGCTTAAAGTAAAAAAAAAAGTGAAATATTCCTTTAAATATTGTACCTGGGGGGTGTCTATAGTATGCCTGTAAAATGGCGTGTTTCCCGTGCTTAAAACAGTCCTTGCACAAAATGACATTTTTAAAGGAAAAAAAGTCATTTAAAACTGCTTGCAGCTTTAATGTAATGTTGGGTCCTAGCAATATGGATGAAAATCAGTGAGACAAATGGCATGGGTACCCTCCAGTCCATTACCAGGCCCTTTGGGTCCTGTATGAATATTAAGAGGAACCCTGCACCCAAATTAAAAAAAGGAAAGGCGTGGGGCCCCCAGGCCCTATATACTCTGAACAGCAGTATACAGTCGGTGCAAACAAGACAGGGACTGTAGGTTTGTTGTTAAGTAGAATCTGTTTGTAATTTTGAACTGGTACATTTTTAAAGTGTAGCTCCAGCCAAAAAATCTGTTAAGTTTTTTGGAAAACATAGGGAAGGGTTATCACCCCTGTGACATTTGTTTTGCTGTCTGTGCCTCTTCAAAAGATTTCACCTCACTTTCTGTCCCATTGACAAATGTTTTTTGAAAATTTGGGGTTTTTAGTGAAACAAGGATTGGTGATAAAGCATCAGTGGACAGGAGAAAAGTTTTTCCCATATTAACTCTTACAAGAGAGAATTTCCCTTACTATGGGGTAGATTTCATCTCGCTTCCTGTTGTCTCCTTCCGTTTGCAAGTAGGAGTCATTTGTAAGTTGGATGTTTGAAAGTAGGGGCCTGCCCTATATACTCAGCAGAAATTTGGGCCTTAGGTGTTGTTGTGGCCTCAACACTGTAAGCCCTCACAGGGCCCTGCTGTGAAATATTAGATAAAGCATTGTAATTACATGCCCCTGTTGAACAGGGCCAGAAAAATTGGGCCTTTGGTGATGGTGGTGGTGGTGCTGGTGCCACAACACTGTAAGTCCTCACAGTTACTCTTGGTGGGCGCAGAAACGGGCCTTGCTGTGAAATATTCAATCAAGAATTGTAATTACATGCCCCTGTTGAACAGGGCCAGAAAAATTGGGCCTTTGGTGGTGGTGGTGCTGGTGGCACAACACTGTAAGTCCTCCCAGTTAATCTTGGTGGGCGCAGAAATGGGCCCTGCTGTGAAATATTCGATCAAGAATTGTAATTACATGCCTCTGTTGAACAGGGGCTGAAAAATTGGGCCTTTGGTGGTGGTGGTGCTGGTGCCACAACACTGTAAGTCCTCACAGTTAATCTTGGTGGGCACAGAAACAGGCCCTGCTGTGAAATTTTAGATCAAGAAATCTAATTACATGTCCCTGTTGAACAGGGGCTGAAAAATTGGGCCTTAGGCACTGGTGCTGGTGCCACAACACTGCAAACCCTCACAGATACTCTAGTTGGAGTGCAGGAACTAGCCCTGCTGCAAAAGAATTGCATCAAAAATTGTAATTACAGGTCCCTGTTAAACAGGGGCTGAAAATTGGGGCCTTAGGCACTGGTGCCACAACACTGCAACCCCTCACAGATACACTAGTTGGAACGCAGGAACGAGCCCTGCTGCAAAGTATTGCATCAAAAATTGTAATTACATGCCCCTGTTATACAGGGGCTGAAAAATTGGGCCTTAGGCACTGGTGGCGGCGCCCAGAACCAAAAATGTTCTTACAAGCTAATAATTACTCAGCATAACAGGATAGTCACTCAGCATCAGCATAGGCAGTCTTTGAAGGGATCTGACATTTCAAAAAAAATTATTCGGTTACATCAGCATCAGGTGCTTGGTAGCTGGTGGTAATCCAAGACTGATTCATTTTTATGAAGGTCAGTCGATCGACCGACTCCAGCAGCACTGAATGTGCGTTCCGAAAGAACGCTGGATGCAGGACAGGCCAGTAGCTCAATTGCATACTGTGCAAGCTCTGGCCAGTGATCCATCCTCAAGACCCAGTAACCCAGAGGATTTTCGGTGGGAAAGGTGTCCAAGTCAGATCTTGCCCCTAAGTATTCCTGCACCATGTAAAACAGACGCTGGCGATGGTTGCTGGAACCGATCATACCTTGGGGCTGCGGACTAAAAAATTGTCTGAACGCATCGGTCAGACGGCCACCTTCTGCACCACTCCTTCTTTGACTGACCGAAGCCTCAGCAACACGTTGTCCAGAAACAGGAGTTTGTAATCTCCAAGTCTCTGGGAACGCATTGCACAGACCTTTCTGCAAGGCCTCCCGAAGATGTTTCATCCTCTGCTCCCTCTGCGACGGCAAGATAAGGTCCGCAACCTTACCCTTGTAATGTGGATCAAGGAGGGTTGCCAGCCAGTATTGGTCCTTCTCCTTGATACCACGAATACGAGGATCCTTACGCAGGCTTTGCAGGATCAGGGAGGCCTTGCAGCGTAGGTTTGCTGAGGCATTCGGTCCGGAGTCCTTTGGGTCACTAAGGACGACATGGTCCGCAGCCACCTCCTCCCAGCCACGTACAAGTCCATGTGTTTCTTGGGACTGATTCCTTAAAGACTGCTGCTGATGCTGAGTGCCAGGCTCCACCTCCATACTGAAAGGGAGATCCTAGTACTGAAGTACCTAATATACAGGGTGACTCTGTAGGTACTTAAAGGTCACTTGTGCCAACGTCCCCAATAATGTGTTAGAAGCATCAAGGGACTAAAAATGGGACTTTTAAGGCACAACTGTATTGAACTACAAAAGATATGTAAAAAAGTTGCATTTTATTAATAACATACAAAGAACATGGGGAATGGACAGGAATGGAATATGACAGGTCCATCCAATTTTCCTAACCCCTTGAACCCAGTCAACTCATTTTCTCTTACCCAATCACAAATATGCAAAAAACAAAGCACACTTGATCCCCATGTCATCTCCAATGCCACACCGACCCTAAATTTTCCGATACCCGGGATAGTACCGCCCCACACCTAGAACTTGATGTCGTAAATCTTACCCCTTACTATTTTTCTGACGAAGACCTTAATGTACTCAAACTAGGATTGAGTTTTTGTCCTACACAAAAAATTGATAAATATGAAACAATCAAAGATATTTACATGTTTACTCGCAATCTCACATGCAAATTTCTTTTTGACCCAGATCGATTAAGAACCAAAGAGGAACGCGAATTTTCGGAGAGTATAAAACATTTTAAAATGGATGAGTTCAGGGCACTTCGCGATCTAATACTCCTCTTAGAGAAAAACGACACTATGTTGCACAATGATATCACTACATCAACATCGGTATCCTCGCCCATACCCACACATAATCGCTTCAAACCCAAATCCCGCCAATTCCCCGATCTCTCTCAAAATCCTCAGATCTGGACATTCTTGCAGAATGTTGTGAGTGATGTTAAACATATGGATACACCACCTAGACCAAACAACTTATCTTCGACACAGCGCCAGGCCATCTCTAGAATACATAACCATCCGGATGTCATTGTAAAGCCCGCCGATAAAGGCAGCAATATAGTCCTTTTAACAAGATCTTTCTACGAAGCCATGTGCATGAGAATTTTATCCAATAAAGATTGGTATAAAAAAATCCCTTCATCTTCTACTTTATCCCATAAGAACCAATTTCTGGATATCATTGGAGACGCCTTTTTGAAAGGGCTGATCACCAAGGATATTTACGAATACCTGAATGTTCGGTCCCCCAGGGTGGCGACGTTCTATGCACTTCCCAAAGTGCATAAGGACCCCTTGTCGCCCCCTGGGAGACCGATAATTTCAGGTATTGGAAGTCTAACAGACAACGCCAGTAAACTTGTAGATGCCACACTCATGCCCCATGTTATGGCCCTACCGTCGTATACTAAGGATACTCTAGACCTTTTGAAGCAGATTGAGGGGTTACCGGTCCCTCCCGACTCCCTGCTCGTGACCCCGGATGTGGAGGCCCTTTACTCCAGCATCCCTCACGAGCAGGGGGTCGGGACGGTCCGCACCTTTTTATATGAGGAGGATCACCACCGGTGGAATTACAACGAATTTATCCTTAAACTACTTTATTTCATCCTGACTCACAATACTTTTGAATTTATGGGTTCCCACTACCTCCAGGTGCAGGGCGTAGCCATGGGCACCTGTTGTGCCCCTGGCTATGCCAATCTGTACCTGGAGGGGTGGGAACATCATTTGTTTTCTCGAGATCAACTCTCAGAATATCTAGACCATATTCTGATCTGGAAACGCTACATAGATGACATTTTTATGATCTGGACGGGTACTAAACACTCTCTACAACAATTTATGCAAATACTAAGCATAAACCACTTTAATTTGAAATTTACCCACCAGTGTGATGTACAAAGTATCAGCTTTCTTGATCTCGAGATATACAAGGACGTCAACAACACCTTGTCCACCAATTTATACCGGAAAACAACAGCAGGAAATACACTGCTACATGCCACAAGTGCACACCCACCGTCCCTCATAAAAAGCATACCATATGCACAATACATCCGCCTCCGGCGAAACTGCACCCATATGACAGACTTCCAACACCAGGCGAACCTGCTTAGATCTTGCCTGTTAGCCAGAGGGTATAGCCGGTCTCTGTTACGAAAGGCCTTCAATAAAGCCAAAAACAGATCACGGAATGAATTACTCTATACTAAAAAAGTCCAACCTCAGGATCCCACCGTTAAACTGATTACCCGATTCTCTGCCCATCATCAAGACATCCATAGCATCCTTAGAAAGCATTGGCATTTTCTAGCAGAGGATCCTATCCTAAAGAAATATGTTAACCCCTACCCAGGGATAGTCTATAGATGCACGGTGTCCCTTAAGGACCGTCTTGTATCTAGCCAATACAAAACTTTCAATCCAATTCTTCCTCGAGAACCAAGGGGCACTAAGCCCTGCGGTTATTGTTCTTTTTGTCCGTGGATATCCTCTAAATATCCAATTCTGCTCCCAAACGGCGAAACCCATTATCCTAAATTTTCAGCTTCATGTCAAACGCGGGGGGTGGTCTACCTGATGACCTATACTTGTGGGGTTTTTTATGTGGGGAAGACGGCCAGACAATGGGGAATGGGAAGATGCTCACACCAGTGAGCAGACACCTCGATCTTTACCACCGGTTTGACACATCCAGCATTTCCTTTACTGTTCTGGCCATCGTCCCTAAGAACCCCAGAGGGGGTGAATGGGATAGGCTCATTTTACAAAAAGAATCCCTTTGGATAGAACGTTTAAATGCCATCAAAGCGCCTGGTTTAAATGAATCCCTCTCGTACAAACCTTTTCTTTGAGCTTTCCCCAGGGCGCCCCCCCATAAAATCCCCCCCCCTCCCATTCACCCTTACCACCCCCTGTGTTTGATCATGCTCTGTTCTTCTGCCGCTCGTAAGCCATAAAATATATACATATGCCCAACAACATACCAGGTAGCATTAACAAAAAACAATAGAGTATTAGGACTTTATTTGACACCTCCTTTCTTAATTCAATGTGTCCATGTGTTAGATGGTCCCCAAAAAAATATATTGTATATATATTGTATGGTTACCCTGGCAGAACCTTGCTTCTGTCATATAATATTTACTTTGTTTTATTTATAATCCTGTTTAGTTCACTGTATATAGCAACTCAAAGTGTTGTTTAGAATTTTTTTTTTTTCCGCCCCCCTGTGGCGATATATGGTATGGCGTCCTTAGTGTTTGGTCTCGCATGGATTAGGCTGGCCATCACATCTGGTGGTTTCCATGGCACAGCGCCGCACATCCGGTTCAATTCTCTGACCGGACGTGCGGCGATTGACGGGGCATGGGAGCCCATCTGGGTTCCTATTTTCCTCGCCTCTGTAGTCTGTGCGTGGCCGTTGCCTCGTCCCCCCGGTCTCCGTCTTCGGCGCATGCGCGGATTTCCCTTTGCCGCGCCTGCGCCGTGCGGTCTGGGTGACGGCATCGCTCGGTGCACGCGCAGCTGCCTGCTGTGGGGCCGGGAGACGCCGCTCTGATTAGACCGGCTATTCCCGGTCGGGATACCCTCATATATGGGGCGGTCTCTCTGCAATTAGGTGGGACATACAACAGGCGGCAATCCAACAGAGCTGTGCACTCCCAGATTCCTTTATTACCTATCGTGGGGTAAGTCTAGCTGATGGTTGCCTTTTCTGACAAGACTATTGTACATAAACATACACTGCCTTTAGCATTGATGTTTGACTGCTATCTGTATCTATGTTTCTTTTATATGCCAGAATTGCAGCTCATACAAGCTCTCCCCTTACATACAACTACCTGATGTGATACCTATCTGGGCTGCCTTGGTCTCTGTTTGCTGCCAGTCTGACCTTTTTTCAGAGACATCTTTACTTTTGATTGATCTCAGCGATCCATTGAATAAGTTCACCTTTTTGCGAATACACTTTTTCCCTTTTATATTTAATTGGTAAGTCTTTTCATGTTTAAACTTTGCCAAGCCAGTCCCCCTCTTTCTATCCCCTTTCCCTTCCCTTTTTTTCCTTTTTTTCCCCTTTTTCTAATTCCCTCTTCCCTCTTTCCTTCCCTCTTTTCTTCTTTTTCCCTCCTCCCCCTTCCCCCCCCTCTTTTTTCTTTTTTCCCCCCTGTCTGTATGTCAATATCTTTTCCTCTTTTTCTTTAGTCCTGCGTCTAAGTATCGAATCCCTTGACCATGCACTACCGTTACCCCCTGTTTCTTGACTCATCTGTCCAATTTTTAATCATGATGTCTAATGTCTTCAAAGACTTCTTTATGTATGGGCTGTCTTGGACCGCTGGTCTGTGCTGTCCTTCCATCTGAGACCTCAATCTTTTATAGGGCCCTTGCCATGCCTCGCCACTAGGGGCTGGATCTTCCTATCTTCTCTAATAAAGTGGTTACTCGCACTTTTCCTACAGTCTACCTATTGAGAACAATTTTTGTGATCTTGATTAGGGATGAGCTTCGAGTTCGAGTCGAACTCATGTTCGACTCAAACATTGGCTGTTCGCAAGTTCGCCGAACAGCGAACAATTTGGGGTGTTCGCGGCAAATTCGAATGCCGCGGAACACCCTTTAAAAGTCTATGGGAGAAATCAAAAGTGCTAATTTTAAAGGCTAATATGCAAGTTATTGTCATAAAAAGTGTTTGGGGACCCAGGTCCTGTCCCAGGGGACATGGATCAATGCAAAAAAAAGTTTTAAAAACGGCTGTTTTTTCAGGAGCAGTGATTTTAATAATGCTTAAAGTCAAACAATAAAAGTGTAATATCCCTTTAAATTTCGTACCTGGGGGGTGTCTATAGTATGCCTGTAAAGGGGCGCATGTTTCCTGTGTTTAGAACAGTCTGACAGCAAAATGACATTTTGAAGGAAAAAACTCATTTAAAACTACCCGCGGCTATTGCATTGCCGACAATACACATAGAAGTTCATTGATAAAAACGGCATGGGAATTCCCCAAAGGGGAACCCCGAACCAAAATTTAAAAAAAAAAGATGTGGGAGTCCCCCTAAATTCCATAGCAGGCCCTTCAGGTCTGGTATGGATATTAAGGGGAACCCCGGCCAAAATTTTTAAAAAAATGATGTGGGGATCCCCCTAAATTCCATACCAGACCCTTCAGGTCTGGTATGGATTTTAAGGGGAACCCCGCGCCAAAAAAAAAAAAAAAAAACGGCGTGGGGTCCCCCCAAAAATCCATACCAGACCCTTATCCGAGCACGCAACCTGGCAGGCCGCAGGAAAAGAGGGGGGGACGAGAGTGCGCCCCCCCCCTGAACCGTACCAGGCCACATGCCCTCAACATTGGGAGGGTGCTTTGGGGTAGCCCCCCAAAACACCTTGTCCCCATGTTGATGAGGACAAGGGCCTCATCCCAACAACCCTGGCCAGTGGTTGTGGGGGTCTGTGGGCGGGGGGCTTATCGGAATCTGGAAGCCCCCTTTAACAAGGGGACCCCCAGATCCCGGCCCCCCCTGTGTGAAATGGTAAGGGGGTACTTTTTGTACCCCTACCATTTCACTAAAAAACTGTCAAAAATGTTAAAAATGACAAGAGACAGTTTTTGACAATTCCTTTATTTAAATACTTCTTCTTCTATCTTCCTTCATCTTCTGGTTCTTCTGGTTCTTCTGGCTCTTCTGGTTCTTCCTCCGGCGTTCTCGTCCAGCATCTCCTCAGCGGCGTCTTCTATCTTCTTCTCCTCGGGCCGCTCCGCACCCATGGCATGGGGGAAGGCTCCCGCTCTTCTCTTCATCTTCTTCTCTTCTTCTCTTCTTCATTTTCTTCTCCGGGCCGCTCCGCACCCATGCTGGCATGGAGGAAGGCTCCCGCTGTGTGACGGCGCTCCTCGTCTGACAGTTCTTAAATAACGGGGGGCGGGGCCACCCGGTGACCCCGCCCCCTCTGACGCACGGTGACTTGACGGGACTTCCCTGTGACGTCACGGGGAATGCCACAGGGAAGTCCCGTCATGTCCCGTGCGTCAGAGGGGGGCGGGGTAACCGGGTGGCCCCGCCCCCCGTTATTTAAGAACTGTCAGACGAGGAGCGCCGTCACACAGCGGGAGCCTCCCTCCATGCCAGCATGGGTGCGGAGCGGCCCAGAGAAGAAAATGAAGAAGAGAAGAAGAGAAGAAGAGAAGAAAAGAAGAAGAGAAGAAGATGAAGAAGATGAAGAGAAGAGCGGGAGCCTCCCCCCATGCCATGGGTGCGGAGCGGCCCGAGGAGAAGAAGATAGAAGACGCCGCGGAGGAGATGCTGGACGAGAACGCCGGAGGAAGAACCAGAAGAGCCAGAAGAACCAGAAGAACCAGAAGATGAAGGAAGATAGAAGAAAGAAGAAGTATTTAAATAAAGGATTTGTCAAAAACTGTCTCTTGTCATTTTTAACATTTTTGACCGTTTTTTAGTGAAATGGTAGGGGTACTTTTGTACCCCCTTACCATTTCACACCAGGGGGGGCCGGGATCTGGGGGTCCCCTTGTTAAAGGGGACTTCCAGATTCCGATAAGTCCCCCGCCCGCAGACCCCCACAACCACCGGCCAGGGTTGTGGGGATGAGGCCCTTGTCCTCATCAACATGGGGACAAGGTGTTTTGGGGGGCCGCACTCTCGCCCCCCCTCTTTTCCTGTGGCCTGCCAGGTTGCGTGCTCGGATAAGGGTCTGGTATGGATTGGGGGGACCCCACGCCGTTTTTTTGTTTTTTTTTGGCGCGGGGTTCCCCTTAAAATCCATACCAGACCTGAAAGGTCTGGTATGGAATTTAGGGGGAACCCCACGTCATTTTTTTTTTAAATTTTGGCCGGGGTTCCCCTTAATATCCATACCAGACCTGAAGGGCCTGGTATGGAATTTAGGGGGACTCCCACGTCATTTTTTTTTTAAATTTTGGTTCGGGGTTCCCCTTTGGGGAATTCCCATGCCGTTTTTATCAATGAACTTCTATGTGTATTGTCGGCAATGCAATAGCCACGGGTAGTTTTAAATGGCTTTTTTCCTTCAAAATGTCATTTTGCTGTCAGACTGTTCTAAACACAGGAAACATGCGCCCCTTTACAGGCATACTATAGATACCCCCCAGGTACGAAATTTAAAGGGATATTACACTTTTATTGTTTGACTTTAAGCATTATTAAAATCACTGCTCCTGAAAAAACGTCCGTTTTTTAAAAAAATTTTTGCATTGATCCATGACCCCTGGGGCAGGACCCAGGTCCCCAAACACTTTTTATGACAATAACTTGCATATTAGCCTTTAAAATTAGCACTTTTGATTATTCATGTTCGTGTCCCATAGACTTTAACGGTGTTCGCGTGTTCGAACGAACTTTTTTCCTGTTCGCATGTTCTGGTGCGAACCGAATAGGGGGGTGTTCGGCTCATCCCTAATCTTGATATATGTTTTCCTTTGTCTGTATGTATTTTTTTTAATAGAACCTCTAGCTCCTGAAGAAGTGTTCTTTGTCAACGTGAAACATGTAGAGCAATTGGAGAATACACCACTCTGGATTACCAGACCTGCAGTGCTCCCTCAATCTCAAACTCTCTAGGGGAAGTCCACCCTTTCCTTTTACTTAGACATTGAGTGTTTTGGTAAAAGTATACAGAATCACATAGGAAACTGCAGGATAGGATCCTTAATGGTGTTATTACATGTGTTGTATGCCTATATCTGATGTTTTTAAATGTCCATGTCCAATCCCCATGTTCTTTGTATGTTATTAATAAAATTCAACTTTTTTACATATCTTTTGTAGTTCAATACAGTTGTGCTTTAAAAGTCCCATTTTTAGTCCCTTGATGCTTCTTCCACCTCCATACTGACACAATCCTCCTCCTCTTCCTGTGTGATTGGCGGGCATGCAGGAACACTGTCTGGATAAAGGGGGCCTTGAGAGCTAAGGAAGTCCTCCTCTTCCTGCCTCTGTTCTGCCTCAAGTGCCCTGTCCATTATTCCATGCAGCGTGTGCTCCAACAGGTGGACAAGGGGGACAGTGTCACTGATGCATGCACTGTCACTGCTCACCATCCTCGTGGCCTCCTCAAATGGTGACAGGACAGTGCATGCATCCCTGATCATGGCCAACTGGTGTGGGGAAAAAAAAAACAGGCTCCCCTGACCCTGTCCTGGTGCCATAGTCGCACAGGTACTCATTGATGGCCCTCTGCTGCGTGTGCAGCCGCTGCAGCATGGCCAACGTTGAGTTCCACCTGGTGAGCATGTCACAGATTAGGCGGTTCTTGGGCAGGTTAAACTCCTTTTTGGAGGTCTGCCAGCCGAGCACTGGGATTATATGACTGGCGGAAATGCACACAGACTTTCCTTGCCTGCCTCAGGACATCCTTTAAGCCCGGGTACCTGCCCAAGAACCGCTGCACCACCAAGTTAAAGACGTGAGCCAAACAGGGCACATGGGTCAGTTGTCCCTGTCGGAGGGCAGAGAGGAGGTTGGTCCCATTGTCGCAAACCACCATTCCTGCCTTAAGTTGGCGTGGCGTCAACCACCTCTGAACCTGCCCCTGCAGAGCTGACAGAACTTCTGCCCCAGTGTGACTCCTGTTCCCCAAGCACACCAGCTCAAGCACCGCATGGCATCTTTTGGCCTGCGTACTTGCGTAGCCCCATGAACGCCTACGGAGCACCGCTGGTTCCGAGGACAAATTAAAAAAAAAAAAACAGAAATTATAAAGAAAAAAATATTTTTTAAATAACAATTATAAATCATTTTTATTTATAAAAAATATATAAAAAAATTCTAAAAAAATCAGATCATGTGAAGTAAAAGATGTAGAATATGTATATGAAAAATTGTGTCAATCAGTTAAAAAAACTATACAGAATTGTTTTTATAAAAAAAAGAAATTATAAAGAAAAAAATATTTTTTATAAAAAATAAATAAAAATTATGATTATTTTTTTTATTTAAAATAAATATAAAAAAAATCAGATCATGTGAGGTAAAATAAATATAATATGTATAATATTTAAAATTGTGTCAATCAGTTAAAAAATATATAAATAAAAAAATTAAAAATAAAAGAAATTCTAAAGAAAAAAATATTTTTTATTAAAAATAAAGAAAAGTTATAAATAATTTTTTTATAAAAAATAAAAATAAAATAAAAACCGATCATTTTCAGAAGATGGTTTTATGAATATATATTCCAATATATATATATTATATTTTTTCTATGCTGGTCTATTGTTTTTCTATGCTATTCTTTTCCATTATTTTCTATTATATTCTAATCTTTTCTATTTGAATGTGAATTCATTCTATACAAAATTCGAATTTTGGAAAATGGTTATATAGAAATAGAAGGAAATTGAATTCTAATAGAAAAGACTAGGATAGAAAAAACAATAGAACAGAATAGAAAAAACAATATATATAACAATATAATAACAATATCATTCTGTACCAAATTCCAATTTCGGACGATGGTTTTATATATATATATATATACATATATAAAACCATCGTCCGAAATTGGAATTTGGTACAGAATGAATTCGAAAAGAAAAGATTAGAATAGAATAGAATAGAATATATGATAATTTTTTTCTATTCTGTTCTATTGTTTTTCTATGCTATTCTTTTCTATTATTTTCTATTCTATTCGAATTCACTTTCATTCTATATGAATTTCGAATTTCACAAAATGGTTATATATAGTTTACTTTTTCAAATTCGGTCAGATTTTTTCGAATGCGGTAGAATTTTTTTGAATTCGAATGCGAAACTAAACGAATCTCAAAAACGAATATAATGAATGCAACAAATTTAACTAAACGAATTTAGTTAAATAACGAATCGAAACCAAACGAAACTAAACAATTTTTTTCATCCTGCACATCTCTATGTATAATGTGTAAAATTGTGTCAATCAGTTAAAAAAAATCAGATCATGTGAGGTAAAAGAAGTAGAATATGTATATGTAAAATTGTGTCAATCAGTTAAAAAATATAAATAAATAAAAAAAAGAAATTATAAGGAAAAAATTATTTTTATAAAAAATTAAGAAAAATGATAGTATTTTTTATAAAAAAAATATAATTTTTTTAATAAAAAAATTATAAATATTTTTTCTTTATAAAAAAAATCAGATCATGTGAGGTAAAAGAAGTAGAATATGTATAATATTATAGTATAATACATGTATAATATGTAAAATTGTGTCAGTCAGTTATTTTTTTTTTTTAAATCAGATCATGCGAGGTAAAAGAAGCAGAATATGTATATGTAAAATTGTGTCAATCAGTTAAAAAAATATAAATAAAAAAATAAAAAAAAGAAATTATAAGGAAAAAAATATTTTTATAAAAAATCAATAAAAGTTATAAATATTTTTTATTTTTATAAAAAAATATATAAAAAGAATTATAAAAATAAAAAAATCAGATCATGTGAGGTAAAAGTAGAAAATGTATAATATTTAAAATTGTGATAATCAGTTAAAAAATTATAAATAAAAAAAAAATAAATTATAATGAAAAAATATTTTTTATAAAAAATCAATAAAAATTATAAATATTTTTTTTTATAAAAGAAAAAAAAATATAAAAAAAACAGATCATGTTAGGTAAAAGAAGTAGAGTATGTATAATATGTAAAATTGTGTCAATCAGTTAAAAAATAAATAAATAAATAAAAAAAAAACAGAAATTATAAAGAAAAAAAATATTTTTTATAATAAATAAATAACAATTATAAATTATTTTTATTTATAATTTTTTTTTTAAATATGAAAAAAAATCAGATCATGTGAAGTAAAAGAAGTAGAATATGTATATGTAACATTTTGTCAATCAGTTAAAAAAAAATATACAGAATTTTTTTATAAAAAAAATTATAAAGAAAAAAATATTTTTTATAAAAATTAAATAAAAATTATAATAATTTTTTTATATAAAAAAATATTAAAAAAACAGATCATGTGAGGTAAAATTAATAGAATATGTATAATATGTAAAATTGTGTCAATCAGTGAAAAAAATATATAAATAAAAATAATATATATAGAAATTATAAAAAAAAAATAATGTTTTAATAAAAATAAAGAAAAATTATAAATAATTTTTTTATAAAAAATAAATAAATAAATCAGATCATGTGAAGTAAAAGAAGTAGACTATGTATATGCATTGTGTCAATCAGTTAAAAACATTTAAAATAAAAAATAAAAAAAAGAAATAAAGAAAAAAATATTTTTTATAAAAAATAAATAAAAGTTATAAATATTTTTTCTTTTTCTTTCTTTTTTTAAAAAATATATAAAAAGAATTATAAAAAAAATAAGAAATCAGAATATGTGAGGTAAAATAAGTAGAATATATGTATTATTTAAAATTTTGTCAATCAGTTAAAAAAAAATTTAAAAAATCAGATCTTGTGAGGTAAAAGAAATAGAATATGTATATGTTACATTCTGTCAATCAGTTAAAAAAAAATTATACAGAATTAAAAAAAAGAAATTTATAAAGAAAAAAATATTTTTTAATAAAAATTATAAATTATAAAAAAATCTCAGATTTTGTGAGGTAAAAGAAGTAGAATATGTATATGTAAAATTGTTTCAATCAGTTAAAAAAACTGTAAATAAAAAAAAGAAATTATGAAGAAAAAATAATTTTTTAGAAAAAATAAATACAAGTTATAATTTTTTTAATAAAAATATATATAAAAAGAATCATAAAAATAAAAAAATCAAATCATGTGAGGTAAAAAAAAGTAAAATATGTATAATATGTAAATTATGTATAATATGTAAAATTGTGTCAATAAGTTAAATAAATTAATAAATAAATAAAAAATCAGATCATGCGAGGTAAAAGAAGCAAACTATGTATATGTAAAATTTTGTCAATCAGTTAAAAAAATATAAATAAAAAAATTCAAAACAAAACAGAAATTATAAGGAAATTTTTTTTAATAAAAAATAAATAACAATTATAAATCATTATCAATATTTATAAAAAAAATTTAAAAATTATAAAAAAAATCAGATCATGATGTCTGACCACGCCCCAATAATTTTGACCCTTCAACCAACTCAAATGACCTGGGCGGAACGAATATGGCGTCTGAACGAGTCATTGTTGGACAAGGAAGACATAGTGGAGAAACTAAGGGGCAAGATAAAGGAGTATTTTGAAATAAATAAAACAGAAGGCGTGTCAGATCAAGTGGTGTGGGAAGCTCACAAGGCGGTTGTGAGGGGGGATTTAATTGCCTTTGGTACATATATAAAGAAGGAAAGCAAAAGAGAAATAGATGAACTACTAGAGAAGATCAGAACCCTAGAAAAAAAACATAAGGAAAATCTTGACCCAATGGTTGGCAGATGTCTGGAGAGTGCGCGGGCAGAGCTTTCGCAATATTTAGAGTATAATGCGAAGAGCAAAATTAGGTTCTTCGCAAATAGAGCATATGAACAAGGAAACAAATGCGGTAGGCTACTGGCAAAATAACTTAAAAAACAACAGGACTCAAGACACGTGCATAGCTTACTAGTTCAGGGCAGGAAAATAATAGACACAAAGGCCATAGCAAAAGAATTTGGTAAATTCTTTGAGGCACTATATCATATCTCCAAAACAGAACCACCTGTAAGGGAAAGCGAGGGACAAGGGAGGGATAAGATAGAGGAGTACATCGAGAACGCTGCTATGCCCATACTACCTAGAGAAATAACCGAGATTATGGAACGTCCAATCACGGTGGAAGAGTTGAGCGGAGTGATAGCGGCCCTGCCACCGGGGAAAAGCCCAGGCCCGGATGGGCTGGCAAACATATATTACAAGAAATTTCTCCCAATTTTGGTAAAGCCACTTTGTGATTATTTCAACTCCATAGGTGCTGGAAGTCCACTTTCCTCAGAATCATCACTGGCTTACATAACGGTTTTGCCGAAAGAGGGAAAAGATCCCCAGGTATGTGCTAATTACAGGCCGATCTCTCTGCTGAACTCAGACACCAAGATACTGGCAAAAATTCTGGCCCTGAGATTGCAGGAAGATGTAGGAGATTTAGTGCACCCAGATCAAGCAGGGTTTGTAAAGGGACGAGAAGCAAGAGACAATACCACCCGCGCACTCCATATACTGCATTGGATGCGATACGGCCCAGGTAGGGCCCCAGGAATCACTCTGTCGATGGATGCCGAAAAGGCCTTCGACAGAGTGAACTGGGGCTTTATGAGAGAGATACTGGGGAGGATAGGACTGGGGGAGAGGATGCTGAGGATTATGTCATTATACGCAAAACCAAGAGCAAGAATTAAGGTAAATGGGACTGTATCTGAATGTTTTAACATACAAAACGGTACCAGGCAGGGGTGCCCGCTGTCCCCCCTGATATTCGCAATAGTAATGGAACCATTTCTGCGTAGAATTAGAAAGAATAAGGAGATAGTAGGGACGCATATAGGCCATACGGAACACAAAGTAGCAGCGTATGCAGATGATTTATTATTTTTCCTCTCCGCTCCCCAGACATCTATAGCCGCATTGATGGTGGAAGTACAGAAATTTGGAAGGGTGTCTGGCTTTAAGATTAATTTAGAGAAATCAGTCATCCTTCCTAGTCATGTCCCAGTGGAGATAGAGAGATCACTGAAGGAGAAATACCCATTTATATGGAACAAGGAGTCGCTGACATATCTGCGGGTACAGATAAGTGCAGAATATGAACTGCTGGTGGAGTATAATTATGGCTCATTAGTCAAAGAAATAAAAGAAGAATTAAAGAAGTGGAAGGGGAAATACTTGACCTGGTTCAGAAGAATCAGTGCCATAAAAATGAGCATACTGCCCAGAATAGTTTATGTGCTGCTTACAGTGCCAATCAGGCTGCCAGCGAGTCTCCTTAAACAAATACGTTGGCTATTCGTGGCCTTTGTGTGGAACGATAAAAGGCCTAGACTGGCTTACGATATTTTAAGAAGGAGTAGAGCGGAGGGTGGCTTAGGACTCCCGGATATAACATTCTATTATAGGGCCATGGCGCTAGTTAGAATAACGGACTGGTGCCATGACCTAAATAGAAAACCATGGGTACAGGCAGAAATGGCGATGGCGGGGAGAAACCTGGCAGGAGCACCATGGATCCAAGGGTCATTGAGAGGGCTGTCACAACGGACATCACCAATGACCCTGAATACATTAGAAGTATGGGATAGAATGAATAAAGAGGGCAGGTATGCTCCTCAGACCTCCCCTCTGGCTCCTCTGGAGGGTTTTTCATGGTTCCCCCCCGGGGGAGAAGACGGGAAGTCTGGGGGCGTGGGGACAAGACGGGAATATTAGATTTGGTAAGTTTGCCCCAAGTGGAGTCTTACTATCACTGACGGAGATGATATTGAAATTCGGGGAGACAAGAATGGCGGAATGGAAACACTGTCAAATGACAAGTTTCCTTAAGAAAATAAAACCATTAAGACCCATAAATACACTTACCGCGTTTGAGAGGCAGTGTGCACAGACATCAGAAGCTGGGCATACATTATCTCGGATGTACAGAATGATCCAAGGAGAGCAAGAAAAGAAACCTCCTTACTTTATAAAAGAATGGGAGAGGGAGCTAAGCCAAGTGTGGACAGATAAACAAATAAATAAAATGATATCGTTAACATTTACTACCTCCATAAGTACAAAGGTGCAAGAAATGGTATATAAATTCCTAGAGAGATGGTATAAGACACCAGTTAAGATAGCACAAATCTCTTCAGAAGCTAATGACAAATGCTGGAGGGGCTGTGGACAGAGGGGAACTTTTCTTCATCTATGGTAGTCATGCCCGATAATGAAACGATTCTGGGAATTAGTGGCCCCGTGGATTAGGAAAATGATGACGGACGAAAAAATTAATTCCGAAGTACTGGAGACAGGACCGGATTCCGTCAGTCATAGAGTGAAGAAATGAGGTTAATATAATAAAGGAAGCAGAGAGATGGGTTCATGTGGTTAAAAATCAAGGAAAGAAATTTGAAACGACATGGGCGAACTGGGAACAATGCGCCAAGGAGATATTAGAAGAGGGAAATATAGATGGGTAAGGGAGGAAGAAATGGTATAGTCATTTAGAATAGAGATATAAGAAGAGTGGCCCTGAAGGGTAGATGTAAATAGTGAAATACCTTCTCTAATGCTAATCAAAGAGGGAAGGGGGTAAGATAATGTATGGTTATATGTATATGTGGTTTTTGGATTTTGGATTTTCTACTACTTCCCCCCTGCCCCAGTCTTGACAGATTTTTTTTTTTTTTGCGAGGGGAGCGAGGGGGGAGGAAAGGGAAGGAAAAGGGAATTACACATATAAATAAATTTATAGACACTAGAAGATTAGATGGGAGGGGGATTCCCCCCTCACTCATTATTTTATAAAGGGGGAAGGGAGGAGAGGGGGGAAAGGAAACACAGATACACGATTTATAATAATTATGAACTATAGGGATATTATTCCCTTCCTAAGCACGAATGTATTTTAAGGGGGGTTTTATTTTATTTTTTCTCACAAATCACATTATTATGAATTGAATGAATAGTCATTATTATGACTATTGACACGAATTAGAATAAAGGGGGATTTATCTCATAATGAATTGAAGTGATTAATGACACGAATCAGAATAAGGGGGGAATTTATTTATGATTTTACATTTTAAACACTTTATAATTATAAGCATGATTGTACACAGAGGGGGATGGGTAAGGGTTTTTTTTTTTTTCTCAAATACATAATAATGAATGGAAGGGATAATGACACGAATCAAACAAGGGGGAATTTATTTATAACTTCATCTTTAAACACTTTATAATTATAAGCACGATTGTACACGAAGGGGGGTGTTGGAGGAGGGAATTTTTTTTTTTTTTCATCATATATGTAAAGTCGACTGCTGGGACAGGGGGGAAACTGCGGTAGGAGAGGAAGGATGTAATATGTAGTATGTTTTCTTTCTGTGGATTGAATATAGGGGTATAGAATGTTGTATAAATGATGTATATATAAATTAACCACTTGCCGACCGGGCCATTGCCGAAAGACGGCAACAGCGCGGTCGGCTAGTTCTGGGTGGACGTCCATGGACGTGATTCCAGAACGATGCTCCCGCGCGCCCCCTGGGGCGCGCACTCGGGAACATCCGTGACCGCCGGGTCCAGAGGACCCGGCGCATCACGGATTACGGTAAATAGCCGCTGATCGCGGCCGTTTACCACGTGATCGTTCCGTCAAATGACGGAGCGATCACATGTCAACAGACCGGCGTCATCTGATGACGCCGGTTCCTCCCTCCCCTCTCTGTACCGATCGGTACAGTGCGAGGGGAGAGGGGGAGGGATCGGATGGCAGCACCGCTGTGGGCTGCATGTGTAGTGCCCACAGCGGTGCTCAGTGACATTTGCAGTCACATTCATCCATCCCTCCATGCTCAGCCAACCCTGCAATACTCTGCACTATACCCTGCAATACTCTGCATACCACCCTGCAATACTCTGCATACCACCCTGCAATACTCTGCATACCACCCTGCAATACTCTGCATACCACCCTGCAATACTCTGCATACCACCCTGCAATACTCTGCATACCACCCTGCAATACTCTGCATAACACCCTGCAATACTCTGCATACCACCCTGCAATACTCTGCATACCACCCTGCAATACTCTGCATAACACCCTGCAATACTCTGCATACCACCCTGCAATACTCTGCATACCACCCTGCAATACTCTGCATAACACCCTGCAATACTCTGCATACCACCCTGCAATACTCTGCATACCACCCTGCAATACTCTGCATACCACCCTGCAATACTCTGCATACCACCCTGCAATACTCTGCATACCACCCTGCAATACTCTGCATACCACCCTGCAATACTCTGCATAACACCCTGCAATACTCTGCATACCACCCTGCAATACTCTGCATACCACCCTGCAATACTCTGCATACCACCCTGCAATACTCTGCATACCACCCTGCAATACTCTGCATACCACCCTGCAATACTCTGCATACCACCCTGCAATACTCTGCATAACACCCTGCAATACTCTGCATAACACCCTGCAATACTCTGCATAACACCCTGCAATACTCTGCATAACACCCTGCAATACTCTGCATAACACCCTGCAATACTCTGCAATATACCCGGGCACTACTCTGCAATATACCCGGGCACTACTCTGCAATATACCCGGGCACTACTCTGCAATATACCCGGGCAATACTCTGCAATATACCCGGGCAATACTCTGCAATATACCCGGGCAATACTCTGCAATATACCCCGCAATACTCTGCAATATACCCCGCAATACTCTGCAATATACCCGGCAATACTCTGCAATATACCCGGCAATACTCTGCAATATACCCGGCAATACTCTGCAATATAGCCCGCAATACTCTGCAATATAGCCCGCAATACTCTGCAATAGCCCGCAATACTCTGCAATAGCCCGCAATACTCCGCAATTTTTAACCAGTTCCCGCCCACAGTCATATGACGTCCTTGACTTTGAGCGGGTATATCTGAATGATGGGTGCAGCTACAGGCATCATTCAGATATCAGCTTTTTCAGCCGGCGATTTCCTACAACATAGGAATGATCATAGCTGCTGTTCCACTGCTTGATCATTCTTATGGGAGGCGAGAGGGGACGCCCCCCCCTTCCCGCCACCCTCCGGTGCTTCTACCGACTCACCGCTACGATCGAAGCCAAGATCGTTTTTTTTTTATTATTATTTCATGCTTCCCAGCCTAGAGGTGAGATGTGGGGTCTTATTGACCCCATATCTCACTGTAAAGAGGACCTGTCATGCCATATTCCTATTACAAGGATGTTTACATTCCTTGTAATAGAAATAAAAGTGATCAAAAAAAATTTTTTGGGGGGGGAAAGTGTCAAACTAAAATAAATAAAGTAAAATAAACAATAAAAAAAAAAAAAAAATTTTTTAAAGCGCCCATGTCCGTGTGCTCGCATGCAGAAGCGAACACATACCTAAGTCCCGCCCACATATGAAAACGGTGTTCAAACCACACATGTGAGGTATCGCTGCGATCGGTAGAGCGAGAGCAATAATTTTGGCCCTAGACCTCCTCTGTAACTCAAAACATGTAACCAGGAAAAAATTTTAAAGCGTCACCTATGGAGATTTTTAAGTAGCGACGTTTGGCACCATTCCACAAGCGTGTGCAATTTTGAAGGGTGACATGTTGGGTATCTATTTACTCGGCGTAACTTCATCTTTCACATTATGCAAAAACATTGGGCTAACTTTACTGTTTTGTTTTTTTTTAAAGCACAAAACTGTTTCTTTCCCCAAAAAAACGCGTTCAAAAAATTGCTGCACAAATACCGTGCGAGATAAAAAGTTGCAACAACCACCATTGTATTCTCTAGGGTCTTTGCTAAAAAAAATATATATAATGTTTTGGGGTTCTATGTAATTTTCTAGCAAATAAATGATGATTTTTACATGTAGGAGAGAAATGTCAGAATTGGCCTGGGCGCTCCAGAACGCCTGGAGGTGCTCCCTGCATGTTGGGCCTCTGTATGTGGCCACGCTGTGTAAAAGTCTCACATATGTGGTATCGCCATACTCGGGAGTAATAGCAGAATGTGTTTTGGGGTGTAATTTGTGGTATGCATATGCTGTGTGTGAGAAATAACCTTCTAATATGACAATTTTGTGAAAAAAAAAAAAGAAAAAAAAAAATCTTGATTTTGCAAAGAATTGTGGGAAAAGATGACAATTTCAAAAAAACTCACCATGCATCTTTCTAAATACCTTGGAATGTTTTCTTTCCAAAAAGGGGTCATTTGGGGGGTATTTGTACTTTTCTGGCATGTTAGGGTCTCAAGAAATTAGATAGGCCGTCAGTAATTCAGGTGTGATCAATTTTCAGATATTGGCACCGTAGCTTTTGGACTCTCTAACATTCACAAAGACCAAATAATATACACCAAGTTGTACTTATTTTTACCAAAGATATGTAGCGGTATAAATTTTGGCCAAAATTTACGAAGAAAAATTACTAATTTGCTAAATTTTATAACAGAAACAAAGAAAAATTCATTTTTTTACCAAATTTTCAGTCTTTTTTCTTTTATAGCGCAAAAAATAAAAAACCCAACGGTGATTAAATACCACCAAAAGAAAGCTCTATTTGTGTGAAAAAAAGGATAAAAATTTCATATGGGTAAAGTGTTGTATGACTGAGTAATTGTCATTCAAAGTGTGAGAGCACCGAAAGCTGAAAATTGGTCTGGTTAGGAAGGGGGTTTAAGTGCCCAGTGGTCAAGTGGTTAAATAATAAAAAATTATTAAAAAAAAAAAAAAAAAAGATCATGTGAAGTAAAAGATGTAGAATATGTATATGTAAAATTGTGTCAATCAGTTAAAAAAACTATACAGAATTTTTTTATAAAAAAAAGAAATTATAAAGAAAAAATTATTTTTTATAAAAAATAAATAAAAATTATGATAATTTTTTTTTATATAAAATAAATATTTAAAAAATAAGATCATGTGAGGTAAAATAAATAGAATATGTATAATATTTAAAATTGTTTTAATCGGTTAAAAAAAATTATAAATAAAAGAAATTATATAGAAAAAATTATTTTTTATTAAAAATAAAGAAAAATTATAATTTTTTTTTATAAAAAATAAAAATAAAATAAAAACCGATCATGTGAGGTAAAAGAAGTAGATTATGTATAATATAGTATAAAATATGTATAATATGTAAAATTGTGTCAATCAGTTAAAAAAATAAATAAATCAGATCATGTGAAGTAAAAGAATTAGAATATGTATATGTATTGTGTCAATCAGTTTAAAAAAAAAAAATAAAAGTAAAAAAAAATAAAGAAAAAAATATTTTTTATAAAAAAAAAATAAAAGTTATAAATATTTTTTTCTTTTTATAAAAAAATATTAAAAGAATTATAAAAATTAAAAAATCAGATCATGTGAGGTAAAAGAAGTAGAATATGTATAATATGTAAAATTGTGTCAATCAGTTAAAAAAATCAGATCATGTGAGGTAAAAGAAGTAGAATGTGTATATGTAAAATTGTGTCAATTAGTTAAAAAAAATTATACAGATTAAAATAAATAAAAAGAAATGATAAAGAATTGATTATTTTTTATAAAATATAAATAAAAATTATATTTTTTTATAATGAAAATTATAAAAAAAAAATCAGATCATGTGAGGTAAAAGAAGTAGAATATGTATATTTAAAATTGTTTCAATAAGTTAAAAAAATTATAAATAAAAAAACAAGAATTTATAAAAAAAAAAAAAAATTTTAATAAAAAAATAAATAATAGTTATACATTTTTTTATAAAAAAAAATATAAAAAGAATTATAAAAATAAAAAAAATCAGATCATGTGAGGTAAAAGTAAAATATGTATAATATGTAAATTATGTATAATATGTAAAAATTGTGTCAATCAAAAAAATTAGAAAAAATCAGATCATGTGAGGTAATAGAAGTAGAAGATGTATAAAATAATAATATATAAAAAATAAAATAAAAATTAGATTATGTGAGGTAAGAGATGTAGAATATGTAAAACTGAGTCAGTTAAAAAAATTAAATAAAAAATCACATATAATATATAAAATTGTGTCACTCAATTAAAAAAACATTTTAAATGAAAAAAAAGAAATGATAAAATAAAAAGTATTTTTATCTATTTTTATCAATACTTTTTTTTATTAAAAAAATCACATGTGAGGTAAAAGAAGTAGAATATGTATAATATGTAAAATTGTGTCAATCAGTTAAAAAAAAAATGTCAATAGAAAAAAAAAGAAATTATAAAGAAAAAAAATATTTAAAAAAAAAAATAAAAATGATAAATATTTTTTATACAAAAATATATATATTTAAAAAAAAAATAGAATAAAAATCAGATTATGTGAGGCAAAAGAAGTATATGTATAATATGTAAAATTGTGTTAAAAAATTATAAATAAACAAAAATAAATTTGATATATTAAAAAAATCATAAAGAAAAAATTATTTTTATAAAAAATAAATAAAAATTATAAATATTTTTATTTATAAAAAAAATCAAAAAAATCAGATCATGTGAGGTAAAAGAAGTAGAATATGTAAAATATGTAAAATTGTGTCAATCAGTTAAAATTAAAAATAAAAAAATCAGATCATGTGAGGTGAAAGAAGTAGAACATGTATATGTAAAATTGTGTCAATCGGTTAAAAAAATTATAAATAAAAAAAAAAAAAATAATGAATAAAAAAAATAAATAAATAAAATAAAAAAGGGGGAAAGAAATAAGACTGAATTCTTAAATATCACCCATATGGTATATGGGTCTGCAATGTCATCTTCAGGTGGTAGTGAAGCAAAGCGACCCCTTTTATGAGGACTAAGTAGGGCTTGAGTTATTTGAGGTGCTTGGGAGTTTTGAATATCTTGGGTCTGTGAGAGGGATGTTGAATTCATTCATTGTTTGGGGCCATCCATTGTTGTGGAAGATGTTGACAGGCAGAGATCTCTAAGTGTAGAAAGAAGATCATTTGTTGATTTACATTTATATGAAGTTTCTTTATAAGTAAAGCGAAGGGAGAAAGGAAATCCCCAGCGATAATTTATTTGGTGATATTTAAGGACTTGCAAATGTGCTTTCATTTCTTTGCATTTAAAGAGAGTTAGTTGAGATAAGTCTTGTAAGACTTGGTATTTATGGCCCTGGAAAATTAGAGTCTTTGTTTCTTGCAGCTGCCATTATTTGTTCTTTTGTGCGAAAACAATGCTTTTTTTATAATTATATCTCTAGGGGGCCCATCTTCTTTACGATCAGTTAAAGCTCTGTGTATTCGATCTGTTTCCAATCTTTCTAATAGGATGGATTGAAAAAGTTCTTGAAAAAGTATTGTAATAGTTGATTGTAGATCCTCTATTTCTTCATATTTCTTCATAAATATAAATACTATAATGCAAGGTGGTAGAATTCAGAATTCGAAATATAATAAAGTAAAGGAAAATCGAAACAGTTAAAATAACTTGAGGTAATTCTAATATTAGAATAAAAGTCCTATAATAGCACAAGTATAGAAAGCATGCCATTAAATCCTCACAGAAAGGGGTAAAAAAATCAGATCATGTGAGGTAAAAGATGTATAATATGTAAAATTGTGTCAATCAGTTAAAAAATCAGATCATGTGAGGTAAAAGAAGTAGAGTATGTATAATGTGTAAAATTGTGTCAATAGTTAAAAAAATCAGATCATGTGAGGTAAAAGAAGTAGAATATGTATATGTAAAATTGTGTCAATCAGTTAAAAAAATTATAAATAAAAAATGTTTTTTTAATAAAAAAAATGTAAAAAAATAAATTATAAAGAATATTTTATTTTCTTATAAAAATAAATAAAAATGATATTTTTTTTATAAATAATTATAAAAAACAAAGAACAAATAAGATCATGTGCGGTAAAAGAAGTAGAATATGTATAATATGTAAAATTGTGTCAATCAGTTAATTTTTTTTTTTTTAAATCAGATCATGCGAGGTGAAAGAAGCAGAATATGTATATGTAAAATTGTGTCAATCAGTTAACAGATCCTAAGGATATTGTTCCCACACTGGAAGAAATCTTTAGAGAAATATTAGGTCTGCCTGCCACGGCTCCTATTGAGATAGACCGTGCTCACAGGGCCCTCAGACCACCCTCCCAAGATGCAGACAATCCGAGGGATATGAATGAATGTATGTTGTATATGCCCGTCCCAAAAAAACAACAATGCTCTGCGCTTAGTACAATATTCTAATGGTGTTTGTGCGGCACATAAATAATTATATGACTAGTAGCAGCTGCTTAAATAGTAGAACATGTATATAGGCAATAATGAATCAATTAAATTAGATAAATATATAAATACACAATTATAAATATATAAATATATACATTGTCTCTTCAGTATTGCAGCAGCACTGTGCACCCCAATTAAACAGGGTCTCTTTCTTAATCTATTTCAGAAAGTTCAAACACGGATCTGATAGCCAGAGTCCCACCAATAAATAATCAAGATGTATTCTGTGAGGGTAGTAATCCTTTCACCAAGCGATACACCACGTGCTGGGGTCCCCAATGAAAACTCACTCACCAGAAATAAGATCAATAAAAGCCTTGATTAATAGTAGTAAATCTGCATCAATATCCAAAGCGACCACCAGATGTCAGTATTATTCCCAGTAGTTCCAATAGGATATGTAGAAGAAACAAAAATGCTCACATAGCGTGATACTGCTAAACATCTTTATTTGAACCATCCAAACATCCCCTTAAAACCATGCGTGCCAAAATTTAATAAACATTGAGCAAAGATAACAAAGTGCACTGTGCCTGATTGCGTCCTCCAGTCGTGAAAACCTGTCAGGAGCTCTCCCTGTGTGTAACCACAGTCACACGCTTCCTGGTTCCTCGGTTGGTGGAGCACATGCGTCACTTCCTGTGCGACACGTCCCTAACGTTTCGTCACTTCCTGGACTTCTTCTGAGGGCGTGACACACAAGAAAGGAGGCCGGTATTTATATAAGTGGCAGGCGGAACAGCAAATCAGCAGAAGCAGACGCCCGGATGACTCACACATCCCCACCCCTAATGCTAAATACTGTCAGCAATGTGTGAAATAACATCATCCGGACATTCTGCTCCCACAGGTCGTATTAAGCATGACAATACCGGTTCTAGTGAAAGATGACCTAATGCATAAAAAAACAAGTACCTTGAATACCTGCAATCATTCAGTGTATGCGGCGCGGACATTGATCCGCAGCGCTATCATTGAGCAAGCACACTTTCGGTATTCATTAAAACTGATTAAAATATTCACTCTCAAAATATAAAAGTTTTCAGTAAACAAAAATTGTCTAGCAATTTTACATCATACATTGCTTATCCTATGAATAAAGATAAAAACTGCATAGCGATTTCCTAGCACGTATTGAATAATCGCATACGCTAAATTGCACCTGATAAACATATGTTGGAATATTAAAATAAATATATTGTCTAGCAATTTTACATCATACATTGCTTATCCTATGAAAAGATAACTGCATAGCGATTTCCTAGCACGTATTGAATAATCGCATACGATAAATTGCACCTGATAAACACATGTTGAAATATTAAAATAAATATGTATTAAAATTGTATATATGTACATATATAAAATATATGACAATCCACATGTAAATATATGTATATAAAACATTTATATAAAACGTGATCATATTGGAGTCAAAATTATAATAAAACATTACACTGTGATAAAATGAAACTGGAACCATACCCCAGGGTATGTTTATGTGTCACTGATGAAACAATTTATGTCAAGCTCTATGTTAAGACCCTTGGGGGCAATCACATCCACAGAATAGATCCAATGGGTTTCACGTTTGGATAACTCTCGGATGCGATTTATGCCCCTCCAATGGGACTGGAGATGTTCAACCCCCCAAAATTTAAATCCCGTCGGGTCACTATCATGTTTTAATTTAAAATGCAGTGAGACGTTATGATCCTTATAGCCTATTTTTATGTTGTTTATGTGTTCAGCTATTCTCACCCGTAATAGCCTTTTTGTACGGCCTATATAGATTAAACCGCAAGGACATTTCAATGCGTACACCACAAAGGTGCTCTGGCTTGTAATGAATTGTTTAATCCCGAAACTGCGATTATTAATCGGGGAAAGGAAACGATCAATTCCTCTAAGAGGTCTGGAGACCTCCCTGCAGGCTTTGCATCTCCTGCATGCAAAAAAGCCGTTGCGATCCCAAAATGTCGGAGGACGTTTAGGAGGGTCAATCACTTTCTTCACCACTCTGTCTCCAAAATTTGCGGTTTTTCTATAAATGAACTGGGGCTCAGAAGGTAATACTGTGGTGAGTTTCTAATCTAAACGGAGTATATGCCAGTGTCTTCTGAAGATCTCCTCCACTTCCTTGTATTGAGTATGAAATTGAGAAATAAAGCCCCACTCTTTATTACGATTTTTTTCTGTTGGTGCTACCTCAGAACCCACCGGCCGTGATTCTTGTAAGCATGTAATTCTAGGTATTTCAGCCACTTCCTCCACCACCTTCTTCAGTTTCTTCGGGTCATATCCCTTGGCTTCAAATCTCTCTGTAAGGACTTTAGATTGAATCCAGAACTGTGTATCTTCAGAGCAGTTTCTTCTTACTCTCATAATCTGTTCTTTTGGGATATTCCGGAGCCATAAAGGATGATGACCACTTGAGATGGGCAAATAACTGTTCCTGTCTGTTTTTTTAAAATAAACTCTTGTTTCTAATTTATCGTTCACCCTATAAATGGTGACGTCCAAAAAGTTTATTTCTTCTTTATGCCATTCTGAAGTAAGCTTAATATTGTTATTATTATTATTCAAGGCCTGTATAAATGCTCCTAACGACTCAGTTGTACCATTCCAGATAAAAAACAGGTCATCAATCAAGCGTTTGTAAAATATAAGTTCCGGCCTTTGTTCTCTAAAAATGGTCTTATCCTCCCACTCCGCCATGAACAAATTGGCTATGCTGGGCGCGAATTTCGCGCCCATCGCAACGCCTCTTTGTTGTGAGTAGAATGTACCGTCATACCAAAAATAGTTATGACTAAGGCAGAAATCCAAGGCATTCCTAAGGAAAATCTTTTGGTTGTGGGGGAGATCCTCTCTTTGACTAAGGGCCCAATTGAGCGCCAATAAGGCATCATCATGCTGTATGATGGAGTAAAGAGAGGAAACGTCGGCTGTGACCAAAATTGCCTGCTCTCTTCCTATCAGGCTCACATTCTGCAAACAATTAAAAAAATTCTTAGTGTCCCTTATATATGAACGGGTATTAGTGACACTCTTTTGCAAGAACCGGTCAAAGTACTGACCCATTCTGGCAGAGACCGAATCAATACTGTTGACAATAGGTGTGGCTGTAGGATTAGAGGGGTCTTTGTGAATCTTCGGCAAGGTGTAGAGCGTGGGGATCCGACTGCTGGTGGGTAACAGGAACCTTTTCTCTTTGTCCGTTAGTACCCCGCTTTTTAAACCCATGTGTACTAGAATATCCAATTCATCCCTATAGGGCAGGGAGGGGTAATTCTTCAGACGTTTATATGTTACTTCATCTGAGAGCATCTCCATAATCTGGTTATGATAGAACTCCTTTGAGAGTATTACTACCCCACCCCCCTTATCGGCTGGTCTTATGATGATATCTTTTCGTTTCTCCAACATGGTAATCCCCTCACTGATATGCCTTACATTCATTTGTTTATCGGGTTTCAGATGTTCCAGATCTCGTAGTATTAACCCTTTGAATACCTCAACTTGATGGTTGGGATTGTTGAGGGGGTTAAATAGGGACTTATTTTTAAGACCACTATTGACCACCTCCCCTGGCTTATGAGTTACCGCTGATATATTAGGGGTGCATCCCAAAAAATACTTTTTAATATTTATCTTCCTAATATATTTGTGGATGTCAATGAAGACGTCGAACTTATTGATTGGTTTTTTCAAGCCACATTTTAAGCCTAGATTCAGAAAATTCATCTCTTTGTGTGTTAGTTGTTTGTCAGTCACATTGAAGATGCCCTCTACTCTGACTCCCTTCTTCTTTTTTTGGGTCCTAGATCCTGCTCTGCAACCACGATATTTTCTTCCTTTGATTGTGGGTATTGCGGAGGGTCCCTCTTTTGTTGCGGATGTTGAGTCTTCCAATATGGGGTATTGGGGTTGTTCTTGGGTTGCTGGTCCCTGTATTGAACCCACGGGTGGGGTCTCCCTCTACGTCGGGGTTGGTTCCGACCTCTGGACGAGCGACCCCTTCCTCTCCCTAAAAAAGGATAATATATTTATTTTAATATTCCAACATATGTTTATCAGGTGCAATTTAGCGTATGCGATTATTCAATACGTGCTAGGAAATCGCTATGCCGTTTTTATCTTTATTCATAGGATAAGCAATGTATGATGTAAAATTGCTAGACAATTCTTGTTTACTGAAAACTTTTATATTTTGAGAGTGAATATTTTAATCAGTTTTAATGAATACCGAAAGTGTGCTTGCTCAATGATAGCGCTGCGGATCAATGTCCGCGCCGCATACACTGAATGATTGCAGATATTCAAGGTACTTGTTTTTTATGCTTTAGGTCATCTTCCACTAGAACCGGTATTGTCATGCTTAATACGACCTGTGGGAGCAGAATGTCCGGATGATGTTATTTCACACATTGCTGATAGTATTTAGCATTAGGGACGGGGATGTGTGAGTCATCCGGGCGTCTGCTTCTGCTGATTGGCTGTTCCACCTGCCACTTATATAAATACCGGCCTCCTTTCTTGTGTGTCACGCCCTCAGAAGAAGTCCAGGAAGTGACGAAACGTTAGGGACGTGTCGCACAGGAAGTGACGGATGTGCTCCATCAACCGAGGAACCAGGAAGCGTGTGACTGTGGTTACACACAGGGAGCGCTCCTGACAGGTTTTCACGACTGGAGGACGCAATCAGGCACAGTGCACTTTGTTATCTTTGCTCAATGATTATTAAATTTTGGTACGTATGGTTTTAAGGGGATGTTTGGATGGTTCAAATAAAGATGTTTAGCAGTATCACGCTATGTGAGCATTTTTGTTTCTTCTACATATCCTATTGGAACTACTGGGAATAATACTGACATCTGGTGGTCGCTTTGGATATTGATGCAGATTTACTACTATTAATCAAGGCTTTTATTGATCTTATTTCTGGTGAGTGAGTTTTCATTGGGGACCCCAGCACGTGGTGTATCGCTTGGTGAAAGGATTACTACCCTCACAGAATACATCTTGATTATTTATTGGTGGGACTCTGGCTATCAGATCCGTGTTTGAACTTTCTGAAATAGATTAAGAAAGAGACCCTGTTTAATTGGGGTGCACAGTGCTGCTGCAATACTGAAGAGACAATGTATATATTTATATATTTATAATTGTGTATTTATATATTTATCTAATTTAATTGATTCATTATTGCCTATATACAAATCCGAGGGATATCATTTGTAAGCTCCATAAATATACACTGAAAGACAGGATTATGCAGAAGATGCATGGGAAACAATACTTTGACTTTGACGGAGCACACCTGTATTTCTACCAGGACATTTCAAGACGCACTCTCATGCAACGCAGAGCCCTCCGACCCCTGCTGGAGGCTCTCCAAAAAGCAGGTTTGCCTTATCGCTGGGGCTTCCTTTTCTACCTGCAAGCATCCAAAGAGGGGAAAAATGTTATGTTGCGCACTAAGGATAACCTTCCATTTTTCTTGGAGGCCTTGGGACTCAAACCAGTTGATTTCCCGGACTGGAGAGGCCCACAAGATCACCCTCACCTGCAACTCCCCCAACCTTGGCTTCCAACTAACCTTAGGAGTCGCAGATGAGAACGCAGACGTCCCACGTCTGCCTCCCCCATGGATCCTGTGTCACCACGGCACTAAAGGAAAACTCCCTATTATTGACTTACACTCTACGCTTCTGTGAGGAACATTATTCTCTTCAGTTACAAGGCTCTACCTTATCCTTTGCACAGGGCCCCTACCCACCCGAACAAGCATGCTGTCTGCAATTGGGATAAAGCCTCATCTACACAACATGCTGTAGTGATCCCCTCTGTTGGGATGACTACCCCTGATAAGGAGCTTGACTATGATCTCACAAAGGCTGCCCCAGGATGAGATATAGAAGCTACAGTTAGGAATCTGCCCTGACAGGCTTTTGCTTTGGACGCCCTGTTTATCCAATTTTCTTTTTGTATGCCCCTTTTTTCTCTCCTCCTCAAGTTTGAGCTATGCTCTTCGGTTTTTGTTTTTATGGAAGTTCTCCCCTCTTGTACATTATACACGGTATACTGCCTATTGATCAGGAGAAGGCGGTGGATGGGGGCCGACCCTCGCCCTCGTCCCTCTCATGATGGTCCACGTTCCCCACGTAGGCCATACCTCCTTAGGTATTTTTTTCCTTTTTTTGGAAACGGGGACGGGCCTCAGGCACTTTTCCCAGTGGGGAGGGGCCCGAGGCCTGGCCCCCAGGTACCTCACGTTGTGGTATTGTTCACATTGATGCACTTTGTGTTTAACATGTGCCTTACTCTCTTTGACTCTGTTTTCTTCCTTCCCTTCTGTCTACTCCTCTCTACTGTACACCTTTTTACAGGGACTGCCTCCGGCTCCGCCTCCCTTTCTGCCCCCACAGGACTACAACAAGATTTACCTACTCCGAGAACCCTTTATGGCATCACTTAAGGTAATTTCCTAAAATGTGCGTGGTCTCTGCTCCCCATGTAAACGCAGTAAATTATGGTGGGAACTTAAGCGCTCAGGGGCTCAGGTGATCCTTTTGCAGGAGACGCATTTCACCCCCCATTCACTGCCCAAATTACCCAATCATATGTATAACCAATGGTTCCTGAGCAACTCGACCGTTGCAAAATCTAGATGTACGGCTATTGCCATACATAAGTCTTGCCCCCTCCAGGTCATTGAAAGTAAGGTAGACCCCCAGGGGAAATATGTCTTCCTGAAGGGGATCATAGCTGGACAGAAGATTACAGTCGCTACGATCTATGCCCCTAACTCCAACCAACTCACCTTCTTAGATAACACCCTTGATAGTCTGACGGAATTCAAAGAGGGCCCTTTGGTCCTGGGAGGCAATTATAATATTAGCCCAGACCCACAACTGGACACCTCACACAAGCCCCCTTCTCATTCACATGCTTTTCTTAAGCATTTTCTTTATCCTGTAGACAGGGACTATAGTTATTATTCGAAGATACATGATGTCTATACCTGCATAGCTGAAACAGCTATGTTTTAGCTATATTATTGTTTAGTGCTGCATTTTTTAATTATATCTCTAGTTTGTTTGTCACAATGTATGCTGCTGCTTATTTACCTTGGTTCTTTATAGAGCGCAGTGTTTTGTTACATATTACTCCTATACCCGCATAGACCTGATTTGTGTAGACCACTTGGCTCTGGAGTTGCTGCAGACCTCGTCCATCGGGTATATTATGATATCTGACCATGCCCCAGTAATGGCCTCCCTGGTTTTGCCACATGGCAGCCGTGGGACCTGGTCATGGCGCTTAAACGAATCCCTGTTGGACGATACGGCAGTGGTCTCCTGGGTTACGAGGGTCCTGTCCCACTACTTCAAGGAAAATACCACAGAAGGGCTGAGTAAGGGGATTGTGTGGGAGGGCCATAAAGCAATGGTGAGAGGTGAACTGATCTCTCAGGGATCCAGACTTAAGAAAGCTAGGCAAGCAGACTTTGATAGGGTACTTCAAGCGCTTCAACAGGCGGAACTTAAGCACAAACAGAATAGTGACCCAGAGACTCTGAGAGCACTGACGGAATTGAGAGAATTGTTCTCTCGACTACTAGACCGACAAGCACGCAGACGACTGCGATACTTGTCGCATAAATACTAGGAACATGGCAATAAATGTGGTCGTATGTTGGCAGGATCCTTAGGAAAAAGCGCGTGCTCATGTATGTACATAAGATACGCCTCCCCTCAGGTGATTATACGGTTAGGCCTTCCCAAATAGCTTCTGGGTTCCGGGATTATTATAACACATTATATAACCTGAATTCAACACAGACCCCAGAGACCCAAGCCGTACGTAAAAAAGCTATTCAAATATACCTGACTGCATCTGGCCTACCCTCACTGACAGACGAGCAATGCTCCATGCTAGAAGCCCCCATTACTGCCACTGAGTTAGAATCCACGGTGAACTGTTTGCCTAATGGGAAGAGCCCAGGCCCTGATGGGTTCACCAAGGCCTACTATAAGTTGTTTCTACCTCTGCTGTCCGAATCAATGTGTAACTATTTTAATTCCATAGCAGATGGCACTGCAATCCCTAACGAAGCCCTACTGGCCCATATTTCCGTAATACCTAAGGAGGGGAAAGACCCCGCTATGCTCCAAAGCTACAGACCCATATCCCTTCTAATGGTGGATATAAAAATACTAGCTAAGATCCTTGAGACCAGACTGAAGCACCTAATCCCACTAATAGTCCACCCGGATCAAGCAGGGTTTATAACAGGCAGGGATGCTAGAGATAATTCAATCATCGCAATTCACCTTATTCATTGGGCACGCGCTTCCCCTGGATCTCCCCCCTACTTGATCCTGTCCACCGATGCGGAGAAAGCTTTCGACTTATTTACGGCTGTGCAGGAAGCTTTGGGTCCCCGTTCCCACATGCTCACATGGACCATGGCCCTGTATTCAGACCCCAATGCTCAAGTCAAGGTCAATGGTTTCCTTTCCATGAGATTCCCGATCAGAAATGGCATGAGGCAGGGGTGCCCTCTTTCTCCACTTTTGTTCACCCTGGTGCTGGAACCGTTTCTACACACTGTTAGGGCAAACATAAATATTAAAGGGCTTACGGTAGGTCACACGGAACATAAGCTTTCGGCTTATGCTGACGACGTGCTTTTCCACCTCACAGAACCCCTGGTTTCTTTGCCTAATCTGATGCGGGAACTCCAACATTTCGGGGCACTGTCTAATTTCAAAATAATTACACAAAGTCAAAGATATTACCTATTCAATTGACACCCTCTCTGACTGATCGGTTAAAAACTGCCTTCCCATTCACTTGAACTAAATCGTCCCTAAAATACTTAGGTATAAGGTTGACTGACAGATTTGAAACCCTATTTACCACCAACTTTCCCTCCCTAATAACAACTGTGAAAAAAGACTTGACCCTGTGAACTAAGACAGCCTTTACTTGGATAGGAAGACTTCATATCATCAAAATGAATGTTCTCCCATGTGTGTTGTTCTATATGCAAAGGATACCTGTGGCTCTACCTAAGAGCTTTTTTACCCAATTATCCAGTCTTATATGCACTTTTGTCTGGAATAATAAGAGACCGAGAATCGCAATTCGGCTACTGAGTCGCCACAGAGATATAGGAGGTCTGAGCCTCCCAGATGCTCAAAAATACCATAGGGCTATAGTCCTTCAAAGGATACTTAACTGGCGCTTCCACACTCAATCCAAACTATGGGTCTCCCTAGAAAAATATATTGCGGGAAGAAACCTGGCCTATGCCCCGTGTCTGGCCCAGGAACACAGGGGGTTGTCAGCCTTTACTTCTCCATTGACGACCCAGCTTTTGAAAACCTGGGACCGGCTCAACGCCAACCTGACACTGATGCCCCCTGTGTCCCCACTAGCCCCATTGGGAGGTTATCTGTGGTTCCTGCCTGGTTAACAGGCGGCTTTCTTTGGTCCCTGGGTGGATGATGGTAGCACCAGCTGTGGTAAATTAATGGAGGACGGTAAATTAATTCCCATAGAAACCCTAAGAACCCGATCAGGGAGTTTCCCTATGGACTTTTGGCGCTATAGGCAGCTCCATCATTTTTTCAAAACGCACAGAGACTCCATAAGAGATGTCTCCTCCCTTACACCTTTTGAACGCCTCTTCGTAGCAGAAGAGCCGATTCCGCATATGATCTCTGAACTGTACCAACTGCTCAGCTCTGCTTCTCCTGCAGTGAAGCCATCATACATTGGGGCCTGGGAACGAGACCTAAAAGTAGTATTCACCCCTGCCCAATTATCTGCCCTTTACCAACTTACTCGATCCAGCTCAATTGACTCCAAGACGCAGGAAATGAATTACAATATATTGATGCGCTGGTACCGAGTACCGGAGGATTTAGCAAAAATATATCCATCTACACCAGACCTATGTTGGAGGGGTTGTGGTCAAAAAGGCACCCTTCTGCACATTTGGTGGGATTGTCCTGCGATTAAATCTATCAGGAATTCGTTTTGTGGTCCTGATTCGGGATAAGTGGTGTTCAAAAAGGTCTCAACTGCTTTAATCTCACATACGTGGGGTATTGAGGTGTACAATGACTCGACGTCAATGCCAACAAGCCAGATTTCACCTAATTGGTCGAGATTTTTGAATTCTGTCAACTTAGCTAGGACATGACGAGTATCTTGTACAAAGGATTTTTGACCGGTGACCATGTCCTTCAATAGGAGATCCAGATACCTGCCAATACGTTCAAAAGGGCCTTGACAGGCCGATACGATCGGTCTTCCAGGTGGATCTTTCAAGTTCTTATGCAATTTGGGGATTATGTAAAAGGTAGGTATGTTGAACTCCTGAACTGAAAGGTACTGGTATTCATGCATGGTCAGCAGTCCCTCATCCTTGGCAAAGGTGAGTTTCCGATTTAATTCCTGAATTACTGCAGGAAAGGGATTGTGATCTAGTCTGCGGTAGGTAGTGACATCAGTGAGTAGTTTCTTTGCTCCTATTTAAATAGCTCAGCCTTGGAATTTGCAGACCAGTATTAGGGTGTACACATAGCAGTAGTAGACAGTACCACCCATCCCTCCCCCCACCATTCATCCCCATCCATCCCCAAAGGATCTTTCTTGCTGCTGACAGGTATTTTTCGGCTTGTATGGGACATTGATATCCCATTAACTAATAAAATTAAATTATCAATTACTATTATTATTACCTTAGTGCTAGTCAACAATTAGCAAGATCCTTAAGCGTCCGGACGTTGTTCTTCGTTGTGTGTTATTTATTTAATGTACTGTTTTTGTTTGTTCTGTCTGGCTCGTCAATTAATTATGCATGCAGGGGGGGCGTGGCCAAGATGGCGGACTGAGCAGACGTGTGTTCTGAGCTCTCCCGGAGTGTGATCCTATAAAGTTATCCGCACTGTTCCGCTGCACCGACTAAAGGAATCCTGAGTTTGTTGGATGTCTTCCAGAACTCCTGGCTACAAGAAGAGGGGTAAGAAGCTAAAGTTTCCCCCAAATATCCCAGAAGAGGACGGATCAATCCCCCGCTCTGTGGGATCTCCTGCGCGCCATAGTAATATGGCGTCACAGACGGACCACGAGGAGGATTCTGCTCTGACCCCTCCGGGACTGACGGAGCTCATGGCAGCTATTACCTCCTGCCAGTCTGCAGTAACCTCTTGTCAATCTACCTTGGCCTCCAAGATAAAAGAGGTCCAGCTGAACGTGGGCATAGTTAGGCAAGATCTGGATAAAATCCGCTCTAGGGTATCGGAGGCTGAGCGGAGAATAGGAGAGGCAGAGGACACTATTACTGACCATGATACCTCCATCCGCGCCCTTCAGACGAAGGTGCGGGCCCTGGAATACCGTGCGGTAGACGCCGAGAACCGGAGCAGGAGGAACAACCTCAGGATCGTGGGTCTCCCGGAGGGGGTAGAGGGCCGAGCCCCAGCCCAGTTTGCAGAGGAGTTATTACGCTCCATGCTCCCAGCTGCTCAGCTTTCCCCGTACTTTGTGGTGGAGGGGGCCCATGGAGTGCCGCCTCGGCCGGGGCCTGAGGGATCTCCCCCTCGCACTTTCATCCTCCGTTTATTAAACTTTCGTGACAGGGATGAGTTGCTTAGAGCTTCACGTGTTGCTGGTGAGCTGCCTTACAAAAATGTCAAGCTCCTGCTGTTCCCGGACTATACTATGGAAACGCAACGCCAACGCCGCTCTTTTGATTCGGTTAAAGCTGCCCTGCGGAGAAGAGGTCTAAAGTACAGCATCCTATTCCCTGCAAAAATGCGAGTGGTGGACAGTGAGACGGTTAGATTTTTCACTAATCCTAAAGATGCGTCCGCCTGGCTGGAGACTCTCCCCCTGTAAGTTTAACTTTCGTATTTTGCTGTACGGAATTGTTTGCTTTGCATATCTGGGAATAGATGAACATACATGTCCCCCCTTCTGCACTGTGGCTGTATTCCAATCCCTTTTCATATACCTTCCTCTACGGATCCCTATGAACTATTGCCATGCTTAGGGACTTAGAGGATTGCTGCCAGAGAAGAAGATTGGTTGGTCCAGCAGCTCTGGCCCTTACTGTTCCTAGAGGACACATGCCCCTCTTATAACTTTTTCCATATATGCTCTTTTCAGGTGTTCCTGGGAGATCGTTTTATTTTTCAAGTTTGTTTTCTTTTCTTTTTCATTTTTGCAATGACCAACGAAGAAGGTGCCCCTGCTTAGTCAGGTGATGAACAGAACTTTTTATCCTCTGCTACTTATCACTCCACCGGCTCTGGGATATGAACTGTTACACATACACCTAGTTCCCATACTCAATGATGGTGTTGTGAGGTCCCGTTCTGGCTACACGACCTCAACTTAAGTTACCAGTTTTGTGGGGTTTCTGGGACTTATGTGCTCCTCAACGTTTTGGGGGGTGCGGGCTGGGGGGTTGGGATGTTCAGTGGTGGTTATGGTTGGATATCTATACTAACCCTTTTTTATTTTCAGGTTCGAGTTGGTCTACTAAGACATGTATTTTTTTGCACATTTATAAGTAATATATGCAGTGTGCTTTTACATTGTGCTGGGGTGCGTGTCCCCGGTGTAACCGGATGTGGGGTTTTTCCCCCCCGGGGGACTGGGGACAGGCATCCTCATCAAGACAGGGCCCTTTTGGTATTGAAGAGTTATTGCCATGGCTGGATGTCTAGTGGTGTCGTGGAATGTACGAGGCTTAAATTCCGCTGTGAAGCGTTCCTTGGTGCTCAATTACTTACGCAAGCTCCGCCCACAGGTGTGTATCCTGCAGGACACACATCTCGTGGGTTCCCGCATTCTTAGCTTAAAGCGGGCATGGGTTGGCACGCATTACCATGCGACGTACTCCAATTATGCCAGGGGGGTCAGTGTGCTAATCCACAAATCCCTGCATTTTCAACTGTTGGATATTCGTCTAGACCCAGGTGGCAGGTATGTTCTCCTACATCCTCTGATTGAGGAGATTCCTGTTGTTATTGTGGAAATCTATCTGCCTCCTCCGGCGGACGTAGGGTTACTTCATGACCTGATGCAACAAGCCACGTTATATAATGTAGAAAATGTCCTATTTCTAGGTGACTTTAATATGACCCCAAATAGGGAGTTGGACAGGATGCAGGCGGTTGGTCCCCAGCAACATTACCTTTCCCGCTGGGCATCCGCCTTTCATATGACGGATGCATGGCGCCAGTTCCATCCCACTGATAGAGAGTTCACTTGCCTCTCCACCACACACCGAACCATGTCCCGTATTGACTTAGCATATGCCTCCCCCAGTCTTATAAGGAGGTTGATCTCGGTGGAGATTCTCTCCCGTGGAATTTCAGACCATGCTCCGGTGTCTGTGAACATCCAGCTTTCTCCAATGGTGGGTGAGAGGATGTGGAGGTTATCCAAGTACTGGATTATGGAGCCGGAGATCCAGGAGGAGATACCGGAGACATTGTGCGGTTTTTGGATTGACAATGCAGACTCTACTGGACCTCTGGTACAGTGGGATGCGTTTAAGGCCTGGCTTAGAGGTGAATATATGACCCGTATATCTGCGAAAAAGAGGGCATCTGCGCAGTCTCTGAGGCTACTAGATGACCAGGCTGGGCTAAAGGAGGCGGAATATGTCCGATCTCCTGACCAGGCACATTATGTGCTTTGGCAGGATGTCCTCAGAGATTGTCTCCTTGTAGGATTGAGCTCACTAAGAAGTCGATGCTAGATAGTGCCCAGACGGTATTTGAGTTTGGGGACAAGAACGGTAGGCTGTTGGCCTGGCTTGCAAGGGGACAGCACACTGACACTCGCATTGGTAGATTGAAAGACCTAGATGGCAGTCTATTGATGGCTCCGGCGGCTATTAGTGCAAGATTTCTTGACTTCTATAAAACTCTTTACTCCTCTAGAGCTGATTATGATCACTCCCAATTGAATAAATATCTCAACCGGGACCAGATGGGATACCCATTGAATTTTATGCTGTATACCAAGAACTCCTCGCACCTAGATTTACTTCGTTGCTACAGCAATCTTTTACTTTGAATGCCCTACCTGAATCTTTCTCTGAAGCAGTGGTGGTGTTGGTGCCCAAACCCGGTAAGGACCCTGAAGAATGTGCCTCCTATTGACCTATCTCCCTCATTAAAACAGACGCCAAACTACTGGCAAAAATTTTGGCCAGGAGACTTGGAAAGGTGATAGAGGACCTTGTACATGTAGATCAAACTGGGTTCATGCCAGGGAAGGGCACCGATATCAACATATGCCGTCTGTTTCTAAACTTGGCTGCCACCCATGATAACAACGGAACACGAGTTGTAGCCTCTCTGGACGCGGAGAAGGCTTTTGACTCCGTGGAATGGGAATATTTATGGGAAGTGCTGAAGAGATTTGGGGTGGGTCCTAAATTTCTTCACTGGTTAGGTCTGTTATATAGGGCCCCCAGAGCAAGGATTAGGGTAAATGACTCCCTTTCGGATAGTTTTCTTCTCCGGAGGGGGACCAGGCAGGGGTGCCCACTGTCTCCCACTTTGCCTTGGCCTTAGAGTCTCTGGCGACACTGGTTCGTGAATCTAGCCGCATTGTGGGATTGCGGGTTGGCCCTCTGGAGGAGAAGATATCCCTGTATGCCGATGACGCACTACTCTATTTACAGGATGCAGATACTTCACTGCAGGCGGCGTTAGAAATTCTTGACGAGTTCGGACGTTTTTCAGGGGTTCGCATCAATTGGTCTAAATTGATACTTTTTCTGCTAGATGCTAAGGCCAGAGATCTAGTGAATCAACCTGCACTGAGGTGGGTGGAGGAATTTACATACCTGGGAATAAAGATATCACGTGATTTTAGGACATTTCAACGCCTTAACCTACAGCCTATAGTCGCGTGTCTTAAAGATCACTGCTCTAGGTGGGCTAGTCTTTCCCTTAATTTGCTAGGGCGTATAAATATATTGAAAATGATTTATCTCCCTAAACTAAATTATATCTTTCGGAATTGCCCCACATGGATACCCCAGGCGTTTTACAAAGAGATAGACGTCTGCATTGGATCCTTCCTATGGCGGGGATCCTCCCCTCCTATAGCCAAATCAACTCTTCATCTCCCTGTCAGATGTGGGGGTTTGGCCTTACCTAACCTGATGGTGTATTATTGGGCAGCTATGCTAGTCATGGTTAGATGGTGGTTTGAGCAGTCTAGGACCAATGCATCAGTCTGTTTGGAAGCGGCTATGGTAGGTTCCCTTAAAGAGCTCGGTAACTTGGTATATCGTGGGGCCTCCTCCAGTCCTGCCCTCTCTGGTCCCACTCGAGCCACTCTGCATGTATGGGGGGTGGCTAGGAGACGGTATTTAGCTCCAAATAGGTGGTCCCCTTATTGTCCGTTATGGGAGAATCCTAATCTCCCGCATTTCCGGACTATTCCTGACCCTCAAGTGTGGGCCCGGTATGGAATCAAGGTCCTGAAGGATGTTTTTTCTTCCGGAGTCCTAGTTTCCTTTCAAGATTTGGTAGAAAGGTGTGGCCTTCCGGCAGGAATGCTGTTTCGCTATTATCAGCTACGTCACACTTTCCATGCTCAGTTCCTGACACCACCTGACCTGACGTCGGATGTGGTCGAGGAATTATTGGCGCAAGAATCCTTGTCAAAAACCCTATCGACGCTATACTTGACGTTACTTAGCACAGACTCTAAAAAAATGGACGTATTATGGGACAAGTGGAGGGCTGATATCCCATCCCTAGATAGAGAGACTTGGGAGGAATGTTTTGAAAATTCCTCCCAGCTGGTGATATCCTCTAGGGACAAATTAATACAAACAAAATTCCTGCATAGGATTTACTTTACGCCTCAGAGACTGCACAGAATTTACCCGCTGAAATCCCCGAGCTGTCCAAGATGCCAGTCTCCAGACAGTGATTATATGCACATGTTTTGGCTATGTCCTAAACTCAACCGTTACTGGGCTGATATTTTCTAGTTTATTAATGTACGGCTCCAGCTGGAGCTCCCCCTGATGGTTGAATTGGCTCTACTAGGTATACAGGATGATGACCAAAGGCCTCGGTATACTAAACTTTTGCTTTCATTGCTACTCTTTTATGCCAAAAAGGAGATCCTCCTTAGATGGACGTCCTCCTTACCACCTACAATGAGGTCATGGGAAAACTCAGTTAATGCTATTTTGCCAATGTATAAACTTACCTATATAAGCAGAGGTTGTCCTCGGAAATTTGAGAGGGTTTGGCAGCCATGGACCGACCCCCTGTGATCTGTATTATCCTCTTTTGTTGTCCTCACCCTATAGGTTTATGATGCACTGTATTTGACTGCGCTATATTGTATCGGTGTTACCTACCCCCTGCCCCCCCCTTTTTCTCCCCCCCCCCTGTGTACTGCATATGTACTGTTTTCCCATTGGTGTGTTCACTGCAATGATTTCATGTCTTATAATGTACTGCAACTCAATTTTTCAAATAAAGACCAACCTTGTTGTTAAAAAAAAAAATAAAAAAATTATGCATGCAGTAATTGGGCCCTTTTCAACCTAATTATTTAATAATGTGCTTTATTTAATTTTTTGACAATACAGCTAGCAATTTTTGATAGTAAATACCCAACAATTATTGCTATAGTAACCCCTTACCCGGACACTAGTACTGGGTGCTTTCTTCTTTTTTACACATACCTTCTAGCTTAGACATAGCCCTCCTCGAACTAGCTGATCCATCCCTGAAAGGACGCCTCAAGGGCCCACAGGTGGGAGCCATGACTTAGGACCCAGTGTACTATACTGTAATATAACCACACAGGGGAATGGAGGTGAGACACTTCCCCCTCTCCTGTTTAACTTTCCAGCGTTTCGACATGTGGTGATGTCGAAAGGGCCCAGATGGGGGGCGGAGCTGTACGCAGATTTCCAGGTATGTTCCAACCTACTTTTCCTTTTTCTTTCTTTCCTCACTTTCCTACTCCTTAATGCACTAAGTCTTAACTGGTTATGGTTGTCTACTTAAGGATAGTCAATATGTTTGACGTCAGGTGACAGATGAGAAATAGATGAGCAAGATGACCGGATAGACTCTGGAGGACTGATGCCATGAGACACCCTGACCTGCAGGGGGTACAGGCACTTTTGTGCTGCCATGGTATAGACGCCTAGTCTTGAGGGGGTATGGGAAGGAGGAGGTGTGGAGTGAGGTTAGTTGGAGGCGCACGTTGCCCCCCTCCCTCCACATGCTCCTGCCTGTTCCACCCTATAACCTTATATGATAAATCAAATTTAAATGTAGTATAGGAAGCCTGCCAAATCTCTATAACCCGGTGATTGGGATGAGCTTATTTCACTACTCTGTCACCTGACCAATTGTCTTTTTTCTAACTTTAGCTACACCAGATACAATTTGATTGTCTATTATTTATCACTTATGGTTTTTTTGTCTATTATTGTAATTATTATTATTTTTTTTCTTTTTCATTTTTCTCTTTTGAATAATAGAAAGGAATGATTGGTGTATTACTTGAAGTCATCACCTTTAGTAGATGTAATACTATCTTTACAGTTTTATTATTTTGTAATGTAATACCCTGTCTTTCATAAATAAAGAGTTATAAAAAAAAAATCAGATCATGCGAGTTAAAAGAAGCAGAATATGTATAAGTAAAATTGTGTCAATCAGTTAAAAAAATATAAATAAAAAAGAATAAATAAGAAATTATAAGGAAAACATTATTTTTATAAAAAATTAAGAATGATAAATATTTTTTTATAAAAAAAATATAAAATTATAAAGAAATATTTTTTATAAAAAAATAAATAAAAATTATAAATAATTTTTCTTTATAAAAAAAAAATCAGATCATGTGATCTAAAAGAAGTAGAATATGTATATTATAGTATAATACATGTATAATATGTAAAATTGTGTCACTCAGTTAGAAAAAATTAATAAAGCAGATAATGTGAGGTAAAATAAGTAGAATATGTATATGTATTGTGTCAATTGGTTCAAAAAATTAAAAATTAAAAAAATTAAAAAAAATAAAAATTATAAAGAAAAAATTATTTTTTATAAAAAATCAATAAAAGTTATAAATATTTTTTATTCTTATAAAAAAAATATATAAAAAGAGTTATAAAAATAAAAAAATCAGATCATGTGAGGTAAAATAAGCAGAATATGTATATATAAAATTGTGTCAATCAGTTAAAAAATTAATTAATTAAAAAAAAAACAGAAATTATAAAGAAAAAAATATTTAAAAAAAAAAAAAAAAACAATTATAAATTATTTTTATTATAAAAAAAAACTTAAAAAAATATGAAAAAAAAATCAGATCATGTGAAGTTAAAGAAGTAGAATGTATATATGTATATGTATATACAGAATTTTTTTTTATAAAAAAAATAAATTATAAAGAAAAAAGTAATAGAAAGGAATGATTTGTGTATTACTTGAAGTCATCACCTTTGGTAGATGTAATACTATCTTTACAGTTTTATTATTTTGTAATGTAATACTCTGTCTTTCATAAATAAAGATTTATAAAAAAAAAATCAGATCATGTGAGTTAAAAGAAGCAGAATATGTATAAGTAAAATCGTGTCAATCAGTTAAAAAAATATAAATACAAAAAAAAAAAAATTATAAGGAAAACATTATTAATATAAAAAATTAAGAATGATAAATATTTTTTATAAAAAAAATATAAAATTATAAAGAAATATTTTTTATAAAAAAATAAATAAAAATTATAAATAATTTTTCTTTATAAAAAAAAATCAGATCATGTGGGGTAAAAGAAGTAGAATATGTATATGTATTGTGTCAATTAGTTAAAAAATTATAAATAAAAAAATAAAAATTATAAAGAAAAATTTTTTTTTTATAAAATAATATATTATATATATATATATATATATATATATATATATATATATAAAGAAAAAAATATTTTTTAGAAAAATAAATAACAAATATAAATTATTTTTATTCATAAAAATGTTTTTAAAAAAATATGAAAAAAATCAGATCATGTGAAGTTAAAGAAGTAGAATATGTATATGTAAAATTTTGTCAATCAGTTATTAGAATCAGTTATACAGAATTTTTTATAAAAAAAAGAAATTATAAAGAAAAAAATATTTTTTATAAAAAATAAAAAAAAATTATGATTATTTTTTTTATATAAAAAAATATAAAAAAAAAGATCATGTGAGGTAAAATGAATAGAATATGTATAATATGTAAAATTGTGTCAATCAGTTAAAAAAATATATAAATAAAAAAATTTTAAAAAAATTATAAAGAAAAAATCATTTTTTATTAAAAATAAAGAAAAATTATAAATATTTTTTTTATAAAATATAAATCAGATCATGTGAAGTAAAAGAAGTAGAATATGTATATGTATTGTGTCAATCAGTTAAAAAAAATTAAAATAAAAAATAATAAAGAAAAAATTATTTTTTATAGAAAATAAATAAAAGTTATAAATATTTTTCTTTTTATAAAAAAATATATAAAAAGAATTATAAAAATTAAAAAATCAGATCACATGAAGTAAAAGTAGAATACATATATTATTTAAAATTGTGTCAATCAGTTAAAAAAATTGTAAATAAAAAAGAAATTATGTAGAAAAAATTATTTTTATAAAAAATAAATAGGGTTAAAAAAATAGATAAAAAGAATTATAAAAATAAAAAAAATCTAATCATGTGAGGTAAAAAAAGTAAAATATGTATAATATGTAAATTATGTATAAAATGTAAATATTGTGTCAATCAGTTAAAAAAAATTACAAAAAATCAGATCATGTGAGGTAAAATAAATAGAATATGTATACTATTTTTAAACGGTGTCAATCAGTTAAAAAAATATATAAATAAAACAATTAAAAATAAAAGAAACTATAAAGAAAAAATTATGTTTTATTAAAAATAAAGAAAAATTATAAATTATTTTTTATAAAAAATAAAAATAAAATAAAAACCGATCATGTGAGGTAAAAGAAGTATAATATGTATAATATAGTATAATATATGTATAATATGTAAAAATGTGTCAATCAGTTAAAAAAATAAATAAATCAGATCATGTGAGGTAAAAGAAGTAGAATATGTAAATGTATTGTGTCAATCAGTTAAAAAAAATAATAAAAGTAAAAAAAGAAAAAGAAAAAACATTTTTTTATAAAAAAAGAAGTAAAAGTTATAAATATTTTTTCTTTTTATAAAAAAATATATCAAAAGAATTATAAAAATAATATGTAAAATTGTGTCAATCCATTAAAAAAAATCAGATCATGTGAGGTAAAAAAAGTAGAATATGTACATTATTTAAAATTGTGTCAATCAGTTTAGAAGTAGAATGTGTATATGTAAAATTGTTTCAATTAGTTAAAAAAAAATATACAGAATTAAAAAAAAAATGATAAAGAAAAAAAATATTATTTATAAAATATAAATAAAAATGATAATTTTTTTAATAAACAAAATTATAAAAAAAATCAGTTCATATGAGGTAAAAGAAGTAGAATATGTATATATAAAATTGTTTCAATAAGTTAAAAAAATATAAATAAAAAAAAAAGAAATTATAAAGAAAAAATATTTTTTTTATAAAAAATAAATAATAGTTATACATTTTTTATAAAAAAAATATATAAAAAGAATTATAAAAATAAAAAAATCAGATCATGTGAGATAAAAGTAAAATATGTATAATATGTAAATTATGTATAATATGTAAAAATTGTGTCAATCAGTTAAAAAAAATTAAAAAAATCAGATCATGTGAGGTAATAGAAGTAGAAGATGTATAAAATAATAATATATATAAAAATAAAATAAAAATTAGTTTGTGAGGTAAGAGAAGTAGAATATGTAAAATTGGGTCAGTTAAAAAATTATAAATTAAAAAACACATTATATATAAAAAAATGAAATTATAAAGAAAAATATATTTTTATAAAAAATAAATAAAAATTGTAAATATTTTTTTAATAAAAAATATATAAACAAAATCAGATCATGTGAGGTAAAAGAAGTAGAATATGTATAATTGTGTCAATCAGTTAAAAAAATATAAATAAAAAAAATTATAAAAAAAAAGAAAAAATTATTTTTTATAAAAAATAAATAAAAATTATATTTTTTTATAAATAAAATTATTAAATTTATTAAAATTATAAAAAATTGCGTGGCCTGGCTCGGGATGTGAGCGGACGTGTTCCTGTGTAGCTCCGGTCTCTCCCTATACAATCCTGCTCCATCCTGATCATCCATCGTCGGCACCTGACTCCTTTCTTGCCTAATCCCTTCAGCTGTGTCTTGTGCATCACTGAGGGGTATTTTGGTTGATGGGAAAGCGGCGTACGAAGAAACAGCCTCCGGTAAAGATGAGCATCGCTACACGCTCCTGCCAAGATGGCCGCCGCCATACTGTACACGGGCCTAGCTCATCCCCAGCCTCCACTCCGGATCTCTTCGGTGACGGCCTGGACGGATCCCCACCACCCTCCCCACAGATTTCGGACCCTGCAGCCACCCCTTCGATACCGACCCCGGGCTCGGCGGTCGCGGATGGCGCTAAAGAACCTACCCTGGCAGATGTCCTGGCCACTATCAAGGTAAACCATGCAGATCTGGTGGGGAAGGTGGATGGGCTCAAGATAGACTTAACTATTATGCGGCAAGATGTACACAAGCTGCGTGGCCGGGTTACCGAGACTGAACAGCGTATCAGTGATTTGGAAGATACTATTACTCCCATTTTACCTAGACTCAATACATATGGGGAAAAGATTTCAACTTTGGAGGATAAGGTCGATGACCTTGAAAACCGCCTACGCAGCAACAACCTGCGCCTGGTTGGACTTCCGGAGCGGGTAGAGGGATCTGACCCTGTAGCCTTCCTAGAGAGCTGGCTTGAGCAAGAGTTTGGTCGAGAACAGTTATCCCCCTGTTTTGTGATTGAGAGGGCCCACCGAGTCCCCAGGGACACCCCCCACGTACGATGGTGATTCGTCTCCTTAATTACAGGGACCGCGACTCCATCTTGGGGGCCGCCAGGCGGAAGGGAAGTCTCCGCATTAATAATGCAGTGGTGTCACTTTTTCCAGACTACTCAGCGACAGTCCGCAACCGTAGAGCCAGCTATCAACGGATCAAGCAGAAGCTTCGGGAACAAGATATTCAGTATTCCATGCTTTTTCCTGCCACCCTTCGGGTCACTTATCAAGGGAAAGCTCATTTTTTCCACTCCCCACAGGATGCCATGTCTTGGTGGGAAGCATTACCCCACCCTCCCAAGCCTCCTGCCTGAAGCGGATCCCCACTTTATGATGGCTCCACAGTTTACACACAAGTTTTCTCCCCTCTCTGGGATCCCCTTGCCTGCATTATAATTTTTTCTTTCCCCCTGTCTCCCCCCCTTCTTTTTGCTATATTGGTTATGATGGACAATCTTCCCCTGTTTCAGTACGGTCGTGTGCTGACCTTGGAGGATCCTACCTATCTCCGGAGGGAGAGTACCAAGTCCCGGTTTATAACCGGATCCGAGCTGCTTTGGGACTCAGTCCCCTTATTCTATTTTGAAACATTATAATTGACTAATGACTTTTTTTTGTTGCTTTTGAGCTTATAATCTTTTCCTGCCTTCTGTTCCGGGCCATGCGCCCCAGGCACGATACAAGTTTTGGGTATAGGCCCACTCCTTTTTTTTGGAGCTGGGCAGAGGAATTGATACCCCCGTTGGGTATTGAATATGACAATGTCTGTTGTTGTATGGTTGTATGTATGATGTATGTATGGTTGAATGAAAGTCTGTCACTGCGACCCTTAACTGTATACATGGCCGTGACCGGGGGAAGGGTTCTTCTTCAGACCCCTCCTGCTCCGTATGCTCTCATGCTATCAACTCCATGTCTAACGTAGTTGTTTGCTCGTGGAATGTCCGCGGGTTAAATTCCAAATTTAAAAGAGCGTCCATCTTTGCGGCCCTGAAACTTAGTAAACCCCATATCCTGTGTCTTCAGGAGACTCATTTAATGGGGGCCAAGGTGATGGCGCTCAAAAAACACTGGGTAGCCAGCCATTACCACTCTACCTATTCAAATTATGCCCGGGGCGTAGCCATATTAATTCGTAAGGGATTACCCTTCGTGTGACACCAAGTTATCCTAGACCCCAGGGGGCAGTATGTAATTTTACATGTGTCGATACATGGCACACCCCTCATTCTAGTGGCGGTGTATTTCCCCCCTCCAGTCGCGGCCGCGATGTTTTCTGCTCTTGATACTCAGTTTGCAAATTTGCCTAGTTGTCCTATGCTTATCCTTGGGGATTTCAACTCGGTCCTACAACCTGACCTAGATAGATTAAAACCTTTGAAGTCCGAGTCCGGGTTGCTCCGTGCGTGGTGTAATACCTATGGATATGTGGATCTGTGGCGCTGGAAATTTCCAGAGGCCAAAGTGTACTCCTGCCAGTCTAGGTCCTATGCAACCCTCTCCAGAATTGACTTTGCTCTCGCCACAAAAGATTTCTTACCGGTTGTTCAATCCATAGCGTATCTTCCCCAGACGGAATCTGACCATTCTATGATACGGGTGGATTTGACTTTGGGTCATAGGCCGGGGTTTCGAACTTGGAGACTCAGCCCTCTCTGGATCTCTACTCCGGAGATAGCTGAGGGCATTCCAATTGACATGACTATTTATTGGTCCCTTAACACTGACTCTGCTCCTGTGGGTCCTGTTTGGGATGCCTTCAAGGCCGTGGTGAGGGGCTCCTATATTTCTCGAATCAAGAGCTACAGATCTGCCGGAAGGAGGACACAGGATGAGCTTCGGAAGGTTTTGGAGGAGGCTCGTGCCCGCCATGCGGGCGCCCCCTCCTCTGAAACCAGAGGCGTGCTGACTGAGGCCCACCGGGCGCTGCAGTTGCACTTGGTGGACTTGACCAGGAAACAGCAGCTGTACCTCTCAGCCCGCATACATGAACATGGTGGGAAGAATGGCAGGCTCCTGGCATATCTTGCTCACGCGGACTGTCAGGGAACCACGATTGCTGAAATTCACTTACCTGACGGATAGATTACATCCAACGCACTGATTATTAATAAAACCTTTGCGGACTTCTATGCCACATTATATAAGGGCACGGAAACCCCTCCAGAGACAGACTTTATGGGCTTCTTTGAATCCCTTGACCTCCCGGTACTTAACACCTCCCAGCAGTCCCTCCTAGACAAGCCCATCACGCTGGAAGAGGTCACCAAAGCCATAAGCCTCCTTCCCTCTAATAAAGCTCCGGGCTTGGATGGGCTTCCCTCGGAGTGGTACCAAGCGCATGCAGAGGTACTGGCTCCTAGGCTCCTCAAATTGTTTCAAGACTCCCTTAAGTTAGGGAAGCTCCCTGAGTCATTAAATGAAGCACTTATTGTGGTTATACCCAAACCCGGTAAGGATAGCAAACACTGCGGATCCTACAGACCGATTTCACTCCTGAATGGTGACGTAAAGATCTTAGCAAAAATTCTCGCCCTTAGACTCCAGTCTGTCATCCTCACCCTTATACCACCAGATCAATCCGGTTTCATGCCTGGCAGGAGCACATTTGATAATATCCGAAGGTTGTACCTACATGTCCATGAGGCGGCACGTGCGGGACGATCTGGCTTAGTTCTGTCCCTAGATATACTAAAAGCTTTTGATACTGTGAGTTGGTCTTTTTTATGGGAGGCTATGGCACGGATGGGCATTGGCCCAACTTTTATTCACTGGGTCCGCTTACTGTATGCAGACCCAAGAGCTAGGGTTCGTACAAACATGGATATTTCTGCATCATTTTCCTTGGGCCGGGGTACCCGGCAGGGGTGCCCTCTCTCTCCCCTGCTGTTCGCAATAGCCATTGAGCCACTGGCTCTGGCTGTGCGGCAGACGGCCGAGATTGGGGGCATCCGCTCGGGCCCGCTTGAGGAAAAAATCTCCTTATACGCAGATGATGCCCTGATATATTTAGATGGACGGGAAAGCTCTTTTGCAAAATTAATGCAGGTGGTGGAGGAGTTTGGTGTGGTCTCAGGACTCAAGGTGGGCTGGGAAAAATCGCAGGCCTTGGCTATCGGTCCCCCTTCCCCTTACAACTATCTACAGAGGTCATGCATCCAATTGACGGCCCTCCCTTAAGTACCTTGGTATTCAGATACATACTGATCTCTCTAGGTACGAGGAACTTAATGTTACCCCTATTGTCCAACAGATGACGGAGAAATTTCGTACCTGGTCGTCCTTGCCCCTTAATTTAATTGGTCGTATAAACATATTTAAAATGATCTTTCTGCCAAAATTTCTATATAGCTTTAGGGCTTCCCCGGTTTTCCTTACCAAAAAATGATTTGCAAAACTTGACTCTGCCCTGTTTACTTTCATTTGGAACGGTAGCCAACCTCGTATAGCCAAATCATCATTGCAAGCGGCCAAACCTGTAGGTGGATTTGCTTGCCCAAATTTAAGGAACTATTTTCTCGCCTCCCAGCTCACTTATATCCATGATTGGTTGCACTCTGACCCCCAAACTCCGTCCACGGCTTTTTTATTATCTCTATTTGCATCCCCTGCCTCCTTGAAGGACGAACTACATAGGTCCAAAAAAACGGGTGGCTCCAGATTTTCTCCCGCTGAGGTTTGCTTTATGGCCTGGAGGGAGGGGGGAAAGGTTCTGGCACAATCCCAAATCGATATTTCGCCACAGACTCCTCTGTGGCGGAACCCGAACATTCCTGAGCTCTGTGGTCATCCTGATTCGATGTGGTGGGCCCGCTATGGGATCACGCACCTCTCTCATATTTTTGAAAACAATATATTAATGTCTTTTGAATCCATTAGATTTAAATATGGCATTGCAAACAAATTCTTCTTTAAATACCTTTTATTGCGACATGCCCTCAGGACACAGTTTGGATCATTGACCATAGAGCTCAGGGAATCCTCCATGGAGGACCTTCTGTCATTTCCAGAGATAAACAAACTTGTGACGACCTTCTATGGGCGCCTTCAGATGATGGGTGCGGATCCTTTTCAGAACTCTCAATGTAAATGGCAAAGGATTATGCCTGAGCTTTCTGAAGAGGACTGGGAGGAGGCAATGGAAGTGTGCTTTCAGGATATCATCAGTACGGCTGATGTCCTGATACAATTTAAGTTTATACATCACTTACATTACACACCTGCTAGGTTGGTTACAATGGGACTTGGTCAAGATATTGCATGTGCCAGATGTAAAAGGGTTGCTGCTGATTTTTTTCATATGTTTTGGGCATGTCCCGGACTTGCTGCATTCTGGAAAGATGTTTTTTCCTTTTTCAACCGTAAGTTACATATACCACTGCCGCAAACTCCAGAGGTCGGACTCCTGGGAGTACTAAATGATAGTGTTCCTCGCACCCATGCTAGGATGTTAATACGTATTTTATTGTTTTATGCACGTAAAACCATTTTATTGCATTGGAAAGATACTGAACCCCCCTCAGCCCAAGCCTTCTTCCGTATTGTACATGGGACCCTCCCCAAATTTAAGTTGATTTACAAGAGCAGGGCATGCCCTAGAAAGTTCACCAAGATTTGGCAGCCTTGGCTGGATGTTTCAAGGGACTTCTGGGGGGAGGTCCTCTCCTCGCAGTTGTCTCAGTGAAGAGGCGAGGAGTTGTGTTCTTAGCAAACATTACTTGACATATATCTTAATGTGGATGGAAATCTGTATACGTTCTGATGAGAATTTGTTCCACAAGACGCGCCAAAACTATACTGTATTATCGGTGGTCGTAAGTGACAGATGTGTGTATGAGTGTGTGTATGAATGTTGCGAGTTTTTTCTGATTGGGATATTACTGTTTTGTACAGCTGTACTACTTCATGTTTTTTGCTATATTTTCAGTGATCTAAACACCTATGACATACATGTATGTAGAACAGTCTATATTATTGGTTTTCTTATTATTTCATCGTTTTTGTATTATTTTTATTGCAAAAATCCAAAAATAAACACCTTTAAAAAAAAAAAAAAAAATTATAAAAAATTATAAAAAATTAAATTAAAATTTGATTATGTGAGGTAAGAGAAGTAGAAAATGTATAATATATAAAATTGTGTCACTCAATTAAAAAAAATTATAAATGGAAAAAAAAGAAATTATAAAATAAAAAATATTTTTATCGATACTTTTTTTATAAAAAAAATCAGATCATGTGAGGTAAAAGAAGTAGAATATGTATAATAAGTAAAATTGTGTCAATCAGTTAAAAAAAACTGTCAATAGAAAAAAAATACAAAAAAAAAGAAATTAAAAAGAAAAAATATTTTAAAAAAAATAAAAATGATAAAGATTTTTTTATACAAAAATAAAATAAATAAAAATTATTAAAAAAAATAGAATAAAAATCAGATTATGTGAGGCAAAAGAAGTATATGTATAATATATAAAATTGTGTCAATCAGTTAAAAAAATTATAAATAAAAAAAAAATTACATATAAAAAAATCATAAAGTAAAAATTATTTTTTATAAAAAATAAAGAAAAATTATAAATATTTATTTTTATTTATAAAAAAAATCAAAAAATCAAAAAAACTGATCATGTGAGGTAAAAGAAGTAGAATATGTATATGTAAAATTGTGTCAATCAGTTAAAAAAAAATTATAAATAAACAAATAATGAATAAAAAATAAAATAAAAAAGGGGGGAAAGGAATAAGACTGAATTCTTAAATATCACCCATATGTTATATGGGTCTGCAATGTCATCTTCAGGTGATGGTGAAGCAAAGCGACCCCTTTTATGAGGACTAAGTAGGGCTTGAGTTATTTGAGGTGCTTGGGAGTCTTGAATATCTTGGGTCTGTGAGAGGGACGTTGAATTCATTTGTTGTTTGGGACCATCCATTGTTGTGGAAGATGTTGACAGGCGGGGATCTCTAAGTGTAGAAAGAAGATCATTTGTTGATTTACATATATATGAAGTTCCTTTATAAGTAAAGCCAAGGGAGAAAGGAAATCCCCAGCGATAATGTATTTGGTGATATTTATAGACTTGCATGTGTGCTTACATTTCTTTGCATTTAAAGAGTAGAGATAAGTCTTGTAAGACTTGGTATTTAACCGGTTCAATACAGGGCATTTTCACCCCCTTCCTTCCCTGGCCAATTTTTAGTTTTCAGCGCTGTCACACTTTAAACGACAATTGCGCGGTCGTGCAACGTTGTACCCAAAAAAAATTGACGTCCTTTTTTTCCCCACAAATAGAGCTTTCTTTTGGTGGTATTTGATCGCTTCTGCGTTTTTTATTTTTTGCGCTATAAACAAAAGAAGAGCGACAATTTTGAAAAAAACACAATATTTTTTACTTTTTGCTATAATAAATATCCCAATTTTTTTTTTAAAAAACAAATTTTTTCCTCAGTTTCAGCCGATACGTATTCTTCTACATATTTTTGGTAAAAAAAATTGCAATAAGCATATATTGATTGGTTTGTGCAAAAGTTATAGCGTCTACAAAATACGGGTTAGATTTATGGCATTTAAAAAAATATATATTTTTTTTTTTTTTTAGCGGCGATCGCGATTTTTTTTCCTTACTGCGACATTATGGCGGAGACATCGGACACTTTTGACACATTTTTGGGACCATTCACATTTATACAGCGATCAATGCTATCAAATTGCATTGATTACTGTGTAAAGGTGACAGACAGTGAAGGAGTTAACCACTAGGGGGCGGGGAGGAGTTAATATGTTTCCTAGGGAATGCTTCTAACTGTAGGGGGAGGGGACGTACAAGGGGAGGAGACCGATCAGTGTTCCTCCGTTCTAGGAACACAGATCGTTCTCCTCTCACTTGACAGGCTGTGGATCTGTGTGTTTACACACACAGATCCACGGTCTGGCCCGGTTAACGGGCAATCGCGTGTGCCCGGCGGACATCGCGGCCGCCGGGCACACGCACCGGGTCCCGAGCAACGCGGCGGGCGCGCACGTGCCCCCTGGACGGCCGGGAATCCCAGGACGTCATATGACGTCCACCCAGGATGGGAGATCCCATCCCAGGACGTCATATGACAATGACTGGGTAGGGAAGTGGTTAAGGCCCAGGAAAATGAAATACCGTATTTATCGGCGTATAACACGCGCCGGCATATAACACGCACCCCAAGTTTAGGAGAGAATTTTAAGGAAAAAAACTTTTAGGAGGGAAGTTTAAGGAAAAAAAACTTACATTAAAATGCCCATCAATGCAGCCTCATCAGTGTTCATCTGCAGCCTTGTTAGTGTCATTGCAGCCTTTTCAGTGTCAGTGCAGCCTTGACCCAGTGTCCATTGCAGTCTTGTCAGTGCAGCTTTGCCCCAGTGCAGTCTTGTCAGTGCAGCTTTGCCCCAGTGCAGTCTTGTCAGTGCAGCTTTGCCCCAGTGCAGCCTTGTCAGTGCAGCTTTGCCCCAGTGGTCAGTGCAGCCTTGACCCCAGTGTCCATGCTTGGACAGATTGCCGCTGACATACACATAGCTGCATGTAGTTTTAAATATGGCGCCGCGGAATTTGAAAGGGACTCGGCGGAGCTGAACGAGCGCTGCTGAAATCTCAGTGAGCCGAGATACACATAGTCGAGTGTATTCGGCTCTTTCCGGTGCCGCTCACAGTCCCGCCCAGTCCCGCCCTATGATGGACAAAACACAGGTCCAATGGACGGACTGGGCGTGACTGTGAGCGGCGCCGGAAAGAGCCGAGAACACTCGACTATGTGTATCTCGGCTCACTGTGATTTTGGTGGCGCTCGTTCAGCTCCGCCGAGTCCCTCCGAACTCCGCGGCGCCATATTTAAAACGACGCGCTATGTGAATGTCGGCAGCGATCGCCGCCGATAGATCACAATTAGCGGGGATCGGCGTATAACACGCACCCACGATTTTCCCCTGATTTTAAGGGGAAAAAAGTGCGTGTTATACGCCGATAAATACGGTAGCATTATTTGTTCTTTTTTGCAAAAACAATGCATTTTTTATGATTATATCTCTAGGGGGCCCATCTTCCTTACGTGCAGTTAAATCTCTGTGCATTCCATCTGTTTCCAATCTTTCTAATGGAATGGATGGAACAAGTTCTTGAAAAAGTGTTGTAATAGTTGATTGTAGATCCTCTATTTCTTCGGGAATGCCACATAAAAATGCATACTATAATGCAAGGTGGTAGAATTCAGGTTAAACTCAAAATATATTAAAGCTATGGAAAATTGAAACAGTTAAAATAACTTGAGGTAATTCTAATATTAGAGTAAAAGTCCTATAATAGCACAAGTATAGAAAGCATGCCATTAACCACTTCAGCCCCGGAAGGTTTTACCCCCTTCCTGACCAGAGCACTTTTTACAATTTGGCACTGCGTCGCTTTAACTGCTAATTGCGCGGTCATGCAATGCTGTACCAAAACGAAATTTGCGTCCTTTTCTTCCCACAAATAGAGCTTTCTTTTGATGTTATTTGATCAGCTCTGCTGTTTTTATTTTTTGAGCTATACACGGAAAAAGACCGAAAATTTTGAAAACAAATGATATTTTCTACTTTTTGTTCTAAAAAAAAATCCAATAAACTCAATTTTAGTCATACATTTAGGCCAAAATGTATTCGGCCACATGTCTTTGGTAAAAAAATTGTCAATAAGTGTATATTTATTGGTTTGCGCAAAAGTTATAGCGCCTACAAACTAGGGTACATTTTTTGGAATTTACACAGCCTTTAATTTATGACTGCCTATGTTGTTTCTTGAGGTGCTAAAATGGCAGGGCAGTACAAAACCCCCACAAATGACCCCATTTTGGAAAGTAGACACCCCAAGGAAATTGCTGAGAGGCATGTTCATTTTTTTTGTCCCAAGTGATTGAATAATGACAAAAAAAAAAAAAAAAATTACAAAAAGTTGTCACTAAATGATATATTGCTCACACAGGCCATGGGCATGTGTGGAATTGCACCCCAAAATACATTTAGCTGCTTCTCCTGAGTATGGGGATACCTCATGTGTGGGACTTTTTGGGAGCCTAGCCGCGTACGGGGCCCCGAAAACCAATCACTGCCTTCAGGATTTCTAAGGGCGTACATTTTTGATTTTACTCCTCACTACCTATCACAGTTTTGAAGGCCATAAAATGCCCAGATGGCATAAACCCCCCCCAAATGACCCCATTTTGGAAAGTAGACACCCCAAGCTATTTGCTTTGAGGCATGTTGAGTCCATGGAATGTTTTATATTTTGACACAAGTTGCGGGAAAATGACACATTTTTTTTTTTTTTTGCACAAAGTTGTCACTTAATGATATATTGCTCACACAGGCCATGGGCATATGTGGAATTGCACCCCAAAATACATTTAGCTACTTCTCCTGAGTACGGGGATACCACATGTGTGGGACTTTTTGGGAGCCTAGCCGCGTACGGGGCCCCGAAAACCAATCACCACCTTCAGGATTTCTAAGGGTGAAAATTTTTGATTTCACTCTTTACTGCCTATCACAGTTTTGGAGGCCATGGAATGCCCAGGTGGCACAAACCCCCCCCAAATGACCCCATTTTGGAAAGTAGACACCCCAAGCTATTTGCTGAGAGGCATGGTGAGTATTTTGCAGCTCTCATTTGTTTTTGAAAATAAAGAAAGACGAGAAAAAAAATTTTTTTTTTCTTTTTTCAATTTTTAAATCTTTGTGACAAAAAGTAAGGTCTGCAAAATACTCACTATACCTCTCAGCAAATAGCTTGGGGTGTCTACTTTCCAAAATGGGGTCATTTGGGGGTTTTTTTTGCCACCTGGGCATTCCATGGCCTCCGAAACTGTGATAGGCAGTGAAGAGTGAAATCAAAAATTTACGGCCTTAGAAAGCCTGAAGGCGGTGCTTGGTTTTCGGGGTCCCGTACGAGACTAGGCTCCCAAAAAGTCTCACACATGTGGTATCCCCGTACTCAGGAGAAGCAGCAGAATGTATTTTGGGGTGTAATTTTACATATTCCCATGGCATGTTTGAGCAATATATCATTTAGTGACAACTTTGCGCAAAAAAAAAAAAAAATTAAAAAAAATTGTCTCTTTCCCGCAACTTGTGTCACAATATAAAATATTCCATGGACTCGACATGCCTCTCAGCAAATAGCTTGGGGTGTCTACTTTCCAAAATGGGGTCATTTGGGGGGGTTTTGAACTGTCCTGGCATTTTATGCACAACATCTAGAAGCTTATGTCACACATCACCCACTCTTCTAACCACTTGAAGACAAAGCCCTTTCTGACACTTTTTGATTTCATAAAAAAATAATTTTTTTTTGCAAGAAAATTACTTTGAACCCCCAAACATTATATATTTTCTTTAAAGCAAATGCCCTACAGATTAAAATGGTGGGTGTTTCATTTTTTTTTTTACACAGTATTTGTGCAGCGATTTTTCAAACGCATTTTTTGGGGAAAAAACACACTTTTTTAAATTTTAATGCACTAAAACACATTATATTGCCCAAATGTTTGATGAAATAAAAAAGATGATCTTAGGCCGAGTACATGGATACCAAACATGACATGCTTTAAAATTGCGCACAAACGTGCAGTGGCGACAAACTAAATACATTTTTAAAAACCTTTAAAAGCCTTTACAGGTTACCACTTTAGATTTACAGAGGAGGTCTACTGCTAAAATTACTGCCCTCGATCTGACCTTCGCGGTGATACCTCACATGCATGGTGCAATTGCTTTTCACATTTGACGCCAGACTGACGCTTGCGTTCACCTTAGCGCGAGAGCAGGGGGAACAGGGGTGCTTTTTTTTTTTTTTTTTTTTCTTTATTATTATTTTTTTTTTTATCTTATTTTTAAACTGTTCCTTTCATTTTTTTTTTTAAATCATTTTTATTGTTATCTCAGTGAATGTAAATATCCCCTTCATAGCAAAAGGTAGTGACAGGTACTCTTTTTTGAAAAAATTGGGGTCTATTAGACCCTAGATTTCTCCTCTGCCCTCAAAGCATCTGACCACACCAAGATCGGTGTGATAAAATGCTTTCCCAATTTCCCAATGGCGCTGTTTACATCCGGCGAAATCTAAGTCATAAAATGCTCGTAGCTTCCGGTTTCTTAGGCCATAGAGATGTTTGGAGCCACTCTGGTCTCTGATCAGCCCTATGGTCAGCTGGCTGAATCACCGGCTGCATTTTCAGGTTCCCTGTTGAGACAGGAGAGCCAGAGAAAAACACGGAAGACGTTGGGGGGGGGGGATTCCCTCCCACTGCTTGTAAAAGCAGTCTAGAGGCTAATTAGCCGCAAGGATTGCTTTTACATGAAAGCCGACCGCTGGCTGAAAATAATGATACCAAGATGATACCTAAACCTGCAGGCATCATTCTGGTATAACCATTCAAAGTCGTGAATGGCGTACCTGAAGACAAAAAAATGGTTAACAATAAAGCACAGTAAACGGTAAAGTATAAAAAATTGCATACCTGAAAAACAAACATGATAAAACATAATAACAATAAAACATTTCAGAATAGAATACAGTAAAAAAGAGCAGAACAATAGAGAGAATAGAGAGAGAGAGAACAATAAAACGACAACTATTTTTTTTTATTTTATATTTTTGTTTGTGTTTTTTTTATTTTTTTACATTTTTTTTTGTAACTGTAACTTTTATAACTGTAACCGGTTCCAGGTTCGGGTCTTTCAAAATGCGATGGCATCTTGGGGGACCCTGTGAAAGTGTGCCTAGTCTGTGCAATGCTGTACCCTACGCTAATACTAATGGTAGCATTCAAAACATTCACCAATGCAAAGACCAGGATTGTCAGGACAGGAGGGACAATAATAGCGGGTGTCACGCCTATATCCGCGCTTGCTGCAGACACAACATCTTTTTTGGGGGGGTTCGTTGGGTAGGGGTACTCGGGAGGACATAAAGAAAATGCCTCTCATGCAGCCGACTGCATTTGGTTGGGGATGTGAATGGGGGAAGTACGGGCGCTGCAGAAGTGGTGGGTTCCCAATTAGGATTGGCGAATGCAGCAGGAAGGGCATTATGGGCACGACGGGCCTGTGTTTGTCTTTCTGGTGGCAGCAGGACACTACTTGTGCTTGCCACCTCACCAGCTTGAACTGCACTTATGGGACTCGCCACGTCACCAAGTGTTACTGCAGTGCTGGTTTGACTATGACCGGGGTGTACTAGGCCGCTGGTGCTTGCCAGTTCACCAAAACGCTACCAAAAAAAACTGTTAGCGATCGCAGGGATCAGGCCTGACTCTGCGAACGCTGCAGTTATGCGTTTAGTGTTTTGTAAGTGACAGTGATTGATCGATACTGCACTTGGGTGGGCTGGGCTGGGCCGGGCGGAGGGTCAAAACGCAGGTGCTAGCAGGTATCTGTGCTGATCCCGCTAACACTGCGTTTTTGGGAACCCTAAACTGCTGGGGACGCTAGTATAGATCTGATCGGATCAGATATCGATCCGTTCAGATACTATACCACTAAGGGTGGTGTACGGTGCGTGCGTGGGTGTTAGCGGTACTGGCGCTAACCTGACGCTGCCTGGGGCAGGTGCTTGCCAGTTCACAAAAACGCTACCAAAAAAACTGTTAGCGATCGCAGGGATCAGGCCTGACTCTGCGAACGCTGCAGTTATGTGTTTAGTGTTTTGTAAGTGACAGTGATCGATCGATACTGCACTTGGGTGGGCTGGGCTGGGCCGGGCGGAGGGGCAAAACATGGGTGCTAGCAGGTATCTGGGCTGATCCCGCTAACACTGCATGTTTGGGAACCCTAAACTGCTGGGGACGCTAGTATAGATCTGATCGGATCAGATATTGATCCGTTCAGATACTATACCACTAAGGGAGGTGTACGGTGCATGCGTGGGTGTTAGCGGTACTGGCGCTAATCTGACGCTGCCTGGGGCTGGTGCTTGCCAGTTCACCAAAACGTTACCAAAAAAACTGTTAGCGATCGCAGGGATCAGGCTTGACTCTGCGAACGCTGCAGTTATGCGTTTAGTGTTTTGTAAGTGACAGTGATCGATCGATACTGCACTTGGGTGGGCTGGGCTGGGCCGGGCGGAGGGGAAAAACGTAGGTGCTAGCGGGTATCTGGGCTGATCCTGCTAACACTGCGTTTTTGGGAACCCTAAACTGCTGGGGACGCTAGTATAGATCTGATCGGATCAGATATTGATCCGTTCAGATACTTTACCACTAAGGGAGGCGTATGCTGCGTGCGTGGGTGTTAGCGGTACTGGCGCTAATCTGACGCTGCCTGGGGCGACGCATATCACCGCCGGGCAATCAGGGGGCTAAACCTTTATTCGGTAATAAACGGCGGGTGCCCTGACACTATAAAAAATAAACGAACTAACCAGCGTTACCCGTAACAGTTATACGGTGATCAGTGGTGAAAGGGTTAACTAGGGGGGAATCAAGGGGTTAAAACATTTATTAGATAGTATATGGGGCCCCTGACGCTATAAAACACTGACGGCGAACCTAAATATTTACGTCCCTAACTAGCGTCACCAGCGACACTAATACAGTAATCAGAAAAAAAAAAAAAATACTGCTTGGTGTCAGTTTGTGACAGGGGGGGGGGGTGATTGGGGGGGATCGGGGGGGGGATCGGGGGTGTAAAGTATGCCTGGCATGTTCTACTGTGTGTGTGTGTGTGTTGTGCACTTACATGTCTTCTCTCCTCGGCGCTGGAACGGAAACTGCCAAGCCGAGGAGAGATGACATCACATCCTCTGCCTGTGTGAAACTACACACAGGCAGAGGAGGATTCCCATTGGCTGGGAGCGATCGCGAGGGGGGGGCCACGATCGGATGGTCTCCCCCTCGCCTCTCATCGCTTCCAGCCACAAGCCGACCGCCGCTGGCACCGGGGGGGGGGTCCGATCGGACCCCCCGCCCGCGGGAGGCAGATCACGTACGGGTACGTGATTCTGCCTGCCCGTGCCATTCTGCCGCAGTATATTTGCGTTAGGCGGTCGGCAAGTGATTAAATTCTCACAGAAAGGGGTAAAAAAAATACGATCATGTGAGGTAAAAGATGTATAATATGTAAAATTGTGTCAATCAGTTAAAAAAAATTATACAGAATATTTTTTTATATAAAAAAAGAAATTATAAAGAAAAAAAATTTTTTTTTTATAAAAAATAAAGAACAATTATAAATATTATAATATATAATATATTATTATATTTTTCTTTATAAAAAAATACAAAAAAATCAGATCATGTGAGGTAATAGAAGTAGAATATGTATATGTAAAATTGTGTCAATCTGTTAAAAAAAGAAATTTTAAAGAATTTTTAAATAAAAAATAAAATAAAAATTATAAATATTTTTTATTATAAGTAAAATTATTAAATTTATTAACATTATAAAAAAAAATTAAAAAATAAAATAAAAAATAGATTATGTGATGTACAAGAAGTAGAATATGTATAATATGTGAAATCGTAATAATCAGTTAAAAAATTATAAATAAAAAAATTATTTTATATATAAAAAAAGAAATTATAAATAAAAAAATATTTTTATAAAAAATAAAAAATAAAAAATTATAAATATTTTTTTATAAAGAAATTAAAAAAATTAGATCATGTGAGGTAAAAAAGTAGAATATGTATAATATTATAGTATAATATATGTATAATATGTAAAATTGTGTCAATCAGTTAAAAAAATAAATAAATCAGATCATGTGAAGTAAAAGAAGCAGAATATGTACATGTAAAATTGTTTCAATCAGTAAAAAAAAATGTAAAAATCAGATCATGTGAGGTAAAAGAAGTAGAATATGTATATGTAAAATTGTGTCAATCAGTTAAAAAAATTATAAAAAAAAGAATTAAAAAAATATAAAAAATAAAATAGAATAGGGGGAAAGAAATAAGACTGAATTCCTAAATATCACCCATATGGTATGTATATGGGTCTGCAATGTCATCTTCAGGTGGTGGTGAAGCAAAGCGACCCCTTTTATGAGGACTAAGTAGGGCTTGAGTTATTTGAGGTGCTTGGGAGTCTTGAATATCTTGGGTCTGTGAGAGGGTTGAATTCATTCGTTGTTTGGCACCATCTGTTGTTGTGGAAGGTGTTGACAGGCGGAGATCTCTAAGTGTAGAGAGAAGATCATTTGTTGATTTACATATATATGAAGTTCCTTTATAAGTAAAGCCAAGGGAGAAAGAAAATCCCCAGTGATAATTTATTTGGTGATATTTAAGGACTTGCAAATGTGCTTTCATTTCTTTGCATTTAAAGATAGTTGAGATAAGTCTTGTAAGACTTGGTATTTATGGTCCTGGAAAATTAAAGAGTCTGTTTCTTGCAGCTGCCATTATTTGTTCTTTTTTTGCGAAAACAATGCATTGTTTTTATAATTATATCTCTAGGGGGCCCATCTTCTTTACGTGAAGTTAAAGCTCTGTGTATTCCATCTGTTTCCAATCTTTCTAATGGGATGAATGGAACAAGTTCTTGAAAAAGTGTTGTAAGGCCTCATGCACACGGACGTTTTTACAGCTGCTTTCTTGAGCTTTTTTTTTCAGCTTAACCACCTCAATACAGGGCACTTAAACCCCCTTCCTGCCCAGACCAATTTTCAGCTTTCGGTGCTCTCACACTTTGAATGAGCATTACTCAGTCATGCAACATTGTACCCAAATGAAATTTGTATCCTTTTTTTCACACAAATAGAGCTTTCTTTTGGTGTTATTTAATCACTAATGGGTTTTTTATTTTTTTGTGCTATAAATAAAAAAAGACCGTAAATTTTGTGAAAAATTGCCTTTTTCTTTGTTTTTGTCATAAAATTTAGCAAATTAGTAATTTTTCTTCATAAATTTTTGCCAAAATTTTTACTGCTATATATCTTTGGTAAAAATAACCCAAATTATTTGGTCTTTGTGAAAGTTATAGAGTCTACAAACTATGGTGCCAATCACTGAAAATTTAAAACATCTGATCAGGCCTTCAGTACATTAGGTGAATCTCATTTCTTGAGGTACTAACAAGTCAGAAAAGTACAAATACCCCCCAAATGACCCCTTTTTAGAAAGTAGACATTCCAAGGTATTAAGTAAGTAGCATGGTGAGTTTTTTTAAGTTGTATTTTTTTCCCACAATTCTTTGCAAAAGGAAGATTTTTTTTTTTCAAAATTTTCATATTTACAGGTTATTTCTCTCACAGAGCATATGCATACAACAAATTACACCCCAAAATACATTCTGCTACTCTTACCAAGTATGGGGATACCACATGTGTGGGACTTTTACACAGCCTGGCCACATACAAAGGCCCAACATTGAAGTCACACCATCAGGCGATCTACGAGCATAAATTGCACATCTCATTTCTCAACCACCTATTACACTTTTGAAGGCCCTGGAGCACCAGGACAAAGGAATTTCCCACAAAATGACCCCATTTTGGAAAGCAAACACCCCAACGTATAATCTATGAGGCATAATGAGTCTTTTGAACGGTTATTTTTTTTCCAGAAGTTTTTGGAAAATGTGGAAAAAAAATAAAAGCGCATTTTTTTTACACAAAGTTGTCCATTTATAAGATATTTCCAAAACATAGCAAAAATGACACCCCAAAATACATTCTGCTACTCCCCCTGAGTATGGGGATATCACATGTGTGAGACTTTTACACAGCTTGGCCACATACAGAGGCCCAACATCCAAGTAGCACCATCAGGCGTTCTAGGAGCATACATTACATAGATAATTTCCTGGCAACCTATCATTTTTGAAGGCCCTTCATATTTCTAACACATAGCATGTACATACCAAGAATTACAATCCAAAATAAATTCTATTGCGGAAAGGATAAAAAAAAAAGTATTACCTGTGCTTTTAGTAGTGTCCACAGAAGAGAGCACTGGTCCAGGCAGCAGTCAGCGACAGCAATAATAACTATCCAGGCAGCAGGCAGGAATATTGTCTATAGTCGGCACAGCACAGTCCATAGGAATTGTCCAGACAGAGACAGCCAGCACAGCCATAATATTGGTCCTGGTATACTGTTACCTGCAGACACTCATTATTGTACCGCTCTCCAGCCCTTCATAAACATACTGCCTCTTGCTACAGCGAATTATTTGCATAGTCCAGGTAGCAGGCAGAGGTCTGGTCTGTTCATGCGGCAGGCAAAGGCATGATGGCAGTAAGTCAGCAGAAGGCTGAGGGCTGCAATCGGGTAAGACCTGTGCACAGGGGCACAGGGGTAGAGGCTTCGACCCACCCAAATCTCTATGAAGCCTCCGGACTCCAGACCCTAATCCGGAAATTACAAAACCGGGAGAAAACAAAAAAAATTGTTATCTCCATACGGAAAAACTATTCTGGAGCCCGTCACATATGTGAGACCCCTGTGTACTATAGTAGCAGGGCAACAGATCAGTCCAAGCGGTAGGCAAAAGCATAGTCCATAAAACAGGCCAGGGTCAGTTAACGTGCAACCAGTCCAAGCGGTAGGCAGAAGCGTAGTCACAAAACAGGCCAGGGTCAGTTCACGAGCAAGCAGTTCAAACGGTGGGCAGAGGCATAGTCAAAACAGGCCAGGGTCAGTTCATGTGGAAGCAGTTTTTGCCGTCTTCCTGCTTCCGATGGTGGAATGTTGTACGGGAAGTGGCGTTCATGAAGTCGGCTAACAGCATCAGAACGAAGTACTTCTGGGAGGGGTCTTTGTTGATAGATGAGGGACGTGACTACTACTTCTATGAATTTTAGGAAGGGGGCGGGGCTTTCTGTGGATTTTGTGTAGATTATGTAGGAATTGTAAATGGCCAAATGGATTAGATATATTGCTACCTTCTTGTACCAGAATCGGGACCTCCTTATTGACAAATAGGGCTGAATCATTTGGTCATTGAAATCAACCCCCCTATGTAGAGATTATAGTCTTGGACACATGTCGGTTTTTCAATGGGACCTCGTCTTCGCTGAACTACAACTGTAGTGTCATCATGAATGGTGGACATCATGTGCACGTTCCTGTTATCCTTCCACCTCAAGGCCAGCACTTCATTACATCTCAGTGTTGCTCTTTCCCCCCTTTTCAGCCTTTTGATCACTATGGATTGTGGGAAGCCCTTCCTATTTTTTCTTAAAGTTCCGCAGGCCAGGGTTTTTTCAATATATAGGTGTCTGAAAAGGGGCAGGCTGGTATAAAAGTTGTCCAGGTATGTATGATAGCCTTTTTTCAGAAGTGGGTAAGCCAGGTCCCATACGATTTTTCCAGTTGTGCCCATGTAGGCCGGGCACTCAGGGGGCTGGAGCTGGGAATCTCTTCCCTCATATATGCGGAATGCATATAGATATCCCGTGGCTCTCTCACACAGCTTGTAAAATTTGACTCCATATTTGGCCTTTTTGCTAGGAATATACTGTTTTATTCCTAGCCGGCCTGAAAATGGTACCAGGGACTCATCCACACATATATTCTTCTCGGAGACATAAAGTTCTGCAAATCATTGGGAAAATAAATTTATTAGTGGGCGAATCTTGTATAGCTTATCGGAATTTGGATGATTGCGGGGAGGGCACTGAGTGTTGTCGTTAAAATGAAAGAATCTCATAATCATCTCATATCGGGACCTGGACATAGCGGCAGAATACATGGGCATATGGTGGATGGGGTGGGTGGACCAATAGGTATGGCCTTCATTTTTTTTTGTAAGCCCCATATTTAGGGTGAGGCCCAAAAACAATTTGAACTCCTCCAAATTCAAATCTCTCCACTCAAACGGACGGGCATAAGATGATTGGGGGTTGCTGGCAATATACTGCTGGGCATACAAATTTGTCTGGTCCACAATGAACTGCAGCAAAGTGTCGGGCAAAAACAGGTGAAAAAAATTGATCTCTGTAAAATTTTGGGTGTTGGCCTGCACACCTGGCTGTGCTGTAAAAGGGGGAATATTTGGTGATCCCGAGTTGGAAGGCAGCCATGTTGGGTTAGCAAGACCATCTGGCATATAGGTAGCGGCCCTGGCTCTTGGGGGACGTGACACTCCAGTAGTTGGGGGAGTTGAATTTCCTGTGCTGGAACTCAGGTGATGTGGCAGCACTGGTACTGGGCATTTGTGCGCGGGGCCTATCTCTGGTGGCAGCACTGGTACTGGGCCTTTGTTCCTGGGGCCTATTGCTGGCGGCAGCACTGGTACTGGGCCTTTCTTCCTGGGGCCTATTTCTGGCGGCAGAGCTGGTACTGGGCCTGGGAATATAATCCCGGTTGCTGGCAGCTTCCTGGTTTCCAGAGTGTCGTGCTCTTTTAGGAGGGACCCATTCTTCATCCGAATCATTGCTACTCTCGATCGGTTCAAATGCCGAATTTGATTCGGAATCAGAATTGGACTCTGATGCGAACTCCCCGGTGCTCTCATCAGTCATAGAGAGGATCTGGAAAGCCTCCTCACTAGTATATCCTCTTTTGGACATGGCTGTGTGGCGGGTAGCTGTGCGACGGGTGACAGATGGGTGGCAGGTGACGGTCACTGATGGGCTGTGCAATGGGTGGCAGGCGACGTTCACTGAGAGGTGATGGTGTGATGGGCGATGGTCACAGATAGTTGACAGGCGACGGTCACTGATGGCTGACAGGTGCACCGCTGATGGTCACTGATGGGTGACAGGGCACAGTTACTGATGGGTGACGGGTGAGAGGGCACGGTCACTGATGGGTGACAGGCCACGGACGGTGACAGGTGGTAGTCCCAGATTGTTGACAGGCGACGGTCACTGACAGGCGATGGTCACTGACAGGCGACGGTCACTGATGGGTGACGGGTGCACCGCTGATGGTCACTGGTGGGTGACGGGTGACAGGGCACGGTCACTGGTGGGTGAAGGGTGACAGGGCAGGTCACTGATGGGTGATGGGTGACAGGGCACGGTCACTGGTGGAAGACAGGGCACGGTCACTGATGGGTGACGGTTGCACCAATGATGGTCACTAATGGCAGTCTCTATGTGACAGGTGCACTTTTTATGGGGTGACTGTTGGGTGACAGATGACAATTGGGGGGGGCGATGGGACAGAAGTGGTGTTGGCGCAGACACTACAATACAAAGATCTGTAACTCACTGCTCCTGGCTCTTCTCTCCTCACACTGGAAACAGTGTGTGAGGAGAGAAGGGCTAGTAACAGCTAGTGACAGCTCTTTGTTTACAGTTAGTGATCGGCTGTGAATGGATCACAGCCGATCACATGGTACACAGAACTGACCAATGGCTGTAAACTATCGTCGGTGACGAGCAGTGTTCCCGGGGAACACGCCGCCACCGACGTGCACGCGCAGTGTACATGCAGGGATGTACCATTAGTGATCGGCCGTGACTTCATCACGGCCGATCACGTGGTAAACAGCCATGCCCAGTGGCTGTTCACCCCTGTTGGTGACGAGCGGTGTCTTGGTGACACGCCGCCACCGACAGTACAGGGCTGCGTGCTCACGATCGCGCGCATGCTCTGTTTAAACGGGCTCACGTCATATGACGTCCGCCCAGAACAATAGGCCCACCTAGGCGTTTTTGAGCTGCAAATGGCATAGGCGTTTTTAAGCTGTAAAAAAAACCCAGGACCAGTGGGTTCTGAGAGACGTTTTCCAGCTGTAAAAATGCTCTAACGCTGATAACCGCTCAAAAACGCTCAAAAACGTCATTCACCAACGTTTTTTAACGTTTTTGATCCATTGAAAAAAAAAGAATTTGAAAAAAAACCAAAAACGCTAAAAAGCGCTAAAAAACGCTAACACGGAAAAACGCTCAAAAACGCTAAAAACTCTATTGCAAAAACGTTGAAAAAAGCTGAAAAAAGTAAAAAAAAAATCACTGCAAAGATACTGGCATTTTCATAACGTTATTTTAACAGCCTGTGTGCATGAGGCCTTATAGTTGATTGTAGATCCTCTATTTCTTCAGGAATTCCATGTAAAAATGCATACTATAATGCAAGGTGGTAGAATTCAGGTTAAACTCAAAATATATTAAAGCTAAGGAAAATTGAAACAGTTAAAATAACTTGAGGTAATTCTAATATTAGAATAAAAGTCCTTTAATAGCACAATTAGAAAGCATGCTGTTAAATCCTCAAAAAAAGAGGTAAAAAAAATCATATCATGTGAGGTAAAAGAAGTAGAGTATGTATAATATGTAAAATTGTGTCAATCAGTTAAAAAAAATATAAATAAAAATGTATTTTTTATAAAAAAAAATGTAAAAAAGAAATTATAAAGAATATTTTATTTTTATAAAAAATAAATAAAAATGATAATTTTTCTTTTTAAAAAATTAAAAAAATTATAAAAAACAAAACACAAATGAGATCACGTGAGGTAAAAGAAGTAGAATATGTATAATATGTAAAATTATGTCAATCAGTTAAAAAAAATTATAAAAAAAAAAATATAAATTAAATTATAAAGAAAAATAAATGTTTTATATAAAAAAAAATAAAAAGAAATAAGATCATGTGAGGGTAAAAGAAGTAGAATATGTATAATATGTAAAACTGTGTCAATCAGTTAAAATAAAAAAATAAAAAATCAGATCATGTGAGGTAAAAGAAGTAGAATATGTATATGTAAAATTGTGTCAATTAGTTAAAAAATAATTTAAAAAAATTATAAATGAAAAAATTAAAAAAAAGAAATTATGAAGAAAAAAATATTTTTATAAAAAATAAATAATTTTTTTTGTCAATCAGTTATAAAAAAATTTACAGATTTTTTTTTCTATAAACAAAAAAAATTATAAATATTTTTTATTAGTAAAATTACTAAATTTATTAAAATTATTTAAAACATTATAAAAAATAAAATAAAAATTAGATTATGTGAGGTAAGAGAAGTAGAATATGTATAATATGTAAAATTGTAATAATCAGTTAAAAAAATATAAATAAAAAAATAAATTTTTATATATAAAAAAAGAAAATATAACGAAAAAAATATTTTTATGAAAAATAAAGAAAAATATTAAGTTTTTTTTATAAAAAAATATATAAAAAAAATAAAATACAAATCAGATTATGTGAGGTAAAAGAAGTAGAATATTTATAATATGTGAAATTGTTTCAATCAGTTAAAAAAAAGAAATTTTAAATATAAAAAAATTCTAAAGAAAAAATTATTTTTATAAAAAATAAATAAAAATTATATTTTTTTTAAATAAAAAATATAAAAAAATAAAAAAAATCAGATCATGTGAGGTAAAAGAAGTAGAATATGTATATATCAATCAGTTAAAAAAAATTACAAATAAAAAATGTATTTTTTATAACAAAATTTAAAAAAATAAATGATAGAGAATATTTTTTTTTATAAAAAATAAAAAAAGATATTTTTTTTATTAAAAATTTTTTTAAAAATTATAAAAAACAAAAATCAAATAAGATCATGTGAGGTAAAAGAAGTAGAATATGTATAATATGTAATATTATGTCAATCAGTTAAAAAAAAGTTAAACAGAAACAAAAAATGTTTATAAAAAAATTATAAATTAAATTATAAAGAAAAATAAATGTTTTATATAAAAAAATAAGATCATGTGAAGGTAAAAGAAGTAGAATATGTATAATATGTAAAATTGTGTCAATCAGTTAAAATAAAAAAATAAAAAAATCAGATCATGTGAGGTAAAAGAAGTAGAATACGTATAATATGTAAGATTGTGGCAATCAGTTAAAAAAATAAGATCATGTGAGGTAAAAGTATTAGAATATGTATATGTAAAATTGTGTCAATCAGTTAAAAAATAATTATAAACAATTATTAATTAAAAATTAAAAAAAAGAAATTACGAAGAAAAAAATATTTTTATAAAACATAAATAAATATATTTTTTTTAAATAAAAAGAATGTAAAAAAAATTATAAAAAAATCAGATCATGTGAGGTAAAAGAAGTATAATATGTACATGTGAAATTGTGTCAACCAGTTAAAAAAAATTATACAGATTTTTTTTATAAAAAAAATAAAAATTATAAATATTTTTTATTATAAGTAAAATTATTAAATTCATTTAAATTATTAAAAAATATATACAAAATATAATAAAAATTAGATTATGTGAGGTAAGAGAAGTATAATATGTATAATATGTAAAGTTGTAATAATCAGTTAAAAAAAATTATAAATAAAAAAATAAATTTAATATAAAAAAAGAAAATATAAAGAAAAAATATTTTTATCAAAAATAAAGAAAAATTATAAATATTTTAAAAATTATAAAGAAAATAATATTTTTTATAAAAAATAAATAAAAATTATAAATATTTTTTCGTTATAAAAAATTACAAAAAATCAGATCATGTGAGGTTATAGAAGTAAAATATGTATATGTAAAATTGTATCAATCATGGGGCAAGTCCGGATGTGAGCCGAGAAGGACGTGCCACTGTGGAGCTCCGCACATCCTGATACTATCCACTACCATCCTCTGCACTGACCGACTTGGTGAGCCTCCAAATCAGCCCCGTGGGTCCCTGGGCATCCCCTGCCTCAATCGCAGCCTGTATTGTGGATTGTGCCGGCCACTAGTGTTATCATCTGGCCCGTGGCCGGCTCCACACAGCCGGGACCCGCCGCCATCTTGCGGCCTACAAGTCAGCATACATCCCCCCACACTTGAGTGCCGCGATCCGTGGAACGAGCGGCAGCCCCACCATCATCCATCTAGGGCAGCTTCTCCAGAGGGGATGGACCAGGAGTGAGCCATAGGAGGGCCGCCTGAGGATCCTCAGGGACGGGCTCTTCACGCCGCGGCCTGCCGCCATCTTGAGGCCTACGGGGCAGCCAGGGACCCCCAGGGACCCCCTGCCTCGATCGTGACCTAAATTGTGGATCCCGGCCAGCCGCTGGTGTTGTCATCCGGCCCGCTCCACACAACCGCGGCCCGCCGCCATCTTGCGGCCTATGGGGCAGCCAGCATCCTCCATGCCATCTACTGCCATCCTCTACACTGATGGACCTGGTGAGCCTCAAAGTCTGCCCCATAGGTCCCTGGGCACCGCCTGCCTCGATCGCGGCCTAAATTGTGGATCCCGGCTGGCCGCTGGTGTTGTCATCTGACCCGCTCCACACAACCGGGACCTGCAGCCATCTTGCGGCCTACGAGGCTGCCTCCATCCTCCATGCTCGAGTGCCTCAGCAGCCCCATCCCCATCTACACGGGGCAACTTCTTTAGAGGGGGTAGTCCGGAAGTGTGCCATTGGGGGGCTGCCTGAGGATCCTTGAGGATACACTCCCCTTACCTGCAGCCCAACTTGGGGCCTACAAAACCAGCAGCATTCTCCCAGGTTGGGCATACGGCCATACTCTCCTCCCTCCCTCCTGCCCGACTCCCTGGGGGAGAAAGACTATCTCATACTGCGGCTGGAGGGGTAGATGATCCGTGAGGGGGGGTGGACGCGTCTCGCTGGAGCTTTACCCCCCGTCGGCACCTTCGCATCGTCCATCCTACTCCAAGGACCCTGATAACTACCCGCAGGCCCTCCCAAAAAACCTCCTTCATCACGGGGCGGACCTCGGATGGGTCACCCTAGAACCCGCTACTCAAAACCTGGTCCGAAGGCCTCTCGTACCCCCCACCGGCGACCGTCTCCTCTACGAGGCAGCCCACTACCGTGATGGCGGCGAATACACAGGCGGTCGCGGAGCCGGGGGCGGAGGTGGCTCCCATGGGAGCGGAGATCCTGGCAGCCATTACACCGTGCAAGGAAACCCTGACAACCAAGATCGACTTCCTGACCATAGATGTCGGTCTCATTCGTCAGGACATGTACAAATTCAGGTCCCGCATTGTGGAGGTGGAGGACAGAGTCTACAGTCCGGGCAGATTCCAGGGAGGTGAGGGCCCTGCAGCTCCAAGTGAAAGCACTCCAGGAGCGTGCTATAGACACCGAGAACCGCCTCAGGTGGAATAACATCCGCATACTTGGATTACCTGAGAGAGCTGAGGGACCCAAACCAGCTGAGTTTACTGAACAATTACTGTCCACCCTGTTCAGCCTGGGTGATATGCCTCCCACCTTCGTAGTGGAAAGAGCCCACAGGGTCCCGCCGCTCACTCCAAGACCAGGGGCCCCTCCTTGTCCCTTCCTGCTCGGGATCGCATCCTGGCAGCGGCACGTACCATGCCTGAAATCAAATATGAAAATAACAAACTGCTTTTTTTCCTGGATTTCTCTCAGGAAGTACAGCAACGCCACAAGTCCTTTACTGATGTGAGACGCCGCCTCCGGGAAAAGGGAATACGCTTTGGTCTATTATATCCCAGCAGGTTGCGGATCACCTATGGTGACAACACGCTTTTCTTCGACACCCCGTGTGCTTCTGCGGCATGGCTGGATACCCGCTAACAACGAACGACCAGGGAACCATGGTTGACTGGGAGCAGCTAAGTATCACACCTCCCCCGAACAGGACTATCTCCTGTCCCATGTTGACTCGCAGTATTACTCACTATCCAACCCTAGGTCTTTCCTCTCTGCTCTAATCCACCATTACCCCAATTGGCTGTTCAATGTCCTTCGTTGCATAGACTACCGCCCACTTCTCCTGTCTGAGGAGCTCCAGCAGCAACCACAGATTTTTTTTTTTCCAACTTTCTTTTTCTTTTATTGAATGTGCTACTGTCTGGAACCTGCTTCCCCTACGGAAGAGCTTCTGCAAGTGTTGAAATACAACACTGAACTGTTGCTAATTAAAGTCTAAAGGTTTACTGTTTTTGAGTTTTGGGTATAGGCCCCATCTGATCACTCCCCAGGTTTTAGGGATGTCATCAGATGAGGGCAGGTTTGACACCTAGGTGTCATCACGGGTATTTTCTTAGTTATGTATACATTCATGTTCGTTTGTCTATTTGGTCTTTCATGAGTCATAATTCCATCTGGTACAGGCTTCCTGGGTCCTTGCTGCTCCTGAGCTGTGCACGCGCACCTGCTTCATCCCTCCTTTCTTTCCCCATCAGACCTCCGCACAATGACAGGACGTGATGCCCCCACCTTCAGTGCGCTGTCCTGGAATGTCCGAGGGCTCAATTCCAAATCTAAGAGAGCGGGGCTCTTCAAATACCTCAAATTACATTCCCCACCTATGGTAATTCTACAGGAAATGCACCTTATGGGCAGCAAACTACTGGCGCTGAAAAAGCCATGGATCCAGAGAGCCTTCTAATCCACATATGCCAGAGGGGTCACAATCCTGATCAGTAAATCCTTCCCATGTGTGATGGAAGATGTTCACACTGACCCCCAGGGTAAATATGTACTTATAGTGTTCACTGTCTGGGGTGTCCGATATATTGTGGTAGGCGTTTACATCCCCCCTCCTTTTTCCTCCTCCACCTTATACACCATAGTAAAGAAAATCACTCCATACTGCCCTGCCAGACTGTTACTCATTGGCGATTTCAACACCATTCTGGCGCCAGACCTGGACAGACCTACCCCCCCAAACAATTCTCTACTGACTTGCTCTCATGGGCAGAGGTGCTAGGTGTAACTGAGGTGTGGAGATGCAAACATCCCACGTCCAGAGCATACTCCTGTTTCTCCAATACGCATAAAACTTCCTCCCACATCGACCTCGCCTTTGCCAACCTGACTATGCTGACAGATGTGTTAGACGCCTCATACTTGCCCAGCGGACTCTCAGATCACTGCCCCCTACTCCTTACAGTTCGCTCCCCATCCTCCCGTTCCTCGCCCCTTTGGCGCCTAGGGACCCATTGGATCTCCCATGCCGACCTGGCAGATACTATTCCACCACGCCTAGCGGAATACTGGGATCTTAATATGGGGTCCTCCTCCACAGCGGTGACCTGGGATGCCTTTAAGGCCTTTACCAGAGGGCAATATATCTCTTCTATTGCTGGGACCTGGAGGGAGCAGGCAGCTACCACTATTGCCCTACAGACAGCTGCACAACTCCAATCAGACATCTATGCTGACCCTACTGACACACACTTTGACTCCCTCAATGCGGCGAAACGTGACTTACACCTCCACCTCACCGAGGTTACTAGACTTGACCTTTACCGAAACAAACAACGGTTCTTTGAACAAGGAGACCGCAACGGTCGCCTCCTAGCAATGCTGGCACAACATGACAAACCCCTGACGGTGATCCCTAGTGTGGTGTCCCCTTCGGGAGAATCGGCCTCCTCCCTGCCAGACATACTAGAGGCCTTGCGCAAGTACTACAGTTCTCTCTATACCTCAGGGCTACCCTCGGACTTCCGGCCACGGGACTTCGCACCCTGGTTGGACCCCTTGGCTCTAGGCTGGCTGTCTGATGGGGAGAGAGAGTCCCTGGTGCGGCCGATTACCCCGGAGGAGGTACTGAAGGCGATTAGGTCCTTCCCTGTGGGAAAGTCTCTGGGCCCAGATGGACTACCCATTGAGTTCTACAAGACTCATGGGGACCTACTGGCCCCCAAATTGGCACAGCTTTATTCCCAATGTTTGGCTGATGGTGCTCTCCCGGCTTCCATGGGTCATGCCCATGTCATTCTTATCCATAAAGCGTCTAAAGACCCCACGTCCTGCGCTTCCTACAGGCCAATCGCCCTACTTAACACGGACTTTAAGATCCTCACCAAATTACTAACCACGAGACTACAGCCCGTACTACCATCTATCATTGAGACTGACCAGACTGGTTTCATGGCCAATAGAGCGACAGACGTAAACTTGAGGTGCCTGTTCACCAACATACACACGCAACATCTCAATGAGGGATCTAGGGTGGTGGCCTCCCTAGACATTGAAAAGGCCTTTGACACGGTTAAGTGGCCTTTTCTCTGGGAGGTCCTCCGCAGGATGGGGTTCCCCCTGCTCTTCATTGAATGGATGAAGGTCCTTTACCGTGACCCCACCTCGGCCATTAAGCTGGGAGGGGGCCTGTCACGGTCCTTCCATCTGTCCAGGGGCACACGGCAGGGCTGCCCTCTCTCTCCAGCCTTATTTGCCATCGCGATGGAGCCACTTGCAGAGGCCCTTCGCACCTCTCCTCACATTAGGGGGCTGCGGGTTGGCTGGCTGGAGGAGAGAGTCGCCCTGTACGCAGACGACCTCCTACTCTTCCTCAATGACGCAGGTCCATCACTCGAGGGAGCCCTGCAGGTCCTCAACTCCTTTTCCTCTGTCACGGGCCTCAGAGTTAACTGGACAAAATCTCTCCTGTTCCCCATCGACCCTGCGGCCCGTGACACAGCTGCCACTGACATCCCTCTTCAATGGGTCGAGAATTTTAAATACCTAGGGGTGGTGGTCTCCAGGTGGGGTTCTGACTACTTACCCCTAAATTTGTCCCCGGTAGTTCAGGAGACTCAGAAACGGCTGAAGTCATGGGAATCATTGCCTCTTTCAATATTGGGATGCATAAATTTGTTTAAAATGAAAATACTCCCCAAATTCACGTACTTATTTCGCCACTCTCCACAGTGGATCCCTAAATCTTTTTTCATACGTCTACATCGCCTCCTCGCCTCTTTCATATAGGGATCCCAATCCCCCAGATACAGCTGGACCACACTGATACGCCCAACCTCCCAGGGTGGTTTGGCATGTCCGGATCTACACAAGTACTATCTAGCCGCCCAGCTAGTAACAGCTGCTTGGTGGCTCAATCCGAACATCTCCAACCCAGCTACCCAGGTCGAGGCGGCAGTGTTGGGATCCCTAGAGGCGCTCAAATTTTTGCTCTTTCGAGGCCCTCGGCCCCCTATCCACTGACACCCTCCATGTGCACCACGTTGCGTGCATGGGGGGCAGGTCTCAAAATTTAAAAATACCCTCAACAGGCAATCTCACCCAATGCTCCCCTTTGGCTAAATCCAACCCTGAAGCATATCTATAAACTGCCCGAGCCCCATGCCTGGACCAAATTTACCATCAAAACGGTGACACAGATTGTTTCCAATCAATCCCTAGTACCGCTCTCCAAACTGAACTCCGATTTTAATATACCACAGTCCTATTTTTTCAGATTCCTTCAACTCGCCCATGCCTTCGGCCGCCAATTCTCCAGCTCCCCTCCTCAACTAGTCCAATCTTCACTGGAAGGTCGGATTGTACAAAAAAACCCACTTCTCAATTATATTCACACCTGACTATCACCTCCCACCCGACACTGGAAAAGCTAAGATCTAAATGGTCCCGTGACATCCCCGATTTTGACAGTGATGACCAGGGGCGTAACTAGAAATAGCAGGGCCCCATAGCAAAATGTTGTATGGGGCCCCCCTGCAAACAGCCCCCCCCACAGCTGCCCTAGTGTCAATGCAGCGTGACCTGTGCCCCATGCAGCGTGACCTGTGCCCCAAGCAGTGTGACCTGTGCCCCATGCAGCGTGACCTGTGCCCCAAACAGCGTGACCTGTGCCCCATACAGCGTGACCTGTGCCCCATACAACGTGACCTGTGCCCCATGCAACGTGACCTGTGCCCCATGCAACGTGACCTGTGCCCCATGCAGCGTGACCTGTGCCCCATGCAGCGTGACCTGTGCCCCATGCAGCGTGACCTGTGCCCCATACAGCGTGACCTGTGCCCCATACAGCCTCACCTATGCAGAGGAAGAGGCAAGCCACCCAGATCAGCAGAGAGCGGGATTGCCCGCTGTAATAGCTTTCATTTGAATTTCCCGTTTTCCCTGGGCTCATCGTCACATAGCCCCATCTCTTGGCCCGACGCCTTTGATGACGTCACATGTCCCGCATTGGATCGGCATTCTGTCTATCAAAGGCGCCGGGCCTAAGAGGTGGAGCTATGTGACGTGAGCCCCGGGAACACTGGAAGTTCTAATGAAAGCTATTACATCAGGCAATTCAGCTCTCTGCTGATACGGACAGCTTGCCTCTTCCTTTCCTCTCTCTTCCCCTGGCTGGAAGACTGTGCCGGCGGTGCTCTCATCCTCACTGGGCCCCCACTCGGCTGCGGGCCCCATAGCGCCCGCATGGGTCGCTATGGTGGTAGTTACGCCACTGGTGATGAGTGGGATGACGTATGGGATTTCCCATTTAGCTCCCCGGTCTCTCTGAGAGATCGCCTGATCCAATTTTAAATAGTCCATCGGGCATATTTCACTCCTCATAGACTACACAAAATGAACCCTGACTCCCCTCCCGAATGTTGGAGATGTGGTGAGACTCCTGGGGACTTCACCCACATCTTCTGGTCCTGTCCGGCAATTGTCTGCTACTGGCGGGAGATATTAGACTTTATCACACAAATCACCTCTGTGCCACTACAACCATCAATGTCAATCTGCATACTAGGCCTGACTGAACAACTAATTCCTACAGTGGCAGGACGCACACTGGTGGGATTGCTCCTGTTCTATGCCCGTAAAGCCATCGCCCTTAGTTGGCGCAAATCAACCCCCCCTCCTCTTTCTCTGTGGAAACAATTAATTAACAATAGTTTACCTCTGTATAAAGACACATATGACAACAGAGGCTGTCCCAACAAATACAGCAAAGTCTGGTCTAAATGACTGGCAGATCCCTCCACTGCTTCAGAGACCTCTCAGTAGATCCCAATCACGAAATAACCCCCAAGCGGGTGCCAGGTGTACACAATGAATCTATAATATGATACCATACCATGTACAAATATGCATAGCATCATCTAGCGACCCAGTGAACTGTGCCGGTATAACCACTATCATAATATGTATTTCATACCAGATATTTACGTATGATGCGGTGATAGCATGACTCCTACATATAAGACCAATGTATGTTTGAGTGTTTGTTCTCTCTTTGTTTTTTCTCTTTGAAAATCAATAAAAAGACTTTAAAAAAAAATTATGTCAATCAGTTAAAAAAATTATAAATAAAAAAAAAATTATAAAAAAAAGAAAACATTTTTTTTTATAAAAAATAAATAAAAATTATAAATATTTTTTATTATAAGTAAAATTATTACATTTATTAAAGTTATAAAAAAATTATAAAAAATAAAATAAAAATTAGATTATGTGAAGTAAGAGAAGTAGAACATGTATAATATTTAAATTTGTAATAATCAGTTAAAAAAAATTATAAATAAAAAAAGAAATTTTATATAAAAAAAGAAATTATAAAGAAAAAAATATTTTTATAAAAATGAAGAAAAATTATAATTTTTTTTTATAAAAAAAAATCAGATCATGTGAGGTAAAAGAAGTAGAATATGTATATGTAAAATTGTGTAAATCAGTTAAAAAATTATGAATAATTTTTTTTTTTAAATAATGAATAAAAAAATAAATAAAAAATAAAATAAAAAGGGGGAAAGAAATAAGACTGAATTCGTAAATATCACCCAAATGGTATATGGGTCTGCAATGTCATCTTCAGGTGGTGGTGAAGCAAAGTGACTCCTTTTATGAGGACTAAGTGGGGCTTGAGTTATTTGAGGTGCTTGGGAGTCTTGAATATCTTGGGTCTGTGAGAGGGATGTTGAATTCATTCGTTGTTTGGGACCATCCGTTGTTGTGGAAGATGTTGACAGGCGGAGATCTCTAAGTGTAGAAAGAATATAATTTGTTGATTTACATATATATGAAGTTCCTTTATAAGTAAAGCCAAGGGAGAAAGGAAATCTCCAGCGATAATTTATTTGGTGATATTTAAGGACTTGCAAATGTGCTTTCATTTCTTTGCATTTAAAGAGAGTTAGTTGAGATAAGTCTTGTAAGACTTGGTATGTATGGCCCTGGAAAATTAAAGAGTCTGTTTCTTGCAGCTGCCATTATTTGTTCTTTTTTGCGAAAACAATGCATTTTTTTATAATTTTATCTCTAGGGGGCCCATCTTCTTTACGTGCAGTTAAAGGGGTTGTAAAGGTAAAAATTGTTTCACCTTAATGCATTCTATGCATTAAGGTGAAAAAACTTTCGACAATACCGCCGCCCCCAGCCCCCCCGTTTTACTTACCTGACCCCTCGAAAGTCAGCCGCTCGCTCCCGACATCCATTTCGCTGCTCAGCCTGGCCGCTGATTGGCTACAGTGGATGGATTGAAAGCAGCGCAGCCATTGGCTCGCGCTGCTGTCAATCAAATCCAATGACTCTGCGCGCCGGAGGGCGGGGCCGAGTGATACAGTGAGCGGCTATAGCGGCCGGCTGTATAACGGGAGCGCGCCCGCAAGAACTAACTACCATGCGAGGGAGCTCGCATTAAGGTGGTTAGTTCTTGCGGGGAGGAGCTGAAACAGCTGCCGAAGGACCCCAGAAGACCAGGTTCGGGGCCACTCTGTGCAAAACGAGCTGCACAGTGAAGGTAAGTATAACATGTTTGTTATTATTTTTTTTTTTTTAAATTACCTTTACAACCCCTTTAAAGCTTTGTGTATTCCATCTGTTTCCAATCTTTCTAATGGGGTGAATGGAACAAGTTCTTGAGAAAGTGTTGTAATAGTTGATTGTAGATCCTCTATTTCTTCAGGAATGCCACGTAAAAATGCATACTATAATGCAAGCTGGTAGAATTCAGGTTAAACTCAAAATATATTAAAGCTAAGGAAAATTGAAACAGTTAAAATAACTTGAGGTATTTCTAATATTAAAATAAAAGTCCTATAATAGCACAAGTATAGAAAGCATGCAATTAAATCCTCACAAAAAGGAGTAAAAAAAATCAGATCGTGTGAGGTAAAAGAAGTAGAGTATGTATAATATGTAAAATTGTGTCAATCGGTTAAAAAAATTATAAATAAAAAATGAATTTTTTATAAAAAAATAAAAAAAAATAAATTATAAAGAATATTTTATTTTGTATAAAAAAAAGTATACTTTTTTATAAAAAAAATAAAAAATTATAAAAAACAAAAAACAAATAAGATCATGTGAGGTAAAAGACGTAGAATATGTATAATATGTAAAATTGTGTAAATCAGTTAAAAAAAATAAATAAATAAATAAATAAATAAATAAATAAATAAATCAGATCATGCAAGGTAAAAGAAGCAGAATATGTAAAATTGTGTCAATCAGTTAAAAAAATCAGATCATGTGACGTAAAAGAAGTAAAATATGTATCTGTAAAATTGTGTCACTCAGTTAAAAAAATATAAAGAAAAAAAGAAAAAAAAGAAATTATAAAGAAATTTAAAAAAAATGTAAAAAATATAAAGAAAAAAATATTTTTTATAAAAAATAAATAAAAATTATAAATAATTTTTCTTTATAAAAAAAAAATCAGATCATGTGAGGTAAAAGAAGTAGAATATGTATAATATTATAGTATAATATATAATATAATGTATAGTATATACTATACACTACACTATACATACACACACACCCTCCCCCCTACTATACATACATACACACACCCCCTGCCCCATACACTATACATACATACACACACCCCTTCCCCCCACCATACACTATACATACATACATACATACACACCCCCTCCCCCCACCATACACTATACATACATACACCCCCCATACACTATACATACATACACACACACACACCCTCCACCCACCATACACTATACATACATACACCCCCCATACACTATACATACATACATATATACACACCCCCTCCACCCACCATACACTATACATACATACACACCCCTCCCCCCACAATACACTATACATACATACACACACCCCCTCCCCCACCATACACTATACATACATACATATATACACATCCCCTCCCCCCACCATACACTATACATACATACACCCCCCATACACTATACATACATACACACACCCCACCTCCCACCATACACTATACATACATATACCCCCATACACTATTCATATATACACACCCCTCCCCCACCATACACTATACATACATACATACACCCCCCCTCCCCCCTCCCCCCACCATACACTATACATACATACACCCCCCATACACTATACATACATACATACATACATACATACATACATACATACACACCCCCTCCCCCCACCATACACTATACATACATACACACTCCTCCCCCCACAATACACTATACATACATACACACACCCCCTCTCCCACCATACACTATACATACATACATATATACCCCCCCCACCATACACTATACATACATACACCACCCATACACTATACATACGTACACACACACCCTCCCCCCATACACTATACATACATACACACACACCCTCTCCCCCCACCATACACTATACATACATACACACACCCCCTCCCCCCACCATACACTACATACATACATACATACATACATACATACATACATACACACCCCCTCCCCCCACCATACACTACATATATACATACATACACACCCCCTCCCCCACCATACACTATACATACATACACCCCCCATACACTATACATACATACATACACATACCCCCCCTCCCACCATACACTATACATACATATACCCCCATACACTATTCATATATACACACCCCTCCCCCACCATACACTATACATACATACATACACGCACCCCCTCCCCCTACCATACACTACATACATACACCCCCCTCCCCCACCATACACAATACATACATACACCCCTATACACTATACATACATACACACACACCCTCCTCCCACCACACACTATACATACATACATACACATCCCCCTCCCCCTCCACCATACACTATACATACATACATACACACCCCCCTCCCCCACAATACACTATACATACATACACCCCCCATACACTATACATACACACCCCCTCCCCTCATACACTATACATAAATACACACACCCCTCCTCCCACCATACGCTATACATACATACACCCCCCCACCATACACTATACATACATACATACATACACCCCCATACACTATACATACATACACACCCCCTCCCCCACCATACACTATACATACATAAACACCCCCTCCCTCCACCATACACTATACATACATACATACACACCCCCTCCCCCCACCATACACTATACATACACCCCCCCCTCCCCCATATACATACAAACACCCTCTCCCCTCATACACATACACAAATACATACATATACCCCCATGCACTATTCATATATACACACACCTCCCCCCACCATAAACTATACATACACACACCCCCTCCCCCACCATACACTACATACATACATACATACACCCCCCTCCCCCACCATACACTATACATACATACACCCCCCATACACTACACATACATACACACACCCCCTCCTCCCACCATACACTATACATGCATACACATCCCCTCCCCCCACCATACACTATACATATATACATACACCCCTCCCCCCCCACCATACACTATACATACATACACCCCCCCTCCCCCACCATACACTATACATACATACATACACACCCCCTCCCCCCACAATACACTATACATACATACACCCCCCATACACTATACATACACACCCCCTCCCCCATACACTATACATACACACCCCCTCCCCCCATACACTATACATACATACACACACACACACCCCTTCTCCCACCATATGCTATACATACATACACCCCCCCACCATACACTATACTTACATACACCCCCATACACTATACATACATACACACCCCTCCCCCCCGCCATACACTATACATACATACACACCCCCTCCCCCCACCATACACTATACATACACCCCCTCCCCCATTTACATACAAACACCCCCTCCCCTCATACACATACACTACATACATACAAACACCCCCTCCCCTCATACACATACACTACATACATACAAACACCCCCTCCCCTCATACACTATAGATACATACACCCCCCCATACACTATACATACATACACACCCACTCCCCCACCATACACTATAGATACATACACCCCCTCCCCCCACCATACACTATGCATACACCCCCCCTCCCCCCATACACATACACTATACATACATACACACACCCCCTCCCCCCATACATTATACATACATACACACACACCCTCCCCCATACACTATACATACATACACACACCCTCCCCCACCTAGGGTTGCCACCTTTTCTTCAAGTCAAACCCAAACACTTTAGCGTCGCACAGCAATTTTTTATAGTATAAATTATACATATATTTTGCAATAAATAACATTTCTAATCATATGAAGTTAATCGCAAGAGTCCCCCTTTATATCAGAGTCCACAGAGTTCCCCTTTTACATCTGAATCCGCAGAGTTCTCCTTTTCCTCTGAATCTGCAGAGTTCTACTTTTACATCTGAATCCGCAGAGTTCTCCCTTTACATCTGAATCCACAGAGTTCCCTTACATTGCAAGGAGGGACTCTGCAGACTCTGATGTAAGGGAGAACTCTGGGGACTCTAACATAAGGGAAGGGATGCTCTGGGAACCCTGATTTAAGGGGAAACACTGAGAATTCTGATGTATGGAGAAGACTCTGATGTAAGGAAGAACTCTGGGGCCTCTAACATAAGGGATGCTCTGGGAATCCTGATTTAAGGGGGAACACTGAAAACTCTGATGTATGGAGAGGGCTCTGGTGTAAGGGGGAACACTGTGGCCTCTGGTGTAAAGGGGAACTCTGATGTAAGGGGTGCTCTGAGAACCCTGATTTACCTTAGTGTACTCACTCAGAGGCAGGAGAGAGAAGGGGGACTTCAGTCACAGACAGGGATGGATGGTGAGCTCACTCACCTCTTGGCAGTCAGCACATCTCATCCAGATGTATCTGAGGCTGCTAGACTTCAAATTTCCGGCCCCCATGTTCCTTTTCTGAGGCACAGTGCTGGGGATTGTGTGGGCAGACACAGAGGGGTAGGGGTGGGAGAAAGAGGTGCAGATCGAGCCCTTTCTCCTTTCCCATCTGTGTGGGGGGATTTGTTAGTGCTGGCTTTGGGCAGTGTGAAAGAGTGTAACAGACACTTTCAGTTTAGACAACGTGAGCCAGCAACCCTGCTGGGAGGCCGTAGTCGAGTCTCAAATAATGTGTCTGAGTTTCAGGCAGTTTGAAACCCGGACAATGATTCCAAACCCAAACTGTCCGGGTTTGGAATATAACATATAACATACAATATAACATACATACATACACACACCCCCTGCGAGCCAGCGTGCACAGTGGCATCACGCTGGAAACACAATCTCGAGGTCAGGTACTGTACAGTTCTGCCACCCCCTCTCATATACCATCCATCCACATAGTTCTCTCTCTCCTCCTCATACACCATCAATATATACAGTTGCCCACATATATACAGTCCTCCCCTCATATACAGTTCCCCCATACACCATCCATATATAGAGTCCTCCCCCCATACACCATCCATATATACAGTCCCCCATATATACAGTCCCCCAATACACCATCCATATATACAGTTCTCCCCCTCATATATACAGTTCTCCCCCCCATACACCATCCATATATACAGTCCCCCATATATACAGTTCTCCCCCCATATATACAGTCCCCCCATACACCATCCAAATATATAGTCCTCCCCCCATATATACAGTTTCCCCCATACACCCTCCATATATACAGTTCTCCACCCCCCCATATACCATCCATATATACTGTTCTCCACCTCCCCATACACCATCCATATATACAGTTCTCACCGGGTGACACCGCCCACTGCTCTACTGACGCCGTCCACTACTGTTCTGACACCATCCACTGCTCTACTGACACCGTCAATTGCCCTACTGACACCATCCACTGCTCTACGGACACAGTTCACTGTCCTACTGACACCATCCACTGCCCTACTGATACCATCCCCTGCTCTACTGACACCATCCACTGCTCTACCATCCACTGCCCTACTGACACCATCCACTGCCCTACTGACACCATCCTCTGCTCTGCTGACACCATCTGCTGCCCTACTGACACGATTCACTGCCCTACTGAAACCATCCACTGCCCTACTGACACCATCCATTGCCCTACTGACACCATCCACTGCTCTACTGACACCGCCCACTGCTCTACTGACACTGCCCACTGCTCTACTGACACCATCAACTGCTCTACTGACACCGTCCATTGCCCTACTGACACCATCCACTGCTCTACTGACACCGTCCACTGCTCTACTGGCTGAAAGTGTCCACTTTTAAGGTAGGCTATTTTCATATTTTAACTGAAATTTCTTTTATTAGTCGAATCATATTTTATGGGTACACTAATGCTTTTGTTTTATTTAACCATGCCCCTTTAAGTCCCCCCCACTATTAATGCAAATTGGCCACAGCCCTGTTCATTGTAGCACACCTCATTACTACTCTCTTTGGGTAACCCAAGGTATTTTACAATCCTATAGCGTCTACTACAAAAAAAATTGCCGTGCACCGCAAAAGTGTTCAGGTTTGGCTTGAAGAAAAGGTGGCAACCCTAGACTGACCTGAGGTCTGAATTGTATGGATTGGGGCCAACCCAAGGTCTGAATTTTCTTAAATTCGGCTGACCTGAGGTCTGAATTTTTTGTGTAGCATACTGATGTTTAGGCAGGGTTGCTCCTAAATTTACCTGTCATATGAAGTTACCTTGGCTCATTGTTAGGGATCAATTGATTTCACCCCAAGTCTAGAACTGCTGCACTTCTCTCTTCTGCCGCTAGGTACCTGGTGGCATTAGATAAGACAAAGCAAGGACAGTTTGGGAGTATATGGGTATCTCAGCCAATGGGCAGGGGTTTTCTTGAATTACTTAGCCTGCTGGGAGAACCTATATATTTGGGTGGAGTCAGGTAATCAGTGTTCTGTGCTACCTGGAAGGCTGTCTGGTTGGACATGTGTTGTACTGCCTGGGCTGCTAGGCCAGAGTTTGGGCCTATCCCGGGCACATCTGGCTGCTAGGCTGTCTGAGAGCCTATCCAGAAGTAAGAGAGAAGCGCAGGGTTGGGATTGTGGCTTGAAGTCCAACCAGAAGTGACGGTTTTGCTGGCCGGAGAACCTGTCGTGGTCGGAGGTAGAGGGAAAGCTGTCGCCACTAAGGGACCATCCACCTTGTTACCAGGGACCACAGTGAGTAGCTGAAGCAAGTACCAGAGCAGAATTCTCACCAATCGGGGATGGTGAAGAATCGGGAAACTTCAGCAGGTGTCAAGCCAGGGACCCAGCCATTGGATGCTTGCAGAGCAGCCTTGTGTTTCAAGCCAGGGACCAAGCAGGCCAGTGGGGTTAAACTTGATAAGTATCTGGAGTGCCAAGCTAGGGACCCAGCAGAGAACCCGGGGGGATGCTTGAGGAAGATACTGAAGTGATTGGAAGAGCTCAAGGGATTCCGTGGCAGTGAATCATCTAGTCTAGTGTGAGAGAGACTGGGAGCTCAGTGGGTTGAAGAACTACACGAAGTGATTTTACTGGAAGTGATGGAACTGTTACACCTTGTGTTAGAAACTTTCAAAGACTGTTGCCATAGGAGACAGTATTCCTACACATGCAGATGTGGCGTCTTGCTGGATGCCTTTCCTTGCATGGCTGTCCTTTTGTAGAAGTCTCAGAGTCTGCCAATTAACAGTGCAACTGCTTAAGGGTGTCCTGGCCCTAAAGCTCTCTCCCAAAGTTCTGTTTAAGAGAAATAAAATCTCTTTGCTTTCAAGAAGTGTCTGGCGCTCATGAATCTAGCTTGCATTACACCCACTATGCCTCACAACCCACTCTGTATGGAAGGGTGTCAGCAGTTCTTGGCTCTAAAGGTTCTCATTAAACTAGAGGAGGCCTGGGACCTTGCTACATATGAATTGGGGCTGACCTGAGGTCTGAATTGTATGGATTGGGGCTGAGCTGAGGTCTGAAGTACATGTGTAGCACCAACCCCAAAGGAGTTCCTGCATTGTTTTCGTCCTCTTGCCCTGCTCCAGTCAATACTTGCATGTACCTGGACCCAAGTAACATTGACACACCTGAAACTATTGGAAGAGGGCCTCCTTGGATGTCCCTCCATGTCTTTGCCCTGTTTGTGAACAACCCTCTGGATCTTGTTATCTTTTTAGATCTTTATGTTGTAAGTGTAAGTGTACTATATCTACCATAGGGAGTGGATATTGCTTTCCAAAACCCACATTTAGTTGTTATGTGGGTTTATATGTAGTTTTCTCATAGTTTTCTCAATTTTATTAAGATTTTTATGACATGGTCTCTCCACAGATATACAGGATTTGACTATCTCCTGAAGAAGTGAACAATTCTTCATAAAAAATGTTGCAATATAGTGCAATATGTACCTACCTCTCTATATCTGCAAATTTGCTTTTATCAAAAAATATTTTTCAACATTTGTATGTACTTTTTTCTACCATGACATACTGTATGTATTGTTCATTGTGTCAATTTTTTACTTTTTACTTAAATACACAATAAAAGATGCAGAATTTTATGTAAAGTGGTTTTAACTCTTTTTCTTGGCGTAAATTAAAAGTCCCATGGACATGGTTTTTCCTTTGCTATGTTGTTGAATTAGGAACTGAATCCTGCCAACATCTCTGCACTTTTGGCCATCCCTGGTTTAAACAATTGAAAGAGGCTTTTTTGAAACAGGAAAGGCAAATAACAGCATCAAAGACTCTGTTCTGCACCTCCAGCGCTCACTGAAGCACTGGACTGTGGAGGGGACGGGCATGGCTGGTGCAAGTTCTCAGAAGCTCACTGAGAGGCTGAACCAGTTGCCAGTCAAGCATCTGGCCAGATTCCATTATTGTTGGGATCCCTGCAGAGCCTGGGCCGGCTCTGTGATGTCCACTGTCAGTGGGCTTTAGCCGGGTATAGCCTGAATCTGGGTCACAGGAGTGCAGAACTAAGTGCACTTCTGTGACCCACAGGAGAAGTATGGCCAAAAGAGCTTTAACACAGACAGGGTTAGCTCTATCTCAACTACCTGCACAAAGATATAGCAACCTATTGAGGTGTCTCAGTCTCTGACTAGCCACTGGCGAGTGGAAAGTATCTAGCCCCACAAAACTCTTGAATCGGTGGGTGGGTCTCTTTGCTAGAGCTCGGTGGGCATAGTCGTGATGTCACAAGACTCCCCGCCCACCTCTACTGTCAGGGAAATACCAGAAGCCTGATATGCTGTTATCTGCATTTTCCCGCATGCATGTGCGTTGTAATGGTGCTTTGACACATGCGGGTGCGCAATGCAGTGGGACGACGTGGGGTGCATGCGCTGTGGGGCATGCATAACATGAATCTCTTGGCTGGCCTATAATAGGCTGCTCAGCCCCATGCTAAATTGCTGGATTGTCTTTCAGCTTCCTGTGTTCCTGTCTCAGCATCCTGTTATCTTGTGATTACCTGTTGTGACCCAGATTGACCCTGACCTGCTCTGATCTCTCTCCAGTACTTTGACCTCGGCTTTCTATAAGGAGTCTGCTTACCCTGCCTGCTCCCTGTGTTTGACCCCGGCTTTTGATGCCGTTTAGGTTATGCAACGCCCCTGCCATCTTCCAACACCTAGTAAATTATATTTTCCGAGAATACATTGACAGCTTTGTAATCGTCTATCTGGATGACATCCTCGCATGGTATTGTCCTAAAAAGGGTTTGGGGACCCGGGTCCTGCCCCATGTATCAATGCAAAAAAAACTTTTAAAAACGGCCGTTTTTTTGGGAACAGTGATTTTAATGATGCTTAACCACGTGAATACCAGGCATTTAGACACCTTCCCGCCCAGGCCAATTTTCAGCTTTCAGCGCTGATGCAATTTGAATGACAATTGCGCGGTCATGCTACACTGTACCCAAACAACTTTTTTATCATTTTGTTCCCACAAATAGAGCTTTCTTTTGGTGGTATTTGATCACCTCTGCGGTTTTTATTTTTTGCGCAACAAATAAAAAAAGACCGAAAATTTTGAAAAAAAACAAGTTTTTCTTTGTTTCTGTTAAAACTTTTTGTAAATAAGTACGTTTTCTTCTTCAATGATGGGCACTGATATGGCTGCACTGATGGGCACTGATACGGCGGCACTGATGGGCACCAATGAGGTGGCATCAATGAGGTGGCACTGATAGGCGGCACTGATGGGCACTGATAGGTGGCACTGATGGGCACTGATAGGTGGCACTGGTATGCGGCACTGATGGGCACTCATAGGTGGCACCGATGGGCATTTATAGGCGGCATTGATGGTTACTTATGGGTGGCACTGATAGTTGGCACAGATGGGCACGGATGGGCACTGATAGATGGGCACTTATGGGCAGGGATGGGCACTGACAGGTGGCACAAATGGACATTAATGGGTGGCACTGATGACACTGGTTGTTTGCAGTGATGCCCCTAAGGGTGGCTTTGCTGGGCATCACTGCAACATAATGGTGCCAATCAGTGCCCATTTGTGGGCACTGATTGGGCACACTGGGCACATGTGGATGGCCATGGGGTACATACCTGGCCATCCACATGTTGCCCCTTCCCTGGTGGTCCTAGGGGCGATCCCTGGTGGTCCAGTGTGGTGATCTGCGGGGGGGCTGCGCTGATAAACAATCAGCGCAGACCCCCCCTGCCAGGAGAGCCGCCGATTAGCTCTCCTCTACTCGCGTCTGTCAGACGCGAGTGAGGAAGAGCCGATCAACGGCTCTTCCTATTGACAGTGTGATCAGCCGTGATTGGACACGGCTGATTACGTGGTAAAGAACCTCCGCCGGAGGCTCTTTACCAAGATTGGTGTAGCGGTGTGTCAGACTGACACACCGATCCACCGATCGCCGCGATGCGTGCCCCCGCGGGCGCGCGGCGGCATGTTATCCTGCTGGACGTCATATGACGCCCAGTCAGGATAACTGAACCACTTCGCGGACGTCAATCCGCTATAGGGCGGGCGGGAAGTGGTTAAAGTAAAAAAAAAAAAAAAGTGAAATATTCCTTTAAATATCGTACCTGGGGGGTGTCTATAGTATGCCTGTAAAGGGGAGCGTGTTTCCCGTGCTTAGAACAGTCCCTGCACAAAATGTCATTTTTAAAGGAAAAAATGTCATTTAAAACTGCTTGCGGGTTTAATGTAATGTCGGGTCCTGGCAATATGGATGAAAATCAGTGAGACAAACGGCATGGGTACCCCCCAGTCCATTACCAGGCCCTTTGGGTCTTGTATGGATATTAAGGGGAACCCCGCACCCAAATTAAAAAAAGGAAAGGTGTTGGGCCACCAGGCCCTATATACTCTGAACAGCAGTATACAGGCGGTGCAAACAAGACAGGGACTGTAGGTTTGTTGTTAAGTAGAATCTGTTTGTAATTTTGAACGGGTACATTTTTAACGTGTTTAGCTCCAGCCAAAAAATCTTTTTTAAGCTTTTTGGAAAACATAGGGAAGGGTTATCACTCCTGTGACATTTGTTTTGCTGTCAGTGCTCCTCTTCAGAAGATTTCACCTCACTTTTTGTCCCAATGACAAATGTTTTTTGAAAATTTGGGTTTTTTTGTGAAACAAGGATTGGTGATAAAGCATCACTGGAAAGGAGAAATGTTTTTCCCATATTAACTCTTACAGGAGAGAATTTCCCTTCCTAGGGGTAGATTTCATCTCACTTCCTGTTGTCTCCTTCCGTTTGCAAGTAGGAGTCGTTTGTAAGTTGGATGTTTGAAAGTAGGGGCCTGCCCTATATACTCAGAAATTTGGGCCTTAGGTGTTGTTGTGGCCACAACACTGTAAGCCCTCACAGGGCCCTGCTGTGAAATATTAGATCAAGAATTGTAATTACATGCCCCTGTTGAACAGGGGCAGAAAAATTGGGCCTTTGGTGGTGGTGGTGGTGCTGGTGCCACAACACTGTAAGTCCTCACTCACTCTTGGTGGGCGCAGAAATGGGCCCTGCTGTGAAATATTAGATCAAGAATTGTAATTACATGCCCCTGTTGAACAGGGGCTGAAAAATTGGGCCTTTGGTGGTGGTGGTGGTGCTGGTGCCACAACACTGTAAGTCCTCACTCGCTCTTGGTGGGCACAGAAACGGGCCCTGCTGTGAAATATTAGATCAAGAATTGTAATTACATGCCCCTGTTGAACAGGGGCTGAAAAATTGGGCCTTAGGCACTGGTGCTGGTGCCACAACACTGCAACCCCTCACAGATACTCTAGTTGGAACGCAGGAACGAGCCCTGCTGCAAAGTATTGCATCAAAAATTGTAATTACACGCCTCTGTTAAACAGGGGCTGAAAAATTGGGCCTTAGGCACTGGTGACGGCGCCCAGAACCAAAAATGTTCTTACAAGCTATCAGCATGATCATTGAGGAGGAAGAGGATAATTACTCAGGATAGTCACTCAGCATCAGCATAAGCAGTCTTTGAAGGGATCTGAGATTTCAAAAAAAATTATTCGGTTACATCAGCATCAGGTGCTTAGTAGCTGGTGGTGATCCAAGACTGATTCATTTTTTTTGTTTTCAAAAGGTTTTTATTGAGAATAGTGAAAAAGAAAACACGTACATAGAAAGTAGCATTAGGAACAATATCCTACAGTGAAGTATGATAGCCATAAGAGGTCAAATCAAGAATGTACATTCACAGTTAAGCCTATGAGCCATATATCACAGTGAAAATAAATTGAATTACATTCAGTACTGGTAGGATATCATAATTCAGCAAAATCATCATAATAAAACCAAAGGGAAGGGGTCCAGAAACAAATAATAAAAGAAAAAGGATAAAGAACTGAGAAAAAGAAAAAAAAATGTAGCTTAGTCAAACATAATGTTACATGGTCAGTCTTGAAGCCTGAGAATGAACCAAGGGTTCCATTTAGCATCAAATATAGGTATGGAATCGTGTAAGGTGTGAAATATTTTCTCGGTTGTCCTAATAGAATCTATACGAGAAATGATTTGTGCAAAAGGGATCGAAGAGGATTTCCAGTGATGAGCTATACCCCATAGCGTAGCAATACATATTGAGTGAATTAACCTCATCAAGGGTTTGATGATCTCTGCAATATCTTGAAATAGGATACAATGATGGAAAGTGAGATTAATGGGATTTCCTACTAATTTGTCAATCAATTTTAGTATTTCTTTCCAGGTGGGCTGCAACTTTTCGCACTCCCAGAAGGTGTGTATGTATGTGCCTAAGTGGGTGCAACCTCTGAAGCAATTGGGAGAGGACTGCGGGTAAATTTTATGTATACGTGTGGGGGTATAATACCATCTTGTTATGAGTTTAATGGCTGTCTCTTTTGTAGTGAGGGATTTTGAACATTTACATATGTTCAACCATCCCCTATCCCAGTCTATGACATCTTGGTCCAATGCTAGGTCCTGTTCCCATTGAGATTTGTAGTTCAGGGTTGGAGAGTCCTCAACCGACACCAGGGAGCCATGGATCTGTGAGATAAGGCCCCTTTGACGGGGAGCAGTACGACACAGGTCCTCATATAGTGTCGAGTGGTCTGAGTGGGGGGGGAGGTAATGGTGTTGAAAAAAATATCTTATCTGAAGGAAATGATAGAATTCCCTGTCAGGGATAAGAAAACGGGATTTAAAGGTAGAAAATGAAATAAATTTGGAATCTTCAAGGAAGTCCCCTAAAGTGATCAAGTTATGTTGGATCCACCCTTCAAATAGTTCCGGGTGAGGAAAGGCAGTTGAGAATCTAGGGTCGCCAATATAGGAGGCACCCAGGGGGGGCTGAGAGAGGAGATTGTATTTCTTCTTATATGTATTCCAGAGTTTCAGACTGACTGTGACTATTAGGTTTTTGTTAGAAACTTCTGTGAGGAGGGGGCATGAGGACCACATTAATCCAGGTAGATATAATGGGGCAATAGAGTCCTGCTTGAATTTGACCCATGGGACCATGGAATCTCTGATGTTCCACTGGGCTTGTTGTGCAAATCTGCAAGCTATATAGTATAGCCAAATACGAGGGACACCCAGGCCTCCCCTCTTAGGAGATCGATAGAGGACTTCCCTGGCAAATCTAGGGGGTTTGTCTTGCCAGATAAATTTATTCATGTGGGCTTGAAAGGTGAGGAGGTAAGATTTAGAAACTCTAATAGGGAGGGAGCGAAAAAGATACAACAATCTGGGAAGTATCACCATTTTAAGGGCTGTGACTCTGCCTAGAAAAGAGATATGGAGCTGAGATCATGATTGAAGTGTTTTCTTCAATTTAGAGATCATGGGGGGGTAGTTGTGGTCAAAAAATTTGCTAAAGTCTCCAGCCAGATCAATGCCCAGATATGATAGACAAGTTTCCTTCCATACAAAGTGAAAAGTATTTTTAAATTGTTGCACCTCCGCTGGAGAAAAGCCCAGCGGGAGGGCAATTGATTTCGAGACATTTATCTTAAGGCCGGAGACTCCCGCAAAATATGATAATGTTTGAAGGAGGTTTGGCAGGGAAATGTGTGGATTTGTTAGGAACAGAAGGACGTCGTCTGCGTTCATACAAAATTTATAGGAAGAGAGGCCCCTGGTGTAACCCGATATATTTTGGTTGTTAAGAATCGCAATGGCCAGGGGTTCCAGGGCAAGGGCAAAAATTAGTGGGGAAAGTGGACATCCTTGCCGAGTGCCTCTCCCTATGGAGAAGAACTCGGAACTACAGCCCGGGATTTTAATTCGAGTTTTAGGGTTTACATAAAGGGCTCGAAACCCCTGTAGGAATTCTTCCCGAAATCCCATACATTGTAGAAGGGTATTTAAATAGCTCCAGGAGACGCTATCGAATGCCTTGTGTATGTCCAGACTGAGTAAAAAGAGTTTACGGAAATTTAAGTTGGAGTCTTGGATAATGTTAGAGGCTAATCTAATATTATCTGTTATAAATCTGTGGGGGATGAATCCTGACTGGAAAGGTGAGATAAGAGAGGAGATAATGCCAACCTGTCCGCTAGGATTCTGCTAAAGATTTTCACATCATTATTCATGACCGAAATTGGCCTATAATTTTGGGGGAGTAAGTGATTTTTGTTAGGTTTGGGGATCAGGGACATATTTGCCAGCAACATCTCCTCTGGAAAGTTACCTCCTTGTAGAATCCAATTAAATAGTTGGACTAGGCCGGGGGAGAGTAAGGTGGCAAATTTTTTGTAGTAAATGGCCGAAAAGCCATCAGGGCCTGGGGCAGAGCCTGTCTTAAGGGATTTAAAGACATTGAGAACCTCTGAGGTGGTGATAGGGGCGTTGAGTTTCTCAACTTGGGTAGTTGAGAGAGTGGGGATATGAATGTCCTGGAACCATGAGTCGTCCGCAGGAGTAGGGGAGTTTGGGTTCGGAGATAGGAGGGAGGAATAGAATTGTTCAAAGATTTGAAGTACTTCTTTGGGATGGGAGGTGGGTAGACCCGTACTTGAGGAGAGTTTATATACATGTGTGGGGCGGAATGACTGATTTAGCTTCCTTGCAAATAAAGTGGAAGTGGCGTTGTTGTGTAATAACATTTTGGCTTTGGACCAACGGAGGTCTTTTTCAATTTTAGAGGATAAAAGGGAGTCCAATTCAAGGCGCTTTTGGTCTATTAATTTTCTAGTTGAATCTAGGTCTAACAAATTAGTGTTTTTGTATATGCGGTCAAGGTCAGTGGTAAGAGTTAAAATTTTTTTGTCTGTGAATCTTATTGTGGGATGAGGCTATGCTGATTAGTTTACCCCTTATGACTGCTTTATGGGTAGTCCATAGAAAGGAGGGAGGGGTGTCGGGAAGGGCATTTAGGGAGAAGTATTCCTCTATCGATTTGGCTGTCTCGGATTTGACCAGAATGTCCGAGAGCAATGCTTCGTTCAGTCTCCATATGTATGGTGTTGGGGCCAACCCTATAAATTTAGTAGTAAAGGACGTTACGTGATGGTCTGACCAAACACAGGGGTGGATCGTAGCCTCGGTGGAATTTGCCAATATAATGGGGGTAGTATATATGTAATCCAACCTGGCGTAACTATTGTGGGGGTGAGAGTAAAAAGTGAATTCCTTGAGCCCCATATTGTGCGTTCTCCAGGTGTCCACCAGCTGGTGGTCCAAAAGGCCTTGAGTAAGAGACCTGGGGAACGCTTTGGAGATCTTGGTGGAGGAGGATCTGTCAAGGGTAGGGTAAGCTACTAAGTTGAAATCTCCTCCTATTATGATATGAGGAGAGTTTAAGGAGGTCAATTTATCAAAGAAGGATTTGAAAAAGGAAGCAGGTGCATCATTGGGGGCGTATATACTGGCAATTGTGATTTCTCTATTGTGTAACACACCTTTGATAATCACAAATCTGCTATCCTTGTCTTTGAAGCATTGTTTAACCTCCATGGGGAGAGAGGCATGCAAAAAAATGGCGGCACCCCTGCTTTTGGATGAGTAAAGGGATTAAAACGACTGGGGGAAGTTTCTATGGAAGAATTTAGGGTGCGAGGAATGGGAAAAATGTGTCTCCTGTAACAGGAGAATCTTAGCTCCAAGGTGCCCATACATGTCAAAGGCCTTACGTCTCTTTATAGGGGAATTGAATACCTTCACATTATGTGAGATACACGTAATAACCATTTTTAGTTATTTGAATCCTATCAGGTGTGAGAAGGTTCAGAATAAACCATCCTAAGGGGTGAAAGTGTATTCTCAAGCTAAGATACAACACATCCAGCAGGGGTACCGCCATAGTCCAACCCGACAAATTATAGACACTGAATACATTTGCAAGATGGTGAAAATATTCTATGATAGGCTTGGTAGTTTCATAAAAGGACCAAATGCTGGAAAAAAATTTCAGGCTGTGAACTGGCTGACCAGCTAGAAAAGAAAAGCTATCAACTCTTAAAAACCAAAAAAGCAAAAAAAAGCAACAACAAAGAAAACAAAAAAAGGACATGGAAAACCACATCCCAACCTGGTCAGGTAAAGAAAAGGTAAAAAGAACTTTACCTGACACAAAATACAGTTACTCGCGAGACAGCTAGGTCTCGTTCCCAGCAGTTCTGTAAAAATAAACCTCTTTCTTCCTGGGAGGGGTGCACATAGCACGTCTCCAAGGGACAGCCGCACTTAAAAAATGCAGAGCGGTGTAGGTGCAGGGTGTCTTGACAATAGTGGAAGTCAGCTGTTTTTCAGCGTAGTGGGATGACGAGGTCCTCTCCGATGTCATATCGAATTCTCCTTCTATCTCTCCTGGGTGGTGGTGTTTGCCAGATGGGAGCTTGGCGGGGCGTAGAGGGGGGGGGGGGCGTCGAATTGCAGCTGCATCTAAGAGACCAAGTTTTACCAGAATCTCTTGACCCTCATGCAGGGTGGTGGCAGAGAAGATGGTGCCATTATGTGGGACCTGTAATTTGAATGGAAATCCCCATCTGTAGCGAATGTGTGCAGATTGAAGTGCAGTGGTGATTTTCTTCAGACTCCTTCTCCTGTCCAGGGTTGCTGGGGAGATATCCGGGTAGATCTGGATAAGATGATCATCAAGTGTTATCCGTGGCTTGTTCCGGGCGGCTCTTACAATTTCCTCCTTGGTGAGAAAGTCCTTCATGCAGAGGACGATGTCCCTGGGGGGTTTATCATCAGGAGGTTTTGGGCGCAGTGCCCTGTGAATACGGTCACATTTAAAAGCTGCAGAGTCCCGTTCTGGAAGAAGTGATTTAAACAGTCTGATCACGGTCGGGATTAAGTCGGTTTCGGTCTCAGGAATGCCTCTCAGGCGCAAATTATTGCGCCTATTTCTATTGTCGAGATCTTCGACTTGTGTTTGGATAGCTGTCAGAGCCATGGTCAGGGATTCATGTTCACGACTGAGGTCATTGTACGCCAGGGCCAGCTCGTCGTGTTTCGATTCAAGGAGCTCAGTACGTGAGCCTAAGGCCGCGATTTCCTGTGACAGAGTGTGAAATGTCTTATGTAGCTCTGTTTGAAATTTCGTGGCCAATCTGGTGTACATGGCCTCCAGGCTGACATCTAAATCCGCCTTAGAAAGAGCGGTATGGTACTCACCCGCCGTGCTTGCGGATGGAGAGGGATTCGATCGAGGCGGAGAGGCTGGAACAGGAGATTCTCCCTTCCCGGCGGCGCCATCTTGAGGCATGCTGAGCCGCTCCCTCGTGCGGAGGAGATAGTGGGTCAGGGTGTTTTGAGAGGATCCTCTGGATTTCCTTCTCCTCGAAGGCATGCACCGAGAGTTGGTGGCTTGAGGGGTGCTAAAATAGAGGCTTAAATCGCTGTTAATGGCCCTCCGGTAGCCGTTATAGTCCCGAGTGGAGCGGAGCTACAGACTAAAGCGTCCATCATCCTCGACGCCGCGCATGCGCCCCCCAGACTGATTCATTTTTCTGAAGGTCAGTCGATCGACCAAGTCGGTGGACAGACGCACCCTGTGATCGGTTACAAACCCTCCAGCAGCACTGAATGTGCGTTCCGAAAGAACGCTGGATGCAGGACAGGCCAGTAGCTCAATTGCATACTGTGCAAGCTCTGGCCAGTGATCCATCCTCAAGACCCAGTAACCCAGAGGATTTTCGGTGGGAAAGGTGTCCAAGTCAGATCTTGCCCCTAGGTATTCCTGCGCAATGTAAAACAGACGCTGGCGATGGTTGCTGGAACCGATCATACCTTGGGGCTGTGGACTAAAAAATTGTCTGAACGCATCGGTCAGACGGCCACCTTCTCCACCGCTCCTTCTTTGACTGACCGAAGCCTCAGCAACACGTTGTCCAGAAACAGGAGTTTGTAACCTCCCAGTCTCTGGGAACGCATTGCACAAACCTTTCTGCAAGGCCTCCCGAAGATGTTTCATCCTCTGCTCCCTCTGCGACGGCAAGATAAGGTCCGCAACCTTACCCTTGTAACGTGGATCAAGGAGGGTTGCCAGCCAGTATTGGTCCTTCTCCTTGATACCACGAATACGAGGATCCTTACGCAGGCTTTGCAGGATCAGGGAGGCCATGCAGCGTAGGTTTGCTGAGGCATTCGGTCCGGAGTCCTCTGGGTCACTAAGAATGACATGGTCTGCAGCCACCTCCTCCCAGCCACATACAAGTCCATGTGTTTCTTGGGACTGATCCCTTAAAGACTGCTGCTGATGCTGAGTGCCAGGCTCCACCTCCATACTGACACAATCCTCCTCCTCCTCGTCCTCTTCCTGTGTGATCGGCGGGCACGCAGGAACACTGTCTGGATAAAGGGGGCCTTGAGTGCTAAGGAAGTCCTCCTCTTCCTGCCTCTGTTCTGCCTCAAGTGCCCTGTCCATTATTCCACGCAGCGTGTGCTCCAACAGGTGGACAAGGGGGACAGTGTCACTGATGCATGCACTGTCACTGCTCACCATCCTCGTGGCCTCCTCAAATGGTGACAGGACAGTGCATGCATCCCTGATCATGGCCCACTGGTGTGGAGAAAAAAAACCAAGCTCCCCTGTCCTGGTGCCATAGTCGCACAGGTACTCATTGATGACCCTCTGCTGCATGTGCAGCTGCTGCAGCATGGCCAACGTTGAGTTCCACCTGGTGGGCATGTCACAGATTAGGCAGTTCTTGGGCAGGTTAAACTCCTTTTGGAGGTCCGCCAGCCGAGCACTGGCATTATATGACCGGCGGAAATGCACACAGACTTTCCTGGCCTGCATCAGGGCATCCTGCAATCCCGGGTACCTGCCCAAGAACGGCTGCATCACCAAGTTAAGGACGTGAGCCAAACAGGGCACATGGGTCATTTGTCCCTGTCGGAGGGAAGAGAGGAGGTTGGTGCCATTGTCGCAAACCACCATTCCTGCCTTAAGTTGGCGTGGCGTCAACCACCTCTGAACCTGCCCCTGCAGAGCTGACAGAACCTCTGCCCAAGTGTGGCTCCTGTCCCCCAAGCACACCAGCTCGGGCACCGCATGGCATCTTTTTGCCTGCGTACATGCGTAGACCCTTGAACGCCTACGGAGCACCGCTGGTTCCTAGGACAAAGCACAGGAAGAGGCCATGGAGGAAGAAGAGGAGGGGGTGGAGGAGAGAGGTGTGTCACAATCATTAGTAGTGGCATTTTGGAGGTGTGGTGGCGGAACAACCTCCAACACTACTGCACCTTGTCCTGCATCCTTCCCAGCTGCCAGCCAATGCGCCGTGAAAACTTAGGTAATGTCCCTGTCCATGCCTGCTGGACCATGAGTCAGCGGTAATATGCACCTTACCGCTGACCGCCCTGTCCAGCGAGGCATGGACATTGCCTTCCACATGCCGGTAGAGAGCCGGAATCGCCTTCCGTGAGAAAAAGTGTACCTGCCACTGAGGAACCGCACATTCCACAAACTCACGGAAGGGGGCAGAGTCTACCAACTGAAAAGGCAGCAGTTGAAGTGCTAGCAATTTTGCCAAGCTAGCATTCAACCGCTGGGCATGTGGATGGCTGGGAACAAACTTCTTTCGGTGGTGCAGCAGCTGGGGCAGGGAAATTTGCCTGGTACAATCTGACGTCGGTGTAACGAAAGCAGATTGCCCACAAGTACTTGGCTGTGACACACCTAATTCTACACCTTCATTCCTCTCAGTGCAGGTCTCAGAGAGGACTGAAGGTATAGTGAGGTTGGAGATCTCAGCTGATGTGGAGCAAGGAGAGGTCCTTGTGACAGACTCACCCGGGACAGAGGCTATTGGAGGGGACTGAACGCAAGCCTCTTGCCCACTGATTATGGGCCCTAGCATTTGGGGGAATGGTGCTCTCTGTGAGCTGTATGCCTGGGGACCCTGGAGTTGGTGTTACTTTGGATTCAGCTCCATGTCCCCCCAAAACACACAGACTCTGGGAACCCTTTATATGCCATATTAGAATGATAAGAATTATACTGTTGGGACACATCCTGTGAGGAGATGCTGGTGTCATCAACTCCAACTACCTGTCTTGTTCTCTGCTATAATGTGTTTATGTTAATTGAATGAGCTGATCACATTGTCCTCTATACAATGTAGGAGACGGGACGACTCCTATTGGAGATGCTGCTATTGTGAGAAATGTCCTGTGATAATTAACTCAGTCGGGGCAATAGGTCATGTCTCAGTCACCTAGGCTGTATAAAGGATTAGTTAATTAGCTCATGTTAATTAGGTTAATTAGGTTACAGTTGTATTGTTAGAGGAGGTTCCAACGGCATATAAAGTCTTGTAATTTTGATTCTAAAAAAAAGAGAGTTCATGTTCGCAACAAGCAAGTGTCGCCTTGTTTTGTGCTCAGAGAGGTTGGGATATCTGTATACAGACTGGGAGGAAGTGGTATATGATGGAAGCACTCAAGTGGAGTGTGGGACGTTCCGTGACATTGGTGGCAGCAGTGGGATAGCTTCCTGCAGTCTGGAACATCCAAACCTCCAACTTGATCCAAGATCAGCATAGGAGACTTCAGTCACCCCAGTGGAGATATGGACCTGGCATCAGAGTTCCCGGGGCTGCTGCGGATCATCCTTTCAACATACACCAGGACTGTGTCTAAGGATGAATACCTGGAGCTCAGGCAGCAGATTCGGGTGGAGCTCTGGATCGGAGCCCTCCAGCTCGCTGGTATAAAACAGGGCAAGTGCTTTCCAACCCAAGAGCAACGGGCCAGTGACCAACGGGCATTGCGGATGGCATTCCTGGGAGAGCGGCCCCAGGAGCAATGGGTGACTGAGTTGGACAGGCTGGTCCAGCAGGAGATAGAGCTGGGCAATCGTTATAGGGCTCTGCAATGGCACGCAGAGGAGGGATATTTAGGGGAGACAACAGAATGCTCTCCGGAGGGATATGACTTTGGCGGCCCTGGATTGCTGTGGGAGAGCCTTACAGATCATTTTATGTTTGGCGATGAAGGGGAACCTGACCTTGAGAACCTGAGAGAATATAGAGAGGCTATGCTCGGTCTTGCAGGGGTCTCAGAGCTCAAACCTGATCTGGACCATTTGCTAAGGAAGGAACAGCATCTGGAAAGGGCATACAGGAAACTGCTAGAACAAGTTCAGCAGCATGCCAGAGAATCGGCAGTGGAAAATCCGGAGATTGTCGTCCCCAAACCTGAATTGCTGACAACAGGGCAGAGCTCTGCTAACCTCTGCCCAGAAATGATAGCATCTTCTGGGTTCCATGGACAGGAGATGGTGAACCTCTATCCCCAGACATCAGTTGCAGAGACATAGGATTTGATAGACTTTTCTGCTGAGGAAAAACAACCTGATGAGCCTCCAGCAGAAGAGCTGCTATCAGGGCCAAAGTTCACTGTGTTCTGCCTAGCACCAACAGTGGCTTCAGCCTTCTTGAGAGAAGAGATAGTCGGCCTTTCTCCCACAACACTGAAAGGGACATGTGATTTTCTGCCAGCAGCATCTATGGAGTTAAAACAAACTTCTCCAGCTGAAGATCTGGTAACTGAACAGAGGGTCCAAGACCTCTGTCCCACACTTTTACCAATTCCAGAGACTGGGGATTTAATAGACGTTTCTGTAGAGGAGGCACCACCTAGCAAACCCCCAGCAAAAGTGCTGGCAACCGGACAGAGGGTCCAAGACCCCTGCCCCACACCTGTGGCAGTTTTGGAGGCTCAGGGTGAGAAGGTGGCAATCACTTCCCAGCAGCAGATACAGGGGGAGAAGGGAGAGGAGGTGTGTGTTGTCCCTCCCCAACAGTTGGCCAGGATGGAGGAAGCGGACTTTCCTCCCCAGCAAAGATCCGTGCACCTGGGAGACAGTACCATCGACATGTCGTCCCAGCAGCCAGATGAGGGAATGGAAAAGGAAGCAGCCGGCTCCCTTGTCCAATGGCAACTACACAGTTTGGGAGTGGAGGAAGCCAGCCTCCTGCCCCAACGGTTAGCTGGAGCGGAGGATGCGGAGTCCCCAGCAGAAGTGCTGGCAACAGAGCAGAGTGCTACCAACCTCTTCCCAGCACCGGCAACAACTGTGAAGTTCCAGGGAGCTGGGGCAGTTGGCCCCTCTGTCCGACGACAAGCTGATGTAGTGGAGCTGCTACTCCCAGCTGAATCGCTGGCAACAGGGCAGAGCACCGCTGGCCTCTGCCTAGCACCTAGTGTCTCTCTACAGCTTCAGGAAGCTGGGGTGATTGGCCCCTCTGCCCAGCAGCAGACCGAGCCCAGGAATGTTAAAAACAATCCAGCTGAAGCCCTGGCAGCCAGACAGAGAGTAAATGACCTCTGCCCCACACCTACTGAGGTCAACTATTCCGTGCAGCCAAGAAAGGAGATCAAGACTATGTGAGTTCACTCTGCCCGACTAACGCATGTCCAGACCAGGTGGAGGTCTGGGACCTTGTTAGTCAACCTTTGATGGGGGAGAAATGTGACAGACTCACCCGGGACAGAGGCTATTGGAGGGGACTGAACGCAAGCCTCTTGCCCACCGATTATGGGCCCTAGCATTTGGGGGAATGGTGCTCTCTGTAAGCTGTATGCCTGGGGACCCTGGGGTTGGTGTTACTTTGGATTCAGCTCCATGTCCCTCCAAAACACACAGACTCTGGGAACCCTTTATATGCCATATTAGAATGATAAGACTGAATTATACTGTTGGGACAAATCCTGTGAGGAGATGCTGGTGTCATCAACTCCAACTACCTGTCTTGTTCTCTGCTATAATGTGTTTATGTTAATTGAATGAGCTGATCACATTGTCCTCTATACAATGTAGGAGACGGGACGACTCCTATTGGAGCTGCTGCTATTGTGAGAAATGTCCTGTGATAATTAACTCAGTCTGGGCAATAGGTCATGTCTCAGTCACCTAGGCTGTATAAAGGATTAGTTAATTAGCTCATGTTAATTAGGTTACAGTTGTATTGTTAGAGGAGGTTCCAACGGCATATAAAGTCTTGTAATTTTGATTCTAAAAAAAAGAGAGTTCATGTTCGCAACAAGCAAGTGTCGCCTTGTTTTGTGCTCAGAGAGGTTGGGATATCTGTATACAGACTGGGAGGAAGTGGTATATGACGGAAGCACTCAAGCTGAGTGTGGGACGTTCCGTGACAGCCCTCTTTGTTCTTTGGTGTGGGTCTTTTAGATACGCTTGCCAACGAACTGCATAGCACTCAAGCACTCAAGCTGAGTGTGGGACGTTCCGTGACAGCCCTCTTTGTTCTTTGGTGTGGGTCTTTTAGATACGCTTGCCAACGAACTGCATAGCAGGTCAACTTATGTCTGGTCAAGCATGTGGTAACCAAGTGGGAGATGTTTTGGCCACACGAGATACGCTTAAGACATATGTTGCAAATAGCAGCGGTGCGATCTGATGCACTCGTCTCAAAAAAGGCCCACACCAAAGAACTTTTTGAATAACGCGCAGAGACTGCAGTGCCCTGCACATGCGGAGCTTTGGGGTGTGATACAGTCAGTGTGCTGCCCTTAGGCTGGCCCCTGGAGGGCATCCTGCCTCGTTGGTGATGTGCTGCCTCCTCCTCCTCCTCCTCTCTCCTATCAGGCACCCACGTTGAGTCAGTGACCTTATCATCCCCTCTCTCGTCATCACTGGAGCAAACCTGGCAGTATGCTGCAGCAGGGGGAGCATGACTGCCAGATTGCTGTCCTTCTTGGGCACCCCCTCTGTCTGTGCTCACGTTACTGCCTTCATCTAGCTCAGTATCATCATCAGAGCCTTCCAAACGCTGGTCATCCTCCTGGAGCATGTACCCAACACTGTGGTCAAACAGTTCGAGGGACTCCTCAGGAGGACATGGTGGGGCTAGGGAAGGAGTCACTGATGACATTGAGCCAAGGGAAGAGGCCGCTGCTTTGCCAGACAAAGTACCTTGAGCATGGGTGAGAGAGGATGAGGAGGATGAGGACGGCTTGGTCATCCACTCGACCAAGTCTTCCACATGTTGCGGCTCAACAGGGCCAGCTGCCGAAAAAAAGGCCAAGCGTGTCCCACAGCCACGTGCTGATGAGGATGCACCGTCTTCACGACCAGCACTAGACACAGAGCCTGCTTGCCCTCTTTTATTGGCTTGTGACTGTCTGCTTCTCCTTGTTGGCCTTCCAGACATACTAATGGCCTGTAGCTGCACTAAGCTGGGATATATATATGTATGTATATATGCACTGATACTGCAGCTAGCAAAATCAACTGCCTGCCTGTAGTATGAGAACACCACCAACCTTCTACAGGTAGCTTTAGCTGAACACTGTGCAGAGCTTGCAAAAAACTAACTTGTAGCTTATTTAGCTGCCTGCGGTAGTGATAGGATCAGGGAAACACCACCAACCTTCTACAGGTAGCTTTAGGTGAACACTGTGCAGAGCTCGCAAAAAAATAACTTGTAGGTTTAGCTGAACACTGTGAGGAGGACGCACTGCACTAACTTGTAGTTTTAGCTGAACACTGTGAGCAGGACGCACTACACTAACTTGTAGCTTTAGCTGAACACTGTGCAGAGGTCTCACTACACTAACTTGTAGTTTTAGCTGAACACTGTGTGAGCAGGACGCACTACACTAACTTGTAGCTTTAGATGAACACTGTGCAGAGGTCTCACTACACTAACTTGTAGTTTTAGCTGAACACTGTGAGCAGGACGCACTACACTAACTTGTAGCTTTAGATGAACACTGTGCAGAGGTCTCACTACACTAACTTGTAGTTTTAGCTGAACACTGTGAGCAGGATGCACTACACTAACTTGTAGCTTTAGATGAACACTGTGCAGAGGTCTCACTACACTAACTTGTAGTTTTAGCTGAACACTGTGAGCAGGACGCACTACACTAACTTGTAGCTTTAGCTGAACACTGTGCAGAGGTCTCACTACACTAACTTGTAATTTTAGCTCAACACTGTGAGCAGGATGCACTACACTAACTTGTAGCTTTAGCTGAACACTGTGCAGAGGTCTCACTACACTAACTTGTAGTTTTAGCTGAACACTGTGAGCAGGACGCACTACACTAACTTGTAGCTTTAGCTGAACACTGTGCAGAGGTCTCACTACACTAACTTGTAGTTTTAGCTGAACACTGTGTGAGCAGGACGCACTACACTAACTTGTAGCTTTAGCTGAACACTGTGCAGAGGTCTCACTACACTAACTTGTAGTTTTAGCTGAACACTGTGTGAGCAGGACGCACTACACTAACTTGTAGCTTTAGATGAACACTGTGCAGAGGTCTCACTACACTAACTTGTAGTTTTAGCTGAACACTGTGAGCAGGACGCACTACACTAACTTGTAGCTTTAGATGAACACTGTGCAGAGGTCTCACTACACTAACTTGTAGTTTTAGCTGAACACTGTGAGCAGGATGCACTACACTAACTTGTAGCTTTAGATGAACACTGTGCAGAGGTCTCACTACACTAACTTGTAGTTTTAGCTGAACACTGTGAGCAGGACGCACTACACTAACTTGTAGCTTTAGCTGAACACTGTGCAGAGGTCTCACTACACTAACTTGTAATTTTAGCTCAACACTGTGAGCAGGATGCACTACACTAACTTGTAGCTTTAGCTGAACACTGTGCAGAGGTCTCACTACACTAACTTGTAGTTTTAGCTGAACACTGTGAGCAGGACGCACTACACTAACTGTAAATAGTCTAGCTACCTGACTGTGGTACTAATAGGATCAAAAGAACACCAGCAATTTTCTTCAGGTAGCTGTAAATACTGTAACAAGACAAGCCTGCCTGTCAGTAGGAAGATAACAGGAACGGATCTAGCTAAACTGAATACAGTGTATATATATATACAACACCTGGGAATCTAGCTAACTCAAATGAAATGACACTGTCTCTCTGACTATCTCTCAGCACGCCGGAACACAATACACAGGGCAAACGTGCAGGCGGCCTTATATAGTGTGGGGCGTGTTTTAAACCCCCTGAGCCATATTTGCCCAAAGCCACCCTGGCTTTGGCCAATTACACCTTTCTCTACCGATGGCGCTGTGATTGGCCAAGCATGCGGGTCATAGTGCATGCTTGGCCAATCATCAGCCAGCAATGCACTGCGATGCCGCAGTGAATTATGGGCCGTGACACGCCACACGAATTTGGCACGAACAGCCCATATCATTCGCAAGTCGGCGAATGATCGAACAGCCGATGTTCGAGTCGAACATGGGTTCGACTCGAACATGAAGCTCATCCCTACCTAGGGCTCATTATTTCCACGGAAGGAGTCGCAATGGACCCACAGAAAGTAAAAGCAATCTTAGAATGGCCAGCCCCCTTGGATAAAAAAGGAGTCCAGCGATTTGTGGGCCTTGACAATTTCTGTCGAAGATTTGTAAAGGGGTTCCCATCATTCATTTCACCCATTACCCCGCTGACCTGCCGGCAATGTCGGTTTCAGTTGCCCCAAGAAGCACAAAAAGCCTTCAACAAACTCAAGAGCCTGTTCATTTCTGCTCCAATAGTGCAGCACCCAGACCCAGCCTTGCCCTATGTGTTGGATGTGGATGCTTCAGAGACAGCCACGGGAGCAACGTTGTCCCAAAGACAAGGTCATAAGGCCCTTCTCCACCCTGTAGCTTTTGCATATCAGAAATTGAGTCCACCAGAAAGAAATTATGATGTGGGTGGTCGAGAACTGCTAAATTTGCTTTAGAAGAGTGGAGGTACTTGCTGGAGGGAGCTGCCCATCCCATCATGATCTTCATGGATCATAAAAACCTGGAGTACCTCAGGACAGCAAAACATCTAAGACCCCAACAAGCTCTATGGGCATTATTTTCCTCCAGGTTCAACTTCCATATCTCATACCAACCAGGCTCCAAGAATGGAAAAGTGGATGTTCTCTCCCGGATTATTCCAGATGCCCCCCAGGCAAATGAACCCGGTACCATCCTATCTGCACAAAACGTTTTACTTATTCAACCTGACCTAAAAACTGCCATCAGATAAGTGTCCAGCCAGTGTACAGAACCAGAGGTGTCTTCCTTAAAGAAACAGGATGGGCTACTGTTGTTTCAGAATAAAATATTTATTCCTCAGCAAGTAAGACTTCAAGTTTTAAAGACCTTTCACGATCACAAACGTGCAGGACATTTTGGAGTACAAAAGACCGCTGAACTAATACAACGCTCTTTTTGGTGGCCAGGATGGAGACAAGACTGTAAGAGCTATTCAATTCACGTATTACTTGCCAACGCAACAAGGGGTCCAACACCAAATCCTGGGGTCTATTAAGACCTTTACCCATTCCAGAACAGCCCTGGAGGAAAATCTCTATGGATTTCATTATTGACTTGCTCCCTTCTGAGGGGCCAACTACCATTCTGGTGGTATTTAGGGCCGTCCTTAAGGCAGGGCAAAAGGGGCAGCTGCCCTGGGCCCTGTCATTGTGGGGCCCAAAGCAGCTACCTCATACTTGCCAACTATCCCGGTTTAAATTCCCTTGTCCCTTGAAGTTTTAGTCCCATGCTGTGTCCCGATATCTCAGTGTGAAGTGCTGCTACTAATGCTGCTCAACTCTGCCCTATTGTTGTGCACAGGTGACTCACCTGCAGATCCTGTGTTTACATGTAAATAACCGGCATTCATATGTAAATAGCCGTCGACCAGGGGCATTCATATGTAAATAGAGGCGGCATTCATATGTATATCATGCCCCCCCGAGGTCATATCCACCATCACCTCTGCTGAATGCTGCCGACTGGGGAGATAAAGGGGCATGATTGAAAGTCCTGCCTGCAACTCTGGTCATTCAGCCTAACATCAGCCTGTTTTGCAAAGGTAAGCAAATTGGTGGGGGGGGGGGGGGTAGCGTGCAGAGGTAGGCAGAGAAGGAATTACAGTTTGTAGTGCACAGGTGAGCAAGGAGGGGATGTATAGAGGTAAGGAAGGTGGGTGCAAAGATAAGCAGAGGAGGCAGGTAGAGTTAAAGGAGTGAAAGGTTGGAGTTGAGAGGATGGGGGGTTTGGGGTGCAGAGGTTAGCAGGGGTTTTAGGATGCAAAGGTGTACTGACAGGGTGGATAAAGGTGTAGGTCACGTTTAGGGCAGCCCACTTATTTTAATGGCCTGCTCTATGCGCTAAAAATGGAGAAGAAAGTCCCCAACGCTTTTTCAAGATCACACGGTTGCACAGCACATGTCAGCAGATGCGTGAGGGTGTCATTAACAATTAATTGCACTGCTACACAGCTAAAGAGCAGCATGTTTCTGTGGTGTCAGGAAAGCAATTTTGCATGCGTCACCGACACGCACAAATGTGAACGCAGGCTAAATGTCTCAGTTTCATTGGTGGTCAGTGTAAATCTTCTCATTACATCGGGGCTTAGTGTACAATCCTTTCATTCACACTAGTGGCCAGTGTGAATGTCCCCCTTACATTAGTGGTCAGTGTAAATCCCTCCTTATATTGGTGGTTACTGTGAATGCTCCTATTACGTTAGTGGTCAGTGTAAATCCCTATTACATTGGTGGTCATTTTAAATCTTCTCATTACATTGGGGCTCGGTGTACAATCCTTTCATTCACACTAGAGGCCAGTGTGAAGGTCCCCCTTACATTGGTGGTCAGTGTAAATCCCTCCTTACATTGGTGGTTACTGTGAATGCTTCTATTACATTAATGGTCAGTGTAAACCCCTATTACATTAGTGGTCAGTGCAAACCTCTATTACATTGGTGACCAGTTTTGAAACTCTTCTTTATATTGGTAGTCGGTAAAAAATCAGCATTGCCATTGATCAGACCCTCCCCCCAGCACTGCCAATGATCCTAGGAGCTCTAGGATTCCTAGGAGTTTTCTGTCTATCGATCGGTCCCCTCACCTCCCCAGACCATGGTGTGCAGGCAGGTGGAGAGCGAAATTGCATGGGGGGGCCCAAGAAAATGTTTGCCCAGGGTCCAATCAATATTAAAGACGGCTCTGGTGGTAGTAGACCACCTTTCAAAAATGGCACATTTCCTGCCCATGGTTGGCACTCCTTCTGCTATTGACACAGTGAATATATTCATCAAAGCGGTGGTTAGGCTCCACGGGGTACCAGATAACATTATATCAGATTGGGGAGTAGGTTCTGGAGAGATCTCTGCAAGTCCTTAGAAATTGAAGTCTGCCTTTCGTCAGCATACCATCCTCAAAGCAATGGCCAGATGGAGAGGACAAATCAAACCTTGGAACAATATCTTCGCTGTTTTTGCACTTGCTCTCAAGACAACTGGGCTTCTCTTCTCCCATGTGCAGAGTTTGCTTACAATAATTCCATACATACGGCCACCAACCAATCTCCTTTTTGGGCCAATTACGGTTTTCACCCTTCCTTCCTTCTTGATTCTATTCTTGAAGCTTCAGTCCCTGCAGTACAGGATAGAATACATTTCATCCAAACCAATTTCCAACAAATCCGGAAAGCTGTGCAGAAGGCCCAAGAAAGCTACAAAAATACCTTGACAGGGGAAGGAGGAGCCACCCGGCATTTAAAGTAGGGAACAAGGTTTGGCCATCCGCCATAAATCTTAAATTGCCATGCCCATCACGGAAATTAGGCCTGAAATTCATCGGCCCTTTCAAGGTCAAGAGAATGGTGAACCCACTGACTTTTGAATTAGTAATACCTAGCTCCTACAAAGCGCATCCTGTTTTCCATGTGTCATTACTAAAACCAGCGGTCCCCAGCTCTTTTTCAGGAAGAGAGGAGTTGCGACCTCCCCCAGTCGTAATTGAGGGCAAAGCTGAGTTCAAAGTGGAGGCTATAATGGACTGTAGAAAAAGGGGAAGACAAGTTCAGTATCTCATAAAATGGAAGGGGTACCCTCCAGAGGATAACTCCTGGGAGCCCCCAAGTAATGTACACGCCCCATGACTGATACAAGCCTTCCACAAGAGATACCCAGAATCACTGGCTAGGATTGGGCATCCGGAGGCTGCCCCTTGGGGGGGCACTGTCAGGGAAATACCAGAAGCCTGAATTGCCATTATCGGCATTTTTCCGCGTGCATGCATGGTGGAATGGCGCTTCGGTGCATGCGGGTGCCCGATGCAGCGGGACAGTGCGGGCACATGCGCGGTGGGGCATGCATAACTTCAATCACTTTGCTGGCCTATTAAAGGCTGCTCAGCCCCATGCTAAATTGCTGGATTGTCTTTCAGCTTCCCGTGTTCCTGCCTCAGCATCCTGTTATCTTGTGATTACCTGTTGTGACCTGGATTGACCACGACCTGCTCTGATCTCTCTAGTACTTTGACCTTGGCTTGCTTTAAGTCTCTGCTTACCTTGCCTGCTCCCTGTGTTTGACCCCAGCTTGTGTTAAGGACTTTCTACTGTCTCATCTACCTGATCACCTGTGTATGACCCTGGCTAATAATACGGACTTGCTTCTGCTTCTCTTACCCGATTACCTGTGTTTGACCCTGGCTCTCTCCACGGACTCCTCTACAGCAATCACTTGCCTGATCACCCATGTTAGAGCCTCAGCTGGGCTTCTTACTCAAACTGGTGATAAGTCTAACCACCGCACAGAGTTACAGCTCTCCCAGGTCTCATTTCCTTCAAGTGGTTTCCCAGTTATCTTCACTCAAGTCCTGCTAAAACCTGCTGGTGATTCATGCTTCTTCGTGCCCTATACCCATTTTACCACTTCCAGGGGTATAGTGAACTTAGCCGCAAGGAGAACCGCTCGCAGCATCTCGGCCTCGGTAAGGTACATGACATCTACACTCTCCTATTCCTGAGTTTTGAGTAACATCCAGTCAAATCTCAGGAAAGGCACCACATGACTTCAGCATGTCCAATCATGCTGAGGTGTGAAGCAGCCAATCCTGGGAGAGCTGGGGAAGAAATGAGGAGGGATGTGAAGCTGGAATCGTAACACTCTCTCAAGCCATGCAGGAGATAAAGAAATCAGATGTTAGTCACAGCAGTGGGGGAAGTGATGACACAAACTTATCTGTGTGTCATTTTTTATCTTACTAAAATAACAAAGACAAGAGGATTGCTCAGAGCTGGATTTAATCTTTGTGGCAAGACTGGGCACAGATGACTTGATATCCTCTAATGTACCAGGTAGAAGCCTTCATAAAAAAATGTTCAGGTTTATATCCACTTTAAGTCTCGCTGAAGCACACACTCCAAAAATAGGAGATTGGTAAGGTAATGGACGCAACAGTCTTCTGGAAATATTAATCTACATACAGCAACAATGGGAATAGGAAAAAAACTGTGAAGTGGCCAATAGGCATCTCACCACTCCTACGGTCTTTCCAGGCACAGTCTATTATGTTGATGGCGATTCTCACACTCAGGATAGATGAAGATTGATACTAGGCTGCAACTCCTAAGGGAAGTCAGCGAAAGGTATCAAACCAGGCTTTGTGCCTACCTCTCCAGCCTGCACCTCATGGTTTCTCTGCAGCAAAAATGGAACAGCAGCACAGTATACAGCAGCAGAGTCTCAAGTCTTCTCCATAGGCTCACACACAGCAGCAGCATGTGGCTGTGATAACGCAGCAGTCTTGTAGTCCCTGCAACTCAAAGTAGCAGCCTGCATTCACTGCTCAGCACAGCATCTCAGAACTAGGGATGAGCCGAACACCCCCCTGGTTCGGTTTGCACCAGAACTTGCGAACAGACAAAAAATTTGTGCAAACACGTGAACACCGTTAAAGTCTTAGGTACCTTGTAGTAGAGCCCGACTGGTAGGAGGAGACCCCTCTTACAACTCTGGTTCAGGAGCCACTGGAGTGGGGTCGATCAATTTGGATAGCCAAGGTGATCAAGGCTTCAAGGGTATCGGGTATACCAACACGAGCGAGCTACTCTTTCAATCCTTCAGAGAGACCCATGCTGAACTGGTGTTGCAGAGCTGTGTCATTCCATTGGTTGTCTGCGCTCCAGCGCCTAAAGTCTGTGACATAGTCCTCGGCCACTCTGCGGCCTTGCTGGAGCGCAAACAAAGCAGACTGAGCCGTGGCTCTCCGCTGAGGGTCCTCATAAAGTTGGACTTCGAAAAAAGATAACAGAGAATGAGTCTGAGTACAGTTCCCCTGGAGTAATTGGTGGGCCCAGGTCTGGGGTTCACCTTGTAGCAGGGAGATCACGAATCCTACTTTTGTAGCCTCTAGGGTTGAAGGGTGAAATACAGCTGGGAGGCATTGCGGAAGGCCCGGAATTTTGTTCAGTCCCCTGAGAACCTTTCAGGAATGGGGACTCTAGGCTCAGGTGGGAGCATCACAACTGAAGGAGGGGAGACAGTCTGTGCAGGTGTGGCAGAGGATGTAGAGGCTACGTTACCAGAATTGGTGAGATTCTGGACCTGTTCTTCCAGCTTGACATAGCCATCCTGTAGAGATTTCACGGCTTGTGTGAGTGACGCAAGGTGCGTACAAATCTCCTTCATGGCAGAGGTTTCTCCTGCAGGCTCAGTCATGGCTGTTTTGTACTGTTAGGTACCTTGTAGTAGGGCCCGACTGGTAGGAGGAGACCTCTCTGCCTGTGGGAGTTGTAGCAGCTGGCACCGTAGCAGGGTGGTGATCCTCCAGGGATGCTGGAACTACAGAAGACAGTAGCGACAGTAGCTTGATGAGCTGGTGGATGCAGGAACAGTGACAACTGGAGCTGGATGAGAAAAGCCTGGTGACACAGAAAACACACAGAGCAAGGCAGCAGGCAGCAGTGGGGTCAGACAGGCCGGGTCAAAGCAGGTAATCAGGCAGATAAATATGGCAGGCTAAAGCAGGGTCAGATAACAGGCAGAAGTTGGCAACGGATAATCAAACAGGAGTCTTGAACAAGGTCAGGCAAGCCGGAATCGGGATTGGAGATAACATCGAATGTGCTAATTTTAAAGGCTTATATGCAAATACTGCCCCAGGGGACATGAATCAATGCAAAAAAAGTTTTTAAAATGGCAGTTTTTTCAGGAGTAGTGATTTTAAGAATGCTTAAAGTGAAACAATAAAAATGAAATATTCCTTTAAATATTGTGCCTGGGGGGTCCCCTTAGTCGGCCTGTAAAGTAGCGCATTTTCCCCGTGTTTAGAGAAGCACCACAGCAAAATTACATTTCTAAAGGAAAAAATGTCATTTAAATATGCTCACGGCTGTAATGTATTGCCAGATCCCGGCAATATACATAAAAAATCATTGAAAAAAACTCTGTGGGTTCCCCCCCCAGTCCATACCAGGCTCTTCGGGTCTGGTATGGATATTAAGGTGAACTCCACGCCAAATTTTTTTTAAAATGGCATGGGGGTCCCCCCAAACTCCATACTAGACCCAAAGGGCCTGGTATGGATGGGAGGAACCCATGCCGTTTTTTCTTAATTCCGTCATAGGGCTCCCCTTAACCACTTCAATACACTATAATATATAATGTACACTGCACTATATACCCTGCACTGTATTATATATACTACACTATATACTCTGAACTGCAGTATATATACTATACGGACTGCACTATATACTCTGAACTGCAGTATATATACTATACAGACTGCACTAGATACTCTGCTGAAAAATTGGGCCTTAGGTGTTGGTGGTGGCAGAACACGGTAACCCCTCACAGTTAGTCTTGTTGGGTGCCAGAACAGTCACTGCTGTTAAATATTATTTCACAAATTGTAATTACATGCCCCTGTTAAACAGGGGCAGAAACATTGGGCCTTAGGTGTTGGTGGTGCTAGAACACTGTAACCCCTCACAGTTACTCTTGTTGGGTGCAGGAACGGTCCCTGCTGTTAAATATTATTTCAGAGGCTGCTTGCCCTCTTTTAGTGGCCTGTGTTTTTTTTTAACACCGCACTACACTGTATTTTATACTGTGTACACCACCTGAATTGTATTTGAAACTGTACACACTGTATTATATACTGTGTACACCGCCTGCACTGTATTAGAAACTGTACACCGCTGAATGCACTGTGTATATAGGTTACGCTGAATTCAGAGTGTATATATATACACATATATATATATATATATATATACATACATAGTATCTCACAAAAGTAAGTACACCCCTCATATTTTTGTAAGTATTTTATTATATCTTTATTATATGTCATATATTAAATGACAGCACTGAAGAAATTACAGTTTGCTATAATGTAAAGTAGTGAGTATACAGCTTGTATAACAGTGTAAATTTGCTGCCCCCTTAAAAAACCTCAACACACAGCCATTAATGTCTAAACCGCTGGCAACAAAAGTGAGTACACCCCTAAGTGAAAAAGTCCAAATTGGGCCCAATTAGCCATTTTCCCTCCCTGGTCATATGACTCTTTAGTGTTACAAGGTCTCAGGTGTGAATGGGAAGCAGGTGTGTTAAGTTTGGTGTTATCGCTCTCACTCACCCATATCAACATGGCACCTCATGGCAAAGAACTCTCTGAGGACTGAAAAAAAGAATTGTTGCTCTACATAAAGATGACCTAGGCTATAAGAAGATTGCCAAGACCCTGAAACTGAGCTGCAGCACAATGGCCAAGACCATACAGCAGTTTAACAGGACAGGTTCTGCTCAGAACAGGCCTCGCCATGGTCAACCAAAGAAGTTGAGTGCAGGTGCTCAGCGTCATATCCAGAGGTTCTCTTTGGGAAATAGATGTATGAGTGCTGCCAGCATTGCTGCAGAGGTTGAAGGGGTGGGCGGGGTCAGCCTGTCAGTGCTCACACTATATGCCGCACACTGCATCAAATTGGTCTGCATGGCTGTCATCCCAGAAGGAAGCCTCTTCTAAAGATGATGCACAAGGAAGCCCGCAAAACAGTTTGCTGAAGACAAGCAGACTAAGGACATGGATTACTGGAACCATGTCCTGTGCTCTGATGAGACCAAGATAAACTTATTTGGTTCAGATGGTGTCAAGCATGTGTGGCGGAAACCAGGTGAGGCATACAAAGACAAGTGTGTCTTGCCTACAGTTAAGCATGGTGGTGGGAGTGTCATTGTCTGGGGCTGCATGAGTGCTGCCAGCACTGGGGAGCTACAGTTCATTGAGGGAACCATGAATGCCAACATGTACTGTGACATACTGAAGCAGAACATTATCCCCTCCCTTCAGAAACTGAGCTGCAGAGCAGTATTCCAACATGATAAGGACCCCAAACACACCTCCAAGACGACCATTGCCTTGCTAAAGAAGCTAAGGGTAAAGGTGATGGACTGGCCAAGCATGTCTCCAGACCTAAACCCTATTGAGCATCTGTGGGGCATCCTCAAATGGAGGGTGGAGGAGCGCAAACTCTCTAACATTCACCAGCTCAGTGATGTCATCATGGAGGAGTTAAAGAGGACTCCAGTGGCAACCTGTGAAGCTCTGGTGAACTCCATGTCCAAGAGGGTTAAGGCAGTGCTGGAAAATAATGTTGGCCACACAAAATATTGACACTTTGGGCCCAATTTGGACATTTTCACTTAGGGATGTACTCACTTTTGTTGCCAGCAGTTTAGACATTAATGGCTATGTGTTGAGTTATTTTGAGGGGATGGCGAATTTACATATATATATCAAATATACTGCCTGTACTGACTGAATATAGAGTTTACACTGTATATATAGGCTACGCTGAATGCAGAGTATATATACTAGACTGACTGTGATATATATATCAAATACACTGCCACTAACTAACCTGCCTGCCTAATCTAGCTCAATCTCTCTATCTCTGTCCGCTATAACACACTATACGGGCGCTGTGTATGCAGCCTTATATAGCGTGGGGCATGGACTTAGTCCCCCTGAGCCATGATTGGCCAAAGGCACCCTGCCTTTGGTCAATTATGGCTATCGCTGAAGAGCGTGCTGTGATTGGCCAAAGCATGCAGGTCAGGTGTATGTTTTGGCCAATCATCATACAGCAATGCACTGCGGTCTTGCAGTGCATTATGGGGTGCTTGAATTTGCTGCGAACACACCATGAAATTTGCTGTTGGGCGAACGTGTGAACACCCGATGTTCAAGTCGAACTTGCGTTTGACTTGAACTCGAAGCTCATCCCTACTCAGAACCTGCATAGCAACCCAGTTTCTGGTGGGCACAGCAGCCAGCAAAACACTGCAGCAGTAGTACGTGACCTTGAGTTTATTTGGCACCCTCACCCCAGGTGCACCACAGCAGTCTTCTCTGTTCTCTCCTGCCAGGCATTCAGGACCTACAGCACATTCACAATTTTGCAGCCTGTAGCCCTGAGACCTGTCCTCTAGTTTCTCTGGTTCCTCGGCATCCACACTTGTCCCACAGCCCTGTCCTTTAGCTTCCGTAGTTAAAGCCCTCCAGGTACACATGCCCTCTAAGCTGGCATGTCTCTGCCTTCCTCCCTTGCAGCTCCCCAAATAGTAGGCAAGGCTCTGTTCTGCCAAAGTGGATGCCAATAGGATTCCTCCTGACCCCTTTGCTAGGGGTGGGTACAGTCCATGGCTGCAGCAGTAGCCAATGATGTCCTCAAGAGTTTTCCCCCTATCCCTGTGCTCTGTCTCAGGGCATGGGAGGGAGAAACAAACAGTTTTGCCACCTAGGTGAAATGTTCTACTAATCAGTTTAAATCCACCAGCTGGTGCTACATGTACATGCATTGGAGCTGATCTGAGCTGGCAGGATTGCCATCAAATATTGTAAATGGTTTTTTGAATCTCCCACCCTAAGCTCTAGAAACTTCTTCCAGAAACAGGCAAAAGCAATCAAACTCCCAAGCTGTGGGACCCTGGGAAGGCCAGAACAAACAATTACTGCTCCCTTGATTACAGAAGGAACCAAACAAACAGGCCCTTAATATTAGGGTTGCACCGATACCGATATCAGTACTGATACTGAGCATTTGCACGTGTACTTGTGCAAATGTTCTGATACCTTGAACCAATACCTTTTGCCGTGCGATCTGAGCCCATACAAAATGAATGGGCTCTAATCGCACTGCAAATAATCGCATGCGATTTGAACAAGAATACAGTGCAATTCCTGCTTGAATCGCATGCGGTTTCCCGCACTGCTCCTGTGTGAACCCAGGCTTGTCATAGTGACTTCAGCCAGGGTTCACACAAGAGTGGTGTGTGAAAAACACATGCTATTCAGACAAAAATCACACCGCATTCCTGTTCCAATCACATGCAATTATACACCGCAAAGGTATTGGTACTCATTATCGGCAAATATTAATATATATCGCTATTGCCAGAAACAGACTGTATTGGAGCAACCCTGGTTAATATTGTTACAGTTTCTTTTTTTTTTTTACAATGTATATGATCGATTAATAACAAAGTAATAGATTGGATATTAATCCTTTTAGAAATGTATACTCTGTAGTATATTTTTTTATCACAGGTACTTATATAGAGCTGTCAATTTACACAGCGCCTTACATACAGTACATATTATACACTATCAGTCCCCGCCCTCAAGGAGCTTACACTCTAAGGTCCCAACTCACATTCATACATACAAATACTAGGGCCAATTTAGAGAGGCAGCAATTAACCTTGCAGCATTTCTTTGGAGTGTGGGAGGAAACCCCTGCAAGCACAGGAAGAACATGCAAACTCTAGGCAGGTAGTGCCATGGTTGGGATTTGAACGACCCCAGAGCTGGTAGGTGGAAGTGCTAACCACTTAGCCACTGTGCTGCCCATATATTAGCAGTGTCCTGTTTTCCACCATATATGATATTACAATCAGTTGTACTACAATCCCCGAAGGAGCCTCTGGTAATAACCATTTTTTCCCCTCAAAAGTACAGAGACTGCCAGTCACCCAAGCACCAGTCCATACACTCCAGCTACAATGAATCAGTCTAGGGCAGGGGTAGGCAACCTGGGGCCCTCCAGCTGTTGTGGAACTACATTTCCCATGAGGCATTGCAAGGCTGGCAGTTACAATTATTCCCAGAGGCATGATGGGACTTGTAATTCTGCAACAGCTGGAGGGCCCCAAGTCGCCTACCCCTGGTCTAGGGGATGTCTTTTTGTAAGTTATTGCTTGAAGAAACTTTAACAGGAGAGGGGTTAGAGCATGGGATACTTCCAAACGATCAGCACAGCTATTTAGGGTGAAATCAAAATCTCTTTCAACTATCTGATGTACTCATCACATAGGGAAAATAGAGAAGAATGCTGGTGCAGCTGTGCATGGTAGACCATCAGCTTCTAACCTTAGCTTGTTCAATTTAAGCTTTCACAATAAAACCTGGAATCTGATTGGTTTCTATGCAGAGCTGCACCAGATTTTGCACCATGCAGTTTTAGTAAAAGACACCAGTAGCCGAGAATCAGGGCAGTTCCCTCTGATGAAATAATAGTTTTTAGGACAGTCAGATGTCCACTTACCTAAAAATCTTAGAAAGGTATCTGCTCAGAAGACTAGCTGCACTTTGTATAAGACCTTTGACTCATTTGCTTATGGGCTTATGGCAGGGTACCCAATAATAGCCAATTTACTAAGCAATGTTTTACTGCATTTGAGAAAAAAAAAAGGAAAATCGTTCCGAAAAAAAAAACTGTGCAATTCACGAAGAAACTCTCCTAAAATTTTGCATGTGTTATCTTTCCGAAGTACGTCTTAAATACTGCATGAAACCATGCAGTAAGTTATCGCAAGCATCTGATATGGTGTTTTTCCAAAAAAAGTGTAAGGCAGCCAGCAATTTGGTCATGGCTGCTATGGCATGGCTTCTCTATGTTGAGGGCTCAAGCTTCCTCTATGAGTTGAGTATAATGCTCCATGATAAGTGGCTTGGATAACCTGAACTGCTTGGATAAGCTGAACTTCTGCAGGGTATCAGCATCCGTGAATTGATCCAGCAGTGTGAACTCCTTATAGCTTCTTTCCTTTAAAATGTATACATGTAAAATATTTACATGTATATGCCCCTCCATGTGCTCCTTGCTGTGAAGGCCAGTTATAGGTGGGGGCAGTGGCCAGTTTTTTGTTACTGTTCCTATATATGGGCCGGGGACACACTGGGCACCTTCGCTGCCATTGTGCTCTTGCTGGGTGTCCAGTGTGCTCCTGTTCCTTTAAGGGGGCTTGGGCTGCCTCCAGGCTCACCTGCCCCACATCTATCCATTCCATGCATGTGCTTCCACTGTGGAGACACTTATAAATTTGTAGTGTTAGGACTGCAAGCAACACAGGGTGCCTTGACGAGGCCTTGCAGCTTTTACATGCATTTACAAATGTGTGCTAACTAAACCCCTGCTTTTAACAGATGGTTAGACGGGTTAATTTGGTTGGTCAGCAGACTGGTTGGTGAGTTGAGCTATGAAATTGTTTTTTTCTTACATGATAAGTGGCTTGGATAATCTGAACTGCTTGGATAAGCTGAACTTCTTCAGGGTATCAGCATCCGTGAATTGATCCAGCAGTGTTCACTCCTTATAGCTTCTTTCCTTTAAAAGGAGCACTTGAGATCTTCTTCTCCTCTTCTGCATTGCTTTAAATGCCAAGACTGGATTCAAAGGGCTCCTTCATCTTTGCTATGCCATCTGCCAGCCTCCAGAAACAACTCCTGACTAAAATCTAACTGATTTATCACAAGCTTGGGCCAGTACTTAATTACCGCATGCATTTATTTATTTTTTCCTTCTGTGAATTGACTTTAATGCCTTTCTATATGGTAAATACTGCATATGAGCAATAGTGAATTTACATTTTCGTTATCGCATGCGTTAATTGGTCACCATGACCGTTATAATGCATGCGATAACCTTTAGTGAATTGTGCCCATTGTGACATGGCAATTAGCACAGATTCTGCAGTATAGTATTGGAGTTAGAGAAATTCCTATTTTTACCAGTAGATGGAGACAGAAGCCTATTATATATCCTCAACTCAAAGCTGTTTCCTCTAAGAAAGTTCTAAAGCAGAGGATATTTCCATAGCCAGCTTGTAGGAAGCACACGCACAAAAACAAAATGTTGTGAATAACTATATGATTTGATTATGAAAATATATAACATTGAGTATGTAACCTTAACTTGATTTTGTGGTCATAAAGATAGAGCTTGTTCAGACTTGTCGTTGGGGGGGCATTTTAACCACTTTGTGCCTCAAGTCCTCAAGACTTGGCAGATCACAGAGCAGGGTAAAAGACCAATCACAGCAGGCCCTTTATCACATGATCAGCTGTCAGCCAATGACAGCTGATCACGGAAGCAAAGAGAAGCCGGTTTCTGGCTTTTTTTCCTTCACGCTGTCAGCATGAATAAAAGAAGAAAGACGTTAACCAGCTTCTGTTAGAGGGACATCTGTCCCCTTAGTGCCCTCCAGTGCTGCCAATCAGTGCCCACCAGTGCCACCTATCAGTGCCCACCAGTACTGTTAATCAGTGCCCACCAGTGCCTCCTGATTAGTTCCCATCAGTACCGCCTATCAGTGCCACCTCTCCATGCCGCCTATCAGTGCCACCTATCAGTGTCCATCAGTGCAGCCCCATCAGTGCCACCTCACCAGTGCAGCCTGTGCATACATGCAGGAGTCCTCAGTTCTGGTAAGATATGCCGGACCTTCGCCGGTCCTTCATTGCGCACGCGCCGCTGATGTCAGCGGCTGCATGCAGGGTGAATATAATGCGTATAAACCGTACAGGTTTAGAAGATATTATTATAGGCTTACCTGTAGGTAAAAATGTCAAAAAAGGGTATACAACCACTTTAAGGCCCACCCACAGTATATATATTGCGGATGGGTGGCTCTGCTGTGCCTTATCACGTACATGTATGTGATACAGCATTTCCGGGTATAAGGCGTGCATGTGCAGCACCCACCTGGTCTCTGCTGTCATTCGTCACAGCACAAGTCAGTCAGCAGGTACCCTGCCAGGTAAAGTCATAATGTGCTAGTATGCATTGCATACTAGCACATTATGTTAAACTTGCCTTAAAATAAAGTCCTTCCAGTGCTGAGCTGTCACCACTGACAGGGCTTCCATCTTCACCCGTCTTCATTACAGGTTTGCGGACTTCATCTGTGTGACTGGCCAGAGCTGCAATGACGTCACTCCTGTGCATGCAAGTGGGAGCTGCCGGTCATGGCACAGGGCTCTAAAGGAAAGGCCCAGGTGGCCATTCCTTAAGAGCGCATGCACCAGTGATGTCACCGGCTGCATGTACAGTAAATATCACCTCTTCCGGGTTAGCCCCCCCATATCACAATTTTTGAAAAAATCTTATGCAGTTTGTTTGATCTTTGTTGGATCAGGTTGGATCAACTGTTATTTGCATTAGATCTCACACAGAAGAAGCTATATTAATAGTTATTTGCTGGGGGGGGGGGGGGGCTAACCCGTCATCAGCCCCCCTTATCAAAAAATTGACCAAACAGCTATTTTGGAAGCTATTTGTTAGTTTCGGTAAGATCAAGTGGTTTTAATGTTAGATCTCACATAATTATAGACTTATTAATTGATTAAAGATGGGGGGCTGACCCCCTCCTTATCACATTTTCTGGCCAAAAATCATTCAGGCTAATAGATATTCGTTAGATCCGGTAAGATCAAGTTGTTTTAACATTAGATCTCACATAATTTCAGAGATATTGCACATAAAAATAGAGATATTAGGTGGTAAATAGTGATGGGTTAGCCCCCCCACATGCAATTTTCTGGCCAAAAATCATTCAGGTTAATAGATATTCATTAGATCCGGTGAGATCAAGTGGTTTTAACATTTGATTATCCATAATTATAGGAATATTTGGCAGGGATGCATGGATACCTGTTCTAGTATCCAGGGCTTTTTTTCAGGGGAAACTTGGTGGAACTCAGTTTTACCACCTCTTGCTCAGCCCCTTTGGTGCCTGCTCACCACTATTACTTGTAAACACAGAAGTCTGGTTTCTGTGTTTACAAGTGACAGCTCTGCACTCTGTGTATAATGCAATCCTGGTATTTAATGCTCCTTTAAGACCCTCCTACTGTTTGTAAAATTTGACTGACCACACCCACTATTTGATATGATTTGGAGTGTGTTTGTAGGGGGAGGGGTTTTGTGGGGTCGTGGTTAAGTGCCAGCACCTATTGTTTGAGAAAAAAAGCCCTGCTAGTATCTATAATGGAGCAGATACTGAACATTTCATGTGTACCAGTGATGAGTGCCATTGAGCATACCGAGGTGATCCAGGCAGGCAGGGCCTATTGGCAGGCATGGACCTGTAGCTGGGTGTCCCCTAGCCCCCATCTAATGCTTCTGTTGGGTTTTCTATGTTTTGGAAAGTCCATTAAGAAGTTATTGTGAAAGTGGAAACTCCTGCGCTGTCGGGAGGGGGGGCCTACGCTAAAAGGACACTACTGCAATGCCTAAGTACTGATCCAAAGCAGGACAAGTGGGGGAAGATGGTAGTTGCGCTGTGATGAAGGGGGGGGGAGCTACAAAGATGACTAAAGTGGCAAAGTGAACTAAAAAAGAAACGGCCAATGCATGAATGCGTCCTACATGCTAAAAGAACATGGTGAGGATGCAGTGCAGTGCAACGTAGCTGATCAACATGACTATAATGTTAGGGGCAGACAAAGCCTAATATATAAAGGTAATTGTGAAACAGTGACTGCTTGAATATAGCAAAGCCAAAATGCATATACTAACACAAATAAGATAAATAATGACACAATGCAAAAAAATATGCAAGAAAAATACATGTGGGCTAGTGCCCCATTAGCAAAAACGTGCCAAATCCTGGTGGACTACAAGTGACAAATCCCTAGGACAAACATGAATATTAGTTCTATCATCCAGTCCAAAAACAAAAACTCGTGATGAGAAACACAAAACAAGTCCAATCGTGAAGGGAAGGGGGATCTTCAGTGAGGACACCTCCGTGTTTGCAAGCCGCTTACCTTACAGCTGTAAGGTGTACAGCCTGTGTTGCAAATGACCCGCAGGTGTAGACGTTCTGTGTATAAGGTAGTGACAATGATGAACATGCCAAGCGAAATATAAAAAATAAAAAATATACAGCATGTAAAATAACTCTGCGACGACCACAGTGGAGGGGGGGGGGGAAGACACACACGGGGGGAGGTTGCATTCACTTTCATGAAGTGAGTGTGGGCATCAGTCCACGAGTGCCGAGCTCGTATGCCTCCAGGGGTATCACCAATCTGGAATCTGTCCCCGTGCCCTGAAACTGGAATTTGTCCCTGTGCCTCTCTTACATAGCGTGATCCTATATAAAAGGTATATTTATTTGATAAAACAAGTCCAAACCACTTACATTTAAAACAATGCTGCAGTGTGTAGTAACGCCAAGCTCGTCTCCTGTTGTTTGTCTGTGGCAGCGTCCCGTGCTCCAATCCTAATGCATATCGTCACGTCACGTGACTTCTTCAGAGGAACTTCTTCCTCTGAAGAAGTCACGTGATGATATGCATTAGGATTGGAGCATGGGACGCTGCCACAGTTACTACACACTGCAGCATTGTTTTAAATGTAAGTTGATTGGACTTGTTTTATCAAATAAATATACCTTTTATATGGGATCACGCTATGTGCGTCTCTTTCCCCCTCACACTGTACATCACTACTCTACCTGACGAACACTGAGGAGAGAGGCACGGGGACAAATTCCAGTTTCCAGGCACGGGGACAGATTCCAGATTGGTGTTACCCCTGGAGGCATACAAGCTCGGCACTCGTGGATTGATGCCCACACTCACTTCATGAAAGTGTGTGCAACCTCCCCCCGTGTGTGTCTTGCCCCCCCCTCCACTGTGGTCGTCGCAGAGTTATTTTACATGCTGTATATTTTTTATTTTTTATATTTCGCTTGGCATGTTCATCATTGTCACTACCTTATACACGGAACGTCTACACCTGCGGGTCATTTGCAACACAGGCTATACACCTTACAGCTGTAAGGTAAGCGGCTTGCAAACATGGAGGTGTCCTCACTGAAGATCCCCCTTCCCTTCACGATTGGAATTGTTTTGTGTTTCTCATCACGAGTTTTTGTTTTTGGACTGGATGATAGAATTAATATTCATGTTTGTCCTAGGGATTTGTCACTTGTAGTCCACCAGGATTTGGCACGTTTTTGCTAATGGGGCACTAGCCCACATGTATTTTTCTTGCATATTTTTTTGCAATGTGTCATTATTTATCTTATTTGTGTTAGTATATGCATTTTTGCTTTGCTATATTCAAGCAGTCACTGTTTCACAATTACCTTTATATATTAGGCTTTGTCTGCCCGTAACATTATAGTTATGTTGATCAGCTACGTTGCACTGCACTGCATCCTCACCATGTTCTTTTAGCATGTAGGATCCATTCATGCATTGGCCTGTTTCTTTTTTAGTTCACTTTGCCACTTTAGTCATCTTTGTAGCTCCCCCCCCTTCATCACAGCGCAACTACCATCTTCCCCCATTAGGAAGTTATGTGTTATTTTTACGTTTTGATAAAGAGCAAGACTAATGTTTGATCTTTTCAGTAAGTACTTATTTAATAGCAGCATTTAAAACACATAATGGACATTAAAAAAAAAAAAAAGAAAAATTATTTTTTTTCATTAAAGAACCAACATATCAATATATAAGAACAATTGTCAGTATCTGCATTGTGTAGAGAATCACAGAAAAGGCAAAATTTGGTAAAGTATATTTTATAACCAACTGTGCAGGTACAAAATCCATACAAAACTGCAGTTAACAAACCAGGTAAAGTTACAATTCAACTGAATACAGAATACTTTGTTTTCAACTATAGTAGTAATTGCAGGGCTCTTACAGAGCAGATTCCAAAGAATGAGGGGGAGGGGGGAAGAGAAAAGGGGGGATAGGGTAAGGATGGGGGGAGTACAGGGGTGAAGGAGAAATATGAATGACCAAAAGTGGCATAGGCATACAGAATGTTTTTTGGTATTATTCCTTAAGGAAAGTCTCTAGGACTAGGTTATGAAACACTAACCAGTATTATGTAGCCAGAATCACCTAGATTTTAACATATATAACGACCTCTGATAGTCCACATACTTTGTTGGGATCAACAGTTTTTCCAGAATAGTTCATATCGTTATATTCCTTTCACACATTATGTTTTCTTTTACAATAGGACACATCGTGGCATTCTTGAACATGCATTATTTTGTTTTCAAATAGTTTTATTGAGAGTAACAAAGTCAGTACACAAAATAGATATAAATATACATCCTTCAGAGTCATAGGGACATCCTTTAAAACAACATAATGAGGTGTAGGCATGTTAGACTATAAGACCGTCCTGAATTCACAGTGGCCCTTTGCATTATGTTCATGACTCACATTAAATTATCACCCTGAAGGGTATCTATTCTGGTAAAGTAATAATTAAAAAAAAAAAAAAGAGGAAAGAAAAAATTTTTCCAAACATTTGAAACAAATAGTGGATGATTAAGAGTCAGTCTATATAATCAATGAAGGGTCAGTCTTGGAGCCTTAATAGAAACCACGGATTCCATTTGGCATCGTATGCCGGAATGGAGTCATGTAGGGTATGGAATATTTTCTCAGTTACCATCATACTGTCTATACGTGAGATAATTTGTGCAAAGGGGAACGTAGAGGATTTCCAGTGTAGTGCAATGACCCAAAGTGTAGCAATACAGATAGAGTGTATTAATCTCATCATAGGTTTAGTCACTTCAGGGATGTCTTGGAAAAGAATGCAGTGGTGGAATGTGAGATTAATAGGTTTCTCCGCCAATCTATCAATCAGTTTAAAAACCTCTTTCCAAGAGAGTTGTAGTTTATAGCACTCCCAGAATATATGTAGGTATGAGCCTAAGTTGGTGCAACCACGGAAGCACCTGGGAGACACCTGCGGATAAAACCTGTGGAGACGGGTCGGGGTGTAATACCATCTTGTTATAAGTTTGATGGCTGTCTCTCTGATAGTTAATGACTTTGTGCATGTGCGTATGTTCTGCCAGCTTTTTTCCCAATCTAATTCCACCTGGTCAAGAGCTAGCTCTTGTTCCCATTGTGATCTGTATTTTAAGGTAGGTGGATCATTAGAAGATTCTAGCACACTATGGATCAATGAGATAAGGCCTTTTTGACGAGGGGATGTGTGGCACAAGTCCTCATAGAGTGTCGAGGTGTCTGTATAAGGGTTGGGGTAGTGTAGCTGAAAAAAATGTCTTATTTGGAGATAACGGTAAAATTCTCTATTAGGTAGTTGGTGTCTAGTTTGAAGTGCTGAGAATGTGGTAAATGTGGAGTTTACTAGAAAGTCCCCAAGGGTAATCAGATTATTTTGGGTCCACTCTAGGAAGGACTCCAGGTGGTCATATGCAGGGGGGAATCTAGGGTCACCGAGATATGAAGCTCCAGTGGGTATTGGAGAGGAGAGACAGTATTTGGTCTTATACATTTTCCAAAGTTTCAAACCGGCTGTCACTACTAGGTTTCGGGTGGAAAGGTCTGGGATGGAAGGGTTTGAGGACCAAAGTAGGCCAGGTAGGTAATGGGGGGCAATGGAGTCTTGTTCGAACCTAACCCATGGGACTTTGGAGTCTCTAATGTTCCATTGTGCTTGCTGTGCAAATCTGCTGGCTATGTAGTACAGCCAAATATTTGGGACTCCCAGCCCACCCCGTTTGGAGGAACGGTAAAGGGTCTCTCTAGCGAATCTTGGGGATTTGTCTTGCTATATAAATCTATTAAGATGTGCTTGAAGGGTAAGTAAGTAAGACTTGGAAACTCTAATAGGGAGGGAACGAAACAGGTAAAGTAGCCTGGGAAGTATTGTCATTTTGAGGGCCGTGATTCTTCCTAGAAAGGAAATATGGAGATGATTCCAGAGTTTAAGAGTTTTTTTCAGTTTTGTGATCAGGGGAGGATAATTAGCCTCAAAGAGTCTGCAGAAGTCTCCAGCCAGCTCGATGCCCAAATATTGTAGGTGAGTAGTGGCCCACACAAAATGAAAAGCGTTCTTCAGTTGTTGGGTTTCCAACTGTGAAAATCCTACTGGGAGGGCAACCGATTTCGAGACATTAATCTTGAGGCCAGAGACTCCCGCAAAGTCCGAGAGGGTCCGTAAGAGATTGGGTAGAGATATGAGGGGGTTGGTCAAGAACATGAGGACGTCGTCAGCGTACATGCAAAATTTGTAAGAGGAGGGGCCTTTGGTGTAGCCTGAGATATTTGGGTTTTGAAATATTGCTATAGCGAGTGGTTCTAGGGCAAGGGCAAAAATTAAGGGGGAAAGTGGGCATCCCTGCCTCGTGCCCCGACCTATGGAGAAGAAGTCTGAGCTACAACCTGGGATCTTAATGCGGGTTTTGGGGTTTAAATAGAGGGTTTGAAATGCATGGAAAAATTCGTCTCTAAATCCCATTCGTTGTAGGATGGTAGAAAGGTAGCTCCAGGATACGCTATCAAATGCCTTGTGTATATCCAGGCTAAGCATAAACAGTTTCCGGGAGGATAGGTTGGCGTCTTGGATAATATTAGTGGCTAAGCGTATGTTGTCTGTAATGAATCTATGGGCTATAAATCCTGATTGGTAGGGGGGAATAAGTGAAGAGATAATGGGTGCCAGTCTGTCTGCTAGGATTCTACTAAAAATTTTTAGATCGTTGTTTATTACCGAGATTGGTCTATAATTCTGAGGGAGTAAGTGGTTTTTGTTTGGTTTGGGAATCATGGACATATTTGCCAGTAGCATCTTCTCAGGGAAGCTTCCTCCTTGTAGGACCCAATTAAATAATTGTACTAAATTAGGGGCCAGAAGATTGGCAAATTTCTTGTAGTAAATGGCTGAAAAGCCATCTGGGCCCGGAGCAGAGCCTATCTTTAGAGATTTAATAACCTTAAGTACCTCTGAGGTAGTGATGGGGGCATTGAGTTTCTCAGTTTGTGATGGGGTGAGGGAGGGCATGGGTAGTTCTCGGAGCCAGTCAACTTCGGCTTGGGTGGGCGGCTTTTGGATAGGAGCCAGAAGGGTTGAGTAAAATTGTTTGAAAAGTTGGAGTACTTCTTTGGGATGGGAGGTGGGTAACCCTGAGTTCTGTGTTAATTTATAGACATGTGGAGGGCGAGAGGACTGATTGAGCCGTCTGGCAAATAAGGTCGAGGCGGTGTTGTTATGAAGTAGGAATTTCGCTTTCGACCATCTAAGTGCTTTCTCAGTCTTAGAAGAGAGAAGGGAGTCTAGTTCCAGGCTTTTTTGATCGATCAGCTTTCTAGTGGACTCCAAAGCCAGAGAACCAGTGTCCTTGTATAGCCTGTCGAGGTCTTTTGTGAGGTCAACAATTCTTTGTCTGTGGAGTCTGTTATGAGCGGAAGCGAGGCTGATTAATTTGCCCCTCAGAACTGCCTTATGGGCTGTCCAGACAATAGAGGGCGGGGTTTCGGGGAGGGCATTAAGTGAGAAATATTCGTCAATGGACTTGGCTGCCTCTGATTCTACAACCAAGTCCGAAAGCAAAGCTTCATTAAGTCTCCAGGTATACGGGGTGGGGGCAAGTCTTATGAAATCCGTGGTAAAGGAGGTTGTGTGATGGTCTGACCAAACACAGGGGTGGATCTTGGCACTAGTGGAATTGGCTAAAATGATGGGGGTAGTATACACATAATCTAACCTGGCATAACTTTTATGTGGGTGGGAGTAGAAGGTGAACTCTTTAATGCCCATATTGTGTGTTCTCCAGGTATCCACAAGTGGGTGGTTCAAAAGACCCTGGGTTAGAGACCTGGGGAAGGCTTTGGTAGCAGTAGTGGAAGAGGATCTATCCAATGTGGGGTTAGCTACTAGGTTCAAATCTCCTCCTATAATCATATGGGGAGATTCCAAGGAGGCTAATTTATCAAAAAACATTTTAAAAAAGGAGGCAGGGGCATCATTGGGTGCATAAATACTAGCTATGGTGATTTCCCTATTATGCATTACTCCTTTTAATAATAACAAATCTGCTTTCCTTATCCTTGAAGCTTTGCTTAATTTCCATAGGAATGGAGGAATGTAACAGAATGGCAGCACCCCTGCTTTTGGATGTGTGAAGGGAACAAAATGATTGTGGGAAGCTTCTATGAAGGTATTTTGGGTGTGAGGAGTGGGAGAAGTGAGTCTCCTGAAGTAGGAGAATCTTAGCGCCTAACCGGCTATAAAGATCAAATGCTTTGCGCCTTTTAACAGGGGAGTTAACCACTTGACGACCGCCTCACGCCGATGTACGTCGGCAAAGTGGCACGGACAGGCAAAATCACGTACATGGTACGTGATTTGCCTTCCGCGGGTGGGGGGTCCGATCGGACCCCCCCCCCGGTGCCCGAGGCGGACATCTTTTGTCCAGCGGCGATCGGTGGTGAGGGGGAGACCATCCGTTCGTGGCCCCCCCCTCGCGATCGCCGCCGGCCAATCGAATCATTCCTTTGCTGCTGTATGCTAAACAGCAGCAAAGGAAATGATGTCATCTCTCCTCGGCTCGGTAATTTCCGTTCCGGCCGGAGGAGAGAAGACATCAATGTGAGTGCACCAACACACACACACACAGTAGAACATGCCAGGCACACAAAACACCCCGATTCCCCCCCCCGATCACCCCCCCCCCCCCGTCACAAACTGACACCAGCAGTTTTTTTTTTTTTTTTTCTGATTACTGCATAGTGTCAGTTTGTGACAGTTACAGTGTTGGGACAGTTACTGTTACCCCCCTTTAGGTCTAGGGTACCCCCCTAACCCCCCCTAATAAAGTTTTAACCCCTTGATCACCCCCTGTCACCAGTGTCACTAAGCGATCATTTTTCTGATCGCTGTATTAGTGTCGCTGGTGACGCTAGTTAGGGACATAAATATTTAGGTTCGCCGTCAGCGTTTTATAGCGCCAGGGACCCCCATATACTACCGAATAAATGTTTTAACCCCTTGATTGCCCCCTAGTTAACCCTTTCACCACTGATCACCGTATAACCGTTACGGTTGACGCTGGTTAGTTTGTTTATTTTTTATAGTGTCAGGGCACCCTCCGTCTATTACCGAATAAAGGTTTAGCCCCCTGATCGCCCGGCGGTGATATGCGTCGCCCCAGGCAGCGTCAGATTAGCGCCAGTACCGCTAACACCCACGCACGCAGCATACGCCTCCCTTAGTGGTATAGTATCTGAACGGATCAATATCTGATCCGATCAGATCTATACTAGCGTCCCCAGCAGTTTAGGGTTCCCAAAAACGCAGTGTTAGCGGGATCAGCCCAGATACCTGCTAGCACCTGCGTTTTGCCCCTCCGCCCAGCCCACCCAAGTGCAGTATCGATTGATCACTGTCACTTACAAAACACTAAACGCATAACTGCAGCGTTCGCAGAGTCAGGCCTGATCCCTGCGATCGCTAACAGTTTTTTTGGTAGTATTTTGGTGAACTGGCAAGCACCAGCCCCAGGCAGGGTCAGGTTAGCGCCAGTACCGCTAACACCCACGCACGCAGCATACGCCTCCCTTAGTGGTATAGTATCTGAACGGATCAATATCTGATCCGATCAGATCTATACTAGTGTCCCCAGCAGTTTAGGGTTCCCAAAAACGCAGTGTTAGCGGAATCAGCCCAGATACCTGCTAGCACCTGCGTTTTGCCCCTCCGCCCGGCCCAGCCCACCCAAGTGCAGTATCGATCGATCACTGACACTTACAAAACACTAAATGCATAACTGCAGCGTTCGCAGAGTCAGGCCTGATCCCTGCGATCGCTAACAGTTTTTTTGGTAGTATTTTGGTGAACTGGCAAGCACCAGCCCCAGGCAGCGTCAGGTTAGCGCCAGTACCGCTAACACCCACGCACGCACTGTACACCACCCTTAGTGGTATAGTATCTGAACGGATCAATATCTGATCCGATCAGATCTATACTAGCATCCCCAGCAGTTTAGGGTTCTCACAAACGCAGTGTTAGCGGGATCAGCCCAGATACCTGCTAGCACCTGCGTTTTGCCCCTCCGCCCGGCCCAGCCCAGCCCACCCAAGTGCAGTATCGATCGATCACTGTCACTTACAAAAGACTAAAACGCATAACTGCAGCGTTCGCAGAGTCAGGCCTGATCCCTGCGATCGCCAACAGATTTTTTGGTAGCGTTTTGGTAAACTGGCAAGCGCCAGCGGCCTAGTACACCCCGGTCGTAGTCAAACCAGCACTGCAGTAACACTTGGTGACGTGGCGAGTCCCATAAGTGCAGTTCAAGCTGGTGAGGTGGCAAGCACAAGTAGTGTCCCGCTGCCACCAAAAAGACAAACACAGGCCTGTTGTGCCCATAGTGCCCTTCCTGCTGCATTCGCCAATCCTAATTGGGAACCCACCGCTTCTGCAGCGCCCGTACTTCCCCCATTTACATCCCCAACCAAATGCAGTCGGCTGCATGAGAGGCATTTTCTTTATGTCCTCCCGAGTACCCCTACCCAGCGAACGCCCCCAAAAAAGATATTGTGTCTGCAGCTAGCGCGGATATAGGCGTGACACCCGCTATTATTGTCCCTCCTGTCCTGACAATCCTGGTCTTTGCATTGGTGAATGTTTTGAACGCTACCATGCACTAGTTGAGTATTAGCGTAGGGTACAGCATTGCACAGACTAGGCACACTTTCACAGGGTCTCCCAAGATGCCATCGCATTTTGAGAGACCCGAACCTGGAACCGGTTACAGTTATAAAAGTTAGTTACAAAAAAAGTGTAAAAAAAAAAAAAAATATATATATATAACATAAAAAAAAATAGTTGTCGTTTTATTGTTCTCTCTCTCTCTATTCTCTCTATTGTTCTGCTCTTTTTTACTGTATTCTATTCTGCAATGTTTTATTGTTATTATGTTTTATCATGTTTGCTTTTCAGGTATGCAATTTTTTATACTTTACCGTTTTACTGTGCTTTATTGTTAACCATTTTTTTGTCTTCAGGTACGCCATTCACAACTTTGAGTGGTTATACCAGAATGATGCCTGCAGGTTTAGGTATCATCTTGGTATCATTCTTTTCAGCCAGCGGGCGGCTTTCATGTAAAAGCAATCCTAGCGGCTAATTAGCCTCTAGACTGCTTTTACAAGCCGTGAGAGGGAATGCCCCCCCCCCACACCGTCTTCCGTGTTTTTCTCTGGCTCTCCTGTCTCAACAGGGAACCTGAAAATGCAGCCGGTGATTCAGCCAGCTGACCATAGAGCTGATCAGAGACCAGAGTGGCTCCAAACATCTCTATGGCCTAAGAAACCGGAAGCTACGAGCATTTTATGACTTAGATTTAGCTGGATGTAAATAGCGCATTGGGAAATTGGGGAAGCATTTTATCACACCGATCTTGGTGTGGTCAGATGCTTTGAGGGCAGAGGAGAGATCTAGGGTCTAATAGAAAAAAAAAAAAAAAAGCACCCCTGTCGCCCCTGCTCTCGCACTAAGGCGAACGCAAGCGGCGGTCTGTCGTCAAACGTAAACAGCAATTGCACCATGCATGTGAGGTATCACCGCGAAGGTTAGATCGAGGGCAGTAATTTTTGCAGTAGACCTCCTCTGTAAATCTAAAGTGGTAACCTGTAAAGGCTTTTAAAGGCTTTTAAAAATGTATTTATTTTGTTGCCACTGCACGTTTGTGCACAATTGTAAAGCATGTCATGTTTGGTATCCATGTACTCGGCCTAAGATCATCTTTTTTATTTCATCAAACATTTGGGCAATATAGTGTGTTTTAGTGCATTAAAATTTAAAAAAGTGTGTTTTTTCCCCAAAAAATGCGTTCGAAAAATCGCTGCGCAAATACTGTGTGAAAAAAAAAAATGAAACACCCACCATTTTAATCTGTAGGGCATTTGCTTTAAAAAAAATATATAATGTTTGGGGGTTCAAAGTAATTTTCTTGCAAAAAAAAAAAACTTTTTCATGTAAACAACAAGTGTCAGAAAGGGCTTTGTCTTCAAGTGGTTAGAAGAGTGGGTGATGTGTGACATAAGCTTCTAAATGTTGTGCATAAAATGCCAGGACAGTTCAAAACCCCCCCAAATGACCCCATTTTGGAAAGTAGACACCCCAAGCTATTTGCTGAGAGGCATGTCGAGTCCATGGAATATTTTATATTGCGACACAAGTTGCGGGAAAGAGACAATTTTTTTTTTTTGCACAAAATTGTCACTAAATGATATATTGCTCAAACATGCCATGGGAATATGTGAAATTACACCCCAAAATACATTCTGCTGCTTCTCCTGAGTACGGGGATACCACATGTGTGAGACTTTTTGGGAGCCTAGCCGCGTACGGGACCCCGAAAACCAAGCACCGCCTTCAGGCTTTCTAAGGGCGTGAATTTTTGATTTCTCTCTTGACTGCTTATCACAGTTTCGGAGACCATGGAATGCCCAGGTGGCACAAACCCCCCCCAAATGACCCCATTTTGGAAAGTAGACACCCCAAGCTATTTGATGAGAGGTATAGTGAGTATTTTGCAGACCTCACTTTTTGTCACAAAGTTTTGAAAATTGAAAAAAGAAAAAAAAAAAGTTTTTTCTTGTCTTTCTTCATTTTCAAAAACAAATGAGAGCTGCAAAATACTCACCATGCCTCTCAGCAAATAGCTTGGGGTGTCTACTTTCCAAAATGGGGTCATTTGGGGGGGTTTTGTGCCACCTGGGCATTCCATGGCCTCCGAAACTGTGATAGGCAGTGAAGAGTGAAATCAAAAATTTTCACCCTTAGAAATCCTGAAGGCGGTGATTGGTTTTCGGGGTCCCGTACACGGCTAGGCTCCCAAAAAGTCCCACACATGTGGTATCCCCGTACTCAGGAGAAGTAGCTAAATGTATTTTGGGGTGCAATTCCACATATGTCCATGGCCTGTGTGAGCAATATATCATTTAGTGACAACTTTGTGCAAAAAAAAAAAAAAAAAAAATGTGTCACTTTCCCGCAACTTGTGTCAAAATATAAAATATTCCATGGACTCAATATGCCTCTCTGGAAATAGCTTGGGGTGTCTACTTTCCAAAATGGGGTCATTTGGGGGGGTTTTGTGCCACCTGGGCATTCCATGGCCTCCGAAACTGTGATAGGCAGTAAAGAGTGAAATCATAAATTTACGCCCTTAGAAATCCTGAAGGCGGTGATTGGATTTCGGGGCAATATATCATTTAGTGACAACTTTTTGTAAATATTTTTTTTTTTTTTTTTGTCATTATTCAATCACTTGGGACAAAAAAAATAAATATTCAATGGGTTCAACATGCCTCTCAGCAATTTCCTTGGGGTGTCTACTTTCCAAAATGGGGTCATTTGGGGGGGTTTTGTACTGCCCTGCCATTTTAGCACCTCAAGAAATGACATAGGCAGTCATAAACTAAAAGCTGTGTAAATTACAGAAAATGTACCCTAGTTTGTAGACGCTATAACTTTTGCGCAAACCAATAAATATACGCTTATTGACATTTTTTTTACCAAAAACATGTGGCCGAATACATTTTGGCCTAAATGTATGACTAAAATTGAGTTTATTGGATTTTTTTTATAACAAAAAGTAGAAAATATCATTTTTTTTCAAAAATTTCGGTCTTTTTCCATTTATAGCGCAAAAAATAAAAACCGCAGAGGTGATCAAATACCATCAAAAGAAAGCTCTATTTGTGGGAAGAAAAGGACGCAAATTTCGTTTGGGTACAGCATTGCATGACCGCGCAATTAGCAGTTAAAGCGACGCAGTGCCAAATTGGAAAAAGACCTCTGGTCCTTAGGCAGCATAATGGTCCGGGGCTCAAGTGGTTAAACCCCTTTACGTTATGTGAAATGCAGGTGATTGCCATGATAGGTCAATACTGTGCTGTCAGGCAGAAAAGGTACACAACTATACATGCAAGAGGGGCTGTGTACCAAGCAAGCTGGGCCCAGCAGGGGTGTTGTCATTAAATCAAGCAACAAGTGGAGAAAGCAGTACATAAAATTCACATACAGGTTAATAAAAGGGGAAAACATTTCCATCTCATTAGCATAGTATCGGGAGAGCAAATATTCCAGACTGTGAGGTGACTGACCAAATAAAAGGAGAACAGCTGTAAAAAAGCATCAAATCAAAAAAAGAAAAAAAAACATATAAAGCTGCATGACTAGACATGAAGTCCAATATCAAAAATGGGTCAGGTAAAACGAAACTTTACCTGCTAACAGTGAAGACTAATAAAAAAAAACAAAAAAAACCTTTATTAGCGAGACAACTTGGTCTCGTACCCAGCTGGTTCACTAATTCCCACTGTGGGGAGAAACCTGTGAGGCTCGCAAAAGAGCAGAAAAAGAAAAAAAAAAGCAGAAAAAAAAGTCAAAACAGTTCGTAGCCTGCGGTTTCAAATGGAACTTTTGCCGGGTGGGGAGCACATGCCACGGCTCCGCGGGACTGTCGCCTGTAGTAAGGTGATGAAAAGAACAGTGTCATGCGTTATAGAAGTTGAGGAGTGGTAGGCATCAGGAATGTTATCGTGGAAGTTCCGCGAAGCCCTCTCCAACATCGTAACGGATTCTCCTTCTTTCTCTGCGAGGTGGAGGGGTTTGCCAGATGGGGGCCGGACGAGGGGTCAGCGGTGGACGACGGATGGCGGCTGCATCGAGGAGGCCCAGTTTCACCAGGATTTCCTGGCCCTCGAGTAGAGAAGTGGCTGAGAAGGTGGTGCCATTATGGGGGACCAGCAGCTTAAACGGGAAGCCCCATCTGTAACGAATGTGGGCGGATTGGAGTGCGGTGGTTATTTAAGCCTCTGCGTCTGTCTAGGGTGGCAGGGGAGATATCCGGATAAATCTGGATCTGATGATTGTCCAGCATAATCCTTTGCTTGTTACGTGCGGCCCTTAGGATGTCCTCTTTGATGAGAAAATCTTTCAGGCAGAGGATCACATCTCTGGGTGGTTTATCATCAGGAGGTTTTGGGCGAAGCGCTCTGTGAATGCGATCACACTTAAAAGCAGTGGAGTCACACTCTGGGAGCAGTGATTTAAATAAACGAATTACGGCAGGGATTAGTTCGGTCTCTGATTCCGGGATACCTCTAAGGCGCAAATTGTTGCGCCTATTTCTATTGTGGAGATCTTCGACTTGGGCTTGGATCGCAGATAGTGCTGTAGCCAATGAGTCATGCTCCCGACTAAGGTCAGTGTAGGCCAGAGCCAGCTCATCGTGCTTGGTCTCGAGGAGCTCGGTGCGTGAGCCTAAGGCCGCAATTTCTTGAGATAGTGTATTGTGAGGTTTTCTGTAGTTCCATCTGAAATTTGGAAGCCAGTTTGGTATACATTGCTTCCAGACTGCTGTCCAGATCAGCCTTAGAGAGGGTAGTGTGCTACTCACTCGTGCTGCATGTAGACCGGGAGGGTGTCTGCTGCGTTGTAGGAGTTTGAGTCGGAGAGTCCCCCTTCCCTGCCGCGCCATCTTGGGACATACTGTAACGTTCCCGCGTGCGGAGGAGATAGTGAGTTAGGGTATTCTGAGCGGAACCACGGGATTTCCTTCTCTTCGACGGCATGCACCAGTGTTAAGTGGCTCGAGGGGTGCAAGAAACAAGGTTATTTGAGCAGTTAATAGCCCTCGGGATGCCGTGAAAGGCCCGGGTGGAGCGGAGCTACTGTGTCAGACGTCCATTTCCTTTGGCGCCGCGCATGCTCCCCCTTGAACATGCATTATAACTGCTCCTAGTGCATAATGTATGTCAGATATTGTTCTCTCACCAGGAAATTCAGACAGAAATTGTTTTTGTTAAAGGTAAACCAACACGTGGCTCAATTATTAGATGTGGGCCAGGGCTACTTATGATTGTAGTACGTTGGCCGCAAGTGGGTGAAGAGGGTCTGTTAATGATCTTAGATGAACTTTGCATTGCATATGCAAAGCCATGTTTCAGATCATTTGTGTTTATTGGCCAAAATATACTACAGCGTTCATTATTATTTTCACATGCTGCATTTTGACAAACTGAGGTTTCGACTGCACTTGGAACATTTTTAAGTACATATGAATAGTATTACCAATGTAATCTTCTGCATTTAAGCTAACAATTCCACCAGGAATTTTGACACATGGGTAAATCTCCAGTAACAATTAAGCTCTCTATACACATTTTGATTAGGACCATTTTCAACAAAATATTTAACAAAATTAAGAAAAGGGTTTTGGCTACTATCTACAAAGTTTCTGTATAACTCGTAAATAGGCCCGGGCATTAGAAGAAGTCCTGCAAGCAGCGTCTTTCGGGCAATGTGGGAGCGGTGTATACTGCTGCCAAAGCGCCAGCAAAGCACTTTGGCAGAGGCGCTTTTAACCCCTTATTCGGCCACTAGTGGGGAATAAAAGCGTCCCGCTAGCGGCCGCAAAAGCGCATAAAATGACAGCGGTAATGCACCGCTAAAATTAGAGGAGTGCCCAGAGACAGGGTGTAGTGTAGGTTTTCGGCGTCCAGGGCAAGGCAGGTAATTTGCACCCCTTAATCCGTGGACTTGCCTATTCTTATCTTGCACCCGGAGTACTCCGCCGTGCTCCTGACATGACATCAAGGGCAGCACACTCTGGACAGCGCCCCTCTAAATTTTGCACCCGGGGCCATAACCGCTCTGCCCCCCCTCCCCCCACGCTACCCCATTGCCTATATAGCAGATGCACACTGATTAAAAAACCCTGGCCATGAGCTGGCTGATTAGAAGACTGCAGTCACATAAGAGGAGAAAAATAGCATAATTACCATTATCAAAGGAGCACTCTATGGCCCTGGAGCATCAGATCCAAATCTCTTCACCAACAGGAAAAGAAGTGGGCGGGAAGAGAGGTGGGTGTACACCAGCGGTGGCAGCACCTAACCAGCTTTTATGTGCAGGAGGCGGGACTGAGATCCTGCAGCTGCATATACAGAAAGTGGTGGTGTGGAACGCCTCAGCCTCTCCGACCCTCCATCTCTCCTGGCGTCCTGGTTGCCAGGTGACCGGAGGCTGCGAGGCGCATGCGTGAATCGGGACCTTCGCTTCAGCAGTGGCCTAGTTTGCTATGGAGCGGCTTGGTGGGCTGGAAATGGTGAGAATCCTGCCACTCCTCCCACGACCGGCTCTGCATCCCACCCATCCACCTGCGTCCAGCCCCGCAATCTGCCCATCCACCCGCGGCCGGCCCCGCAATCTGCCCATCCACCCGCGGCCGGCCTCGTGATCTGCCTATCCACCTGCAGCTGGCCCCTGCGATCCGCCCATTCACCCGCGGAATGTCACAATCTCCCTAAGAAATGCCGCCCGGTGGCCCCAGCCCACCGGGAAAATGCCCGGTGTGCCCTATGGCCAGTCCGGGCCTGCTCGTAATCAATGTAGATGGAAGACAAACTGTGCAGCAGAGAATCAAATGGACAAGTGTTATTTAGCTTATATATATCATTGTTTAATTTAATGGTGTTCAAAACACTTCCATTCCTCAGTATGCCTAATGGCTTTCTTGAGTAAGGTTTGTCAATCATTTGGCTTATATTTGGAAATGGTGTTAAATATGTCTGTCTTTTCTTAAAGGGTTTATTCAATTTTCGACAGACTAGGTCCAACAGTCTTTCCGACGGACTTTGCAGTGTAGGTCCGCCGGACATTCAAACGAACGGACTTGGACACACACGATCACAACAAAGTCTGACAGATTCGTACGTGATGACGTTTGACCGTTTGACGTTTTGAATAAGGAAGTTGATAGCCTGTAGCCAATAGCTGCCCTAGCGTCGGTTTTAGTCCATTGAACTAGCATACAGACGAGCGGATTTTTCGACCGGACTCGAGTCCGTCGGACAGATTTGAAACATGTTTTATTTCTAGGTCCGTCTGACTTTTGGGAAAAAAATGTCCGCTGGAGCCCACACACGATCAAATTATCCGACAGACTCCGGTCCGCCGGACCAAGTCTGCCGGAAAGTCCGCTCGTGTGTACGCAGCATTATAAGCTCTAGGACATTCTCTTCCACATGCTTGTTCTCTTCTATAAGCTCCAAAACATCCTCCTCCATGTGCATGATTTCTGAAGTACGTTCTTTTAGAAATTGATTAGTGTTCTTTAACAGGAGTAACTGTAAACTATCCTCATGTTCTTCTTCCAAAGGTTTGTTTTGTCCAAACTCATTTATGAAATCTTCCATATATTCAGCTTTGGGACTGCTTATTTTAGAAATGGGTACAGCAGCTGCCATTTTAGAACTTCCAGAAAGAGCTGTTAAATGGCATACAACAAACTTGTTAACCCGAAGTGGTTTTTGATTGTGTTGAAGAATAGCATTCTTCAGAAGGCCAAAATCACCCTCAACTGATGCAGAAGAGGTTGTTTTATTAAGGGATATAAACACTGGTTGCATGACTGATACTTCATCAAATGCAGTAGTTTCTGAGAAAAACCAGTACAGATAAGGGTTTGGTTGGTCACCCTGTTCTCTACTTGTTTCATCTGCTTCCTGGATAACGCCACTTAGCCATTCTGGTAGTGGCTGAGAATTGATTTCCTCTTTGTCATTGAGTTTTTTATTATCATCTTGTTTGGCAACATAGGCATCGATAATTTCTAAATCTCCAGTCTCAATGCAATGACAAAGGTATAACTTTGATGTTTCATATTTAGAGACTTTGCCTTTTGCCATTTCACCTGTTGTTTCACACCTGGAAAGGATAAGTGTACTGAGAAAAAGGTGTTTTAGAATGTCAAATGATGCACAGTTAGGCCCCTTCCACACGTGCGGACAGTATGTCCGTATTTCATCTATCCGTTTTCGGATGAAATACAGACATACATGCATCCCTATGGGATAGCGGGTGTCAGATGAACATCCGCTGACACCCGATATCATCCGTCCCAGCTATGGTCTGATTCTGTAGACAGAGGAAAATCCTATTTTTCTATCCGTCTGCAGAGCGGATCGGATGAACACGGACAGACGGTCCGTGTTCACCTGATCTCCCCATAGGGGAGATCGGAGATCTGACAGGGGGGTCCCTGCACAGTGTGCAGGGACCCCCCTGTCATCAGCCGGCTCAGCGGGGATCAACAGGGCAATCCCTGCTGAGCAAGTGGATGTTCACGGGGCGGATCATCACGGATCAGGCCCGTGTGAAAGGACCCTTAATCATTAGTCCAACGCACCGAATATAACATTTCCTAACCAGTTTTGCCTTTTTTGGATAGCATTTCCAGAGGCAAGCTGTTTTAATTAGATGAGCAATATCTATCTGATTATAGCATGCTAGTTTTCAGTGGTAAGGCCACGTAAGATTGATAAACACTTTTTTAGGTAGATGTTAAGGCTGCAGTCATTCAAAGCTCGGCAAATTGCACCAAGAAGGGCCAATGAGAAGTCACAGACACATTGTTTGGGTGATTTATGTACATCTTTGTGCCATTTTTCTAATCAGAAAGTTATAGTTGGCGTATCCTGACATTCGCTCAACATTTGGGAAACACTTAATTGAGTATTTTCAAAGTTAATCACAATCTCATATATGAATATATGAGCTGACAAACCATTTGCTCTTTTTACTTTCTGAACCAAACTCCCAGTGGCATCTACTTCAATTTTTGAGAAAGAGTGTTTTGAGCAACACCTTTTGTAAATGTATATTTGCTCCTTTGACCAATAATGCACAAAAAATAATATCATATGAGATAGTGTGAATGTCACCTGCATATTTTGGGATAATTTTCATTTCTGCAACAGACAAAATTGGATCTTTTAACTTTGGTGTACCAAGCTTCTTGTGGACTGCTTCCTGTCTGGCATCTCTACAAACTCTTAAAGACAGTATGTTGGGTGGCTCTTTTTCCCCAAATGTAATTTCCTTATTAATTTTTTCTCACCTCCAGTTGCACGATACTGTTTTCAGCATCTCATCACAGACTTTCCTTCTTTTGTCACCTCTCAATTGACTTTTCTTGAAATAGACTATGGATTTTGTGTCAGGAGCGTGAATATGAAGGATTAGCGGGTGTCCAACACCAGGCTCCTCTTCTGCAGAAACATAAACTCCTGCTTTGCACTCTTTACACTGTGCAGTTGCAGTTATACATTTTCTAGTGTGATCATCGCTGATACGAACTTTGTTTCTCTTAAAAGAAAACACACAAGGAATTCCATATTGTTTATAAAACACATCTGCAACTTTACTACTCCATGCACTTTTTTAAAGTATTCTCCGCCTCTTCCTGCAGCTACCCTTATTAAAGATGACTGTATTGGGCTCAATTTCTAAATAATGCCCATAAGGTATTGATACCTACCATAAGACTGTTGGTTGCTTTCCCTGTGACTCCACAAAGCAACTCTCTGAAGAGTCTTCATTTATAGAGCTTAAGTTAGATGAGGACTCTTCACTTGTATCTCTTGCATTAGGTGATGTGTGCTTGAACTCTAGGCGTAGGAATATCTGCAGACCATGCCTATTTTGATATATATAATCATGGATCTGTTTTGGTTTAAATGCACTCTGTGACAATTCTCATGTCTCAGAGGCTTTCTTCTGTGACGAAGAATGAGAACATACATCCCTCCAAACTGGATCAGAAGCTGGCTTTAACTCTCACTCAGCATTGAAAATCTTCGGAACAGTATGCTTCAAAGGTCGTCAGGGGACTAATAAATCCCTGCGGATTAGGCAAAGTATTGAGAAAGTGTTGTAATTGTAGTGCTGTCCAAAAGGAAAGTTTGAAGGGCTCATTAGCACTTCTGTGGAAGGCCATTGGCCTCCCGTTAGGATGTGGGATGCCTGGACCCTGCCTGCTTGGCGTAGGGTCCGAAACATCTGGGGTTCCAGACCAGGCAGGAACCGCGGGTTTTCTATGATAGGGAGCAATGGGGAATCAGGGGAAGAAAGTCAGTTCTGTGTGCTGACCTGGGAGCATATGCGGAGTGTCGTACTACCCATTATGGGGTGTGACTTCAGCACAGGCGGTAGTTGGTCATAGCACCACAGAGCCCCTGGCAGCAGAATGTCAGTCTGGGCCTGTTTCAGTTGTGCCCACAATTTAGAGCAGCGATGGCAAAATGTATTAATTTTAAGCTACTGTCACAGGGGCCTAACTTCTCATATAAAATAACAAACTGTTCTGTATTTATCTTAGATTAAATAAAACATCTTGCTGATCAAACTTCAACAAGCTTTTATCCCTACTTACGTTGCGATTATTACTGATTTCTGCCATGTGCATGCTAGGTTTAATGCAATAATAACTTCATCTAACAATTATCTACTAACCTGAATGTTGTTATTGCCAGAGAATTGCATGTATACCACCTAATATCTCTATTTTTATGTGGAATATCTCTAAAGTTATGTGAGATCCAACGTTAAATCCACTTGATCTTACCGGATCTAACAAATATCTATTAGCCTGAATGATTTTTGGCCAGAAAATGTGATAAGGGGGGCCAACCTGTCCTTATGTACCACCTAATATCTCTATTTTTATGTGGAATATCTCTGAAATAATGTGAGATCTAATGTTAAAACCACTTGATCTTACCGGATCTAACGAATATCTATTAGTCTAGATGATTTTTGGCCAGAAAATTGCATGGTGGGGGGCTAATCCGTCCTTATGTACCACCTAATATCTCTATTTTTTTGTGGAATATTTCTGAAATTATGTGAGATCTAATGTTAAAACCACTTGATCTTACCGGATCTAAGGAATGTCTATTAGCCTGAATGATTTTGGCCAGAAAATGTGCCCCTCATTAATCACTAATTATGTGAGATCTAATGTTAAAACCACTTGATCTTACTGGATCTAACAAATAGCTTCCAAAATAGCTGTTTGGTCAATTTTTTGATAAGAGGGAGCTGATGACGGGTTAGCCCCCCCCCCCCCCCCAGCAAATAACTGTTAACATTGCTTCTTCTGTGTGAGATCTAACCCAAACAATGGTTGGTCTAACCTGATCTAACAAAGATCTAAGAAACTGCATAAGATTTTTTCAAAAATTTTGATATGGGGGGCTAACCCGGCAGAGATGTAAATATCTCCTAAACAGAGCATGTTTAGGAGATATTTACACTACCTATACGTAGGTAAGCCTTACTATAGGTACAAGTCAGAGATGGGTGGTTTACTTCCACTTAAAACCATATTTTTTAGATACAAGGGCGGTGATGTATACTATTGTATACACAGTGAGTAGGGTCAAGTTTTAAGCCCCCTCTCTGTTGGCACAATTTTTCCACACCTACAATTTCTTACTGTGTGGCAAGCATGCTAATTATTGTCCCCTGGGTACTCAAGGCCCCCCAGGAAAAACAATAATCTACGGCCCTGCTCATGTCACGACTCTCTCCCTTGTGGCCTGACGCAAGCTAGGTTATCAAACCCATTGGGGAAGGCACTGTTTTTATTGATCTAGGAAGAGGTGATCCTATTTCCAGAGGAGGAGTTAACCCTTTGTGTGCTGACGTGAGGATAGGCCCAAAAAGGGAAATGATGGTAAGTATCTGATAAGAATTTTCCGTGATTATATTTTACCAAAAAAAAAAATGGCTATCGTGTGTGTGTGTTTGCACTAAAATTAATTTTATTATATTTTTCCGGAAAATTTGCATATAATAAACACTTGCACAAATATAATGTGACATAAAAATTTGCAACTATCATCATTGGCTGTGATTGACAGCAGCAGGAGCCAATGGCTCCCACTGCTGTGTGAGCCAAAGAGGAGAGAGACACCCGGGAGAGCCACTGCTCTCATGCACATCACTGGATCGAGATGGAGCTCAGGTAAGTATAAGGGGGGAGCTGCATCCAGAAGGTTTTTTACCTTAACCGGTTAGCGACTGCCCACCGTAGATATACTGCAGCAGGGTGACCGTTCTGTGCCAGATCACGTACCTAGTACATTGGGAGGTATTAAGAAAGGAAAAGGTCCTGGGAGCTGTTCTTCCTCCATGCCCTTTATTTTTATATAAAAGGGCTCCCACACTGAGGGATATTATAGCCCCAGGGGTTATCGATCCTCCTGTTTTTAAAGAGAATAGAATTTTTTCGTTTCTAACAGGTTTTTATCCCTGTGGTCGCTGTCAAGCGTGTAAATTCCATAATTAAAAAGGAAAGGAGTTCACTTCCTTTTCTACTAAGAAGTCTTATATGATTAAGAATCTTATTACGTGTGGTACTGTTGGTGTGGTCTACATGCTGGAATGCAATTGCGGGTTCCAGTATGTAGGCCGCACCTCATGTGCTCTTGGTGTTCAGGTCAGGGAGCATGTGAATAATATTAAGAGGGGTCTTAGAACCCATAGTGTCTCTAGACATTTTCTGCAATGCCATAATGGGGATCCCAGATGTTTGAAATTCTGGGGGATTGAAAGGGTGGACCGACATTGGAGGGGGGGGGGGAAATTACATCCGCTATATTAGTCAAAGAGAATTCTATTGGATTGTAGAGACTAAGGTTTTGACACCTGAAGGGTTAAATGTCGATTTTGACCTTAACTGCTTCATCTCTGACAAATAAATTCCCCCTCTTCATTTTTTCATTATATTTCTTTATTATATTTAATTAATTTTATAACAATATTTTTGATATTTATATTGATTTTTGAAGGTTTTATGTATAATTTCTAATGTATAGTTTTAGCATATTTTTATTTTGTATTGTATTATTGATTTTATTAGTAATGTCTTGAGTGGGGGTTAGCATCAGGTGATTTAATATTGAATATACAATTCTATGGATGTGATATTATTAGCACCCACATGAGGGCAGTGTCCCGATTCTATTTGTTCCATTTGTATTTAGATTTTATTTTATATCTATAGCTTAGATAAGATGAAGTTCCCAAAAGCTTTTTTATATGGATTTTTTTATATGGACTGATTTTATTGGTTGCAGAGCTGTATTTGTTGCTCTGCTTGGTGTCGGCCGTTGCCATAACAGCGGCGCATTTGGACTAGGCTGACGGCTTACGTCGTGGCCCTGCTCCGCTGTGTTTGGCATCGGCTGTTATAACAGCGGCCTATTATAAAGTAACTGACGGGTGACACCTTAGCCCCGCCCCGCTGAGGAAGTTCACAGGAACGTAACGCATATGGGGGAGAGCTGCGTTGACATCACCCGCTGCTGCCCTTCGAAATCAGACTGATACATGCTTGTTTTATGCCTGTACCAACCGTTTGAAATGTGAGTAGTCCGTGTTTGTATATAAATAATTTTTAAATTAATACACAGTGAGCACTTAGATCTTTTCCCTTTTATCATTTATGGTCTGGCGCCTGTGTTATCCGCTTCAACCCATTTGGTATATTGGGATCTGCTTGCATGACTACCTGTTAGTTCAGGAGTCCATCCCCTGAGGTGAGAGTAGATAATAAGACCGGAGGTGGAGGGACTGTCACCTAATGTGGATTGTATCATCACTGGTTAAGGCTTTCTGGGACTTGTTGTCCATCAACTCTCTGGGCTTTCTCCTATTATTATACTGATAAGACTTGTTGTTCATCAACGTTTTGGAAGTTTTGTTTTTGCTGCTCTTTTACCCTGTTATAATATTTGCTATTTTGGATTTTTGTGAAAATTCTTTAGTGTTCATACGAGGGGGGTTGTTTTATATATATTTTTGCACTGATTGCACCCTTTGCTTTTTATGTTATTCACATATAACTGGCATGACAAGCCAACATTAGAGTACAGTACCTTTCTATTTTATAGCACACCCCTTTGAGATCCCAGGCAAAGAGTTCTAACATGATCCTATAAACACACGCATGCGCGCACACACACACACACCACAGGCTGGACTGGTGTCTTTTTTTTCAACCTTACCAAATATAGAAGTATATGTGGCATAACAGTGTTGGCTCATTCACACAGGTGCAGAGAGTCATTCTATGTGAACACCCCCCTCTGCATGCATACAGCTGATTGTACAACTCAATGACATGCTGTCGCTGTACGCTGTTAACTGCACATTTGAGTGTTTACTTGTGTACAGGGATGAGTGCTGGTTCACACTGATGCGAGTCTGTTGCGAATGTGATGCGTTACACAAAGCCTAAATTTGCATATCATTTGCATTACAATTGCACTTTCTTTAGCACAAATCGCAATGCAAAATCGCACTGAACTCCAGGAAAAATCCGCATGAGAATCGCACCCATTTGCATTGCATAAGTGGAAACATAAACTGAATAAGCTGCCCTAAATACAAACAGTTTTTGTCCAGGACCACTCAACCAATACAAAGGCTGCTTTCACACTGGGGCGGGGGGGGGGGTTAATGGTAAAGCGCCGCAAATTTTAGTGGCGCTTTACCACTGTTATAGTGGCGCTTTTCAAAGGGTTAAAAGCGCTCCCGAAAAAGGAAAAAAAGTCCTGCAAGCAGCATCTTTGGGGTGGTGCGGGAGCGGTGTATACACCACTCATAAACCACCCCTGCCATTGAAATCAATGGGCACTGCTGCCGAAGCGCCTGCAAAGTGCTTTGGCAGAGGTGCCCATTGATTTCAATGGCAGGGGCGGTTTAGGAGTGGTGTATACACCGCTCCTGCACCACCCCAAAGATGCTGCTTGCAGGAATTTTTTTTTCCTGTCCTGCAAGCGCACCGCCCCAGTGTGAAAGCACTCGGGCTGCAGAAGAGGCAGTTTACAGGCGCCTCAGTGTGAAAGTAGCCCTAAGCTCCTAAGTGTTCTACCATTAAATTGGAATATAGCCCCTTTTGGACTACAGCAAAATGCAGCAAGTCATCTGAGAATACTATTATTATTATTATTATTATTATTATTATTATTATTATAATACAGGATTTATATAGTGCCAACAGTTTGTTTAGCACTTTACAATATAAAGGAATATAAAACCTATAGCAAAGCAGCAAATTCCCCAGCAAACGGAATCTCAGAGCAAGGTGTGTGCACATGGCACCCTTTGCATAGTTGCCAACTGTGTCTGATTGGCCAGGACAGTCCCTCTTTTTAGCCAATTGTCCTGCTTGAGTCATGTCCCAACTTATGTCCCGGGAACCCAGAGTTGGCAGAGCACATCTTGCCACAGTCAGCACACCGAGGTTGATTTATACCCCTTTCACGCTGAGACGTTTTTCAGGTGCTTTTGGGCTAAAAATAGCACCTGTAAAGTGCCTGATAAACGGCTCCCCTGCAGTCCCAGTGTGGAAGCCGAGGGCTTTCACACTGAGGTGATGCGCTGGCAGGACATTAAAAATACTCCTGCAAGCAGCATCTTTGGAGCCGTGAAGAAGCGGTGTATACACCCCTCCTCCACCGCTTCTGCCCATTGAACTGAACGGGCACCACTGCCCAACCACCAGCAAAGCGCCACTACAGCTCCACATTTCAGCGCTGTCATGCTTTGACAATTACATAGCTCCCAACTGTACCTGATTTTGAGGGACTGTCCCTGATTTGGAGCAATGTCCCTCTGTCCCTCATAGCTCCTCATTTGCCCCTCATTTTGGTCTGATCTATATAGTTGTATAGAAAATGCACTCTTTATCTTTCAAAAAGTGTTTCCAAGTGCTAAACCTTCCATCCAATTTCTAAATTGCTGCATTTGTAAATTCCACAAGCCAATTTAATGGGAATAGTAGTGGTAAAGAAGCATCTGTGGGTTTAACCAATCAATCTCTTTTTGTGCAATTCTCCTTTAAGGGGGCATGACAGGGTGCGTGTCCTATGCCTGCATACTTTTGCTAATAGGTGTCCCTCATTCCCATCTCAGAAAGTTGGGAGGTATGCAATTACTCAGTCCTGCAGCACTGTACACATAAGAAATGTTTTTTTTCACACAAACGGAGCTTTCTTTTGGTGGTGTTTACTTACTGTAGCCAAGGGTTTGCTACTATAGTTATTATAGTTGAACAGTTTGTTGTTATTTCAAATTAGTTTGGCTCCCTCTAGTGGCTGCCAGGCTCTGTTAGATTTTTTCCTTATTGGTGCAGTGGTAGCACTCTCGCCTAGCAGTAAGAAGGGTCACTGGTTCGAATCCCAACCACGACACTACCTGCTTGGAGTTTGCATGTTCTCCCTGTGCCTGCGTGGGTTTCCTCCGGGTACTCCGGTTTCCTCCCACACTCCAAAGACATGCTGGTAGGTTAATTGGATCCTGTCTAAATTGTCCCTAGTATGTATGAATGTGAGTTAGGGACCTTAGATTGTAAGCTCCTTGAGGGTAGGGACTGATGTGAATGTACAATGTATATGTAAAGCGCTGCGTAAATTGACGGCGCTATATAAGTACCTGAAATAAATAAAATAAATAAATAAATTCCTTGAGAAGGAATGCAGCAAAGCATTGAGGGAGATGTAGTTTGGAGAAGGAAGTGACTCCATTAGCTGGATCAGCCCTGAACTACAGGACAGACAATGCAAAGCGCGCAGAACTGCTGGCTGGGAGCGGTGATAAAAGGGCAGGTGCGGCCTATTTTCAGCCTCTCTGGATGCTATTCAACCAGCAGGAGGTCTGTGTGTGACCAGGAGTAAGAGACTGCGGCCTATACAGTGGAGAGCTGGATTGCCCGCCTCTGAGGGATCTCGGAGTACAGCCCTGCTATTCTAGCAACCGGACCGGCCTGCGCTTCAGAGCAACTGGAAGCCCTTGCACTTCAGTCCTTCCGGAGTTGCAGCACAGCGCGGCGGCCCCATCTTCACCAGACGGAGACATCAGGAGGGGATTCCGGACGGAGCCTCACAGCCTTTGGAGTCTATTGTGATGAGAGACGTGCCCGGTCCAGTAGAGATTACAGCATTGCTGAGTGAGTTCTTTCTACAGACTGCTGGTGAGACTTGTAGTTCCATGGAGGTGATACTACTTTTCAACAGGCATCATACAGCTGGACTTTGGGGCTTTGTCTGTTCCCCTGCACTGTAAGGTCAGTACTGTTATTACACTCACATATAAAGAGGAATCAAGGCTGATGGTGGTGATATTTCTTCAGTTAAGTCATCTTCAGCATATCATCTGCCCTACAGTCATTTCTTTTCCTTTTGTCTTGGTGGATTACAAATAATGCATTTTAAACATCAGGCTAGCTGAAGATATCTGGAGTTGAAAGAATTTTCGCCATCTTCCTCTTTTCCTAAGCATTACTGCTACACTCATAAGTTGAACTCTGAATTACAACCTAGGGGGAGCCATTGAGTATATGCTAGACTTTATACTGTGTTTCTGAATGTAAAGTTTATATACTGCATTTTGGTCTGTGTGTTGAGGCCTCAGTGAGAAGGTATTTAATATATGTTTTGAGGATATTGAGTACTTATCCCTCTGTGCACCTGTTCACATATGCTCGTTAAATTGACTATAAAGGTATAAGTGCTGTTTTATGTGCCTTAACTGATAATGTTTGCCAATCATAATTTGTGTTCATTCATGCTTTTCATTGTGTTCCATTACTTATTTTGGTCTGTGTGTTGAGGCCTCTGCATTTTGGTCTGTGTGTTGAGGCCTCAGTGAGAAGGTATTTAATATATGTTTTGAGGATATTGAGTACTTATCCCTCTGTGCACCTGTTCACATATACTCGTTAAATTGACTATAAAGGTATAAGTGCTGTTTTATGTGCCTTAACTGATAATGTTTGCCAATCATAATTTGTGTTCATTCATGCTTTTCATTGTGTTCGATTACTTATTTTAGTAAACTTTTCTGAGTGGTTCAGTGATATTGTGTGAGTTTCTCATTGCTAACGTCACATTGCAGCATGGTACCCAAGGTGTCAGAGGTAAGAGAGGATCTGTAGAGTCGGAGTAGCCAGTGGGGTATAGAGTCAATCAGCAGCCCTCACGGGGGTACCGCTACATTACCACTGGGTTTTTATACAAACAAATAAAGACCAAAAATTGTTATAAAATTTTGCAGATTAAGACCCCTTTCACACTGGGGCTGCCTGTGCTTCAGCACCTTCATTGCACTGGGTAGACAGCGCTCCCATCTGGGCTGGCTAGCAGTACATGCTACTGCACAATATGGCATGACTTAACCTTGGAAGTCTTGTGGTGATCTCCCTGTCTCCCTCTCACAATTATATCAGAGGATCCCTGGGAGTTGCTGAGAGCAGAGACTTTAGCTTCAGCCTAAAACTCTAGAGTTTGGGAGACTGAGCGGCAACGTGCTGTGATTGGAGCCTAGACGGAGAGGTGGAGAGATCTAGAGAGAGAGAGAGAATCTAAGGAGCCTTAAGGGTCGTATTGAACCTACTGACCCACATCTTTGCCTGTATCTCAGGCTATGGGCCATAGGGTATGGAGACATGCAGAGCGTGGAGAGCATTGGATATTGGATTGAGCAGCTGTTCTGAAATTTGCCATCCGATACTAGTCTTACCGTTGCTTTGTTGGTTTTGACTGTCCTCTTTGCTCTTAACCAGAGGTCTCTCTGATCTCCCCTACACACTGCACCCGGCCCCTTCAATTTCATTTATTCATATCTGAAACCAAAAGTCATGTTAAATGTGGGGGTTGAAGATGTGCCGCTGAGAGACTGCTGAAGGACCATGTTAGATCACGCCGGGGCATGTTGGAGAGCACAAAGAGAGCTGCCATGACACACAGGGTACATACACATATGGGAAACACACCGGTGACTGGACCTGCTGTTGCCCCTGCCTATTACAGTAACGGCAACAGGATTGGGACAAGGCAAGACTTCTTATAATTCTTAAAAGTCCCAAGGGAAAAAAGGAAACTGTTTAAAACTGTTTAAATACTGCCTGTGCGACTGTGAAATTGTGCAACTGTGCGATTTTGTGCGATTTTGTGATTATTTTTGAGAGTCTTCTTTAGAGCTAACCCTCCATCCTGCCTGTGAGACAGAAAAAAATCTGTGCGATTTTGTGATTATATTTGAGTGTCTTCTGCAGCGCTAACCCTCCATCCTGCCAGTGAGACAGAAAAAAATCTGTGCGATTTTGTGATTATTTTTGATTGTCTTCGTCAGCGGTAACCCTCCATCCTGCCTGTGAGACTGTGAAATTGCACAACTGTGCGATTTTGTGATTATTTTTGAGCGTCTTCTTCAGTGCAAACCCTCCATTCAGCCAGTGAGACAGAAAAAAATCTGTGCGATTTTGTGATTATTTTTGAGTGTCTTCTTCAGAGCTAACCCTCTATCCTGACTGTGAAATTGCGCAACTGCGATTTTGTGATTATTTTTGAGTGTCTTCTTCAGCGCTAACCCTCCATCCTAACCCTCCATCCTCCCTAGTATGCAGGTATAAAGGTATATGCGGCTGCATGGAGGGTGGATGAATTAGTTTGAATAAGAGAGACAATAACCTCTCACAGGTAAAAACTGAAAAAACTGAAAAAAAGAAGAAAGCTGATTGGAAAAGAAAATCGGAAATGTTTGAAAGATTGAAAAGTTGAAAAGAAAAGCTGGGGCTGAAATAGCCACAGTGGAACTGTAATGCCGCATACACACGAGCGGACTTTTCGACCGGACTGGTTCGACGGTCTATCCGACGGACTTTCGGCGGACTTCTGACGGACTTTCCTAACGAGCGGACTTGCCTACACACGATCACACCAAAGTCCGATGGATTCGTACCTGATGACTTACGACCGGCCTAAAATAAGGAAGTTGATAGCCAGTAGCCAATAGCTGCCCTAGCGTCGGTTTTAGTCCGTTGGACTAGCATACAGACGAGCGGATTTTTCGACCGGACTCAAGTCCGTCGGAAAGATTTGAAACATGTTTTATTTCTAGCTCCGTCGGACTTTTGGGGAAAAAAAGTCCGCTTGAGCCCACACACGATCGAATTGTCCGACAGAGTCCGGTCCGCCGGACCAAGTCTACTGGATAGTCCGCTCGTGTGTACGCGGCATTAGAGATTGCTATTGCTACCAAGGACAGATTTTTTTTTTTTTTTCAAATTTTTCAAAATATTTTAATTTTTTTTTAAACAGTTGCTTTAATAGTTTTTTTTCCTTGCTACAGTTTTAGATACAACCACAGTGGCACAATTATAAAAAATTATAAATTGTGATAGATATTGCGGACAATTGTCAATTTTTTTTTGATAGTCATAGCCATATAGTCATAGCCATTGCTATAATCTTTAGTAATTGGATATTAGTTATTTGACATTACTCATTTGTTACTGCTATTTTATGTTTTTGTTTATGGGTATATAAGTATATAGGGATATATATCTATACATATATATATATATATATATATATATATATATATATATATATATATATATATATATATATATATATATATATATATATATATATATATATATATATATATATATATATATATATATATATATATATATATATATATATATATATATGTGTGTGTGTGTTATATTATTTAAATATTATATAGGGATATGAATATTTGAGTATATTTGTTCTATATCTCAGCCTACTCAATTTTTTTCTTCAGTGCTTTTTTTTTTTTGTTGTTTTTGTTTTGGAACCCCTAATTGTTAAGATATTTCAATTCAGCCTAACCCACTCAACCTAGCTTGATCCAGTCTGGCCCAGCTTTGCTTAAGCTTAGACTAGCCCTGACTAATCTAGCTCAATTCAGGCCTTAGAACTGGGCATACCGGTCATAGTATTACCGACCTTATAGTTTTGGCCATTTTTTAAATGTTTTTCTTGGGGAGTCATTTAACAAGTTCTGCGTTACTGAAGACATCGCAAGGACATGACTAGGGGTAGGAAGCACGCAGAACAAATTACAGGAGCAACAGCTAAACAGCCCAAACTGTCTAGGCCAGTGATGGCGAACCTTGGCACCCCTAATGTTTTGGAACTACATTTCCCATGTTGCTCATGCACTCTGCAGTATAGTGGAGCATCATGGGAAATGTAGTTCCAAAACATCTGGAGTGCCAAGGTTCGCCATCACTGGTCTAGGCCAAATAGCCTTCATCGGTATATGTCCTCTGTTCCTTCTACCTCCACCTCTATTTCTACCTCCTCACCTGCTCCTTCTTTAATCCCTGGAAAAACAAAAATAAAAGTTACCCCTTCCTCAGCAATAGCTTTAAATACCCAGGAAGGCTAAATCTATAGGCCCCCTTGCAGACATGGTTGATATGGAACATCACCAGGAAAATGAGAACATTTCTGGAAACCCCTCTATAAACAGGAGAGATATAGCTGTTAGTTCAAGAGAGGTTCAGCAGGGCTCAGAGGGGGAGAGGGTAACCAGTGACTTATGGTAGCCTCGGAAACAGGAACCATCAGTGGCGACAGTGGAGATAACTTCTCCCCGATTCTGGTACCGGCGGATAACTTAGTTAGAACGGGAGGACCGGTGAACTTGCCATTTATCCTACCAACCCCTCCTATTGGCTATAATGCCCCCTCTCCTACCACGCCAGCAATAATGGAGGCACCCGAACATATAGCAACTGCCGCTCAATCCCGTGCTTCAGTATCTCTAGACGAGACCGGGAGTATAGTCAATATACAATTAGGAATATCCGCTTCTCTAAATTCAGCTCAACCGAGTATTCATCATCCATGGACAGAAGATCCGGAGATGAGGGCAATATTGCTTTTACTCCCCACCAAACAAGATCTAGCATTATTACCAAATCGAGGAGATCTGGAAGCAGAGGCATTACGTTTAGAAGGGGCCTTACAGAAAGAGATTTCTGAGGTGCTGGAACAGTTGGATATTGTGGAGACCAGGGTTACTAACCTAGAATCTGCAGTAGATAACGTGAATATGCACATGGATGAACTGGTGTTAACGAATACCAGTGCAGCAAAAGTTTACCTCAATTCTTCTACAGGTAGACGAGCTGGAAAACCATAGCCGAAGGAACTATATCCGTTTTAGAGATATTCCCGAAAATGTCGACGACACAGAACTGAGACCAACAATACAGTCTATTTGTAATAAAATCTTAGGCAAACCCTCATCAGCTGAGCTTATAATAGACAGAGCACATAGAGTCACTTTGTATAGGAGTCACCAGGGGTCGGGTCCACGAGATGTTCTTGGTCGCATTGATTTTTTTAATATAAAGGATGAGATTATGCATCAAGCATGGCAGCTGGGCCAGAATGAACATGCAGGAGTACAGATAATGGTCCTCTCGGATTTATCTAGGAATACACGACGCATGAGAGGATGCATGCGTCCACTCTTAGGTCAGATTAAAGCTTCAGGGGCTACATACTCCTGGGGACACCCATTCCATCTGAGAGTTAAAAAAGACAGTCAAACTTTTTTACTTCACACATAGGATCAGCTTCAAGAACTATTTCGTTTTTTAGAGTGTGATCCAATACAAGTTCCAAATTGGCTGGACCCTACCTGAGCAAGTCTAGGTTTACTGGGTTTTTTTTTTTTCTCATTTGTGTTACTGTGTTGGTATTACTTTGTAGAGTATATTTATGTGGATTAAGTTGGTTTGAGTTCCCCATGGATAGTTTTGGACATTTTTTGGACCCCCAGTTTTTCTACAATAGGCCTAGAGGTAACTATTTAGCATTAATGCCCTCGGAGGAGGAAGTGCTTTGGCTCGGTTTTTTCTTTTTTTTTTTTTCTCTTCTTCTCTTCCTTTTCTCATCTACTGCTTCCTTTTTGTATCCCCTCTCCTCCCCCCCTCCCCTAATTTTTTTTTTTTTAAGAGGAAACATGACATTGTTCCCGCTTGGGACTCCAGTCAGGTTAACCTCCCTTAATGTGAAGGGCCTTAATGTTCCCGAAAAAAGGTCTAGACTACTGAGAGATTTGACCAAATTGCAAAGTCAGATTGCTTTCCTCCAGAAAACACACTTCCAGGCCGGGAAAATCCCTAAATTGAGTAATAGCTTACTCAGTGGTATATCATAGCCCATCCCCGATATCTAAAGCTAAGGGAGTCAGTATTATTATAGCAAAGTCTGTTCCATGGTCGCTAGGTTAGTAGGGGTGGGCTATCTGTTCGAGTCGAACATGAGTTTGACTCGAACAGTGGCTGTTCGCCCGTTCGCCGAACAGCGAACAATTTAGGGTGTTCGCAGCAAATTCGAAAAGCTGCGAAACACCCTTTAAAAGTCTATGGGAGAAATCTAAAGTGCTAATTTTAAAGGTTAATATGCGATTTATTGTCATAAAAAGTGTTTGGGGACCCGGGTCCAGGATTCCCGTTGCATGTCACTGGGAAACCCTGGCGTTTCCCCTTGTCACAGGGGGACGGGGTCACGTGATGGGTGGCCCCGCCTTCAGCTATATAAGAGCTGTCAAGCTGGCGCCACGTCATTGGCTGGGTGCCTCCGGTGGAGGCAGGATCCTGTGCATGTTCCTCGCTGGAGTCGCTGTAGATCATCCATCGCTGGAGATCGAGAATTGGATTACATGGCTGGAGTAGGAGTATGGATTTATTTGGATTACATCGATGGAATCTCTTTTTTTATTTTTAATAAAGGACCTGTCCTAAGCATCTCCTGTGGTTTTTTTAACATTCTGACACTTTATTTTTGTGAAATGGTAGGGGTACAATGTACCCCTTACCAATTCACATAGGGTGGGGGCCGGAATCTGGGTGTCCCCTTTGTTAAAGGGGGCTTCCAGATTCCAATAAGCTCCCCGCCCGCAGACCCCCACAACCACCGGGCAAGGGTTGTGGGGATGAGGCCCTTGTCCCCATCAACATGGGGACATTCCCCATGTTGAAGGCATGTGGCCTGGTACAGTTCAGGAGGGGGGGCGCTCTCTCACCCCCCTCTTTTCCTGCAGCCTGCCAGGTTGCGTGCTCGAATAAGGGTCTGGTGTGGATTTTTGGGGGAACCCCACACCATTTTTTTTTTAAATTTTGGAGCAGAGTTCCCCTTAATATCCATACCAGACCTGAACGGCCTGGTAATGGAATTTTGGGGGACCCCCACGCATTTTTTTTTTTAAAATTATTTTTCAGTGACTTTCAATGACTTTTTTTGTGCATTGTTGGGACCAACAGGCATACAACAGGCATACTATAGACACCTGATTATCATAAGTAGATAAACAAATAAATAAAAAACACCATCAAAGTTAATTGTGAGTGATTTAGAAAGTCCCTATGCTACAGAGCAAACAGCGACATGTAAGTCAAATACTAATATTGACCATTGCATACATATAAAGTTATAAACTGGTGTGCAAAAAAGAAAAAACAAAAAAACAAAGGTTATTCCACCCAAGTGCAAAGTCATAAAGTTCAAGATTGCATCCTGAGTCGCAGGAAAAACGTATATCCAAAGTTCATGAATTGCATTCCTTAGTGTGTATAAATATATATATATATATATAAATAAAAAACTCCATCAAAGTTAATTGGCGAGTGAATTAGAAAGTCACTATGCTACAGAGCAAACAGCGACATGTAAGTCAATGTAGATGTCGAGATTAATGCGTTTATTGACAATGCTTAGACGATGTTGTGTGTGGACGCATTGATTTTGACACTTGGGAGAATAATTTGTAAACCTCCCCCCCTCCCCCCTCTCCCTCTTTTTCTAGGGGTGGTTATATTGTCGGTTTTGTAAAAAATATAGGGGGATACCATGTCGAGATATGGCTGCCCTTTGAATGTAGTAATACACATAAATATAGGACTAATGTATGACGATTCTTAGTAATGTAACCCCCAAATATAGAGATTTTTTTCAATAATACAGTAGTTGTGGTCTGAGGAAAGAACAAGCAATATTGTTTAGATTTAGCAGTTTGTTTTTTTTTTTTTTTTTGTTTTTTTTTCGTCCTTTTCAAAATTTTCCCCTTTTTTGTTGCTAAATGTCTATTACTGTAGGAGTAGTGTCCTACAGTTAGTAAAATGGGACGATTTGACCCAAAAATAACTAATTGCTTAGACCTATAATAGATGACATATATTAGTTTGAGATGAGAACAAAATTTTGGCCATATAAAGTGTGCTAATGACATTCAGGAACAAGGTTCCTGGTTTGCGTTTCATAATGCGAGCTACGTCGAGGCTTGGTATCCTTTGCACATGCTCAGATCGTAATTCGTTCTTTGGACGTAAACAAGGCTTGAATAGAGAGGAAGCATTATAACGGGAGCCATATCGAGGCTTGGTATCCTTTGCACATGCTCAGATTGTAATTGAAACTCAGATGAAAACGAGGCTTGAATGTAAGGAAGTACTATAAATGGCGATGGTTCACTGCGTCGCCCGTGCCCCTTTGAAGACGTGACCTATCACGAAACATGTAGGGCGTGGCTACGCAGTGTACGCCAGATCGCCATAGAGCCCCATGTAACCTAGCACGGGCGTCTCTGTTGTTTTTATATTTTGCCGGCTTTCATGTTTTTATGTTTTGGATGTTTTAAAGATGCCTAGTTTTCTGAGGCAATAAAATTCCCCTTTTTTTACATACTATACCATTGGAGTTTTTTCTTTCTCCCCTTCTTTACCTACGAGTCCAAACGAGGGAGTTTTTACATCAATGCGGAAGTGTCGGAACCATCTCCAGCTGTGTGGTGAGCTGACATCTACTGTCCCTGCAGAGGGCTAAATCTGCATGCTTCTAAGACCTTGCTATAAAGGAGGTCCAACGTGTCTGGTAAAGATACATCTATTATCAACCTTCGGATCCACTGGTGGTTGGAGGTCCCTTCACGTCCCCTTATTCCTTTATACACACTAAGGAATACAATTCATGTACTTTGGATATGCGTTTTTCCTGCGACTCAGAATGCAATTTTGAACTTTTTCACTTATGACTTTGCACTTGGGTGGAATAACCTTTGTTTTTTTCTTTTTTTGCACACCAGTTTATAACTTTATTGTTGGTTTATATGTATGCAATGGTCAATATTAGTATTTGACTTACATGTCTCTGTAGCATAGCGACTTTCTAAATCACTCACAATTAACTTTGATGGTGTTTTTTATTTATTTTTTATTTGTTTATCTACTTATGATAATCATGTAGTAATATAGATTTAAATATCTAATGCAAGCGCACAATTTTTTCTTTGTATGTAATTTTTCACCTCATTGATATTTGTGGTTTTGTTGCAGCTGCAGTTATATTAATTTTTTGCTTGATAGCGCAGGTTTTCTCTTTCTTTTTTTTATACTATAGACACCCCCCAGGTATGAAATTTAAAGCAATATTTAACTTTTATTGTTTCACTTTAGGCATTATTAAAATCACTGCTCCCGAAAAAACTGACGTTTTAAAACTTTTTTTGCATTGATACATGTCCCCTGGCGCAGGACCCGGTTCCCCAAACACTTTTTAATGACAATAACTTGCATATTAAAGAGGAGTTCCACCCAGGGGGGCCGTCAAAAAAAAAAAATAAAAGTCAGCAGCTACAAATACTGCAGCTGCTGACTTTTAATTGGACACTTACCTGTCCCTGGGTCCAGCGATGCGGGGGATCGAAGCCCAGCTCGTCCCCCCCCCCTCTGCTCGTCGGCGCCGGCATTTCAACTGTGGGCGCCGGGCTGTGGCTTCACAGCCTGGCACCCACTGCGCATGCGAGATCGGCGCCGCGCGCCGTGATTGGACGCTCAATCACCTGGGACCTTTAATGGGTCCCAGATGATTGACAGGAGGGAGGGAGCAGAGCGGAGCCCTTCCTGTGCCGAGGGGGAAGTGATGTCACCAGCCCAGGCAAAGGAAGGGGCAGACTACGAGGGACCACCTAGCAACAGGCATTTAGAGGTAAGTGAAAAAAAAAATATCCAAATGTTTTTTTTTTTGTTTTTTTTTTTTTAGAATTTTTGAGGTATTTTTGTTTTTTTAGGTGGAACCCCACTTTAACCTTTAAAATTAGCAATTTTGATTTTTTATGTTCGTGTCCCATAGACTTTAACGGTGTTCGCACAATTTTTTTGCCTGTTTGCATGTTCTGGATGCGAACCGAACAGGGGGGTGCTCGGCCCATCCCTACTAGGTACATACATTACTGATGAGCAAGGTAGATTTTTGATAGTTAAGGGCATAATCGCGCTACTCGTGTAACCTTGGTTAATGTATATTTTCCTAACTCGAATCAGTTGCTTTTCCTAAGGTTCCTCTGATTTTGGAGCATAGGGATGGGGTATTGATTTTAGGAGGGCATTTTAATTTTGCATATGATCCACTCCTAGATGTCTCAAGGGGTGTATCTCATCTATCATTCTCTTATTTAAAGCGACTAAAGGCAGAATTAAATCTTCTTCAACTGGTAGATGTATGGCATTTACAGCATCCCAATGTCAGAGACTATACTTTTTTTCTTCAGTTCATTCATCATACTCAAGAATCGATTATTTTTTTCTTCCACAAAAAGAGCTGGACAGAGTTCGAGCAACTTCGATAGATCCAATTTTGCTTGCTGACCATGGACCGGCTCACTTAGATATAGATCTAAATATAGTGACTACAAGGACCTTGTCCTGGAGGCTTAATGATAGACATGTGCACTGCCAAAAAATGTGTTAGTTTTCGTTTTATTCGTTTATTTTTTTTGTTTTCGGGTCATTCGTTATGATCGCGATTCGTAAATTCGCACATTCGTATATTCGTAAATTTATAAATTCGTACATTCGCACATTCATACATTCGCACATTCATACATTGGCACATTCATACATTCGTAAATTCATACATTCGTAAATTCGAAAATTTGTATATTCGTAAATTCGTATACATTTGTAAATTCGTACATTTGTAAATTACAAAATTCGGAAATTTGTAAATTCAAAATTTGAAAATCCAAAAACCTGAAAATTCGAAAATCTGAAATAGTAACTAACTATTAAATTATAGGTATTGTAATTTCCTTTCAAATTTGGCTGTTAGTGAACATAACACATTCAAATTTATCCGAAGTTACGAATTATGCGAAATAACAAATGCTGCATCTAAACAAATGGAATGGAACAAATTAATAATAAATAATAATAATACAATTTTTTTTATTATTATTATTGTTATTTATTATTATTAATTCATTACGTTCCATCCATTTGGATACGGCATTCGTTATTTCGGATAATTCGTAACTTCGGATAAATTTGTATGTGTTATGTTCACTAACGGCCAAATTTTAAAGGAAATTACAATACCTATAATTTAATAGTTAGTAATAGTTAAGTTATTATTAGTTGATTATTATTTCAGATTTACTAATTTACTAATTTACGAATGTACGAATTTCCGAATGTACGAATGTACACATTTACGAATGTACGCATTTACGAATGCACGAATTTATGCATTTACGAATGCAGGAAATTACGAATGTATGAATTTACAAATCTTCGAATTTATGAACATTCGGAAAAATTCGTTAAACAGGTTTTTGTTAATTTGGATATTTCCGAATTAACAAATTTGTTGAAATTCGTTAAAAAACTAATTAGAAATGAATTGCACATGTCTACTGGTAATCTCTCACCTCGACTACTGCAACTCCCTCCTCATTGGCCTACCTCTAAATAGGTTATTCCCACTTCAATCCATCATGAACGCTGCTGCCAGGCTCATCCACCTTACAAACTACTCAGCGTCTGCTATACCCCCCTGCCAATCCCTCCATTGGCTGCCAGTAGGGATGAGCTTCGTGTTCGAGTCGAACCCATGTTCGACTCGAACATCATGGGTTCGGTCGTTCACCGAATTAGGAACGATATGGGCCGTTCGTGTCAAATTCGAGTGGCAAGTCACGGCCCTTAATTCACTGTGGCATCGCAGTGCATTGCTGGCTGATGATTGGCCAAGCATGCACTATGACCTGCATGCTTGGCCAAGCATGCACTATGACCTGCATGCTTGGCCAATCACAGCGCCGTCTGTACAGAGAGCCGTAATTGGCCAAAGCCAGGGTGGCTTTGGCCAATTATGGCTCAGGGGGTTTAGTACATGCCCCACACTATATAAGGCCGCCTGCACGGCGGCCCTGTGTAGTGTGTCCTGGCGTTGAGAGAGAGATATAGATAGACAGAGAGACAGTGTCATTTGATTTAAGTTAGATAGACTAGGCAGGCGAGTCAGTTAGCTGCACTTACAGTGTATTGTGTATGTATATGTATGTATATATATATATATATATATATATATATATATATATATATATATATACATATATATATACATCCTAGGTGGTGTGTGTGTGTGTGTGTGTGTGTATATATATATATATATATATATATATATATATATATATATATATATATACACTGTGTTCAGTTTAGCTAGATCCGTTCCTGTTATTCTCTTCCTACAGGCAGGCAGGTGTTTTTACAGTATTTACAGCTACCTGAAGTAAAAAGAAAATTGCTGGTGTTCTTCTCATCCTATTAGTCCTATTAGCTACAGTATTTACAGTTAGTGTAGTGCGTCCTCTGCACAGTGTGCACCTAAAGCTACCTGAAGAAAATTAGTGGTGTTCTTCTCATCCTATTAGTATAGTACCGCAGGCAGCTGCAGTATTTACAAGTTAGTGTAGTGCGTCCTCTGCACAGTGTGCACCTAAAGCTACCTGAAGAAAATTAGTGGTGTTCTTCTGATCCTATTAGTACAGTACCGCAGGCAGCTGCAGTATTTACAAGTTAGTGTAGTGCGTCCTCTGCACGGTGTGCACCTAAAGCTACCTGAAGAAAATTGGTGGTTTTCTTCTGATCCTATTAGTATTGCAGGCAGCTGTAGTATTTACAAGTGCCCAGGACTGGGCTGCAACTGGCTCCAGGTCGCGACCCCCAGGGTCCCACAGCTCACACCCACAGTAGGCAACAGAAGGATAGGGATAGTAAGGAATAAGCCAAGGTCAGGGCCACAAGCAGACAAGGACAACAAGAGTACACGCCAAGGTTCAGGGTCACAGGCAAACAGGAATAGTCGGGGACACGCCAAAGGTCACGGTCACAAGCAGACAGGAATAGTATAGAACACGCCAAGGTCGGTAACAGGAATAAACGTAGAGCACACGGCAGGCAGGAACAGGAAGCCAAACACACAAAGGTTGATCAGCAGGGCTGACCTGCAGTGCAGAGGTTAATATAGAGTTCTCTGATAGGAGCTGGGGTGGAGCCATGCTAGAGGAGAGTTAATAAAAGCAGTCAGGTGAGAGACAGCTGGTCTTTGGAGATGAACACATGGAGACAGGTAAGCTGACAAACAAACTCTATTGCATAACCATGACAGTACCCCCCTCTTACAAGGCCTCCCCCTTCCCCGCCTGGGACCAGGTTTAGAGGGGAACTTCAAATGAAAATTCCTCAACAGACGAGGTGCAAAGACCTCAGAAGCCTTGATCCACGACCTCTCCTCAGGACCAAACCCCTTCCAATGCACGAAGTACTGGAGAATGCCTCTGCAGAGTCGGGAATCCAAAATTTGGCTAACCTTGTACTCCTGATTATCCTCAGAGACCGGCGCTGCAGTAAAGAGAGGACGAGAGAACTTATTGAGGACTAAAGGCTTCAGAAGGGCAACATGGAAGGAGTTAGAGATTTTGAGGCTTTTAGGAATCTGGAGCTTGAAACAAACCGGATTCAGTTTAGAAGTTATGGTGCACGGACCAATGAATCTTGGGGCAAATTTGAGAGAAGGAACCAGGAGTTTGATGTTCCTGGTGGAGAGCCAGACTTTGTCTCCTGGCTGAAGAGAAGGCGGCTTACGCCTGCGATGGTCAGCAAAACTCTTGAATTTGTTGGCAGCTTTCTGGAGGGAATCATGAACGTCAGCCCACATGGAATTAATTGATTCCTGAACAGTAGCCAAGGCTGGAATGTCGGAAGAACAGGTCATAGGAAGAAGGAGTTGAGGATGTCTTCCATAAACAGTGATAAAGGGTGTTTTCTGAGAACTGACGTTGACATGATTATTGTGGGAGAACTCTGCCCACGGAAGTAGTGATGCCCAATCATCGTGATGAGCCGAGACCAAGGTATGGAGAAAGACCTCCAAGTCCTGATTAACAAGGTAATGTTGAGGGATTTGCAAAAGGCTCTCCAAAAACGGGACGTAAACTGATCACTCCTGTCCGAAACGACATGAGAAGGAACACCATGAAGGCGGAAAATCTCTTGTACGAAAATGGGAACCAAGGCAGAGGCAGAAGGGAGACCAGGATCGATTACCACCCAAATGGCTGTATTATTCTCTGACAGTGGAAGATTGGTGATAAAATCCATGGCGATGTGAGACTAGGGCTCTTAGGAATGGGCAAGGGCATGAGAAGACCAGCAGGGGATAGTGTGGAAGATTTAGACTGAGCACAGACATGACAAGCCTTAACGTACTCTTTAACATCCAAGCGGAGGTTAGGCCACCATTAGAGATGACTGATGAGCAGGAAGGATCGGAGGAACCCAGCATGACCTGCCACCTTGGAATCATGTCCCCAAAGAAGGATCTTAGCTGTTAGCTCCATGGGAACAAAGGTCTTGCCAGGAGGAATTTTTGATTCCAGGGTGGTAGAATGGGCAACAATGCATGAGGTTGGAATGATCGGCTCAGGATCAGGGGGTGGACTCCTCGTCCAAAGTGTCAAATGACCTAGAGAGCACATCAGCCTGACCATTGCAGGAGCCAGGTTTGTACGTAATCGTGAATTTAAAATGAGAAAAGAAGAGACTCCACCTGGCCTGTCTGGGGTTCAGACCTTTAGCATTCCGTAGGTATTGTAGATTCTTGTGATCAGTAAAGATCGTAATGGAGTGAGGGGAACCCTCCAAGAGATGATGCCACTCTTCCAACGCCAATTTAATTGCGAGAAGTTCCCGATCACCAATGGCATAATTTCTGTCTGCCTGAGAAATTTTTTTGGAGAAGAACGCACATGGTTAACGTCTCTTCTCAAAGAACTGAAGAAGCACAGCTCCCACCCCCCATCGAAGAAGCATCTACTTCAATAAAAAATGGGTCCCCAGGATTTGGTCTCCTCAAGAGAGGTCCAGAAACAAAGGCCTGTGACAGATCGTGAAACGCAGAGACAGCCTCGGGAGGCCAGACTTTGGCATTTGCACCCTTCTTGGTTAAAGTGATAATAGGAGCGGCAATGGAAGAGTAATTCCTTATGAACTGTCTATAATAATTTGTGAAGCCAAGAAAGCGCTGTGTGGCCTTAAGGCTAGCAGGAAGGGGCCAGTTGGTAATGGCCGAGACCTTTCTGGGATCCATGCGAAGACCCAAACTAGAAACAAAACATCCCAGAAACAGGACCTTAGGACATTCAAAGCTTGCCATAGAGATTATTCTCTCTAAGGCGCTGAAGAACGGTGCGGACATGGTTTCTGTGAGCAAGCAGATTTTCAGAAAAGATGAGAATGTCATACAGATAGATGACAACAAACTGGTACAGTAGATCCCTGAAGATTTAATTGACAAAGTTCTGGAACACAGCTGGAACATTACACAAACCAAAAGGCATGACCAGGTATTCGTAATGCCCGTCCCTAGTGTTAAACGCAGTCTTCCATTCGTCACCTTCCCATATTCTAATGAGATTGTATGCACCTCTGAGATCCAACTTGGTGAAAATGGAAGCCCCCTTCAACCTGTCGAATAGCACAGATATTTGAGGTAAGGGGTATCGGTTTTCGATGGTCACTGCGTTTAACCCTCGATAGTCGATGCAGGGTCTGAGGGTACCATCCTTTTTAGCAACGAAATAGAACCCTGCTCCTGCAGGCGATGAGGGTTTCCGGATGAAACCTCTCTCCAGATTCTCGGCGACATACTCAGACATGGCCTGGGTCTCTGGAATGGACAGAGGGTAAGTATGACCCCTGGGCAAAGTTGCTCCAGGGACAAGGTCAATGGCACAGTCAAAAGATCTGTGGGGAGGAAGCACCTCAGCACACTTCTTACAGAACACATCCCGGTAATCGCTGTATGCCGCGGGAAGTCTCTCCTTGGGGACCACCTTGAGAAGACAGGACAAGAAACACGAAGGACCCCAAGCCAGGATCTGCCCAGAGACTCAGTCCACATGTGGAAAGTGGAGCTGTAGCCAAGGAAGGCCCAATACAATGGGGGTAGAGGCCTTGGGTAGAATGAAGACGGAAATCCACTCTTGGTGGAGTATCCCTACCGACATCCTAATAGGTAGCGTCTGGAAATGTATAGGACCCCCTGGGAGCACAGTGCCATCAATTGCCGAGACTACCAATGGTGTAGCGAGGGGAGAAAGGGTAAGCTTCATAGAAGAAGCAGTCCATAAAATTGCCGGCAGCCCCAGAGTCCAGATATGCTAGGACTGATTGGGGAGAAGGGCCTACATGGAGGAACACCGGAAGAAGAAGACGAGCAGGTGATGTTTCTGGGTCCAATACTCCACCTCCCAAATGTATTAGACCCGAGCGTTTCCCGGACGAAGCGAGCAGGAGTCACGAAAATGACCCTTGCCCCCACAATAAAGACACAAGCCTAGAGTTCTGCGTCTAGCACGTTCTTCGGGGGTTAGTCTAGTCCCGCCCAGCTGCATAGGTTCCTCAGCAGGCAGAGGATGCTCCACAGAGCGACTGGGGAAGAGTTCTGGCTGACTTGGACCTAGAGGGTGCTGGCGTCTTTTTTCTAGGGACCTCTCCTGGAAACGAATGTCAATCTGATTGCACAAGGAAATTACATCGTCCAGACCAGCGGGGATGGCTCTTCCTGCTAATTCGTCCTTCACTCGGTCAGAGAGGCCATGTAAAAAGGTTGCGACCAGGGCCTCATTGTTCCAGCTCAATTCAGCTGTGAGGATACAGAACTGAAATGCATATTGTCCCACTAAACAAGAATCCTGGCGAAGGCATAAAAGGGCACTAGCCGCTAAAGAAACCCAAGCTGGATATTACGAAAAAGCTTCAAGAAGTCGGACAGGCTGGAAACCACTGGGTCATTCTTCTCCCACAGGGAGGTAGTTCAAGCTAAAGCTTCACCAGAGAGGAGGGAAATGATATAGGCTACCTTAGTCCAATCAGACAGAAAGTTTTGAGGCTGGAGCTCAAAATGAATGGTGCATTGGCTGAGGATGCCCCTGCAGGCCTTTGAGTCCCCAGATTAACTGGCAGTAAATATGAATGTGTGGCTGCGACTGGTGCCATAGGTGCAGCTGCTAATTGTACTTGAGGCTGCAGGTTCGGGTTTCCCAAGGAGGCCTGGAGCTGCTCGAAGCGGGAAGCCAGATCCCTAAGGAATAGCATCACCTGAGTCTGATTAGATTCCTGGGTCTCGAGTCTGCGAACTATGCCCTGCAATGGATCGGCTGCAGGAAGCGGCACGTCAGCCGGGTCCATGGCTGATCAAACTGTCAGGTCACCTTGAGGCTAGGTGACAGATGCACACCGTTGGGATCAGGAGTGCACCGCAAGGCAGTGGACCCTACGGCTGACTGCTGTGGATGGGAGTCCGGGTACAAGGAAGGCAGGGCCGCTGGATCACCAACACGGATCCCACCGGGGTTAGAGCGTAGGATTCCCTGGGGCAGGGAGTCTAAAAGCCAGCAGGTGTTCACCAGAGCCTCTAGTGGTGAGGATGGACTGGGCTGCAACTGGCTCCAGGTCGCGACCCCCAGGGTCCCACAGCTCACACCCACAGTAGGCAACAGAAGGATAAGGATAGTAAGGAATAAGCCAAGGTCAAGGCCCCAAGCAGACAAGGACAACAGAGTACACGCCAAGGTTCAGGGTCACAGGCAAACAGGAATAGTCGGGGACACGCCAAAGGTCAGGGTCACGAGCAGACAGGAATAGTATAGAACACGCCAAGGTCGGTAACAGGAATAAACGTAGAGCCCACAGCAGGCAGGAACAGGAAGCCAAACACATAAAGGTTGATCAGCAGGGCTGACCTTGTATACAAGTGTAGGCACAATAAAAACAAAAGCAAAAACAAACCCCCCCTCAACACACTACAGCCTCCAAAGTAATATATATAAATGGTTAGAAAAAAAGTATCTCTAAAAAACACAACACATATGAAACTGTGGAGATATGAAACTGGGAATGCAATGAATAGGTATGTGGGGGGAGACCACATTCGTGGATATATAACTTGGTAGTTATATTACAGTCATAAACATTTCAAAGAAAAGTCCAGGGATCCAAAGAACCAAGACAATAAGTCCACAAGTAGGGCTGCCTTCACCGAGAACTGAAACCAGATTCCAAATCCTGAGAAGAAAACAAAAGAGAGAGGCACCTCTGGGTGTGGACTTAAAACAATTTATTCATAAAAACTGGTAGTAGTCACACTCACATTTAGGAGATCATCAGAAAGCATGTAAATGTGAACATCCGTCATGAGAAGCATCATCCATCATGGGAAATACATCAGATCAGTCATGGGCTCCTGTCAGCTGGCTAGAGGCTCTGCCTGTGTATGGAGAGACACCGTTGTGATGTGAAGCCGGCCGCAGCGGTGACAAAACCCAAAACTAGGCTTGGAGCACAGGTGGATAGCCGGCACGGAGAGATGACATCACTGGATGAGCGACGCGTTGCGGGGCGTAGGGCTGCGGTGACGTGACAGCCGCGCCCCTTCATCAGCCTGAAGGGGCGCTGCGGCCGGCATCACATCACAGCGGTGTCTCTCCATACACAGGCAGAGCCTCTAGCCAGCTGACAGGAGCCCATGACTGATCTGATGTATTTCCCATGATGGATCATGCTTCTCATGACGGATGTTCACATTTACATGCTTTCTGATGATCTCCTAAATGTGAGTGTGACTACTACCAGTTTTTATGAATAAATTGTTTTAAGTCTACACCCAGAGGCGCCTCTCTCTTTTGTTTTCTTCTCAGCAGGGCTGGCCTGCAGTGCAGAGGTTAATATAGAGTTCTCTGATAGGAGCTGGGGTGGAGCCATGCTAGAGGAGAGTTAATAAAAGCAGTCAGGTGAGAGAAAGCTGGTCTTTGGAGATGTACACATGGAGACAGGTAAGCTGACAAACAAACTCTATTGCATAACCATGACAACAAGTTAGTGTAGTGCGTCCTCTGCAAAGTGTGCACCTAAGGCTACCTGAAGAAAATTTGTGGTGCTCTTCTGATCCTATTAGTACAATACCGCAGGCAGCGGCAGTATTTACAAGTTAGTGTAGTGTGTCCTGTGCACAGTGTGCACCTAAAGCTACCTGAAGAAAATTGGTGGTGGCCGTCTCTTGTATCATGTCTGCAGTCTCTGACCATCTCCTGTAGTATGTCTGCAGTCTCTGATCATCTCCTGTATTATGTCTGCAGTCTCTGACCATCTCCTGTAGTATGTCTGCAGTCTCTGACCATCTCCTGTAGTATGTCTGCAGTCTCTGACCATCTCCTGTAGTATGTCTGCAGTCTCTGACCATCTCCTGTATTATGTCTGCAGTCTCTGACCATCTCCTGTATTATGTCTGCAGTCTCTGACCATCTCCTGTACCATGTCTGCAGTCTCTGACCATCTCCTGTACCATGTCTGCAGTCTCTGAACATCTCCTGTACCATGTCTGCAGTCTCTGACCATCTCCTGTACCATGTCTGCAGTCTCTGACCATCTCCTGTACCATGCCTGCAGTCTCTGACCATCTCCTGTAGTATGTCTGCAGTCTCTGACCATCTCCTGTATTATGTCTGCAGTCTCTGACCATCTCCTGTATTATGTCTGCAGTCTCTGACCATCTCCTGTACCATGTCTGCAGTCTCTGACCATCTCCTGTACCATGTCTGCAGTCTCTGAACATCTCCTGTACCATGTCTGCAGTCTCTGACCATCTCCTGTACCATGTCTGCAGTCTCTGACCATCTCCTGTACCATGCCTGCAGTCTCTGACCATCTCCTGTACTATGTCTGCAGTCTCTGACCATCTCCTGTACCATGTCTGCAGTCTCTGACCATCTCCTTTATCATGTCTGCAGTCTCTGACCATCTCCTTTATCATGTCTGCAGTCTCTGACCATCTCCTGTATTATGTGTGCAGTCTCTGACCACCTCTTGTATTATGTCTGTGGGCTCTTTCTAACAGACAGCCCTCTGTGTGTGCATCAGAGAGACTTCCCTCCAGGTTAAGAGATCATGGGAGGATCCTAGGGTAATGAAGACTTCTAAGGGGAGCATCTCTGTGTTTGAGTCGTTGCCATAGAAACATTTGTAAAGGGGAGGAGCTGGTAAGATGACTACGCCCATGTGGGGGCACCAGAAATATTTCTGCACCCAGGCATCTGTGACCCTAGGATCGGCCCTGAGGGCACCCCATTTATGTCCAGGGTTACCAAGGAACTGTGTAAGTTATACAAAATCTCCCATCTCCGTACCTCTGTCTATCACCCCCAAATGGATTGTCTTGTGGAAAAATTTAATAAAACTTTGAAAAGTATGCTGAAAAAGGCGGTCAACAAAGATGAGAGAATTTGGGATTTTTGCTACCATATCTCATGTTTGCCATATGAAAGGTTCCACAGGCATCCACAGGCTATTCCCCCTTTGAGCTCTTGTATGGTAGACATCCCAGGGGGCTGCTAGATTTTGCGAAAGAAACATGGGACGGAGAGGCCACCCCATATAGAAGCATCATAGAGCATGTCACCTTGATGCGGGATCGAATCACTGCTGTCCTGCCCCTGGTACGAGAACATATGGAGCAAGCCCAGGAGGCCCAGAGGAGGGTCTAAGATCGGGGTGCCAAGGTTCGTACTTTCAGCCCTGGTGCCAGAGTGTTGGTACTTGTTCTCACGGTGGAAAGTAAGTTCCTAGCCAAGTGGCAGGGTCCCTTTTGAGGTTGTCGAAAGGGTAGGGGAGGTAAACTACAAAGTCTACCAGCCAGAGAAAAGGAAAACACAACAAATTTATCATGTGAATCTCTTAAAGCCCTGGAAGGACAGAGACTTTACTTGCTGCATCCCCGCCTCCAACAGACCGGGTACCGATGACACCTGATGTCCCCATAATGGATTCTCTGTCTGTCGCACAACAAAATGACGTTAGGGCGTTTGTGTACAAAAATAGAGACTTTTTTTCCCCCTTACCCAGACTGACCAAGGTGATCTAGCATGATATAGTGACCGAACCTGGGGTTGACATAAATGTAAAGCCATAAAGAATCCCAGAGGCCAGGCGAGAGGCAGTCGCAAAGGAAATAAAAAATTTGTTAGAGTTGGACATGATAGAAGAGTCCCACAGTGATCGATCAAGCTCCATAGTGCTGGTCCCAAAACCCGATGGCACTATTAGGTTTTGTAACGACTTTAGGAAACTCAACAGTGTGTCCACGTTCGATGCATACCCGATGCCTCGGGTCGACCACCTCGTGGACAGGTTGGGACAGGCCTGCTACATAACAACCTTAAACGAAAGGCTATTGGCAAATACCACTAACTGAATCGGCCAAGTAGAAGACTGCCTTTTCCACTCCTGAGTGCTTGTTTCATGACAAGCTGATGCCTTTTGGTCTGCATGGGGCCCCTACATTGTTCCAGCGAATGATGGACAAAACTTTGAGACCACATCGCCCGTATGCAACCGCTTTTTTGGACATCCACAGCCCAGATTGGGAATCGCACCTGCCCCGAGTACAAGCATTGGTAGATTCCCTTATGGAAGCAGGTGTCACGGCCAACCCTAAAAGTGTGCCAGAGGCCTGGAGGAGGCCAAATACCTCTGGGTATGTTATTGGCCGAGGACTGGTCAAGCCTCAGACCAATAAGATTGAGGCAATTCAAAAATGGTCCCAAATGGTAAACAAAAAACAAGTTTGGGAATTACGGGGTATTACAGACGGTTTATACCCAAATTTGCCACCATTGCCGCCCCTTGACTGACCTGACGAAGGGTAGAGGGTTGGGTATGGTCAAATGGAATCCTGAAACCGAGGAGGCATTTTAGAAATGAAAGCAGGCCCTTTTGTTTTACAGACGGATGCCTCTGAGGTGGTCCTAGGGGCTGTACTATCCCAGAACAGAGATGGTAAGGAACACCGGTTATATACCTGAGCTGGAAACTGAACAAGCATGAAAAAACTATGCCATTGTCGAAAAGGAGTGTCTCGCTATTAAATGGGCCTTTGACTCCCTAAAGTATTACTTGTTGGGGAGGTCATTTAAGTTGGTCACCGACCATGCTCCCCTAAAGTGCATATGTGACAACAGGGAGAAAAATGGCCGCATGACAAGATTGTTCCTGGTTTTACAGCCCTTTAAGTTTACAGTAGAGCATAGGCCGGGCAAGCTTCAAAACAATGCAGATGCCCTCTCCTGCATGCACTGTATGCTTGGGACAATTGCTCAGCCGCAGGGGCTTGAGCAGAGGGGGAGGATATGTGACAGTATGCGAGGTGAGGTAATAGATAATCGGTATATTTCACCTCGCATTCGTTCTATTGTAAGAGACTGAATACGGCCCGGGTTTTTCCAGCCTCTGTGGTAGGCTTGGTTCCGGTCCGGCTGTTGTGGTCCACTTGAGCCCATGCTCAGGTGGACTTTACATGAGTAGGAAGAGAGCACAGCAGAGCTCTGGCCTGAGACTCAATAGGAAATCTGAGCGAGGAGCTCTGTTTGAATTTAAAAAAAAGGTTTGCTTTACCACCCAAGTTCTGTGGTGACGGGGACCAGCCCCACACCGTATAGAGAGGAGTCTACTGTTTAGTTTAGCACCGGACGGCAAGGATTTACTTTACTGTTTTTTTTTGTTTTGTTTTCATGACTTTGCAAACCTCTTCTAAATAAAGCTGGCAACCCTCCAGAATTTAAAGAAACTGCCTGTAATCTGAACTTAATTTCCAGAAAAGGTGATCCCCATGAGCAAATCTCCCACAATATTTAAAGGAACATTTCATTTTTATTGTTTCACTTTAAGCATGATTAAAATCACTACTTTTGAAAAAACGTCTGTTTTAAAAACTTTTTTTGCATCGATACATGTCCCCTGGGGCAGTACCCGGGTCCCCAAACACTTTTTATGACAATAACTTGCATATAAGCCTTTAAAATTAACTCTTTTTATTTTTCACGTTTAGGTCCCATAGACTTTAACGGTGTTCGCATGTTCGCACAAATTTTTTGCCTGTTTACGTTGTTCTTGTGCAAACCGAACCGGGGGGTGTTCGGCTCATCCCTACTGGTAAGCTTGCATTCCTTCCATCAGAGGAAGTGGTGTCACGGTTCATATTTCTCCATGGGTGATGGATGCTTATTTTGTCCCCAAGTTTATATGAACACTTATAAATGCCCACGTGGTACCAATATTCAAAACAGGGCAGAGATCTATTCCTGGGAACTATAGGCCTGTCAGTCTAATGTCGGTAGTTTTTAAACTATTTGAGGGGATGATAAGGGACCATATCCAAGAATTTTCTGACGCGAACATCATCATTAGCAGTAATCAGCATGGGTTTATGAAAGGTCACTCTTGCCAAACCAACCTATTAACATTCTACGAGGAAGTGAGCTGCCATCTGGACAAGGGTAGGCTGGTAAATGTGGCATATCTGGATTTTGCAAAAGCATTTGATACAGTCTCCCACAAATGCTTAATCTACAGGCTGAGGTCTGTAGGCATGCACCATAAGGTTTGTTCTTGGATAAAAAACTGGCAACAGGGTTGTGTCCAAAGGGTTGGGATAAATAACATATACTCAGAGTGGTTAGTGAGGTACCCCAAGGCTCTGTCCAGGGACCAATTCTGTTTAATTTATTTATAAATGATATAGAGGGTGGGATAAATAGCTTGATCTCCGTGTTTCCTGATGATACAAAAATATGCAGGGCAATAACAACACAGCAGGATATAGAAAGTTTACAAGAGGACCTGAATAATTTAATGGAGTGGGCTATTGCATGGCAAATGAAGTTTAACATTGAAAAATGTAAGGTAATGCACTTGGGGGGGGGGGGGGGGGCGGGGTAAAAATGTAAAAGCAAGCTGCTCATTAGTAGGGATGGGTGAACGGTTCGGCCTGAGCATAAGTTCGGGACAAACTTTGGTTATTCGGATGTTCTGCGAACACCGATCAATATGCGGTGTTAGGGGCAAATATCGAAGGCCGCCGGAATACTGTTAAAGTCTATGGGACACTAACATGAAAAATCAAAAGTGTTTATAGGCTTAAAGGCTTATATGCAAGTTATTGTCATAAAAAGTGTTTGGGGACCTGGGTCCTGCCCCAGAGGACATGTATCAATGAAAACATTTTTTTTTTAAAAACCGACGTTTTTTCGGGAGCAGTGATTTTTTTAAAAAAATTAAAAAGTCCCCGCGCAGTGGAAAAATACTCTGGAGATGTTTACTAGAACTGCTGCCTCTACCAATTCTACCAACCCTCCTGGGCGGAGTCGGCATATGACCTTGCATCACTTCCTGTCACAGAGAAAGTGTCAGCAATATATGCTTGTTATACCTTTTCCAAATGTGAGTACCTTTTGAAACGTATACATCAATAAACCAGGTTTTTAAACAGTATTACGCTATGTGGGCTCCTCTTTTCTCTTTCCATAATGGGATCTTGCCATAGCCAACAATAAAGACGGAGCTATCCTATACTGCTACACAGTGGCATATACTGTGGATGTGTGAGACCCCAAGAGGGGGTGGAGAATCTGGTGAGTGCAATCACTATAGGAGCACGAATTAGGCACGCACTGAGTGTTTATTGGAAAGCCCACCAGAGCCAAAAACGGATTCCTTCACCGGCACAACAGCACTTTTGATTGTATTATCAGTCACGTATTCACTTGTTCATGCACACCAGCACTTTGTATATTTATTTAATTGTATGAATATATTGCGTTTTTGGTCATTTTAATTAACATGATTTGCTGTATTTAATCTAATTATTACTAAATAAGTTGGTATAATATACACTGCACTTTCTATTTAGCCAGGCACACAGCCTGACACACTTTTCACTAAAGGTTTCCACTAATTTATACTTTTAATTTTTACTTTTATTTTCATTTCCAATTTTGTTTTATTTTTATTGTTATAATGAGCACATAGGCACAGTGCATTTGACATTCTTTTGGGTCGCAGATACTCATCTAATTAGGCAATATTTAATTCACATTTTTTCTCCCCACCTATAATCTCTCCCCCCCCCTTTTTTTTTTTTGGGGGGGAGTAGAACACACCTGAACCTAATCAGGTTTAGAACAGCGCCATATCTACTCCTTTCTTTTTTCAGTGATTTTTTCTTAATGCTTAAGGTGAAACAATAAAAATGAAATATTACTTTAAATATTGTGCCTGGGGGGTGTCTATAGTATGCCTGTAAAGTGGCACATTTTTCCCGTGTTTAGAACAGTACCACAGGAAAATGACATTTCTAAAGGAAAAATTGTCATTTAAAACTGATCGCAGGTGTAATGAATTGTAGGGTCTTGGCAATATAGATAAAACTCATTGAAAAAAAGAGCATGGGATCCCCCCAGTCTATTACCAGGCCCTTTGGGTCTGGTATGAATATTAGGGGGGGAACCCCGAACCAAAACTAAAAAAAAATTGCTGGGGGTCCCCCTAAAATGCATACCAGGCCCTTCAGGTCGGATATGGAAATTAAGGGGAACACTGCACCAAATAAAAAAAAAATGGCGTAGGGTGTCCCCTCAAAATTCATACCAGACCCTTATCTGAGCACGCAACCTGGCGAGTCGCAGGAAAAGAGGGGGGATGAGAGAGCGGTCCTCCTCCTGAACCATACCAGACCATAGTTACATAGTTACATAGTAGGTGAGGTTGAAAAAAGACACAAGTCCATCAAGTCCAACCTATGTGTGTGATTATGTGTCAGTATTTCATTACATATCCCTGTATGTTGCGGTCATTCAGGTGATTATCTAATAGTTTCTTGAAGCTATCAATGCTCCCCGCTGAGACCATCGCCTGTGGAAGGGAATTCCACATCCTTGCCGCTCTTACAGTAAAGAACCCTCTACGTAGTTTAAGGTTAAACCTCTTTTCTTCTAATTGTAATGAGTGGCCACGAGTCTTATTAAACTTTCTTCTGCGAAAAAGTTTTATCCCTATTGTGGGGTCACCAGTACAGTATTTGTAAATTGAAATCATATCCCCTCTCAAGCGTCTCTTCTCCAGAGAGAATAAGTTCAGAGCTCGCAACCTTTCCTCATAACTAAGATCCTCCAGACCCTTTATTAGCTTTGTTGCCCTTCTTTGTACTCGCTCCATTTCCAGTACATCCCTCCTGAGGACTGGTGCCCAGAACTGGACAGCATACTCCAGGTGCAGCCGGACCAGAGTCTTGTAGAGCGGGAGAATTATCGTTTTATCTCTGGAGTTGATCCCCCTTTTAATGCATGCCAATATTCTGTTTGCTTTATTAGCAGCAGCTTGGCATTGCATGCCATTGCTGAGCCTATCATCTACTAGGACCCCCAGGTCCTTTTCCATCCTAGATTCCCCCAGAGGTTCTCCCCCCAGTGTATAGATTGCATTCATATTTTTGCCACCCAAATGCATTATTTTACCTTTTTCTACATTGAACCTCATTTGCAATGTAGTCGCCCACCCCATTAATTTGTTCAGGTCTTTTTGCAAGATTTCTACATCCTGCGGAGAAGTTATTGCCCTGCTTAGCTTAGTATCGTCTGCAAATACAGAGATTGAACTGTTTATCCCATCCTTCAGATCGTTTATGAACAAATTAAATAGGATTGGTCCCAGCACAGAACCCTGGGGAACCCCACTACCCACCCCTGACCATTCTGAGTAATCCCCATTTATCACCACCCTCTGAACACGCCCTTGTAGCCAGTTTTCAATCCATGTACTCACCCTATGGTCCATGCCAACGCACCTTATTTTGTACAGTAAACGTTTATGGGGAACTGTGTCAAATGCTTTTGCAAAATCCAGATACACCACGTCTACGGGCCTTCCTTTATCTAGATGGCAACTCACCTCCTCATAGAAGGTTAATAGATTGGTTTGGCAAGAACGATTCTTCATGAATCCATGCTGATTACTGCTAATGATATCATTCTTATTACTAAAATCTTGTATATAGTCCCTTATCATCCCCTCCAAGAGTTTACATACTATTGATGTTAGGCTAACTGGTCTGTAATTCCCAGGGATGTTTTTTGGGCCCTTTTTAAATATTGGTGCTACATTGGCTTTTCTCCAATCAGCTGGTACCATTCCAGTCAATAGACTGTCTGTAAAAATTAGGAACAACGGTCTGGCAATCACCTGACTGAGTTCCCTAAGTACCCTCGGATGCAAGCCATCTGGTCCCGGTGATTTATTAATGTTAAGTTTCTCAAGTCTAATTTTAATTCCGTCCTCTGTTAACCATGTAGGTGCTTCCTGTGTTGTGTCATGAGGATAAACACTGCAGTTTTGGTTACTGAAGCCCCCCGATTCACTCATGAATACTGAGGAGAAGAATAAATTCAATACCTTTGCCATCTCCCCATCCTTTGTAACCAGATGTCCTTCCTCATTCTTTATGGGGCCAATATGGTCTGTCCTCCCTTTTTTACTGTTTACATACTTAAAGAATGTCTTGGGATTTTTTTGCTCTCCTCCGCTATGTGTCTTTCATGTTCTATCTTAGCCGTCCTAATTGCACCCTTACATTTCCTATTGCATTCTTTATAAAGTCTGAATGCTGAGGATGATCCCTCAACCTGGTATTTTTTGAAGGCCTTCTCCTTTGCTTTTATATGCATTTTTACATTGGAGTTAAGCCATCCAGGATTTTTGTTCGCTCTTTTAAATTTATTACCCAATGGGATACATTGGCTAATGCCCTTATTTAATATGCTCTTAAAGCAAACCCATCTCTCCTCCGTATTCTTTGTTCCTAATATTTTATCCCAATTTATGCCTTTTAGCAAGGTTTGTAGTTTAGGGAAGTTGGCTCTTTTGAAATTCAGTGTCTTTGTGTTCCCTTCATGTTTCCTATTTGTGTGATTTATACTGAAACTAATTGACCTGTGATCGCTGTTACCTAAATTGCCCCGTATTTCCACATCTGTGATCAGGTCTGTATTGTAGGTAATCAGTAGATCCAGTAATGTTTTATTTCTAGTTGGTGCGTCTACCATCTGACCCATAAAATTGTCCTGCAAGACATTAAGGAACTGGCGAGCCTTAAATGAATGCGCGGTTCCCTCCGCCCAGTCTATGTCTGGATAATTAAAATCCCCCATTATGATAACACTTCCCATCCTTGCTGCTAATCCAATTTGTGATAGGAGATCCGTCTCCACTTCCTCCCTCGGGTTAGGGGGCCTATAGCATACTCCCAGTATTATTTTCCCCTTAGCTTCATCCCTTTGGAGCTCTACCCATAAGGATTCCACCTCCTCCCTAGCTCCCTCAGTGATGTCATCTCTCACATTCACTTGTACATTATTCTTGATATATAGGCATACCCCTCCCCCTTTTTTACCCTCTCTATCCTTGTGGTATAGGGTATACCCTTGAATGTTTGCCAGCCAATCATGAGAGCTGTTGAACCAGGTCTCTGAAATTCCCACAAAATCCAAATCCTCCTTGTACAACAGTATCTCTAGTTACCCCATCTTGTCCGCCATGCTCCTGGCATTGGTGAACATGCCACATAGTTTAGACCGGTCGCATATTGTCCTCGTATTGGGTGTTTCAAGATTGCAACTAGGACTTGCTACTATACTCACCTTGTGTTTTTGTGCTTTGGTTAACCTACCACTAATGCCCCCAATACTACCCTCTGGAATATCTTCCGCGCTGGCTATCACTGTCTCTGGACCCTCCCCCCCATCGCTTAGTTTAAAAACCCCTCTAACTTTTTGGCCATCTTTGACCACATGCCCTCAACATGGGGAGGATGTTTTGGGGTAACCATATTGATGGGGACAAGGGCCTCATCCCCACAACCCTTGCCTTGTGGTTGTGGGGGTCTGTTGGTGGGGGGCTTATCGGAATCTGGAAGCCCCCATTAACAAGGGGAACCCCAGATCCCGGCCACCCCGTGTGAAATGGTAACTGGGTACAAGTTCCCCTTACCATTTCACAAAAAATGTTAAAAATGACACGACACAGCTTGGGGACAAGTCCTTTTATTAAAAAAAATTGCCACCATCTGTTCCATCTCCAGTAGGGCTTGGATTGGAGATACAAGAGAGGCTGACCTCGTCATTTCAGACTCCTACCAGGTACGTGACAGTATCAAGCAGCCTCAAATGGAGTCTGAAAGGGAGGCTTCTCCACCAGAGGACATTTACAGACCTATTTCTGTGGTATCCAATATTGTGCAGAAGTTACAAGAAAATCTGAGTCGCATGAAAGAGCGATTTCCCCATGATGAGAATGTCGCATTGGCCTGTGCTCCACTTTTGGTCTCTGATTCATATACCCAAACAGAGCCCGGCTTGTTCCATGAGGTTGCTTCCGCTCCTGAACCCAGGGTGCCTATGCCTGAGCGATTCTCCGGAAATCGCAAGAAGTTTTGCACATTCCGGAATTCCTGCGAACTATATTTCTCCCTGTTACCCCGGACCTTCACGTCTGAAAACATCAAGGTGGGGTTTATCATTATGTTACTATTGGATGAACCACTTTCCTGGGCTCATCATCTCCGGGAAAAACATAACACTGTCCTGACAACTATGGATTCTTTCTTCTCAGCTATGGCTCAGCTTTATGCAGACCCCTTCTACCAGCAGACTGCCTAATTCATGCTTGGCAAATTACAGCAAGGTCCAAGGCCTGCTGAGGAATATGTAACTGACTTCCGTGTATGGAGTGCAGATACCCAATGGAATCATTCCGCACTTCGCCACCAGTTTCGACTAGGACTGTCTGACACCTTAAAGGATGAGCTTGCCAGAGTGGGAGTTCCAGCATCCCTGGAAGACCTGATCGATCTAACCATTCAGATCAATCTGTGATTACGTGAAAGGCAATCCGAAAAGGTCCAAAGGAACCCTTTCTGTGGCTTCAAGGTCTGACATTCCTGCATCCTCATCCGTTGCATCCCCCAGAAGGAGGGAACTGCATAAGACTCCTCATAGAAGTTTTCGAAGACCACCCCTTTCTCCTGATGGACGCCTTCATCGATTACAGGACAATCTGTGTCTCTATTGCGGGGAGGCGGGTCACTTTATACAGACTTGCCCGGCAAAGACCCGCAGGTCTTTCTCCTCTCAGCCTCACATGATGCATCTCTCAGGGAGGTACCAGTCTCATGTCTCTCTTTCCATTGTGCTCAAGTTTTCTGAAAAGACTGTTCCTGTACTTGCAATCATAGACTCTGGGGCCTGTAGTTTTATGGACTGTGCATTTGCTTCTCTCCACCAGCTGCCTGTATGTGCCAAGAAGCAGGAATTCCATGTTCATTTGGCTGACGGTTCCGGCATTAAATCAGGCCCAGTTACCCAAGAGACTTTACCTATTTCCTGCCATACTTCTTCCTGCCACCATGAATTCCTCCGTTTGGATATCATAGCTTCTCCCATGTTCCCGGTCATCCTTGGCATTCCATGGTTGAAGGCACATAATCCTCACATTAACTGGCTTACCGAGACATCTCCTTCTCCTCTGACTACTGCCAAATTCACTGCCTACCTGAAAAGACTTTCAATACCACACCCCTCCTGGGTATCCTCCCTGACCATGAAACCTCTAATCTGGTCCCTGCTGCCTACCACGAGTATCTGGATGTATTTAACAAGAAAGGAGCGGACACTCTTCCTCCCCATAGAACATATGAGTGTCCTATTGAACTTTTACCAGGGGCCGAGATCCCATTTGGGCGAATGTATCCTCTCTCTGAGCCTGAACTAGAAGCCCTGCTGATTTATATAGATGAAAGCCTTGAAAAACAGTTCATCCGGCCCTCCACTTCACCAGCAGGGGCCGGTATTTTCTTCGTGGAAAAGAAAGACCATACCCTTAGGCCCTGTGTGGACTATCGTGACCTTAACAGGGTCACTGTTAAAAACCGGTACCCTTTGCCTCTGATCCCTGAACTTTTTCAAAGGCTGCGTGGGGCACGAGTGTTCTCCAAATTGGATCTGAAAGGTGCTTATAATCTTGTCAGAATCAGGGAGGGAGATGAATGGAAGACGGCCTTCCGAACACGCTTCGGTCATTTTGAATATCAAGTCATGCCATTCGGACTCTGCAATGCCCCTGCCACATTCCAATATCTGGTTAATGGCGTTTTTCTGGACTTCCTTGATTTATTCATCATCGTGTATCTGGATGACATCCTTATATTCTCTGAAACTCTAGAATCCCATAGGACTCATGTAAAGAAAGTACTGGGTCGGCTGAGGGAACACCGCCTTTACGCAAAGGCTGAGAAATGTGACTTTGAAAAACCAATCATACATTTCCTGGGAATTGTCATCTCTGCTGACGGTATCTCCATGGACCCACAGAAAGTCACTTCCGTCTTGGAATGGCCTGCCCCTGTCAACAGGAAAGCTGTTCAGAGATTTGTGGAATTCGCCAACTTTTACAAAAAATTTATCAAGAACTTTTCTGGCATCATCACTCCCATCACTCAGTTAACAAAGCAGCATGTTCCTTTCCGATGGACCCCTGAAGCTCAAACAGCTTTTGAACAGTTAAAAACTTTATTCACGTCAGCTCCTATCTTGAAACATCCTGATCCATCCTTAGCCTACGTTTTGGAGATGGATGCCTCTGAGAGTGCACTGGGCGCTATTTTGTCTCAACGCCAAGGTCCCAAATCTTTGCTCCATCCTGTGGCCTTTTTCGCTAAGAAATTAAATCCTTCTGAAAGGAACTATGATGTTGGAGACTGAGAATTTCTGGCTATCAAGGCTGCGCTTAAAGAATGGCGCTACCTCCTGGAAGGAGCAGCTCACCCCATCCTCATCTTCACGGACCATAAAAATCTTGAATACTTGAGGACGGCTAGACGACTAAGACCCCAGCAGGCAAGGTGGGCACTTTTCTTCTGTCGTTTTATGTTCCATATAACTTATCGTCCTGGTTCAAAGAATGGTAAACCGGATGCCTTGTCCGGCATGTTCAGTGACCCAGTGGTATCCTCAGAACCTGATACTATTCTACCAGCCAAAAATGTTTTGCTTCTTCAGGCGGATTTGACGTCTCAGATAAAAGCAGATGTGATAAACCAACCACCTTCCAAAGATCTGGCTCTTCAATTGAGGGATGGTCTGTACTTTCATAAGGAGCAAATCTTTATCCATGAGCAATTCAGAGTTGCTGTCCTGAAGCGATGTCATGACCACCCATTAGTGGGCCACTTTGGAATTCGCAAAACGGCCGATCTGATCTCTCGTACATTCTGGTGGCCAGACTTGATGCAAGTTGATGCAAGTTAACTCTTGTGTGACATGCCTTCGGAATAAGACGGACAGAGCCAAAACTTGGTGCCTACTTGGGCCACTCCCTTTACCTGAGAAACCATGGAGCATGATCTCCATGGATTTCATTGTGGAACTCCCCCCATCCAAAAACTTCTCCACCGTGTTTGTTGTGGTGGATCGCCTGACCAAGATGGCCCATTTTGTACCCTTACCAGGAACTCCTTCGGCCACAGAGACCGCCTCAGCTTTCATCAAGGAGATTGTAAGATTACATGGTGTCCCTGATAGCATCATCTCTGATCGTGGGGTGCAGTTTACGTCTAGTTTCTGGAGGGCATTATGCCAAGCACTGAACATTGAACTCTGCCTCTCCACAGCCTACCATCCACAAACTAACGGACAAACTGAAAGAACCAATCAAACCCTCGAGCAGTACTTACGGTGTTTTTCCTCTTTTGCACAAGATGACTGGCTATCACTTCTCCCACTGGCAGAATTTTCATACAATAATTCCATCCAGTCTGCAACCAAGCAATCACCCTTTTTTGCCAATTATGGGTACCATCCCTCTTTCTTACCTGAGCTGGCCATTGAATCATCTGTACCTGCTGTATAAAACAGATTAAACTTCCTCAGTACTAATAAACCAAGTACTGCAAGATACAATCTCCAAGACTCAGGCAAGCAATAAAAAGTTCTTCGACAAGAAGAAGAGAGGTAATCTGAACCTTAAACCTGGAGACAAGGTCTGGCTTTCCACAACAAACTTGAAACTGAGCTGTCCTTCAAGAAAACTTGGCCCAAAATTTTTGGGACCCTTCCCAGTCAAGAGGAAAATTAATGCAGTAGCATTCGAGTTGGTGTTACCCAAGAATCTAAAGATCTACCCTGTATTCCATGTCTCTTTGTTGAAACCAGCTGTACCAAATCCAATTTCCAGATCGGGTTTCTGAAATTCCTCCTCCACTGCTCATCGAAGGGAATGAGGAATTTGAGGTGGAAGCCGTGTTGGACTGTAGAAGAAGGCATAACCAAACACAGTTCCTCATTAAATGGAAAGGCTATGGGTCGGAAGAAAATTCCTGGGAACCAGCTTCAGATGTGCATGCTCCCAAACTAGTGCAAGCCTTTTTTCAACGCCACCCAGAGAAAAGACACTTGAAGGGCATCCAGAGGCTACCCTTAAAGTGGGGGCAATGTAAGAGAACTGTCAGGATGCGCCCGGCACGCACATGTGCGCATGCGCACATTCACGGGCATCGGCAGATTTCCTTGTGCAGGAACACACATCTGACCACAATTGGCACCTGACAGCCTATTTAAGGCTTGCTCTGATTTCTGACAGGTGCTGCTTCATCTTCAGCTGTGTCCTGAGATTCTGAAACCCTGTTTGTTTGACTTGACTTCCTGTTGCTGAAACCCTGGCCTTCTTGACCCTGTTTCTGGACTCTGATTACTCTGATTACTGGTTCATGATCCTGGCTTCCTGTTTGACCTTGCTCCTGTTTATACCTTGGTACCTCGCTGACCACCCGTTACTGAACCCGGCTTACCTGATGACCTCGCTCCTGTCTCCTGTTTGGCCCCACGCTGTTTCCGAGTACCTGTGCTGGCCGTCCATCCTCTCAGCTTTGCTGGTTCCAGCTCTTCACCAGAAACCCTGCCTGCACTTCCCAGTCTGCAACACTTCCGGCAAGTTCTGCACGCAGCATTCACAGGCACTCGTGTACCTCCTGATCCTTGCCACCATCTGTTCTATCTCCAGTGGGGCTTGGATTGGAGATACAAGAGAGGCTGACCTCATCATTTCAGACTCCTACCAGGTACGTGACAGTTATGGTATCCCCAGAATGATTCAGCACAACTTGTTTGGGACTTCTATATACACTCCAATATATACACTCCAGTCTTCTCTCCAGCACAAACTCTTGCTCAAGACCTCTTTTCCTTCACTCCTCCAGCACTTCCCTTGCTGCAGACTGTTACTCCTCCAGACTAGCACCAAATGGTTAGGCCCGACACTCAGCCAGGCCTTAGTGAATTGCCTTTTGGGGACAGAGGTCTCAGACCCCTATGGTGTAGAAATAGTTCAGGTGCTAACTGTCCTCTATTTAGCTACCAGTCCCAGATAGCTCTCTTCAGACCCTGCCAGCCAGCCTGGCTGCAATGACCTCTCTCCACTACCCTTCCCACAGTCCACTCTTCTGGTTCTGCACCCATCTCAAACTGCAAACTCCCAGTGCTGCACACAGAAGGTTTTTTACCCTCATGCATGACTGCTGAGAAACATAGGCTCATTTATGACCAGCTAATAAACCAATACCTTGCCCCCCCAAAATGACACAGAAGCTGATTAAGCTGGAAAAAGAGCAAGGCCACAGCTTTATTGAACTTTTCAAAAGTACAACTTTCCAAATGTACCAAACAATGGCAGTCACAGTATACCATGAGCACCCATAAATATAAACTCACATAGTCTAAGAGGCCTGTCCTTACCATCAGTGCCAGACAGGCATTAGACTGACCCCAGAATTTAACTTGAGGGCATAGCCCATAAAGCAACATCAATTGCTAGCAAGGTCAAAACCGCCACACGCAAGTAAATGGTACACCGACGAGCACCTGTCCGCAGCCAGCACCTGCTCGAATCCCAATTTGTAGGCCGAGGTGAACATATTTAGGCCAATCATTTAAATCAACCCCATCAGGACTTAATAAATACTGTTATCTCCCTCGACCCCCAGAGAGACATGAAATCAGAACAAAAGGTGAGGAGGAAGATATAGCAAAAATTCTAATGATTCCCATCCTGAAAGCCATCTCTGTCATTAGCTCCTACCCACCCCATGGGCAGCAATGGCTGCGCCAATGGGAAAAGAGTATGTGGGAAAAATCATGAGAAGGCAAAACCAGTTGGGAAAAGGAAAAGGCGCAAGACCTGAACAAAATTTTAATGCGTTGAGGTTGGAAGAATAAGTGAGAGATAAAAACAAAGTATTCTGTGATCAGCACATCCTCTGAGTTACCATAAACTGGGCGTTTGTCCTCAGCAGTAAGTTCACTAACCCTAAAGGTGCCAAAGAATGCCCAAGAAAGGGCAACTCAAAACAAGAGAGCCCTAAATGCAAAAACAGACAGAGGGCAAAATGGAGAGGATGTCAATTAAGTTGTGCACATAAAACAGGTGTCGATAATAAGGGAAGCAAGTCAGATGTTTCTAACCATTTTCCTTCAAAATCCTCTAAATAAGAAAACTTTGGAGATGTCCTCCCAGCTGAATAGTCTGAACCAAACAATACAGCAGAGGGAGCGGTACCCACTGTCGAACCATCCACAACTATATCCTGCAGGTAGAGAAGGTAGGAGAAAAGATCCAGGTGCCCGACCCCCAGGGGTAAAGGTAGATATCATCGACAGGTGGAGGCACCTATTCATCCGAAAATTGCCAGCAGGTTACCTGGGAGGTCTGGGAGGGGGGGGGGGGCACGGAAGGGGAGCAACAGGAGTCAGAAACTAGACTACACAAAAAAGGATGGACAAGGAAGACCCACAGCAATTAGCTACATCTGCAACCACACAGCCAACTGAAGACATCCAAGCACCAGAAAAACACAACAGGAAGAACAGAGGTGGAGGGCATGCAGAGAGGCAGTTAACCACTTGACCATAATAGGTAAAGTCTCTAACAGCCTAATGTTACATAACAAATAGTTGGGCCAATGAGGCCGGCCAAGTTTCAGCAGACCAGTCATCCTGGAATAAAATGCCAAAGCTACAGAAGCTGAATGCAGACCTGTAAAAAACTCCAGTTGTGTGTTCGACAATTCCTCCATTCATCAGAGAAGGACCATTAGAGGAGTGCAAGAAGGACAACTGCGCTTCCAAGTCATCACGCATAGGAGCTGATAATTGGTACGCAATGACTTGTATATGATATGAAAGTTATGCCCTGCTAGCTGTGTTGCTAATATGCCCTCCTAATTGATTAATTGCCAGATTCAACCCACACCCAACACACAGTATAAAAACAAGGCCTTCCTTACGGGGGAACACATACAGGGGGCTGCACATACAGGGGGTTCTTCCAAAGAAGTGGGGTTCTGAAAATAAGTGACACTTCTGCTCTTGCACTTCAGCGATTTGCACAAAGCAAACTATAAAAGACTGCAGGTGACCCCATTTCCTAATTTTATCATCTTCCTCTCTGAAACATGCACTCTTTACCTCTCCTCCTTTTCACAATTGCTGCCTCTCTCCTCAAACTCTCTTTTCTACATCCCTCTGCTCCACCCCACAACCTGTACATATCACCCTCACTTCTCCCCTCCCCCTATTACTGCACTCATCACCTCTTTCTAACTCTAAGCCCACTTGCTAACATACCCCCCAGGATACTGAAGCATGTCCCCTCATACAAATCATATTCTCATATTACCTCCCTCACTCTTCTGCTTCTCCTAATCGCTGGAGATATTTCCCCAAACCCTGGGCCCACTTTATTTAACTGTGCCCAACACACCCATCACCATCACCCTACACCCTCTGGCAGTAGTCGCAATCTACACAATCTAGTCTCCATTCCTCTTCTTGCCAACACCAGCCTCACTCTCTCCTGCGCCCTCTGGAACGCCCGCTCTGTCTGCAACAAACTCACTGCTGTTCATGACCTCTTTGTCACTAATTCCTTTAATCTACTTGCTCTCACAGAAACCTGGCTCCACGAATATGACACCCCTTCTCCTGCTTCCCTCTCCCAGGGTGGCCTTCACTGGACTCACTCCCCCAGGCCTAATGGACGCAAGGGAGGTGGAGTGGGATTCCTCCTATCCCCCCAGAGCACCTTCCGGGTTATTCACCCTCCTCCCTCTTTTTCACTCTCATCATTCGAAGCCCACTGTATACGTCTATTCTCTCCCACTTCCCTAAGAATTGCTGTGATCTACCGGCCCCCTGGACCATTATCGACTTTCCTTGATGAGTTTTCTGCCTGGCTACCCTACTTTCTCTCTTCGGAAATTCCCACAATCCTTCTCGGTGATTTCAACATCCCTGCTAATACAAACATTCCTGCTACTTCTAAACTTCTAACCTCTTCATTTGATCTGAAGCAATGGGTACAGGCTTCTACTCACTCTGATGGCAACACCCTTGACCTTGTATTCTCCTACCTATGCACTCCATGCAACTTCTCAAACAATCCTTTTCCTCTCTCCGACCACCACCTTATTAGTTTCTCTCTCCCCCTGTCTTCCACCACCTTTCCCTCCAATCGCCTAACCGTCACCCGTAGAAACTTTCGCAACTTCGACTCCTCTCTCCTCTACTCTGCTACCGAACACCTCTATGACAAAATCTCCCCCCTGTCCTGCCCCAAACCAAGCCATATCCATCTACAATAAATCTCTGTCCTCCACCCTGGACAAGCTCGCTCCCCTCACTACACGCAGAATCAAGCCACGACCCCTACAACCCTGGCAAACAGATGACACTAAAATTCTCAAAAAACGTAGTCGCGCTCTTGAGCGTCTGTGGCACAAGACTAAGTCTCTCAAAGACTTCAACCAATACAAATCTGCCCTCCAAAAATACTATTCTTTCCTCCACACTGCCAAGCAAACCTATTTTACAACTCTTATTAATACCTTCTCATCCAATCCCCGTAAACTCTTCTCTACCTTCAACTCTCTACTTTGTCCTCCACCGCCTACCCCCACTGATTTACTCACTGCCCAGGAAATCGCTAATCACTTCAAAAACAAGATTGATACAATCCGTGATGAAATCTCCACTCTACAGGTATCTCCCCCAGCTAAGACCCCATGTCAACAGATACAACTGACACTACCTCTATTCAAATCTACTACTCCAGACGAAGTTGCTAAACTCCTTTCTATCGCCCACCTAACTACCTGTCCCCTGGACCCTGTTCCCTCTCAAATGCTACGGTCACCCTCTGACCCCATCCTACACTCTCTAACCCACATCTTCAATCTCTCCCTCACCTCTGGCGTCTTCCCCGATGCTCTAAAACATGCACTGGTCACTCCCATACTCAAAAAACCATCCTTGGACCCTACCAATCTTAACAACCTACGCCCTATCTCCTTGCTCCCCTTTTCCTCTAAACTCCTTGAACGCCTGGTTTACAACCAACTGAGTGACCACCTCATTAAAAACAACCTTCTTGATCCCCTTCAATCTGGATTTCGCCCTCAACACTCCACAGAAACTGCTCTTTTAAAACTCACAAATGACCTACTAACTGCAAAAACCAATGGACACTATTCTGTACTCCTACTTCTGGATCTTTCAGCTGCCTTTGACACGGTTGACCACCCCCTCCTCCTCAAAAAACTTCACTCCATCGGTCTCCGTGACTGTGCTCTTCAGTGGCTCTCATCCTACCTATCCCAACGCACCTTCAGTGTCACTTACAATTCTACTTCCTCCACTCCTCTTCCCTTCTCTGTCGGGGTCCCCCAAGGTTCTGTTCTTGGACCTCTTTTATTTTCAATCTACACCTCTTCCCTGGGTCAGCTGATAGCCTCTCATGGCTTTCAATATCATTTCTATGCTGATGACACACAAATCTATCTCTCCACCCCTCAACTCACTCCATCAGTCTCTTCACGCATCACTAACTTACTAACCGACATATCTGTATGGATGTCACACCACTTCCTCAAACTCAACTTGTCCAAAACTGAGCTTATAATATTTCCTCCCCCACGTGCCACTTCCCCTGACTTCTCTGTCAAGAGCAATGGCAAAACCATCCACCCGTCCACACATGTCAGGGTGCTAGGTGTTATCCTAGATTCTGAACTCTCCTTTCAGCCCCACATCCAACAAAGGGGGGGTGACCAACTAGTTTAGGGGAGGGAGCCGTGCCACGTCCAATATTATATAAGCACAAAAAACAAAAGGTTCCCCTAAGTGGACTTTTCCGGCACTTGCATAGGCAAACAGGGTTTATACAGAATAAAGAGTGTTTATGTATAGTAAAAAACGTGTAATTTTATTTGAAAAATACAATTGTTAAAAACAAGCACTAGATATATAAGATAACATAGTAAAGCTACATAGTAATCATGATGAACAACACATAGTAGATCGTGATAAAGAACTCTTCTCAAGCCCGACGCGTTCCGGGGTACTTAATATTTATGAAGTCCTTCTTCAGGGGCATAGTTGAGAGAGGGGTTCATCTGAGCTAATTAGAAAAAAATGAAGGGAAGGAGGGTCAGGTATTGGTATGACTTTCATGTGGATATCTAGTAAAAGGTTAGAATGATCAATTGATCACCTACCTGAAGATATATATTTGTTTGCTTGTGAAAAGTAGATTTATGCTAAAAGCAAGGAGGACCACAAGGAAAGGGCCAAGTATAAGAGTAAACAATGGTGATGTAACCAGTGTAGATGTTGATACTTAAATGGTTAAATGGTGAGAAATGCAGGTTGGTGGGCTGCAACCACTGTGGAGAGGTGTGACAGTACTCCCGTCTCGCCCGACCCGGGCGCGTGCGAGCCAGAGCGGCGTGCTGAGGTCACAGAAAGGCGTCCCTAAAAAATAAGAAGATATAAAGGGGACCTTAGGAGAGGGTCCAACAAAGGTAGATTGGGGGAGTAATAGATAAATGTAGTAATGTGTAAATACATACACTAATAAAATCAGGATTAGTAATGAGGAGGATGTTGGGGAAGCTATATATGTAAAGCAAAATATGAAAAGCAGAGTGCACCAAGTAGGGGCCAGCAAAAAAATATATAAATTCCAGCTTACATTGTATACAATAGCTATGTATATGTATATACATATGGGGATGTTAATTTGAGAGTAAAATATAGTGTGGGGGTAAATATGTAGTTGCATACCTAATGGTAGATATATAGTGTGCATAAGTAGTAAAGAATTCCATATAGTATATTAAGTAGCAGCTGGAATGGTATGATCAAGTACAACACAAAGTTTAAGTCTGAAGTATATGGAGAACGGATACAATGTAGCAGAACCCATATAAACATACTCCCAAAAGCCTGCAGGGGCCGGGATGAGAGCAGGCCAGGGAGTAATAAGGTGTAGCTATAAGGCTAAGGGGGGAAGAAAATAATAACCAAACTTGGCACTAAAATGCTAGAATATCCAATGAAGTAAGATGAAATGGCTAAAGTAACATACCTTGGGTAGAAGCAAGTATACAGGGAAACCACCTCACAGTCAAGCGTCCGGCGTATGTGGCGCCTTGGCAGGGAGTGAGTGAGGCTGGTTATTATAGTGTGAGAAATCTAATCAGCTGGCGTCAGAATGAGGCACAGCTGTGTGTGGAGAGCGTAAGCAAAGACGCTCTATATTGACCCCCCGAGGCAAGGATGCGCGGCGCCGCCCAACAGCGCATGCGCGACGTCACGGCGTTTGGAGCAGCGTCGCGCACACCCGCCCCACCGGCACGGAAGTGCCACCCCGGCGAACTGCGCATGCTCGCCGGAGTGGCAACATGGAGGCGATGGGCGTGGGGAAACGCCCAGGCACCTCCCTCAGCGCCGCCCCAGAAATAAAAGAATCCTGTGGCGGCTTACCGTGCTGGGCAGCCGCTCTAGCCACACGCGCCCCGGGGGGAGGGGCGAGGGGAGGGGGAACATGTCACAACATACAGCACGGGGGAGAACGCATGAAACATTGTATGCAAAGAGGATAGGGTAACATAGGCCTGAACACAGTTGCCTAGATACCTAGGACGTAAAGGAGTATAATAAGTATGATGGCCAACAAAAAACTTGAAAACATGTAAAAGGCATATGAATGTAGATGTAAACATAAGTATATATAGTAAACATAACTAGATCATATATAGGCAACATATGGACAAAGAGAGGGTTCCCTGAGGGAGCCAACCAAGCTGAATGTGTGTACAGATACAAGGTCCCCAGGGGTACCAACTGAAGAATCAAAGGGGTGAAACGAAAATTACATGGGATGTGGTAGAACGGATAATGATAATAATAATTATGATAATATTAATAATGATAATAAAAGAAACATAAAGGTAGAGAAGGGGGGGGGGGAAGGGCGGGGAGGGGGGGGGAGAGGGAGAAGGGGGGAGGGAGGGAAAGGAAGGAGGGGGGGGAGCATGTATGTGACAGACGTTCAGCTTGGTGTACAAAATTGGTCAATATCAAAGAAAAAAACAGAAAAGATAACAAACAATCAGATACAGCAGATCAATAAACAATTAGAGAACAGGAGATATACTCTAGAGAGATCATGACCCTATTTTTCCATACCTCCGGAATTGAAACCTTGTAGGAAGGGTTTAAAACAAACCGCCTCATTGAGGCCTGGGGGTGTAGTGGCCTTAAGTAAATGGATCCATTTAAGTTCTCTCTGGAGCAGGACTTTATTCCAATCGCCCCCTCTGGGGCTAGGGTGTATGCGATCCAAGATTAGGAATTTAATGGAGGGGAATTTACCTCCATGTACCAAGGCTACATGTCGGCCGAGGGGGAGGTCGGGGTCAGCTGTTTTCATAGATAAAATGTGCCTGTATGCACGTCGCCAGAACTCAAGCTTGGTCTTTCCTATATAGAAGCAGCCGCAGTTACACTGGAGTAGATAGACCACTCCAGTGGTTCTACAGTTTGCAAAGTGTTTTGGAAAAAAAGTTGTCCCGTTAGGGAGAGTGGGTTTTTTTTGTGTAAGCATGTAGCCACAGTAGTGGCATGAGCCACAGGCAAAGGTGCCTCTGTATTTACAGTGGATTGTCGATGGTCTGAACTCACTATTGGTGATGTGGTCACCAATGGAAGTGGCTCTTCTAAAGGTAAAATGGGGCTTTTCCGGAACCAGATGGCCCAAGCTGGGGTCAAGGGCCAGTAGGTGCCAGTATTTCTCAGTTATTCTTTTAATTTGACAGCGTTGCTGGTTGCATCTTGTGATGATACTAAGTGGGTGAGCATCTTTTTGTTGTTTGGGGGGATGGAGGAGTACTTGTCTAGGTTTGTTGTTGACTTTGCGAAAGGCTCTTTTGAGGGAATTGTGGGAATACCCACGTAATAGCAGTCTATCTCGGAGGGCAGCAGCCTCTATGAGAAAGTTGTTGTTGTCTGCACAGTTGCGCTTGATCCTAATATATTGGGAGTAAGGAATGGAATCAATTAAAGGTTTAGGGTGGAAGCTAGCAGCATGCAATATGGTATTGCCGGCAGTGCTTTTTCTAAAGAGTTTGGTGGAAAGTTTACCCTGTCCATCCTTGAAAATTTCAATGTCTAAAAAAGTTACATGAGTAATATCAAAGGACATAGTAAATGTCAAGTTAAAGTCGTTCTTATTCATCCGAAGTATGAACTGCTCGAGTACATCCAAGGGACCCTCCCACACGACAAAAATGTCGTCTATGTATCGATACCACCCTTGAATGTGGTTAGTAAAGTAAGTGAGATTCCCGTCTGTAAGAAGGGCTTTCTCCCACTCCCCCAGGTACAGGTTAGCATACGACGGGGCACAACATGTCCCCATCGCTACTCCCTGCACCTGGAGGTAGTGGGAGCCAAGGAAGGTGAAAACGTTGTGGGTGAGGATGTGCTCGAGCAGTTCAATGATGAATGCATTGTACCTGGGATCGGAGTGCAATTGTTGCTGGAGTATATGTCTAATTGCCGCCAGACCTAGTTCATGTGGAATGGAACTGTAAAGCGTCTCCACGTCAATGGTGACGAGGAGGGCTCGATCAGAGATAGAAAGCTGGTCCAAAATTTGCAAAAGATGGCTGGTGTCTTTTACATAGGATGCTAGGGACACCACGATAGGTCTAAGATGTTCGTCGATAAGTTTACTGGCATTTTCGCTTATTGAACCCACACCGGAAATAATCGGCCTACCCGGTGGGTCTTTTAGGTTTTTGTGCACTTTGGGGAGCGCATAAAACGTAGGGGTCTTGGGAAAATAGTTTCTTATGAAAGTCCAAGTAGATTTACTGATAGTGTGGTTAAGAAAAGCGGAGTCGACCAAGGCGTAGAATTCTTTGTTATACTTCTCAACAATGGAGGCTGGCATACAGCGATACCAGTCTGCATTGTTGAGAATTTTTTTGCACATCTTAATGTAGTGGTTGTTGTCCAACACCACAACATTGCCTCCCTTATCAGAAGGTTTTATGGTAATTGTGTCGTTCGCCTTTAGGGATTTTAATGCCTCTAGTTCTTTAGGGTTCAGGTTGGAGGGTCCTTGTTGTTTTATTTTGAGTTTTTCCAGGTCGTTGTTAACAAGTTTAAGGAAAGTTGCTGCATTCGGACATGTGCTTGGTGGTGGGCAGAGGTCCGATTTTTTCTTTAATTTAGAGGTACCCGGGTGTGGGTGGACATCCGAGTCGTCTATTTGTTGAAGAATATGTGAAAGGTCTATCTGGTCTATCAGATCAGATGTGTCACTTTCCTCTAATAACGCAACAAGTTGATCCAAAGCCTGATTTTCCTGAGGGGTAAAAGTTATTCTGGTGTCCTGTTTCTGGTAAAGTTTTTTGAGAATTATTTTCCGGATAAAGAGGTGGAGATCTTTATAGAATTCGAATTTGTCTAATCTCTGATCTGGACAGAAATTAAGTCCTTTTTTCAGGATGGAAATTTGATCAGTGGTGAGGGGGTAGGAGGATAAGTTGATAATACTCAAATCATTATCCAGAGGAGTGCACAGAGTGGGGGGAGAATTCACCGTGTCATTTGTGTGTAAGTGTTCAAATTCGGTGGGGGTGGTTTGAGACCGGCCAGTACTAGGTCTAAAAAAGATGAGTCATTACGACTAGGCTCGTGTCCAGTAGTAGTGTTCTGAGAGGAGAGGGATGGATGTGCCTGTGTAGAGTGATTGGACAAGGATCCCTTGGTGATATTATCAGGGTGTGCAAGGGGGAGGGGATTGGACTTCTTTTCTGCACTGGATTTTTTAGATTTTTGGTCTAGAGTGGGATCGCCAGAGAGTTGGCGTTTAGTTCCCGAAGAGGGTTTTGCTTTGGGAGTGATCAGCGGAAGAATATGTGATGGAGGTTTGTTGGAAGAGAGATTTTGAGATGTCTGTAGATTCCTAGTTGTCCTGTTGTTTTGATTCCATTTATAGGCCTTGCCGGCCTCAAATGCATTCTTGTCCCTATGGAATTTAGAGTTTTTCTTAATCAAAATATTTTTATTAAAGGATTCAAGGTGGATTTTAAGTTTTTTCTCTTTGATAGAGACTGATGGATGTGCCTGAAATTTTTTGAGTAGTTCACAAATCCTAGTAATCTCAGTGTCCAATGCTGAAGATCTTTTAGTATATTCATCTATAAGTATCTGCATAAGATTGCGTGAGCATGTCTGTAGAGCGTTCTCCCATGTGGACTTGAAAGCCGCGTCCAGATCCTCCAGAGTTGGGAAGATCTGGACGCGGAGACCCAACGGGTTCATATTATTCTTCATATAGTCTTGGAATGACCTAACGTGCCAAAAGAAAGAGGACTTTTTCTCTAAGTTCTTGGCAAGTTTAAAGAACAGAGAAGAAATCTCTGCTTCGGTTCGGTCACTATCGCCGAATTTGTCTAGATATTGTTGCATTAAAGTTTCCCAATCTTGACCCAGAAATATATTTTCAAAGTGAGAAGTCTCCGTTTCAGAAGTCATTTTGTAAAGAAAATTTTTTTTTTGTGTTTGAGAGGTAATGGAGGAAACTGGGGATAAAATAAAAGGGTCCTTTCCCAAGGGGAGGGGGGGGGGGAAAGGGGGGTCCGGTATTGGAGGGGGGGGGAAAGAAGGGGAGTGGAAGATGGAGCAATCCCTTGGGGGTATTTAGAATAAATATATAATTATACAAGGCCTAAAATACGTTGGTCAGAGCGGGGAGTGGTATTTGCTACCAAAGAGACATTAAACAAAGGGGGGGTGACCAACTAGTTTAGGGGAGGGAGCCGTGCCACGTCCAATATTATATAAGCACAAAAAACAAAAGGTTCCCCTAAGTGGACTTTTCCAGCACTTGCATAGGCAAACAGGGTTTATACAGAATAAAGAGTGTTTATGTATAGTAAAAAACGTGTAATTTTATTTGAAAAATACAATTGTTAAAAACAAGCACTAGATATATAAGATAACATAGTAAAGCTACATAGTAATCATGATGAACAACACATAGTAGATCGTGATAAAGAACTCTTCTCAAGCCCGACGCGTTTCGGGGTACTTAATATTTATGAAGTCCTTCTTCAGGGGCATAGTTGAGAGAGGGGTTCATCTGAGCTAATTAGAAAAAAATGAAGGGAAGGAGGGTCAGGTATTGGTATGACTTTCATGTGGATATCTAGTAAAAGGTTAGAATGATCAATTGATCACCTACCTGAAGATATATATTTGTTTGCTTGTGAAAAGTAGATTTATGCTAAAAGCAAGGAGGGCCACAAGGAAAAGGGCCAAGTATAAGAGTAAACAATGGTGATGTAACCAGTGTAGATGTTAATACTTAAATGGTTAAATGGTGAGAAATGCAGGTTGGTGGGCTGCAACCACTGTGGAGAGGTGTGACAGTACTCCCGTCTCGCCCGACCCGGGCGCGTGCGAGCCAGAGCGGCGTGCTGAGGTCACAGAAAGGCGTCCCTAAAAAATAAGAAGATATAAAGGGGACCTTAGGAGAGGGTCCAACAAAGGTAGATTGGGGGAGTAATAGATAAATGTAGTAATGTGTAAATACATACACTAATAAAAACAGGATTAGTAATGAGGAGGATGTTGGGGAAGCTATATATGTAAAGCAAAATATGAAAAGCAGAGTGCACCAAGTAGGGGCCAGCAAAAAAATATAAATTCCAGCTTACATTGTATACAATAGCTATGTATATGTATATACATATGGGGATGTTAATTTGAGAGTAAAATATAGTGTGGGGGTAAATATGTAGTTGCATACCTAATGGTAGATATATAGTGTGCATAAGTAGTAAAGAATTCCATATAGTATATTAAGTAGCAGTTGGAATGGTATGATCAAGTACAACACAAAGTTTAAGTCTGAAGTATATGGAGAACGGATACAATGTAGCAGAACCTATATAAACATACTCCCAAAAGCCTGCAGGGGCCGGGGTGAGAGCAGGCCAGGGAGTAATAAGGTGTAGCTATAAGGCTAAGGGGGGAAGAAAATAATAACCAAACTTGGCACTAAAATGCAATGGCAAAACCATCCACCCGTCCACACATGTCAGGGTGCTAGGTGTTATCCTAGATTCTGAACTCTCCTTTCAGCCCCACATCCAATCACTTTCCAAAGCTTGCCGCCTCAACCTCCGCAACATCTCTAAACTACGTCCCTTTCTAACCAGTGAAACCACAAAGCTCCTGATTCACTCTTTGGTTATCTCTCGCCTTGACTACTGCAACTCACTCCTCATTGGCTTACCTTTAAATAGACTACCCCCCCTCCAGTCCATCATGAATGCTGCTGCCAGACTCATCCACCTTACAAACCGATCAGTGTCTGCTACCCCTCTCTGCCAATCCCTCTATTGGCTGCCACTCGCCCAACGAATTAAATTCAAAATACTAACAATAAGTTACAAAGCCATCCACAACTCTGCACCCAACTACATCACTAACCTAGTCTCAAAATACCAACCTAAACGCCATCTCCGTTCCTCCCAAGATCTCCTGCTCTCTAGCTCCCTCATCACCTCCTCCCATATCCGCCTCCAGGACTTCTCCCGAGCCTCGCCCATCCTCTGGAATTCCCTACCCCAATCTGTCAGACTGTCTCCAAATTTATCCACTTTTAGGCGATCCCTGAAGACTTTCCTCTTCAGAGAGGCCTATCCTGCCTCCATCTAACAACTGCATTATTTTCTCCATTAGCTCATCCCCCACAGCTATTACCCTTTTGTATAACTTGACCATCCCTCCTAGATTGTAAAGCTCTAACGAGCAGGGCCCTCTGATTCCTCCTGTATTGAATTGTATTGTACTTGTACTGTCTGCCCTAATGTTGTTGTAAAGCGCTGCGTAAACTGTCGGCGCTATATAAATCCTGTATAATAATAATAATAATAATAATAATATGATATACATATCATAGACACCCACAGAAGGCACTCATCAGAAGTATGTGGAATGTGAAAACGAGATGGCCCAAAAAGGTTGAAGCTGCTACAGCCATAGTTACCTAGAGTCCCTCGGGAATTTAACCAAGGAAAGAAGCTAACCCCAGGAAGTCGGCAGACCATCCCCATAATGTCAATCTCAATGCCCAAAAGGATAGAAGATGGGCAAGACCTTCCATGTTGTTGGGATGGGACAGTCGCCGTGTACAGGAAGGAAGCGAAAGGCAGATTCGATGTCAGTCTTTACCAGAAGGGTAGAAGCACCAGAGTGCTGTATCAAAAGTGAAGTATTGGTCCCAAGAATTCTCCTGATCAATACCACCATTAACTGACAAGCCTGCAGGGAAAGAAAATGTTGTGTATATATATATACACGCACACACACACACATTTTTTATTTATTTTATTTCATTTGCTTGGTTACCACACCAAGAGAGGAAACCCAAAGGAGCGTTATGCCGCGTACACACGAGCGGACTTTATGGCAGACTTTGCCCAGCGGACGGAATTTGGTCGGACAATTCGATCGTGTGTGGGCTCCAGCGGACTTTGTTTTCTCAAAAGTTGGACGGACTTAGATTTGAAACATGTTTTAAATTAATCCGTCAAAATCGAGTCCGGTCGAAAAGTCCGCCGTCTGTATGCTAGTTCGATGGACATAAAGCCAAGCTAGGGCAGCTATTGGCTACTGGCTATGAACTTCCTTGTTTTAGTCCGGTCGTACGTCATCACGTAGGAATTCGACGGACTTTGGTGGATTGTGTGTAGGCAAGTCCGTTCATTCAGAAAGTCCTTTGTAAAGTACGTCGAAAAGTCCGCCGGGCAAAGTCTGTCGTAAAGTCCGCTCCTGTGTACGCGGCATTAGGGGTGGACGAAATGGATCCAAAACCCAAGATTAAATCCCGACTGTAAGATCCAAGCCTCCTTACTGAGAGGGTACTGGTCTAGCCAGTGCAACATCCTTAAGACTTTCACTGGCATCCTTCATCTTAGGAGGGTTGAACTTGGAACCTGATTTGGTTGGTAGTGTATTCCCCATTCAGAAAGTCAACTGCTGGGTGGGCACCACCGCCAAGGGAAAAGTCGTGCGCACACAGTGGCTCTCATTAAAGAGTCAGCAGTTTCCTATTTATATACCACTGATGATCTGTGCATGTGACTGAAAAGAAGTTGGCCTGTGCTGGCACATGAGTAGTAACCATATGCAGGGTAAAAGTCAGTGCTAGAGTGAATAAAGTTGGCAGCTACCAACGCAGGTCAATATACATATACCATAGACTAAACATTTCGGCAGTCAAAAAGCACCAGCGTCAGCACATCAGTGAACTCACAGTGCCATTGTTAAAATGTATTTATTTAATCCCCTGTACTAAGTGCAAATCGATGGGGAAAATCGATTATAGAGGGCCACCCAGGTGAGAACCAGACCCTGGGGATGGGGTGGGAGCCACAGCTGGCATGGCAGCCAATAAAGTAAACATACGATTTGATTGGACTGCTGCACAAATGCATCAGTGGCCCTAAAACAGCTACACTTGGCTTATCTCAGACCACCCCATATATATACCTACCCAAAGGAGGTAGAGTAGGAGGACTGATGATTGCTTGTAGAAAGAGCTGGAAGGAGAGTCTGAAGTCCAGGAGTTGACCCTGTGTGTCAGAGGTTGTGCTGGAGCAGGGTTAATAAGAAGGAGCCTCCTGCCTCAAGTGACACAGAAGCCCTGTCAGAGAATCTGAGGCATGTCACTTGGGGAGGCTGTAATACTGAAATCACGTCACTGAAGAGAAGAGCTGGCTGGCATGCAGGTTGAGGCAGGGATGCAAAGAGTTAATGATGAGTGCCTTCTGCAGTATGAAACCTGATCTCTCACACAGGCAGTGAGAGGAGCTGAGTGAAAAGCTGGAGGGGATGAGAGCTGACAGTATACATCAGTTCCCGCCCTGTAGGGCACAGGGAACTCAGTCTCACTGACAGAATCCAGGGAGTGAGATGCTACAAGTGTCCAAGGTCTGAGGTCCATTCACATATGATGGCAGTGCTCTGGGAATCCTAGGATAGGACGGCGGTGTCCATTAATAGAGGCAGATGCTGTATTAAAAGTCTTCACAGGTTGCGGGCAGAGGAGTGAGTGGTGAAAGTAGAAGAGGAACCAGAGCCATCAGCGCCAGTAGCTGTGATGAAGGGTCCCATCCCATGCAGGAATGAGCATAGGGGAAGGCAGAGGGGTGTAGAGGAGAGACACCTTCTGGTCAAAGCAGAAGTTTTCAGGGCATGTGATGGCTGAGGGACACACTCTGATGTGGGTAGCAACAGGGGTCCATAAATCTATAGGAGAGGTCAGGGCTATGTAAATGATCCTGTAGAGCTGAGGGCAGAGTGGGGATTGTAGGAGTGGAGCCAGCAAATTCATTGCCAGTGGCTCCAGTACTAATCCAATGTCTGACTGAAGTACTGAGGACCCTGCAGGGGCTGGGGATCAGTCAGTATGGTGGATCAGAGCACCTGTGAGATTTATGTAGTGGGGGGCCTGAGAACAGAGGAGGGATACTCACCTAACTACTCCTGTGACAGCTGAATCTCCTCAGAGCAGTTGGATGTGCCTCAGCAAAGCCTTTTCCTAGAGTTCAGGCTCCACCCAGTCACCTCAGGTCTTGTAGCCATTCCTAAGGGAGCTACTTAACTTCCCTTTTAGGTTCACACCCACAGTGATGCCATGCTTCCAGCAGTCAGGGCTCCCTTTCCCTAAAGGCGGTTCAAGGGTCCTTCATTCTATGCATGAAGGTAATAAACCTTGGGCCTTTAGAACCACTTTAAATATTGATTGTGTTAGTTTTATAATAGTAGTTTCTGTCATATTTCAGCATGTCAGAAATAAATATATGCTCCGTCAGTAAATTTTCCATGTTGAAAAGGAGAAGGGGAATATACAAGGGCTACTCCAAGAATGCCCTAATTCACCAGAATCTTTGGACTATTGAGGTACCCAAGTATAGAGTAGGACAAGAATTTCAATTTATTTAATTACAAAAAAATCATATAATAATTACAAAGACAAATTGAAAGTTATTACATAGTAAACATTCAAGCAGAAATATTTAAAATATCAATAAATGAAACCCCTATGGGTAGATGAAGGCATAATGATGTGGAAAAGGACGTTGGCCTCAACAGTTTCGCGGCCAATGCCACTTCCTCAGGAGGCGTTCTATTATAACATCTAAAAAACACATAATCAGAATTACAAAAAACATTCAAAAAGTTCATTGATAATACATGGTAAGGCTTTGCGTGTTAAAGCAATATGTAACAAGACGCACCAACAGTTGCCCAAGTAGGCAAAAAACGTCAATTTTGAGAAACCCATTTGGGGTGTTCCCCCTGGGGGCGGGCAAGCTGGGCTGTTTAAGATGGACTGTAAATAGATAAAGTTTTAGGTTAACCGCTTCAGCCCCGGAAGATTTTACCCCCTTCCTGACCAGAGCGTTTTTTGCTATTCGGCACTGCATCGCTTTAACTGACAATTGCGCGGTCGTGCAACGTGGCTCCCAAACAAAATTGATGTCCTCTTTTTCCCACAAATAGAGCTTTCTTTTGGTGGTATTTGATCGCCTCTGCAATTTTTATTTTTTGCGCTATAAACAAAATAAGAGCGACAATTTTGAAAAAAACGCATTATTTTTTACATTTTGCTATAATAAATATCCCCCAAAAATATATAAAAAACATTTTTTCCCTCAGTTTAGGCCAATCGTATTCTTCTACATATTTTTGGTAAAAAAAAAATCGCGATAAGCGTTTATTGATTGGTTTGCGCAAAAGTTATAGCGTTTACTAAGTAGGGGATAGTTTTATGACATTTTTATGAAAATTTTTTTTTTTACTAGTAATGGCGGTGATCAGCGATTTTTATTGTGACTGTGACGTTATGGCGGACATGTCGGACATTTTTGACACATTTTTGGGACCATTGTCATTTATACAGTGATCAGTGTGATTAAAAATGCACTGATTACTGTGTAAATGACCCTGGCAGTGAAGGGGTTAACCACTAGGGGGTGGGGAGGGGTTAAGTATGCCCTAGGGGAGTGATTACTAACTGTAGGGGGATGGGCTGTGTGTGTGACGTCACTGATCTCTGCTCCGATGACAGGGAGCAGAGATCGAGTGACACTGTCACTAGGCAGAACAGGGAGATGATGTTTACATCAGCATCTCCCCGTTCGTCCTCTCCATGAGGCGACTGCGGGTATCCCCACGGCGATCGAGTCCGCGGGACCCACGACCCGACTCATGGAGCTCCCCGCCGGCGCGTGCGCGCGCCGCCGGCCGCACACAGGCAATGGCACGGCGGGGAATTCAAATGGATGTACCTGTAAGTCCATTTGCCCAGCCGTGCCATTCTGCCAACGTACATCGGCGTGCGCCGGTCAGGAACTGGTTAATATAATAAACCGGGATATACTCTGGGACACTCAGCACTGAAAGTGAGGAAGGGAGAAAGAATGGAAAAAATGGAGAAAGAAGGAAGAGGGGAGGGGAGAGAAGGAGAATGGGAGAGGGAGGAAGAAAGGATTGGGGGGAGTGGGGGGAGGGAGGGGAAGAAAAGGGAGAGAGAGAGAGAGAGAGAGAGAGAGCGCGAGTGCATTAAGCCATGAAAATAGAGACCCACCCAATAAAGGAACAGCAAATGGTAAGTAGTCAGTCACCCAGGATGGGGCCAAGCAGGGCTCTGCTCTGATTACGTTGGTAGAAAGGATTCTGCAAATATGTAAAACAAGCAAAAATCGTTAAATGACTGACATAGTCAAACTCCATGTCAAGAAAGTGCCTCTAGTTTCCTCTAACCATCAGGGGGTGTGGGGTCAAAGCAGAGCTGGGGGGAATAGAACAATAGATGGCTTCAATTTTTTTTTGCCATCAGCAGATGGCAAAAGCTTACTGTGCAGAGCTGAGGCAGGGAGATCCCGGGTGTAGGCCATCTAGATTCTAGATGAACAGAGGACGCCTTTCATAGCCCCCAACCCGGATATACGTGCGGCACTATGTCACCTTAGAGCGCCGACGTCACCAACTCTCCCTATTGCGCATGTGCGAATAAACCACTGCGCACGCACATAGCCCTATACTGTGGGACACTGGTAGCGTCACCAGAGGGAAGCAAGGGAGAGAGCCAGCTGGGATAGAAGGCTCGTCCCTTGCTGGAAAGGCGCATGCCCGCCACCAGGGGGAGAATGAAGTCCTCAAGCCGTTATAAGTGTTGGAAGGCATTGTTGATAGAAAACAATTATACATCTTATTACAAACAGGCATAAGTGTACCAAACAGGGGGGGAAGCAATGTGAACTAATCCCCCCGGAGGGCCACCATTGCAAAATTCAAATTGATAAGAAAGTTACAGAGTTGTAAGGAAAACTGTTCTTATATACAATAGTCTCACCAATTTCAGACTAACAACCAGTAGATAAATCTGCAAAATAATAATCTACAAAGAGCAATTGTACACTAAAAGGACATTGAATGCACTGATACAGCTCAGAGGTATATGTCAGTACTGGTAGACAAAAACATATTGTAAGAGCATACAAGAATATAATTAGCTAGTAGGGATGAGCCGAACACCCCCCGGTTCGGTTCAAACCAGAACCTGCGAACGGACCGAAAATTCGCACGAACGTTAGAACCCCATTGACGTCTATGGGACTTGTAAGTTCAAAATCAAAAGTGCTAATTTTAAAGGCTAATTTGCATGGTATTGTCCTAAAAAGGGTTTGGGGACCCGGGTCCTGCCCCAGGGGAGATGTATCAATGCAAAAAAAACTTTTAAAAACGGCCGTTTTTTCGGGAGCAGTGATTTTAATGATGCTTAAAGTAAAAAAAAAAAAAAGTGAAATATTCCTTTAAATATCGTACCTGGGGGGTGTCTATAGTATGCCTGTAAAGTGGCGCGTGTTTCCCGTGCTTAGAACAGTCCCTGCACAAAATGTCATTTTTAAAGGAAAAAAAATCATTTAAAACTGCTTGCGGCTTTAATGTAATGTCAGGTCCTGGCAATATGGATGAAAATCAGTGAGACAAACGGCATGGGTACCCCCCAGTCCATTACCAGGCCCTTTGGGTCTTGTATAGATATTAAGGGGAACCCCGCACCCAAATTAAAATAAGGAAAGGTGTGGGGCCACCAGGCCCTATATACTCTGAACAGCAGTATACAGGCGGTGCAAACAAGACAGGGACTGTAGGTTTGTTGTTAAGTAGAATCTGTTTGTAATTTTGAACGGGTACATTTTTAATGTGTTTAGCTCCAGCCAAAAAATCTATTTTAAGCTTTTTGGAAAACATAGGGAAGGGTTATCACCCCTGTGACATTTGTTTTGCTGTCTGTCCTCCTCTTCAGAAGATTTCACCTCACTTGTTGTCCCAATGACAAATGTTTTTTGAAAATTTGGGGTTTTTTGTTGAACAAGGATTGGAAAGCATCAGTGGAAAGGAGAAATGTTTTTCCCATATTTACTCCTACAGGAGAGAATTTCCCTTCCTAGGGGTAGATTTCATCTCACTTCCTGTTGTCTCCTTCCGTTTGCAAGTAGGAGTCGTTTGTAAGTTAGATGTTTGAAAGTAGGGGCCTGCCCTATATACTCAGCAGAAATTTGGGCCTTAGTGTTGTTGTGGCCACAACACTGTAAGCCCTCACAGGGCCCTGCTGTTAAATATTAGATCAAGAATTGTAATTACATGCCCCTGTTGAAAAATTGGGCCTTTGGTGGTGGTGGTGGTGCTGGTGCCACAACACTGTAAGTCCTCACTCGCTCTTGGTGGGTGCAGAAATGGGCCCTGCTGTGAAATATTAGATCAAGAATTGTAATTACATGCCCCTTAGGCCTTAGGCACTGGTGCTGGTGCCACAACACTGCAACCCCTCACAGACACTCTAGTTGGAACGCAGGAACGAGCCCTGCTTCAAAGTATTGCATCAAAAATTGTAATTACACGCCCCTGTTAAACAGGGGCTGAAAAATTGGGCCTTAGGGATTGGTGGTGGCGCCCAGAACCAAAAATGTTCTTACAAGCTATCAGCTTGATCATTGAGGAGGAAGAGGATAATTACTCAGGGATAGTCACTCAGCATCAGCATAGGCAGTCTTTGAAGGGATCTGAGATTTCAAAAAAAATTATTCGGTTACATCAGCATCAGGTGCTTGGTAGCTGGTGGTGATCCAAGTCTGATTCATTTTTATAAAGGTCAGTCGATCGACCGAGTCAGTGGACAGACGCACCCTGTGATCGGTTACAAAGCCTCTAGCAGCACTGAATGTGCGTTCCCAAAGAACGCTGGATGCAGGACAGGCCAGTAGCTCAATTGCATACTGTGCAAGCTCTGGCCAGTGATCCATCCTCAAGACCCAGTAACCCAGAGGATTTTTGGTGGGAAAGGTGTCCAAGTCAGGTCTTGCCCCTAGGCATTCCTGCACCATGTAAAACAGACGCTGGCGATGGTTGCTGGAACCGATCATACCTTGGGGCATACCAAAAAATTGTCTGAACGCATCGGTCAGACGGCCACCTTCTCCACCACTCCTTCTTTGACTGACCGAAGCCTCAGCAACACGTTGTCCAGAAACAAGAGTTTGTAACCTCCCAGTCTCTGGGAACGCAATGCACAGACCTTTCTGCAAGGCCTCCAGAAGAATTTTCATCCTCTGCTCCCTCTGCGATCGCAAGATAAGGTCCGCAACCTTACCCTTGTAACGTGGATCAAGGAGGGTTGCCAGCCAGTATTGGTCCTTCTCCTTGATACCACGAATACGAGGATCCTTACGCAGGCTTTGCAGGATCAGGGAGGCCATGCAGCGTAGGTTTGCTGGGGCATTCGGTCCGGAGTCCTCTGGGTCACTAAGAACGACATGGTCCGCAGCCACCTCCTCCCAGCCACGTACAAGTCCATGTGTTTCTTGGGACTGATCCCTTAAAGACTGCTGCTGATGCTGAGTGCCAGGCTCCACCTCCATACTGACACAATCTTCCTCCTCCTCCTCCTCCTCTTCCTGTGTGATCGGCGGGCACGCAGGAACAGTGTCTGGATAAAGGGGGCCTTGAGAGCTAAGGAAGTCCTCCTCTTCCTGCCTCTGTTCTGCCTCAAGTGCCCTGTCCATTATTCCACGCAGCGTGTGCTCCAACAGGTGGACAAGGGGGACAGTGTCACTGATGCATGCACTGTCACTGCTCACCATCCTCGTGGCCTCCTCAAATGGTGACAGGACAGTGCATGCATCCCTGATCATGGCCCACTGGCGTGGGGAAAAAAAACAAGCTCCCCTGACCCTGTCCTGGTGCCATAGTCACACAGGTACTCATTGATGGCCCTCTGCTGCGTGTGCAGCCGCTGCAGCATGGCCAACGTTCAGTTCCACCTGGTGGGCATGTCACAGATTAGGCGGTTCTTGGGCAGGTTAAACTCCTTTTGGAGGTCCGCCAGCCGAGCACTGGCATTATATGACCGGCAGAAACGCACACAGACTTTCCTGGCCTGCCTCAGGACATCCTGTAAGCCCGGGTACCTGCCCAGGAACCGCTGCACCACCAAGTTAAGGACATGAGCCAAACAGGGCACATGGGTCATTTGTCCCTGTCGGAGGGCAGAGAGGAGGTTGGTGCCATTGTCGCAAACCACCATTCCTGCCTTAAGTTGGCGTGGCGTCAACCACCTCTGAACCTGCCCCTGCAGAGCTGACAGAACCTCTGCCCCAGTGTGGCTCCTGTCCCCCAAGCACACCAGCTCAAGCACCGCATGGCATCTTTTGGCCTGCGTACTTGCGTAGCCCCTTGAATGGCTACTGAGCACCCCTGGTTCCGAGAACACAGGAAGAGGCCATGGAGGAAGAAAAAGAGGAGGGGGTGGAGGAGAGAGGTGTGTCACAATCATTAGTAGTGGCATTTTGGAGGCGTGGTGGTGGAACAACCTCCAACACTACTGCACCTTGTCCTGAATCCTTCCCAGCTGCCAGCAGAGTCACCCAATGCGCCGTGAAACTTAGGTAACGTCCCTGTCCATGCCTGCTGGACCATGAGTCAGTGGTAATGTGCAACTTACCGCTGACCGCCCTGTCCAGCGAGGAATGGACATTGCCTTCCACATGCCGGTAGAGAGCCAGAATCGCTTTCCGTGAGAAAAAGTGGCGTTTGGGTACCTGCCACTGAGGAACCGCACATTCCACAAACTCACAGAAGGGGGCAGAGTCTACCAACTGAAAAGGCAGCAGTTGAAGTGCTAGCAATTTTGCCAAGCTAGCATTCAATCGCTGGGCATGTGGATGGCTGGGAGCAAACTTCTTTCGGCGGTGCAGCAGCTGGGGCAGGGAAATTTGCCTGGTACAATCTAACGTCGGTGTACCGAAAGCAGATTGCCCACAAGTACTTGGCTGTGACACACCTAATTCTACACCTTCATTCCTCTCAGTGCAGGTCTCAGAGAGGACTGAAGTATAGTGGGGTTGGAGATCTCAGCTGATGAGGAGCAAGGAGAGGCCCTCTTTGTTCTTTGGTGTGGGTCTTTTAGATACGCTTGCCAACTTACTGCATGGCAGGTCAACATATGTCTAGTCAAGCATGTGGTACCCAAGCGAGTGTTTTGGCCACGCGAGATACGCTTGAGACATATGTTGCAAATAGCAGCGGTGCGATCTGATGCACTCGTCTCAAAAAAGGCCCACACCAAAGAACTTTTTGAATAACGCGCAGAGACTGCAGCGCCCTGCACATGTGGAGCTTTGGGGTGTGCTGCAGTCAGTGTGCTGCCCTTAGGCTGGCCCCTGGAGGGCATCCTGCCTCGTTGCTGATGTGCCGCCTCCTCCTCCTCCTCTCTCCTATCAGGCACCCACGTTGAGTCAGTGACCTCATCATCCCCTCCCTCCTCATCACTGGAGCAAACCTGGCAGTATGCTGCAGCAGGGGGAGCATGACTGCCAGATTGCTGTCCGGCACCCACTCTGTCCGTGCTCATATTACTGCCTTCATCGAGCTCAGTATCATCATCAGAGCCTTCCAAACGCTGGGCATCCTCCTGAAGCATGTACCCAACACTGTGTTCAAACAATTCGAGGGACTCCTCAGGAGGACATAGTGGGGCTAGGGAAGGAGTCACTGATGACATTGAGCCGAGGGAAGAGGCCGCTGCTTTTCCAGACAAAGTACCCTGAGCATGGGTGAGAGAGGATGAGGAGAATGAGGACGGCTTGGTCATCCACTTGACCAAGTCTTCCGCATGTTGGGGCTCAACACGGCCAGCTGCTGAAAAAAAGGCCAAGCGTGTCCCACGGCCACGTGCTGATGAGGATACACCGTCTCCACGACCAGCACTAGACACAGAGCCTGCTTGCCCTCTTTTATTGGCTTGTGACTGTCTGCCTCTCCTTCTTGGCCTTCCAGACATACTAATGGCCTGTAGCTGCACTAAGCTTGGATATCTATATATATATATATATATATATATATATATATATATATATATATATAAATATGTACTGATACTGCAGCTAGCAAAATCAACTGCCTGCCTGTAGTATGAGAACACCACCAACCTTCTACAGGTAGCTTTAGCTGAACACTGTGCAGAGCTCGCAAAAAACTAACTTGTAGCTTTTTTAGCTGCCTGCGGTAGTGATAGGATCAGGAAAACACCACCAACCTTCTACAGGTAGCTTAAGCTGAACACTGTGCAGAGCTCGCAAAAAAATAACTTGTAGGTTTAGCTGAACACTGTGAGGAGGACGCACCACACTAACTTGTAGTTTTAGCTGAACACTGTGAGCAGGACACACTACACTAACTTGTAACTTTAGATGAACACAGTGCAGAGCTCGCAAAAAAATAACTTGTAGGTTTAGCTGAACACTGTGAAGAGGACGCACCACACTAACTTGTAGTTTTAGCTGAACACTGTGAGCAGGATGCACTACACTAACTTGTAGCTTTAGATGAACACTGTGCAGAGCTCGCAAAAAAATAACTTGTAGGTTTAGCTGAACACTGTGAGGAGGACGCATCACACGAACTTGTAGTTTTAGCTGAACACTGTGAGCAGGACGCACTACACTAACTTGTAACTTTAGATGAACACAGTGCAGAGCTCGCAAAAAAATAACTTGTAGGTTTAGCTGAACACTGTGAAGAGGACGCACCACACTAACTTGTAGTTTTAGCTGAACACTGTGAGCAGGATGCACTACACTAACTTGTAGCTTTAGATGAACACTGTGCAGAGCTCGCAAAAAAATAACTTGTAGGTTTAGCTGAACACTGTGAGGAGGACGCATCACACGAACTTGTAGTTTTAGCTGAACACTGTGAGAAGGATGCACTGCACTAATTTGTAGCTTTAGATGAACACTGTGCAGAGGTCTCACTACACTAACTTGTAGTTTTAGCTGAACACTGTGAGGAGGACGCACCACACTAACTTGTAGTTTTAGCTGAACACTGTGAGCAGGACGCACTACACTAACTTGTAGCTTTAGAAGAACACTGTGCAGAGCTCGCAAAAAAATAACTTGTAGGTTTAGCTGACCACTGTGAGGAGGACGTACCACACTAACTTGTAGTTTTAGCTGAACACTGTGAGCAGGACGCACTGCACTAACTTGTAGCTTTAGATGAACACTGTGCAGAGCTCGCAAAAAAAACTTGTAGGTTTAGCTGAACACTGTGAGAAGGACGCACCACACTAACTTATAGTTTTAGCTGAACACTGTGAGCAGGACGCACTGCACTAACTTGTAGCTTTAGATGAACACTGTGCAGAGGTCTCACTACACTAACTTGTAGTTTTAGCTGAACACTGTGAGCAGGACGCACTACACTAACTTGTAGTTTTAGATGAACACTGTGCAGAGGTCTCACTACACTAACTTGTAGTTTTAGCTGAACACTGTGAGCAGGACGCACTACACTAACTTGTAGTTTTAGATGAACACTGTGCAGAGGTCTCACTACACTAACTTGTAGTTTTAGCTGAACACTGTGAGCAGGACGCACTAAACTAACTTGTAGTTTTAGATGAACACTGTGCAGAGGTCTCACTACACTAATGCCCCGTACACACGGTCGGATTTTCCGATGGAAAATGTCCGATCGGAGCGTGTTGTCGGAAATTCCGACCGTGTGTGGGCTCCTCCGGAAATTTTCCATCGGATTTTCCGACACACAAAGTTTGAGAGCGGGATATAAAATTTTCCGACAACAAAATCCGTTGTCGGAAATTCCGATCGTGTGTACACAAATCCGACGGACAAAGTGCCATGCATGCTCAGAATAAATAAAGAGATGAAAGTTATTGGCCACTGCCCCGTTTATAGTCCCGACGTACGTGTTTTACATCACCGCGTTCAGAATTATCGGATTTTCCGACAACTTTGTGTGACCGTGTGTATGCAAGACAAGTTTGAGCCAACATCCGTCGGAAAAAATCCTAGGATTTTGTTGTCGGAGTGTTCAAACAAAGTCCGACCGTGTGTACGGGGCATTACTTGTAGTTTTAGCTGAGCACTGTGAGCAGGACGCACTACACTAACTTGTAGTTTTAGATGAACACTGTGCAGAGGTCTCACTACACTAACTTGTAGTTTTAGCTGAACACTGTGAGTAGGACGCACTACACTAACTTGTAGCTTTAGATAAACACTGTGCAGAGCTCGCAAAAAAATAACTTGTAGGTTTAGCTGAACACTGTGAGGAGGACGCACCACACTAACTTGTAGTTTTAGCTGAACACTGTGAGCAGAACGCACTGCACTAACTTGTAGCTTTAGATGAACACTGTGCAGAGGTCTCACTACACTAACTTGTAGTTTTAGCTGAACACTGTGAGTAGGACGCACTACACTAACTTGTAGCTTTAGATAAACACTGTGCAGAGCTCGCAAAAAAATTACTTGTAGGTTTAGCTGAACACTGTGAGGAGGACGCACCACACTAACTTGTTGTTTTAGCTGAACACTGTGAGCAGAACGCACTGCACTAACTTGTAGCTTTAGATGAACACTGTGCAGAGGTCTCACTACACTAACTTGTAGTTTTAGCTGAACACTGTGAGCAGGACGCACTACACTAAGTTGTAGTTTTAGATGAACACTGTGCAGAGGTCTCACTACACTAACTTGTAGTCTTAGCTAAACACTGTGAGCAGGACGCACTGCACTAACTTGTAGCTTTAGATGAACACTGTGCAGAGCTCGCAAAAAAATAACTTGTAGGTTTAGCTGACCCCTGCGAGGAGGACGCACCACACTAACTTGTAGTTTTAGCTGAACACTGTGAGCAGGACGCACTGCACTAACTTGTAGCTTTAGATGAACACTGTGCAGAGCTCGCAAAAAAATAACTTGTAGGTTTAGCTGAACACTGTGAGGAGGACGCATCACACTAACTTGTAGTTTTAGCTGAACACTGTGAGCAGGATGCACTGCACTAACTTGTAGCTTTAGCTGAACACTGTGCAAAGGTCTCACTACACTAACTTGTAGTTTTAGCTGAACACTGTGAGCAGGACGCACTACACTAACTTGTAGCTTTAGATGAACACTGTGCAGAGCTTGCAAAAAAATAACTTGTAGGTTTAGCTGAACACTGTGAGGAGGACGCACCACACTAACTTGTAGTTTTAGCTGAACACTGTGAGCAGGATGCACTGCACTAACTTGTAGCTTTAGATGAACACTGTGCAGAGGTCTCACTACACTAAATTGTAGTTTTAGCTGAACACTGTGAGCAGGACGCACTAAACTAACTTGTAGTTTTAGATGAACACTGTGCAGAGGTCTCACTACACTAACTTGTAGTTTTAGCTGAACACTGTGAGCAGGACGCACTACACTAACTTGTAGCTTTAGATGAACACTGTGCAGAGCTCGCAAAAAAATAACTTGTAGGTTTAGCTGAACACTGTGAGGAGGACGCTCCACACTAACTTGTAGTTTTAGCTGAACACTGTGAGCAGGACGCACTGCACTAACTTGTAGCTTTAGATGAACACTGTGCAGAGCTCGCAAAAAAAACTTGTAGGTTTAGCTGAACACTGTGAGAAGGACGCACCACACTAACTTATAGTTTTAGCTGAACACTGTGAGCAGGACGCACTGCACTAACTTGTAGCTTTAGATGAACACTGTGCAGAGGTCTCACTACACTAACTTGTAGTTTTAGCTGAACACTGTGAGCAGGACGCACTACACTAACTTGTAGTTTTAGATGAACACTGTGCAGAGGTCTCACTACACTAACTTGTAGTTTTAGCTGAACACTGTGAGCAGGACGCACTAAACTAACTTGTAGTTTTAGATGAACACTGTGCAGAGGTCTCACTACACTAATGCCCCGTACACACGGTCGGATTTTCCGATGGAAAATGTCCGATCGGAGCGTGTTGTCGGAAATTCCGACCGTGTGTGGGCTCCTCCGGAAATTTTCCATCGGATTTTCCGACACACAAAGTTTGAGAGCGGGATATAAAATTTTCCGACAACAAAATCCGTTGTCGGAAATTCCGATCGTGTGTACACAAATCCGACGGACAAAGTGCCATGCATGCTCAGAATAAATAAAGAGATGAAAGTTATTGGCCACTGCCCCGTTTATAGTCCCGACGTACGTGTTTTACATCACCGCGTTCAGAATTATCGGATTTTCCGACAACTTTGTGTGACCGTGTGTATGCAAGACAAGTTTGAGCCAACATCCGTCGGAAAAAATCCTAGGATTTTGTTGTCGGAGTGTTCAAACAAAGTCCGACCGTGTGTACGGGGCATTACTTGTAGTTTTAGCTGAGCACTGTGATCAGGACGCACTACACTAACTTGTAGTTTTAGATGAACACTGTGCAGAGGTCTCACTACACTAACTTGTAGTTTTAGCTGAACACTGTGAGTAGGACGCACTACACTAACTTGTAGCTTTAGATAAACACTGTGCAGAGCTCGCAAAAAAATAACTTGTAGGTTTAGCTGAACACTGTGAGGAGGACGCTCCACACTAACTTGTAGTTTTAGCTGAACACTGTGAGCAGGACGCACTGCACTAACTTGTAGCTTTAGATGAACAGTGTGCAGAGGTCTCACTACACTAACTTGTAGTTTTAGCTGAACACTGTGAGCAGAATGCACTGCACTAACTTGTAGCTTTAGATGAACACTGTGCAGAGGTCTCACTACACTAACTTGTAGTTTTAGCTGAACACTGTGAGTAGGACGCACTACACTAACTTGTAGCTTTAGATAAACACTGTGCAGAGCTCGCAAAAAAATAACTTGTAGGTTTAGCTGAACACTGTGAGGAGGACGCACCACACTAACTTGTTGTTTTAGCTGAACACTGTGAGCAGAACGCACTGCACTAACTTGTAGCTTTAGATGAACACTGTGCAGAGGTCTCACTACACTAACTTGTAGTTTTAGCTGAACACTGTGAGCAGGACGCACTACACTAAGTTGTAGTTTTAGATGAACACTGTGCAGAGGTCTCACCACACTAACTTGTAGTTTTAGCTAAACACTGTGAGCAGGACGCACTGCACTAACTTGTAGCTTTAGATGAACACTGTGCAGAGCTCGCAAAAAAATAACTTGTAGGTTTAGCTGACCCCTGCGAGGAGGACGCACCACACTAACTTGTAGTTTTAGCTGAACACTGTGAGCAGGACGCACTGCACTAACTTGTAGCTTTAGATGAACACTGTGCAGAGCTCGCAAAAAAATAACTTGTAGGTTTAGCTGAACACTGTGAGGAGGACGCATCACACTAACTTGTAGTTTTAGCTGAACACTGTGAGCAGGATGCACTGCACTAACTTGTAGCTTTAGCTGAACACTGTGCAAAGGTCTCACTACACTAACTTGTAGTTTTAGCTGAACACTGTGAGCAGGACGCACTACACTAACTTGTAGCTTTAGATGAACACTGTGCAGAGCTTGCAAAAAAATAACTTGTAGGTTTAGCTGAACACTGTGAGGAGGACGCACCACACTAACTTGTAGTTTTAGCTGAACACTGTGAGCAGGATGCACTGCACTAACTTGTAGCTTTAGATGAACACTGTGCAGAGGTCTCACTACACTAAATTGTAGTTTTAGCTGAACACTGTGAGCAGGACGCACTAAACTAACTTGTAGTTTTAGATGAACACTGTGCAGAGGTCTCACTACACTAACTTGTAGTTTTAGCTGAACACTGTGAGCAGGACGCACTACACTAACTTGTAGCTTTAGATGAACACTGTGCAGAGCTCGCAAAAAAATAACTTGTAGGTTTAGCTGAACACTGTGAGGAGGACGCTCCACACTAACTTGTAGTTTTAGCTGAACACTGTGAGCAGGACGCACTGCACTAACTTGTAGCTTTAGATGAACAGTGTGCAGAGGTCTCACTACACTAACTTGTAGTTTTAGCTGAACACTGTGAGCAGGACGCACTACACTAACTTGTAGTTTTAGATGAACACTGTGCAGAGGTCTCACTACACTAACTTGTAGTTTTAGCTGAACACTATGAGCAGGACGCACTACACTAACTTGTAGCTTTAGATGAAGACTGTGCAGAGCTCGCAAAAAAATAACTTGTAGGTTTAGCTGAACACTGTGAGGAGGACGCACCACACTAACTTGTAGTTTTAGCTGAACACTGTGAGCAGGACGCACTGCACTAACTTGTAGCTTTAGATTAACACTGTGCAGAGGTCTCACTACACTAACTTGTAGTTTTAGCTGAACACTGTGAGCAGGACGCACTACACTAACTTGTAGTTTTAGATGAACACTGTGCAGAGGTCTCACTACACTAACTTGTAGTTTTAGCTGAACACTGTGAGCAGGATGCGCTACACTAACTTGTAGTTTTAGATGAACACTGTGCAGAGCTCGCAAAAAAATAACTTGTAGGTTTAGCTGAACACTGTGAGGAGGACGCACCACACTAACTTGTAGTTTTAGCTGAACACTGTGAGCAGGACGCACTGCACTAACTTGTAGCTTTAGATGAACAGTGTGCAGAGGTCTCACTACACTAACTTGTAGTTTTAGCTGAACACTGTGAGCAGGATGCACTACACTAACTTGTAGCTTTAGATGAACACTGTGCAGAGTTGGCAAAAAAATAACTTGTAGGTTTAGCTGAACACTGTGAGGAGGACGCACCACACTAACTTGTAGTTTTAGCTGAACACTGTGAGCAGGACGCACTACACTAACTTGTAGCTTTAGATGAACACTGTGCAGAGGTCTCATTACACGAACTTGTAGTTTTAGCTGAACACTGTGAGCAGGACGTACTACACTAACTTGTAGCTTTAGATGAACACTGTGCAGAGCTCGCAAAAAAATAACTTGTAGGTTTAGCTGAACACTGTGAGGAGGACGCACTACACTAACTTGTAGTTTTAGCTGAACACTGTGAGCAGGACGCACTACACTAACTTGTAGCTTTAGATGAACACTGTGCAGAGGTCTCACTACACTAACTTGTAGTTTTAGCTGAACACTGTGAGGAGGACGCACTACACTAACTGTAAATAGTCTAGCTGCCTGTGGTACTAATAGGATCAAAAGAACACCAGCAATTTTCTTCAGGTAGCTGTAAATACTGTAACAAGACAAGCCTGCCTGTCAGTAGGAAGATAACAGAAACGGATCTAGCTAAACTGAATACAGTGTATATATATATATATATATGCAACACCTGGGATGCATATATATACACAACACACTGTAAGTGCAGCTAACTCACTGATTGTCCTGCCTAATCCATCTAACTCAAATGAAATGACACTGTCTCTCTGTCTATCTATGTATCTCAACGCCGGAACACACACTACGAAGGGCTGCCGTGCAGGCGGCCTTATATAGTGTGGGGCGTGTTCTAAACCCCCTGAGCCATAATTGGCCAAAGCCACCCTGGCTTTGGCCAATTACAGCTCTCTCTACCGACGGCGCTGTGATTGGCCAAGCATGCGGGTCATAGTGCATGCTTGGCCAATCATCAGCCAGCAATGCACTGCGATGCCGCAGTGAGTTATGGGCCGTGAAGCGCCGTGAAGCCCCCCTTGCCCAACCCCAGGGGGAACACCCCAAATGGGTGTCTCAAAATTGCCATTTTTTGCCAACTGTTGGTGAGTCTTGTTACGTATTGCTTTAACACTCCAAGCCTACCATGTATTATCAGTGAACTTTATGAATTTTTTTGTAATTCTGATTATGTGTTTTTTAGATGTTGTAATTGGATGCCTCCTGAGGAAGCAGCATTGGCCGCGAAACTGTTGAGGCCAACATCCTTTTCCACATCATTATGCCTTCATCTACCCATGGGGGTTTCATTTATTGATATTTTAAATATTTCTGCTTGACTGTTTACTATGTAATAACTTTCAAGTTGTATTTGTAATTATTATATGATTTTTTTGTAATTAAATTGAAATGTTATTCTTGTCCTACTCTATACTTGGGTACCGCAATAGTCCAAACATTCTGGTCAATTAGGGCGTTCTTGGAGTAGCCCTTGCATATTCCCCTTCTCCTTTTCAACATACTAATACTGGATGATGGTAACCCTTTTCCTTTAGATATCCTTTGTTAAATCTCTGGGGCAAACGCTTTTTATAGTAAATTTTCAATGTTTTGTCAGTAAAAAAAGTTGTTGTAGGTTGGTAACCCTGTTCCTAGGTGAAATAGACATCCAGATCCTGATCATATTTTTGTTCATTCAAAAGGTAATCCCATGCTAGACAATAATATACCAGTTATCAGAATGTAATCTGTAGGTATTCCAAGATACTAATACAGAAAATTTGTGTAAGGTGTGACAGTTGCATGTTCATAAACAGTATGACCTCCCATCTGCCACTCCTCAGACCTCTGGATTGGTCAGATCATTTCTATCCACACCTTCCTCAGGGACCAGAAATGAGGGTCTGCATAAGCAGTCTGGAGCTCCCCTTTTACTACCAAGCAAAGAACATCAGCCAATAATTAATTTATAGGAGCTAACATTGATTTATCTTATGCTCAATGGCTGGACTTTGTGGAACTCAAAGAACCTGGACTATTACCATATATATTCGAGTATAAGTCGATCCGAGTATAAGTCGAGGCCCTAATTTACCACAAAAAATGGGAAAAACTAATTGACCCGAGTATAAGACGAGGCTGAGAAATGCACAGCTACTGTAAGTGGAAAAGAGGGTCAACAATGCCCATTTGCAGCCTCACTGTGCCCATTTGCATGCCTCACTGTGCCCATTTGCAGCCATAGGTCCCCCGAACTTCAAACTCAGTAGGTAAGGGTTCCTAGATGCCCCCTAGCTGCAGCCAAAATTTGGGGTCTCTGAACCCAAAGGGTCCCGAAATGACATTGCTGCAGATGGACACAGTTGATCAACTTTGGGGCCCCGTATCTTGGGGTCACTTAGTGCTAGGAACCCCAAATTTGGTGTGCAAACCTAGTGGAAATAGCACCATAAAATAGCCAAAGCTGGTTTTTCTAGCACCAAGTGGCCCCGAGATACAGGGCCCCAAAAATCGGTTCAGAAAATGTCAAGCACTTTTCTGCACCAGAGAATGACATTTTCTGAACCAATTTTGGGGCCCCGTATCTCGGGGTCACTTGGAGCTAGGAACTCCAGCTTTGGATATGTTATGGTACCAGTTCCACTGAGTTTGCACACCAAATTTGTTTTTCTGTTGCGTTATTGTCTTTTTCCTTTGTAATACCTTTGTTCGGTAAATATTTTGTTTACACTGTTTTGCCTGTGTTTTTTATTTTATTTTATTTTATTTTTTTATAATTGTCAATTTTATCTCTAAAGCACTAGGCTAGAATCCCTGCCTCTTTGAAGAGTGCTATTATACTGGAAATCTCTGGATATTTCTGTCTGTGGTGACAATTTGTATTAAAGACATTTAGTAAAAGTTATAATTGTTATTGTGCATGGTTGATAGGCTGAAAAGCTATCTGGTGGGAGTGATTTGGGGTGCAAAAGGTTAACTGTGTAATCAACTGAACCCAGTAATGATTGCTCTGTCTGTTGGCACTTAGATTGTGGTCCGGCGAGCTGGAAAATCTTTGTGCATGGGTAAGGTTGAGAGTGTTATTGTGGCATATTGGTGACCGTGCAATGTGACTTGAACCATCCCTTTGCCACAAGTTGGTTAAGGTGGCTGGGGTTTGACATTGCATCCATCACAAGATAGTTTGTCCTTTTTACCCTGTGAGTTCCACAAAGTCCAGCCAATTTATTACCAAAATGTACAGAATTTAGAGTTATTTATATGTTCTAAGTTTCTTTGGAAAAGATTAGGTTTGATATTTGGATAAGTTTTGGGGTATGTGCTTTTAAGGTATGTGGGCATTGTTTAAAAATACACTTTTGTCATAGTTCTGTAAAATATATTCAGCCAAAAAGAATTTGGTATATTATGCATTTGTACCTCCCAACTTTTGAGATGGGAACGAGGGACACCAATTAGCAAAAGTATGTGGGCATAGGACACACCTCCTGCCATGCCCCCTTAAAGGAGAATTATACAAAAAATATTAGTTAAACCCATGAGTGCTTTTTTTTTTAATTTTTTTTTTTTTTACCACTACTATTTTTTTTATACTGGCTTTTGAAATTTACAAAAGCAGCAATTTAGAAATTGGATGAAAGGTTTAGCACTGAGAAACACTATTTGAAAAATAAATAATGCATTTTAAATACAACTATATATAGATCAGACCAAAATGAGGGCAAATGAGGGGGCAGAGGGACTTTGTTCCAAATCAGGGACAGTCCCTTGAAATCAGGGACATTTGGGAGCTATGTGCATATAGTTTTTGAATATAAAAAGGAAACATACAGATGTTTGTAATGTAAAGATCCTCCCCCTTACACCACGGTCCCCAGAGCCCCCTCATTACATCAGGGTCCCCAGAAAGCCCCTACTTTACTCCAGGGTCCCCAGAGAGCCCCTTCCTTACATCACTGTTCCCAGAGAGCCCCCCTTACATCAGGGTCCAGAGAAAGCCTCCTCTTTACATCAGGGTCCCCAGAGAGCCCCCCCTTACATCAGGGGCCCCAGAGAGCCCCCCCTTGCATCAGGGTCCCCAGAGAGCCCCCCCTTGCATCAGGGTCCCCAGAGAGCCCCACCTACATAAGGGTCCACAGAGAGCCCCCCTTATATCAGGGTCCACAGAGAGCCCCCCTTATATCAGGGTCCCCAGAGAGCCCCCTTATATCAGGGTCCCCAGAGTGCCCCCCTTACATAAGGTTACCCAGACAGCTACCCCCTTCCAGAGGTTTTCCTGTACCTGGCTGGTCTCCGCTGTCTGTGCACCTCCAACCCCCAGCACATCTCTGGGGGGTGGTGGGAGGGGGCGATCGGCACCTCTATGGTGCTCGTGGACCGCGGGATCTCCCCTGGGGCTTGTAGTTCTCCTCCTGAGTGTATACAGTGAAGAGGGGAGGGGCCTCTGACCCGGGCATGTATCAGCAACACTGTACAAGCAGAGCGACTCACTTGTAAACTGAAGAGTGAAACTGATACATGCCAGAGGCCCCTCCCCTCTCCACTGTATTCACTCGGTAGGAGAACTACTAGCCCCAGGGAGATCCCACAGGCACCATTGAGCTGCCGATCACCGCCTGCCACTCCCCCCACTGCATCCCAAACTGACAGCCAGAGGTGCAGGGGGAGATGCTGGGTCTTGGGCCCCCCCACCTCAGCAGTAGAATGGCAGGGCCCAGTCATAAGTGTGACTGCTGCGACCCTGAAAGTTCCGCCACTGTCTCAGAGACAATGGTAATGTCAAAGTCCTGACAATAGTGGGCCAATCATCCAAAATTAGCAGCATTCACAGACGACATCCTGCTTTTTCTAACAGACCCACACACTACACTTCCAAACCTTCTGAGAGAATTTGAACTCTTCCAATATGTATCTAATTTTAAGATTAACAACCTCAATACAGGGCAATTTCACCCCCTTCTTGCCCAGGCCATTTTTCAGCTTTCAGAGCTGTTGCACGTTGAATGACAATTGCGCGGTCATGCAACACTGTACCCAAATTAATTTTTAATCATTTTCTTCACACAAACTGAGCTTTCCTTTGGTGGTATTTAATTACTGCTAGGTTTTTTATTACAAAAAAAAAGAAAGACCGAAAATTCTGAAAATAAATAAATAATTTTCTTAGTTTCTGTCAGTAAATTTGGTAAATAAGTAATTCTCTTTCAATGATGTGCACTGATAAGGTGGCACTGATGAGGAGGCACTATTATGCTGCTCTGATGGGCACTGATAGGCGGCACTAATGGGCGGCCATGATGGCCACCAGCAGGCACTGGTGGGCATTAAAAGGCAGCACTGACTGGCACCAGTAATGGGCATTGATTTCTGTTACAGATGGGCACTCATGGGCATTAATTGGTGACACTCATGGGCACTGGTTGGTGGCACTTCTGGCTCTTTACTGTAATCAGGGCACTGATGATCAGTGTCCACTGCCCTGATTACCTGCCCTGTTCTCCCTCGTGAGCAGATGCCGCTGATCGGCACTCCTCGCCACACACTGTCAGCATGAGGTGAGGAGAGCCGATTACCAGCACTTCTGTATTTACATGTGACTGGCTGTGAATAGACATAGCCGATCACATGGTTAAAAAGCCGCATTTACAGAGATTGGGGTCGCGCTGTGTAGTAGCAACACATTGCGGCCATGATCTCTGTGCTGTGCGCCCTCGGCTGTTCTGGTGCGCTGTCCTATAACGTCCACGAGAGCCGCACCGTCCCGCCATCATTTGACTGTGGGCGGGTGGCAAGTGGTTAACTTTGACAAATACTACGCCCTCAACATTACCTTACCAACTCCTCCAATGCAAGACCCATTTTCCCTTTAAATGGCAAACTGACACTATAACCTACCTGGGCATTCAATTACCTTCTCTTCTTTCAGATCTCTCCTCTAGAAACTTTCTGCCCATATTAAGATCTATAGCAGATGACCTGCATAAATGGGACAAACCAACCTTTTCTTGGTTTGGACGTGCGTCCATTCCTAAAATTAATATTTCACCCCACTTATTATATATCCTTCAGACAATCCCAATCAAATAGCCAAAAACATTCCTCAAGTCCTATGAAAAATTATGTGTAGCTTTCCTATGGCAATGCTGGCACCCACGGATCAGCTATGAACAACTAACCCTACCAAAGCAGAAGGTGGGTATTGGACTGCCAGACTTGACCAACTATTATTGGGCATGCCACTTATCCGGAATTGTTGATTGGAATGTCCACTCCCACATTAAAGATTGGGAGAGGGTTGTTTCCATCCTTCCCTGGTTGTTCCCTGTTGCTTCCCCTTGAAAAGACTGCATCCTTATGCCGCGTACAGACAATCAGAATTTCCGAAAACAAATGCTCGATGTGAGCTTGTTGTCAGAAATTCCGACCGTGTGTAGGCTCCATCGGACATTTGCTGTCGGAATTTCCGACAACAGATGTTTGAGAGCTGGATCTCAAATTTTCCGACAAGAAAATTTGTTGTCATAAATTCCGAGCGTTTGTAGACAATTCCGATGCAACAAATTTCACGCATGCTCTGAATCAAGTACAAGACGCAAGCGCTCGTTCTGGTAAAACTAGCGTTCGTAATGGAGATAACACATTCCTCACGCTGCAAATTTTTAAATATTTTAATGCAGCGCATTCTCTTCTTCTTTATAATGCTAGAATACTGAAGTTGTTTTGCTGCTGATATTCACACAGAGTTCTGACTAACTGATTTCTTTATTATTTGTCGTGATCTCCTGAATAATCTTTATTTTTTTGTTTTCGCCAGATCTTCAGAAAAGTTATTTTTTTATAGTGATCTCCTTTTTTTTTTTTTTTAATCAAGATCTCCTGATTTTTTTTTATGTGTTTTTTCTATTGATCTCCATAATATATTTTGTCGTTTTGTGTGTCAAGTTACCACAACACCATTATTATCTTATGTTTTTTAACCTCTGTTCTGAGTCTCCTCTGTTCCCTTGTTAATTTGACATTGTATTTTTGAAATGTACCTGCCTACTCAAACAAACTGTCCTTTTTGAAGTAAAACACATAGCCAAGGATTTGTGAAAAAAAATAGACATTTATTAGGGGTCATAACAAAATAAAGAGGAAGGCAACGCTGGATAAACTGTTGAAATTGGCGAAGCCTTTGTATCCCAGGGCAGACATCAATTATTTGACAGGCAAAATTGGTAGCCTGAATAGTCCATTAAATAGGGAGCACAATCCGGTCCAGGACTCAGAGAGATCAGGAACAGCAGCAGATGACAAGTATGTCCTGAGGCTGTAGTCTTACAACAGCCTGCGTCTTTTGCCAGACCAGACCGAACCCAGGCTATCACTCTCAAGACTTCCTTGCACACTTCCTTCAAGACTGTGGCTGTGGTGTTGGAGTTGTGGCAGGAGGTGGAGGAGGAGAATGGTCCAACTCACATACGTGACTTTTTTTTGTGAGTTTGCCCATCACCCTCTTATTTAGGGCCTGATTGATGACTTCCTCACAAAAGAGACGTTGGCCCACCTCCATTTTCTGCATTTTGCTGGCTGCCATGCAGGCATAGGCCTCCTGAAGATTGGGGGTGGTTCTGAGGGCCACAGTAGCCTTCCGAATCAAAGAAAGAGCTGACTCCTCCACATTCCTCCCCTTCCACCTCCCGGCTGCCTCTTTCCCTGGCCACTAGGGATGAGCTGAACCTGCGAACGGACCGAAAGTTCGCACGAACGTTAGAACCCCATTGACGTCTATGGGACTCGAACGTTCGAAATCAAAAGTGCTCATTTTAAAGGCTAATTTGCATGGTATTGTCCTAAAAAGGGTTTGGGGACCCGGGTCCTACCCCAGGGGACATGTATCAATGCAAAAAAAACTTTTAAAAACGTCCGTTTTTTCGGGAGCAGTGATTTTAATGATGCTTAAAGTAAAAAAAAAAAGGGAAATATTCCTTTAAATATCGTACCTGGGGGGGTGTCTATAGTATGCCTGTAAAGTGACGTGTGTTTCCCGTGTTTAGAACAGTCCCTGCACCAAATGTAATTTTTAAAGGAAAAAATCTAATTTAAAACTGCTTGCGGGTTTAATGTAATGTCAGGTCCTGGCAATATGGATGAAAATCAGTGAGACAAACGGCATGGGTACCCCCCAGTCCATTACCAGGCCCTTTGGGTCTTGTATGGATATTAAGGGGAACCCCGCACCCAAATTAAAATAAGGAAAGGTGTGGGGCCACCAGGCCCTATATACTCTGAACAGCAGTATACAGGCGGTGCAAACAAGACAGGGACTGTAGGTTTATTGTTAAGTAGAATCTGTTTGTAATTTTGAACGGGTACATTTTTAATGTGTTTAGCTCCAGCCAAAAAATCTTTTTTAAGCTTTTTGGAAAACATAGGGAAGGGTTATCACCCCTGTGACATTTGTTTTGCTGTCTTTCCTCCTCTTCAGAAGATTTCACCTCACTTTTTGTCCCAATGAAAAATGTTTTTTGAAAATTTGGGTTTTTTTGTGGAACAAGGATTGGAAAGCATCAGTGGAAAGGAGAATTTTTTTTCCCATATTAACTCTTACAGGAGAGAATTTCCCTTCCTAGGGGTAGATTTCATCTCACTTCCTGTTGTCTCCTTCCGTTTGCAAGTAGGAGTCGTTTGTAAGTTAGATGTTTGAAAGTAGGGTCCTGCCCTATATACTCAGCAGAAATTTGGGCCTTAGGTGTTGCTGTGGCCACAACACTGTAAGCCCTCACAGGGCCCTGCTGTGAAATATTAGATCAAGAATAGTAATTACATGCCCCTGTTGAACAGGAGCTGAAAAATTAGGCCTTAGGCACTGGTGCTGGTGCCACAACACTGCAACCCCTCACAGACACTCTAGTTGGAAAGCAGGAACGAGCCCTGCTGCAAAGTATTGCATCAAAAATTGTAATTACACGCCCCTGTTAGACAGGGGCAGAAAAATTGGGCCTTAGGCACTGGTGCTGGTGCCACAACACTGCAACCCCTCACAGACACTCTAGTTGGAATGCAGGAACGAGCCCTGCTGCAAAGTATTGCATCAAAAATTGTAATTACACGCCCCTGTTAAACAAGGGCTGAAAAATTGGGCCTTAGGCACTGGTGCTGGTGCCACAACACTGCAACCCCTCACAGACACTCTAGTTGGAATGCAGGAACGAGCCCTGCTGCAAAGTATTGCATCAAAAATTGTAATTACACGCCCCTGTTAGACAGGAGCAGAAAAATTGGGCCTTGGGCACTGATGCTGGTGCCACAACACTGCAACCCCTCACAGACACTCTAGTTGGAATGCAGGAACGAGCCCTGCTGCAAAGTATTGCATCAAAAATTGTAATTACACGCACCTGTTAGACAGGAGCAAAAAAATTGGGCCTTGGGCACTGGTGCTGGTGCCACAACACTGCAACCCCTCACAGACACTCTAGTTGGAATGCAGGAACGAGCCCTGCTGCAAAGTATTGCATCAAAAATTGTAATTACACGCCCCTGTTAGACAGGAGCAGAAAAATTGGGCCTTGGGCACTGGTGCTGGTGCCACAACACTGCAACCCCTCACAGACACTCTAGTTGGAATGCAGGAACGAGCCCTGCTGCAAAGTATTACATCAAAAATTGTAATTACACGCCCCTGTTAAACAGGGGCTGAAAAATTGTGCCTTAGGCACTGGTGGTGGCGCCCAGAACCAAAAATGTTCTTACAAGCTATCAGCGTGATGATTGAGGAGGAAGAGGATAATTACTCAGGGATAGTCACTCAGCATCAGCATAGGCAGTCTTTAAAGGGATCTGAGATTTCAAAACAAATTATTCGGTTACATCAGCATCAGGTGCTTGGTAGCTGGTGGTGATCCAAGACTGATTCATTTTTATGAAGGTCAGTCGATCGACCGAGTCGGTGGACAGATGCACCCTGTGATCGGTTACCACGCCTCCAGCAGCACTGAATGTGCGTTCCGAAAGAACGCTGGATGCAGGACAGGCCAGTAGCTCAATTGCATACTGTGCAAGCTCTGGCCAGTGATCCATCCTCAAGACCCAGTAACCCAGAGGATTTTCGGTGGGAAAGGTGTCCAAGTCTGATCTTGCCCCTAGGTATTCCTGCACCATGTAAAACAGACGCTGGCGATGGTTGCTGGAACCGATCATACCTTGGGGCTGCGGACCAAAAAATTGTCTGAACGCATCGGTCAGACGGCCACCTTCTCCACCGCTCCTTCTTTGACTGACCGAAGCCTCAGCAACACGTTGTCCAGAAACAGGAGTTTGTAACCTCCCAGTCTCTGGGAACGCGTTGCACACACCTTTCTGCAAGGCCTCCCGAAGATGTTTCATCCTCTGCTCCCTCTGCGATGGCAAGATAAGGTCCGCAACCTTACCCTTGTAACGTGGATCAAGGAAGGTTGCCAGCCAGTATTGGTCCTTCTCCTTGATACCACGAATACGAGGATCCTTACGCAGGCTTTGCAGGATCAGGGAGGCCATGCAGCGTAGGTTTGCTGAGGCATTCGGTCCGGAGTTCTCTGGGTCACTAGGGACGACATGGTCCGCAGCCACCTCCTCCCAGCCACGTACAAGTCCATGTGTTTCTTGGGACTGATCCCTTAAAGACTGCTGCTGATGCTGAGTGCCAGACTCCACCTCCATACTGACACAATCTTCCTCCTCCTCCTCCTCCTCCTCGTCCTCTTCCTGTGTGATCGGCGGGCACGCAGGAACACTGTCTGAATAAAGGGGGCCTTGAGAGCTAAGGAAGTCCTCCTCTTCCTGCCTCTGTTCTGCCTCAAGTGCCCTGTCCATTATTCCACGCAGCGTGTGCTCCAACAGGTGGACAAGAGGGACAGTGTCACTGATGCATGCACTGTCACTGCTCACCATCCTCGTGGCCTCCTCAAATGGTGACAGGACAGTGCATGCATCCCTGATCATGGCCCACTGGCGTGGGGAAAAAAAACCAAGCTCCCCTGACCCTGTCCTGGTGCCATAGTGGCACAGGTACTCATTGATGGCCCTCTGCTGCGTGTGCAGCCGCTGCAGCATGGCCAACGTTGAGTTCCACCTGTTGGGCATGTCACAGATTAGACGGTTCTTGGGCAGGTTAAACTCCTTTTGGAGGTCCGTCAGCCGAGCACTGGCATTATATGACTGGCGGAAATGCACACAGACTTTCCTGGCCTGCCTCAGGACATCCTGTAAGCCCGGGTACCTGCCCAAGAACCGCTGCACCACCAAGTTAAGGACGTGAGCCAAACAGGGCACATGGGTCATTTGTCCCTGTCGGAGGGCAGAGAGTAGGTTGGTGGCATTGTCGCAAACCACCATTCCTGCCTTAAGTTGGCGTGGCGTCAACCACCTCTGAACCTGCCCCTGCAGAGCTGACAGAACCTCTGCCCCAGTGTGGCTCCTGTCCCCCAAGCACACCAGCTCAAGCACCGCATGGCATCTTTTGGCCTGCGTACTTGCGTAGCCCCTTGAACGACTACGGAGCACCGCTGGTTCCGAGGAAGAGGCCATGGAGGAAGAAGAAGAGGAGGGGGTGGAGGAGAGAGGTGTGTCACAATCATTAGCATTTTGGAGGCGTGGTGGCGGAACAACCTCCAACACTACTGCACCTTGTCCTGCATCCTTCCCAGCTGCCAGCAGAGTCACCCAATGCGCCGTGAAACTTAGGTAACGTCCCTGTCCATGCCTGCTGGACCATGAGTCAGCGGTAATATGCACCTTACCGCTGACCGCCCTGTCCAGCGAGGCATGGACATTGCCTTCCACATGCCGGTAGAGAGCCAGAATCGCCTTCCGTGAGAAAAAGTGGCGTTTGGGTACCTGCCACTGAGGAACCGCACATTCCACAAACTCACGGAAGGGGGCAGAGTCTACCAACTGAAAAGGCAGCAGTTGAAGTGCTAGCAATTTTGCCAAGCTAGCATTCAACCGCTGGGCATGTGGATGGCTAGGAGCAAACTTCTTTCGGCGGTGCAGCAGCTGGGGCAGGGAAATTTGCCTGGTACAATATGACGTTGGTGTACCAAAAGCAGATTGCCCACAAGTACTTGGCTGTGACACACCTAATTCTACACCTTCATTCCTCTCGGTGCAGGTCTCAGAGAGGACTGAAGGTCTAGTGGGGTTGGAAATCTCAGCTGATGAGGAGCAAGGAGAGGTCCTCTTTGTTCTTTGGTGTGGGTCTTTTAGATGCGCTTGCCAACGAACTGCATGGCAGGTCAACATATGTCTGGTCAAGCATGTGGTACCCAAGCGGGAGATGTTTTGGCCACGTGAGATACGCTTGAGACATATGTTGCAAATAGCAGCGGTGCCCTCGTCTCAAAAAAGACCCACACCAAAGAACTTTTTGAATAACGTGCAGAGACTGCAGTGCCCTGCACATGTGATGCAGTCAATGTGCTGCCCTTAGGCTGGCCCCTGGAGGGCATCCTGCCTCGTTGGTGATGTGCCGCCTCCTCCTCCTCCTCCTCCTCCTCTCTCCTATCAGGCACCCACGTTGAGTCAGTGACCTCATCATCCCCTCCCTCCTCATCACTGGAGCATACCTGGCAGTATGCTGCAGCAGGGGGAGCATGACTGCCAGATTGCTGTCCTTCTTGGGCACCCCCTCTGTCCGTGCTCATGTTACTGCCTTCATCGAGCTCAGTATCATCATCAGAGCCTTCCAAACGCTGGGCATCCTCCTGGAGCATGTACCCAACACTGTGGTCAAACAGTTCGAGGGACTCCTCAGGAGGACATGGTGGAGCTAGGGAAGGAGTCACTGATGACATTGAGCCAAGGGAAGAGGCTGCTGCTTTGCCAGACAAAGCACCCTGGGCATGGGGGAGAGAGGATGAGGAGGATGAGGACGGCTTGGTCATCCACTCGACCAATTCTTCCGCATGTTGCGGCTCAACACGGCCAGCTGCCGAAAAAAAGGCCAAGTGTGTCCCATGGCCACGTGCTGATGAGGATGCACCGTCTCCACGACCAGCACTAGACACAGAGCCTACTTGCCCTCTCTTTTTGGCTTGTGACTGTCTGCCTCTCCTTCTTGCCCTTCCAGACATACTAATGGCCTGTAGCTGCACTAAGCTGGGATATATATATATATATATATATATATATATATATATATATATATATATATATACTGCAGCTAGCAAAATCAACTGCCTGCCTGTAGTATGAGAACACCACCAACCTTCTACAGGTAGCTTTAGCTGAACACTGTGAGGTGGACGCACCCCACTAATTTGTAGGTTTAGCTGAACACTGTGAGCAGGACGCACTGCACTAACTGTAAATAGTCTAGCTGCCTGACCGTGGTACTAATAGGATCAAAAGAACACCAGTAATTTTCTTCAGGTAGCTTTATATACTGTAACAAGACAAGCCTGCCTGTCAGTAGGAAGATAACAGGAACGGATCTAGCTGAACACTGTGAGCAGGACGCACTGCACTAACTGTAAAATTTCTAGCTGCCTGACTGTGGTACTAATAGGATCAAAAGAACACCAGTAATTTTCTTTAGGTAGCTGTAAATACTTTAACAAGACAAGCCTGCCTGTCAGTAGGAAGATAACAGGAACGGATCTAGCTGAACACTGTGAGCAGGACGCACTGTACTAAATGTAAATAGTCTAGCTGCCTGACCGTGGTACTAATAGGATCAAAAGAACACCAGTAATTTTCTTTAGGTAGCTGTAAATACTTTAACAAGACAAGCCTGCCTGTCAGTAGGAAGATAACAGGAACGGATCTAGCTGAACACTGTGAGCAGGACGCACTGCACTAAATGTAAATAGTCTAGCTGCCTGACCGTGGTACTAATAGGATCAAAAGAACACCAGTAATTTTCTTCAGGTAGCTTTATATACTGTAACAAGACAAGCCTGCCTGTCAGTAGGAAGATAACAGGAACGGATCTAGCTGAACACTGTGAGCAGGACGCACTGCACTAACTGTAAATAGTCTAGCTGCCTGATCGTGGTACTAATAGGATCAAAAGAACACCAGTAATTTTCTTCAGGTAGCTTTATATACTGTAACAAGACAAGCCTGCCTGTCAGTAGGAAGATAACAGGAACGGATCTAGCTGAACACTGTGAGCAGGACGCACTGCACTAAATGTAAATAGTCTAGCTGCCTGACCGTGGTACTAATAGGATCAAAAGAACACCAGTAATTTTCTTCAGGTAGCTTTATATACTGTAACAAGACAAGCCTGCCTGTCAGTAGGAAGATAACAGGAACGGATCTAGCTGAACACTGTGAGCAGGACGCACTGTACTAAATGTAAATAGTCTAGCTGCCTGACCGTGGTACTAATAGGATCAAAAGAACACCAGTAATTTTCTTTAGGTAGCTGTAAATACTTTAACAAGACAAGCCTGCCTGTCAGTAGGAAGATAAAAGGAACGGATCTAGCTGAACACTGTGAGCAGGACGCACTGCACTAAATGTAAATAGTCTAGCTGCCTGACCGTGGTACTAATAGGATCAAAAGAACACCAGTAATTTTCTTTAGGTAACTGTAAATACTGTAACAAGACAAGCCTGCCTGTCAGTAGGAAGATAACAGGAACGGATCTAGCTGAACACTGTGAGCAGGACGCACTGCATTAAATGTAAATAGTCTAGAAGATAACAGGAACGGATCTAGCTAAACTGAATACAGTGTATATATATATATATGCAACACCTGGGATGCATATATATACACAATACACTTTAAGTGCAGCTAACTGTCTGACTGACTGTCCTGTCTAATCAAATCAAATGACACTGTCTCTCTCTCTCTCTAAGCACACCGGAACACACTGCACAGGGCCGCCGTGCAGGCGGCCTTATATAGTGTGGGGCGTGTACTAAATCCCCTGAGCCATAATTGGCCAAAGCCTCCTTGGCTTTGGCCAATTACGGCTCTCTGTTCAGGCGGCGCTGTGATTGGCCAAGCATGCGGGTCATAGTGCATGATTGGCCAATCATCAGCAAGCAATGCACTGCGATGCCGCAGTAAATTATGGGCCGTGACGCGCCACACGAATTTGGCGCGAACGGCCCATATCGTTCGCAATTCGGCGAACAACCGAACAGCCGATGTTCGAGTCGAACATGGGTTCGGCTCGAACACGAAGCTCATCCCTACTGGCCACCTCCTGGCTGCTGCTTTCCCCGCCACATCCTGGCTGCTGCTTTCCCCCGCCACCTTCTGGCTGCCACTTCCCCCGCCACCTCCTGGCTGCCACTTTGCACAGACTCCTCCTGGCTGAAACTTTCCTGTGTATGAAAATGGGACATAGTTTTAGTTTTTTGGTCATCAATCACACACAATTTTGAGTTCATAACTGTTGCAAATTGAATGTTAACAAATAGAAAAGACTATCCTTCCGACCCCAGCATTTTTCATTCTTGTCCCAAACATTTATGGCTACTATTGTCTATTGATATGTAAACCACTTTTTTAAATCAGAAATTAGTGATTAATATTAGCATCTAGTTAATATCATTCATTTTTTGACCAGAAATATGTTGAACAATGCTATACCTGGCTCAAGCTGGGCTCCTCCACTTCTTCCTGGGTGGAAGCCCATGTTGGACTTTGGAAGCCTCAGCTGAGGTGGAAGGAAGAGTGGAAGGAAGAATGAAAGAAAGGGTTGAGAGTGATGGCCTGATTTCAGTCTAGTCTGACAAAAACCGCAGTCTGTCATGGTACCAGAGCCTGGGGACATAAATGTCCTCTGCTACTGCTCCTGATCTCATGGAATCCTGAACCTTCTTGTGCTCCCTATTATATGTGCTCCTCAGGCCACCAATTTTGCACTTTAAATAGGGGATGGTTGCCGTGGGAATCACCGGCTTCACCAATTCCACCAATTGATCCAGCGCTGCTTTCCTCTTTATTTTATTATTATTATAAAATGGCTGTTTCACCTGCCACAGACAAGGCAACTCTCTATATTTATCAATGAAGCTAGGGAGGAAGTTGCGATCATTGAATCTATCCATTTTATCTGCAAGACACAACACAAAACAAACCCTAATGTCAGGCTAAACTCTCATAATCTTGTCCCAATATAGGCCTCAATCTCTAAGCAGTATAGGCCACTGATGCCCCAAGTTAAAATTGTACTTTCATTAGCACGATCGGCGCTTCCTCCGCTCACACATTGTACGTACGACGCGCGTGTGTTTCGCTTTATATACACTGCGCATGCGTGAAACTCCACCCGCCCTGACCTTCTTTCTAGTATATTCCCCGCCCCTTCTCTTTCGGGGCAGTGGGAGAGCACATGGCGGAGACAGAGCAGGTGCATGAGAGTAGCAGCAATGACGAAAGCCCGGAGCCACAAACGTCCCGATCCAGGAGATTTAAGGCCTCAAATATGTCCTTTGTTGAGATGGTGGAGATGGTGGACATCTTGAAGAGGGCCGACTATGACGGGAAGTACGGACCTACAGAAACCCAAATGTGAGGCCAAAATCATGACTAAAGTTGTGAAAAGTCTGCAGAAGAATTTTGATCCAAGGATCAACTGAGGAAACGATGGTCAGACCTCAAATTGAGGGAGCACGATCAATACAGAAGGATCAAGAGAGTGCTGCAAAAAAGTAAGTATTTTGTTGTGTGTTCCTATTATTATTATTACTTTCGTGCTGGTACATGTGCTTTTCTTTACTGTTGTACAGTTTAAAATGGCGTATAAAATGGAGGTTCGTGGGCACAGTAATCGTTTGTAGTAAACATCGTTCATTCGCCCACTAATACAATGTTTTTGGCAGATGCAGGTTAACTACATTTGTTCATGCCTATTTGTATTAAAATAAGTTTAGTACATTGTTGTCTAGATGTGTTTGTGACTAGAATGAAATGCAAACTTGATTCAGTGTAAAGAGAGGACACTCAGCAGCTGTTTACACATCTGAATGCAGGAGCACTAGTGTGGGACACCAGAACAAACTTTTTAGGGTGTTCCACACAGGTGCTCCATGTGGGAAACTTTACCAAAAAAGGTAAGTATTCCAGCTTGAATAAAGGGAAAAATCATGTCTTCAGCTTGGAACTCTGCCAAAACAGACAATTGTACAACACTTCCAAGCAATGTTTCATATTCCTATTTATTGCCTCAAATATCTGTGTGCTAAGTATACTTTTTTTTTTAAATTCACATAGGGGAGAAAGGACTCGGGACATCTAAGGACACCAGGGACCCCCAACCTTCTAAAGAAGGGGAAATCCCCACACCACAACTTGAGGGTGTGGATTCCGAGGTACATGATTTGGGCGAAATAGTGACCACAACAGTCACCACAGCTTCAGGTAATCGATGTAGGCCTGCATATTTATAATACATGGTGTGTTTTTTTTTATTTTAGGTGATGTGGATATTGTGGAAGAAGAAACTCATTTCACCAGTGCAAGTGCACACGTCCTCATCGGGGAGATCATGGTGTGCAATTGTGATTTAGAGAAGATAAAGGAAAACATCAATCATGTTCAACAAAAAATTAAGAACATCATTGACGTTTTAGCAGAATCTAAAACACACAAAAACTGTACCGTTTTGGAATTTTTTCTTTTAAATCAAGTTTTAAAGCATTATAAGAGTCAAACTTTGAAGATGCACACAGTGTGTCAACATGTGCTATCTGCCATCACGGGATATCACGTTTTGTGGGTGCAACCCTTTCCTTGCAACTCAAGTAGGTGAGAGGAAGGGGTTGCACCCCCGAAACACATCCATTGATCCCCCATGATGGGAGCTAGCACATGTTGACATTAGGCATGGGATCAGAAGGAAAATCCACATTTTGCCTCCCAATTTGTGTGCATCTTCAAAATTTGGCTTTTACAGGGGTGACATCACGCCATCTGATGAAGGCAAGATCAACACAGTTTTGACATACTAATGTCTGATATGGCCTTCACTTTATCAAAGTTGAACTTTGTAAGTTCCTGAGTTGTGTATGTTTTATGGTTTTAAACATGCCTGTTTAACCAATAAAAGATATTTCTAATGACAAACATAAAAATGTTATACACCAAAGATGTTGGTTTGTTCAAAACCCTTTTCTAATGCACATGTGAATGTGCTTGGAGTAAAATGTTTTATACTCAACAATGTGTGGCTTCTTCTTTCAATGCTCAATACCAGTGTTTGGAGTAAGTTCGTGTTTACAGTGACAATGTGGGTTATTTACTAAAGGCAAATCCACTTTGCACTACAAGTGCACTTTCAGTGTAGTTTCATTGCACTTTCAAGCGCACTTGCAGTGCACTTGTAGTGCAAAGTGGATTTGCCTTTAGTAAATAACCCCCACAGTGCTCTAAAATTTGCCCTAATCATGCCATTTTAGGGACTCAAAACAATTAATTCATGGTGCTGAAACCATGAATTAATAATGCATATCATTAATGCATTACATACATTAACAACAAAAACAATGTGTGTGTGTAGCAGACCCACAACATAATAGTTAGCTGAAGAAGAGATTGTCACCTCATGTATCAAATAAATTATGTTTGCACTATTAAAGAAAATGGCCAAAAAGAAAAGCCCATTGTAGAACCTAGGAGACAGCTAAAAGAAACACAAGCAGTAAATCAAATGAAATATTAGTTCATTTTAAAATAAAATTTATTTAAAAAATGTTTCACACATTTGCTGGCATATCAGGTACCGAGGGTACTTAGGGAACTCAGTCAGGTGATTGCCAGACCGTTGTTCCTAATTTTTACAGACAGTCTATTGACTGGAATGGTACCAGCTGATTGGAGAAAAGCCAATGTAGCACCAATATTTAAAAAGGGCCCAAAAAACATCCCTGGGAATTACAGACCAGTTAGCCTAACATCAATAGTATGTAAACTCTTGGAGGGGATGATAAGGGACTATATACAAGATTTTAGTAATAAGAATGATATCATTAGCAGTAATCAGCATGGATTCATGAAGAATCGTTCTTGCCAAACCAATCTATTAACCTTCTATGAGGAGGTGAGTTGCCATCTAGATAAAGGAAGGCCCGTAGACGTGGTGTATCTGGATTTTGCAAAAGCACAGTTCCCCATAAACGTTTACTGTACAAAATAAGGTGCGTTGGCATGGACCATAGGGTGAGTACATGGATTGAAAACTGGCTACAAGGGCATGTTCAGAGGGTGGTGATAAATGGGGAGTACTCAGAATGGTCAGGGGTGGGTAGTGGGGTTCCCCAGGGTTCTGTGCTGGGACCAATCCTATTTAATTTGTTCATAAACGACCTGGAGGATGGGATAAACAGTTCAATCTCTGTATTTGCAGACGATACTAAGCTAAGCAGGGCAATAACTTCTCCGCAGGATGTGGAAATCTTGCAAAAAGACCTGAACAAATTAATGGGGTGGGCGACTACATAGCAAATGAGGTTCAATGTAGAAAAATGTAAAATAATGCATTTGGGTGGCAAAAATATGAATGCAATCTATACACTGGGGGGAGAACCTCTGGGGGAATCTAGGATGGAAAAGGACCTGGGGGTCCTAGTGGATGATAGGCTCAGCAATGGCATGCAATGCCAAGCTGCTGCTAATAAAGCAAACAGAATATTGGCATGCATTAAAAGGGGGATCAACTGCAGAGATAAAACGATAATTCTCCCGCTCTACAAGACTCTGGTCCGCCCGCACCTGGAGTATGCTGTCCAGTTCTGGGCACCAGTCCTCAGGAGGGACGTACTGGAAATGGAGCGAGTACAAAGAAGGGCAACAAAGCTAATAAAGGGTCTGGAGGATCTTAGTTATGAGGAAAGGTTGCGAGCACTGAACTTATTCTCTCTGGAGAAGAGACGCTTGAGAGGGAATATGATTTCAATTTACAAATACTGTACTGGTGACCCCACAATAGGGATAAAACTTTTTCGCAGAAGAGAGTTTAACAAGACTCGTGGCCACTCATTACAATTAGAAGAAAAGAGGTTTAACCTTAAACTACGTAGAGGGTTCTTTACTGTAAGAGTGGCAAGGATGTGGAATTCCCTTCCACAGACGGTGGTCTCAGCGGGGAGCATTGATAGCTTCAAGAAACTATTAGATAATCACCTGAATGACCGCAATATACAGGGATATGTAATGTAATACTGACACATAATCACACACATAGGTTGGACTTGATGGACTTGTGTCTTTTTTCAACCTCACCTACTATGTAACTATGTAACTATCAATGGCCCCCCTACCTGCAAAGTACTCCAGATATTTTTGTCGGCTTTTGCGGGCGCTTTGGGGGGGCAAGCCAGGATGGCCAGGTTCAAGTGCTGTCAGGGTTGATTGATCAGGAAATCCGGCCTCAGGCCCAACTGGGGCCACATAGTTCTTGGCATTTTTGCTTAGATAATTGTGCATAATGCAGCAAGCAAGCACAATATGCTTGAGTTTATATTCCGCCATGTGGATTGGTGTTAGAAATAGGCGGAACCGGCTGGCCATTATGCCGAAAGCATTCTCTACCACTCTTCTGGCTCTGGCCAGCCGGTAGTTAAAAACCCTCTGGTCCGGGGTGAGGGTCTTCATGGGAAATGGCCTCATCAGATGTTCTCCTAGCCCAAACGCTTCATCAGCGACGAAAACAGACAGAAGACCAGCCACGTTGTCTTCCGTAGGTGGCAAGCCCAAGCTGCCATTCTGGAGCCGTCTGTAAAACTCCGGCTGGGCGATGACTCCACCATCCGACATCCGGCCATTCTTCCCCACGTCCACATACAAAAACTCGTATGTCGCCGACACCACCGCCAACATCACAATACTATTAAACCCCTTGTAATTATAATAGTATTATAATATTATGACCCTGAGTGGGGGGGTGGGATGATGTGGACCTGTTTCCCATTGATTGCCCCTCCGCAGTAAGTCCCACTGCTGGGCAAACTGGGAGGCCACAGTGTGCCATTCCTGTGGGGTTGAAGGAAACTGTGGAGTCACACAAGAAAAAATAAATTAGTACTTTTGCACATGACATTGCAAGCAGATTAGACACAAACATTCTTGGACAACATCAGTATAACATTTATTTTAGGAGTATTTAAAGACAAAAGTATAAGGTCCACTTATCAGATTCCTCACACCCTCTGATGGCCCATTGTAAAAATTTTAGGGGGGAGATGTTTTGGACAGGTAACCCTCTCCACTTCATTGAGAGATGAATGCATAAATAATGTGTGTTACTTTGGCCAGCCCCTCCTTACTTACACTATTGGCAGCCCACTGGACAGGTAAGAAGTGTCATAATACAAAAATATAAATACACGCTGTACAAATTGAAGCACATTTTTACATTCTGCAATTACCTATTAAGATAATAGGAGAACAAAACTTTAAACAGTACCATTTGAAAGTATTCAGGCAGGCTATGGCACTACATGCTTTGGTGAATTCATCCATAAATATGAACACAAAAGAGGTAGGTATAGTGTGTATGGGTTTGGCAAAGTCATCAGATTGGTATCGGTTGACTTAGCGGTTGGGGGGAGGGAGGGTTCCAAATGAGTTTGGGACCCAAAAAAAAAGCCTCCTGCACTCTACATGACTTTAATGACAAAAATAACATTTGTACCCATTTTAGAGGGTGTTTAGGGTAAGCACTACAATGGAGCTGACAAAATACATTGTTAAGTGACTAGGCTAGGTGTGTATGGGCCCAGGATAGCATGCTGGGGAGGTTAGTGAAGGCAAATATGCATGAAGGACAAAAAAGGAACTTTAAAAACTTCCAGCATGCATGAGGACAAAGGGGACATTTACAGCATATTACAATCATGGTAATTAGGGAATGATGAAAGAAATACAATACATTAGCAAACATTAAATACATAGAATGTGATGTTAACCACTTGCCGACCGCCTACCGCATATATACTGCGGCAGAATGGCACGGGCAGGCAGAATCACGTACCCGTACGTGATCTGCCTCCCGCGGGCGGGGGGTCCGATCGGACCCCCCCCGGTGCCATCGGCGGTCGGCATTTGACTGGGAGCGTCGGGAGGCGAGGGGGAGACCATCCGATCGTGGCCCCCCCCTCGCGATCGCTCCCAGCCAATGGGAATCCTCCTCTGCCTGTGTGTCGTTTCACACAGGCAGAGGATGTGATGTCATCTCTCCTCGGTCTGGCAGTTTCCGTTCCAGCGCCGAGGAGAGAAGACAAGTGAGTGCACAACACACACACACACACACAGTAGAAAATGCCAGGCATACCTTACACCCCCGATCCCCCCCCGATCGCCCCCCGATCCCCCCCCCAATCACCCCCCCCCCTGTCACAAACTGACATTAGCAGTATTTTTTTTTTCTGATTACTGCATAGTGTCAGTTTGTGACAGTTAGTGTTAGGGCAGTGAGTATTACCCCCCTTTAGGTCTAGGATACCCCCCTAACCCCCCCTAATAAAGTTTTAACCCCTTGATCACCCCCCCTCACCAGTGTCGCTAAGCGATCATTTTTCTGATCGCTGTATTAGTGTCGCTGGTGACGCTAGTTAGGAACGTAAATATTTAGGTTCGCCGTCAGTGTTTTATAGCGACAGGGACCCCCATATACTATCTAATAAATGTTTTAACCCCTTGATTGCCCCCTAGTTAACCCTTTCACCACTGATCACCGTATAACTGTTACGGGTGACGCTGGTTAGTTCGTTTATTTTTTATAGTGTCAGGGCACCCGCCGTTTATTACCGAATAAAGGTTTAGCCCCCTGATCGCCCGGCGGTGATATGCGTCGCCCCAGGCAGCGTCAGATTAGCGCCAGTACCGCGAACACCCACGCACGCAGCATATGCCTCCCTTAGTGGTATAGTATCTGATCGGATCAATATCTGTTCCGATCAGATCTATACTAGCGTCCCCAGCAGTTTAGGGTTCCCGAAAACGCAGTGTTAGCGGGATCAGCCCAGATACCCGCTAGCACCTGCGTTTTGCCCCTCCGCCCAGCCCAGCCCAGCCCAGCCCAGCCCACCCAAGTGCAGTATCGATCGATCACTGTCACTTACAAAACACTAAACGCATAACTGCAGCGTTCGCAGAGTCAGGCCTGATCCCTGCGATCGCTAACAGTTTTTTTGGTAGCGTTTTGGTGAACTGGCAAGCACCAGCCCCAGGCAGCGTCAGGTTAGCGCCAGTACCGCTAACACCCACGCACGCACCGTATACCTCCCTTAGTGGTATAGTATCTGATCGGATCAATATCTGATCCGATCAGATCGATACTAGCGTCCCCAGCAGTTTAGGGTTCCCAAAAACGCAGTGTTAGCGGGATCAGCCCAGATACCTGCTAGCACCTGCGTTTTGCCCCTCCGCCCGGCCCAGCCCACCCAAGTGCAGTATCGATCGATCACTGTCACTTACAAAACACTAAACGCATAACTACAGCGTTCGCAGAGTCAGGCCTGATCCCTGCGATCGCTAACAGTTTTTTTGGTAGCGTTTTGGTGAACTGGCAAGCACCAGCCCCAGGCAGCGTCAGATTAGCGCCAGTACCGCTAACACCCACGCACACAGCATACGCCTCCCTTAGTGGTATAGTATCTGATCGGATCAATATCTGATCCGATTAGATCTATACTAGTGTCCCCAGCAGTTTAGGGTTCCCAAAAACGCAGTGTTAGCGGGATCAGCCCAGATACCTGCTAGCACCTGCGTTTTGCCCCTCCGCCCGGCCCGGCCCAGCCCACCCAAGTGCAGTATCGATCGATCACTGTCACTTACAAAACACTAAACGCATAACTGCAGCGTTCGCAGAGTCAGGCCGGATCCCTGCGATCGCTAACAGTTTTTTTGGTAGCGTTTTGGTGAACTGGCAAGCGCCAGCGGCCTAGTACACCCCGGTCGTAGTCAAACCAGCACTGCAGTAACACTTGGTGACGTGGCGAGTCACATAAGTGCAGTTCAAGCTGGTGAGGTGGCAAGCACAAGTAGTGTCCCGCTGCCACCAAAAAGACAAACACAGCCCCGTCGTGCCCATAGTGCCCTTCCTGCTGCATTCGCCAATCCTAATTGGGAACCCACCGCTTCTGCAGCGCCCATACTTCCCCCATTCACATCCCCAACCAAATGCAGTCGGCTGCATGAGAGGCATTTTCTTTATGTCCTCCCGAGTACCCCTACCCAACGAACCCCCCAAAAAAGATGTTGTGTCTGCAGCAAGCGCGGATATAGGCGTGACACCCGCTATTATTGTCCCTCCTGTCCTGACAATCCTGGTCTTTGCATTGGTGAATGTTTTGAATGCTACCATACACTAGTTGAGTATTAGCATAGGGTACAGCATTCCACAGACTAGGCACACTTTCACAGGGTCTCCCGAGATGCCATCGCATTTTGAGAGACCCGAACCTGGAACCGGTTACAGTTATAAAAGTTAGTTACAAAAAAAAGTGTAAAAAAAAAAAAAAAAAAAACACAAACAAAAATATAAAATAAAAATAGTTGTCGTTTTATTGTTCTCTCTCTCTCTATTCTCTCTCTATTGTTCTGCTCTTTTTTACTGTATTCTATTCTGCAATGTTTTATTGTTATTATGTTTTATCATGTTTGCTTTTCAGGTATGCAATTTTTTATACCTTACCGTTTACTGTGCTTTATTGTTAACCATTTTTTTGTCTTCAGGTATGCCATTCACGACTTTGAGTGGTTATACCAGAATGATGCCTGCAGGTTTAGGTATCATCTTGGTATCATTCTTTTCAGCCAGCGGTCGGCTTTCATGTAAAAGCAATCCTAGTGGCTAATTAGCCTCTAGACTGTTTTTACAAGCAGTGGGAGGGAATGCCCCCCCCCCCCAACATCTTCCGTGTTTTTCTCTGGCTCTCCTGTCTCAACAGGGAACCTGAAAATGCAGCCGGTGATTCAGCCAGCTGACCATAGAGCTGATCAGAGACCAGAGTGGCTCCAAACATCTCTATGACCTAAGAAACTGGAAGCTACGAGCATTTTATGACGTAGATTTCGCCGGATGTAAACAGCGCCATTGGGAAATTGGGAAAGCATTTTATCACACCGATCTTGGTGTGATCAGATGCTTTGAGGGCAGAGGAGAAATCTAGGGTCTAATAGACCCCAATTTTTGCAAAAAAGAGTACCTGTCACTACCTATTGCTATCATAGGGGATATTTACATTCCCTGAGATAACAATAAAAATGATTTAAAAAAAAAAAAATGAAAGGAACAGTTTAAAAATAAGATAAAAAAATAATAATAATAAAGAAAAAAAAAAAAAAAAAAGCACCCCTGTCCCCCCTGCTCTCGCGCTAAGGTGAACGCAAGCGTTGGTCTGGCGTCAAATGTAAACAGCAATTGCACCATGCATGTGAGGTATCACCGCGAAGGTCAGATCGAGGGCAGTAAGTTTAGCAGTAGACCCCCTCTGTAAATCTAAAGTGGTAACCTGTAAAGGCTTTTAAAGGCTTTTAAAAATGTATTTAGTTTGTCGCCACTGCACGTTTGTGCGCAATTTTAAAGCATGTCATGTTTGGTATCCATGTACTCGGCCTAAGATCATCTTTTTTATTTCATCAAACATTTGGGCAATATAGTGTGTTTTAGTGCATTAAAATGTAAAAAAGTGTGTTTTTTCCCCAAAAAATGCGTTTGAAAAATCGCTGCGCAAATACTGTGTGAAAAAAAAAAATGAAACACCCACCATTTTAATCTGTAGGGCATTTGCTTTAAAAAAAATATATAATGTTTGGGGGTTCAAAGTAATTTTCTTGCAAAAAAAAATTATTTTTTTATGTAAACAATAAGTGTCAGAAAGGGCTTTGTCTTCAAGTGGTTAGAAGAGTGGGTGATGTGTGACATAAGCTTCTAGATGTTGTGCATAAAATGCCAGGACAGTTCAAAACCCCCCCAAATGACCCCATTTTGGAAAGTAGACACCCCAAGCTATTTGCTGAGAGTCATGTTGAGTCCATGGAATAATTTATATTGTGACACAAGTTGCGGGAAAGAGACAATTTTTTATTTTTTTTATTTTTTTTTGCGCAAAGTTGTCACTAAATGATATATTGCTCAAACATGCCATGGGAATATGTGAAATTACACCCCAAAATACATTCTGTTGCTTCTCCTGAGTACGGGGATACCACATGTGTGGGACTTTTTGGGAGCCTAGCCGCGTACGGGACCCCGAAAACCAAGCACCGCCTTCAGGCTTTCTAAGGCCGTAAATTTTTGATTTCACTCTTCACTGCCTATCACAGTTTCGGAGGCCATGGAATGCCCAGGTGGCACAAAACCCCCCCAAATGACCCCATTTTGGAAAGTAGACACCCCAAGCTATTTGATGAGAGGTATAGTGAGTATTTTGCAGACCTCACTTTTTGTCACAAAGTTTTGAAAATTGAAAAAAGAAAAAAAAAAATTTTTTTTCTCGTCTTTCTTTATTTTCAAAAACAAATGAGAGCTGCAAAATACTCAACATGCCTCTCAGCAAATAGCTTGGGGTGTCTACTTTCCAAAATGGGGTCATTTGGGGGGGGTTTGTGCCACCTGGGCATTCCATGGCCTCCGAAACTGTGATAGGCAGTGAGGAGTAAAATCAAAAATGTACGCCCTTAGAAATCCTGAAGGCGGTGCTTGGTTTTCGGGGTCCCGTACGCGGCTAGGCTCCTAAAAAGTCCCACACATGTGGTATCCCCGTACTCAGGAGAAGCAGCTAAATGTATTTTGGGGTGCAATTCCACATATGCCCATGGCCTGTGTGAGCAATATATCATTTAGTGACAACTTTGTGCAAAAAAAAAAAAAAAAAAAATTTGTCACTTTCCCGCAACTTGTGTCAAAATATAAAACATTCCATGGACTCAACATGCCTCAAAGCAAATAGCTTGGGGTGTCTACTTTCCAAAATGGGGTCATTTGGGGGGATTTTATGTCATCTGGGCATTTTATGGCCTTCAAAACTGTGATAGGTAGTGAGGAGTAAAATCAAAAATGTACGCCCTTAGAAATCCTGAAGGCGGTGCTTGGTTTTCGGGGCCCCGTACGCGGCTAGGCTCCCAAAAAGTCCCACACATGTGGTATCCCCGTACTCAGGAGAAGCAGCTAAATGTATTTTGGGGTGCAATTCCACATATGCCCATGGCCTGTGTGAGCAATATATCATTTAGTGACAACTTTTTGTATTTTTTTTTTTTTTTTTGTCATTATTCAATCACTTGGGACAAAAAAAATGAATATTCAATGGGCTCAACATGCCTCTCAGCAAATTCCTTGGGGTGTCTACTTTCCAAAATGGGGTCATTTGTGGGGGTTTTGTACTGCCCTGCCATTTTAGCACCTCAAGAAACGACATAGGCAGTCATAAATTAAAGGCTGTGTAAATTCCAGAAAATGTACCCTAGTTTGTAGACGCTATAACTTTTGCGCAAACCAATAAATATACACTTATTGACATTTTTTTTACCAAAGACATGTGGCCGAATACATTTTGGCCTAAATGTATGACTAAAATTGAGTTTATTGGATTTTTTTTAGAACAAAAAGTAGAAAATATCATTTTTTTTCAAAATTTTCGGTCTTTTTCCGTGTATAGCGCAAAAAATAAAAACGGCAGAGGTGATCAAATACCATCAAAAGAAAGCTCTATTTGTGGGAAGAAAAGGACGCAAATTTCGTTTGGGTACAGCATTGCATGACCGCGCAATTAGCAGTTAAAGCGACGCAGTGCCGAATTGTAAAAAGTGCTCTGGTCAGGAAGGGGGTAAAACCTTCCGGGGCTGAAGTGGTTAAAGGAGAAAACTTACCTTAATATAGTCCTTTTGCGGGACCTGAATGATGGCAGAACAGGTCTCTGGAATAATCCCCAGAGCCGGGGGGGAGATGCCTGTTGAGAACCTGATGTCCTGCAGACTTCTCCCCGTCGCCAAGTACCGCAAGGTGGCGACTAGCCTTTATTCCGGAGTGATGGCTTGCCGCATCCAGGTTTCCTGCTTCACAATATAGGGGGACAGCAAAGCCAACAGACGGTGAAAAATGGGATCCGTCATCCGGAGATAATTCCTGAAATCATCAGGTTTATTCTCCTGGATCTCCCACAACAAAGGCATGTGAGAGAATTGGTCACGCTGGAGCAACCAATTATTTGTCCCCGCCCTGTTCATGGACTGGGCTTGGGTCAAAGTAAGAACCCCAACACCAAGCCCCTGCACAGCACAAACTCTACGATGAGTACGTACCCGCAACATGGCTAGAAAATGGTCGGCTGGTCAGAACGAACTAACAGAAGGCACTGAAAATTAGAAAGCCCTGAGAAGAGCAAGCTGAAAATCAGAAAGAGCAGACAAGAACGTACTGAAAAACAGATACGAACTGACAACAAACACTGAAAAACAGATATGAACCCACAATGAGGGACTTTTACACATTGTGAAGATTCTTTTGTCTCTAATGTTTTATACTGCTCATACAATGTACAGAATAGCTCAAACAGGTTTTGCTATCCTTTGCAAGTTTACTTTCCTATTGTCCAGTGCCACATGTGGTGCGATTCCCTTAATGTCGCACTATGGCCGCTACAACTAAGGATTTTCTAACCATCTTATCCTGGAATGTTAGAGGGTTCAACTCTAAGTACAAGCACTTTCTATTGTTCCTCTATTTAAAATTCTACTGCCCTCACATAGTCTTACTACAAAAGAATCACCTTATGGGCAGCAAAACTCTGGCTTTGAAGAAGCCATGGATACAGAAGGCATTCCATGCAACATATTCATTGTATTTATGCAGGGTTTCTATTCTGATCAGTAAGAGTTTACGATGTACCATTGATTAAGTTGTTACTGAACCCAATGGGAAATTTGTTATGCTAGTAATGTCTCTATGGAACCAGAAATATGTTATAGTGAATGTATATCTGCCACCTCCTAGTCAGATGAACCCTTTATATCTACTATTGGAGAAGTTGACTCCGCATTGCCCCGCAAAATTTTTATTTATGGGGGCCACTTCAATGCCTTTTTTGTCACAGTCTTTAGATAGACCGGTTTCTACTACTAATTTTAACTCTGACTTGGGCACAGGCCACTAATCTTACAGAGGTGTGGCAGTGGCTCCACCCTTTAGGACAGGGTATACTCATGCTTTTCTGCCACGTTTAAGACCTCCTCTCGAATAGACTTAGCTTTTGCTAACCCTGTTCTCCTTGGTGAGGTACAAGAGGTTTGTTACCCTCTCTTGAGATTATCTGACCATCGTCCTCTGAAACCGATGCTATGAGTGCAGCGGTCATGTAATAAGGCCCTTTGGAGGTTGCAGCCCAAATGAATTAATCATGAGGTATCTCAAAAACGTATCCCCCCCCTCAGTTTTCTGGAGTATTGGGGAACCAATGTGGAGTCGGCTTCTCCGGAGGTGATTTGGAATGCTTTTTAAGGCCAATAGTAGGGGTCATTACATATCTGTGATTGCTGCCATTAAATCAGAGCAAACTGCACTTCCACACTGCAGACTAAGCTGGAGGATGCTGCTGCTCGGTATACTTCTTCCCCTACCACTGAAAACTTTGATCACCTTTCCTCCACCCGCCGAGAACTACACTTATATATATATATATGAAATTACCAGGCTTGGTATACAAACCCACAGACAGGAATACTTTGAATTTGGGGACAAAAACAGCAAATTGTTAGTGATGCTAGGCCACAATGATAAACCCCTTACATTTATACCTGAAATCCAAACTGCGGATGGAGTTGTAGTAACCTCTCGAAAAACTATTTTGGCTGAGTTTACCCACTACTATACTACTCTTTACACATCCTCCTTGTCATCTGATTTTGGCCCCTTCCTCGTGGCCCCTCTATTGGACACCCTGGCTTTGGGTTGGCTATCAGACTCTGAAAGGAATTTTCTAGTATCAGACATTACCCAAGAGGAGGTCACCCTTGCCATTAACTATTTTCCTACAGGTAAAGCCTCAGGGCCAGATGGCTTGCCAATTGAAATTTACAAATCCTATGTAGAGCTGCTTGCTCCCAGGTTGGCAGCCCTATACAAAAACTGCACAATGGGAAATTTCCTCTGGTGGGACTTTATAAGGCAAGAGTCTTCAAACAAATAATAGGTCAAAAAAGTATGTAATTTTATTATTAAAAGTTAAAACATGACAAAAAATAATAAAAGAGGTGGATGTCAGCAATTACAGATGATGGTAACAAAAAGGAGTATACATATCTGTTTACAATAATGCAATAAACCCCACACGGACTGTTTCAGCAAAAAACTGAGAACAGAGGCCCGACGCGTTTCAAGGTTATAAAAGTTGAAACCTCTTCTTCAGGGGCTGATGGTGAGGTATATGGTTATCTAAAAACATTCTGCAAAGAAAAACAGAATAAGCAACACCGTAAGAACCAAACATAATATACTATTCAAATACATTCATATAGCATAGAAATCTAAATTTCATTAATATGTTTAGGAAATGTTCTGACCGTGTTACTCCTAAGCCAACATCATGTAGCATCCAACTTTAAGAAACAATGGGGATGAATGGTTTGCCGGCAGGGATCAGATCCCTGAGCTAACGCTTGTCACCAGGAAATGCGCAAATCCACGATTTAGGACAGAACACAAAGGGCGTCCTACCACCTATGGTATGGCACCAATAATATCCAATGCCATAAGATGTCCTGTCAGTTGAAGGAGAGAAGAGACAATATGATAGAGCCCACCCCATGGGTATAAGGGAAGGGTTGAGCCTCAATGGGCTCGCACCTACTCTAGATTGGTGTAAGGGAAATGTGTGTATCTCTTTTACATACCTGTAAGTACATGGAGAGTAGGTCACTCCTAAACAGGGGTACGGGGATGTCACATGCAGGCAAAGGCCTCTTCAGGAGTGGCCCCATTCACATCTGAGCGTTTTGTATTCTAAAAAAAAAAAAGACTCAGTATCTAATTAGAATGTTTAGAAAGAAAAATAAATATGTATGTTGTGGAGGTCGGCTGAACCGAGGCTCAATATAAAAAATAATTCTGTATGGAGATGGTTCACATCTCTACTCTAAAACGCCTGAAGTCAATATGTGTACAAGAAGTTTACTGATTTGGGTTTTAGCGTGCTGAACAGAGCGCATAGACACATATTAGCTGCCGCATTTATTTCAGGTCTTAAAGAGTCAATATGAAAGGGTTTGAGTATAGAGAACCCACAACCTTGGAGCTTGAGACATTGTTATTAGTAGTTATTAGGTCCAGAATCCTCACAGAGCAGTAGAGAGTAGCTCCTCTCATGTTGGCCTCTGACACACCCTATCTGCGCCCACCAGTACCAACTCCATGTGTCTGCTTGCTACAACTGCAAAAGACCCAGCCACTCCAGAAGGGAATACCGAAGCCCATGGAAATTCACCCACAGTCAACCAAGCCCCAACCATGGTCCACATGAAAGCGCCCAGTACCAGGGACATGACACCTCACCTCGCCTACCTCTCCGGATCACATGGACCTTCTCCACAAGGATTCAGGCAAGCCTATTTCACCTGCCAGCTACACCTGGACTGTTATGCCACAAGGTGCCCAGAACCCCCACCCCAATTCGCCAAGGCAACGGCCCTCATTCTGGACACCTGGATGAAGTTACACCCAGACATTGTACTCCTTCAGTATGTAGATAACCTCCTGCTTGTGATTGCCTCAATCTACTCTGAAAGCCTCCTCTACTACCTGGTTGAGCAAGCTTGCAAGGCCTTAAAAAGCAAAAAGTCCAGAAAGAAGGTGATTTTCCTAGGCCTCTGCATCTCTCAAGGCACCTGACATCTCACTGAAGAAAGAGTTGCTGCAATCAAGGGCATCCCTTTGCCTCAAGGTCAAGCAATCCCTTTATGATGCCCTGAAATCTGACCCTTTTCTGCTTTCTCCAGAAGCTGTGGACAATTTTGAAACTCTGAAGGAGATCCTCTCAACAGCCTCTGCTTTGGGACTAGAAGACTTTCAAACTGTTTGTCTCAGAGAGGCAAGGACATGCCACAGGAGTTTTGGCTCAGGCCCATGATAACAGACTCAGGGTATCACTCCTGTCAACTGGACTCAGTGGCCAGGGGGGGACCCTCCTGCCTTAAAGCTGTCTGTGCAGCCCAATGCCCCTCATGACATAACTGCCATACTGAACCAAGAACAGCCCAAACACCAGTCCTCAGCAAGACACCTCAGACTTCAGTGTGCCTTGCCATCCACTCTACTTCCCCTTCTCGAGGGGGGAACCTCTGTGGAAGATGATTACCACTATACCGCCCATGACTGTTTTGAAGTGATGAAGATGGAGACATCACACCTGCCGACAGTCAGTGAAACTGCCCTTGAAAATCCTGACCTGACAATCTTTGTGGATGGTTCCAGATATGCAGATGATGCTGGGCGGTACCATACAGGATATGCAGTTACCACAGAAGACACGGTCCGTTAAGCCTCGGCGTTACCCCCCTCCATGTCTGCACAAGAAGCAGAGTTGCAGGCCCTAACTATGGCATGCAAGTTGGCAGAAGGAAAAAGAGCTAACATCTACACAGACTCAAGATATGCTCTGGGAGTGGCCTGCGATTTTGGGATCATCTGGAAAACTAGAGGATTCCTGACAGCAGCAGGAACGCCTGTAAAACACAGCACAGCTATCAAGAACCTGATGGATGCCTTACTGCTTCCAACGCAGGTGGCCATACTTAAAGTAAAAGCACACGGCAAACTGGTTTCCCAAGAAGCACGAGGCAATTATCTGGCAGATACTGCCGCAAAGCAAGCTGCAGATGGAACGCGAGAAGTGGTCAGCAGAGTGAATGCACCTATCCTGGATGACCCAATAGACACCCCTGAAGAGACTGTACAAACCACTATGATTCTACAAAACTTTCCTGTAAACAGGACTCACCTCAAGGAGCAACAAGAGACAGCTGACAAAGAAGAAAAAGGAGTGTGGATCAAAAAAGGAGCCACAGGAGTTGAAGGAATCACGGAATTAAACAAGAGACTGCATCTGCCACGTAGGTCGGAAGCCTATCCTGTTACCAACATGACGGCAAAGACCACAGCTAAAAGACTTTTAACAGAAATAGTGTGCAGATATGGTGTCACAGAGGTTATAGAGAGTGATCAGGGGCCGGCTTTCACGGCCTCAGTAACCAAAGAAATATGGACAGCCTTAGGGGTCACACTAGCTTTCCACACTCCATACCATCCTCAGAGTAGTGGGAAGGTGGAAAGACTGAATGGCACAATAAAGTCTAGAATGCTGAAAATGTCTCAGGAAACAGGAATGAGTTGGCCAGGCAGCCTACCCATTGCCTTTGCCATTGCCTTGTTCAGTGTTAGGTACACCCCAAGGGGAAATCATGGTTTGTCCCCCTATGAGATATTGTTTGGCTCAGCCCCCAGACTGGGTTGTTATTTTCCACAACAGTTGCAACTTCAATCTGATGTATTAACTGATTATGTGACTGCTTTATCTCGAGAATTAACCCGTATCCATGCGCAAGTGTTTTCTTCCATTCCAGATCCTGAGCTAGACACAGGATCGCACAAGTTGGTCCCTGGTGACTGGATCCTGGTAAAGAAGTTTGTGAGGAAACACACCCTTGAACCCAGATATGATGGTCCTTTCCAAGTCCTTCTGACAACTACTACATCAGTAAAAGTGGCCGGAAGGAACTCGTGAATACACGCTTCTCACCACAAGTCCTGTACCCGAGGAAGAGGCTGAGGAGACCAAGCCATGATCCTGTTTATCCTTTTTGTTATAATCTTTGCTCAGGCACAAGAGGTGGCCATCAAACAGAAAAATGGTATAACTCAATTCTGGTGCAACTCATCCAACACACATGTTGCCACGTTTATATCCCCTTATAGTAAGATACTTCCAGGTACAGATTACAGGATCCAATCTTATGAAGGAACAATAGGTCCCATCACTGTGTATGTATGTGTTACCAACGACTATTGGGGCGACAACTGTGATTACTGGGGAGCAGATGGTTGGAACATTGGGGACACAAACTGGCGGTATAAGCCTGAAATCGCCCAAAATAAGAAAGACAAGAATGGGAAATCACTCCTAGACAGAATGACAATCAACAAGCACACAGATCAATACTTCATAAAAGAGTTTAGACTAACCATTGAGAATCCCAGCCCAGGGGACAGTGAGACCTAGGTATTGGGTATGTGGTGGGCAAATGGGTATCCCAGCTTTAGGAAACCTTTTCAACTGAAAGACGTGTTCAATAACCCAGAGTGGACAGTTCCCCAATCTACATCCAATTTGAACCTCCTAAAGCCTCACATGCAAACATTAGGAGACATGGTAGCCATAGCAGACCCTACCTTTGAGGACACCATGGCTGCTGAAACCGGTTTTTCAGATGTCAACTTATGGCTCGAATGGATGAGGTACAATGCAGGGAAACATAACAGGACTAATTGCTACGTGTGTGGGGGGGCTAAACCAGATCTAGGAACAGTCCCCCTTAAATACCCCCAGAACATGAGTCCTGTGTCCTTAGTTTGTTTACCAAAACAGCTACAAACCACTCCCTATGTGAGCATTGGAAAAAGGAGTGCCCCATAGTCACCAAAGCCCCTAAACCTGCAGAAGGTATTACCATATATCCTGGCAATTATACATGTTATGGGAAGTACCATGGGGTGGGAAAACCCCTTGGGAACTTCACTGAGGGTTACTGCGAGTCTTATAGTGAGGTGTCTGCAGACCTAGTACAGAATCAAGTCCAGTCCCTAGGAGACGTGTACTGGATCTGTGGGGACATAAAAATTGGAAGTAGAATGACAGGACAGTGGACAGGAGAATGTGCACTGGCTAAAGCCATAATGCCCCTGCATATTCTCCCACAAACCCCAGAGCCGGAAGCCAGTGATGCACACAAATCAAACAGAAAACGTAGGAGTGCCCCAGCAGGAAGCTTGGTCTTAGACATGCTCCTAGCTGAGAAGGGGGGTGTATGCAAGATGATCCCTGAGACAAGTACATGCTGCACCTACATCCCAGACAACACCGGCCCAAATGGTAAGGTGACCTTAGCCATCCAGAAACTTGAGGACTTATCCAAAGAACTGAAACAGAACTCAGGGCTCACCAACCCATGGGACCAGTATTTTACCTGGATAAAGGGAGGATGGCAGGGACTACTGACCCAAATAGGGATAGCCATCCTGACAATAGCTGCCATAATCTGCTGTGTCTTCCCCTGTATTAAGAAGTGTGTAGAAAAAGCTGTTGACCAAAATACCCCCATATTTGTGAACCAAGAGATCCCAGATGACGACGATGTCTATGTAAGGCTTGATGAAACCCATGATAATAGTTACGCAGTACGCTCCGTTACAGTCACCCTTCCCCGAGATGCAACACCGTAGGGCTATAGGGACAGACAGCACCTGGCGGCATTTTACCAGCTGTATCAAGGGGGGTGGTGAGCTAGTCACAGCCCTTTCTCTACATACAGCTTAAAAGAGTTGCAGTCTGTGAAATGAGCCAGGTGATGACAGGTTGTTCTCCAGTGTGAGGGACAGTTTTGAGAAACACGCATTTCAAGGGGGGACTGTAATGGAATGGGATTATGAGTGTTATGGTGAAATGCTTATTTCCTGATATAACCATATAGATGTAAGTGCTTATCTTTTATAACCAGCTACTAGCCTTAACCATGCACAAATTAGATGTCTGCCAGCTTCTCCCTTCATGTGGAACAGAACTGCAAGAGTTAAAGAACAAAGTTAAGAAGAAGAAGATTGCACCTATTTTCAGGCTACACTCATGAGAAACAGGAACTGAAAATAAGACACCATATTTAGCTATGATAGTCTGCTATTCCCTTATACAGATATAACCCAGCAAAAGCTTATATTTTGTCACAATAATGAATATGTATAATTTGTGGTTTATACACGCTTGTCTTATTTGATATTTGATTTGATAAGGAAATATCCGCCTTACGGTATATTAGCCTGAGCCCAGGAAGTAAATTTCAGAAGTACCAAACTTACTGAACGTGTCTGTGTCAGTGATTTGTGTCGAGTGTGCACACTTTTACATTGAAGGTTAAAGCGGGGTTCCCGCGACCATTCCTATTTTTTTTTTGTATTCATTCAGACACATGTACAAATCTGAATTGAAACTCACTGGTTTGGTATTTTTAAGCTGCTGCTGTCCGTTTTCATTAAATATTTATAATAATCGATTGTGGCCAATCCCATCTTGCTTGTGGGCATGTGAAGCCCACAAGCATGGATTTCCAGGATACGGTGAATGCTGAGCTCCCAGCATTCACCGCTATTTCCCGCGCGTTCTCAGTGTTTACTGTGAGCAGCGCCGTAAACTTCAGGGTTGCCATCACAACGGGCGGGCGTCATCGTCGAAATCCCGCGAGAACTCGCGGCAGGCCTCCGCAATGACACCTGGGAATGATGACAGGAGCTCCCAGGAGGCATTGCACGTAAAAAGGAAATTGTGTAATAGCCGCAGTTGACCGGCCATATCCGCAGATAACTAGACAGGAAGCAGAGAAGGACATTGGAAAAAAAACAGGTACAAAAGAAAAAAAAAATATATATATCCGTTTATAACTAAATACATTCATGGCATGTGATTGAGCAAAACATGTAAAATAGGGTGGAGCTCCGCTTTAATTTGGCCAGGGGGACAGAAACAAAAGTACCGAGCGGTTCTGTTCGGTCCAAAACATTGGAGCTGATAAAATACATTGTTAAGTGACTACATGAGGTGAATATAGGGCCATGCTGGGGAGGTAAGTGAAGGCAAATATGTATGAAGGACAACAAAAATAATTACAGAAAAAATCAAGCATGAGGACAAATGGAACATTCACAGCATATTCCAATCATGGTAATTAGGGAATGAGGAAAGAAATACAATATATTAGCAAACATTAAATACAATAAAATGTGATATTAAAGGATAAAAATCTTACCTTAATATACTCCTTCTGCAGGACCTGGATGATGGCAGAAAAGGTCTCTGGGATTATGATCCCCAGAGCCTGGGGGGAGATGCCTGTCGAGAACTTGAGGTCCTGCAGGCTTCTCCCCGTCGCCAAGTACCGCAGGGTGGTGACGAGCCTCTGCTCCGGAGTGATGGCTTGCCTCATGCAGGTATCCTGCCTGCTAATATAGGGGGTCAGCAAAGCCAACAAACGGTGAAATACAGGGTCCGTCATCCGTAGAAAGTTCCTGAAATCATCAGGATTATTCTCACGGATCTCACAGAGCAAAGGCATGTGACAGAACTGGTCACGCTGAAGCAACCAATTCTTGGTCCATGAACTCCTCCCCACCCTGTTCATGGACTGGACTTGTGTCAAGGTCAGGACCCCAACACCAAGCCCCCGCACAGCACGAACTCTACGAGGAGCAACATGGCTAGAAAACGGTCGGCTGCTCAGAACGAAGTAACAGAACGCACTGAAGAACAGCAAGGCCTGTGAAGAGCGACCTGAAAAACAGTAACGAATGAACAAGAACACAATGACAAAGTCACGCGTAGCTTGCTTGCACGCACTGAAGTGCAGATACAAACCCACAAGCACAAACTGAACAGGAGAAAATGATCAGAAAACCACGAGTCTGAAAAAGCGCGAATCGTCTCTCACCAAACTTTTACTAACACGAGATTAGCAAAAGGAGCCCAAAGGGTGCTGCGCTTGGTTCTGAACTGGCCTTTTCTAGGTTTGTCGTACGTGGTGTACGTCACCGCGTTCTTGGCGATCGGAAATTCCGACAACTTTGTGCGACCGTGTGTACGCAAAACAAGTTTGAGCCAACATCCGTCGGAAAAAATCCTAGGATTTTGTTGTCGGAATGTCCGATCAATGTCCGACCGTGTGTACGGGGCATTAGGGTTATAATCACTTTAAGCCCACCAAGGAACCAAAGTTGTGCGCCTCATACAGACCCATAGCTCTTCTCAATTGTGACTAGGGGTGCAACGGATCGTCATCGAACCGTGATCCGATCCGTGGAGGTTGATCCGTACGGGACACCCGCGATCTGCGGAGCGCTCTGTGGCCTCGGTCATGGGAAAGGCCGCGGCTTCGGCCTAGCTCCGGAGTGGCCGGCATCTTTGTACACCCGGCGGCCGTTTAGCACGTGATCGCTACGTCAAATGACGGAGCGATCACTTGTAACAAACCGGCGTCATGTCATGACGTCGGTTCCTCTCTTCCCTCTGTGTACTGATCTGTACAGTGGAGGGGAGAGATCGGATGGCAGCAGTGCCAATACTCTGCAATGCCCTGCCAATACTCTGCAATGCTCTGCTGCAATACCCTGCCAATACTCTGCAATGCCCTGCCAATACTCTGCAATGCCCTGCCAATACTCTGCAATGCCCTGACAATACTCTTCCATACTCTGCCATACCCTGCCAATACCCTGCCAATACCCTGCCAATACTCTGCCAATATACCCGCCAATATACCCTGCCAATACCCTGCAATACTCTGCCAATAGGGAGATTGTGGATATTACAGTAGGGGAGATTTTTTTTTTGTTGAACAGAAAATGATCCAAACCGTGACTCCTGATCCGAGGAACGATCCGAACCGTAAGTTTTTTGATCCGTTGCACCCCTAATTGTGACCAGAAGATACTTGCCAAATTTTTGACCACCAGGCTGAATAAAGTTATTATGTCCCTTGTAGATTCTGATCAGACTGGTTTCATGCCTGACAGGTCAATGGATATTAATATCTGTCAACTGTTTTCCAATATCCACGCCCCTCATTTTAAATGAAGGCTCTAGAACTATTGCCACATTAGATATTGGAATAGCTTTCGATACGGTGAAGTGGACATATTTGTGGAAGGTAAAGAGGAGGATGGGCTTTCCATTACGCTTTATAAAGTGGACACAAACACTGTACTCAGGCCCGCTGCCTAGCATCCGGCTGAATGGTCTTGTTTCTGCTCCCTTCCAGCTGCAAAGGGATACCAGGCAGGGCTGCTGTCTCTGCCCAGCCCTCTTCACTCTAGCGATGGAACCCATAACAGAAGCCCTCAGAGTCTCCCCAGAGGTTTGTGGCCTGCAGGTGGGCTGGCTGGAGGAGAGGTTGGCGCTTTACACCGATGATCTATTACTGTTCCTCAACAGCGCTGGTCCTTTCCTGCAGGGTGCTCTCCAGGCCCTGAATACCCACTTCACCTTCATGGGCCTGAGGGTAAACTGGCGCAAATAATTACTGTTCCCGGTAGATGAGGGAGCGGTGACCTCCTCTTCTGCCACTCTCCTGCTCCAGTGGATGGACAAATTCACTTATTTAGGTATAGTGATTTCTAAGAAAAGTAATGATTTTATGGCAATTAACTTAGACCCGGTATTGGCTAACATAAAACCTAAACTGAAAGCATGGGGCAACCTCCCTCTTTTTACGATCGGTCATATAAACCTTCTAAAAGTGAAAATTCTCACAAAATTTACGTGCCTTTTTAGGAACTCCCCAGAGTGGCTCCCACATACTTTTTTTTTCAAGCTAAAACATTTATTCCTTTAGTTCATTTCAGGGTCCAAACTGCTCAGGTACAAATATACCACTCTTACCAGGCTGGTTGACAGAGGGGGCCTGGCCATGCCAGACTGCTCTAAATATTTTCTGGCAACACAACTAGTAACTGCCTACTGGTGGCTACAGCCTGACCTAATCAACTCTTCTGGTGTGTTGGAGACAGCAATTGTTGGATCCCTGGAAGCCCTACAATCTCTGGTTTTTAGAGGACCTAAGACCCCTCATGATCATACCCCTTTCCATTTGTACCACACTTCGGGCTTGGAAAGTAGGAATTGCCCTATAAACTCTTCTCCCTACTACCCTATCTCCCCATGCCCCTCTATTGCAGAATCCCACTCTTCTGCACTTTAATACTATCCCTGACCCTCCAGGCCTGGGCCAAAAAAAAACACTAGAGCATATTGCAGGGAAGTCTGGCCTGCTCCATTTTCATACTCTATGATCTAAATTCAATTTACCCTCTCATTATTACTTCAGGTACCTTGTTTCATACTCCTTCAGTTGCCAATTTTTGGGTCACCAAATATTGCTTTCATAATCTGAGTTGGAGGCAATTCCATGCACCAGGTCTGGAAAATCCCACCTCTGAGTTGTATGGTTACCTGATAGAAGCTGCCAGTCCTAAGCTATCCTCTCTGCACCAGAAATTAAATGTGGCTATCCCTGGACTGGATGATAATGACTGGGTGGAGATTTGGGACTCCCTTCTCTCACTCAGTTTCAGCTAGAGACAAAATGATTCAATTTAAAATCTTATATAGAGCCTATTTTCCCCTGCACAGACTCCACAAGATGGTTACCTCACTCTCTCTAACATGTTGGCACTGTCTGCACTAATCTGGTGATTTTCTTTCACATTTTTTGGACCTGTCTGGCTATAGTGCAATATTGGCAAGATATATTGGAGGTGATTGGTCATACGACACAGATGGCTATACCTCTTGAACCACATTATTGTCTGCTTGGATTAGTGGAACAGCTGGCTGTAACAGTGGCCAAGAGGACCCTTATTAGTCTCCTGTTGTTTTACGGCTGTAAGGCAATAAAAAGGTGCTGGAAGCAAACCTCTCCTCCCACATTGTCCTTCTGGATGAGGTTAATTAATACACATTTACCCCTTTATCGAGCAACTTATACTAATGGGCGGTGCGCACATAAATTTCAGAAAGTTTGGTCTTGTTGGTTGGAGGATACCTCCAGGGCCCCAATAGCGGTGGATGATGCACATTAGAGTCTCAGGCGCTGTCGCAGTGCACCATTTAGGGTTACAATGATTTGTTACTCTTTATTTACTTCTTACATGTTGTTTGAGCCTTAAAATCCCTGTTTTGTCCTCATATTCCTCACTGGGGTTTTGTTTTGTGAACATGTTATTTATTTTTTGGGCCTTTATTGGTGGCCCTGCTCCTGCATGGGTAATATTGCACTAGAGACTGGAGACATGCGGGGACATATGCAGCCCACAGGATCTGTTGCAGCTTGGTCCGTGTCTGCCTCCTGTGGCCACCTGCAGGCTTTGCAGTGGATTTAGAACTTCATCATCTATTGAATAAAAATTGTGACTATTGCTCTAATGCCCCGTACACACGATCAGAAATGCCGCCAGGAAAACTCAGATGAGAGCTTTTGGTCGGAAAATGCGACCAATTTTATGCTCCATTGGACTTTTGCTGGCGGAATTCCAGCCAGCAAAAGATTGAGAGCAGGTTCTCTATTTTTCGGTCAGAAAAAGTTCCTATCCGAAAATGCGATCGTCTGTATGCAATTCCGACGTGCCAAAAATCACGCATGCTCAGAATCAAGTACGAGACTGAAGCGCTCGGTCTGGTAAAACTAGTGTTCGTAAGGGAGCTAGCACATTCATCACGCTGCAAATTATTGGATCTATTAATGCAGCACATTCTTTTGTTCTTTATAATGCTAGTTATAGAATGAACGAAGAATGAAGTTGTTTTGCTGCTGATATTCACACAAACTTATTTCTTTATTATTTCTCAAGATCTCCTGAATAACCTTTTTCGTTTTTAAAGCCAGATCTCCATAATAATGTTTAGAATTATTTTTTATAGTCATCTTTTTTATTTTTAATCAAGATCTCCTGTTTTTTGGTCTATTTTTAAATTATTTTCTAGTGATCTCCATAATTTTTTTTTTTGGTGTGTCAAGTTTTCACAACAACATTATTATCTTGTATTTTTTTAAAGCTCAAGGAGGTTGGTTGGTGTCCCTTGTTAATTTGACATTGTATTTTGGAAATGTACCTGCCTACTCACAAACAAACTGTCCTATTTGAAGAAAAACACAGCCAAGTATTTTCATATAAAAAAAAAAACATTTATTCTGGCTCATAATAACAGAATAAAGAGGAAGGCAACGCTGGAGAAACTGCTTGAATTTGTGAAGCCTTTATACCCCAGGGCACACATCAACGCTTTGTAAATAAAAATTGGTAGCCTGAGAAGTCCATATAATAGGGAGCACAATCTGGTCCAGGACTCCCAGAGATCACGAACAGCAGCAGATGACATATATGTCCCCAGGCTGTGGTACTACAACAGGCTGCATCTTCTGTCAGACCAGACTGAACCCAGGCCATCACTTTCTTGTCTTCCCTGCAGCCTTCCCTGCAGCCTTCCTTGGAGGCTGTGGCTCTGGAGGTGGATTTGTGGCAGGAGGAGGAGGAGAATGGGCGAGCGCACCTAAGTGCATGTTATCACTCATTTGGCCCCTCTACCCATTTATGAATGGCCTCAAAAAAATTCTCCTCGCAGATGAGGCATTGGCCCTCCTTCATTTGCTGCAATTTGGCAGCTACATAGCAGCCATAGGCCTCTTCAATGTCGGGGAGCTTTTTAGGGCCGCATTAGCCTCCTTAATGAGGCTCAGTGCTGCCTCCTCCACGTTACTCCCCTTCCTGGCCCTTTTTGTTGGAAGGCGGAGGGGAGGCACCTGGGATTGGGTGTGGCTAATGGGCCCCGCCACCTCCTGGCTGACACATACCCCCGCCTCCTACTGTGTGCCACATTCCAGAGCTTCGTCCTGGCTGGGGTCTTCCTGTGTATGAAAAAGGGACATAGTTTTAGTCTTTAGTTCATTAATCACACACAATTTTCAGCTCATGACTGTTGCAAATTGAATGTTAATAAATAGAAAAGACTATCATTCTGAGCCCAGCATTTTTCATTCTTGTCCCAGACAATTTTGGCCCCTACTGTCTATTGATATGTAAAACACTTTTTTTGTTAACTCATTCATTTGTTATCAATAATAACATCTAGTTAACAACAATAATTTCAGCTGGGCTCCTCCACTTCTTCCAGGATGGAACGCCCAGGTTGTTCCACGGAAGCCTCAGCTGGGGTTGAGTGAAGGATTGAGGGAAGGGTGGATGGAAGTGTACAAAGTGATTCCCTGACTTCCATCTGGTCTTCCAGAAACCGCATCCTGTTGTGGTACCACAGACTGGGTACATACACATCCTCTGCTGCTGCTCCTGATCTCATGGAAGCCTGGACCTTATTAAGCTCCTTCCTATATGTGCTTCTCAAGCTACCAATTTTCTTATCCACAAACTCCATGTCTGCGTTGGGGACCTGCGTCTTCACAAATTGCAGCAGTTTCTCAAGCGAAGCCTTCCTAGCTGGTTTATTGCGATATAAGGGGTTTTCAACCCCTTTGTATTCAAAAATACAAGACAAAAACACTAATATCACTAATAAACTCTCCTAAACTTATCCCAATATAGGCCTCAATCTCGAATCAGTATAGGCCACTGATGTCCCAAGTTAAAATGCTGCCCGCGTCGCCCGCCCCTGACGTTCTTTATAAAATATTTCCCTCCCCGTCTCTTTCGTCGCAGTGGGAGAGGAACATGGCAGAGACACAGCAGGTGCGTGATAATAGCAGTAACGAGGAGGAAAATAGCAGTAACGAGGAGGAAAGCCTGGAGCCAGAAACATCCCGATCCCAGAGGAGAAGATTTAAGGCCTCAAATATGGCCTTTGTAGAGATGGTGGAGATGATGGACATCTTGAAGAGAGCCGACTATGATGGGAAATATGGACCATACCTAAACCCAAATGTGAGAAAGGCCAAGATCGTGACTAAGGTTGTGAAAAGTCTGCACCGGAATTTTGGGGTGCGACGATCCAAGGAGCAATGGTCAGACCTGAAATTGATGGAGCAGGATCAGTACAGAAGGATCAAGAAAGCGCTTTTAAAAAGTAAGTAGTTTTCGTGTGTTCTTATTATTATTACTATTACTTGCATGCTGCTCCATGTGCTTTTCTTTACTGTTGTACAGTTTAAAATGTCAACTTTCAGGCTCGTGGGCACAGTAATCGTTCGCAGTAAACATCTTTCGTTCACCAACTAAATACAATGTTTTAGGCAGATACAGATTTAACTACATTGGTCATGCTAATTTGTATTAAACGAAGTTTAGGACATTGTTGTCTAGATGTGTTTGAAACTAGAAAGAATTGCAAACTTGATTTAGTGTAATGTAAGGAGAGGACACTCAGCAGCTGTTTACACATCTGGACTCAGGAGCACTAGTGTGGGACACAAGAACAAACTTTTTAGGGTGTTCCACACAGGTACTCCAGTGGATACTTGGGGTGTCTCCATGTGTGAAACTTGTCCAAAAAAGGCAAGTATTGCAGCTTTGTTAAGGGAATAAATAATGTCTTCAACTTGGAACTCTGCCCAAACAGACAATTGTACCACACTTCCATGTTTAATGTTTAATATTCCTATTTCTGGCCTCAAATATCTGTGTGCTATACCTTTTGTTTTATTCCCATAGGGGAGAAAAGACTCTGGACGTCTGAGGACTCCAGGAACCCTCCCCCCACCTCCTGAAGAAGGGGAACAGAGGACACCACAACCTCAGGATGTGGAGGAAGGAGAGGTGGTGGAAATTGTCACCACAACAGGTGAGTGTCTGAGACCACAGATTCAGGTAATAGATGTATGCCTGCATATTTATAATACATGTGTATTTACAGGGGTGTATTTTTTCTTTTAGGTGATGTGCATGTTGTGGAAGAACAATCTACTCATTTCACAACTGACAGTGCACAAAGACTAATCCAGGACATCATGTTTTGTAGTCAGGATTTAGAACTCATAAAGGAAAAAACCAAGGAGATTGAACAAAGAATGAAGAACATGATTGATGTACTAGGGAGAATCTAAATCCAAAAAAAAAAAAAAAAAAAATTCACAACTTTTTTTTTTTTAACCACTTCAGCCCCGGAAGGATTTACCCCCTTCCTGACCAGAGCACTTTTTACAATTCGGCACTGCGTCGCTTTAACTGCTAATTGCGCGGTCATGCAATGCTGTACCCAAACGAAATTTGCGTCCTTTTCTTCCCACAAATAGAGCTTTCTTTTGATGGTATTTGATCACCTCTGCCGTTTTTATTTTTTGCGCTATACACGGAAAAAGACCGAAAATTTTGAAAAAAAATGATATTTTCTACTTTTTGTTCTAAAAAAAATCCAATAAACTCAATTTTAGTCATACATTTAGGCCAAAATGTATTCGGCCACATGTCTTTGGTAAAAAAAATGTCAATAAGTGTATATTTATTGGTTTGCGCAAAAGTTATAGCGTCTACAAACTAGGGTACATTTTCTGGAATTTACACAGCCTTTAATTTATGACTGCCTATGTCGATTCTTGAGGTGCTAAAATGGCAGGGCAGTACAAAACCCCCACAAATGACCCCATTTTGGAAAGTAGACACCCCAAGGAATTTGCTGAGAGGCATGTTGAGCCCATTGAATATTCATTTTTTTTGTCCCAAGTGATTGAATAATGACAAAAAAAAAAAAAAAAAAAAAAAAATAATTACAAAAAGTTGTCACTAAATGATATATTGCTCACACAGGCCATGGGCATATGTGGAATTGCACCCCAAAATACATTTAGCTGCTTCTCCTGAGTACGGGGATACCACATGTGTGGGACTTTTTGGGAGCCTAGCCGCGTACGGGGCCCCGAAAACCAAGCACCGCCTTCAGGATTTCTAAGGGCGTACATTTTTGATTTTACTCCTCACTACCTATCACAGTTTTGAAGGCCATAAAATGCCCAGATGACATAACCCCCCCCCAAATGACCCCATTTTGGAAAGTAGACACCCCAAGCTATTTGCTTTGAGGCATGTTGAGTCCATGGAATGTTTTATATTTTGACACAAGTTGCGGGAAAGTGACAATTTTTTTTTTTTTTTTTGCACAAAGTTGTCACTAAATGATATATTGCTCACACAGGCCATGGGCATATGTGGAATTGCACCCCAAAATACATTTAGCTGCTTCTCCTGAGTACGGGGATACCACATGTGTGGGACTTTTTAGGAGCCTAGCCGCGTACGGGACCCCGAAAACCAAGCACCGCCTTCAGGATTTCTAAGGGTGTACATTTTTGATTTTACTCCTCACTGCCTATCACAGTTTCGGAGGCCATGGAATGCCCAGGTGGCACAACCCCCCCCCAAATGACCCCATTTTGGAAAGTAGACACCCCAAGCTATTTGCTGAGAGGCATGGTGAGTATTTTGCAGCTCTCATTTGTTTTTGAAAATAAAGAAAGACGAGAAAAAAAAATTTTTTTTTTCTTTTTTCAATTTTCAAAACTTTGTGACAAAAAGTGAGGTCTGCAAAATACTCACTATACCTCTCATCAAATAGCTTGGGGTGTCTACTTTCCAAAATGGGGTCATTTGGGGTTTTTTTTTGCCACCTGGGCATTCCATGACCCCCGAAACTGTGATAGGCAGTGAAGAGTGAAATCAAAAATTTACGGCCTTAGAAAGCCTGAAGGCGGTGCTTGGTTTTCGGGGTCCCGTACGCGGCTAGGCTCCCAAAAAGTCTCACACATGTGGTATCCCCGTACTCAGGAGAAGCAGCAGAATGTATTTTGGGGTGTAATTTCACATATTCCCATGGCATGTTTGAGCAATATATCATTTAGTGACCACTTTGCGCAAAAAAAAATAAAAAAAATAAAAAATTGTCTCTTTCCCGCAACTTGTGTCACAATATAAATTATTCCATGGACTCAACATGACTCTCAGCAAATAGCTTGGGGTGTCTACTTTCCAAAATGGGGTCATTTGGGGGGGGTTTGAACTGTCCTGGCATTTTATGCACAACATCTAGAAGCTTATGTCACACATCACCCACTCTTCTAACCACTTGAAGGCAAAGCCCTTTCTGACACTTATTGTTTACATAAAAAAATAATTTTTTTTTGCAAGAAAATTACTTTGAACCCCCAAACATTATATATTTTTTTTTAAAGCAAATGCCCTACAGATTAAAATGGTGGGTGTTTCATTTTTTTTTTTCACACAGTATTTGCGCAGCGATTTTTCAAACGCATTTTTTGGGGAAAAAACACACTTTTTTACATTTTAATGCACTAAAACACACTATATTGCCCAAATGTTTGATGAGATAAAAAAGATGATCTTAGGCCGAGTACATGGATACCAAACATGACATGCTTTAAAATTGCGCACAAACGTGCAGTGGCGACAAACTAAATACATTTTTAAAAGCCTTTAAAAGCCTTTACAGGTTACCACTTTAGATTTACAGAGGAGGTCTACTGCTAAAATTACTGCCCTCGATCTGACCTTCGCGGCGATACCTCACATGCATGGTGCAATTGCTGTTTACATTTGACGCCAGACCAACGCTTGCGTTCACCTTAGCGCGAGAGCAGGGGGGACAGGGGTGCTTTTTTTTTTTTTTTTTTTTTTTTTCTTTATTATTATTATTTTTTTATCTTATTTTTAAACTGTTCCTTTCATTTTTTTTTTTTTTAAATCATTTTTATTGTTATCTCAGGGAATGTAAATATCCCCTATGATAGCAATAGGTAGTGACAGGTACTCTTTTTTGCAAAAATTGGGGTCTATTAGACCCTAGATTTCTCCTCTGCCCTCAAAGCATCTGATCACACCAAGATCGGTGTGATAAAATGCTTTCCCAATTTCCCAATGGCGCTGTTTACATCCGGCGAAATCTACGTCATAAAATGCTCGTAGCTTCCGGTTTCTTAGGTCATAGAGATGTTTGGAGCCACTCTGGTCTCTGATCAGCTCTATGGTCAGCTGGCTGAATCACCGGCTTCATTTTCAGGTTCCCTGTTGAGACAGGAGAGCCAGAGAAAAACACGGAAGATGTTGGGGGGGGGGGCATTCCCTCCCACTGCTTGTAAAAGCAGTCTAGAGGCTAATTAGCCACTAGGATTGCTTTTACATGAAAGCCGACCGCTGGCTGAAAAGAATGATACCAAGATGATACCTAAACCTGCAGGTATCATTCTGGTATAACCACTCAAAGTCGTGAATGGCATACCTGAAGACAAAAAAATGGTTAACAATAAAGCACAGTAAACGGTAAGGTATAAAAAATTGCATACCTGAAAAGCAAACATGATAAAACATAATAACAATAAAACATTGCAGAATAGAATACAGTAAAAAAGAGCAGAACAATAGAGAGAGAATAGAGAGAGAGAGAACAATAAAACGACAACTATTTTTATTTTATATTTTTGTTTGTGTTTTTTTTTTTTTTACACTTTTTTTTGTAACTAACTTTTATAACGGTAACCGGTTCCAGGTTCGGGTCTCTCAAAATGCGATGGCATCTTGGGAGACCCTGTGAAAGTGTGCCTAGTCTGTGCAATGCTGTACCCTACGCTAATACTCAACTAGTGCATGGTAGCGTTCAAAACATTCACCAATGCAAAGACCAGGATTGTCAGGACAGGAGGGACAATAATAGCGGGTGTCACGCCTATATCCGCGCTTGCTGCAGACACGACATCTTTTTTGGGGGGGTTCGCTGGGTAGGGGGACTCGGGAGGACATAAAGAAAATGCCTCTCATGCAGCCGACTGCATTTGGTTGGGGATGTGAATGGGGGAAGTACGGGCGCTGCAGAAGCGGTGGGTTCCCAATTAGGATTGGCGAATGCAGCAGGAAGGGCACTATGGGCATGACGGGCCTGTGTTTGTCTTTTTGGTGGCAGCGGGACACTACTTGTGCTTGCCACCTCACCAGCTTGAACTGCACTTATGGGACTCGCCACGTCACCAAGTGTTACTGCAGTGCTGGTTTGACTACGACCGGGGTGTACTAGGCCTCTGGTGCTTGCCAGTTCACCAAGACGCTACAAAAAAAACTGTTAGCGATCGCAGGGATCAGGCCTGACTCTGCGAACGCTGCAGTTATGCGTTTAGAGTTTTGTAAGTGACAGTGATCGATCGATACTGCACTTGGGTGGGCTGGGCCGGGCCGGGCGGAGGGGCAAAACGCAGGTGCTAGCAGGTATCTGGGCTGATCCCGCTAACACTGCGTTTTTGGGAACCCTAAACTGCTGGGGACGCTAGTATAGATCTGATCGGATCAGATATTGATCTGTTCAGATACTATACCACTAAGGGAGGTGTACGGTGCGTGCGTGGGTGTTAGCGGTACTGGCGCTAATCTGACGCTGCCTGGGGCTGGTGCTTGCCAGTTCACCAAAATGCTACCAAAAAAACTGTTAGCGATCGCAGGGATCAGGCCTGACTATGCGAACGCTGCAGTTATGCATTTAGTGTTTTGTAAGTGACAGTGATCGATCGATACTGCACTTGGGTGGGCTGGGCTGGGCCGGGCGGAGGGGCAAAACGCAGGTGCTAGCAGGTATCTGGGCTGATCCCGCTAACACTGCGTTTTTGGGAACCCTAAACTGCTGGGGACGCTAGTATAGATCTGATCGGATCAGATATTGATCCGATCAGATACTATACCACTAAGGGAGGTGTATGGTGCGTGTACGGTGCGTGCGTGGGTGTTCGCGGTACTGGCGCTAATCTGACGCTGCCTGGGGCAACGCATATCACCGCCGGGCGATCAGGGGGCTAAACCTTTATTCGGTAATAAACGGCGGGTGCCCTGACACTATAAAAAATAAACTAACTAACCAGCGTCACCCGTAACAGTTATACGGTGATCAGTGGTGAAAGGGTTAACTAGGGGGCAATCAAGGGGTTAAAACATTTATTAGATAGTATATGGGGGTCCCTGTCGCTATAAAACACTGACGGCGAACCTAAATATTTACGTCCCTAACTAGCGTCACCAGTGACACTAATACAGCGATCAGAAAAATGATCGCTTAGCGACACTGGCGACAGGGGGTGATCAAGGGGTTAAAACTTTATTAGGGGGGGTACTGGCGCTAATCTGACGCTGCCTGGGGCGACGCATATCACCGCCGGGCGATCAGGGGGCTAAACCTTTATTCGGTAATAAACGGCGGGTGCCCTGACACTATAAAAAATAAACTAACTAACCAGCGTCACCCGTAACGGTTATACGGTGATCAGTGGTGAAAGGGTTAACTAGGGGGCAATCAAGGGGTTAAAACATTTATTAGATAGTATATGGGGGTCCCTGTCGCTATAAAACACTGACGGCGAACCTAAATATTTACGTCCCTAACTACCGTCACCAGCGACACTAATACAGCGATCAGAAAAATGATCGCTTAGCGACACTGGTGAGGGGGGGGTGATCAAGGGGTTAAAACTTTATTAGGGGGGGTAAGGGGGGTACCCTAGACCTACAGGGGGGTTACAGTAACTGTCCTAACACTGCTAACTGTCACAAACTGACACTATGCAGTAATCAGGAAAAAAAAAAAAAAAAAAAAACCTGCTTGGTGTCAGTTTGTGACAGGGGGGGGGGTGATTGGGGGGGGATCGGGGGGCGATCGGGGGGGGATCGGGGGTGTAATATATGCCTGGCATGTTCTACTGTGTGTGTTTGTGTTGTGCACTTACTTACATGTCATCTCTCCTCGGCGCTGGAACGGAAACTGACAGCCGAGGAGAGATGACATCACATCCTCTGCCTCTGTGTACTATACAGAGGCAGGGGATGTTTGTCATTGGCTGGGAGCGATCGCGAGGGGGGGGCCACGATCGAATGGTCTCCCCCTCGTCTCTCATCGCTCCCAACCAAATGCCGACCGCAGCTGGCACAGGGGGGGGGTCCGATCGGACCCCCCACCCGCGGGAAGGCAATCACGTACTAGGTACGTGATTTTGCCTGCCCGTGCCGCTCTGCTCACGTATATAGGCGTGAGGCGGTCGGCAAGTGGTTAAAAGAACATTTAAATAACCTTTTAATACATTTTAAAAGTCAATTTTGGAAGATGCACACAGTGTGTCAACATGTGCTATTGGCCATCAGGGGATATCAATGTATGTGTTTTGTGGGTGCAACCCCTTCCTCGCAACTCTAGTAGGTGAGAGGAAGGGGTTTCACCCCCAAAACATGTCCATTGATCCCCCATGATGGGAGATAGCACATGTTGACATTAGGCATGGGATCAGGAGGGAAATCCTCAGTTTGATTCCCAATTTGTGTGCATCTTCTAAATTTGGCTTTTACAGGGGTGGCATCACCCTATCTGATGAAGGGAATATCAACACATTTTTGACATTATAATGTCTGATATTGCATTCAGTTTTTCAATGTTGAACTTTGTAAGTTCCTGAGTTGTGTATGTTTTGTTTTGAAACATGCCTGTTTATGTACCAAAAAATGTGAATGTGCACGGAGTAAAAGGTTTTATACTCAACAATGTGTGGCTTCTTCTTTCAATGCTCAATACAAGTTTTTGTATTAAGTTGGTGTTTACAGTGACAATGAATGTTATTTAAATAATGGAAAAAACACTTAGCACTACAAGTGCACTAGGAGAACCTAGGAGACAGATAAAAGAAACACATGCAGTAAATGAAATTCAAGATTTTATCATATCATATTTTTTTTTTAATTTTGAAAATCTTTAAAAATTTGCTGGCATAGCAATGGCCCCCCTAAAATAATCAACATATTTTTTTTTGCACTTCATGGGTGCTTTGGGGGCTCAAGCCAGGACGCCCAGCTTCCAGGGCCATCATTGTTGTTTCATGAAGTCCGGCCTCAGGCTCAACTGAGGCTACATAATTAGTAGCATTTCGCTTTAAAAAGTTGTGCAAGATGCAGCATGCTAACACGATGTGGATAAGTTTGTACTCCACCATATTTATAGCCGTTAGAAATAGGCGGAACCAGCTGGCCATTATTGTATTGGATCAGAACCAAGGTCTGGTATTTTTATATCTGCCCCTGATTAAATTATTGAATATAAAGTGTGCGCGCTTCAAGCAACTCACGCTGACACTTAGTTCAGAGTCAAATTACTTTCTTTTATTATTTCCTCTTTTCGAGACTTATATACTATTATGTTAAGATTAAGATATGTCAGATAAGGCTGGCGTTTGCAAACCACAAAACAACCACAAGATATATATATTAATTGTGACAAAGCAGGCTTTAGCTGGGTCGTCCATATGAGGAAGTAGCAACTGGTCATAGTTATGTCCTTGCTTCTTCTGAAACATTGGTGTTAACTTTGAGTGTATTTTCGGAGTAGATGCGATTCTTCTGTTAACTATTCTTCTATTAACTCTTGCAGTTCAGTTCCACAGCAAGGGAGGGATAAGCTTTGCACATATCTGCTGAATATGTTTTAAGGTTGATAAGCAGAAGCTGATATATATGTCAGGCTATAAAGCATGTACTTATATATATTGGAATAGACATTTCATCATGACATTCCCACATCCATTACAGTCCCCCCTTGAAACTGTCTATTTCAATACTGTCCCTCGTACTGAAGGTCCTACTCACCTGGCCCATTCTCCTCAGCAACTCTTTTGGACTGTATATAGAGAAGAGCAGCGACTAACTCACTACCCCCCTCAATACAGTTTAGAGAAGGGCAATCAGGTGCTGTCTGTCCCTGTAATCCTATGGTGTTGCACCTCGGGGGGAAGTGACTGTAATGGAGTGGAACACATAATCATCATCAATTCTTACATAATCGTCATCATCTGGTATTTCCTGGTTCACAAACGTGGGAGTAGCTTGGTCAATGGCTTTTTCTACACACATCTTCAAGCAGGGAAAAATACAGCAGATTATGGCAGCCATTATCAGTATATAAATCATTATTTGTGTTAGTATTCCCTGCCACCCCCCCCCCTTGATCCAGGTGAAGTACTGATCTCAGGGGTTGGTGAACCCTGAATTCTTCTTTAATTCTTTGGACAAACCCTCAAGTTTCTGGATGGCTAAAGTCACTTTACCATTTGGGCCAGTGTTATCTGGGATATAAGTACAGCATGTTCTCATTTCAGGTAACATCTTACACACACACACCTTTTCAGCTAGGACCATATCTAAGGCCATACGGTTTTGGAAGGTCATGTGTGAAACAGCTTCTAGTTGTTCGGCTAAACCTTGGAGTGCATCTCTGGTGTAATTGACAAACCTTTGTTGGTTGTCGTAGATGTAATTTATCCAGTCTATATTCTTGTTTACAGTGATGATGGGGATCAGGGACTCAAATCCTGCCGCTACTTGGTCTCTTGCTTTGAACTCAACTGGTATCCCTCTAGGGACCCCTATGGCATCTATGTATAAACAAGGGTCAAAGTGTCCTGCTGGGGCACTCCTATGCCTCCTGTTAGACCTGGGTGTGTTGTTTGCATCTGTTTCTATCTGTGGAGTGGCCTCTGAGAAAATATGCAGAGGCATTATAGCCTTAGCCAATGCACATTCCCCTGTCCATTGTCCTGTCAATCTGCTTCTGATTTTCACGCCCCCACAGATCCAGTACACGTCTCCCAAAGGCTGGACTTGATTTTGCACCAGATCTGCAGAGGCCTCACTATAAGACCCACAGTAACCCTTAGTGAAATTCCTAAGGGGTCCCCCCCGTGATATCTTCCATAACATGTAATTGCCAGGGTATACGGGGATACCCTCTCCTGGCTTGAGGGTCTTGGTGACTATGGGATATTCTTTCTTCCAATGTTCACACAACAGGGAGTGATTAGTGGCTGTGTTGGTAAATAGGCTGAGGAAACATGTCTTATGTTCGGGGGATATGTTCAGGGGTACCGTTCCCAAATGTGGTCTAGCCCCCCCCCACACACACATAGCAATTGGTTTTATTGTGTTTCCCTGCACTGTATCTCATCCACTCAAGCCAGAAGTTGACATCTGAGAACCTGGTTTCTGCAGCCATGGTGTCCTCGAAAGTAGGGTCTGCTATGGCCACTATGTCCTTTAATGTCTGTATATGGGGCCTTAGAGGGTTGGAGCTAGATGTAGATTGGGGAACTCCCCAGTCTGGGTTTTTGAACATATCTTTCAGTTGGAAAGACTTTCTAAAACTGGGAGAGAGAGATGGACATTAGCTGGTTGTGGTCATCTAATATACCTGAAGCTGAAGAGAGTGTTTAATCACCAACAACCAAAAAGGGTAGTGAGGTCTTTAGGCCAGAAGCTTCAGAGTTTGCACCATTGTCCAAAAGAGTTGAGAAGTGTTTATCTCCCACTGAAGTAGAAGATAATAGTGTCCATCCAGAAATAGAGGACACACCAAAAGAACAAAGGGGAAAGAGGAAAATTCGCCCACCTAAGAGACTAACCTATGATACTTTGAACGAGTGTTCTGAGACAACAAAGGTTACCAGCAACAGGAATGTTGATGAGCCTAGTTCCTCCTCAGTCAATCTGGACAATGAGAGCCCTGTTTCACCCCTTGGCACACCTGTATCTGATACTAAGGTGACAGTTGTGGGTACACAAGAGTAGCTTTCCAACACCTGAGAATTGGTGGGAGGCTCCTCTGTCGATCCTGTGCACTCGTTTAGAGGCTAAGATGTGTAACAGGAACAAGGTATTACATATCTTTGGGGACCAAAGATTTAAAGCAGGGGGAGTATGTAGCACTGACAACTTTTGTTTTTAGCCATATGTGTGTTATACAGGACATATTTGTTATGGTGCCATCTTGTGGACAATTGAAAAGGTACAATACTTTTATGTTTTATGATTAAGAGAAGTGACATGGAAGTGATTGATTGTTTACTTCTGAACTTTATCTATGACCTACCCACAATGCTCCTGGACAAAAGGAGAACTGAACTGCATTGTGGGAGGATATAAAAGGGCTGGGAGCGGCCATCTTAAGTCTCTTGTTCCTGGGATGCGTGGGCTGCCTGCAGAACTCTGTGGGTGTGTGTGTCCCACAGGGTTGCGGCCTACCTTGCGGAGGAGCAGCAGCAGGGATCCTGTCATCGTATCACAGTGTGCTGGAGCAGCAGAAGTGATCGCTCCGGAGACCCGTGGAGGAGGTAACTGAGGACTCCTGGTCGTTAGTGAACAGAGCAGTGAGACGGCATGGCGGTGGTTCCATACGGACTGAGAACTGTTGAAACAGAGGCATCCATCCGCCCGGATCCTGTGTGGTGAGAGGGTCAACACCCAGAAGTTTGTTTAAATACTATACACACACTTAGAACTGTTACAGAGTGTTGCTGGGACTGATAGTCCCACGGAACAAGTTAAGTTGGAGAGCCTTATATCTGAATAGACTTCAGTATTCAAGAACGGATGCTAGATGTTTGTCCTCTTCATATAAGAACACTTAGTCAATCTGCTGGATTATAATTGCCTTAGTGTATTACATTACACTGTGCAACACCCAGGAGGAACCCTTTGTGGATTACAATTACAAAAGCTAGAGAAGACTGAAGACGTCAGGACTATCTCTTTTATTGCAGGGCCCTGCATTTAGTTACCAAGGATAGTGACTTTACAGTTTAGAGCAGGGGAAGCTCCCTGGTATAGATATATACAATTAGGTATATTTGTGTATGTTACCAATTGTCATAACTATTTACTATACTATTGCACTACGTTGGTGTGATAGTGTAGTCATTGTAATAACCCTTTACATAAATATATTATTTACACAAAGAAAGAAGTTATTTTTGGTTTTTACTGAAGTTTGTGTGCAGTGTTGTTATTTCTCCTGCAGGTGGAGTTACCAGCACCCAGGTAGAGGTAAATATAAATATAAGTGTATATGGTGGGTTAAAGTTGATACTCATATCATTACAACACTGCACTACAGCTGTGCCAAGGGGATTGAACTATTCAAGAGGGGTGAAGAGCAAAGAAGACAGGCACGCTTTAAACCAGCAGCTCCACCGAGAGTTATTGCTACACCATCTTTCTGTTTGATGGCTACCTCCTGTGCCTGAACAATGATTACAATGAAAAGGATATACAGAATCATGGTTTGGTCCCCGCTGCCTCTTCCTCAGGTACAGGGACTTTCTTTCAGTGGGAGGCATGTATCCACGTGCTCTTCCCGGCCACCATGACTGATGTGGCAGTTGTTAGGAGAACCTGGAAAGGACCATCATATCTGGGTTCAAGAGTATGTTTTCTCACAAACTTCTTTATCAGGACCCAATCACCAGGGACCAGCTTGTGTGATCCTGCATCTAGCTCAGGATCTGGAATGGAAGAAAACACTTGCAAATGGATACAGGTTAATTCTCGAGATAAAGCAGTCACATAATCAGTCAATACATCAGATTGGAGCCGTAATTGCTGTGGGAAATAACAAACCAGTCTGGGGGCTGAACCAAACAATATCTCATAGGGTGACAGGCGATGGTTTCCCCTTGGAGTGTACCTAACACTGAATAAGGCAATGGGTAGGCTGTCTGGCCAACTCATTCCCATTTCCTGAGACATTTTTGGCATTCTAGATTTTATTGTGCCATTCAATCTTTCCACCTTCCCACTGGTCTAAAGATGGTATGGGGTGTGGAAAGCTAGTGTGACCCCTAAAGCTGCCCATATTTCCTTGGTCATTGAGGCCATGAAAGCCGGCCCCTGGTCACTCTCTATAACCTCTGGGATGCCATATCTGCACACTATTTCTGTTAGAAGTCTTTTTGCCGTGGTCTTTGCCATCATGTTGGCTTTGTAGAATCATGGTGGTTTGTACAGTCTCTTCAGGGGTATCTATTTGGTCATCCAGGATGGGTGTATTCATTCTGCTGATCACTTCTCGCATTCCATTTGCAGCTTGTTTCGCAGCGGTATCTGCCAGGTGATTGCCCCGTGCTTCTTGGTGCTACTTGGGAGAGTGGATGGGTTAAAAGTGTCACATTGGAGGATGGTGATGTTATCTGGGAGAAGCAAGGCACACTGGAGCCTGAGGTGCCTCTGTGAGGACAGGTGTTTGGGTTGTACTTGGTTTAGTATGGCAGTTATGTCATGAGGGGCAAGGAGGATCAGTGGGTGGCCCAACATGAGGTCTTGTCCAAGAGGGCTTGGGGTGCAAAGACGGCTCCGAGGCATGGGTCCTCCCCTGGCCACTGAGTCCAGTTGACAGGAGTAATACCCAAAGGGTCTGAGTCTGTTGCCATGGACCTGAGCCAAAACACCTGTAGCATGCCCTTGTCTCTCTGAGACAAACAGTTTGAAAGTCTTTTCATAGTCTGGGAGGCCCAAAACAGGGGCTGTTGAGAGGATCTCCTTCAGAACTTCAAAATAGTCCACAGCTTCTGGGGAAAGCAGTAAAGGGTCAGATTTCAAGGCGTCATAGAGAGGTTGCATCAAGAGTGAGGCTTCTGGGACCCAGGAGCGACAATAGGAGATTAATCCCAGGAAAGCATGCAGGGGCTTGTGGCCTTAAGGCAAGGGGATGGCCTTGATTGCAGCAACTCTTTCTTCGGTGAGGTGTTGATGCCTTGGGAGATGCCGTGACCTAGGAAAATCACCTTCTCTCTGCACCACTGGACCTTTTGGTTTGAGGCCTTGCATCCTTGCTTTGCCAGGTAGTGGAGGAGGCTTTCAGAGAAGATTTAGGCGTAACCAAGGGTATCTGAACAAAGCAGGAGGTCATCTACATACTGAAGGAGTACAATGTCTGGATGTAACTTCATCCAGGTGTCCCGAATGAGGGCCATTGCCTTGGCGAATTGGGAGGGGGAGTTCTGGGCCCCTTGTGGCATAACAGTCCAGGTGTAGCTCCACCCCTCGTGGGTAAAAGCAAACAGGTACTGGCAACAGGGGTCAAGGGGAACACTAAAGAAAGCATTCGCACAGATACGGTGTGTCAGAGGCCATCATGAGAGAAGCTATCATTTTGCTGCCCTGTGCAGATTCTAGGCCTTTTGCTACTTATAACAACGTCTCAAGATCCATTACTCTATACTCTGGGCGTGATAGGATCAGACCCTTTTGGATTGATTCTTTAAGACCTGAGACAAATGCGGCAGCTAGCATGTGTCTATGTGCTTTGGTCAGTGTGCTAAAACCTAAATCAGTAAACATTTGTGCTATTCTATTGAGATATTTCTCAACGGATTCGCCTTTTTCTTATGTGACCTCTTGTATACTAGTCGCTTGGTCTGCCAAGCGCTCTTGAGCCCATCTTTTTAACTGACTCACAAAGTCACATCCTGAGTCATAAGTATCGTCACAGTAGTACTGATCAAACCGTTTCTCCATCACTGGCCAGTAGGCATCTCCTGTCTTTATCTCACACAGGCTCACCAAATCCCGCCACGCAGCCACATATGTCTTTTGGATTTGGGTGATCCTTCTGTAAAATGGCAGGGGCTGTTTTTCAGGGTCTGGTAGGCTCACAACAAGAGATGCAGCCTGAGAGGGGGTGAAATTTACGTACATCAGGGGAGCCCCTTGTGCCGTAGGCATTTCTCTCGGGGGTTGAGAACAAAAAGCTGCGCTTAGGACACTAAGTTAGGTGTGCTGCCTCCCTTAAAAGAGCTTCCCTAGGGATTCTCTAGTACTAAAAATAATATATAACAAGGGTAGTGGCGCTTCCTATGGGGTACTAAATGGGGGGGGTGGTTGTAGTGTACACGGGTAGTTACCCTCAGTAAACCCTAATAAAGGTACCTGGTAGCTACCAGGGACAAAATTTGTTACCGTAAGGGTATGTGTGTCTGTATCTAGACATACACACATACATCCATATACACCCGCATATATCAACAAAGATAGTATTTCTAATGATGGTACATACAGACCTAATTAAAAGGGGTGTGGGCTGAAGCCCCTGTAACTGTGATACATATACCACCACTAGGTGAATGTAACCTTACATGTGCTCTCCTGCCAAAATAATCCAAACACTCTGCTAGCCGTGCAAAGTGAACATACATAAAATAAGTTATCCAAACATTACATATTGTAGTCAATTGGTGCAAATGAACATAGTGTGATCAAATTAAGTGCAAAGGGAACCAATATTTACAGTATTTTCAGTGATAGTAGTCCATAAGGTAAAGAACTTGTTCAAATCCAGTATTCCAAACAATTTCGTGACTTGGGTGCTCTCGGGTAATTCCTGTGACTTTTGTGCTCCCCCTTCAGATCCCCACTCACCAGATCCAACAACCCCGTAGAGGGGCAACCAGCATAAGATGTCTCATTCACGGTCTCTTCTCCACGCTGATCAGGCGGGCTTTACAGGGTGGTTTCTGTTGGTTATCCCAATAGGTTCCCAGGTCCTCCAGTTTCAGATGGAACAATTTGCATGGGGTATTCCAACCACAATTTGCTCTCCCCCGCCGTCTTACCGTGTATACAGGTAGCTTTCTAATAGGTAGAATGTTCACAATGGCTCCCTCATGGAAAGGAAAAAATATAGGAAGCTTCCATGGTGTAGTATGTAAAAAACTTTTTTTATTCAAAAAAACTCCATCAACAAACAGCGGAGTATATTAGGCAAACTAAAGTGCATAAAAACCATAAAACAATAGGCTAGCTCAGACCGAAGCCTGAGAACAGACCCGTAGCAGTGTGGAAGGCGCGTACCGCCGGTTGAAGCTGTGTGCGCTCCACTTGCGTTCCAACTAGAGTTCGTGTCCGGAACTGGTGTGCGCTCCACCTGCGTTTCAGCTAGGGTCCGTAACCGGAAGTGACGTAGCGTGCGTGGCGTCGTGGTTTTTTTTTTTTTTTTTTTTTTTTAGTATGTAAAAAACTTTTTTTATTCAAAAAAACTCCATCAACAAACAGCGGAGTATATTAGGCAAACTAAAGTGCATAAAAACCATAAAACAATAGGCTAGCTCAGACCGAAGCCTGAGAACAGACCCGTAGCAGTGTGGAAGGCGCGTACCGCCGGTTGAAGCTGTGTGCGCTCCACTTGCGTTCCAACTAGAGTTCGTGTCCGGAACTGGTGTGCGCTCCACCTGCGTTTCAGCTAGGGTCCGTAACCGGAAGTGACGTAGCGTGCGTGGCGTCGTTGTACGCGTTTCGTCATAGACGTCTTCAGCAACGATGCCAGCACGCCACGCGCTACATCCATTTAAGGAGCCGTCAGTTTAGATCCGCCCCTTAATTTCTACCCCATCCAATCCTATCATACCAAGGCGGGGTGACACTCCCACCTAGGCTGGAGTGTCAGCAGGGATGGTCGTACGCCATTACTCATATTGCAGACCCGACTAATGGGTTAGAATCTCCCTCCTATATATTATTTAATAACGTTATCCCTAGCTCAGATGGGCCAGAACAGATAGTTAAGGAAGTGGGCATAAGAATAAGTATAAAAATAAAAATAAAATAAAATAAATAAAATAAAAATTAGGATTACAATTAAAATAAAAATAATAATAATAAAAATTAAATATATGGATATAACTATATACCCAGAACGTGGTGAAACAGTAAGTATGGGAAAATCATGAGGCTTATTATGGACCAGGTTCGTGAAGGAGGGGACCTGTCCATAGACTTGCTCTCAAACACTTGAGAGCAGGGGAGGAAAAAAGGGGGATGTTGTTACAAGTCGGGACCCCCAATATTAGTTATAGTAAAAGTATACATAGGTTTCTATATTCCAAATATTTGGGGGTATAACCTTTTGGGGTTTTATTCTTTAAAGTCAACAGATTTTCTGGAAGGAAAATTGGGGTCGCCCCCCTATTCTATGTGTAAGTGGTTAAAAGGCTATGTATGCACTACCTTACACCTTATATCCATAGAGGGAAGAAACGATGGGTGTTCTCAGATATAAGTAGTGTACCCCTATCCCTCACGGGTTGGCCAGGAAACAGTTTAAGTCGATATCCAGGTTAAGGCCCCTCGGAGCAAGGGACCTCAGCCTGTATATCCATGCGGTTTCGTTTTGTGATATAAGTGTGGTTTTGTTGCCCCCTCGCCAGTGATCCCTCACACAGTCAATCCCATAGAAGATCATTCCTGTGGGGTCCCGGTTATGTACTGTGTCGAAGTGGCGGGAAAGATGGTGCTTTGGGAACCCTTTTTTGATGTTTTTTATGTGTTCCCGTATTCTCACATATAGGGGTCGGGTAGTTCTACCCACATATTGCATTTGGCACGGGCACTCGATGACATAGGTCACGTGTGTGCTCTGACAGGTGATGAGTTCCCTGATCTGATATTGTTTGTGATCTGATCTTGATTTAAAAGTTTCCCTTTTCCGAGGTTGTTTCTTGGTGACCCTACATGGTAGGCATTTTTGGCACTTGTAAAACCCTTTCATGTCTGGAAAAATCTGGGTCGTCTTAGGGGGGTTGATAACATTATGTACTAAAAGGTGTCGTAGATTGGGCGCCTTTCGGTATACTATCTTTGGTTTATTAGGTAATATACCAGCTAATGTTCTATCCTCCTTTAAGATAGGCCAGTACTTCTTCAGGATCTGCTCAAATTCTTTGTATTGGGAGTTGAAACCTGTAATGAACGTCAGTTCTGCATTGTTTTTCTTCCTTTTGGGTTTTGTCAGTAAATTCTTGCGGTCTAGTTTTGCTATGTCCCCCTTCAGCTTATTCAACGAGTCTAGGTTGTATCCTTTTTCATGGAACCGCTCTACCAGGATGCTTGCCTGTTCCAAATAATCATCCATGGTTGCGCAGTTCCTCCTAATGCCGCGTACACACGGTCGGACTTTTCACCTGCAAAAGTCCGACGGACGCCGCCGGACAAAGTCCGGCGGAAAGTCCGACCGTGTGTGGTCTCCATCGGACTTCCGACGGACCGTTTTGGTCGGATTTTTGCGGAAATCCGACGTACTTTAGATTTGAAGCCTGCTTCAAATCTTTACGTTGTACCTCCGCTGGACTCAGTTCCTGACGGAAAGCCCGTTCGTCTGTATGCTAGTCCGAAGGACCAGATACGACGGAGGAGCAGGTTGCTGCATCTCGCGCTCGCTGCAATAGGAAAAACAAATCTTCCTATTGCGGTGAGCGCGGGGCATACCAGGCCCTTAGGTCTGGTATGGATTATAAAGGGGAACCCCTACGCCGAAAAAACGGCGTGGGGTCCCCCTAAAATCCATACCAGACCCCGATCCGAGCACGCAGCCTGGCCGGTCAGGAAAGGGGGTGGGGACGAGCAAGCGCCCCCCCCCTCCTGAACCGTACCAGGCCGCATGCCCTCAACATGGGGGGTGGGTGCTTTGGGGGAGGGGGGCGCCCTGCGCCCCCCCCCAAAGCACCTTGTCCCCATGTTGATGAGGACAAGGGCCTCTTCCCGACAACCCTGGCCGTTGGTTGTCGGGGTCTGCGGGCGGGGGCTTATCGGAATCTGGGAGCCCCCTTTAATAAGGGGGCCCCCAGATCCCGGCCCCCCACCCTATGTAAATGAGTATGGGGTACATGGTACCCCTACCCATTTACCTAGGTAAAAAGTGTCAGTAATAAAACACAACACAGGTTTTTAAAATAATTTATTAAACAGCTCCGGGGGGGTCTTCTTCCGTCTTCGGGGGTCCCTCCGGTTCATCTTCTCCCGGCGTCCGGTTGGTTCTTCTCCGCTCTCCGGCCTCTTCTCCCGGTGTCCCAGGTCTTCGGCCGGCCCCTCCGCTATCTTCAGGTAGCTCTATTGCTAGCGGAGGTCCGGACTTCTGGGCTTCTTGGCTTCTTGGCTTCTTGTGTTCTCTTCTCTTCTCTTCCCCCAGATGTTGACACGACGCTCTCTCCGGCTGGACTGGTCTCTGAGGGCTGCGTTGTGACTTATATAGGCGGAGACCCCGCCCCCATATGATGTCACAGTCCCTGGGCATGCTGGGACTGTGATGTTTTAGGGGGCGTGGTCGACCACGCCCCCTAAAACGTCACAGTCCCAGCATGCCCAGGGACTGTGACATCATATGGGGGCGGGGTCTCCGCCTATATAAGTCACAACGCAGCCCTCAGAGACCAGTCCAGCCGGAGAGAGCGTCGTGTCAACATCTGGGGGAAGAGAAGAGAAGAGAACACAAGAAGCCAAGAAGCCAAGAAGTCCGGACCTCCGCTGGCAATAGAGCTACCTGAAGATAGCGGAGGGGCCGGCCGAAGACCTGGGACACCGGGAGAAGAGGCCGGAGAGCGGAGAAGAACCAACCGGACGCCGGGAGAAGATGAACCGGAGGGACCCCCGAAGACGGAAGAAGACCCCCCCGGAGCTGTTTAATAAATTATTTTAAAAACCTGTGTTGTGTTTTATTACTGACACTTTTTACCTAGGTAAATGGGTAGGGGTACCATGTACCCCATACTCATTTACATAGGGTGGGGGGCCGGGATCTGGGGGCCCCCTTATTAAAGGGGGCTCCCAGATTCCGATAAGCCCCCGCCCACAGACCCCGACAACCAACGGCCAGGGTTGTCGGGAAGAGGCCCTTGTCCTCATCAACATGGGGACAAGGTGCTTTGGGGGGGGGCGCAGGGCGCCCCCCTCCCCCAAAGCACCCACCCCCCATGTTGAGGGCATGCGGCCTGGTACGGTTCAGGAGGGGGGGGCGCTCGCTCGTCCCCACCCCCTTTCCTGACCGGCCAGGCTGCGTGCTCGGATCGGGGTCTGGTATGGATTTTAGGGGGACCCCACGCCGTTTTTTCGGCGTAGGGGTTCCCCTTTATAATCCATACCAGACCTAAGGGCCTGCGACGGGCCTCGCAAGGTTTCAATCTCGCCAAAAAAAGCGGCGAGATTGAATTCCTTTTCTAGTCCCGTCGTACCAAAGTTAGGTTCAAAATGAACGGACTTGTCCGTGTGTGGGAAAGTCCGTTCGTTCTGAAAGTCCGGCGGAAGTCCGTCGGGAAGACCGGATTCCGGAAAGTCCGGCCGTGTGTAGGCAAGTCCGGCCGTTCAGAAAGTCCGGCGGTAGTCCGCCGGAAGTCTGGCGGCAAGTACGTCGGACCTAGCTTTCTAGAAAGTCCGACCGTGTGTACGCGGCATTAGTCTCGTTAACTGGCCTTTGGGGATGTTACCCTTCCACTGGGGATGGTGACAACTGTTAATAGGGATGTACCCGTTTCTGTCGGTTGCCTTGAAAAAGGTTTTTGTACACAGGCCATCATTCTTCTTAAATATTTCAAGGTCGAGATATTCAATCCTTTGGGGGTCCCATTTCCCTGTGAAGGTTAATCCGTATCTGTTGTTATTCAGCCCTTGCAAGAACTTTTCAAAGGTCTCAGATGTTCCTTCCCAAAATATAATTAAGTCATCTATGTACCTACGGTACAGTTTCACTTGTGGTATATCTCTAGCATAAATGTATTCCTCTTCCCACATGTTCATGAGCAAGTTGGCCACACTTGGTGCGTACCTTGCGCCCATAGCTACTCCCTTGGTTTGAACATAGTAGTTTTGGTCGTACCAGAAATAGTTGCAGGACATCGCCAGCTCCAGGCCTTCAAGTATGAAATCTATCTGTTCTTGTCTCATACTAGTAAGCTCATGGAGAGCTTTTTCCACTCCAAGCAAGCCATCCTGTTGTACAATGCTAGTATATAGCGAATTCACGTCAATAGTAGCTAGTATATAATTTTGTGCCCCATCCATTTGCTGTAATTCTTCTAAAAGTTGGGCACTATCCCGTAGATACGATTTTCCCTTCTTGACAAGCGGTTTAAGGAATACATCAAGATACTCTCCTAGCCTAGAGAACACTGAATTAATACCACTAATTATAGGTCTTCCGGGTGGTTTGTGTAATCGTTTATGGATTTTTGGTGTATAATAAATCACCGGAGTTTTCGTGGAACTTGAGACCAGATATTCTGCTTCTTTAGTGTTTAAGATCCCAATCTGTTTTCCTTTGTTTACATAAGCTCTCAATTTCTTTTCATATGCACGCTTAGGATTCTTCCTAAGTTTGCTGTAGGTGTTTTCTACCTGAAGCAGGTTCCTCATCTCCTCCTCATAATCTTTCTTGTTTAATATTACTATGCAACGACGCCACGCACGCTACGTCACTTCCGGTTACGGACCCTAGCTGAAACGCAGGTGGAGCGCACACCAGTTCCGGACACGAACTCTAGTTGGAACGCAAGTGGAGCGCACACAGCTTCAACCGGCGGTACGCGCCTTCCACACTGCTACGGGTCTGTTCTCAGGCTTCGGTCTGAGCTAGCCTATTGTTTTATGGTTTTTATGCACTTTAGTTTGCCTAATATACTCCGCTGTTTGTTGATGGAGTTTTTTTGAATAAAAAAAGTTTTTTACATACTACACCATGGAAGCTTCCTATATTTTTTCCTTTCCATGAGGGAGCCATTGTGAACATTCTACCTATTAGAAAGCTACCTGTATACACGGTAAGACGGCGGGGGAGAGCAAATTGTGGTTGGAATACCCCATGCAAATTGTTCCATCTGAAACTGGAGGACCTGGGAACCTATTGGGATAACCAACGGAAACCACCCTGTAAAGCCCGCCTGATCAGCGTGGAGAAGAGACCGTGAATGAGACATCTTATGCTGGTTGCCCCTCTACGGGGTTGTTGGATCTGGTGAGTGGGGATCTGAAGGGGGAGCACAAAAGTCACAGGAATTACCCGAGAGCACCCAAGTCACGAAATTGTTTGGAATACTGGATTTGAACAAGTTCTTTACCTTATGGACTACTATCACTGAAAATACTGTTAATATTGGTTTCCTTTGCACTTAATTTGATCACACTATGTTCATTTGCACCAATTGACTACAATATGTAATGTTTGGATAACTTATTTTATGTATGTTCACTTTGCACGGCTAGCAGAGTGTTTGGATTATTTTGGCAGGAGAGCACATGTAAGGTTACATTCACCTAGTGGTGGTATATGTATCACAGTTACAGGGGCTTCAGCCCACACCCCTTTTAATTAGGTCTGTATGTACCATCATTAGAAATACTATCTTTGTTGATATATGCGGGTGTATATGGATGTATGTGTGTATGTCTAGATACAGACACACATACCCTTACGGTAACAAATTTTGTCCCTGGTAGCTACCAGGTACCTTTATTAGGGTTTACTGAGGGTAACTACCCGTGTACACTACAACCACCCCCCCCATTTAGTACCCCATAGGAAGCGCCACTACCCTTGTTATATATTATTTCTCTCGGGGGTGAAATGAAGGAGCCGTATTGGGGCCGTTGTCTTTGGTGGTGTGAGGGTCTCAATGGCGCAGGAGGTGGTTCCTTTCCGGCTCGAAGGACCATGGGCTGCTGTGAGGGATGTAACAGGGGAAATGAGTCACTACTAAATGGCCAGAGTGGGTTGTCACGTGGCAAGCTGTCAAACGGGTTACAGGACAGTGGGCCTTCAGCTTGTGAGTCATACAGGGGAATTAATTCAATGCGGGGTGTACCTTGAAATGTAACAGTCTGTCGTTTTGGGATTGCACCTGTTCTGGCATGCACGTCAGCCCTGGGCACCCTGACAGGGCCGGCGCGACTTTGGTCGGGGCTTTGAGGGGAGGAATCAGGCTGAGTCTGAGTCCCTTCTCCTGGGTTTGTTGGGGCAGGAGCCTCCTGAGGCTTGTCTGGGGGAGGTGCCTGGGTTTCCCCCCCCTCGTCGCCTGAGGGGCTATCAATAGTACTCATCATTAATGGGGTGGCCTGGGCTTTGTAATATGATCCGGAGGACTGGTCTATCACTGGATACATGTGGGTAGGTTCCAGTGTGGGCGGTGGTGCAGGTGGTACAGATTGGGTCAGGCGTGTGTGGCAGCAACCACCCGAGCCATACAAAGACAAGTGAACATTGTCTACTGTTAAGCACGGCGGGGGAGGTGTCAGAGGCTCCTCTGTCACTTGTAGCAAAGGGGCAGTAGACGAAGGGCAGTATCTACTTCCTGGGGACCAGACGCCATCATAGGGCGGTGGCTGACTACTTAGTTTCCTCTTTTCTGTTTTTTTATACACATATACAATATGACCATCTTGATTCGTTTCTTGCTCTGTCCACCCGTCCTCATGAATAGGGATGAGCTTCGTGTTCGAGTCAAACCCTTGTTAGACTCGAACATTGTCTGTTCGCATCGTTCGCCGAATTGCGAACAATATGGGCCTTTCGCGCCAAATTCGTGTGGCGCGTCACGGCCCATAATTTACTGCGGCATCGCAGTGCATTGCTGGCTGATGATTGGCCAAGCATGCACTATGACCCGCATGCTTGGCCAATCACAGCGCCGTCTGAACAGAGAGCCGTAATTGGCCAAAGCCAAGGAGGCTTTGGCCAATTATGGCTCAGGGATTTAGTACACACCCCACACTATATAAGGCCACCTGCACGGTGGCCCTGTGTAGTGTGTGTTTCGGCGTTCATAGATAGAGAGAGAGAGAGAGACAGACAGTGTCATTTGATTTAAGTTAGATAGATTAGGCAGAACAGTCAGTCAGTTAGCAGCACTTACAGTGTATCGTGTATATATATGCATCCCAGGTGTTGCATATATATATATATATATATATACACTGTATTCAGTTTAGCTAGATCCGTTCCTGTTATCTTCTTACTGACAGGCAGGCTTGTCTTGTTACAGTATTTACAGCTACCTGAAGAAAATTGCTGGTGTTCTTTTGATCCTATTAGTACCACAGTCAGGCAGCTAGACTATTTACAGTTAGTGCAGTGCGTCCTACTCACAGTGCTCAGCTAAAACTACAAGTTAGTGGGGTGCGTCCTGCTCACAGTGTTCAGCTAAAACTACAAGTTAGTGCGGTGCGTCCTGCTCACAGTGTTTAGCTAAAACTACAAGTTAGTGCGGTGCGTCCTGCTCACAGTGTTCAGCTAAAACTACAAGTTAGTGCAGTGTGTCCTGCTCACAGTGTTCAGCTAAAACTGCAAGTTAGTGGGGTGCGTCCTGCTCACAATGTTCAGCTAAAACTACAAGTTAGTGCGGTGCGTCCTGCTCACAGTGTTCAGCTAAAACTACAAGTTAGTGCGGTGCGTCCTACTCACAGTGTTCAGCTAAAACTACAAGTTAGTGCGGTGCGTCCTGCTCACAGTGTTCAGCTAAAAATACAAGTTAGTGCGGTGCGTCCTGTTCACAGTGTTCAGCTAAAACTACAAGTTAGTGGGGTGCGTCCTGCTCACAGTGTTCAGCTAAAACTACAAGTTAGTGCGGTGCGTCCTGCTCACAGTTTTCAGCTAAAACTACAAGTTAGTGCGGTGCGTCCTGCTCACAGTGTTCAGCTAAAACTACAAGTTAGTGCAGTGCGTCCTGCTCACAGTGTTCAGCTAAAACTACAAGTTAGTGCGGTGCGTCCTGCTCACAGTGTTCAGCTAAAACTACAAGTTAGTGCGGTGCGTCCTGCTCACAGTGTTCAGCTAAAACTACAAGTTAGTGCGGTGCGTCCTGCTCACAGTTTTCAGCTAAAACTACAAGTTAGTGCGGTGCGTCCTGCTCACAGTGTTCATCTAAAACTACAAGTTAGTGCGGTGCGTCCTGCTCACAGTGTTCAGCTAAAACTACAAGTTAGTGTGGTGTGTCCTGCTTACAGTGTTCAGCTAAAACTACAAGTTAGTGCGGTGCGTCCTGCTCACAGTGTTCAGCTAAAACTACAAGTTAGTGCGGTGCGTCCTGCTCACAGTGTTCAGCTAAAACTACAAGTTAGTGCGGTGCGTCCTGCTCACAGTTTTCAGCTAAAACTACAAATTAGTGCGGTGCGTCCTGCTCACAGTCTTCAGCTAAAACTAAAAGTTAGTGCGGTGCGTCCTGCTCACAGTGTTCAGCTAAAACTACAAGTTAGTGGGGTGCGTCCTGCTCACAGTGTTCAGCTAAAACTACAAGTTAGTGCGGTGCGTCCTGCTCACAGTGTTCAGCTAAAACTACAAGTTAGTGTGGTGCGTCCTGCTTACAGTGTTCAGCTAAAACTACAAGTTAGTGCGGTGTGTCCTGCTCACAGTGTTCAGCTAAAACTACAAGTTAGTGCGGTGCGTCCTGCTCACAGTGTTCAGCTAAAACTACAAGTTAGTGCGGTGCCTCCTGCTCACAGTGTTCAGCTAAAACTACAAGTTAGTGCGGTGCGTCCTGCTCACAGTGTTCAGCTAAAACTACAAGTTAGTGCGGTGCGTCCTGCTCACAGTGCTCAGCTAAAACTACAAGTTAGTGCGGTGCGTCCTGCTCACAGTCTTCAGCTAAAACTACAAGTTAGTGCGGTGCGTCCTGCTCACAGTGTTCAGCTAAAACTAACAGTTAGTGGGGTGCGTCCTGCTCACAGTGTTCAGCTAAAACTACAAGTTAGTGTGGTGCGTCCTGCTCACAGTGTTCAGCTAAAACTACAAGTTAGTGCGGTGCGTCCTGCTCACAGTGTTCAGCTAAAACTACAAGTTAGTGCGGTGCGTCCTGCTCACAGTGTTCAGCTAAAACTACAAGTTAGTGGGGTGCGTCCTGCTCACAGTGTTCAGCTAAAACTACAAGTTAGTGCGGTGCGTCCTGCTCACAGTGTTCAGCTAAAGCTACAAGTTAGTGCGGTGCGTCCTGCTCACAGTGTTCAGCTAAAACTACAAGTTAGTGTGGTGCGTCCTGCTTACAGTGTTCAGCTAAAACTACAAGTTAGTGCGGTGTGTCCTGCTCACAGTGTTCAGCTAAAACTACAAGTTAGTGCGGTGCGTCCTGCTCACAGTGTTCAGCTAAAACTACAAGTTAGTGCGGTGCGTCCTGCTCACAGTGTTCAGCTAAAACTACAAGTTAGTGGGGTGCGTCCTGCTCACAGTGTTCAGCTAAAACTACAAGTTAGTGCGGTGCGTCCTGCTCACAGTGTTCAGCTAAAACTACAAGTTAGTGCGGTGCGTCCTGCTCACAGTCTTCAGCTAAAACTACAAGTTAGTGCGGTGCGTCCTGCTCACAGTGTTCAGCTAAAGCTACAAGTTAGTGCGGTGCGTCCTGCTCACAGTGTTCAGCTAAAACTACAAGTTAGTGCGGTGCGTCCTGCTCACAGTCTTCAGCTAAAAATATAAGTTAGTGCGGTGCGTCCTGCTCACAGTGTTCAGCTAAAACTACAAGTTAGTGCAGTGCGTCCTGCTCACAGTGTTCAGCTAAAACTACAAGTTAGTGCGGTGCGTCCTGCTCACAGTCTTCAGCTAAAAATATAAGTTAGTGCGGTGCGTCCTGCTCACAGTGTTCAGCTAAAACTACAAGTTAGTGCAGTGCGTCCTGCTCACAGTGTTCAGCTAAAACTACAAGTTAGTGCTGTGCGTCCTGCTCACAGTGTTCAGCTAAAACTACAAGTTAGTGCGGTGCGTCCTGCTCACAGTGTTCAGCTAAAACTACAAGTTAGTGCGGTGCGTCCTGCTCACAGTGTTCAGCTAAAACTACAAGTTAGTGGGGTGCGTCCTGCTCACAGTGTTCAGCTAAAACTACAAGTTAGTGCGGTGCGTCCTGCTCACAGTGTTCAGCTAAAGCTACAAGTTAGTGCGGTGCGTCCTGCTCACAGTGTTCAGCTAAAACTACAAGTTAGTGTGGTGCGTCCTGCTTACAGTGTTCAGCTAAAACTACAAGTTAGTGCGGTGTGTCCTGCTCACAGTGTTCAGCTAAAACTACAAGTTAGTGCGGTGCGTCCTGCTCACAGTGTTCAGCTAAAACTACAAGTTAGTGCGGTGCGTCCTGCTCACAGTGTTCAGCTAAAACTACAAGTTAGTGGGGTGCGTCCTGCTCACAGTGTTCAGCTAAAACTACAAGTTAGTGCGGTGCGTCCTGCTCACAGTGTTCAGCTAAAACTACAAGTTAGTGCGGTGCGTCCTGCTCACAGTCTTCAGCTAAAACTACAAGTTAGTGCGGTGCGTCCTGCTCACAGTGTTCAGCTAAAGCTACAAGTTAGTGCGGTGCGTCCTGCTCACAGTGTTCAGCTAAAACTACAAGTTAGTGCGGTGCGTCCTGCTCACAGTCTTCAGCTAAAAATATAAGTTAGTGCGGTGCGTCCTGCTCACAGTGTTCAGCTAAAACTACAAGTTAGTGCAGTGCGTCCTGCTCACAGTGTTCAGCTAAAACTACAAGTTAGTGCTGTGCGTCCTGCTCACAGTGTTCAGCTAAAACTACAAGTTAGTGTGGTGCATCCACCTCACAGTGTTCAGCTAAACCTACAAGTTAGTGTAGTGAGACCTCTGCACAGTGTTCATCTAAAGCTACAAGTTAGTGCAGTGCGTCCTGCTCACAGTGTTCAGCTAAAACTACAAGTTAGTGCAGTGCGTCCTGCTCACAGTGTTCAGCTAAAACTACAAGTTAGTGCGGTGCGTCCTGTTCACAGTGTTCAGCTAAAACTACAAGTTAGTGGGGTGCGTCCTGCTCACAGTGTTCAGCTAAAACTACAAGTTAGTGCGGTGCGTCCTGCTCACAGTGTTCAGCTAAAACTACAAGTTAGTGCGGTGCGTCCTGCTCACAGTGTTTAGCTAAAACTACAAGTTAGTGCGGTGCGTCCTGCTCACAGTGTTCAGCTAAAACTACAAGTTAGTGTGGTGCGTCCTGCTTACAGTGTTCAGCTAAAACTACAAGTTAGTGCGGTGCGTCCTGCTCACAGTGTTCAGCTGAAACTACAAGTTAGTGCGGTGCGTCCTGCTCACAGTGTTCAGCTAAAACTAACAGTTAGTGGGGTGCGTCCTGCTCACAATGTTCAGCTAAAACTACAAGTTAGTGTGGTGCGTCCTGCTTACAGTGTTCAGCTAAAACTACAAGTTAGTGCGGTGCGTCCTGCTCACAGTGTTCAGCTAAAACTACAAGTTAGTGCGGTGCGTCCTGCTCACAGTCTTCAGCTAAAAATATAAGTTAGTGCGGTGCGTCCTGCTCACAGTGTTCAGCTAAAACTACAAGTTAGTGCGGTGCGTCCTGCTCACAGTGTTCAGCTAAAACTACAAGTTAGTGCGGTGCGTCCTGCTCACAGTGTTTAGCTAAAACTACAAGTTAGTGCGGTGCGTCCTGCTCACAGTGTTCAGCTAAAACTACAAGTTAGTGTGGTGCGTCCTGCTTACAGTGTTCAGCTAAAACTACAAGTTAGTGCGGTGCGTCCTGCTCACAGTGTTCAGCTGAAACTACAAGTTAGTGCGGTGCGTCCTGCTCACAGTGTTCAGCTAAAACTAACAGTTAGTGGGGTGCGTCCTGCTCACAGTGTTCAGCTAAAACTACAAGTTAGTGTGGTGCGTCCTGCTTACAGTGTTCAGCTAAAACTACAAGTTAGTGCGGTGCGTCCTGCTCACAGTGTTCAGCTAAAACTACAAGTTAGTGCGGTGCGTCCTGCTCACAGTCTTCAGCTAAAAATATAAGTTAGTGCGGTGCGTCCTGCACACAGTGTTCAGCTAAAACTACAAGTTAGTGCAGTGCGTCCTGCTCACAGTGTTCAGCTAAAACTACAAGTTAGTGCTGTGCGTCCTGCTCACAGTGTTCAGCTAAAACTACAAGTTAGTGTGGTGCATCCACCTCACAGTGTTCAGCTAAACCTACAAGTTAGTGTAGTGAGACCTCTGCACAGTGTTCATCTAAAGCTACAAGTTAGTGCAGTGCGTCCTGCTCACAGTGTTCAGCTAAAACTACAAGTTAGTGCAGTGCGTCCTGCTCACAGTGTTCAACTAAAACTACAAGTTAGTGCGGTGCATCCTGTTCACAGTGTTCAGCTAAAACTACAAGTTAGTGGGGTGCGTCCTGCTCACAGTGTTCAGCTAAAACTACAAGTTAGTGCGGTGCGTCCTGCTCACAGTGTTCAGCTAAAACTACAAGTTAGTGCGGTGCGTCCTGCTCACAGTGTTTAGCTAAAACTACAAGTTAGTGCGGTGCGTCCTGCTCACAGTGTTCAGCTAAAACTACAAGTTAGTGCGGTGCGTCCTGCTTACAGTGTTCAGCTAAAACTACAAGTTAGTGCGGTGCGTCCTGCTCACAGTGTTCAGCTAAAACTACAAGTTAGTGGGGTGCGTCCTGCTCACAGTGTTCAGCTAAAACTACAAGTTAGTGCGGTGCGTCCTGCTCACAGTTTTCAGCTAAAACTACAAGTTAGTGCGGTGCGTCCTGCTCACAGTGTTCAGCTAAAACTACAAGTTAGTGCGGTGCGTCCTGCTCACAGTGTTCAGCTAAAACTACAAGTTAGTGCGGTGCGTCCTGCTTACAGTGTTCAGCTAAAACTACAAGTTAGTGCGGTGCGTCCTGCTCACAGTGTTCAGCTAAAACTACAAGTTAGTGGGGTGCGTCCTGCTCACAGTGTTCAGCTAAAACTACAAGTTAGTGCGGTGCGTCCTGCTCACAGTTTTCAGCTAAAACTACAAGTTAGTGCAGTGCGTCCTGCTCACAGTGTTCAGCTAAAACTACAAGTTAGTGCGGTGCGTCCTGCTCACAGTGTTCAGCTAAAACTACAAGTTAGTGCGGTGCGTCCTGCTCACAGTGTTCAGCTAAAACTACAAGTTAGTGCGGTGCGTCCTGCTCACAGTGTTCAGCTAAAACTACAAGTTAGTGCGGTGCGTCCTGCTCACAGTTTTCAGCTAAAACTAAAAGTTAGTGCGGTGCGTCCTGCTCACAGTGTTCAGCTAAAACTACAAGTTAGTGCGGTGCGTCCTGCTCACAGTGTTCAGCTAAAACTACAAGTTAGTGCGGTGCGTCCTGCTCACAGTGTTCAGCTAAAACTACAAGTTAGTGCGGTGCGTCCTGCTCACAGTGTTCAGCTAAAACTACAAGTTAGTGCGGTGCGTCCTGCTCACAGTGTTCAGCTAAAACTACAAGTTAGTGCGGTGCGTCCTGCTCACAGTGTTCAGCTAAAACTACAAGTTATTGCGGTGCGTCCTGCTCACAGTCTTCAGCTAAAACTACAAGTTAGTGCGGTGCGTCCTGCTCACAGTGTTCAGCTAAAACTAACAGTTAGTGGGGTGCGTCCTGCTCACAGTGTTCAGATAAAACTACAAGTTAGTGCAGTGCGTCCTGCTCACAGTGTTCAGCTAAAACTACAAGTTAGTGGGGTGCGTCCTGCTCACAGTGTTCAGCTAAAACTACAAGTTAGTGCGGTGCGTCCTGCTCACAGTGTTCAGCTAAAGCTACAAGTTAGTGCGGTGCGTCCTTCTCACAGTGTTCAGCTAAAACTACAAGTTAGTGCGGTGCGTCCTGCTCACAGTCTTCAGCTAAAAATATAAGTTAGTGCGGTGCGTCCTGCTCACAGTGTTCAGCTAAAACTACAAGTTAGTGCAGTGCGTCCTGCTCACAGTGTTCAGCTAAAACTACAAGTTAGTGCTGTGCGTCCTGCTCACAGTGTTCAGCTAAAACTACAAGTTAGTGTGGTGCGTCCACCTCACAGTGTTCAGCTAAACCTACAAGTTAGTGTAGTGAGACCTATGCACAGTGTTCATCTAAAGCTACAAGTTAGTGCAGTGCGTCCTGCTCACAGTGTTCAGCTAAAACTACAAGTTAGTGCAGTGCGTCCTGCTCACAGTGTTCAGCTAAAACTACAAGTTAGTGCGGTGCGTCCTGCTCACAGTGTTCAGCTAAAACTACAAGTTAGTGCGGTGTGTCCTGCTCACAGTGTTCAGCTAAAACTACAAGTTAGTGCGGTGCGTCCTGCTCACAGTGTTCAGCTAAAACTACAAGTTAGTGGGGTGCGTCCTGCTCACAGTGTTCAGCTAAAAATACAAGTTAGTGCGGTGCGTCCTGTTCACAGTGTTCAGCTAAAACTACAAGTTAGTGGGGTGCGTCCTGCTCACAGTGTTCAGCTAAAACTACAAGTTAGTGCAGTGCGTCCTGCTCACAGTGTTCAGCTAAAACTACAAGTTAGTGCTGTGCGTCCTGCTTACAGTGTTCAGCTAAAACTACAAGTTAGTGCGGTGCGTCCTGCTCACAGTGTTCAGCTAAAAATACAAGTTAGTGCGGTGCATTCTGTTCACAGTGTTCAGCTAAAACTACAAGTTAGTGGGGTGCGTCCTGCTCACAGTGTTCAGCTAAAACTACAAGTTAGTGCAGTGCGTCCTGCTCACAGTGTTCATCTAAAACTACAAGTTAGTGCGGTGCGTCCTGCTCACAGTGTTCAGCTAAAACTACAGGTTAGTGGGGTGCGTCCTGCTCACAGTGTTCAGCTAAAACTACAAGTTAGTGCGGTGCGTCCTGCTCACAGTTTTCAGCTAAAACTACAAGTTAGTGCGGTGCGTCCTGCTCACAGTGTTCAGCTAAAACTACAAGTTAGTGCGGTGCGTCCTGCTCACAGTTTTCAGCTAAAACTACAAGTTAGTGCGGTGCGTCCTGCTCACAGTGTTCAGCTAAAACTACAAGTTAGTGCGGTGCGTCCTGCTCACAGTGTTCAGCTAAAACTACAAGTTAGTGGGGTGCGTCCTGCTCACAGTGTTCAGCTAAAACTACAAGTTAGTGGGGTGCGTCCTGCTCACAGTGTTCAGCTAAAACTACAAGTTAGTGCAGTGCGTCCTGCTCACAGTGTTCAGCTATAACTACAAGTTAGTGCTGTGCGTCCTGCTCACAGTGTTCAGCTAAAACTACAAGTTAGTGCGGTGCGTCCTGCTCACAGTGTTCAGCTAAAAATACAAGTTAGTGCGGTGCGTCCTGTTCACAGTGTTCAGCTAAAACTACAAGTTAGTGGGGTGCGTCCTGCTCACAGTGTTCAGCTAAAACAACAAGTTAGTGCGGTGCGTCCTGCTCACAGTGTTCAGCTAAAACTACAAGTTAGTGCTGTGCGTCCTGCTCACAGTGTTCAGCTAAAACTACAAGTTAGTGCGGTGCGTCCTGCTCACAGTGTTCAGCTAAAAATACAAGTTAGTGCGGTGCGTCCTGTTCACAGTGTTCAGCTAAAACTACAAGTTAGTGGGGTGCGTCCTGCTCACAGTGTTCAGCTAAAACTACAAGTTAGTGGGGTGCGTCCTGCTCACAGTGTTCAGCTAAAACTACAAGTTAGTGCGGTGCATCCTGCTCACAGTGTTCAGCTAAAACTGCAAGTTGGTGTGGTGCGTCCTGCTTACAGTGTTCAGCTAAAACTACAAGTTAGTGTAGTGTGACCTCTGCACAGTGTTCAGCTAAAGCTACAAGTTAGTGTAGAACGTCCTCTGAACAGTGTTCAGCTAAAACTACAAGTTAGTGCGGTGCGTCCTGCTCACAGTGTTCAGCTAAAACTACAAGTTAGTGGGGTGCGTCCTGCTCACAGTGTTCAGCTAAAACTACAAGTTAGTGCGGTGCGTCCTGCTCACAGTGTTCATCTAAAGCTACAAGTTAGTGCAGTGCGTCCTGCTCACAGTGTTCAGCTAAAACCACAAGTTAGTGCGGTGCGTCCTGCTCACAGTTTTCAGCTAAAACTACAAGTTAGTGCGGTGCGTCCTGCTCACAGTGTTCAGCTAAAACTACAAGTTAGTGCGGTGCGTCCTGCTCACAGTGTTCAGTTAAAACTACAAGTTAGTGTGGTGCGTCCTGCTTACAGTGTTCAGCTAAAACTACAAGTTAGTGCGGTGCGTCCTGCTCACAGTGTTCAGCTAAAACTACAAGTTAGTGGGGTGCGTCCTGCTCACAGTGTTCAGCTAAAACTACAAGTTAGTGCGGTGCGTCCTGCTCACAGTTTTCAGCTAAAACTACAAGTTAGTGCAGTGCGTCCTGCTCACAGTGTTCAGCTAAAACTACAAGTTAGTGCGGTGCGTCCTGCTCACAGTGTTCAGCTAAAACTACAAGTTAGTGCGGTGTGTCCTGCTCACAGTGTTCAGCTAAAACTACAAGTTAGTGCGGTGCGTCCTGCTCACAGTGTTCAGCTAAAACTACAAGTTAGTGCGGTGCGTCCTGCTCACAGTGTTCAGCTAAAGCTAGAAGTTAGTGCGGTGCGTCCTGCTCACAGTGTTCAGCTAAAACTACAAGTTAGTGCGGTGCGTCCTGCTCACAGTGTTCAGCTAAAACTACAAGTTAGTGCGGTGCGTCCTGCTCACAGTGTTCAGCTAAAACTACAAGTTAGTGCGGTGCGTCCTGCTCACAGTGTTCAGCTAAAACTACAAGTTAGTGCGGTGCGTCATGCTCACAGTGTTCAGCTAAAACTACAAGTTAGTGCGGTGCGTCCTGCTCACAGTGTTCAGCTAAAACTACAAGTTAGTGCGGTGCGTCCTGCTCACAGTCGTCAGCTAAAACTACAAGTTAGTGCGGTGCGTCCTGCTCACAGAGTTCAGCTAAAACTAACAGTTAGTGGGGTGCGTCCTGCTCACAGTGTTCAGCTAAAACTACAAGTTAGTGCAGTGCGTCCTGCTCACAGTGTTCAGCTAAAACTACAAGTTAGTGGGGTGCGTCCTGCTCACAGTGTTCAGCTAAAACTGCAAGTTAGAGCGGTGCGTCCTGCTCACAGTGTTCAGCTAAAGCTACAAGTTAGTGCGGTGCGTCCTTCTCACAGTGTTCAGCTAAAACTACAAGTTAGTGCGGTGCGTCCTGCTCACAGTCTTCAGCTAAAAATATAAGTTAGTGCGGTGCGTCCTGCTCACAGTGTTCAGCTAAAACTACAAGTTAGTGCAGTGCGTCCTGCTCACAGTGTTCAGCTAAAACTACAAGTTAGTGCTGTGCGTCCTGCTCACAGTGTTCAGCTAAAACTACAAGTTAGTGTGGTGCGTCCACCTCACAGTGTTCAGCTAAACCTACAAGTTAGTGTAGTGAGACCTCTGCACAGTGTTCATCTAAAGCTACAAGTTAGTGCAGTGCGTCCTGCTCACAGTGTTCAGCTAAAACTACAAGTTAGTGCAGTGCGTCCTGCTCACAGTGTTCAGCTAAAACTACAAGTTAGTGCGGTGCGTCCTGTTCACAGTGTTCAGCTAAAACTACAAGTTAGTGGGGTGCATCCTGCTCACAGTGTTCAGCTAAAACTACAAGTTAGTGCGGTGCGTCCTGCTCACAGTGTTCAGCTAAAACTACAAGTTAGTGTGGTGCGTCCTGCTCACAGTGTTCAGCTAAAACTACAAGTTAGTGGGGTGCGTCCTGCTCACAATGTTCAGCTAAAACTATAAGTTAGTGCGGTGCGTCCTGCTCACAGTGTTCAGCTAAAACTACAAGTTAGTGCGGGGCGTCCTGCTCACAGTGTTCAGCTAAAACTACAAGTTAGTGCGGTGCGTCCTGCTCACAGTGTTCAGCTAAAAATACAAGTTAGGGCGGTGCGTCCTGTTCACATTGTTCAGCTAAAACTACAAGTTAGTGGGGTGCGTCCTGCTCACAGTGTTCAGCTAAAGCTACAAGTTAGTGGGGTGCGTCCTGCTCACAGTGTTCAGCTAAAACTACAAGTTAGTGGGGTGCGTCCTGCTCACAGTGTTCAGCTAAAACTACAAGTTAGTGTGGTGCATCCTGCTTACAGTGTTCAGCTAAAACTACAAGTTAGTGTAGTGTGACCTCTGCACAGTGTTCAGCTAAAGCTACAAGTTAGTGTAGTACGTCCTCTGAACAGTGTTCAGCTAAAACTACAAGTTAGTGCGGTGCATCCTGCTTACAGTGTTCAGCTAAAACTACAAGTTAGTGCGGTGCGTCCTGCTCACAGTGTTCAGCTAAAACTGCAAGTTAGTGGGGTGCGTCCTGCTCACAGTGTTCAGCTAAAACTACAAGTTAGTGCGGTGCGTCCTGCTCACAGTGTTCAGCTAAAACTACAAGTTAGTGCGGTGCGTCCTGCTCATAGTGTTCAGCTAAAACTACAAGTTAGTGCGGTGCGTCCTGCTCACAGTCTTCAGCTAAAACTACAAGTTAGTGCGGTGCGTCCTGCTCACAGTGTTCAGCTAAAACTACAAGTTAGTGGGGTGCGTCCTGCTCACAGTGTTCAGCTAAAACTACAAGTTAGTGCAGTGCGTCCTGCTCACAGTGTTCAGCTAAAACTACAAGTTAGGGCTTTGCGTCCTGCTCACAGTGTTCAGCTAAAACTACAAGTTAGTGCGGTGCGTCCTGCTCACAGTGTTCAGCTAAAAATACAAGTTAGTGCGGTGCGTCCTGTTCACAGTGTTCAGCTAAAACTACAAGTTAGTGGGGTGCGTCCTGCTCACAGTGTTCAGCTAAAACTACAAGTTATTGGGGTGCGTCCTGCTCACAGTGTTCAGCTAAAACTACAAGTTAGTGCGGTGCGTCCTGCTCACAGTGTTCAGCTAAAACTACAAGTTAGTGCTGTGCGTCCTGCTCACATTGTTCAGCTAAAACTACAAGTTAGTGGGGTGCGTCCTGCTCACAGTGTTCAGCTAAAACTACAAGTTAGTGGGGTGCGTCCTGCTCACAGTGTTCAGCTAAAACTACAAGTTAGTGGGGTGCGTCCTGCTCACAGTGTTCAGCTAAAACTACAAGTTAGTGCGGTGCGTCCTGCTCACAGTGTTCAGCTAAAACTACAAGTTAGTGTGGTGCATCCTGCTTACAGTGTTCAGCTAAAACTACAAGTTAGTGTAGTGTGACCTCTGCACAGTGTTCAGCTAAAGCTACAAGTTAGTGTAGTACGTCCTCTGAACAGTGTTCAGCTAAAACTACAAGTTAGTGCGGTGCGTCCTGCTCACAGTGTTCAGCTAAAACTACAAGTTAGTGTGGTGCGTCCTGCTCACAGTGTTCAGCTAAAACTACAAGTTAGTGGGGTGCGTCCTGCTCACAGTGTTCAGCTAAAACTACAAGTTAGTGCGGTGCGTCCTGCTCACAGTGTTCAGCTAAAACTACAAGTTAGTGCGGTGCGTCCTGCTCACAGTGTTAAGCTAAAACTACAAGTTAGTGCGGTGCGTCCTGCTCACGGTCTTCAGCTAAAACTACAAGTTAGTGCGGTGCGTACTGCTCACAGTGTTCAGCTAAAACTACAAGTTAGTGCGGTGCGTCCTGCTCACAGTGTTCAGCTAAAACTACAAGTTAATGCGGTGCGTCCTGCTCACAGTCTTCAGCTAAAACTACAAGTTAGTGCGGTGCGTCCTGCTCACAGTGTTCAGCTAAAACTAACAGTTAGTGGGGTGCGTCCTGCTCACAGTGTTCAGCTAAAACTACAAGTTAGTGCAGTGCATCCTGCTCACAGTGTTCAGCTAAAGCTACAAGTTAGTGCGGTGCGTCCTTCTCACAGTGTTCAGCTAAAACTACAAGTTAGTGCGGTGCATCCTGCTCACAGTCTTCAGCTAAAAATATAAGTTAGTGCGGTGCGTCCTGCTCACAGTGTTCAGCTAAAACTACAAGTTAGTGCAGTGCGTCCTGCTCACAGTGTTCAGCTAAAACTACAAGTTAGTGCTGTGCGTCCTGCTCACAGTGTTCAGCTAAAACTACAAGTTAGTGTGGTGCGTCCACCTCACAGTGTTCAGCTAAACCTACAAGTTAGTGTAGTGAGACCTCTGCACAGTGTTCATCTAAAGCTACAAGTTAGTGCAGTGCGTCCTGCTCACAGTGTTCAGCTAAAACTACAAGTTAGTGCAGTGCGTCCTGCTCACAGTGTTCAGCTAAAACTACAAGTTAGTGCGGTGCGTCCTGTTCACAGTGTTCAGCTAAAACTACAAGTTAGTGGGGGGCGTCCTGCTCACAGTGTTCAGCTAAAACTACAAGTTAGTGCGGTGCGTCCTGCTCACAGTGTTCAGCTAAAACTACAAGTTAGTGCGGTGCGTCCTGCTCACAGTGTTTAGCTAAAACTACAAGTTAGTGTGGTGCGTCCTGCTCACAGTGTTCAGCTAAAACTACAAGTTAGTGTGGTGCATCCTGCTTACAGTGTTCAGCTAAAACTACAAGTTAGTGCGGTGCGTCCTGCTCACAGTGTTCAGCTAAAACTACAAGTTAGTGGGGTGCGTCCTGCTCACAGTGTTCAGCTAAAACTACAAGTTAGTGTGGTGCGTCCTGCTCACAGTTTTCAGCTAAAACTACAAGTTAGTGCGGTGCGTCCTGCTCACAGTGTTCAGCTAAAACTACAAGTTAGTGCAGTGCGTCCTGCTCACAGTGTTCAGCTAAAACTACAAGTTAGTGTGGTGCGTCCTGCTTACAGTGTTCAGTTAAAACTACAAGTTAGTGCGGTGCGTCCTGCTCACAGTGTTCAGCTAAAACTACAAGTTAGTGCGGTGCGTCCTGCTCACAGTGTTTAGCTAAAACTACAAGTTAGTGCGGTGCGTCCTGCTCACAGTTTTCAGCTAAAACTACAAGTTAGTGCGGTGCGTCCTGCTCACAGTCTTCAGCTAAAACTACAAGTTAGTGTGGTGCGTCCTGCTCACAGTGTTCAGCTAAAACTACAAGTTAGTGGGGTGCGTCCTGCTCACAGTGTTCAGCTAAAACTACAAGTTAGTGCAGTGCGGCCTGCTCACAGTGTTCAGCTAAAACTACAAGTTAGTGTGGTGCGTCCTGCTTACAGTGTTCAGCTAAAACTACAAGTTAGTGCGGTGCGTCCTGCTCACAGTGTTCAGCTAAAACTACAAGTTAGTGCGGTGCGTCCTCCTCACAGTGTTCAGCTAAAACTACAAGTTAGTGCGGTGCGTCCTGCTCAGAGTGTTCAGCTAAAACTACAAGTTAGTGCGGTGCGTCCTGCTCACAGTCTTCAGCTAAAAATATAAGTTAGTGCGGTGCGTCCTGCTCACAGTGTTCAGCTAAAACTACAAGTTAGTGCGGTGCGTCCTGCTCACAGTGTTCAGCTAAAACTACAAGTTAGTGCGGTGCGTCCTGCTCACAGTGTTTAGCTAAAACTACAAGTTAGTGCGGTGCGTCCTGCTCACAGTGTTCAGCTAAAACTACAAGTTAGTGTGGTGCGTCCTGCTTACAGTGTTCAGCTAAAACTACAAGTTAGTGCGGTGCGTCCTGCTCACAGTGTTCAGCTGAAACTACAAGTTAGTGCGGTGCGTCCTGCTCACAGTGTTCAGCTAAAACTACAAGTTAGTGGGGTGCGTCCTGCTCACAGTGTTCAGCTAAAACTACAAGTTAGTGTGGTGCGTCCTGCTTACAGTGTTCAGCTAAAACTACAAGTTAGTGCGGTGCGTCCTGCTCACAGTGTTCAGCTAAAACTACAAGTTAGTGCGGTGCGTCCTGCTCACAGTCTTCAGCTAAAAATATAAGTTAGTGCGGTGCGTCCTGCTCACAGTGTTCAGCTAAAACTACAAGTTAGTGCAGTGCGTCCTGCTCACAGTGTTCAGCTAAAACTACAAGTTAGTGCTGTGCGTCCTGCTCACAGTGTTCAGCTAAAACTACAAGTTAGTGTGGTGCATCCACCTCACAGTGTTCAGCTAAACCTACAAGTTAGTGTAGTGAGACCTCTGCACAGTGTTCATCTAAAGCTACAAGTTAGTGCAGTGCGTCCTGCTCACAGTGTTCAGCTAAAACTACAAGTTAGTGCAGTGCGTCCTGCTCACAGTGTTCAACTAAAACTACAAGTTAGTGCGGTGCATCCTGTTCACAGTGTTCAGCTAAAACTACAAGTTAGTGGGGTGCGTCCTGCTCACAGTGTTCAGCTAAAACTACAAGTTAGTGCGGTGCGTCCTGCTCACAGTGTTCAGCTAAAACTACAAGTTAGTGCGGTGCGTCCTGCTCACAGTGTTTAGCTAAAACTACAAGTTAGTGCGGTGCGTCCTGCTCACAGTGTTCAGCTAAAACTACAAGTTAGTGCGGTGCGTCCTGCTTACAGTGTTCAGCTAAAACTACAAGTTAGTGCGGTGCGTCCTGCTCACAGTGTTCAGCTAAAACTACAAGTTAGTGGGGTGCGTCCTGCTCACAGTGTTCAGCTAAAACTACAAGTTAGTGTGGTGCGTCCTGCTCACAGTTTTCAGCTAAAACTACAAGTTAGTGCGGTGCGTCCTGCTCACAGTGTTCAGCTAAAACTACAAGTTAGTGCGGTTAGTCCTGCTCACAGTGTTCAGCTAAAACTACAAGTTAGTGCGGTGCGTCCTGCTCACAGTTTTCAGCTAAAACTACAAGTTAGTGCGGTGCGTCCTGCTCACAGTGTTCAGCTAAAACTACAAGTTAGTGCGGTGCGTCCTGCTCACAGTGTTCAGCTAAAACTACAAGTTAGTGCGGTGCGTCCTGCTCACAGTGTTCAGCTAAAACTACAAGTTAGTGCGGTGCGTCCTGCTCACAGTGTTCAGCTAAAACTACAAGTTAGTGCGGTGCGTCCTGCTCACAGTGTTCAGCTAAAACTACAAGTTAGTGCGGTGCGTCCTGCTCACAGTGTTCAGCTAAAACTACAAGTTATTGCGGTGCGTCCTGCTCACAGTCTTCAGCTAAAACTACAAGTTAGTGCGGTGCATCCTGCTCACAGTGTTCAGCTAAAACTAACAGTTAGTGGGGTGCGTCCTGCTCACAGTGTTCAGCTAAAACTACAAGTTAGTGCAGTGCGTCCTGCTCACAGTGTTCAGCTAAAACTACAAGTTAGTGCGGTGCGTCCTGCTCACAGTGTTCAGCTAAAACTACAAGTTAGTGCGGTGCGTCCTGCTCACAGTGTTCAGCTAAAACTACAAGTTAGTGCGGTGCGTCCTGCTCACAGTGTTCAGCTAAAACTACAAGTTAGTGCGGTGCGTCCTGCTCACAGTGTTCAGCTAAAACTACAAGTTAGTGCGGTGCGTCCTGCTCACAGTCTTCAGCTAAAACTACAAGTTAGTGCGGTGCGTCCTGCTCACAGTGTTCAGCTAAAACTAACAGTTAGTGGGGTGCGTCCTGCTCACAGTGTTCAGCTAAAACTACAAGTTAGTGCAGTGCATCCTGCTCACAGTGTTCAGCTAAAGCTACAAGTTAGTGCGGTGCGTCCTTCTCACAGTGTTCAGCTAAAACTACAAGTTAGTGCGGTGCATCCTGCTCACAGTCTTCAGCTAAAAATATAAGTTAGTGCGGTGCGTCCTGCTCACAATGTTCAGCTAAAACTACAAGTTAGTGCAGTGCGTCCTGCTCACAGTGTTCAGCTAAAACTACAAGTTAGTGCTCTGCGTCCTGCTCACAGTGTTCAGCTAAAACTACAAGTTAGTGTGGTGCGTCCACCTCACAGTGTTCAGCTAAACCTACAAGTTAGTGTAGTGAGACCTCTGCACAGTGTTCATCTAAAGCTACAAGTTAGTGCAGTGCGTCCTGCTCACAGTGTTCAGCTAAAACTACAAGTTAGTGCAGTGCGTCCTGCTCACAGTGTTCAGCTAAAACTACAAGTTAGTGCGGTGCGTCCTGTTCACAGTGTTCAGCTAAAACTACAAGTTAGTGGGGTGCGTCCTGCTCACAGTGTTCAGCTAAAACTACAAGTTAGTGCGGTGCGTCCTGCTCACAGTGTTCAGCTAAAACTACAAGTTAGTGCGGTGCGTCCTGCTCACAGTGTTTAGCTAAAACTACAAGTTAGTGTGGTGCGTCCTGCTCACAGTGTTCAGCTAAAACTACAAGTTAGTGTGGTGCATCCTGCTTACAGTGTTCAGCTAAAACTACAAGTTAGTGCGGTGCGTCCTGCTCACAGTGTTCAGCTAAAACTACAAGTTAGTGGGGTGCGTCCTGCTCACAGTGTTCAGCTAAAACTACAAGTTAGTGTGGTGCGTCCTGCTCACAGTTTTCAGCTAAAACTACAAGTTAGTGCGGTGCGTCCTGCTCACAGTGTTCAGCTAAAACTACAAGTTAGTGCAGTGCGTCCTGCTCACAGTGTTCAGCTAAAACTACAAGTTAGTGTGGTGCGTCCTGCTTACAGTGTTCAGTTAAAACTACAAGTTAGTGCGGTGCGTCCTTCTCACAGTGTTCAGCTAAAACTACAAGTTAGTGCGGTGCGTCCTGCTCACAGTGTTCAGCTAAAACTACAAGTTAGTGCGGTGCGTCCTGCTCACAGTTTTCAGCTAAAACTACAAGTTAGTGCGGTGCGTCCTGCTCACAGTCTTCAGCTAAAACTACAAGTTAGTGTGGTGCGTCCTGCTCACAGTGTTCAGCTAAAACTACAAGTTAGTGGGGTGCGTCCTGCTCACAGTGTTCAGCTAAAACTACAAGTTAGTGCAGTGCGTCCTGCTCACAGTGTTCAGCTAAAACTACAAGTTAGTGTGGTGCGTCCTGCTTACAGTGTTCAGCTAAAACTACAAGTTAGTGCGGTGCGTCCTGCTCACAGTGTTCAGCTAAAACTACAAGTTAGTGCGGTGCGTCCTGCTCACAGTGTTCAGCTAAAACTACAAGTTAGTGCGGTGCGTCCTACTCACAGTGTTCAGCTAAAACTACAAGTTAGTGCGGTGCGTCCTGCTCAGAGTGTTCAGCTAAAACTAAAAGTTAGTGCGGTGCGTCCTGCTCACAGTCTTCAGCTAAAAATATAAGTTAGTGCGGTGCGTCCTGCTCACAATGTTCAGCTAAAACTACAAGTTAGTGCAGTGCGTCCTGCTCACAGTGTTCAGCTAAAACTACAAGTTAGTGCTCTGCGTCCTGCTCACAGTGTTCAGCTAAAACTACAAGTTAGTGTGGTGCGTCCACCTCACAGTGTTCAGCTAAACCTACAAGTTAGTGTAGTGAGACCTCTGCACAGTGTTCATCTAAAGCTACAAGTTAGTGCAGTGCGTCCTGCTCACAGTGTTCAGCTAAAACTACAAGTTAGTGCAGTGCGTCCTGCTCACAGTGTTCAGCTAAAACTACAAGTTAGTGCGGTGCGTCCTGTTCACAGTGTTCAGCTAAAACTACAAGTTAGTGGGGTGCGTCCTGCTCACAGTGTTCAGCTAAAACTACAAGTTAGTGCGGTGCGTCCTGCTCACAGTGTTCAGCTAAAACTACAAGTTAGTGCGGTGCGTCCTGCTCACAGTGTTTAGCTAAAACTACAAGTTAGTGTGGTGCGTCCTGCTCACAGTGTTCAGCTAAAACTACAAGTTAGTGTGGTGCATCCTGCTTACAGTGTTCAGCTAAAACTACAAGTTAGTGCGGTGCGTCCTGCTCACAGTGTTCAGCTAAAACTACAAGTTAGTGGGGTGCGTCCTGCTCACAGTGTTCAGCTAAAACTACAAGTTAGTGTGGTGCGTCCTGCTCACAGTTTTCAGCTAAAACTACAAGTTAGTGCGGTGCGTCCTGCTCACAGTGTTCAGCTAAAACTACAAGTTAGTGCAGTGCGTCCTGCTCACAGTGTTCAGCTAAAACTACAAGTTAGTGTGGTGCGTCCTGCTTACAGTGTTCAGTTAAAACTACAAGTTAGTGCGGTGCGTCCTTCTCACAGTGTTCAGCTAAAACTACAAGTTAGTGCGGTGCGTCCTGCTCACAGTGTTCAGCTAAAACTAACAGTTAGTGGGGTGCGTCCTGCTCACAGTGTTCAGCTAAAACTACAAGTTAGTGCAGTGCATCCTGCTCACAGTGTTCAGCTAAAGCTACAAGTTAGTGCGGTGCGTCCTGCTCACAGTGTTCAGCTAAAACTACAAGTTAGTGCGGTGCGTCCTGCTCACAGTGTTTAGCTAAAACTACAAGTTAGTGTGGTGCGTCCTGCTCACAGTGTTCAGCTAAAACTACAAGTTAGTGTGGTGCATCCTGCTTACAGTGTTCAGCTAAAACTACAAGTTAGTGCGGTGCGTCCTGCTCACAGTTTTCAGCTAAAACTACAAGTTAGTGCGGTGCGTCCTGCTCACAGTGTTCAGCTAAAACTACAAGTTAGTGCAGTGCGTCCTGCTCACAGTGTTCAGCTAAAACTACAAGTTAGTGTGGTGCATCCTGCTTACAGTGTTCAGCTAAAACTACAAGTTAGTGCGGTGCGTCCTGCTCACAGTGTTCAGCTAAAACTACAAGTTAGTGGGGTGCGTCCTGCTCACAGTGTTCAGCTAAAACTACAAGTTAGTGTGGTGCGTCCTGCTCACAGTTTTCAGCTAAAACTACAAGTTAGTGCGGTGCGTCCTGCTCACAGTGTTCAGCTAAAACTACAAGTTAGTGCAGTGCGTCCTGCTCACAGTGTTCAGCTAAAACTACAAGTTAGTGTGGTGCGTCCTGCTTACAGTGTTCAGTTAAAACTACAAGTTAGTGCGGTGCGTCCTTCTCACAGTGTTCAGCTAAAACTACAAGTTAGTGCGGTGCGTCCTGCTCACAGTGTTCAGCTAAAACTACAAGTTAGTGCGGTGCGTCCTGCTCACAGTTTTCAGCTAAAACTACAAGTTAGTGCGGTGCGTCCTGCTCACAGTCTTCAGCTAAAACTACAAGTTAGTGTGGTGCGTCCTGCTCACAGTGTTCAGCTAAAACTACAAGTTAGTGGGGTGCGTCCTGCTCACAGTGTTCAGCTAAAACTACAAGTTAGTGCAGTGCGTCCTGCTCACAGTGTTCAGCTAAAACTACAAGTTAGTGTGGTGCGTCCTGCTTACAGTGTTCAGCTAAAACTACAAGTTAGTGCGGTGCGTCCTGCTCACAGTGTTCAGCTAAAACTACAAGTTAGTGCGGTGCGTCCTGCTCACAGTGTTCAGCTAAAACTACAAGTTAGTGCGGTGCGTCCTACTCACAGTGTTCAGCTAAAACTACAAGTTAGTGCGGTGCGTCCTGCTCAGAGTGTTCAGCTAAAACTAAAAGTTAGTGCGGTGCGTCCTGCTCACAGTCTTCAGCTAAAAATATAAGTTAGTGCGGTGCGTCCTGCTCACAATGTTCAGCTAAAACTACAAGTTAGTGCAGTGCGTCCTGCTCACAGTGTTCAGCTAAAACTACAAGTTAGTGCTCTGCGTCCTGCTCACAGTGTTCAGCTAAAACTACAAGTTAGTGTGGTGCGTCCACCTCACAGTGTTCAGCTAAACCTACAAGTTAGTGTAGTGAGACCTCTGCACAGTGTTCATCTAAAGCTACAAGTTAGTGCAGTGCGTCCTGCTCACAGTGTTCAGCTAAAACTACAAGTTAGTGCAGTGCGTCCTGCTCACAGTGTTCAGCTAAAACTACAAGTTAGTGCGGTGCGTCCTGTTCACAGTGTTCAGCTAAAACTACAAGTTAGTGGGGTGCGTCCTGCTCACAGTGTTCAGCTAAAACTACAAGTTAGTGCGGTGCGTCCTGCTCACAGTGTTCAGCTAAAACTACAAGTTAGTGCGGTGCGTCCTGCTCACAGTGTTTAGCTAAAACTACAAGTTAGTGTGGTGCGTCCTGCTCACAGTGTTCAGCTAAAACTACAAGTTAGTGTGGTGCATCCTGCTTACAGTGTTCAGCTAAAACTACAAGTTAGTGCGGTGCGTCCTACTCACAGTGTTCAGCTAAAACTACAAGTTAGTGCGGTGCGTCCTGCTCAGAGTGTTCAGCTAAAACTAAAAGTTAGTGCGGTGCGTCCTGCTCACAGTCTTCAGCTAAAAATATAAGTTAGTGCGGTGCGTCCTGCTCACAGTGTTCAGCTAAAACTACAAGTTAGTGCGGTGCGTCCTGCTCACAGTGTTCAGCTAAAACTACAAGTTAGTGCGGTGCGTCCTGCTCACAGTGTTTAGCTAAAACTACAAGTTAGTGCGGTGCGTCCTGCTCACAGTGTTCAGCTAAAACTACAAGTTAGTGTGGTGCGTCCTGCTTACAGTGTTCAGCTAAAACTACAAGTTAGTGCGGTGCGTCCTGCTCACAGTGTTCAGCTGAAACTACAAGTTAGTGCGGTGCGTCCTGCTCACAGTGTTCAGCTAAAACTAACAGTTAGTGGGGTGCGTCCTGCTCACAGTGTTCAGCTAAAACTACAAGTTAGTGTGGTGCGTCCTGCTTACAGTGTTCAGCTAAAACTACAAGTTAGTGCGGTGCGTCCTGCTCACAGTGTTCAGCTAAAACTACAAGTTAGTGCGGTGCGTCCTGCTCACAGTCTTCAGCTAAAAATATAAGTTAGTGCGGTGCGTCCTGCTCACAGTGTTCAGCTAAAACTACAAGTTTGTGCAGTGCGTCCTGCTCACAGTGTTCAGCTAAAACTACAAGTTAGTGCTGTGCGTCCTGCTCACAGTGTTCAGCTAAAACTACAAGTTAGTGTGGTGCATCCACCTCACAGTGTTCAGCTAAACCTACAAGTTAGTGTAGTGAGACCTCTGCACAGTGTTCATCTAAAGCTACAAGTTAGTGCAGTGCGTCCTGCTCACAGTGTTCAGCTAAAACTACAAGTTAGTGCAGTGCGTCCTGCTCACAGTGTTCAACTAAAACTACAAGTTAGTGCGGTGCATCCTGTTCACAGTGTTCAGCTAAAACTACAAGTTAGTGGGGTGCGTCCTGCTCACCGTGTTCAGCTAAAACTACAAGTTAGTGCGGTGCGTCCTGCTCACAGTGTTCAGCTAAAACTACAAGTTAGTGCGGTGCGTCCTGCTCACAGTGTTTACCTAAAACTACAAGTTAGTGCGGTGCGTCCTGCTCACAGTGTTCAGCTAAAACTACAAGTTAGTGCGGTGCGTCCTGCTTACAGTGTTCAGCTAAAACTACAAGTTAGTGCGGTGCGTCCTGCTCACAGTGTTCAGCTAAAACTACAAGTTAGTGGGGTGCGTCCTGCTCACAGTGTTCAGCTAAAACTACAAGTTAGTGCGGTGCGTCCTGCTCACAGTTTTCAGCTAAAACTACAAGTTAGTGGGGTGCGTCCTGCTCACAGTGTTCAGCTAAAACTATAAGTTAGTGCGGTGCGTCCTGCTCACAGTGTTCAGCTAAAACTACAAGTTAGTGCGGTGCGTCCTGCTCACAGTGTTCAGCTAAAACTACAAGTTAGTGCGGTTAGTCCTGCTCACAGTGTTCAGCTAAAACTACAAGTTAGTGCGGTGCGTCCTGCTCACAGTCTTCAGCTAAAAATATAAGTTAGTGCGGTGCGTCCTGCTCACAATGTTCAGCTAAAACTACAAGTTAGTGCAGTGCGTCCTGCTCACAGTGTTCAGCTAAAACTACAAGTTAGTGCTCTGCGTCCTGCTCACAGTGTTCAGCTAAAACTACAAGTTAGTGTGGTGCGTCCACCTCACAGTGTTCAGCTAAACCTACAAGTTAGTGTAGTGAGACCTCTGCACAGTGTTCATCTAAAGCTACAAGTTAGTGCAGTGCGTCCTGCTCACAGTGTTCAGCTAAAACTACAAGTTAGTGCAGTGCGTCCTGCTCACAGTGTTCAGCTAAAACTACAAGTTAGTGCGGTGCGTCCTGTTCACAGTGTTCAGCTAAAACTACAAGTTAGTGGGGTGCGTCCTGCTCACAGTGTTCAGCTAAAACTACAAGTTAGTGCGGTGCGTCCTGCTCACAGTGTTCAGCTAAAACTACAAGTTAGTGCGGTGCGTCCTGCTCACAGTGTTTAGCTAAAACTACAAGTTAGTGTGGTGCGTCCTGCTCACAGTGTTCAGCTAAAACTACAAGTTAGTGTGGTGCATCCTGCTTACAGTGTTCAGCTAAAACTACAAGTTAGTGCGGTGCGTCCTACTCACAGTGTTCAGCTAAAACTACAAGTTAGTGCGGTGCGTCCTGCTCAGAGTGTTCAGCTAAAACTAAAAGTTAGTGCGGTGCGTCCTGCTCACAGTCTTCAGCTAAAAATATAAGTTAGTGCGGTGCGTCCTGCTCACAGTGTTCAGCTAAAACTACAAGTTAGTGCGGTGCGTCCTGCTCACAGTGTTCAGCTAAAACTACAAGTTAGTGCGGTGCGTCCTGCTCACAGTGTTTAGCTAAAACTACAAGTTAGTGCGGTGCGTCCTGCTCACAGTGTTCAGCTAAAACTACAAGTTAGTGTGGTGCGTCCTGCTTACAGTGTTCAGCTAAAACTACAAGTTAGTGCGGTGCGTCCTGCTCACAGTGTTCAGCTGAAACTACAAGTTAGTGCGGTGCGTCCTGCTCACAGTGTTCAGCTAAAACTAACAGTTAGTGGGGTGCGTCCTGCTCACAGTGTTCAGCTAAAACTACAAGTTAGTGTGGTGCGTCCTGCTTACAGTGTTCAGCTAAAACTACAAGTTAGTGCGGTGCGTCCTGCTCACAGTGTTCAGCTAAAACTACAAGTTAGTGCGGTGCGTCCTGCTCACAGTCTTCAGCTAAAAATATAAGTTAGTGCGGTGCGTCCTGCTCACAGTGTTCAGCTAAAACTACAAGTTTGTGCAGTGCGTCCTGCTCACAGTGTTCAGCTAAAACTACAAGTTAGTGCTGTGCGTCCTGCTCACAGTGTTCAGCTAAAACTACAAGTTAGTGTGGTGCATCCACCTCACAGTGTTCAGCTAAACCTACAAGTTAGTGTAGTGAGACCTCTGCACAGTGTTCATCTAAAGCTACAAGTTAGTGCAGTGCGTCCTGCTCACAGTGTTCAGCTAAAACTACAAGTTAGTGCAGTGCGTCCTGCTCACAGTGTTCAACTAAAACTACAAGTTAGTGCGGTGCATCCTGTTCACAGTGTTCAGCTAAAACTACAAGTTAGTGGGGTGCGTCCTGCTCACCGTGTTCAGCTAAAACTACAAGTTAGTGCGGTGCGTCCTGCTCACAGTGTTCAGCTAAAACTACAAGTTAGTGCGGTGCGTCCTGCTCACAGTGTTTAGCTAAAACTACAAGTTAGTGCGGTGCGTCCTGCTCACAGTGTTCAGCTAAAACTACAAGTTAGTGCGGTGCGTCCTGCTTACAGTGTTCAGCTAAAACTACAAGTTAGTGCGGTGCGTCCTGCTCACAGTGTTCAGCTAAAACTACAAGTTAGTGGGGTGCGTCCTGCTCACAGTGTTCAGCTAAAACTACAAGTTAGTGCGGTGCGTCCTGCTCACAGTTTTCAGCTAAAACTACAAGTTAGTGGGGTGCGTCCTGCTCACAGTGTTCAGCTAAAACTATAAGTTAGTGCGGTGCGTCCTGCTCACAGTGTTCAGCTAAAACTACAAGTTAGTGCGGTGCGTCCTGCTCACAGTGTTCAGCTAAAACTACAAGTTAGTGCGGTTAGTCCTGCTCACAGTGTTCAGCTAAAACTACAAGTTAGTGCGGTGCGTCCTGCTCACAGTTTTCAGCTAAAACTACAAGTTAGTGCGGTGCGTCCTGCTCACAGTGTTCAGCTAAAACTACAAGTTAGTGCGGTGCGTCCTGCTCACAGTGTTCAGCTAAAACTACAAGTTAGTGCGGTGCGTCCTGCTCACAGTGTTCAGCTAAAACTACAAGTTAGTGCGGTGCGTCCTGCTCACAGTGTTCAGCTAAAACTACAAGTTAGTGCGGTGCGTCCTGCTCACAGTGTTCAGCTAAAACTACAAGTTAGTGCGGTGCGTCCTGCTCACAGTGTTCAGCTAAAACTACAAGTTATTGCGGTGCGTCCTGCTCACAGTCTTCAGCTAAAACTACAAGTTAGTGCGGTGCGTCCTGCTCACAGTGTTCAGCTAAAACTAACAGTTAGTGGGGTGCGTCCTGCTCACAGTGTTCAGCTAAAACTACAAGTTAGTGCAGTGCGTCCTGCTCACAGTGTTCAGCTAAAACTACAAGTTAGTGCGGTGCGTCCTGCTCACAGTGTTCAGCTAAAACTACAAGTTAGTGCGGTGCGTCCTGCTCACAGTGTTCAGCTAAAACTACAAGTTAGTGCGGTGCGTCCTGCTCACAGTGTTCAGCTAAAACTACAAGTTAGTGCGGTGCGTCCTGCTCACAGTGTTCAGCTAAAACTACAAGTTAGTGGGGTGCGTCCTGCTCACAGTCTTCAGCTAAAACTACAAGTTAGTGCGGTGCGTCCTGCTCACAGTGTTCAGCTAAAACTAACAGTTAGTGGGGTGCGTCCTGCTCACAGTGTTCAGCTAAAACTACAAGTTAGTGCAGTGCATCCTGCTCACAGTGTTCAGCTAAAGCTACAAGTTAGTGCGGTGCGTCCTTCTCACAGTGTTCAGCTAAAACTACAAGTTAGTGCGGTGCATCCTGCTCACAGTCTTCAGCTAAAAATATAAGTTAGTGCGGTGCGTCCTGCTCACAATGTTCAGCTAAAACTACAAGTTAGTGCAGTGCGTCCTGCTCACAGTGTTCAGCTAAAACTACAAGTTAGTGCTCTGCGTCCTGCTCACAGTGTTCAGCTAAAACTACAAGTTAGTGTGGTGCGTCCACCTCACAGTGTTCAGCTAAACCTACAAGTTAGTGTAGTGAGACCTCTGCACAGTGTTCATCTAAAGCTACAAGTTAGTGCAGTGCGTCCTGCTCACAGTGTTCAGCTAAAACTACAAGTTAGTGCAGTGCGTCCTGCTCACAGTGTTCAGCTAAAACTACAAGTTAGTGCGGTGCGTCCTGTTCACAGTGTTCAGCTAAAACTACAAGTTAGTGGGGTGCGTCCTGCTCACAGTGTTCAGCTAAAACTACAAGTTAGTGCGGTGCGTCCTGCTCACAGTGTTCAGCTAAAACTACAAGTTAGTGCGGTGCGTCCTGCTCACAGTGTTTAGCTAAAACTACAAGTTAGTGTGGTGCGTCCTGCTCACAGTGTTCAGCTAAAACTACAAGTTAGTGTGGTGCATCCTGCTTACAGTGTTCAGCTAAAACTACAAGTTAGTGCGGTGCGTCCTGCTCACAGTGTTCAGCTAAAACTACAAGTTAGTGGGGTGCGTCCTGCTCACAGTGTTCAGCTAAAACTACAAGTTAGTGTGGTGCGTCCTGCTCACAGTTTTCAGCTAAAACTACAAGTTAGTGCGGTGCGTCCTGCTCACAGTGTTCAGCTAAAACTACAAGTTAGTGCAGTGCGTCCTGCTCACAGTGTTCAGCTAAAACTACAAGTTAGTGTGGTGCGTCCTGCTTACAGTGTTCAGTTAAAACTACAAGTTAGTGCGGTGCGTCCTTCTCACAGTGTTCAGCTAAAACTACAAGTTAGTGCGGTGCGTCCTGCTCACAGTGTTCAGCTAAAACTACAAGTTAGTGCGGTGCGTCCTGCTCACAGTTTTCAGCTAAAACTACAAGTTAGTGCGGTGCGTCCTGCTCACAGTCTTCAGCTAAAACTACAAGTTAGTGTGGTGCGTCCTGCTCACAGTGTTCAGCTAAAACTACAAGTTAGTGCGGTGCGTCCTGCTCACAGTCTTCAGCTAAAACTACAAGTTAGTGTGGTGCGTCCTGCTCACAGTGTTCAGCTAAAACTACAAGTTAGTGGGGTGCGTCCTGCTCACAGTGTTCAGCTAAAACTACAAGTTAGTGCGGTGCGTCCTGCTCACAGTGTTCAGCTAAAACTACAAGTTAGTGCGGTGCGTCCTGCTCACAGTGTTCAGCTAAAACTACAAGTTAGTGCGGTGCGTCCTGCTCACAGTGTTCAGCTAAAACTACAAGTTAGTGCGGTGCATCCTGCTCACAGTGTTCAGCTAAAACTACAAGTTAGTGCGGTGCGTCCTGCTCACAGTGTTCAGCTAAAACTACAAGTTAGTGCGGTGCGTCCTGCTCACAGTGTTCAGCTAAAACTACAAGTTATTGCGGTGCGTCCTGCTCACAGTCTTCAGCTAAAACTACAAGTTAGTGCGGTGCGTCCTGCTCACAGTGTTCAGCTAAAACTAACAGTTAGTGGGGTGCGTCCTGCTCACAGTGTTCAGCTAAAACTACAAGTTAGTGCAGTGCGTCCTGCTCACAGTGTTCAGCTAAAACTACAAGTTAGTGCGGTGCGTCCTGCTCACAGTGTTCAGCTAAAACTACAAGTTAGTGCGGTGCGTCCTGCTCACAGTGTTCAGCTAAAACTACAAGTTAGTGCGGTGCGTCCTGCTCACAGTGTTCAGCTAAAACTACAAGTTAGTGCGGTGCGTCCTGCTCACAGTGTTCAGCTAAAACTACAAGTTAGTGCGGTGCGTCCTGCTCACAGTGTTCAGCTAAAACTACAAGTTAGTGCGGTGCGTCCTGCTCACAGTGTTTAGCTAAAACTACAAGTTAGTGCGGTGCGTCCTGCTCACAGTGTTCAGCTAAAACTACAAGTTAGTGCGGTGCGTCCTGCTTACAGTGTTCAGCTAAAACTACAAGTTAGTGCGGTGCGTCCTGCTCACAGTGTTCAGCTAAAACTACAAGTTAGTGGGGTGCGTCCTGCTCACAGTGTTCAGCTAAAACTACAAGTTAGTGCGGTGCGTCCTGCTCACAGTTTTCAGCTAAAACTACAAGTTAGTGGGGTGCGTCCTGCTCACAGTGTTCAGCTAAAACTACAAGTTAGTGCGGTGCGTCCTGCTCACAGTGTTCAGCTAAAACTACAAGTTAGTGCGGTGCGTCCTGCTCACAGTGTTCAGCTAAAACTACAAGTTAGTGCGGTTAGTCCTGCTCACAGTGTTCAGCTAAAACTACAAGTTAGTGCGGTGCGTCCTGCTCACAGTTTTCAGCTAAAACTACAAGTTAGTGCGGTGCGTCCTGCTCACAGTGTTCAGCTAAAACTACAAATTAGTGCGGTGCGTCCTGCTCACAGTGTTCAGCTAAAACTACAAGTTAGTGCGGTGCGTCCTGCTCACAGTGTTCAGCTAAAACTACAAGTTAGTGCGGTGCGTCCTGCTCACAGTGTTCAGCTAAAACTACAAGTTAGTGCGGTGCGTCCTGCTCACAGTGTTCAGCTAAAACTACAAGTTATTGCGGTGCGTCCTGCTCACAGTCTTCAGCTAAAACTACAAGTTAGTGCGGTGCGTCCTGCTCACAGTGTTCAGCTAAAACTAACAGTTAGTGGGGTGCGTCCTGCTCACAGTGTTCAGCTAAAACTACAAGTTAGTGCAGTGCGTCCTGCTCACAGTGTTCAGCTAAAACTACAAGTTAGTGCGGTGCGTCCTGCTCACAGTGTTCAGCTAAAACTACAAGTTAGTGCGGTGCGTCCTGCTCACAGTGTTCAGCTAAAACTACAAGTTAGTGCGGTGCGTCCTGCTCACAGTGTTCAGCTAAAACTACAAGTTAGTGCGGTGCGTCCTGCTCACAGTGTTCAGCTAAAACTACAAGTTAGTGTGGTGCGTCCTGCTCACAGTCTTCAGCTAAAACTACAAGTTAGTGCGGTGCGTCCTGCTCACAGTGTTCAGCTAAAACTAACAGTTAGTGGGGTGCGTCCTGCTCACAGTGTTCAGCTAAAACTACAAGTTAGTGCAGTGCATCCTGCTCACAGTGTTCAGCTAAAGCTACAAGTTAGTGCGGTGCGTCCTTCTCACAGTGTTCAGCTAAAACTACAAGTTAGTGCGGTGCATCCTGCTCACAGTCTTCAGCTAAAAATATAAGTTAGTGCGGTGCGTCCTGCTCACAATGTTCAGCTAAAACTACAAGTTAGTGCAGTGCGTCCTGCTCACAGTGTTCAGCTAAAACTACAAGTTAGTGCTCTGCGTCCTGCTCACAGTGTTCAGCTAAAACTACAAGTTAGTGTGGTGCGTCCACCTCACAGTGTTCAGCTAAACCTACAAGTTAGTGTAGTGAGACCTCTGCACAGTGTTCATCTAAAGCTACAAGTTAGTGCAGTGCGTCCTGCTCACAGTGTTCAGCTAAAACTACAAGTTAGTGCAGTGCGTCCTGCTCACAGTGTTCAGCTAAAACTACAAGTTAGTGCGGTGCGTCCTGTTCACAGTGTTCAGCTAAAACTACAAGTTAGTGGGGTGCGTCCTGCTCACAGTGTTCAGCTAAAACTACAAGTTAGTGCGGTGCGTCCTGCTCACAGTGTTCAGCTAAAACTACAAGTTAGTGCGGTGCGTCCTGCTCACAGTGTTTAGCTAAAACTACAAGTTAGTGTGGTGCGTCCTGCTCACAGTGTTCAGCTAAAACTACAAGTTAGTGTGGTGCATCCTGCTTACAGTGTTCAGCTAAAACTACAAGTTAGTGCGGTGCGTCCTGCTCACAGTGTTCAGCTAAAACTACAAGTTAGTGGGGTGCGTCCTGCTCACAGTGTTCAGCTAAAACTACAAGTTAGTGTGGTGCGTCCTGCTCACAGTTTTCAGCTAAAACTACAAGTTAGTGCGGTGCGTCCTGCTCACAGTGTTCAGCTAAAACTACAAGTTAGTGCAGTGCGTCCTGCTCACAGTGTTCAGCTAAAACTACAAGTTAGTGTGGTGCGTCCTGCTTACAGTGTTCAGTTAAAACTACAAGTTAGTGCGGTGCGTCCTTCTCACAGTGTTCAGCTAAAACTACAAGTTAGTGCGGTGCGTCCTGCTCACAGTGTTCAGCTAAAACTACAAGTTAGTGCGGTGCGTCCTGCTCACAGTTTTCAGCTAAAACTACAAGTTAGTGCGGTGCGTCCTGCTCACAGTCTTCAGCTAAAACTACAAGTTAGTGTGGTGCGTCCTGCTCACAGTGTTCAGCTAAAACTACAAGTTAGTGGGGTGCGTCCTGCTCACAGTGTTCAGCTAAAACTACAAGTTAGTGCAGTGCGTCCTGCTCACAGTGTTCAGCTAAAACTACAAGTTAGTGTGGTGCGTCCTGCTTACAGTGTTCAGCTAAAACTACAAGTTAGTGCGGTGCGTCCTGCTCACAGTGTTCAGCTAAAACTACAAGTTAGTGCGGTGCGTCCTGCTCACAGTGTTCAGCTAAAACTACAAGTTAGTGCGGTGCGTCCTACTCACAGTGTTCAGCTAAAACTACAAGTTAGTGCGGTGCGTCCTGCTCAGAGTGTTCAGCTAAAACTAAAAGTTAGTGCGGTGCGTCCTGCTCACAGTCTTCAGCTAAAAATATAAGTTAGTGCGGTGCGTCCTGCTCACAATGTTCAGCTAAAACTACAAGTTAGTGCAGTGCGTCCTGCTCACAGTGTTCAGCTAAAACTACAAGTTAGTGCTCTGCGTCCTGCTCACAGTGTTCAGCTAAAACTACAAGTTAGTGTGGTGCGTCCACCTCACAGTGTTCAGCTAAACCTACAAGTTAGTGTAGTGAGACCTCTGCACAGTGTTCATCTAAAGCTACAAGTTAGTGCAGTGCGTCCTGCTCACAGTGTTCAGCTAAAACTACAAGTTAGTGCAGTGCGTCCTGCTCACAGTGTTCAGCTAAAACTACAAGTTAGTGCGGTGCGTCCTGTTCACAGTGTTCAGCTAAAACTACAAGTTAGTGGGGTGCGTCCTGCTCACAGTGTTCAGCTAAAACTACAAGTTAGTGCGGTGCGTCCTGCTCACAGTGTTCAGCTAAAACTACAAGTTAGTGTGGTGCGTCCTGCTCACAGTGTTTAGCTAAAACTACAAGTTAGTATGGTGCGTCCTGCTCACAGTGTTCAGCTAAAACTACAAGTTAGTGTGGTGCATCCTGCTTACAGTGTTCAGCTAAAACTACAAGTTAGTGTGGTGCGTCCTGCTCACAGTGTTCAGCTAAAACTACAAGTTAGTGGGGTGCGTCCTGCTCACAGTGTTCAGCTAAAACTACAAGTTAGTGTGGTGCGTCCTGCTCACAGTTTTCAGCTAAAACTACAAGTTAGTGCGGTGCGTCCTGCTCACAGTGTTCAGCTAAAACTACAAGTTAGTGCAGTGCGTCCTGCTCACAGTGTTCAGCTAAAACTACAAGTTAGTGTGGTGCGTCCTGCTTACAGTGTTCAGTTAAAACTACAAGTTAGTGCGGTGCGTCCTTCTCACAGTGTTCAGCTAAAACTACAAGTTAGTGCGGTGCGTCCTGCTCACAGTGTTCAGCTAAAACTACAAGTTAGTGCGGTGCGTCCTGCTCACAGTTTTCAGCTAAAACTACAAGTTAGTGCGGTGCGTCCTGCTCACAGTCTTCAGCTAAAACTACAAGTTAGTGTGGTGCGTCCTGCTCACAGTGTTCAGCTAAAACTACAAGTTAGTGGGGTGCGTCCTGCTCACAGTGTTCAGCTAAAACTACAAGTTAGTGCAGTGCGTCCTGCTCACAGTGTTCAGCTAAAACTACAAGTTAGTGTGGTGCGTCCTGCTTACAGTGTTCAGCTAAAACTACAAGTTAGTGCGGTGCGTCCTGCTCACAGTGTTCAGCTAAAACTACAAGTTAGTGCGGTGCGTCCTGCTCACAGTGTTCAGCTAAAACTACAAGTTAGTGCGGTGCGTCCTACTCACAGTGTTCAGCTAAAACTACAAGTTAGTGCGGTGCGTCCTGCTCAGAGTGTTCAGCTAAAACTAAAAGTTAGTGCGGTGCGTCCTGCTCACAGTCTTCAGCTAAAAATATAAGTTAGTGCGGTGCGTCCTGCTCACAGTGTTCAGCTAAAACTACAAGTTAGTGCGGTGCGTCCTGCTCACAGTGTTCAGCTAAAACTACAAGTTAGTGCGGTGCGTCCTGTTCACAGTGTTTAGCTAAAACTACAAGTTAGTGCGGTGCGTCCTGCTCACAGTGTTCAGCTAAAACTACAAGTTAGTGTGGTGCGTCCTGCTTACAGTGTTCAGCTAAAACTACAAGTTAGTGCGGTGCGTCCTGCTCACAGTGTTCAGCTGAAACTACAAGTTAGTGCGGTGCGTCCTGCTCACAGTGTTCAGCTAAAACTAACAGTTAGTGGGGTGCGTCCTGCTCACAGTGTTCAGCTAAAACTACAAGTTAGTGTGGTGCGTCCTGCTTACAGTGTTCAGCTAAAACTACAAGTTAGTGCGGTGCGTCCTGCTCACAGTGTTCAGCTAAAACTACAAGTTAGTGCGGTGCATCCTGCTCACAGTCTTCAGCTAAAAATATAAGTTAGTGCGGTGCGTCCTGCTCACAGTGTTCAGCTAAAACTACAAGTTTGTGCAGTGCGTCCTGCTCACAGTGTTCAGCTAAAACTACAAGTTAGTGCGGTGCGTCCTGCTCACAGTCTTCAGCTAAAACTACAAGTTAGTGCGGTGCGTCCTGCTCACAGTGTTCAGCTAAAACTAACAGTTAGTGGGGTGCATCCTGCTCACAGTGTTCAGCTAAAACTACAAGTTAGTGCAGTGCATCCTGCTCACAGTGTTCAGCTAAAGCTACAAGTTAGTGCGGTGCGTCCTTCTCACAGTGTTCAGCTAAAACTACAAGTTAGTGCGGTGCATCCTGCTCACAGTCTTCAGCTAAAAATATAAGTTAGTGCGGTGCGTCCTGCTCACAATGTTCAGCTAAAACTACAAGTTAGTGCAGTGCGTCCTGCTCACAGTGTTCAGCTAAAACTACAAGTTAGTGCTCTGCGTCCTGCTCACAGTGTTCAGCTAAAACTACAAGTTAGTGTGGTGCGTCCACCTCACAGTGTTCAGCTAAACCTACAAGTTAGTGTAGTGAGACCTCTGCACAGTGTTCAGCTAAAACTACAAGTTAGTGCGGTGCGTCCTGCTCACAGTGTTCAGCTAAAACTACAAGTTAGTGGGGTGCGTCCTGCTCACAGTGTTCAGCTAAAACTACAAGTTAGTGCGGTGCGTCCTGCTCACAGTTTTCAGCTAAAACTACAAGTTAGTGGGGTGCGTCCTGCTCACAGTGTTCAGCTAAAACTACAAGTTAGTGCGGTGCGTCCTGCTCACAGTGTTCAGCTAAAACTACAAGTTAGTGCGGTGCGTCCTGCTCACAGTGTTCAGCTAAAACTACAAGTTAGTGCGGTTAGTCCTGCTCACAGTGTTCAGCTAAAACTACAAGTTAGTGCGGTGCGTCCTGCTCACAGTTTTCAGCTAAAACTACAAGTTAGTGCGGTGCGTCCTGCTCACAGTGTTCAGCTAAAACTACAAGTTAGTGCGGTGCGTCCTGCTCACAGTGTTCAGCTAAAACTACAAGTTAGTGTGGTGCGTCCTGCTCACAGTGTTCAGCTAAAACTACAAGTTAGTGCGGTGCGTCCTGCTCACAGTGTTCAGCTAAAACTACAAGTTAGTGCGGTGCGTCCTGCTCACAGTGTTCAGCTAAAACTACAAGTTAGTGCGGTGCGTCCTGCTCACAGTGTTCAGCTAAAACTACAAGTTATTGTGGTGCGTCCTGCTCACAGTCTTCAGCTAAAACTACAAGTTAGTGCGGTGCGTCCTGCTCACAGTGTTCAGCTAAAACTAACAGTTAGTGGGGTGCGTCCTGCTCACAGTGTTCAGCTAAAACTACAAGTTAGTGCAGTGCGTCCTGCTCACAGTGTTCAGCTAAAACTACAAGTTAGTGCAGTGCGTCCTGCTCACAGTGTTCAGCTAAAACTACAAGTTAGTGCGGTGCGTCCTGCTCACAGTGTTCAGCTAAAACTACAAGTTAGTGCGGTGCGTCCTGCTCACAGTGTTCAGCTAAAACTACAAGTTAGTGCGGTGCGTCCTGCTCACAGTGTTCAGCTAAAACTACAAGTTAGTGCGGTGCGTCCTGCTCACAGTCTTCAGCTGAAACTACAAGTTAGTGCGGTGCGTCCTGCTCACAGTGTTCAGCTAAAACTAACAGTTAGTGGGGTGCATCCTGCTCACAGTGTTCAGCTAAAACTACAAGTTAGTGCAGTGCATCCTGCTCACAGTGTTCAGCTAAAGCTACAAGTTAGTGCGGTGCGTCCTTCTCACAGTGTTCAGCTAAAACTACAAGTTAGTGCGGTGCATCCTGCTCACAGTCTTCAGCTAAAAATATAAGTTAGTGCGGTGCGTCCTGCTCACAATGTTCAGCTAAAACTACAAGTTAGTGCAGTGCGTCCTGCTCACAGTGTTCAGCTAAAACTACAAGTTAGTGCTCTGCGTCCTGCTCACAGTGTTCAGCTAAAACTACAAGTTAGTGTGGTGCGTCCACCTCACAGTGTTCAGCTAAACCTACAAGTTAGTGTAGTGAGACCTCTGCACAGTGTTCATCTAAAGCTACAAGTTAGTGCAGTGCGTCCTGCTCACAGTGTTCAGCTAAAACTACAAGTTAGTGCAGTGCGTCCTGCTCACAGTGTTCAGCTAAAACTACAAGTTAGTGCGGTGCGTCCTGTTCACAGTGTTCAGCTAAAACTACAAGTTAGTGGGGTGCGTCCTGCTCACAGTGTTCAGCTAAAACTACAAGTTAGTGCGGTGCGTCCTGCTCACAGTGTTCAGCTAAAACTACAAGTTAGTGCGGTGCGTCCTGCTCACAGTGTTTAGCTAAAACTACAAGTTAGTGTGGTGCGTCCTGCTCACAGTGTTCAGCTAAAACTACAAGTTAGTGTGGTGCATCCTGCTTACAGTGTTCAGCTAAAACTACAAGTTAGTGCGGTGCGTCCTGCTCACAGTGTTCAGCTAAAACTACAAGTTAGTGGGGTGCGTCCTGCTCACAGTGTTCAGCTAAAACTACAAGTTAGTGTGGTGCGTCCTGCTCACAGTTTTCAGCTAAAACTACAAGTTAGTGCGGTGCGTCCTGCTCACAGTGTTCAGCTAAAACTACAAGTTAGTGCAGTGCGTCCTGCTCACAGTGTTCAGCTAAAACTACAAGTTAGTGTAGTGCGTCCTGCTTACAGTGTTCAGTTAAAACTACAAGTTAGTGCGGTGCGTCCTTCTCACAGTGTTCAGCTAAAACTACAAGTTAGTGCGGTGCGTCCTGCTCACAGTGTTCAGCTAAAACTACAAGTTAGTGCGGTGCGTCCTGCTCACAGTTTTCAGCTAAAACTACAAGTTAGTGCGGTGCGTCCTGCTCACAGTTTTCAGCTAAAACTACAAGTTAGTGGGGTGCGTCCTGCTCACAGTGTTCAGCTAAAACTACAAGTTAGTGCAGTGCGTCCTGCTCACAGTGTTCAACTAAAACTACAAGTTAGTGCGGTGCGTCCTGCTCACAGTGTTCAGCTAAAACTACAAGTTAGTGCAGTGCGTCCTGCTCACAGTGTTCAGCTAAAACTACAAGTTAGTGCGGTGCGTCCTGCTCACAGTGTTCAGCTAAAACTACAAGTTAGTGCGGTGCGTCCTGCTCACAGTGTTTAGCTAAAACTACAAGTTAGTGGGGTGCGTCCTGCTCACAGTGTTCAGCTAAAACTACAAGTTAGTGCGGTGCGTCCTGCTCACAGTGTTCAGCTAAAACTACAAGTTAGTTCGGTGCGTCCTGCTCACAGTGTTCAGCTAAAACTACAAGTTAGTGCGGTGCGTCCTGCTCACAGTGTTCAGCTAAAACTACAAGTTAGTGCGGTGCGTCCTGCTCACAGTGTTCAGCTAAAACTACAAGTTAGTGCGGTGCGTCCTGCTCACAGTGTTCAGCTAAAACTACAAGTTAGTGCGGTGCGTCCTGCTCACAGTCTTCAGCTAAAACTACAAGTTAGTGCGGTGCGTCCTGCTCACAGTGTTCAGCTAAAACTAACAGTTAGTGGGGTGCGTCCTGCTCACAGTGTTCAGCTAAAACTACAAGTTAGTGCAGTGCATCCTGCTCACAGTGTTCAGCTAAAGCTACAAGTTAGTGCGGTGCGTCCTTCTCACAGTGTTCAGCTAAAACTACAAGTTAGTGCGGTGCATCCTGCTCACAGTCTTCAGCTAAAAATATAAGTTAGTGCGGTGCGTCCTGCTCACAGTGTTCAGCTAAAACTACAAGTTAGTGCAGTGCGTCCTGCTCACAGTGTTCAGCTAAAACTACAAGTTAGTGCTGTGCGTCCTGCTCACAGTGTTCAGCTAAAACTACAAGTTAGTGTGGTGCGTCCACCTCACAGTGTTCAGCTAAACCTACAAGTTAGTGTAGTGAGACCTCTGCACAGTGTTCATCTAAAGCTACAAGTTAGTGCAGTGCGTCCTGCTCACAGTGTTCAGCTAAAACTACAAGTTAGTGCAGTGCGTCCTGCTCACAGTGTTCAGCTAAAACTACAAGTTAGTGCGGTGCGTCCTGTTCACAGTGTTCAGCTAAAACTACAAGTTAGTGGGGTGCGTCCTACTCACAGTGTTCAGCTAAAACTACAAGTTAGTGCGGTGCGTCCTGCTCACAGTGTTCAGCTAAAACTACAAGTTAGTGCGGTGCGTCCTGCTCACAGTGTTTAGCTAAAACTACAAGTTAGTGGGGTGCGTCCTGCTCACAGTGTTCAGCTAAAACTACAAGTTAGTGCGGTGCGTCCTGCTCACAGTGTTCAGCTAAAACTACAAGTTAGTTCGGTGCGTCCTGCTCACAGTGTTCAGCTAAAACTACAAGTTAGTGCGGTGCGTCCTGCTCACAGTGTTCAGCTAAAACTACAAGTTAGTGCGGTGCGTCCTGCTCACAGTGTTCAGCTAAAACTACAAGTTAGTGCGGTGCGTCCTGCTCACAGTGTTCAGCTAAAACTACAAGTTAGTGCGGTGCGTCCTGCTCACAGTCTTCAGCTAAAACTACAAGTTAGTGCGGTGCGTCCTGCTCACAGTGTTCAGCTAAAACTAACAGTTAGTGGGGTGCGTCCTGCTCACAGTGTTCAGCTAAAACTACAAGTTAGTGCAGTGCATCCTGCTCACAGTCTTCAGCTAAAAATATAAGTTAGTGCGGTGCGTCCTGCTCACAGTGTTCAGCTAAAACTACAAGTTAGTGCGGTGCGTCCTGCTCACAGTGTTCAGCTAAAACTACAAGTTAGTGCTGTGCGTCCTGCTCACAGTGTTCAGCTAAAACTACAAGTTAGTGTGGTGCGTCCACCTCACAGTGTTCAGCTAAACCTACAAGTTAGTGTAGTGAGACCTCTGCACAGTGTTCATCTAAAGCTACAAGTTAGTGCAGTGCGTCCTGCTCACAGTGTTCAGCTAAAACTACAAGTTAGTGCAGTGCGTCCTGCTCACAGTGTTCAGCTAAAACTACAAGTTAGTGCGGTGCGTCCTGTTCACAGTGTTCAGCTAAAACTACAAGTTAGTGGGGTGCGTCCTACTCACAGTGTTCAGCTAAAACTACAAGTTAGTGCGGTGCGTCCTGCTCACAGTGTTCAGCTAAAACTACAAGTTAGTGCGGTGCGTCCTGCTCACAGTGTTTAGCTAAAACTACAAGTTAGTGTGGTGCGTCCTGCTCACAGTGTTCAGCTAAAACTACAAGTTAGTGTGGTGCATCCTGCTTACAGTGTTCAGCTAAAACTACAAGTTAGTGCGGTGCGTCCTGCTCACAGTGTTCAGCTAAAACTACAAGTTAGTGGGGTGCGTCCTGCTCACAGTGTTCAGCTAAAACTACAAGTTAGTGTGGTGCGTCCTGCTCACAGTTTTCAGCTAAAACTACAAGTTAGTGCGGTGCGTCCTGCTCACAGTGTTCAGCTAAAACTACAAGTTAGTGCAGTGCGTCCTGCTCACAGTGTTCAGCTAAAACTACAAGTTAGTGTGGTGCGTCCTGCTTACAGTGTTCAGTTAAAACTACAAGTTAGTGCGGTGCGTCCTGCTCACAGTGTTCAGCTAAAACTACAAGTTAGTGCGGTGCGTCCTGCTCACAGTGTTCAGCTAAAACTACAAGTTAGTGCGGTGCGTCCTGCTCACAGTTTTCAGCTAAAACTACAAGTTAGTGCGGTGCGTCCTGCTCACAGTCTTCAGCTAAAACTACAAGTTAGTGTGGTGCGTCCTGCTCACAGTGTTCAGCTAAAACTACAAGTTAGTGTGGTGCGTCCTGCTTACAGTGTTCAGCTAAAACTACAAGTTAGTGCGGTGCGTCCTGCTCACAGTGTTCAGCTAAAACTACAAGTTAGTGCGGTGCGTCCTGCTTACAGTGTTCAGCTAAAACTACAAGTTAGTGCGGTGCGTCCTGCTCACAGTGTTCAGCTAAAACTACAAGTTAGTGCGGTGCGTCCTGCTCACAGTGTTCAGCTAAAACTACAAGTTAGTGCGGTGCGTCCTACTCACAGTGTTCAGCTAAAACTACAAGTTAGTGCGGGGCGTCCTGCTCAGAGTGTTCAAATAAAACTACAAGTTAGTGCGGTGCGTCCTGCTCACAGTGTTCAGCTAAAACTACAAGTTAGTGCGGTGCGTCCTGCTCACAGTCTTCAGCTAAAACTACAAGTTAGTGCCGTGCGTCCTGCTCACAGTGTTCAGCTAAAACTAACAGTTAGTGGGGTGCGTCCTGCTCACAGTGTTCAGCTAAAACTACAAGTTAGTGCAGTGCGTCCTGCTCAAAGTGTTCAGCTAAAACTACAAGTTAGTGTGGTGCGTCCTGCTTACAGTGTTCAGCTAAAACTACAAGTTAGTGCGGTGCGTCCTGCTCACAGTGTTCAGCTAAAACTACAAGTTAGTGCGGTGCGTCCTGCTCACAGTGTTCAGCTAAAACTACAAATTAGTGGGGTGCGTCCTGCTCACAGTGTTCAGCTAAAACTACAAGTTAGTGCGGTGCGTCCTGCTCACAGTGTTTAGCTAAAGCTACAAGTTAGTGCGGTGCGTCCTGCTCACAGTGTTCAGCTAAAACTACAAGTTAGTGCGGTGCATCCTGCTCACAGTCTTCAGCTAAAAATATAAGTTAGTGCGGTGCGTCCTGCTCACAGTGTTCAGCTAAAACTACAAGTTAGTGCAGTGCGTCCTGCTCACAGTGTTCAGCTAAAACTACAAGTTAGTGCTGTGCGTCCTGCTCACAGTGTTCAGCTAAAACTACAAGTTAGTGCTGTGCGTCCTGCTCACAGTGTTCAGCTAAAACTACAAGTTAGTGTGGTGCGTCCACCTCACAGTGTTCAGCTAAACCTACAAGTTAGTGTAGTGAGACCTCTGCACAGTGTTAATCTAAAGCTACAAGTTAGTGCAGTGCGTCCTGCTCACAGTGTTCAGCTAAAACTACAAGTTAGTGGGGTGCGTCCTGCTCACAGTGTTCAGCTAAAACTACAAGTTAGTGGGGTGTGTCCTGCTCACAGTGTTCAGCTAAAACTACAAGTTAGTGGGGTGCGTCCTGCTCACAATGTTCAGCTAAAACTACAAGTTAGTGCGGTGCGTCCTGCTCACAGTGTTCAGCTAAAACTACAAGTTAGTGTGGTGCGTCCTGCTTACAGTGTTCAGCTAAAACTACAAGTTAGTGCGGTGCGTCCTGCTCACAGTGTTCAGCTAAAACTACAAGTTAGTGCGGTGCGTCCTGCTCACAGTGTTCAGCTAAAACTACAAGTTAGTGCTGTGCGTCCTGCTCACAGTGTTCAGCTAAAACTACAAGTTAGTGTGGTGCGTCCACCTCACAGTGTTCAGCTAAACCTACAAGTTAGTGTAGTGAGACCTCTGCACAGTGTTCATCTAAAGCTACAAGTTAGTGCAGTGCGTCCTGCTCACAGTGTTCAGCTAAAACTACAAGTTAGTGCAGTGCGTCCTGCTCACAGTGTTCAGCTAAAACTACAAGTTAGTGCTGTGCGTCCTGCTCACAGTGTTCAGCTAAAACTACAAGTTAGTGCGGTGCGTCCTGCTCACAGTCTTCAGCTAAAACTACAAGTTAGTGCCGTGCGTCCTGCTCACAGTGTTCAGCTAAAACTAACAGTTAGTGGGGTGCGTCCTGCTCACAGTGTTCAGCTAAAACTACAAGTTAGTGCAGTGCGTCCTGCTCACAGTGTTCAGCTAAAACTACAAGTTAGTGTGGTGCGTCCTGCTTACAGTGTTCAGCTAAAACTACAAGTTAGTGCGGTGCGTCCTGCTCACAGTGTTCAGCTAAAACTACAAGTTAGTGCGGTGCGTCCTGCTCACAGTGTTCAGCTAAAACTACAAGTTAGTGGGGTGCGTCCTGCTCACAGTGTTCAGCTAAAACTACAAGTTAGTGCGGTGCGTCCTGCTCACAGTGTTCAGCTAAAGCTAGAAGTTAGTGCGGTGCGTCCTGCTCACAGTGTTCAGCTAAAACTACAAGTTAGTGCGGTGCATCCTGCTCACAGTCTTCAGCTAAAAATATAAGTTAGTGCGGAGCGTCCTGCTCACAGTGTTCAGCTAAAACTACAAGTTAGTGCAGTGCGTCCTGCTCACAGTGTTCAGCTAAAACTACAAGTTAGTGCTGTGCGTCCTGCTCACAGTGTTCAGCTAAAACTACAAGTTAGTGTGGTGCGTCCACCTCACAGTGTTCAGCTAAACCTACAAGTTAGTGTAGTGAGACCTCTGCACAGTGTTCATCTAAAGCTACAAGTTAGTGCAGTTCGTCCTGCTCACAGTGTTCAGCTAAAACTACAAGTTAGTGCAGTGCGTCCTGCTCACAGTGTTCAGCTAAAACTACAAGTTAGTGCTGTGCGTCCTGCTCACAGTGTTCAGCTAAAACTACAAGTTAGTGTGGTGCGTCCACCTCACAGTGTTCAGCTAAACCTACAAGTTAGTGTAGTGAGACCTCTGCACAGTGTTAATCTAAAGCTACAAGTTAGTGCAGTGCGTCCTGCTCACAGTGTTCAGCTAAAACTACAAGTTAGTGGGGTGCATCCTGCTCACAGTGTTCAGCTAAAACTACAAGTTAGTGGGGTGTGTCCTGCTCACAGTGTTCAGCTAAAACTACAAGTTAGTGGGGTGCGTCCTGCTCACAATGTTCAGCTAAAACTACAAGTTAGTGCGGTGCGTCCTGCTCACAGTGTTCAGCTAAAACTACAAGTTAGTGTGGTGCGTCCTGCTTACAGTGTTCAGCTAAAACTACAAGTTAGTGCGGTGCGTCCTGCTCACAGTGTTCAGCTAAAACTACAAGTTAGTGCGGTGCGTCCTGCTCACAGTGTTCAGCTAAAACTACAAGTTAGTGTGGTGCGTCCTGCTCACAGTGTTCAGCTAAAACTACAAGTTAGTGCGGTGCATCCTGCTCACAGTCTTCAGCTAAAAATATAAGTTAGTGCGGTGCGTCCTGCTCACAGTGTTCAGCTAAAACTACAAGTTAGTGCAGTGCGTCCTGCTCACAGTGTTCAGCTAAAACTACAAGTTAGTGCTGTGCGTCCTGCTCACAGTGTTCAGCTAAAACTACAAGTTAGTGTGGTGCGTCCACCTCACAGTGTTCAGCTAAACCTACAAGTTAGTGTAGTGAGACCTCTGCACAGTGTTCATCTAAAGCTACAAGTTAGTGCAGTGCGTCCTGCTCACAGTGTTCAGCTAAAACTACAAGTTAGTGCGGTGCGTCCTGCTCACAGTGTTCAGCTAAAACTACAAGTTAGTGTGGTGCGTCCTGCTCACAGTGTTCAGCTAAAACTACAAGTTAGTGCGGTGCGTCCTGCTCACAGTGTTCAGCTAAAGCTACAAGTTAGTGCTGTGCGTCCTGCTCACAGTGTTCAGCTAAAACTACAAATTAGTGTGGTGCGTCCACCTCACAGTGTTCAGCTAAACCTACAAGTTAGTGTAGTGAGACCTCTGCACAGTGTTCATCTAAAGCTACAAGTTAGTGCAGTGCGTCCTGCTCACAGTGTTCAGCTAAAACTACAAGTTAGTGCAGTGCGTCCTGCTCACAGTGTTCAGCTAAAACTACAAGTTAGTGTGGTGCGTCCACCTCACAGTGTTCAGCTAAACCTACAAGTTAGTGTAGTGAGACCTCTGCACAGTGTTAATCTAAAGCTACAAGTTAGTGCAGTGCGTCCTGCTCACAGTGTTCAGCTAAAACTACAAGTTAGTGGGGTGTGTCCTGCTCACAGTGTTCACCTAAAACTACAAGTTAGTGGGGTGCGTCCTGCTCACAGTGTTCAGCTAAAACTACAAGTTAGTGGGGTGTGTCCTGCTCACAGTGTTCAGCTAAAACTACAAGTTAGTGGGGTGCGTCCTGCTCACAATGTTCAGCTAAAACTACAAGTTAGTGCGGTGCGTCCTGCTCACAGTGTTCAGCTAAAACTACAAGTTAGTGTGGTGCGTCCTGCTTACAGTGTTCAGCTAAAACTACAAGTTAGTGCGGTGCGTCCTGCTCACAGTGTTCAGCTAAAACTACAAGTTAGTGCGGTGCGTCCTGCTCACAGTGTTCAGCTAAAACCACAAGTTAGTGTGGTGCGTCCTGCTCACAGTGTTCAGCTAAATCTACAAGTTAGTGCGGTGCGTCCTGCTCACAGTGTTCAGCTAAAGCTACAAGTTAGTGCGGTGCGTCCTGCTCACAGTGTTCAGCTAAAACTACAAGTTAGTGCGGTGCATCCTGCTCACAGTCTTCAGCTAAAAATATAAGTTAGTGCGGTGCGTCCTGCTCACAGTGTTCAGCTAAAACTACAAGTTAGTGCAGTGCGTCCTGCTCACAGTGTTCAGCTAAAACTACAAGTTAGTGCTGTGTGTCCTGCTCACAGTGTTCAGCTAAAACTACAAGTTAGTGTGGTGCGTCCACCTCACAGTGTTCAGCTAAACCTACAAGTTAGTGTAGTGAGACCTCTGCACAGTGTTCATCTAAAGCTACATGTTAGTGCAGTGCGTCCTGCTCACAGTGTTCAGCTAAAACTACAAGTTAGTGCAGTGCGTCCTGCTCACAGTGTTCAGCTAAAACTACAAGTTAGTGCTGTGCGTCCTGCTCACAGTGTTCAGCTAAAACTACAAGTTAGTGTGGTGCGTCCACCTCACAGTGTTCAGCTAAACCTACAAGTTAGTGTAGTGAGACCTCTGCACAGTGTTAATCTAAAGCTACAAGTTAGTGCAGTGCGTCCTGCTCACAGTGTTCAGCTAAAACTACAAGTTAGTGGGGTGTGTCCTGCTCACAGTGTTCAGCTAAAACTACAAGTTAGTGGGGTGCGTCCCGCTCACAATGTTCAGCTAAAACTACAAGTTAGTGGGGTGCGTCCTGCTCACAGTGTTCAGCTAAAACTACAAGTTAGTGCGGTGCGTCCTGTTCACAGTGTTCAGCTAAAAATACAAGTTAGTGCGGTGCGTCCTGTTCACAGTGTTCAGCTAAAACTACAAGTTAGTGCGGTGCGTCCTGCTCACAGTGTTCAGATAAAACTACAAGTTAGTGCGGTGCGTCCTGCTCACAGTGTTCAGCTAAAACTACAAGTTAGTGGGGTGCGTCCTGCTCACAGTGTTCAGCTAAAACTACAAGTTAGTGTGGTGCGTCCTGCTCACAGTGTTCAGCTAAAACTACAAGTTAGTGTGGTGCATCCTGCTTACAGTGTTCAGCAAAAACTACAAGGTAGTGTAGTGTGACCTCTGCACAGTGTTCAGCTAAAGCTACAAGTTAGTGTAGTACGTCCTCTGAACAGTGTTCAGCTAAAACTACAAGTTAGTGCGGTGCGTCCTGCTCACAGTGTTCAGCTAAAACTACAAGTTAGTGCGGTGCGTCCTGCTCACAGTGTTCAGCTAAAACTACAAGTTAGTGGGGTGCGTCCTGCTCACAGTGTTCAGCTAAAACTACAAGTTAGTGCGGTGCGTCCTGCTCACAGTGTTCATTTAAAACTACAAATTAGTGCGGTGCGTCCTGCTCACAGTGTTCAGCTAAAACTACAAGTTAGTGCGGTGCGTCCTGCTCACAGTCTTCAGCTAAAACTACAAGTTAGTGCGGTGCGTCCTGCTCACAGTGTTCAGCTAAAACTACAAGTTAGTGGGGTGCGTCCTGCTCACAGTGTTCAGCTAAAACTACAAGTTAGTGCAGTGCGTCCTGCTTACAGTGTTCAGCTAAAACTACAAGTTAGGGCTGTGCGTCCTGCTCACAGTGTTCAGCTAAAACTACAAGTTAGTGCGGTGCGTCCTGCTCACAGTGTTCAGCTAAAAATACAAGTTAGTGCGGTGCGTCCTGTTCACAGTGTTCAGCTAAAACTACAAGTTAGTGGGGTGCGTCTTGCTCACAGTGTTCAGCTAAAACTACAAGTTAGTGCGGTGCGTCCTGCTCACAGTGTTCAGCTAAAACTACAAGTTAGTGCTGTGCGTCCTGCTCACAGTTTTCAGCTAAAACTACAAGTTAGTGCGGTGCGTCCTGCTCACAGTGTTCATCTAAAAATACAAGTTAGTGCGGTGCATTCTGTTCACAGTGTTCAGCTAAAACTACAAGTTAGTGGGGTGCGTCCTGCTCACAGTGTTCAGCTAAAACTACAAGTTAGTGCGGTGCGTCCTGCTCACAGTGTTTAGCTAAAACTACAAGTTAGTGCAGTGCGTCCTGCTCACAGTGTTCATCTAAAACTACAAGTTAGTGCGGTGCGTCCTGCTCACAGTGTTCAGCTAAAACTACAAGTTAGTGGGGTGCGTCCTGCTCACAGTGTTCAGCTAAAACTACAAGTTAGTGGGGTGCGTCCTGCTCACAGTGTTCAGCTAAAACTACAAGTTAGTGCAGTGCGTCCTGCTCACAGTGTTCAGCTAAAACTACAAGTTAGTGCTGTGCGTCCTGCTCACAGTGTTCAGCTAAAACTACAAGTTAGTGCGGTGCGTCCTGCTCACAGTGTTCAGCTAAAAATACAAGTTAGTGTAGTGAGACCTCTGCACAGTGTTCATCTAAAGCTACAAGTTAGTGCAGTGCGTCCTGCTCACAGTGTTCAGCTAAAACTACAAGTTAGTGCAGTGCCTCCTGCTCACAGTGTTCAGCTAAAACTACAAGTTAGTGCGGTGCGTCCTGTTCACAGTGTTCAGCTAAAACTACAAGTTAGTGGGGTGCGTCCTGCTCACAGTGTTCAGCTAAAACTACAAGTTAGTGCGGTGCGTCCTGCTCACAGTGTTCAGCTAAAACTACAAGTTAGTGTGGTGCGTCCACCTCACAGTGTTCAGCTAAACCTACAAGTTAGTGTAGTGAGACCTCTGCACAGTGTTCATCTAAAGCTACAAGTTAGTGCAGTTCGTCCTGCTCACAGTGTTCAGCTAAAACTACAAGTTAGTGCAGTGCGTCCTGCTCACAGTGTTCAGCTAAAACTACAAGTTAGTGCTGTGCGTCCTGCTCACAGTGTTCAGCTAAAACTACAAGTTAGTGTGGTGCGTCCACCTCACAGTGTTCAGCTAAACCTACAAGTTAGTGTAGTGAGACCTCTGCACAGTGTTAATCTAAAGCTACAAGTTAGTGCAGTGCGTCCTGCTCACAGTGTTCAGCTAAAACTACAAGTTAGTGGGGTGCATCCTGCTCACAGTGTTCAGCTAAAACTACAAGTTAGTGGGGTGTGTCCTGCTCACAGTGTTCAGCTAAAACTACAAGTTAGTGGGGTGCGTCCTGCTCACAATGTTCAGCTAAAACTACAAGTTAGTGCGGTGCGTCCTGCTCACAGTGTTCAGCTAAAACTACAAGTTAGTGTGGTGCGTCCTGCTTACAGTGTTCAGCTAAAACTACAAGTTAGTGCGGTGCGTCCTGCTCACAGTGTTCAGCTAAAACTACAAGTTAGTGCGGTGCGTCCTGCTCACAGTGTTCAGCTAAAACTACAAGTTAGTGTGGTGCGTCCTGCTCACAGTGTTCAGCTAAAACTACAAGTTAGTGCGGTGCATCCTGCTCACAGTCTTCAGCTAAAAATATAAGTTAGTGCGGTGCGTCCTGCTCACAGTGTTCAGCTAAAACTACAAGTTAGTGCAGTGCGTCCTGCTCACAGTGTTCAGCTAAAACTACAAGTTAGTGCTGTGCGTCCTGCTCACAGTGTTCAGCTAAAACTACAAGTTAGTGTGGTGCGTCCACCTCACAGTGTTCAGCTAAACCTACAAGTTAGTGTAGTGAGACCTCTGCACAGTGTTCATCTAAAGCTACAAGTTAGTGCAGTGCGTCCTGCTCACAGTGTTCAGCTAAAACTACAAGTTAGTGCGGTGCGTCCTGCTCACAGTGTTCAGCTAAAACTACAAGTTAGTGTGGTGCGTCCTGCTCACAGTGTTCAGCTAAAACTACAAGTTAGTGCGGTGCGTCCTGCTCACAGTGTTCAGCTAAAGCTACAAGTTAGTGCTGTGCGTCCTGCTCACAGTGTTCAGCTAAAACTACAAATTAGTGTGGTGCGTCCACCTCACAGTGTTCAGCTAAACCTACAAGTTAGTGTAGTGAGACCTCTGCACAGTGTTCATCTAAAGCTACAAGTTAGTGCAGTGCGTCCTGCTCACAGTGTTCAGCTAAAACTACAAGTTAGTGCAGTGCGTCCTGCTCACAGTGTTCAGCTAAAACTACAAGTTAGTGTGGTGCGTCCACCTCACAGTGTTCAGCTAAACCTACAAGTTAGTGTAGTGAGACCTCTGCACAGTGTTAATCTAAAGCTACAAGTTAGTGCAGTGCGTCCTGCTCACAGTGTTCAGCTAAAACTACAAGTTAGTGGGGTGTGTCCTGCTCACAGTGTTCACCTAAAACTACAAGTTAGTGGGGTGCGTCCTGCTCACAGTGTTCAGCTAAAACTACAAGTTAGTGGGGTGTGTCCTGCTCACAGTGTTCAGCTAAAACTACAAGTTAGTGGGGTGCGTCCTGCTCACAATGTTCAGCTAAAACTACAAGTTAGTGCGGTGCGTCCTGCTCACAGTGTTCAGCTAAAACTACAAGTTAGTGTGGTGCGTCCTGCTTACAGTGTTCAGCTAAAACTACAAGTTAGTGCGGTGCGTCCTGCTCACAGTGTTCAGCTAAAACTACAAGTTAGTGCGGTGCGTCCTGCTCACAGTGTTCAGCTAAAACCACAAGTTAGTGTGGTGCGTCCTGCTCACAGTGTTCAGCTAAATCTACAAGTTAGTGCGGTGCGTCCTGCTCACAGTGTTCAGCTAAAGCTACAAGTTAGTGCGGTGCGTCCTGCTCACAGTGTTCAGCTAAAACTACAAGTGCTCACAGTCTTCAGCTAAAAATATAAGTTAGTGCGGTGCGTCCTGCTCACAGTGTTCAGCTAAAACTACAAGTTAGTGCAGTGCGTCCTGCTCACAGTGTTCAGCTAAAACTACAAGTTAGTGCTGTGCGTCCTGCTCACAGTGTTCAGCTAAAACTACAAGTTAGTGTGGTGCGTCCACCTCACAGTGTTCAGCTAAACCTACAAGTTAGTGTAGTGAGACCTCTGCACAGTGTTCATCTAAAGCTACATGTTAGTGCAGTGCGTCCTGCTCACAGTGTTCAGCTAAAACTACAAGTTAGTGCAGTGCGTCCTGCTCACAGTGTTCAGCTAAAACTACAAGTTAGTGCTGTGCGTCCTGCTCACAGTGTTCAGCTAAAACTACAAGTTAGTGTGGTGCGTCCACCTCACAGTGTTCAGCTAAACCTACAAGTTAGTGTAGTGAGACCTCTGCACAGTGTTAATCTAAAGCTACAAGTTAGTGCAGTGCGTCCTGCTCACAGTGTTCAGCTAAAACTACAAGTTAGTGGGGTGTGTCCTGCTCACAGTGTTCAGCTAAAACTACAAGTTAGTGGGGTGCGTCCCGCTCACAATGTTCAGCTAAAACTACAAGTTAGTGGGGTGCGTCCTGCTCACAGTGTTCAGCTAAAACTACAAGTTAGTGCGGTGCGTCCTGTTCACAGTGTTCAGCTAAAAATACAAGTTAGTGCGGTGCGTCCTGTTCACAGTGTTCAGCTAAAACTACAAGTTAGTGCGGTGCGTCCTGCTCACAGTGTTCAGATAAAACTACAAGTTAGTGCGGTGCGTCCTGCTCACAGTGTTCAGCTAAAACTACAAGTTAGTGGGGTGCGTCCTGCTCACAGTGTTCAGCTAAAACTACAAGTTAGTGTGGTGCGTCCTGCTCACAGTGTTCAGCTAAAACTACAAGTTAGTGTGGTGCATCCTGCTTACAGTGTTCAGCAAAAACTACAAGGTAGTGTAGTGTGACCTCTGCACAGTGTTCAGCTAAAGCTACAAGTTAGTGTAGTACGTCCTCTGAACAGTGTTCAGCTAAAACTACAAGTTAGTGCGGTGCGTCCTGCTCACAGTGTTCAGCTAAAACTACAAGTTAGTGCGGTGCGTCCTGCTCACAGTGTTCAGCTAAAACTACAAGTTAGTGGGGTGCGTCCTGCTCACAGTGTTCAGCTAAAACTACAAGTTAGTGCGGTGCGTCCTGCTCACAGTGTTCATTTAAAACTACAAATTAGTGCGGTGCGTCCTGCTCACAGTGTTCAGCTAAAACTACAAGTTAGTGCGGTGCGTCCTGCTCACAGTCTTCAGCTAAAACTACAAGTTAGTGCGGTGCGTCCTGCTCACAGTGTTCAGCTAAAACTACAAGTTAGTGGGGTGCGTCCTGCTCACAGTGTTCAGCTAAAACTACAAGTTAGTGCAGTGCGTCCTGCTTACAGTGTTCAGCTAAAACTACAAGTTAGGGCTGTGCGTCCTGCTCACAGTGTTCAGCTAAAACTACAAGTTAGTGCGGTGCGTCCTGCTCACAGTGTTCAGCTAAAAATACAAGTTAGTGCGGTGCGTCCTGTTCACAGTGTTCAGCTAAAACTACAAGTTAGTGGGGTGCGTCTTGCTCACAGTGTTCAGCTAAAACTACAAGTTAGTGCGGTGCGTCCTGCTCACAGTGTTCAGCTAAAACTACAAGTTAGTGCTGTGCGTCCTGCTCACAGTTTTCAGCTAAAACTACAAGTTAGTGCGGTGCGTCCTGCTCACAGTGTTCATCTAAAAATACAAGTTAGTGCGGTGCATTCTGTTCACAGTGTTCAGCTAAAACTACAAGTTAGTGGGGTGCGTCCTGCTCACAGTGTTCAGCTAAAACTACAAGTTAGTGCGGTGCGTCCTGCTCACAGTGTTTAGCTAAAACTACAAGTTAGTGCAGTGCGTCCTGCTCACAGTGTTCATCTAAAACTACAAGTTAGTGCGGTGCGTCCTGCTCACAGTGTTCAGCTAAAACTACAAGTTAGTGGGGTGCGTCCTGCTCACAGTGTTCAGCTAAAACTACAAGTTAGTGGGGTGCGTCCTGCTCACAGTGTTCAGCTAAAACTACAAGTTAGTGCAGTGCGTCCTGCTCACAGTGTTCAGCTAAAACTACAAGTTAGTGCTGTGCGTCCTGCTCACAGTGTTCAGCTAAAACTACAAGTTAGTGCGGTGCGTCCTGCTCACAGTGTTCAGCTAAAAATACAAGTTAGTGTAGTGAGACCTCTGCACAGTGTTCATCTAAAGCTACAAGTTAGTGCAGTGCGTCCTGCTCACAGTGTTCAGCTAAAACTACAAGTTAGTGCAGTGCCTCCTGCTCACAGTGTTCAGCTAAAACTACAAGTTAGTGCGGTGCGTCCTGTTCACAGTGTTCAGCTAAAACTACAAGTTAGTGGGGTGCGTCCTGCTCACAGTGTTCAGCTAAAACTACAAGTTAGTGCGGTGCGTCCTGCTCACAGTGTTCAGCTAAAACTACAAGTTAGTGCAGTGCGTCCTGCTCACAGTGTTCAGCTAAAACTACAAGTTAGTGCGGTGCGTCCTGCTCCCAGTCTTCAGCTAAAACTACAAGTTAGTGCGGTGCGTCCTGCTCACAGTGTTCAGCTAAAACTACAAGTTAGTGGGGTGCGTCCTGCTCACAGTGTTCAGCTAAAACTACAAGTTAGTGCAGTGCGTCCTGCTCACAGTGTTCAGCTAAAACTACAAGTTAGTGTGGTGCGTCCTGCTTACAGTGTTCAGCTAAAACTACAAGTTAGTGCGGTGCGTCCTGCTCACAGTGTTCAGCTAAAACTACAAGTTAGTGCGGTGCGTCCTGCTCACAGTGTTCAGCTAAAACTACAAGTTAGTGCGGTGCATCCTACTCACAGTGTTCAGCTAAAACTACAAGTTAGTGCGGTGCGTCCTGCTCAGAGTGTTCAGCTAAAACTACAAGTTAGTGCGGTGCGTCCTGCTCACAGTGTTCAGCTAAAACTACAAGTTAGTGCGGTGCGTCCTGCTCACAGTCTTCAGCTAAAACTACACGTTAGTGCCGTGCGTCCTGCTCACAGTGTTCAGCTAAAACTAACAGTTAGTGGGGTGCGTCCTGCTCACAGTGTTCAGCTAAAACTACAAGTTAGTGCAGTGCGTCCTGCTCACAGTGTTCAGCTAAAACTACAAGTTAGTGTGGTGCGTCCTGCTTACAGTGTTCAGCTAAAACTACAAGTTAGTGCGGTGCGTCCTGCTCACAGTGTTCAGTTAAAACTACAAGTTAGTGCGGTGCGTCCTGCTCACAGTGTTCAGCTAAAACTACAAGATAGTGGGGTGCGTCCTGCTCACAGTGTTCAGCTAAAACTACAAGTTAGTGCGGTGCGTCCTGCTCACAGTGTTCAGCTAAAGCTACAAGTTAGTGCGGTGCGTCCTGCTCACAGTGTTCAGCTAAAACTACAAGTTAGTGCGGTGCATCCTGCTCACAGTCTTCAGCTAAAAATATAAGTTAGTGCGGTGCGTCCTGTTCACAGTGTTCAGCTAAAACTACAAGTTAGTGCAGTGCGTCCTGCTCACAGTGTTCAGCTAAAACTACAAGTTAGTGCTGTGCGTCCTGCTCACAGTGTTTAGCTAAAACTACAAGTTAGTGCGGTGCGTCCTGCTCACAGTGTTCAGCTAAAACTACAAGTTAGTGTGGTGCGTCCTGCTCACAGTGTTCAGCTAAAACTACAAGTTAGTGGGGTGCGTCCTGCTCACAATGTTCAGCTAAAACTACAAGTTAGTGCGGTGCGTCCTGCTCACAGTGTTCAGCTAAAACTACAAGTTAGTGTGGTGCATCCTGCTTACAGTGTTCAGCTAAAACTACAAGTTAGTGCGGTGCGTCCTGCTCACAGTGTTCAGCTAAAACTACAAGTTAGTGCGGTGCGTCCTGCTCACAGTGTTCAGCTAAAACTACAAGTTAGTGTGGTGCGTCCTGCTCACAGTGTTCAGCTAAAACTACAAGTTAGTGCGGTGCGTCCTGCCCACAGTGTTCAGCTAAAGCTACAAGTTAGTGCGGTGCGTCCTGCTCACAGTGTTCAGCTAAAACTACAAGTTAGTGCGGTGCATCCTGCTCACAGTCTTCAGCTAAAAATATAAGTTAGTGCGGTGCGTCCTGCTCACAGTGTTCAGCTAAAACTACAAGTTAGTGCAGTGCGTCCACCTCACAGTGTTCAGCTAAACCTACAAGTTAGTGTAGTGAGACCTCTGCACAGTGTTCATCTAAAGCTACAAGTTAGTGCAGTGCGTCCTGCTCACAGTGTTCAGCTAAAACTACAAGTTAGTGCGGTGCGTCCTGCTCACAGTGTTCAGCTAAAACTACAAGTTAGTGTGGTGCGTCCTGCTCACAGTGTTCAGCTAAAACTACAAGTTAGTGCGGTGCGTCCTGCTCACAGTGTTCAGCTAAAGCTACAAGTTAGTGCGGTGCGTCCTGCTCACAGTGTTCAGCTAAAACTACAAGTTAGTGCTGTGCGTCCTGCTCACAGTGTTCAGCTAAAACTACAAGTTAGTGTGGTGCGTCCACCTCACAGTGTTCAGCTAAACCTAAAAGTTAGTGTAGTGAGACCTCTGCACAGTGTTCATCTAAAGCTACATGTTAGTGCAGTGCGTCCTGCTCACAGTGTTCAGCTAAAACTACAAGTTAGTGCAGTGCATCCTGCTCACAGTGTTCAGCTAAAACTACAAGTTAGTGCTGTGCGTCCTGCTCACAGTGTTCAGCTAAAACTACAAGTTAGTGCGGTGCGTCCTGCTCACAGTGTTCAGCTAAAACTACAAGTTAGTGCCGTGCGTCCTGCTCACAGTGTTCAGCTAAAACAAACAGTTAGTGGGGTGCGTCCTGCTCACAGTGTTCAGCTAAAACTACAAGTTAGTGCAGTGCGTCCTGCTCACAGTGTTCAGCTAAAACTACAAGTTAGTGTGGTGCGTCCTGCTTACAGTGTTCAGCTAAAACTACAAGTTAGTGCGGTGCGTCCTGCTCACAGTGTTCAGCTAAAACTACAAGTTAGTGCGGTGCGTCCTGCTCACAGTGTTCAGCTAAAACTACAAGTTAGTGGGGTGCGTCCTGCTCACAGTGTTCAGCTAAAACTACAAGTTAGTGCGGTGCGTCCTGCTCACAGTGTTCAGCTAAAGCTACAAGTTAGTGCGGTGCGTCCTGCTCACAGTGTTCAGCTAAAACTACAAGTTAGTGCGGTGCGTCCTGCTCACAGTGTTCAGCTAAAAATATAAGTTAGTGCGGTGCGTCCTGCTCACAGTGTTCAGCTAAAACTACAAGTTAGTGCAGTGCGTCCTGCTCACAGTGTTCAGCTAAAACTACAAGTTAGTGCTGTGCGTCCTGCTCACAGTGTTCAGCTAAAACTACAAGTTAGTGTGGTGCGTCCACCTCACAGTGTTCAGCTAAACCTACAAGTTAGTGTGGTGCGTCCACCTCACAGTGTTCAGCTAAACCTACAAGTTAGTGTAGTGAGACCTGTGCACAGTGTTCATCTAAAGCTACAAGTTAGTGCAGTGCGTCCTGCTCACAGTGTTCAGCTAAAACTACAAGTTAGTGCAGTGCGTCCTGCTCACAGTGTTCAGCTAAAAGTACAAGTTAGTGCTGTGCGTCCTGCTCACAGTGTTCAGCTAAAACTACAAGTTAGTGTGGTGCGTCCACCTCACAGTGTTCAGCTAAACCTACAAGTTAGTGTAGTGAGACCTCTGCACAGTGTTAATCTAAAGCTACAAGTTAGTGCAGTGCGTCCTGCTCACAGTGTTCAGCTAAAACTACAAGTTAGTGGGGTGTGTCCTGCTCACAGTGTTCAGCTAAAACTACAAGTTAGTGGGGTGCGTCCTGCTCACAATGTTCAGCTAAAACTACAAGTTAGTGGGGTGTGTCCTGCTCACAGTGTTCAGCTAAAACTACAAGTTAGTGGGGTGCGTCCTGCTCACAATGTTCAGCTAAAACTACAAGTTAGTGCGGTGCGTCCTGCTCACAGTGTTCAGCTAAAACTACAAGTTAGTGTGGTGCGTCCTGCTTACAGTGTTCAGCTAAAACTACAAGTTAGTGCGGTGCGTCCTGCTCACAGTGTTCAGCTAAAACTACAAGTTAGTGCGGTGCGTCCTGCTCACAGTGTTCAGCTAAAACTACAAGTTAGTGCGGTGCGTCCTGCTCACAGTGTTCAGCTAAAACTACAAGTTAGTGCGGTGCGTCCTGCTCACAGTGTTCAGCTAAAGCTACAAGTTAGTGCGGTGCGTCCTGCTCACAGTGTTCAGCTAAAACTACAAGTTAGTGCGGTGCGTCCTGCTCACAGTGTTCAGCTAAAAATATAAGTTAGTGCGGTGCGTCCTGCTCACAGTGTTCAGCTAAAACTACAAGTTAGTGCAGTGCGTCCTGCTCACAGTGTTCAGCTAAAACTACAAGTTAGTGCTGTGCGTCCTGCTCACAGTGTTCAGCTAAAACTACAAGTTAGTGTGGTGCGTCCACCTCACAGTGTTCAGCTAAACCTACAAGTTAGTGTGGTGCGTCCACCTCACAGTGTTCAGCTAAACCTACAAGTTAGTGTAGTGAGACCTGTGCACAGTGTTCATCTAAAGCTACAAGTTAGTGCAGTGCGTCCTGCTCACAGTGTTCAGCTAAAACTACAAGTTAGTGCAGTGCGTCCTGCTCACAGTGTTCAGCTAAAAGTACAAGTTAGTGCTGTGCGTCCTGCTCACAGTGTTCAGCTAAAACTACAAGTTAGTGTGGTGCGTCCACCTCACAGTGTTCAGCTAAACCTACAAGTTAGTGTAGTGAGACCTCTGCACAGTGTTAATCTAAAGCTACAAGTTAGTGCAGTGCGTCCTGCTCACAGTGTTCAGCTAAAACTACAAGTTAGTGGGGTGTGTCCTGCTCACAGTGTTCAGCTAAAACTACAAGTTAGTGGGGTGCGTCCTGCTCACAATGTTCAGCTAAAACTACAAGTTAGTGGGGTGTGTCCTGCTCACAGTGTTCAGCTAAAACTACAAGTTAGTGGGGTGCGTCCTGCTCACAATGTTCAGCTAAAACTACAAGTTAGTGCGGTGCGTCCTGCTCACAGTGTTCAGCTAAAACTACAAGTTAGTGTGGTGCGTCCTGCTTACAGTGTTCAGCTAAAACTACAAGTTAGTGCGGTGCGTCCTGCTCACAGTGTTCAGCTAAAACTACAAGTTAGTGCGGTGCGTCCTGCTCACAGTGTTCAGCTAAAACTACAAGTTAGTGCGGTGCGTCCTGCTCACAGTGTTCAGCTAAAACTACAAGTTAGTGCGGTGCGTCCTGCCCACAGTGTTCAGCTAAAGCTACAAGTTAGTGCGGTGTGTCCTGCTCACAGTGTTCAGCTAAAACTACAAGTTAGTGCGGTGCATCCTGCTCACACTCTTCAGCTAAAAATATAAGTTAGTGCGGTGCGTCCTGCTCACAGTGTTCAGCTAAAACTACAAGTTAGTGCAGTGCGTCCTGCTCACAGTGTTCAGCTAAAACTACAAGTTAGTGCTGTGCGTCCTGCTCACAGTGTTCAGCTAAAACTACAAGTTAGTGTGGTGCGTCCACCTCACAGTGTTCAGCTAAACCTACAAGTTAGTGTAGTGAGACCTCTGCACAGTGTTCATCTAAAGCTACAAGTTAGTGCAGTGCGTCCTGCTCACAGTGTTCAGCTAAAACTACAAGTTAGTGCGGTGCGTCCTGCTCACAGTGTTCAGCTAAAACTACAAGTTAGTGTGGTGCGTCCTGCTCACAGTGTTCAGCTAAAACTACAAGTTAGTGCGGTGCGTCCTGCTCACAGTGTTCAGCTAAAACTACAAGTTAGTGCTGTGCGTCCTGCTCACAGTGTTCAGCTAAAACTACAAGTTAGTGTGGTGCGTCCACCTCACAGTGTTCAGCTAAACCTACAAGTTAGTGTAGTGAGACCTCTGCACAGTGTTCATCTAAAGCTACAAGTTAGTGCAGTGCGTCCTGCTCACAGTGTTCAGCTAAAACTACAAGTTAGTGCTGTGCGTCCTGCTCACAGTGTTCAGCTAAAACTACAAGTTAGTGTGGTGCGTCCACCTCACAGTGTTCAGCTAAACCTACAAGTTAGTGTAGTGAGACCTCTGCACAGTGTTAATCTAAAGCTACAAGTTAGTGCAGTGCGTCCTGCTCACAGTGTTCAGCTAAAACTACAAGTTAGTGGGGTGTGTCCTGCTCACAGTGTTCAGCTAAAACTACAAGTTAGTGGGGTGCGTCCTGCTCACAGTGTTCAGCTAAAACTACAAGTTAGTGGGGTGTGTCCTGCTCACAGTGTTCAGCTAAAACTACAAGTTAGTGGGGTGCGTCCTGCTCACAATGTTCAGCTAAAACTACAAGTTAGTGCAGTGCGTCCTGCTCACAGTGTTCAGCTAAAACTACAAGTTAGTGTGGTGCGTCCTGCTTACAGTGTTCAGCTAAAACTACAAGTTAGTGCGGTGCGTCCTGCTCACAGTGTTCAGCTAAAACTACAAGTTAGTGCGGTGCGTCCTGCTCACAGTGTTCAGCTAAAACTACAAGTTAGTGGGGTGCGTCCTGCTCACAGTGTTCAGCTAAAACTACAAGTTAGTGCGGTGCGTCCTGCTCACAGTGTTCAGCTAAAGCTACAAGTTAGTGTGGTGCGTCCTGCTCACAGTGTTCAGCTAAAACTACAAGTTAGTGCGGTGCATCCTGCTCACAGTCTTCAGCTAAAAATATAAGTTAGTGTGGTGCGTCCTGCTCACAGTGTTCAGCTAAAACTACAAGTTAGTGCAGTGCGTCCTGCTCACAGTGTTCAGCTAAAACTACAAGTTAGTGCTGTGCGTCCTGCTCACAGTCTTCAGCTAAAACTACAAGTTAGTGGGGTGCGTCCTGCTCACAGTGTTCAGCTAAAACTACAAGTTAGTGTGGTGCGTCCTGCTCACAGTGTTCAGCTAAAACTACAAGTTAGTGTGGTGCATCCTGCTTACAGTGTTCAGCAAAAACTACAAGTTAGTGTAGTGTGACCTCTGCACAGTGTTCAGCTAAAGCTACAAGTTAGTGTAGTACGTCCTCTGAACAGTGTTCAGCTAAAACTACAAGTTAGTGCGGTGCGTCCTGCTCACAGTGTTCAGCTAAAACTACAAGTTAGTGCGGTGCGTCCTGCTCACAGTGTTCAGCTAAAACTACAAGTTAGTGGGGTGCGTCCTGCTCACAGTGTTCAGCTAAAACTACAAGTTAGTGAGGTGCGTCCTGCTCACAGTGTTCAGCTAAAACTACAAATTAGTGCGGTGCGTCCTGCTCACAGTGTTCAGCTAAAACTACAAGTTAGTGCGGTGCGTCCTGCTCACAGTCTTCAGCTAAAACTACAAGTTAGTGGGGTGCGTCCTGCTCACAGTGTTCAGCTAAAACTACAAGTTAGTGGGGTGCGTCCTGCTCACAGTGTTCAGCTAAAACTACAAGTTAGTGCAGTGCGTCCTGCTCACAGTGTTCAGCTAAAACTACAAGTTAGGGCTGTGCGTCCTGCTCACAGTGTTCAGCTAAAACTACAAGTTAGTGCGGTGCGTCCTGCTCACAGTGTTCAGCTAAAAATACAAGTTAGTGCGGTGCGTCCTGTTCACAGTGTTCAGCTAAAACTACAAGTTAGTGGGGTGCGTCCTGCTCACAGTGTTCAGCTAAAACTACAAGTTAGTGCGGTGCGTCCTGCTCACAGTGTTCAGCTAAAACTACAAGTTAGTGCTGTGCGTCCTGCTCACAGTGTTCAGCTAAAACTACAAGTTAGTGCGGTGCGTCCTGCTCACAGTGTTCATCTAAAAATATAAGTTAGTGCGGTGCATTCTGTTCACAGTGTTCAGCTAAAACTACAAGTTAGTGGGGTGCGTCCTGCTCACAGTGTTCAGCTAAAACTACAAGTTAGTGCGGTGCGTCCTGCTCACAGTGTTTAGCTAAAACTACAAGTTAGTGCAGTGCGTCCTGCTCACAGTGTTCATCTAATACTACAAGTTAGTGCGGTGCATCCTGCTCACAGTGTTCAGCTAAAACTACAAGTTAGTGGGGTGCGTCCTGCTCACAGTGTTCAGCTAAAACTACAAGTTAGTGGGGTGCGTCCTGCTCACAGTGTTCAGCTAAAACTACAAGTTAGTGCAGTGCGTCCTGCTCACAGTGTTCAGCTAAAACTACAAGTTAGTGCTGTGCGTCCTGCTCACAGTGTTCAGCTAAAACTACAAGTTAGTGCGGTGCGTCCTGCTCACAGTGTTCAGCTAAAAATACAAGTTAGTGTAGTGAGACCTCTGCACAGTATTCATCTAAAGCTACAAGTTAGTGCAGTGCGTCCTGCTCACAGTGTTCAGCTAAAACTACAAGTTAGTGCAGTGCGTCCTGCTCACAGTGTTCAGCTAAAACTACAAGTTAGTGCGGTGCGTCCTGTTCACAGTGTTCAGCTAAAACTACAAGTTAGTGGGGTGCGTCCTGCTCACAGTGTTCAGCTAAAACTACAAGTTAGTGCGGTGCGTCCTGCTCACAGTGTTCAGCTAAAACTACAAGTTAGTGCAGTGCGTCCTGCTCACAGTGTTCAGCTAAAACTACAAGTTAGTGCGGTGCGTCCTGCTCACAGTGTTCAGCTAAAACTACAAGTTAGTGCGGTGCGTCCTGCTCACAGTGTTCAGCTAAAACTACAAGTTAGTGCGGTGCGTCCTGCTCACAGTTTTCAGCTAAAACTACAAGTTAGTGCGGTGCATCTTGCTCCCAGTCTTCAGCTAAAACTACAAGTTAGTGCGGTGCGTCCTGCTCACAGTGTTCAGCTAAAACTACAAGTTAGTGGGGTGCGTCCTGCTCACAGTGTTCAGCTAAAACTACAAGTTAGTGCAGTGCGTCCTGCTCACAGTGTTCAGCTAAAACTACAAGTTAGTGTGGTGCGTCCTGCTTACAGTGTTCAGCTAAAACTACAAGTTAGTGCGGTGCGTCCTGCTCACAGTGTTCAGCTAAAACTACAAGTTAGTGCGGTGCGTCCTGCTCACAGTTTTCAGCTAAAACTACAAGTTAGTGCGGTGCGTCCTACTCACAGTGTTCAGCTAAAACTACAAGTTAGTGCGGTGCGTCCTGCTCAGAGTGTTCAGCTAAAACTACAAGTTAGTGCGGTGCGTCCTGCTCACAGTGTTCAGCTAAAACTACAAGTTAGTGCGGTGCGTCCTGCTCACAGTCTTCAGCTAAAACTACACGTTAGTGCCGTGCGTCCTGCTCACAGTGTTCAGCTAAAACTAACAGTTAGTGGGGTGCGTCCTGCTCACAGTGTTCAGCTAAAACTACAAGTTAGTGCAGTGCGTCCTGCTCACAGTGTTCAGCTAAAACTACAAGTTAGTGTGGTGCGTCCTGCTTACAGTGTTCAGCTAAAACTACAAGTTAGTGCGGTGCGTCCTGCTCACAGTGTTCAGTTAAAACTACAAGTTAGTGCGGTGCGTCCTGCTCACAGTGTTCAGCTAAAACTACAAGTTAGTGCGGTGCGTCCTGCTCACAGTGTTCAGCTAAAACTACAAGTTAGTGCGGTGCGTCCTGCTCACAGTGTTCAGCTAAAACTACAAGTTAGTGCAGTGCGTCCTGCTCACAGTGTTCAGCTAAAACTACAAGTTAGTGCGGTGCGTCCTGCTCACAGTGTTCAGCTAAAACTACAAGTTAGTGCGGTGCGTCCTGCTCACAGTGTTCAGCTAAAACTACAAGTTAGTGCGGTGCGTCCTGCTCACAGTTTTCAGCTAAAACTACAAGTTAGTGCGGTGCGTCTTGCTCCCAGTCTTCAGCTAAAACTACAAGTTAGTGCGGTGCGTCCTGCTCACAGTGTTCAGCTAAAACTACAAGTTAGTGGGGTGCGTCCTGCTCACAGTGTTCAGCTAAAACTACAAGTTAGTGCAGTGCGTCCTGCTCACAGTGTTCAGCTAAAACTACAAGTTAGTGTGGTGCGTCCTGCTTACAGTGTTCAGCTAAAACTACAAGTTAGTGCGGTGCGTCCTGCTCACAGTGTTCAGCTAAAACTACAAGTTAGTGCGGTGCGTCCTGCTCACAGTGTTCAGCTAAAACTACAAGTTAGTGCGGTGCGTCCTACTCACAGTGTTCAGCTAAAACTACAAGTTAGTGCAGTGCGTCCTGCTCACAGTGTTCAGCTAAAACTACAAGTTAGTGCGGTGCGTCCTGCTCACAGTGTTCAGCTAAAACTACAAGTTAGTGCGGTGCGTCCTGCTCACAGTGTTCAGCTAAAACTACAAGTTAGTGCGGTGCGTCCTGCTCACAGTTTTCAGCTAAAACTACAAGTTAGTGCGGTGCGTCCTGCTCACAGTGTTCAGCTAAAACTACAAGTTAGTGCGGTGCGTCCTGCTCACAGTTTTCAGCTAAAACTACAAGTTAGTGCGGTGCGTCTTGCTCCCAGTCTTCAGCTAAAACTACAAGTTAGTGCGGTGCGTCCTGCTCACAGTGTTCAGCTAAAACTACAAGTTAGTGGGGTGCGTCCTGCTCACAGTGTTCAGCTAAAACTACAAGTTAGTGCAGTGCGTCCTGCTCACAGTGTTCAGCTAAAACTACAAGTTAGTGTGGTGCGTCCTGCTTACAGTGTTCAGCTAAAACTACAAGTTAGTGCGGTGCGTCCTGCTCACAGTGTTCAGCTAAAACTACAAGTTAGTGCGGTGCGTCCTGCTCACAGTGTTCAGCTAAAACTACAAGTTAGTGCGGTGCGTCCTACTCACAGTGTTCAGCTAAAACTACAAGTTAGTGCGGTGCGTCCTGCTCAGAGTGTTCAGCTAAAACTACAAGTTAGTGCGGTGCGTCCTGCTCACAGTGTTCAGCTAAAACTACAAGTTAGTGCGGTGCGTCCTACTCACAGTGTTCAGCTAAAACTACAAGTTAGTGCGGTGCGTCCTGCTCAGAGTGTTCAGCTAAAACTACAAGTTAGTGCAGTGCGTCCTGCTCACAGTGTTCAGCTAAAACTACAAGTTAGTGTGGTGCGTCCTGCTTACAGTGTTCAGCTAAAACTACAAGTTAGTGCGGTGCGTCCTGCTCACAGTGTTCAGTTAAAACTACAAGTTAGTGCGGTGCGTCCTGCTCACAGTGTTCAGCTAAAACTACAAGTTAGTGCTGTGCGTCCTGCTCACAGTGTTCAGCTAAAACTACAAGTTAGTGCGGTGCGTCCTGCTCACAGTGTTCAGCTAAAACTACAAGTTAGTGCAGTGCGTCCTGCTCACAGTGTTCAGCTAAAACTACAAGTTAGTGCGGTGCGTCCTGCTCACAGTGTTCAGCTAAAACTACAAGTTAGTGCGGTGCGTCCTGCTCACAGTGTTCAGCTAAAACTACAAGTTAGTGCGGTGCGTCCTGCTCACAGTTTTCAGCTAAAACTACAAGTTAGTGCGGTGCGTCTTGCTCCCAGTCTTCAGCTAAAACTACAAGTTAGTGCGGTGCGTCCTGCTCACAGTGTTCAGCTAAAACTACAAGTTAGTGGGGTGCGTCCTGCTCACAGTGTTCAGCTAAAACTACAAGTTAGTGCAGTGCGTCCTGCTCACAGTGTTCAGCTAAAACTACAAGTTAGTGTGGTGCGTCCTGCTCACAGTGTTCAGCTAAAACTACAAGTTAGTGCGGTGCGTCCTGCTCAGAGTGTTCAGCTAAAACTACAAGTTAGTGCGGTGCGTCCTGCTCACAGTGTTCAGCTAAAACTACAAGTTAGTGCGGTGCGTCCTACTCACAGTGTTCAGCTAAAACTACAAGTTAGTGCGGTGCGTCCTGCTCAGAGTGTTCAGCTAAAACTACAAGTTAGTGCAGTGCGTCCTGCTCACAGTGTTCAGCTAAAACTACAAGTTAGTGTGGTGCGTCCTGCTTACAGTGTTCAGCTAAAACTACAAGTTAGTGCGGTGCGTCCTGCTCACAGTGTTCAGTTAAAACTACAAGTTAGTGCGGTGCGTCCTGCTCACAGTGTTCAGCTAAAACTACAAGTTAGTGCTGTGCGTCCTGCTCACAGTGTTCAGCTAAAACTACAAGTTAGTGCGGTGCGTCCTGCTCACAGTGTTCAGCTAAAACTACAAGTTAGTGCAGTGCGTCCTGCTCACAGTGTTCAGCTAAAACTACAAGTTAGTGCGGTGCGTCCTGCTCACAGTGTTCAGCTAAAACTACAAGTTAGTGCGGTGCGTCCTGCTCACAGTGTTCAGCTAAAACTACAAGTTAGTGCGGTGCGTCCTGCTCACAGTTTTCAGCTAAAACTACAAGTTAGTGCGGTGCGTCTTGCTCCCAGTCTTCAGCTAAAACTACAAGTTAGTGCGGTGCGTCCTGCTCACAGTGTTCAGCTAAAACTACAAGTTAGTGGGGTGCGTCCTGCTCACAGTGTTCAGCTAAAACTACAAGTTAGTGCAGTGCGTCCTGCTCACAGTGTTCAGCTAAAACTACAAGTTAGTGTGGTGCGTCCTGCTTACAGTGTTCAGCTAAAACTACAAGTTAGTGCGGTGCGTCCTGCTCACAGTGTTCAGCTAAAACTACAAGTTAGTGCGGTGCGTCCTGCTCACAGTGTTCAGCTAAAACTACAAGTTAGTGCGGTGCGTCCTACTCACAGTGTTCAGCTAAAACTACAAGTTAGTGCAGTGCGTCCTGCTCACAGTGTTCAGCTAAAACTACAAGTTAGTGCGGTGCGTCCTGCTCACAGTGTTCAGCTAAAACTACAAGTTAGTGCGGTGCGTCCTGCTCACAGTGTTCAGCTAAAACTACAAGTTAGTGCGGTGCGTCCTGCTCACAGTTTTCAGCTAAAACTACAAGTTAGTGCGGTGCGTCTTGCTCCCAGTCTTCAGCTAAAACTACAAGTTAGTGTGGTGCGTCCTGCTCACAGTGTTCAGCTAAAACTACAAGTTAGTGGGGTGCGTCCTGCTCACAGTGTTCAGCTAAAACTACAAGTTAGTGCAGTGCGTCCTGCTCACAGTGTTCAGCTAAAACTACAAGTTAGTGTGGTGCGTCCTGCTTACAGTGTTCAGCTAAAACTACAAGTTAGTGCGGTGCGTCCTGCTCACAGTGTTCAGCTAAAACTACAAGTTAGTGCGGTGCGTCCTGCTCACAGTGTTCAGCTAAAACTACAAGTTAGTGCGGTGCGTCCTACTCACAGTGTTCAGCTAAAACTACAAGTTAGTGCGGTGCGTCCTGCTCAGAGTGTTCAGCTAAAACTACAAGTTAGTGCGGTGCGTCCTGCTCACAGTGTTCAGCTAAAACTACAAGTTAGTGCGGTGCGTCCTGCTCACAGTCTTCAGCTAAAACTACACGTTAGTGCCGTGCCTCCTGCTCACAGTGTTCAGCTAAAACTAACAGTTAGTGGGGTGCGTCCTGCTCACAGTGTTCAGCTAAAACTACAAGTTAGTGCAGTGCGTCCTGCTCACAGTGTTCAGCTAAAACTACAAGTTAGTGTGGTGCGTCCTGCTTACAGTGTTCAGCTAAAACTACAAGTTAGTGCGGTGCGTCCTGCTCACAGTGTTCAGTTAAAACTACAAGTTAGTGCGGTGCGTCCTGCTCACAGTGTTCAGCTAAAACTACAAGATAGTGGGGTGCGTCCTGCTCACAGTGTTCAGCTAAAACTACAAGTTAGTGCGGTGCGTCCTGCTCACAGTGTTCAGCTAAAGCTACAAGTTAGTGCGGTGCGTCCTGCTCACAGTGTTCAGCTAAAACTACAAGTTAGTGCGGTGCATCCTGCTCACAGTCTTCAGCTAAAAATATAAGTTAGTGCGGTGCGTCCTGTTCACAGTGTTCAGCTAAAACTACAAGTTAGTGCAGTGCGTCCTGCTCACAGTGTTCAGCTAAAACTACAAGTTAGTGCTGTGCGTCCTGCTCACAGTGTTCAGCTAAAACTACAAGTTAGTGAGGTGCGTCCTGCTCACAGTGTTCAGCTAAAACTACAAGTTAGTGTGGTGCGTCCTGCTCACAGTGTTCAGCTAAAACTACAAGTTAGTGGGGTGCGTCCTGCTCACAGTGTTCAGCTAAAACTACAAGTTAGTGCGGTGCGTCCTGCTCACAGTGTTCAGCTAAAAATACAAGTTAGTGCGGTGCGTCCTGTTCACAGTGTTCAGCTAAAACTACAAGTTAGTGGGGTGCGTCCTGCTCACAGTGTTCAGCTAAAACTACAAGTTAGTGCGGTGCGTCCTGCTCACAGTGTTCAGCTAAAACTACAAGTTAGTGCTGTGCGTCCTGCTCACAGTGTTCAGCTAAAACTACAAGTTAGTGCGGTGCGTCCTGCTCACAGTGTTCATCTAAAAATACAAGTTAGTGCGGTGCATTCTGTTCACAGTGTTCAGCTAAAACTACAAGTTAGTGGGGTGCGTCCTGCTCACAGTGTTCAGCTAAAACTACAAGTTAGTGCGGTGCGTCCTGCTCACAGTGTTTAGCTAAAACTACAAGTTAGTGCAGTGCGTCCTGCTCACAGTGTTCATCTAATACTACAAGTTAGTGCGGTGCATCCTGCTCACAGTGTTCAGCTAAAACTACAAGTTAGTGGGGTGCGTCCTGCTCACAGTGTTCAGCTAAAACTACAAGTTAGTGGGGTGCGTCCTGCTCACAGTGTTCAGCTAAAACTACAAGTTAGTGCAGTGCGTCCTGCTCACAGTGTTCAGCTAAAACTACAAGTTAGTGCTGTGCGTCCTGCTCACAGTGTTCAGCTAAAACTACAAGTTAGTGCGGTGCGTCCTGCTCACAGTGTTCAGCTAAAAATACAAGTTAGTGTAGTGAGACCTCTGCACAGTGTTCATCTAAAGCTACAAGTTAGTGCAGTGCGTCCTGCTCACAGTGTTCAGCTAAAACTACAAGTTAGTGCAGTGCGTCCTGCTCACAGTGTTCAGCTAAAACTACAAGTTAGTGCGGTGCGTCCTGTTCACAGTGTTCAGCTAAAACTACAAGTTAGTGGGGTGCGTCCTGCTCACAGTGTTCAGCTAAAACTACAAGTTAGTGCGGTGCGTCCTGCTCACAGTGTTCAGCTAAAACTACAAGTTAGTGCAGTGCGTCCTGCTCACAGTGTTCAGCTAAAACTACAAGTTAGTGCGGTGCGTCCTGCTCACAGTGTTCAGCTAAAACTACAAGTTAGTGCGGTGCGTCCTGCTCACAGTGTTCAGCTAAAACTACAAGTTAGTGCGGTGCGTCCTGCTCACAGTTTTCAGCTAAAACTACAAGTTAGTGCGGTGCGTCTTGCTCCCAGTCTTCAGCTAAAACTACAAGTTAGTGCGGTGCGTCCTGCTCACAGTGTTCAGCTAAAACTACAAGTTAGTGGGGTGCGTCCTGCTCACAGTGTTCAGCTAAAACTACAAGTTAGTGCAGTGCGTCCTGCTCACAGTGTTCAGCTAAAACTACAAGTTAGTGTGGTGCGTCCTGCTTACAGTGTTCAGCTAAAACTACAAGTTAGTGCGGTGCGTCCTGCTCACAGTGTTCAGCTAAAACTACAAGTTAGTGCGGTGCGTCCTGCTCACAGTGTTCAGCTAAAACTACAAGTTAGTGCGGTGCGTCCTACTCACAGTGTTCAGCTAAAACTACAAGTTAGTGCGGTGCGTCCTGCTCAGAGTGTTCAGCTAAAACTACAAGTTAGTGCGGTGCGTCCTGCTCACAGTGTTCAGCTAAAACTACAAGTTAGTGCGGTGCGTCCTGCTCACAGTCTTCAGCTAAAACTACACGTTAGTGCCGTGCGTCCTGCTCACAGTGTTCAGCTAAAACTAACAGTTAGTGGGGTGCGTCCTGCTCACAGTGTTCAGCTAAAACTACAAGTTAGTGCAGTGCGTCCTGCTCACAGTGTTCAGCTAAAACTACAAGTTAGTGTGGTGCGTCCTGCTTACAGTGTTCAGCTAAAACTACAAGTTAGTGCGGTGCGTCCTGCTCACAGTGTTCAGTTAAAACTACAAGTTAGTGCGGTGCGTCCTGCTCACAGTGTTCAGCTAAAACTACAAGTTAGTGCGGTGCGTCCTGCTCACAGTGTTCAGCTAAAACTACAAGTTAGTGCGGTGCGTCCTGCTCACAGTGTTCAGCTAAAACTACAAGTTAGTGCGGTGCGTCCTGCTCACAGTTTTCAGCTAAAACTACAAGTTAGTGCGGTGCGTCTTGCTCCCAGTCTTCAGCTAAAACTACAAGTTAGTGCGGTGCGTCCTGCTCACAGTGTTCAGCTAAAACTACAAGTTAGTGGGGTGCGTCCTGCTCACAGTGTTCAGCTAAAACTACAAGTTAGTGCAGTGCGTCCTGCTCACAGTGTTCAGCTAAAACTACAAGTTAGTGTGGTGCGTCCTGCTTACAGTGTTCAGCTAAAACTACAAGTTAGTGCGGTGCGTCCTGCTCACAGTGTTCAGCTAAAACTACAAGTTAGTGCGGTGCGTCCTGCTCACAGTGTTCAGCTAAAACTACAAGTTAGTGCGGTGCGTCCTACTCACAGTGTTCAGCTAAAACTACAAGTTAGTGCAGTGCGTCCTGCTCACAGTGTTCAGCTAAAACTACAAGTTAGTGCGGTGCGTCCTGCTCACAGTGTTCAGCTAAAACTACAAGTTAGTGCGGTGCGTCCTGCTCACAGTGTTCAGCTAAAACTACAAGTTAGTGCGGTGCGTCCTGCTCACAGTTTTCAGCTAAAACTACAAGTTAGTGCGGTGCGTCTTGCTCCCAGTCTTCAGCTAAAACTACAAGTTAGTGCGGTGCGTCCTGCTCACAGTGTTCAGCTAAAACTACAAGTTAGTGGGGTGCGTCCTGCTCACAGTGTTCAGCTAAAACTACAAGTTAGTGCAGTGCGTCCTGCTCACAGTGTTCAGCTAAAACTACAAGTTAGTGTGGTGCGTCCTGCTTACAGTGTTCAGCTAAAACTACAAGTTAGTGCGGTGCGTCCTGCTCACAGTGTTCAGCTAAAACTACAAGTTAGTGCGGTGCGTCCTGCTCACAGTGTTCAGCTAAAACTACAAGTTAGTGCGGTGCGTCCTACTCACAGTGTTCAGCTAAAACTACAAGTTAGTGCGGTGTGTCCTGCTCAGAGTGTTCAGCTAAAACTACAAGTTAGTGCGGTGCGTCCTGCTCACAGTGTTCAGCTAAAACTACAAGTTAGTGCGGTGCGTCCTGCTCACAGTCTTCAGCTAAAACTACACGTTAGTGCCGTGCGTCCTGCTCACAGTGTTCAGCTAAAACTAACAGTTAGTGGGGTGCGTCCTGCTCACAGTGTTCAGCTAAAACTACAAGTTAGTGCAGTGCGTCCTGCTCACAGTGTTCAGCTAAAACTACAAGTTAGTGTGGTGCGTCCTGCTTACAGTGTTCAGCTAAAACTACAAGTTAGTGCGGTGCGTCCTGCTCACAGTGTTCAGTTAAAACTACAAGTTAGTGCGGTGCGTCCTGCTCACAGTGTTCAGCTAAAACTACAAGATAGTGGGGTGCGTCCTGCTCACAGTGTTCAGCTAAAACTACAAGTTAGTGCGGTGCGTCCTGCTCACAGTGTTCAGCTAAAGCTACAAGTTAGTGCGGTGCGTCCTGCTCACAGTGTTCAGCTAAAACTACAAGTTAGTGCGGTGCATCCTGCTCACAGTCTTCAGCTAAAAATATAAGTTAGTGCGGTGCGTCCTGTTCACAGTGTTCAGCTAAAACTACAAGTTAGTGCAGTGCGTCCTGCTCACAGTGTTCAGCTAAAACTACAAGTTAGTGCTGTGCGTCCTGCTCACAGTGTTCAGCTAAAACTACAAGTTAGTGCGGTGCGTCCTGCTCACAGTGTTCAGCTAAAACTACAAGTTAGTGTGGTGCGTCCTGCTCACAGTGTTCAGCTAAAACTACAAGTTAGTGGGGTGCGTCCTGCTCACAATGTTCAGCTAAAACTACAAGTTAGTGCGGTGCGTCCTGCTCACAGTGTTCAGCTAAAACTACAAGTTAGTGTGGTGCATCCTGCTTACAGTGTTCAGCTAAAACTACAAGTTAGTGCGGTGCGTCCTGCTCACAGTGTTCAGCTAAAACTACAAGTTAGTGCGGTGCGTCCTGCTCACAGTGTTCAGCTAAAACTACAAGTTAGTGTGGTGCGTCCTGCTCACAGTGTTCAGCTAAAACTACAAGTTAGTGCGGTGCGTCCTGCCCACAGTGTTCAGCTAAAGCTACAAGTTAGTGCGGTGCGTCCTGCTCACAGTGTTCAGTTAAAACTACAAGTTAGTGCGGTGCATCCTGCTCACAGTCTTCAGCTAAAAATATAAGTTAGTGCGGTGCGTCCTGCTCACAGTGTTCAGCTAAAACTACAAGTTAGTGCAGTACGTCCACCTCACAGTGTTCAGCTAAACCTACAAGTTAGTGTAGTGAGACCTCTGCACAGTGTTCATCTAAAGCTACAAGTTAGTGCAGTGCGTCCTGCTCACAGTGTTCAGCTAAAACTACAAGTTAGTGGGGTGCGTCCTGCTCACAGTGTTCAGCTAAAACTACAAGTTAGTGCAGTGCGTCCTGCTCACAGTGTTCAGCTAAAACTACAAGTTAGTGTGGTGCGTCCTGCTTACAGTGTTCAGCTAAAACTACAAGTTAGTGCGGTGCGTCCTGCTCACAGTGTTCAGCTAAAACTACAAGTTAGTGCGGTGCGTCCTGCTCACAGTGTTCAGCTAAAACTACAAGTTAGTGCGGTGCGTCCTACTCACAGTGTTCAGCTAAAACTACAAGTTAGTGCGGTGCGTCCTGCTCAGAGTGTTCAGCTAAAACTACAAGTTAGTGCGGTGCGTCCTGCTCACAGTGTTCAGCTAAAACTACAAGTTAGTGCGGTGCGTCCTGCTCACAGTCTTCAGCTAAAACTACACGTTAGTGCCGTGCCTCCTGCTCACAGTGTTCAGCTAAAACTAACAGTTAGTGGGGTGCGTCCTGCTCACAGTGTTCAGCTAAAACTACAAGTTAGTGCAGTGCGTCCTGCTCACAGTGTTCAGCTAAAACTACAAGTTAGTGTGGTGCGTCCTGCTTACAGTGTTCAGCTAAAACTACAAGTTAGTGCGGTGCGTCCTGCTCACAGTGTTCAGTTAAAACTACAAGTTAGTGCGGTGCGTCCTGCTCACAGTGTTCAGCTAAAACTACAAGATAGTGGGGTGCGTCCTGCTCACAGTGTTCAGCTAAAACTACAAGTTAGTGCGGTGCGTCCTGCTCACAGTGTTCAGCTAAAGCTACAAGTTAGTGCGGTGCGTCCTGCTCACAGTGTTCAGCTAAAACTACAAGTTAGTGCGGTGCATCCTGCTCACAGTCTTCAGCTAAAAATATAAGTTAGTGCGGTGCGTCCTGTTCACAGTGTTCAGCTAAAACTACAAGTTAGTGCAGTGCGTCCTGCTCACAGTGTTCAGCTAAAACTACAAGTTAGTGCTGTGCGTCCTGCTCACAGTGTTCAGCTAAAACTACAAGTTAGTGAGGTGCGTCCTGCTCACAGTGTTCAGCTAAAACTACAAGTTAGTGTGGTGCGTCCTGCTCACAGTGTTCAGCTAAAACTACAAGTTAGTGGGGTGCGTCCTGCTCACAGTGTTCAGCTAAAACTACAAGTTAGTGCGGTGCGTCCTGCTCACAGTGTTCAGCTAAAAATACAAGTTAGTGCGGTGCGTCCTGTTCACAGTGTTCAGCTAAAACTACAAGTTAGTGGGGTGCGTCCTGCTCACAGTGTTCAGCTAAAACTACAAGTTAGTGCGGTGCGTCCTGCTCACAGTGTTCAGCTAAAACTACAAGTTAGTGCTGTGCGTCCTGCTCACAGTGTTCAGCTAAAACTACAAGTTAGTGCGGTGCGTCCTGCTCACAGTGTTCATCTAAAAATACAAGTTAGTGCGGTGCATTCTATTCACAGTGTTCAGCTAAAACTACAAGTTAGTGGGGTGCGTCCTGCTCACAGTGTTCAGCTAAAACTACAAGTTAGTGCGGTGCGTCCTGCTCACAGTGTTTAGCTAAAACTACAAGTTAGTGCAGTGCGTCCTGCTCACAGTGTTCATCTAATACTACAAGTTAGTGCGGTGCATCCTGCTCACAGTGTTCAGCTAAAACTACAAGTTAGTGGGGTGCGTCCTGCTCACAGTGTTCAGCTAAAACTACAAGTTAGTGGGGTGCGTCCTGCTCACAGTGTTCAGCTAAAACTACAAGTTAGTGCAGTGCGTCCTGCTCACAGTGTTCAGCTAAAACTACAAGTTAGTGCTGTGCGTCCTGCTCACAGTGTTCAGCTAAAACTACAAGTTAGTGCGGTGCGTCCTGCTCACAGTGTTCAGCTAAAAATACAAGTTAGTGTAGTGAGACCTCTGCACAGTGTTCATCTAAAGCTACAAGTTAGTGCAGTGCGTCCTGCTCACAGTGTTCAGCTAAAACTACAAGTTAGTGCAGTGCGTCCTGCTCACAGTGTTCAGCTAAAACTACAAGTTAGTGCGGTGCGTCCTGTTCACAGTGTTCAGCTAAAACTACAAGTTAGTGGGGTGCGTCCTGCTCACAGTGTTCAGCTAAAACTACAAGTTAGTGCGGTGCGTCCTGCTCACAGTGTTCAGCTAAAACTACAAGTTAGTGCAGTGCGTCCTGCTCACAGTGTTCAGCTAAAACTACAAGTTAGTGCGGTGCGTCCTGCTCACAGTGTTCAGCTAAAACTACAAGTTAGTGCGGTGCGTCCTGCTCACAGTGTTCAGCTAAAACTACAAGTTAGTGCGGTGCGTCCTGCTCACAGTTTTCAGCTAAAACTACAAGTTAGTGCGGTGCGTCTTGCTCCCAGTCTTCAGCTAAAACTACAAGTTAGTGCGGTGCGTCCTGCTCACAGTGTTCAGCTAAAACTACAAGTTAGTGGGGTGCGTCCTGCTCACAGTGTTCAGCTAAAACTACAAGTTAGTGCAGTGCGTCCTGCTCACAGTGTTCAGCTAAAACTACAAGTTAGTGTGGTGCGTCCTGCTTACAGTGTTCAGCTAAAACTACAAGTTAGTGCGGTGCGTCCTGCTCACAGTGTTCAGCTAAAACTACAAGTTAGTGCGGTGCGTCCTGCTCACAGTGTTCAGCTAAAACTACAAGTTAGTGCGGTGCGTCCTACTCACAGTGTTCAGCTAAAACTACAAGTTAGTGCGGTGCGTCCTGCTCAGAGTGTTCAGCTAAAACTACAAGTTAGTGCGGTGCGTCCTGCTCACAGTGTTCAGCTAAAACTACAAGTTAGTGCGGTGCGTCCTGCTCACAGTCTTCAGCTAAAACTACACGTTAGTGCCGTGCGTCCTGCTCACAGTGTTCAGCTAAAACTAACAGTTAGTGGGGTGCGTCCTGCTCACAGTGTTCAGCTAAAACTACAAGTTAGTGCAGTGCGTCCTGCTCACAGTGTTCAGCTAAAACTACAAGTTAGTGTGGTGCGTCCTGCTTACAGTGTTCAGCTAAAACTACAAGTTAGTGCGGTGCGTCCTGCTCACAGTGTTCAGTTAAAACTACAAGTTAGTGCGGTGCGTCCTGCTCACAGTGTTCAGCTAAAACTACAAGTTAGTGCGGTGCGTCCTGCTCACAGTGTTCAGCTAAAACTACAAGTTAGTGCGGTGCGTCCTGCTCACAGTGTTCAGCTAAAACTACAAGTTAGTGCGGTGCGTCCTGCTCACAGTTTTCAGCTAAAACTACAAGTTAGTGCGGTGCGTCTTGCTCCCAGTCTTCAGCTAAAACTACAAGTTAGTGCGGTGCGTCCTGCTCACAGTGTTCAGCTAAAACTACAAGTTAGTGGGGTGCGTCCTGCTCACAGTGTTCAGCTAAAACTACAAGTTAGTGCAGTGCGTCCTGCTCACAGTGTTCAGCTAAAACTACAAGTTAGTGTGGTGCGTCCTGCTTACAGTGTTCAGCTAAAACTACAAGTTAGTGCGGTGCGTCCTGCTCACAGTGTTCAGCTAAAACTACAAGTTAGTGCGGTGCGTCCTGCTCACAGTGTTCAGCTAAAACTACAAGTTAGTGCGGTGCGTCCTACTCACAGTGTTCAGCTAAAACTACAAGTTAGTGCAGTGCGTCCTGCTCACAGTGTTCAGCTAAAACTACAAGTTAGTGCGGTGCGTCCTGCTCACAGTGTTCAGCTAAAACTACAAGTTAGTGCGGTGCGTCCTGCTCACAGTGTTCAGCTAAAACTACAAGTTAGTGCGGTGCGTCCTGCTCACAGTTTTCAGCTAAAACTACAAGTTAGTGCGGTGCGTCTTGCTCCCAGTCTTCAGCTAAAACTACAAGTTAGTGCGGTGCGTCCTGCTCACAGTGTTCAGCTAAAACTACAAGTTAGTGGGGTGCGTCCTGCTCACAGTGTTCAGCTAAAACTACAAGTTAGTGCAGTGCGTCCTGCTCACAGTGTTCAGCTAAAACTACAAGTTAGTGTGGTGCGTCCTGCTTACAGTGTTCAGCTAAAACTACAAGTTAGTGCGGTGCGTCCTGCTCACAGTGTTCAGCTAAAACTACAAGTTAGTGCGGTGCGTCCTGCTCACAGTGTTCAGCTAAAACTACAAGTTAGTGCGGTGCGTCCTACTCACAGTGTTCAGCTAAAACTACAAGTTAGTGCGGTGTGTCCTGCTCAGAGTGTTCAGCTAAAACTACAAGTTAGTGCGGTGCGTCCTGCTCACAGTGTTCAGCTAAAACTACAAGTTAGTGCGGTGCGTCCTGCTCACAGTCTTCAGCTAAAACTACACGTTAGTGCCGTGCGTCCTGCTCACAGTGTTCAGCTAAAACTAACAGTTAGTGGGGTGCGTCCTGCTCACAGTGTTCAGCTAAAACTACAAGTTAGTGCAGTGCGTCCTGCTCACAGTGTTCAGCTAAAACTACAAGTTAGTGTGGTGCGTCCTGCTTACAGTGTTCAGCTAAAACTACAAGTTAGTGCGGTGCGTCCTGCTCACAGTGTTCAGTTAAAACTACAAGTTAGTGCGGTGCGTCCTGCTCACAGTGTTCAGCTAAAACTACAAGATAGTGGGGTGCGTCCTGCTCACAGTGTTCAGCTAAAACTACAAGTTAGTGCGGTGCGTCCTGCTCACAGTGTTCAGCTAAAGCTACAAGTTAGTGCGGTGCGTCCTGCTCACAGTGTTCAGCTAAAACTACAAGTTAGTGCGGTGCATCCTGCTCACAGTCTTCAGCTAAAAATATAAGTTAGTGCGGTGCGTCCTGTTCACAGTGTTCAGCTAAAACTACAAGTTAGTGCAGTGCGTCCTGCTCACAGTGTTCAGCTAAAACTACAAGTTAGTGCTGTGCGTCCTGCTCACAGTGTTCAGCTAAAACTACAAGTTAGTGCGGTGCGTCCTGCTCACAGTGTTCAGCTAAAACTACAAGTTAGTGTGGTGCGTCCTGCTCACAGTGTTCAGCTAAAACTACAAGTTAGTGGGGTGCGTCCTGCTCACAATGTTCAGCTAAAACTACAAGTTAGTGCGGTGCGTCCTGCTCACAGTGTTCAGCTAAAACTACAAGTTAGTGTGGTGCATCCTGCTTACAGTGTTCAGCTAAAACTACAAGTTAGTGCGGTGCGTCCTGCTCACAGTGTTCAGCTAAAACTACAAGTTAGTGCGGTGCGTCCTGCTCACAGTGTTCAGCTAAAACTACAAGTTAGTGTGGTGCGTCCTGCTCACAGTGTTCAGCTAAAACTACAAGTTAGTGCGGTGCGTCCTGCCCACAGTGTTCAGCTAAAGCTACAAGTTAGTGCGGTGCGTCCTGCTCACAGTGTTCAGCTAAAACTACAAGTTAGTGCGGTGCATCCTGCTCACAGTCTTCAGCTAAAAATATAAGTTAGTGCGGTGCGTCCTGCTCACAGTGTTCAGCTAAAACTACAAGTTAGTGCAGTACGTCCACCTCACAGTGTTCAGCTAAACCTACAAGTTAGTGTAGTGAGACCTCTGCACAGTGTTCATCTAAAGCTACAAGTTAGTGCAGTGCGTCCTGCTCACAGTGTTCAGCTAAAACTACAAGTTAGTGCGGTGCGTCCTGCTCACAGTGTTCAGCTAAAACTACAAGTTAGTGTGGTGCGTCCTGCTCACAGTGTTCAGCTAAAACTACAAGTTAGTGCGGTGCGTCCTGCTCACAGTGTTCAGCTAAAGCTACAAGTTAGTGCGGTGCGTCCTGCTCACAGTGTTCAGCTAAAACTACAAGTTAGTGCTGTGCGTCCTGCTCACAGTGTTCAGCTAAAACTACAAGTTAGTATGGTGCGTCCACCTCACAGTGTTCAGCTAAACCTAAAAGTTAGTGTAGTGAGACCTCAGCACAGTGTTCATCTAAAGCTACATGTTAGTGCAGTGCGACCTGCTCACAGTGTTCAGCTAAAACTACAAGTTAGTGCAGTGCATCCTGCTCACAGTGTTCAGCTAAAACTACAAGTTAGTGCTGTGCGTCCTGCTCACAGTGTTCAGCTAAAACTACAAGTTAGTGCGGTGCGTCCTGCTCACAGTCTTCAGCTAAAACTACAAGTTAGTGCCGTGCGTCCTGCTCACATAGTTCAGCTAAAACTAACAGTTAGTGGGGTGCGTCCTGCTCACAGTGTTCAGCTAAAACTACAAGTTAGTGCAGTGCGTCCTGCTCACAGTGTTCAGCTAAAACTACAAGTTAGTGTGGTGCGTCCTGCTCACAGTGTTCAGCTAAAACTACAAGTTAGTGTGGTGCGTCCACCTCACAGTGTTCAGCTAAACCTACAAGTTAGTGTATTGAGACCTCTGCACAGTGTTCATCTAAAGCTACAAGTTAGTGCAGTGCGTCCTGCTCACAGTGTTCAGCTAAAACTACAAGTTAGTGCGGTGCGTCCTGCTCACAGTGTTCAGCTAAAACTACAAGTTAGTGTGGTGCGTCCTGCTCACAGTGTTCAGCTAAAACTACAAGTTAGTGCGGTGCGTCCTGCTCACAGTGTTCAGCTAAAACTACAAGTTAGTGCTGTGCGTCCTGCTCACAGTGTTCAGCTAAAACTACAAGTTAGTGTGGTGCGTCCACCTCACAGTGTTCAGCTAAACCTACAAGTTAGTGTAGTGAGACCTCTGCACAGTGTTCATCTAAAGCTACAAGTTAGTGCAGTGCGTCCTGCTCACAGTGTTCAGCTAAAACTACAAGTTAGTGCAGTGCGTCCTGCTCACAGTGTTCAGCTAAAACTACAAGTTAGTGTGGTGCGTCCACCTCACAGTGTTCAGCTAAACCTACAAGTTAGTGTAGTGAGACCTCTGCACAGTGTTAATCTAAAGCTACAAGTTAGTGCAGTGCGTCCTGCTCACAGTGTTCAGCTAAAACTACAAGTTAGTGGGGTGTGTCCTGCTCACAGTGTTCAGCTAAAACTACAAGTTAGTGGGGTGCGTCCTGCTCACAGTGTTCAGCTAAAACTACAAGTTAGTGGAGTGTGTCCTGCTCACAGTGTTCAGCTAAAACTACAAGTTAGTGGGGTGCGTCCTGCTCACAATGTTCAGCTAAAACTACAAGTTAGTGCAGTGCGTCCTGCTCACAGTGTTCAGCTAAAACTACAAGTTAGTGTGGTGCGTCCTGCTTACAGTGTTCAGCTAAAACTACAAGTTAGTGCGGTGCGTCCTGCTCACAGTGTTCAGCTAAAGCTACAAGTTAGTGTGGTGCGTCCTGCTCACAGTGTTCAGCTAAAACTACAAGTTAGTGCGGTGCATCCTGCTCACAGTCTTCAGCTAAAAATATAAGTTAGTGCGGTGCGTCCTGCTCACAGTGTTCAGCTAAAACTACAAGTTAGTGCAGTGCGTCCTGCTCACAGTGTTGAGCTAAAACTACAAGTTAGTGCTGTGCGTCCTGCTCACAGTGTTCAGCTAAAACTACAAGTTAGTGTGGTGCGTCCACCTCACAGTGTTCAGCTAAACCTACAAGTTAGTGTAGTGAGACCTCTGCACAGTGTTCATCTAAAGCTACAAGTTAGTGCAGTGCGTCCTGCTCACAGTGTTCAGCTAAAACTACAAGTTAGTGCAGTGCGTCCTGCTCACAGTGTTCAGCTAAAAGTACAAGTTAGTGCTGTGCGTCCTGCTCACAGTGTTCAGCTAAAACTACAAGTTAGTGTGGTGCGTCCACCTCACAGTGTTCAGCTAAACCTACAAGTTAGTGTAGTGAGACCTCTGCACAGTGTTAATCTAAAGCTACAAGTTAGTGCAGTGCGTCCTGCTCACAGTGTTCAGCTAAAACTACAAGTTAGTGGGGTGTGTCCTGCTCACAGTGTTCAGCTAAAACTACAAGTTAGTGGGGTGCGTCCTGCTCACAATGTTCAGCTAAAACTACAAGTTAGTGGGGTGTGTCCTGCTCACAGTGTTCAGCTAAAACTACAAGTTAGTGGGGTGCGTCCTGCTCACAATGTTCAGCTAAAACTACAAGTTAGTGCGGTGCGTCCTGCTCACAGTGTTCAGCTAAAACTACAAGTTAGTGTGGTGCGTCCTGCTTACAGTGTTCAGCTAAAACTACAAGTTAGTGCGGTGCGTCCTGCTCACAGTGTTCAGCTAAAACTACAAGTTAGTGCGGTGCGTCCTGCTCACAGTGTTCAGCTAAAACTACAAGTTAGTGCGGTGCGTCCTGCTCACAGTGTTCAGCTAAAACTACAAGTTAGTGCGGTGCGTCCTGCCCACAGTGTTCAGCTAAAGCTACAAGTTAGTGCGGTGCGTCCTGCTCACAGTGTTCAGCTAAAACTACAAGTTAGTGCGGTGCATCCTGCTCACAGTCTTCAGCTAAAAATATAAGTTAGTGCGGTGCGTCCTGCTCACAGTGTTCAGCTAAAACTACAAGTTAGTGCAGTGCGTCCACCTCACAGTGTTCAGCTAAACCTACAAGTTAGTGTAGTGAGACCTCTGCACAGTGTTCATCTAAAGCTACAAGTTAGTGCAGTGCGTCCTGCTCACAGTGTTCAGCTAAAACTACAAGTTAGTGCGGTGCGTCCTGCTCACAGTGTTCAGCTAAAACTACAAGTTAGTGTGGTGCGTCCTGCTCACAGTGTTCAGCTAAAACTACAAGTTAGTGCGGTGCGTCCTGCTCACAGTGTTCAGCTAAAGCTACAAGTTAGTGCGGTGCGTCCTGCTCACAGTGTTCAGCTAAAACTACAAGTTAGTGCTGTGCGTCCTGCTCACATTGTTCAGCTAAAACTACAAGTTAGTGTGGTGCGTCCACCTCACAGTGTTCAGCTAAACCTAAAAGTTAGTGTAGTGAGACCTCTGCACAGTGTTCATCTAAAGCTACATGTTAGTGCAGTGCGTCCTGCTCACAGTGTTCAGCTAAAACTACAAGTTAGTGCAGTGCATCCTGCTCACAGTGTTCAGCTAAAACTACAAGTTAGTGCTGTGCGTCCTGCTCACAGTGTTCAGCTAAAACTACAAGTTAGTGCGGTGCGTCCTGCTCACAGTCTTCAGCTAAAACTACAAGTTAGTGCCGTGCGTCCTGCTCACAGTGTTCAGCTAAAACTACAAGTTAGTGCAGTGCGTCCTGCTCACAGTGTTCAGCTAAAACTACAAGTTAGTGTGGTGCGTCCTGCTTACAGTGTTCAGCTAAAACTACAAGTTAGTGCGGTGCGTCCTGCTCACAGTGTTCAGCTAAAACTACAAGTTAGTGCGGTGCGTCCTGCTCACAGTGTTCAGCTAAAACTACAAGTTAGTGGGGTGCGTCCTGCTCACAGTGTTCAGCTAAAACTACAAGTTAGTGCGGTGCGTCCTGCTCACAGTGTTCAGCTAAAGCTACAAGTTAGTGCGGTGCGTCCTGCTCACAGTGTTCAGCTAAAACTACAAGTTAGTGTGGTGCATCCTGCTCACAGTCTTCTGCTAAAAATATAAGTTAGTGCGGTGCGTCCTGCTCACAGTGTTCAGCTAAAACTACAAGTTAGTGCAGTGCGTCCTGCTCACAGTGTTCAGCTAAAACTACAAGTTAGTGCTGTGCGTCCTGCTCACAGTGTTCAGCTAAAACTACAAGTTAGTGTGGTGCGTCCACCTCACAGTGTTCAGCTAAACCTACAAGTTAGTGTAGTGAGACCCTGTGCACAGTGTTCATCTAAAGCTACAAGTTAGTGCAGTGCGTCCTGCTCACAGTGTTCAGCTAAAACTACAAGTTAGTGCAGTGTGTCCTGCTCACAGTGTTCAGCTAAAAGTACAAGTTAGTGCTGTGCGTCCTGCTCACAGTGTTCAGCTAAAACTACAAGTTAGTGTGGTGCGTCCACCTCACAGTGTTCAGCTAAACCTACAAGTTAGTGTAGTGAGACCTCTGCACAGTGTTAATCTAAAGCTACAAGTTAGTGCAGTGCGTCCTGCTCACAGTGTTCAGCTAAAACTACAAGTTAGTGGGGTGCGTCCTGCTCACAATGTTCAGCTAAAACTACAAGTTAGTGCAGTGCGTCCTGCTCACAGTGTTCAGCTAAAACTACAAGTTAGTGTGGTGCGTCCTGCTTACAGTGTTCAGCTAAAACTACAAGTTAGTGCGGTGCGTCCTGCTCACAGTGTTCAGCTAAAACTACAAGTTAGTGCGGTGCGTCCTGCTCACAGTGTTCAGCTAAAACTACAAGTTAGTGGGGTGCGTCCTGCTCACAGTGTTCAGCTAAAACTACAAATTAGTGCGGTGCGTCCTGCTCACAGTGTTCAGCTAAAGCTACAAGTTAGTGTGGTGCGTCCTGCTCACAGTGTTCAGCTAAAACTACAAGTTAGTGCGGTGCATCCTGCTCACAGTCTTCAGCTAAAAATATAAGTTAGTGCGGTGCGTCCTGCTCACAGTGTTCAGCTAAAACTACAAGTTAGTGCAGTGCGTCCTGCTCACAGTGTTCAGCTAAAACTACAAGTTAGTGCTGTGCGTCCTGCTCACAGTGTTCAGCTAAAACTACAAGTTAGTGTGGTGCGTCCACCTCACAGTGTTCAGCTAAACCTACAAGTTAGTGTAGTGAGACCTCTGCACAGTGTTCATCTAAAGCTACAAGTTAGTGCAGTGCGTCCTGCTCACAGTGTTCAGCTAAAACTACAAGTTAGTGCAGTGCGTCCTGCTCACAGTGTTCAGCTAAAAGTACAAGTTAATGCTGTGCGTCCTGCTCACAGTGTTCAGCTAAAACTACAAGTTAGTGTGGTGCGTCCACCTCACAGTGTTCAGCTAAACCTACAAGTTAGTGTAGTGAGACCTCTGCACAGTGTTAATCTAAAGCTACAAGTTAGTGCAGTGCGTCCTGCTCACAGTGTTCAGCTAAAACTACAAGTTAGTGGGGTGTGTCCTGCTCACAGTGTTCAGCTAAAACTACAAGTTAGTGGGGTGCGTCCTGCTCACAATGTTCAGCTAAAACTACAAGTTAGTGGGGTGTGTCCTGCTCACAGTGTTCAGCTAAAACTACAAGTTAGTGGGGTGCGTCCTGCTCACAATGTTCAGCTAAAACTACAAGTTAGTGCGGTGCGTCCTGCTCACAGTGTTCAGCTAAAACTACAAGTTAGTGTGGTGCCTCCTGCTTACAGTGTTCAGCTAAAACTACAAGTTAGTGCGGTGCGTCCTGCTCACAGTGTTCAGCTAAAACTACAAGTTAGTGCGGTGCTTCCTGCTCACAGTGTTCAGCTAAAACTACAAGTTAGTGTGGTGCGTCCTGCTCACAGTGTTCAGCTAAAACTACAAGTTAGTGCGGTGCGTCCTGCCCACAGTGTTCAGCTAAAGCTACAAGTTAGTGCGGTGCGTCCTGCTCACAGTGTTCAGCTAAAACTACAAGTTAGTGCGGTGCATCCTGCTCACAGTCTTCAGCTAAAAATATAAGTTAGTGCGGTGCGTCCTGCTCACAGTGTTCAGCTAAAACTACAAGTTAGTGCAGTGCGTCCTGCTCACAGTGTTCAGCTAAAACTACAAGTTAGTGCTGTGCGTCCTGCTCACAGTGTTCAGCTAAAACTACAAGTTAGTGTGGTGCGTCCACCTCACAGTGTTCAGCTAAACCTACAAGTTAGTGTAGTGAGACCTCTGCACAGTGTTCATCTAAAGCTACAAGTTAGTGCAGTGCGTCCTGCTCACAGTGTTCAGCTAAAACTACAAGTTAGTGCGGTGCGTCCTGCTCACAGTGTTCAGCTAAAACTACAAGTTAGTGCGGTGCGTCCTGCTCACAGTGTTCAGCTAAAACTACAAGTTAGTGCGGTGCGTCCTGCTCACAGTGTTCAGCTAAAGCTACAAGTTAGTGCAGTGCGTCCTGCTCACAGTGTTCAGCTAAAACTACAAGTTAGTGCTGTGCGTCCTGCTCACAGTGTTCAGCTAAAACTACAAGTTAGTGTGGTGCGTCCACCTCACAGTGTTCAGCTAAACCTACAAGTTAGTGTAGTGAGACCTCTGCACAGTGTTCATCTAAAGCTACAAGTTAGTGCAGTGCGTCCTGCTCACAGTGTTCAGCTAAAACTACAAGTTAGTGCAGTGCGTCCTGCTCACAGTGTTCAGCTAAAACTACAAGTTAGTGCTGTGCGTCCTGCTCACAGTGTTCAGCTAAAACTACAAGTTAGTGTGGTGCGTCCACCTCACAGTGTTCAGCTAAACCTACAAGTTAGTGTAGTGAGACCTCTGCACAGTGTTAATCTAAAGCTACAAGTTAGTGCAGTGCGTCCTGCTCACAGTGTTCAGCTAAAACTACAAGTTAGTGGGGTGTGTCCTGCTCACAGTGTTCAGCTAAAACTACAAGTTAGTGGGGTGCGTCCTGCTCACAGTGTTCAGCTAAAACTACAAGTTAGTGGGGTGTGTCCTGCTCACAGTGTTCAGCTAAAACTACAAGTTAGTGGGGTGCGTCCTGCTCACAATGTTCAGCTAAAACTACAAGTTAGTGCGGTGCGTCCTGCTCACAGTGTTCAGCTAAAACTACAAGTTAGTGTGGTGCGTCCTGCTTACAGTGTTCAGCTAAAACTACAAGTTAGTGCGGTGCGTCCTGCTCACAGTGTTCAGCTAAAACTACAAGTTAGTGCGGTGCGTCCTGCTCACAGTGTTCAGCTAAAACTACAAGTTAGTGTGGTGCATCCTGCTCACAGTGTTCAGCTAAAACTACAAGTTAGTGCGGTGCGTCCTGCTCACAGTGTTCAGCTAAAACTACAAGTTAGTGTGGTGCATCCTGCTCACAGTGTTCAGCTAAAACTACAAGTTAGTGCGGTGCGTCCTGCTCACAGTGTTCAGCTAAAACTACAAGTTAGTGCGGTGCATCCTGCTCACAGTCTTCAGCTAAAAATATAAGTTAGTGCGGTGCGTCCTGCTCACAGTGTTCAGCTAAAACTACAAGTTAGTGCAGTGCATCCTGCTCACAGTGTTCAGCTAAAACTACAAGTTAGTGCTGTGCGTCCTGCTCACAGTGTTCAGCTAAAACTACAAGTTAGTGTGGTGCGTCCACCTCACAGTGTTCAGCTAAACCTACAAGTTAGTGTAGTGAGACCTCTGCACAGTGTTTATCTAAAGCTACATGTTAGTGCAGTGCGTCCTGCTCACAGTGTTCAGCTAAAACTACAAGTTAGTGCAGTGCGTCCTGCTCACAGTGTTCAGCTAAAACTACAAGTTAGTGCTGTGCGTCCTGCTCACAGTGTTCAGCTAAAACTACAAGTTAGTGTGGTGCGTCCACCTCACGGTGTTCAGCTAAACCTACAAGTTAGTGTAGTGAGACCTCTGCACAGTGTTAATCTAAAGCTACAAGTTAGTGCAGTGCGTCCTGCTCACAGTGTTCAGCTAAAACTACAAGTTAGTGCGGTGCGTCCTGCTCACAGTGTTCAGATAAAACTACAAGTTAGTGCGGTGCGTCCTGCTCACAGTGTTCAGATAAAACTACAAGTTAGTGCAGTGCGTCCTGCTCACAGTGTTCAGCTAAAACTACAAGTTAGTGCAGTGCGTCCTGCTCACAGTGTTCAGCTAAAACTACAAGTTAGTGCTGTGCGTCCTGCTCACAGTGTTCAGCTAAAACTACAAGTTAGTGTGGTGCGTCCACCTCACAGTGTTCAGCTAAACCTACAAGTTAGTGTAGTGAGACCTCTGCACAGTGTTAATCTAAAGCTACAAGTTAGTGCAGTGCGTCCTGCTCACAGTGTTCAGCTAAAACTACAAGTTAGTGGGGTGTGTCCTGCTCACAGTGTTCAGCTAAAACTACAAGTTAGTGGGGTGCGTCCTGCTCACAGTGTTCAGCTAAAACTACAAGTTAGTGGGGTGTGTCCTGCTCACAGTGTTCAGCTAAAACTACAAGTTAGTGGGGTGCGTCCTGCTCACAATGTTCAGCTAAAACTACAAGTTAGTGCGGTGCGTCCTGCTCACAGTGTTCAGCTAAAACTACAAGTTAGTGTGGTGCGTCCTGCTTACAGTGTTCAGCTAAAACTACAAGTTAGTGCGGTGCGTCCTGCTCACAGTGTTCAGCTAAAACTACAAGTTAGTGCGGTGCGTCCTGCTCACAGTGTTCAGCTAAAACTACAAGTTAGTGTGGTGCATCCTGCTCACAGTGTTCAGCTAAAACTACAAGTTAGTGCGGTGCGTCCTGCTCACAGTGTTCAGCTAAAGCTACAAGTTAGTGCGGTGCGTCCTGCTCACAGTGTTCAGCTAAAACTACAAGTTAGTGCGGTGCATCCTGCTCACAGTCTTCAGCTAAAAATATAAGTTAGTGCGGTGCGTCCTGCTCACAGTGTTCAGCTAAAACTACAAGTTAGTGCAGTGCATCCTGCTCACAGTGTTCAGCTAAAACTACAAGTTAGTGCTGTGCGTCCTGCTCACAGTGTTCAGCTAAAACTACAAGTTAGTGTGGTGCGTCCACCTCACAGTGTTCAGCTAAACCTACAAGTTAGTGTAGTGAGACCTCTGCACAGTGTTCATCTAAAGCTACATGTTAGTGCAGTGCGTCCTGCTCACAGTGTTCAGCTAAAACTACAAGTTAGTGCAGTGCGTCCTGCTCACAGTGTTCAGCTAAAACTACAAGTTAGTGCTGTGCGTCCTGCTCACAGTGTTCAGCTAAAACTACAAGTTAGTGTGGTGCGTCCACCTCACAGTGTTCAGCTAAACCTACAAGTTAGTGTAGTGAGACCTCTGCACAGTGTTAATCTAAAGCTACAAGTTAGTGCAGTGCGTCCTGCTCACAGTGTTCAGCTAAAACTACAAGTTAGTGCGGTGCGTCCTGCTCACAGTGTTCAGATAAAACTACAAGTTAGTGCGGTGCGTCCTGCTCACAGTGTTTAGCTAAAACTACAAGTTAGTGCGGTGCGTCCTGCTCACAGTGTTCAGCTAAAACTACAAGTTAGTGCGGTGCGTCCTGCTCACAGTGTTCAGATAAAACTACAAGTTAGTGCGGTGCGTCCTGCTCACAGTGTTCAGCTAAAACTACAAGTTAGTGCGGTGCGTCCTGCTCACAGTGTTCAGCTAAAACTACAAGTTAGTGCGGTGCGTCCTGCTCACAGTGTTCAGCTAAAACTACAAGTTAGTGCGGTGCGTCCTGCTCACAGTGTTCAGCTAAAAATACAAGTTAGTGCGGTGCGTCCTGTTCACAGTGTTCAGCTAAAACTACAAGTTAGTGCGGTGCGTCCTGCTCACAGTGTTCAGATAAAACTACAAGTTAGTGTGGTGCGTCCTACTCACAGTGTTTAGCTAAAACTACAAGTTAGTGCGGGGCGTCCTGCTCACAGTGTTCAGCTAAAACTACAAGTTAGTGCGGTGCGTCCTGCTCACAGTGTTCAGCTAAAACTACAAGTTAGTGTGGTGCGTCCACCTCACAGTGTTCAGCTAAACCTACAAGTTAGTGTAGTGAGACCTCTGCACAGTGTTCATCTAAAGCTACAAGTTAGTGCAGTGCGTCCTGCTCACAGTGTTCAGCTAAAACCACAAGTTAGTGCAGTGCGTCCTGCTCACAGTGTTCAGCTAAAACTACAAGTTAGTGCTGTGCGTCCTGCTCACAGTGTTCAGCTAAAACTACAAGTTAGTGTGGTGCGTCCACCTCACAGTGTTCAGCTAAACCTACAAGTTAGTGTAGTGAGACCTCTGCACAGTGTTAATCTAAAGCTACAAGTTAGTGCAGTGCGTCCTGCTCACAGTGTTCAGCTAAAACTACAAGTTAGTGGGGTGTGTCCTGCTCACAGTGTTCAGCTAAAACTACAAGTTAGTGGGGTGCGTCCTGCTCACAGTGTTCAGCTAAAACTACAAGTTAGTGGGGTGTGTCCTGCTCACAGTGTTCAGCTAAAACTACAAGTTAGTGGGGTGCGTCCTGCTCACAATGTTCAGCTAAAACTACAAGTTAGTGCGGTGCGTCCTGCTCACAGTGTTCAGCTAAAACTACAAGTTAGTGTGGTGCGTCCTGCTTACAGTGTTCAGCTAAAACTACAAGTTAGTACGGTGCGTCCTGCTCACAGTGTTCAGCTAAAACTACAAGTTAGTGCGGTGCGTCCTACTCACAGTGTTCAGCTAAAACTACAAGTTAGTGCGGTGCGTCCTGCTCACAGTGTTCAGCTAAAACTACAAGTTAGTGTGGTGCATCCTGCTCACAGTGTTCAGCTAAAACTACAAGTTAGTGCGGTGCGTCCTGCTCACAGTGTTCAGCTAAAGCTACAAGTTAGTGCGGTGCGTCCTGCTCACAGTGTTCAGCTAAAACTACAAGTTAGTGCGGTGCATCCTGCTCACAGTCTTCAGCTAAAAATATAAGTTAGTGCGGTGCGTCCTGCTCACAGTGTTCAGCTAAAACTACAAGTTAGTGCAGTGCATCCTGCTCACAGTGTTCAGCTAAAACTACAAGTTAGTGCTGTGCGTCCTGCTCACAGTGTTCAGCTAAAACTACAAGTTAGTGTGGTGCGTCCACCTCACAGTGTTCAGCTAAACCTACAAGTTAGTGTAGTGAGACCTCTGCACAGTGTTCATCTAAAGCTACATGTTAGTGCAGTGCGTCCTGCTCACAGTGTTCAGCTAAAACTACAAGTTAGTGCAGTGCGTCCTGCTCACAGTGTTCAGCTAAAACTACAAGTTAGTGCTGTGCGTCCTGCTCACAGTGTTCAGCTAAAACTACAAGTTAGTGTGGTGCGTCCACCTCACAGTGTTCAGCTAAACCTACAAGTTAGTGTAGTGAGACCTCTGCACAGTGTTAATCTAAAGCTACAAGTTAGTGCAGTGCGTCCTGCTCACAGTGTTCAGCTAAAACTACAAGTTAGTGCGGTGCGTCCTGCTCACAGTGTTCAGATAAAACTACAAGTTAGTGCGGTGCGTCCTGCTCACAGTGTTTAGCTAAAACTACAAGTTAGTGCGGTGCGTCCTGCTCACAGTGTTCAGCTAAAACTACAAGTTAGTGCGGTGCGTCCTGCTCACAGTGTTCAGCTAAAACTACAAGTTAGTGCGGTGCGTCCTGCTCACAGTGTTCAGCTAAAACTACAAGTTAGTGCGGTGCGTCCTGCTCACAGTGTTCAGCTAAAAATACAAGTTAGTGCGGTGCGTCCTGTTCACAGTGTTCAGCTAAAACTACAAGTTAGTGCGGTGCGTCCTGCTCACAGTGTTCAGATAAAACTACAAGTTAGTGTGGTGCGTCCTGCTCACAGTGTTTAGCTAAAACTACAAGTTAGTGCGGGGCGTCCTGCTCACAGTGTTCAGCTAAAACTACAAGTTAGTGCGGTGCGTCCTGCTCACAGTGTTCAGCTAAAAATACAAGTTAGTGCGGTGCGTCCTGTTCACATTGTTCAGCTAAAACTACAAGTTAGTGGGGTGCGTCCTTCTCACAGTGTTCAGCTAAAACTACAAGTTAGTGGGGTGCGTCCTGCTCACAGTGTTCAGCTAAAACTACAAGTTAGTGGGGTGCGTCCTGCTCACAGTGTTCAGCTAAAACTACAAGTTAGTGCGGTGCGTCCTGCTCACAGTGTTCAGCTAAAACTACAAGTTAGTGTGGTGCGTCCTGCTCACAGTGTTCAGCTAAAACTACAAGTTAGTGCGGTGCGTCCTGCTCACAGTGTTCAGCTAAAACTACAAGTTAGTGGGGTGCGTCCTGCTCACAGTGTTCAGCTAAAACTACAAGTTAGTGCGGTGCGTCCTGCTCACAGTGTTCAGCTAAAGCTACAAGTAAGTGCGGTGCGTCCTGCTCACAGTGTTCAGCTAAAACTACAAGTTAGTGCGGTGCGTCCTGCTCACAGTGTTCAGCTAAAACTACAAGTTAGTGCGGTGCGTCCTGCTCACAGTGTTCAGCTAAAACTACAAGTTAGTGCGGTGCGTCCTGCTCACAGTGTTCAGCTAAAACTACAAGTTAGTGCGGTGCGTCCTGCTCACAGTGTTCAGCTAAAAATACAAGTTAGTGCGGTGCGTCCTGTTCACAGTGTTCAGCTAAAACTACAAGTTAGTGCGGTGCGTCCTGCTCACAGTGTTCAGATAAAACTACAAGTTAGTGTGGTGCGTCCTGCTCACAGTGTTTAGCTAAAACTACAAGTTAGTGCGGGGCGTCCTGCTCACAGTGTTCAGCTAAAACTACAAGTTAGTGCGGTGCGTCCTGCTCACAGTGTTCAGCTAAAACTACAAGTTAGTGTGGTGCGTCCACCTCACAGTGTTCAGCTAAACCTACAAGTTAGTGTAGTGAGACCTCTGCACAGTGTTCATCTAAAGCTACAAGTTAGTGCAGTGCGTCCTGCTCACAGTGTTCAGCTAAAACTACAAGTTAGTGCGGTGCATCCTGCTCACAGTCTTCAGCTAAAAATATAAGTTAGTGCGGTGCGTCCTGCTCACAGTGTTCAGCTAAAACTACAAGTTAGTGCAGTGCATCCTGCTCACAGTGTTCAGCTAAAACTACAAGTTAGTGCTGTGCGTCCTGCTCACAGTGTTCAGCTAAAACTACAAGTTAGTGTGGTGCGTCCACCTCACAGTGTTCAGCTAAACCTACAAGTTAGTGTAGTGAGACCTCTGCACAGTGTTCATCTAAAGCTACATGTTAGTGCAGTGCGTCCTGCTCACAGTGTTCAGCTAAAACTACAAGTTAGTGCAGTGCGTCCTGCTCACAGTGTTCAGCTAAAACTACAAGTTAGTGCTGTGCGTCCTGCTCACAGTGTTCAGCTAAAACTACAAGTTAGTGTGGTGCGTCCACCTCACAGTGTTCAGCTAAACCTACAAGTTAGTGTAGTGAGACCTCTGCACAGTGTTAATCTAAAGCTACAAGTTAGTGCAGTGCGTCCTGCTCACAGTGTTCAGCTAAAACTACAAGTTAGTGCGGTGCGTCCTGCTCACAGTGTTCAGATAAAACTACAAGTTAGTGCGGTGCGTCCTGCTCACAGTGTTTAGCTAAAACTACAAGTTAGTGCGGTGCGTCCTGCTCACAGTGTTCAGCTAAAACTACAAGTTAGTGCGGTGCGTCCTGCTCACAGTGTTCAGATAAAACTACAAGTTAGTGCGGTGCGTCCTGCTCACAGTGTTCAGCTAAAACTACAAGTTAGTGCGGTGCGTCCTGCTCACAGTGTTCAGCTAAAACTACAAGTTAGTGCGGTGCGTCCTGCTCACAGTGTTCAGCTAAAACTACAAGTTAGTGCGGTGCGTCCTGCTCACAGTGTTCAGCTAAAAATACAAGTTAGTGCGGTGCGTCCTGTTCACAGTGTTCAGCTAAAACTACAAGTTAGTGCGGTGCGTCCTGCTCACAGTGTTCAGATAAAACTACAAGTTAGTGTGGTGCGTCCTACTCACAGTGTTTAGCTAAAACTACAAGTTAGTGCGGGGCGTCCTGCTCACAGTGTTCAGCTAAAACTACAAGTTAGTGCGGTGCGTCCTGCTCACAGTGTTCAGCTAAAACTACAAGTTAGTGTGGTGCGTCCACCTCACAGTGTTCAGCTAAACCTACAAGTTAGTGTAGTGAGACCTCTGCACAGTGTTCATCTAAAGCTACAAGTTAGTGCAGTGCGTCCTGCTCACAGTGTTCAGCTAAAACCACAAGTTAGTGCAGTGCGTCCTGCTCACAGTGTTCAGCTAAAACTACAAGTTAGTGCTGTGCGTCCTGCTCACAGTGTTCAGCTAAAACTACAAGTTAGTGTGGTGCGTCCACCTCACAGTGTTCAGCTAAACCTACAAGTTAGTGTAGTGAGACCTCTGCACAGTGTTAATCTAAAGCTACAAGTTAGTGCAGTGCGTCCTGCTCACAGTGTTCAGCTAAAACTACAAGTTAGTGGGGTGTGTCCTGCTCACAGTGTTCAGCTAAAACTACAAGTTAGTGGGGTGCGTCCTGCTCACAGTGTTCAGCTAAAACTACAAGTTAGTGGGGTGTGTCCTGCTCACAGTGTTCAGCTAAAACTACAAGTTAGTGGGGTGCGTCCTGCTCACAATGTTCAGCTAAAACTACAAGTTAGTGCGGTGCGTCCTGCTCACAGTGTTCAGCTAAAACTACAAGTTAGTGTGGTGCGTCCTGCTTACAGTGTTCAGCTAAAACTACAAGTTAGTACGGTGCGTCCTGCTCACAGTGTTCAGCTAAAACTACAAGTTAGTGCGGTGCGTCCTACTCACAGTGTTCAGCTAAAACTACAAGTTAGTGCGGTGCGTCCTGCTCACAGTGTTCAGCTAAAACTACAAGTTAGTGTGGTGCATCCTGCTCACAGTGTTCAGCTAAAACTACAAGTTAGTGCGGTGCGTCCTGCTCACAGTGTTCAGCTAAAGCTACAAGTTAGTGCGGTGCGTCCTGCTCACAGTGTTCAGCTAAAACTACAAGTTAGTGCGGTGCATCCTGCTCACAGTCTTCAGCTAAAAATATAAGTTAGTGCGGTGCGTCCTGCTCACAGTGTTCAGCTAAAACTACAAGTTAGTGCAGTGCATCCTGCTCACAGTGTTCAGCTAAAACTACAAGTTAGTGCTGTGCGTCCTGCTCACAGTGTTCAGCTAAAACTACAAGTTAGTGTGGTGCGTCCACCTCACAGTGTTCAGCTAAACCTACAAGTTAGTGTAGTGAGACCTCTGCACAGTGTTCATCTAAAGCTACATGTTAGTGCAGTGCGTCCTGCTCACAGTGTTCAGCTAAAACTACAAGTTAGTGCAGTGCGTCCTGCTCACAGTGTTCAGCTAAAACTACAAGTTAGTGCTGTGCGTCCTGCTCACAGTGTTCAGCTAAAACTACAAGTTAGTGTGGTGCGTCCACCTCACAGTGTTCAGCTAAACCTACAAGTTAGTGTAGTGAGACCTCTGCACAGTGTTAATCTAAAGCTACAAGTTAGTGCAGTGCGTCCTGCTCACAGTGTTCAGCTAAAACTACAAGTTAGTGCGGTGCGTCCTGCTCACAGTGTTCAGATAAAACTACAAGTTAGTGCGGTGCGTCCTGCTCACAGTGTTTAGCTAAAACTACAAGTTAGTGCGGTGCGTCCTGCTCACAGTGTTCAGCTAAAACTACAAGTTAGTGCGGTGCGTCCTGCTCACAGTGTTCAGCTAAAACTACAAGTTAGTGCGGTGCGTCCTGCTCACAGTGTTCAGCTAAAACTACAAGTTAGTGCGGTGCGTCCTGCTCACAGTGTTCAGCTAAAAATACAAGTTAGTGCGGTGCGTCCTGTTCACAGTGTTCAGCTAAAACTACAAGTTAGTGCGGTGCGTCCTGCTCACAGTGTTCAGATAAAACTACAAGTTAGTGTGGTGCGTCCTGCTCACAGTGTTTAGCTAAAACTACAAGTTAGTGCGGGGCGTCCTGCTCACAGTGTTCAGCTAAAACTACAAGTTAGTGCGGTGCGTCCTGCTCACAGTGTTCAGCTAAAAATACAAGTTAGTGCGGTGCGTCCTGTTCACATTGTTCAGCTAAAACTACAAGTTAGTGGGGTGCGTCCTTCTCACAGTGTTCAGCTAAAACTACAAGTTAGTGGGGTGCGTCCTGCTCACAGTGTTCAGCTAAAACTACAAGTTAGTGGGGTGCGTCCTGCTCACAGTGTTCAGCTAAAACTACAAGTTAGTGCGGTGCGTCCTGCTCACAGTGTTCAGCTAAAACTACAAGTTAGTGTGGTGCGTCCTGCTCACAGTGTTCAGCTAAAACTACAAGTTAGTGCGGTGCGTCCTGCTCACAGTGTTCAGCTAAAACTACAAGTTAGTGGGGTGCGTCCTGCTCACAGTGTTCAGCTAAAACTACAAGTTAGTGCGGTGCGTCCTGCTCACAGTGTTCAGCTAAAGCTACAAGTAAGTGCGGTGCGTCCTGCTCACAGTGTTCAGCTAAAACTACAAGTTAGTGCGGTGCGTCCTGCTCACAGTGTTCAGCTAAAACTACAAGTTAGTGCGGTGCGTCCTGCTCACAGTGTTCAGCTAAAACTACAAGTTAGTGCGGTGCGTCCTGCTCACAGTGTTCAGCTAAAACTACAAGTTAGTGCGGTGCGTCCTGCTCACAGTGTTCAGCTAAAAATACAAGTTAGTGCGGTGCGTCCTGTTCACAGTGTTCAGCTAAAACTACAAGTTAGTGCGGTGCGTCCTGCTCACAGTGTTCAGATAAAACTACAAGTTAGTGTGGTGCGTCCTGCTCACAGTGTTTAGCTAAAACTACAAGTTAGTGCGGGGCGTCCTGCTCACAGTGTTCAGCTAAAACTACAAGTTAGTGCGGTGCGTCCTGCTCACAGTGTTCAGCTAAAACTACAAGTTAGTGTGGTGCGTCCACCTCACAGTGTTCAGCTAAACCTACAAGTTAGTGTAGTGAGACCTCTGCACAGTGTTCATCTAAAGCTACAAGTTAGTGCAGTGCGTCCTGCTCACAGTGTTCAGCTAAAACTACAAGTTAGTGCAGTGCGTCCTGCTCACAGTGTTCAGCTAAAACTACAAGTTAGTGCTGTGCGTCCTGCTCACAGTGTTCAGCTAAAACTACAAGTTAGTGTGGTGCGTCCACCTCACAGTGTTCAGCTAAACCTACAAGTTAGTGTAGTGAGACCTCTGCACAGTGTTAATCTAAAGCTACAAGTTAGTGCAGTGCGTCCTGCTCACAGTGTTCAGCTAAAACTACAAGTTAGTGGGGTGCGTCCTGCTCACAGTGTTCAGCTAAAACTACAAGTTAGTGGGGTGTGTCCTGCTCACAGTGTTCAGCTAAAACTACAAGTTAGTGGGGTGCGTCCTGCTCACAATGTTCAGCTAAAACTACAAGTTAGTGCGGTGCGTCCTGCTCACAGTGTTCAGCTAAAACTACAAGTTAGTGTGGTGCGTCCTGCTTACAGAGTTCAGCTAAAACTACAAGTTAGTGCGGTGCGTCCTGCTCACAGTGTTCAGCTAAAACTACAAGTTAGTGCGGTGCGTCCTGCTCACAGTGTTCAGCTAAAACTACAAGTTAGTGTGGTGCATCCTGCTCACAGTGTTCAGCTAAAACTACAAGTTAGTGCGGTGCGTCCTGCTCACAGTGTTCAGCTAAAGCTACAAGTTAGTGCGGTGCGTCCTGCTCACAGTGTTCAGCTAAAACTACAAGTTAGTGCGGTGCATCCTGCTCACAGTCTTCAGCTAAAAATATAAGTTAGTGCGGTGCGTCCTGCTCACAGTGTTCAGCTAAAACTACAAGTTAGTGCAGTGCATCCTGCTCACAGTGTTCAGCTAAAACTACAAGTTAGTGCTGTGCGTCCTGCTCACAGTGTTCAGCTAAAACTACAAGTTAGTGTGGTGCGTCCACCTCACAGTGTTCAGCTAAACCTACAAGTTAGTGTAGTGAGACCTCTGCACAGTGTTCATCTAAAGCTACATGTTAGTGCAGTGCGTCCTGCTCACAGTGTTCAGCTAAAACTACAAGTTAGTGCAGTGCGTCCTGCTCACAGTGTTCAGCTAAAACTACAAGTTAGTGCTGTGCGTCCTGCTCACAGTGTTCAGCTAAAACTACAAGTTAGTGTGGTGCGTCCACCTCACAGTGTTCAGCTAAACCTACAAGTTAGTGTAGTGAGACCTCTGCACAGTGTTAATCTAAAGCTACAAGTTAGTGCAGTGCGTCCTGCTCACAGTGTTCAGCTAAAACTACAAGTTAGTGCGGTGCGTCCTGCTCACAGTGTTCAGATAAAACTACAAGTTAGTGCGGTGCGACCTGCTCACAGTGTTTAGCTAAAACTACAAGTTAGTGCGGTGCGTCCTGCTCACAGTGTTCAGCTAAAACTACAAGTTAGTGCGGTGCGTCCTGCTCACAGTGTTCAGCTAAAACTACAAGTTAGTGCGGTGCGTCCTGCTCACAGTGTTCAGCTAAAACTACAAGTTAGTGCGGTGCGTCCTGCTCACAGTGTTCAGCTAAAAATACAAGTTAGTGCGGTGCGTCCTGTTCACAGTGTTCAGCTAAAACTACAAGTTAGTGCGGTGCGTCCTGCTCACAGTGTTCAGATAAAACTACAAGTTAGTGTGGTGCGTCCTGCTCACAGTGTTTAGCTAAAACTACAAGTTAGTGCGGGGCGTCCTGCTCACAGTGTTCAGCTAAAACTACAAGTTAGTGCGGTGCGTCCTGCTCACAGTGTTCAGCTAAAAATACAAGTTAGTGCGGTGCGTCCTGTTCACATTGTTCAGCTAAAACTACAAGTTAGTGGGGTGCGTCCTTCTCACAGTGTTCAGCTAAAACTACAAGTTAGTGGGGTGCGTCCTGCTCACAGTGTTCAGCTAAAACTACAAGTTAGTGGGGTGCGTCCTGCTCACAGTGTTCAGCTAAAACTACAAGTTAGTGCGGTGCGTCCTGCTCACAGTGTTCAGCTAAAACTACAAGTTAGTGTGGTGCGTCCTGCTCACAGTGTTCAGCTAAAACTACAAGTTAGTGCGGTGCGTCCTGCTCACAGTGTTCAGCTAAAACTACAAGTTAGTGGGGTGCGTCCTGCTCACAGTGTTCAGCTAAAACTACAAGTTAGTGCGGTGCGTCCTGCTCACAGTGTTCAGCTAAAGCTACAAGTAAGTGCGGTGCGTCCTGCTCACAGTGTTCAGCTAAAACTACAAGTTAGTGCGGTGCATCCTGCTCACAGTCTTCAGCTAAAAATATAAGTTAGTGTGGTGCGTCCTGCTCACAGTGTTCAGCTAAAACTACAAGTTAGTGCAGTGCGTCCTGCTCACAGTGTTCAGCTAAAACTACAAGTTAGTGCTGTGCGTCCTGCTCACAGTGTTCAGCTAAAACTACAAGTTAGTGTGGTGCGTCCACCTCACAGTGTTCAGCTAAACCTACAAGTTAGTGTAGTGAGACCTCTGCACAGTGTTCATCTAAAGCTACAAGTTAGTGCAGTGCGTCCTGCTCACAGTGTTCAGCTAAAACTACAAGTTAGTGCAGTGCGTCCTGCTCACAGTGTTCAGCTAAAACTACAAGTTAGTGCTGTGCGTCCTGCTCACAGTGTTCAGCTAAAACTACAAGTTAGTGTGGTGCGTCCACCTCACAGTGTTCAGCTAAACCTACAAGTTAGTGTAGTGAGACCTCTGCACAGTGTTAATCTAAAGCTACAAGTTAGTGCAGTGCGTCCTGCTCACAGTGTTCAGCTAAAACTACAAGTTAGTGCGGTGCGTCCTGCTCACAGTGTTCAGCTAAAACTACAAGTTAGTGGGGTGCGTCCTGCTCACAGTGTTCAGCTAAAACTACAAGTTAGTGCGGTGCGTCCTGCTCACAGTGTTCAGCTAAAACTACAAATTAGTGCGGTGCGTCCTGCTCACAGTGTTCAGCTAAAACTACAAGTTAGTGCGGTGCGTCCTGCTCACAGTCTTCAGCTAAAACTACAAGTTAGTGCGGTGCGTCCTGCTCACAGTGTTCAGCTAAAACTACAAGTTAGTGGGGTGCGTCCTGCTCACAGTGTTCAGCTAAAACTACAAGTTAGTGCAGTGCGTCCTGCTCACAGTGTTCAGCTAAAACTACAAGTTAGGGCTGTGCGTCCTGCTCACAGTGTTCAGCTAAAACTACAAGTTAGTGCGGTGCGTCCTGCTCACAGTGTTCAGCTAAAAATACATGTTAGTGCGGTGCGTCCTGTTCACAGTGTTCAGCTAAAACTACAAGTTAGTGGGGTGCGTCCTGCTCACAGTGTTCAGCTAAAACTACAAGTTAGTGCAGTGCGTCCTGCTCACAGTGTTTAGCTAAAACTACAAGTTAGTGCGGTGCGTCCTGCTCACAGTGTTCAGCTAAAACTACAAGTTAGTGTGATGCGTCCTGCTCACAGTGTTCAGCTAAAACTACAAGTTAGTGGAGTGCGTCCTGCTCACAATGTTCAGCTAAAACTACAAGTTAGTGCGGTGCGTCCTGCTCACAGTGTTCAGCTAAAACTACAAGTTAGTGCGGTGCGTCCTGCTCACAGTGTTCAGCTAAAACTACAAGTTAATGCGATGCGTCCTGCTCACAGTGTTCAGCTAAAAATACAAGTTAGTGCAAGTTAGTGCGGTGCGTCCTGTTCACAGTGTTCAGCTAAAACTACAAGTTAGTGGGGTGCGTCCTGCTCACAGTGTTCAGCTAAAACTACAAGTTAGTGGGGTGCGTCCTGCTCACAGTGTTCAGCTAAAAATACAAGTTAGTGCGGTGCATTCTGTTCACAGTGTTCAGCTAAAACTACAAGTTAGTGGGGTGCGTCCTGCTCACAGTGTTCAGCTAAAACTACAAGTTAGTGCAGTGCGTCCTGCTCACAGTGTTTAGCTAAAACTACAAGTTAGTGCAGTGCGTCCTGCTCACAGTGTTCATCTAAAACTACAAGTTAGTGCGGTGCGTCCTGCTCACAGTGTTCAGCTAAAACTACAAGTTAGTGGGGTGCGTCCTGCTCACAGTGTTCAGCTAAAACTACAAGTTAGTGGGGTGCGTCCTGCTCACAGTGTTCAGCTAAAACTACAAGTTAGTGCAGTGCGTCCTGCTCACAGTGTTCAGCTAAAACTACAAGTTAGTGCTGTGCGTCCTGCTCACAGTGTTCAGCTAAAACTACAAGTTAGTGCGGTGCGTCCTGCTCACAGTGTTCAGCTAAAAATACAAGTTAGTGTAGTGAGACCTCTGCACAGTGTTCATCTAAAGCTACAAGTTAGTGCAGTGCGTCCTGCTCACAGTGTTCAGCTAAAACTACAAGTTAGTGCAGTGCGTCCTGCTCACAGTGTTCAGCTAAAACTACAAGTTAGTGCGGTGCGTCCTGTTCACAGTGTTCAGCTAAAACTACAAGTTAGTGGGGTGCGTCCTGCTCACAGTGTTCAGCTAAAACTACAAGTTAGTGCGGTGCGTCCTGCTCACAGTGTTCAGCTAAAACTACAAGTTAGTGGGGTGCGTCCTGCTCACAGTGTTCAGCTAAAACTACAAGTTAGTGCGGTGCGTCCTGCTCACAGTGTTCAGCTAAAACTACAAGTTAGTGTGGTGCGTCCTGCTCACAGTGTTCAGCTAAAACTACAAGTTAGTGCGGTGCGTCCTGCTCACAGTGTTCAGCTAAAACTACAAGTTAGTGGGGTGCGTCCTGCTCACAGTGTTCAGCTAAAACTACAAGTTAGTGTGGTGCGTCCTGCTCACAGTGTTCAGCTAAAACTACAAGTTAGTGTGGTGCGTCCTGCTCACAGTGTTCAGCTAAAACTACAAGTTAGTGCGGTGCGTCCTGCTCACAGTGTTCAGCTAAAACTACAAGTTAGTGGGGTGCGTCCTGCTCACAGTGTTCAGCTAAAACTACAAGTTAGTGCGGTGCGTCCTGCTCACAGTGTTCAGCTAAAGCTACAAGTAAGTGCGGTGCGTCCTGCTCACAGTGTTCAGCTAAAACTACAAGTTAGTGCGGTGCATCCTGCTCACAGTCTTCAGCTAAAAATATAAGTTAGTGTGGTGCGTCCTGCTCACAGTGTTCAGCTAAAACTACAAGTTAGTGCAGTGCGTCCTGCTCACAGTGTTCAGCTAAAACTACAAGTTAGTGCTGTGCGTCCTGCTCACAGTGTTCAGCTAAAACTACAAGTTAGTGTGGTGCGTCCACCTCACAGTGTTCAGCTAAACCTACAAGTTAGTGTAGTGAGACCTCTGCACAGTGTTCATCTAAAGCTACAAGTTAGTGCAGTGCGTCCTGCTCACAGTGTTCAGCTAAAACTACAAGTTAGTGCAGTGCGTCCTGCTCACAGTGTTCAGCTAAAACTACAAGTTAGTGCTGTGCGTCCTGCTCACAGTGTTCAGCTAAAACTACAAGTTAGTGTGGTGCGTCCACCTCACAGTGTTCAGCTAAACCTACAAGTTAGTGTAGTGAGACCTCTGCACAGTGTTAATCTAAAGCTACAAGTTAGTGCAGTGCGTCCTGCTCACAGTGTTCAGCTAAAACTACAAGTTAGTGCGGTGCGTCCTGCTCACAGTGTTCAGCTAAAACTACAAGTTAGTGGGGTGCGTCCTGCTCACAGTGTTCAGCTAAAACTACAAGTTAGTGCGGTGCGTCCTGCTCACAGTGTTCAGCTAAAACTACAAGTTAGTGCGGTGCGTCCTGCTCACAGTGTTCAGCTAAAACTACAAGTTAGTGTGGTGCGTCCTGCTCACAGTGTTCAGCTAAAACTACAAGTTAGTGCGGTGCGTCCTGCTCACAGTGTTCAGCTAAAACTACAAGTTAGTGGGGTGCGTCCTGCTCACAGTGTTCAGCTAAAACTACAAGTTAGTGTGGTGCGTCCTGCTCACAGTGTTCAGCTAAAACTACAAGTTAGTGTGGTGCGTCCTGCTCACAGTGTTCAGCTAAAACTACAAGTTAGTGCGGTGCGTCCTGCTCACAGTGTTCAGCTAAAACTACAAGTTAGTGGGGTGCGTCCTGCTCACAGTGTTCAGCTAAAACTACAAGTTAGTGCGGTGCGTCCTGCTCACAGTGTTCAGCTAAAGCTACAAGTAAGTGCGGTGCGTCCTGCTCACAGTGTTCAGCTAAAACTACAAGTTAGTGCGGTGCATCCTGCTCACAGTCTTCAGCTAAAAATATAAGTTAGTGTGGTGCGTCCTGCTCACAGTGTTCAGCTAAAACTACAAGTTAGTGCAGTGCGTCCTGCTCACAGTGTTCAGCTAAAACTACAAGTTAGTGCTGTGCGTCCTGCTCACAGTGTTCAGCTAAAACTACAAGTTAGTGTGGTGCGTCCACCTCACAGTGTTCAGCTAAACCTACAAGTTAGTGTAGTGAGACCTCTGCACAGTGTTCATCTAAAGCTACAAGTTAGTGCAGTGCGTCCTGCTCACAGTGTTCAGCTAAAACTACAAGTTAGTGCAGTGCGTCCTGCTCACAGTGTTCAGCTAAAACTACAAGTTAGTGCTGTGCGTCCTGCTCACAGTGTTCAGCTAAAACTACAAGTTAGTGTGGTGCGTCCACCTCACAGTGTTCAGCTAAACCTACAAGTTAGTGTAGTGAGACCTCTGCACAGTGTTAATCTAAAGCTACAAGTTAGTGCAGTGCGTCCTGCTCACAGTGTTCAGCTAAAACTACAAGTTAGTGCGGTGCGTCCTGCTCACAGTGTTCAGCTAAAACTACAAGTTAGTGGGGTGCGTCCTGCTCACAGTGTTCAGCTAAAACTACAAGTTAGTGCGGTGCGTCCTGCTCACAGTGTTCAGCTAAAACTACAAATTAGTGCGGTGCGTCCTGCTCACAGTGTTCAGCTAAAACTACAAGTTAGTGCGGTGCGTCCTGCTCACAGTCTTCAGCTAAAACTACAAGTTAGTGCGGTGCGTCCTGCTCACAGTGTTCAGCTAAAACTACAAGTTAGTGCGGTGCGTCCTGCTCACAGTGTTCAGCTAAAACTACAAGTTAGTGCAGTGCGTCCTGCTCACAGTGTTCAGCTAAAACTACAAGTTAGTGGGGTGCGTCCTGCTCACAGTGTTCAGCTAAAACTACAAGTTAGTGCAGTGCGTCCTGCTCACAGTGTTTAGCTAAAACTACAAGTTAGTGCGGTGCGTCCTGCTCACAGTGTTCAGCTAAAACTACAAGTTAGTGTGATGCGTCCTGCTCACAGTGTTCAGCTAAAACTACAAGTTAGTGGAGTGCGTCCTGCTCACAATGTTCAGCTAAAACTACAAGTTAGTGCGGTGCGTCCTGCTCACAGTGTTCAGCTAAAACTACAAGTTAGTGCGGTGCGTCCTGCTCACAGTGTTCAGCTAAAACTACAAGTTAATGCGATGCGTCCTGCTCACAGTGTTCAGCTAAAAATACAAGTTAGTGCAAGTTAGTGCGGTGCGTCCTGTTCACAGTGTTCAGCTAAAACTACAAGTTAGTGGGGTGCGTCCTGCTCACAGTGTTCAGCTAAAACTACAAGTTAGTGGGGTGCGTCCTGCTCACAGTGTTCAGCTAAAAATACAAGTTAGTGCGGTGCATTCTGTTCACAGTGTTCAGCTAAAACTACAAGTTAGTGGGGTGCGTCCTGCTCACAGTGTTCAGCTAAAACTACAAGTTAGTGCAGTGCGTCCTGCTCACAGTGTTTAGCTAAAACTACAAGTTAGTGCAGTGCGTCCTGCTCACAGTGTTTATCTAAAACTACAAGTTAGTGCGGTGCGTCCTGCTCACAGTGTTCAGCTAAAACTACAAGTTAGTGGGGTGCGTCCTGCTCACAGTGTTCAGCTAAAACTACAAGTTAGTGGGGTGCGTCCTGCTCACAGTGTTCAGCTAAAACTACAAGTTAGTGCAGTGCGTCCTGCTCACAGTGTTCAGCTAAAACTACAAGTTAGTGCTGTGCGTCCTGCTCACAGTGTTCAGCTAAAACTACAAGTTAGTGCGGTGCGTCCTGCTCACAGTGTTCAGCTAAAAATACAAGTTAGTGTAGTGAGACCTCTGCACAGTGTTCATCTAAAGCTACAAGTTAGTGCAGTGCGTCCTGCTCACAGTGTTCAGCTAAAACTACAAGTTAGTGCAGTGCGTCCTGCTCACAGTGTTCAGCTAAAACTACAAGTTAGTGCGGTGCGTCCTGTTCACAGTGTTCAGCTAAAACTACAAGTTAGTGGGGTGCGTCCTGCTCACAGTGTTCAGCTAAAACTACAAGTTAGTGCGGTGCGTCCTGCTCACAGTGTTCAGCTAAAACTACAAGTTAGTGCAGTGCGTCCTGCTCACAGTGTTCAGCTAAAACTACAAGTTAGTGCGGTGCGTCCTGCTCACAGTTTTCAGCTAAAACTACAAGTTAGTGCGGTGCGTCCTGCTCACAGTGTTCAGCTAAAACTACAAGTTAGTGTGGTGCGTCCTGCTCACAGTGTTCAGCTAAAACTACAAGTTAGTGCGGTGCGTCCTGCTCACAGTGTTCAGCTAAAGCTACAAGTTAGTGCAGTGCGTCCTGCTCACAGTGTTCAGCTAAAACTACAAGTTAGTGCTGTGCGTCCTGCTCACAGTGTTCAGCTAAACCTACAAGTTAGTGTAGTGAGACCTCTGCACAGTGTTCATCTAAAGCTACAAGTTAGTGCAGTGCGTCCTGCTCACAGTGTTCAGCTAAAACTACAAGTTAGTGCAGTGCGTCCTGCTCACAGTGTTCAGCTAAAACTACAAGTTAGTGCTGTGCGTCCTGCTCACAGTGTTCAGCTAAAACTACAAGTTAGTGTGGTGCGTCCACCTCACAGTGTTCAGCTAAACCTACAAGTTAGTGTAGTGAGACCTCTGCACAGTGTTAATCTAAAGCTACAAGTTAGTGCAGTGCGTCCTGCTCACAGTGTTCAGCTAAAACTACAAGTTAGTGCGGTGCGTCCTGCTCACAGTGTTCAGCTAAAACTACAAGTTAGTGGGGTGCGTCCTGCTCACAGTGTTCAGCTAAAACTACAAGTTAGTGCGGTGCGTCCTGCTCACAGTGTTCAGCTAAAACTACAAATTAGTGCGGTGCGTCCTGCTCACAGTGTTCAGCTAAAACTACAAGTTAGTGCGGTGCGTCCTGCTCACAGTCTTCAGCTAAAACTACAAGTTAGTGCGGTGCGTCCTGCTCACAGTGTTCAGCTAAAACTACAAGTTAGTGGGGTGCGTCCTGCTCACAGTGTTCAGCTAAAACTACAAGTTAGTGCAGTGCGTCCTGCTCACAGTGTTCAGCTAAAACTACAAGTTAGGGCTGTGCGTCCTGCTCACAGTGTTCAGCTAAAACTACAAGTTAGTGGGGTGCGTCCTGCTCACAGTGTTCAGCTAAAAATACATGTTAGTGCGGTGCGTCCTGTTCACAGTGTTCAGCTAAAACTACAAGTTAGTGGGGTGCGTCCTGCTCACAGTGTTCAGCTAAAACTACAAGTTAGTGCAGTGCGTCCTGCTCACAGTGTTTAGCTAAAACTACAAGTTAGTGCGGTGCGTCCTGCTCACAGTGTTCAGCTAAAACTACAAGTTAGTGTGATGCGTCCTGCTCACAGTGTTCAGCTAAAACTACAAGTTAGTGGAGTGCGTCCTGCTCACAATGTTCAGCTAAAACTACAAGTTAGTGCGGTGCATCCTGCTCACAGTGTTCAGCTAAAACTACAAGTTAGTGCGGTGCGTCCTGCTCACAGTGTTCAGCTAAAACTACAAGTTAATGCGATGCGTCCTGCTCACAGTGTTCAGCTAAAAATACAAGTTAGTGCAAGTTAGTGCGGTGCGTCCTGTTCACAGTGTTCAGCTAAAACTACAAGTTAGTGGGGTGCGTCCTGCTCACAGTGTTCAGCTAAAACTACAAGTTAGTGGGGTGCGTCCTGCTCACAGTGTTCAGCTAAAAATACAAGTTAGTGCGGTGCATTCTGTTCACAGTGTTCAGCTAAAACTACAAGTTAGTGGGGTGCGTCCTGCTCACAGTGTTCAGCTAAAACTACAAGTTAGTGCAGTGCGTCCTGCTCACAGTGTTTAGCTAAAACTACAAGTTAGTGCAGTGCGTCCTGCTCACAGTGTTCATCTAAAACTACAAGTTAGTGCGGTGCGTCCTGCTCACAGTGTTCAGCTAAAACTACAAGTTAGTGGGGTGCGTCCTGCTCACAGTGTTCAGCTAAAACTACAAGTTAGTGGGGTGCGTCCTGCTCACAGTGTTCAGCTAAAACTACAAGTTAGTGCAGTGCGTCCTGCTCACAGTGTTCAGCTAAAACTACAAGTTAGTGCTGTGCGTCCTGCTCACAGTGTTCAGCTAAAACTACAAGTTAGTGCGGTGCGTCCTGCTCACAGTGTTCAGCTAAAAATACAAGTTAGTGTAGTGAGACCTCTGCACAGTGTTCATCTAAAGCTACAAGTTAGTGCAGTGCGTCCTGCTCACAGTGTTCAGCTAAAACTACAAGTTAGTGCAGTGCGTCCTGCTCACAGTGTTCAGCTAAAACTACAAGTTAGTGCGGTGCGTCCTGTTCACAGTGTTCAGCTAAAACTACAAGTTAGTGGGGTGCGTCCTGCTCACAGTGTTCAGCTAAAACTACAAGTTAGTGCGGTGCGTCCTGCTCACAGTGTTCAGCTAAAACTACAAGTTAGTGCAGTGCGTCCTGCTCACAGTGTTCAGCTAAAACTACAAGTTAGTGCGGTGCGTCCTGCTCACAGTTTTCAGCTAAAACTACAAGTTAGTGCGGTGCGTCCTGCTCACAGTGTTCAGCTAAAACTACAAGTTAGTGTGGTGCGTCCTGCTCACAGTGTTCAGCTAAAACTACAAGTTAGTGCGGTGCGTCCTGCTCACAGTGTTCAGCTAAAGCTACAAGTTAGTGCAGTGCGTCCTGCTCACAGTGTTCAGCTAAAACTACAAGTTAGTGCTGTGCGTCCTGCTCACAGTGTTCAGCTAAAACTACAAGTTAGTGTGGTGCGTCCACCTCACAGTGTTCAGCTAAACCTACAAGTTAGTGTAGTGAGACCTCTGCACAGTGTTCATCTAAAGCTACAAGTTAGTGCAGTGCGTCCTGCTCACAGTGTTCAGCTAAAACTACAAGTTAGTGCAGTGCGTCCTGCTCACAGTGTTCAGCTAAAACTACAAGTTAGTGCTGTGCGTCCTGCTCACAGTGTTCAGCTAAAACTACAAGTTAGTGTGGTGCGTCCACCTCACAGTGTTCAGCTAAACCTGCAAGTTAGTGTAGTGAGACCTCTGCACAGTGTTAATCTAAAGCTACAAGTTAGTGCAGTGCGTCCTGCTCACAGTGTTCAGCTAAAACTACAAGTTAGTGGGGTGTGTCCTGCTCACAGTTTTCAGCTAAAACTACAAGTTAGTGGGGTGCGTCCTGCTCACAGTGTTCAGCTAAAACTACAAGTTAGTGGGGTGTGTCCTGCTCACAGTGTTCAGCTAAAACTACAAGTTAGTGGGGTGCGTCCTGCTCACAATGTTCAGCTAAAACTACAAGTTAGTGCGGTGCGTCCTGCTCACAGTGTTCAGCTAAAACTACAAGTTAGTGTGGTGCGTCCTGCTTACAGTGTTCAGCTAAAACTACAAGTTAGTGCGGTGCGTCCTGCTCACAGTGTTCAGCTAAAACTACAAGTTAGTGCGGTGCGTCCTGCTCACAGTGTTCAGCTAAAACTACAAGTTAGTGTGGTGCATCCTGCTCACAGTGTTCAGCTAAAACTACAAGTTAGTGCGGTGCGTCCTGCTCACAGTGTTCAGCTAAAGCTACAAGTTAGTGCGGTGCGTCCTGCTCACAGTGTTCAGCTAAAACTACAAGTTAGTGCGGTGCATCCTGCTCACAGTCTTCAGCTAAAAATATAAGTTAGTGCGGTGCGTCCTGCTCACAGTGTTCAGCTAAAACTACAAGTTAGTGCAGTGCATCCTGCTCACAGTGTTCAGCTAAAACTACAAGTTAGTGCTGTGCGTCCTGCTCACAGTGTTCAGCTAAAACTACAAGTTAGTGTGGTGCGTCCACCTCACAGTGTTCAGCTAAACCTACAAGTTAGTGTAGTGAGACCTCTGCACAGTGTTCATCTAAAGCTACATGTTAGTGCAGTGCGTCCTGCTCACAGTGTTCAGCTAAAACTACAAGTTAGTGCAGTGCGTCCTGCTCACAGTGTTCAGCTAAAACTACAAGTTAGTGCTGTGCGTCCTGCTCACAGTGTTAAGCTAAAACTACAAGTTAGTGTGGTGCGTCCACCTCACAGTGTTCAGCTAAACCTACAAGTTAGTGTAGTGAGACCTCTGCACAGTGTTAATCTAAAGCTACAAGTTAGTGCAGTGCGTCCTGCTCACAGTGTTCAGCTAAAACTACAAGTTAGTGCGGTGCGTCCTGCTCACAGTGTTCAGATAAAACTACAAGTTAGTGCGGTGCGTCCTGCTCACAGTGTTTAGCTAAAACTACAAGTTAGTGCGGTGCGTCCTGCTCACAGTGTTCAGCTAAAACTACAAGTTAGTGCGGTGCGTCCTGCTCACAGTGTTCAGCTAAAACTACAAGTTAGTGCGGTGCGTCCTGCTCACAGTGTTCAGCTAAAACTACAAGTTAGTGCGGTGCGTCCTGCTCACAGTGTTCAGCTAAAAATACAAGTTAGTGCGGTGCGTCCTGTTCACAGTGTTCAGCTAAAACTACAAGTTAGTGCGGTGCGTCCTGCTCACAGTGTTCAGATAAAACTACAAGTTAGTGTGGTGCGTCCTGCTCACAGTGTTTAGCTAAAACTACAAGTTAGTGCGGGGCGTCCTGCTCACAGTGTTCAGCTAAAACTACAAGTTAGTGCGGTGCGTCCTGCTCACAGTGTTCAGCTAAAAATACAAGTTAGTGCGGTGCGTCCTGTTCACATTGTTCAGCTAAAACTACAAGTTAGTGGGGTGCGTCCTTCTCACAGTGTTCAGCTAAAACTACAAGTTAGTGGGGTGCGTCCTGCTCACAGTGTTCAGCTAAAACTACAAGTTAGTGGGGTGCGTCCTGCTCACAGTGTTCAGCTAAAACTACAAGTTAGTGCGGTGCGTCCTGCTCACAGTGTTCAGCTAAAACTACAAGTTAGTGTGGTGCGTCCTGCTCACAGTGTTCAGCTAAAACTACAAGTTAGTGCGGTGCGTCCTGCTCACAGTGTTCAGCTAAAACTACAAGTTAGTGGGGTGCGTCCTGCTCACAGTGTTCAGCTAAAACTACAAGTTAGTGCGGTGCGTCCTGCTCACAGTGTTCAGCTAAAGCTACAAGTAAGTGCGGTGCGTCCTGCTCACAGTGTTCAGCTAAAACTACAAGTTAGTGCGGTGCATCCTGCTCACAGTCTTCAGCTAAAAATATAAGTTAGTGCGGTGCGTCCTGCTCACAGTGTTCAGCTAAAACTACAAGTTAGTGCAGTGCGTCCTGCTCACAGTGTTCAGCTAAAACTACAAGTTAGTGCTGTGCGTCCTGCTCACAGTGTTCAGCTAAAACTACAAGTTAGTGTGGTGCGTCCACCTCACAGTGTTCAGCTAAACCTACAAGTTAGTGTAGTGAGACCTCTGCACAGTGTTCATCTAAAGCTACAAGTTAGTGCAGTGCGTCCTGCTCACAGTGTTCAGCTAAAACTACAAGTTAGTGCAGTGCGTCCTGCTCACAGTGTTCAGCTAAAACTACAAGTTAGTGCTGTGCGTCCTGCTCACAGTGTTCAGCTAAAACTACAAGTTAGTGTGGTGCGTCCACCTCACAGTGTTCAGCTAAACCTACAAGTTAGTGTAGTGAGACCTCTGCACAGTGTTAATCTAAAGCTACAAGTTAGTGCAGTGCGTCCTGCTCACAGTGTTCAGCTAAAACTACAAGTTAGTGCGGTGCGTCCTGCTCACAGTGTTCAGCTAAAACTACAAGTTAGTGGGGTGCGTCCTGCTCACAGTGTTCAGCTAAAACTACAAGTTAGTGCGGTGCGTCCTGCTCACAGTGTTCAGCTAAAACTACAAATTAGTGCGGTGCGTCCTGCTCACAGTGTTCAGCTAAAACTACAAGTTAGTGCGGTGCGTCCTGCTCACAGTCTTCAGCTAAAACTACAAGTTAGTGCGGTGCGTCCTGCTCACAGTGTTCAGCTAAAACTACAAGTTAGTGGGGTGCGTCCTGCTCACAGTGTTCAGCTAAAACTACAAGTTAGTGCAGTGCGTCCTGCTCACAGTGTTCAGCTAAAACTACAAGTTAGGGCTGTGCGTCCTGCTCACAGTGTTCAGCTAAAACTACAAGTTAGTGCGGTGCGTCCTGCTCACAGTGTTCAGCTAAAAATACATGTTAGTGCGGTGCGTCCTGTTCACAGTGTTCAGCTAAAACTACAAGTTAGTGGGGTGCGTCCTGCTCACAGTGTTCAGCTAAAACTACAAGTTAGTGCAGTGCGTCCTGCTCACAGTGTTTAGCTAAAACTACAAGTTAGTGCGGTGCGTCCTGCTCACAGTGTTCAGCTAAAACTACAAGTTAGTGTGATGCGTCCTGCTCACAGTGTTCAGCTAAAACTACAAGTTAGTGGAGTGCGTCCTGCTCACAATGTTCAGCTAAAACTACAAGTTAGTGCGGTGCGTCCTGCTCACAGTGTTCAGCTAAAACTACAAGTTAGTGCGGTGCGTCCTGCTCACAGTGTTCAGCTAAAACTACAAGTTAATGCGATGCGTCCTGCTCACAGTGTTCAGCTAAAAATACAAGTTAGTGCAAGTTAGTGCGGTGCGTCCTGTTCACAGTGTTCAGCTAAAACTACAAGTTAGTGGGGTGCGTCCTGCTCACAGTGTTCAGCTAAAACTACAAGTTAGTGGGGTGCGTCCTGCTCACAGTGTTCAGCTAAAAATACAAGTTAGTGCGGTGCATTCTGTTCACAGTGTTCAGCTAAAACTACAAGTTAGTGGGGTGCGTCCTGCTCACAGTGTTCAGCTAAAACTACAAGTTAGTGCAGTGCGTCCTGCTCACAGTGTTTAGCTAAAACTACAAGTTAGTGCAGTGCGTCCTGCTCACAGTGTTCATCTAAAACTACAAGTTAGTGCGGTGCGTCCTGCTCACAGTGTTCAGCTAAAACTACAAGTTAGTGGGGTGCGTCCTGCTCACAGTGTTCAGCTAAAACTACAAGTTAGTGGGGTGCGTCCTGCTCACATTGTTCAGCTAAAACTACAAGTTAGTGCAGTGCGTCCTGCTCACAGTGTTCAGCTAAAACTACAAGTTAGTGCTGTGCGTCCTGCTCACAGTGTTCAGCTAAAACTACAAGTTAGTGCGGTGCGTCCTGCTCACAGTGTTCAGCTAAAAATACAAGTTAGTGTAGTGAGACCTCTGCACAGTGTTCATCTAAAGCTACAAGTTAGTGCAGTGCGTCCTGCTCACAGTGTTCAGCTAAAACTACAAGTTAGTGCAGTGCGTCCTGCTCACAGTGTTCAGCTAAAACTACAAGTTAGTGCGGTGCGTCCTGTTCACAGTGTTCAGCTAAAACTACAAGTTAGTGGGGTGCGTCCTGCTCACAGTGTTCAGCTAAAACTATAAGTTAGTGCGGTGCGTCCTGCTCACAGTGTTCAGCTAAAACTACAAGTTAGTGCAGTGCGTCCTGCTCACAGTGTTCAGCTAAAACTACAAGTTAGTGCGGTGCGTCCTGCTCACAGTTTTCAGCTAAAACTACAAGTTAGTGCGGTGCGTCCTGCTCACAGTGTTCAGCTAAAACTACAAGTTAGTGCGGTGCGTCCTGCTCACAGTGTTCAGCTAAAACTACAAGTTAATGCGATGCGTCCTGCTCACAGTGTTCAGCTAAAAATACAAGTTAGTGCAAGTTAGTGCGGTGCGTCCTGTTCACAGTGTTCAGCTAAAACTACAAGTTAGTGGGGTGCGTCCTGCTCACAGTGTTCAGCTAAAACTACAAGTTAGTGGGGTGCGTCCTGCTCACAGTGTTCAGCTAAAAATACAAGTTAGTGCGGTGCATTCTGTTCACAGTGTTCAGCTAAAACTACAAGTTAGTGGGGTGCGTCCTGCTCACAGTGTTCAGCTAAAACTACAAGTTAGTGCGGTGCGTCCTGCTCACAGTGTTTAGCTAAAACTACAAGTTAGTGCAGTGCGTCCTGCTCACAGTGTTCATCTAAAACTACAAGTTAGTGCGGTGCGTCCTGCTCACAGTGTTCAGCTAAAACTACAAGTTAGTGGGGTGCGTCCTGCTCACAGTGTTCAGCTAAAACTACAAGTTAGTGGGGTGCGTCCTGCTCACAGTGTTCAGCTAAAACTACAAGTTAGTGCAGTGCGTCCTGCTCACAGTGTTCAGCTAAAACTACAAGTTAGTGCTGTGCGTCCTGCTCACAGTGTTCAGCTAAAACTACAAGTTAGTGCGGTGCGTCCTGCTCACAGTGTTCAGCTAAAAATACAAGTTAGTGTAGTGAGACCTCTGCACAGTGTTCATCTAAAGCTACAAGTTAGTGCAGTGCGTCCTGCTCACAGTGTTCAGCTAAAACTACAAGTTAGTGCAGTGCGTCCTGCTCACAGTGTTCAGCTAAAACTACAAGTTAGTGCGGTGCGTCCTGTTCACAGTGTTCAGCTAAAACTACAAGTTAGTGGGGTGCGTCCTGCTCACAGTGTTCAGCTAAAACTACAAGTTAGTGCGGTGCGTCCTGCTCACAGTGTTCAGCTAAAACTACAAGTTAGTGCAGTGCGTCCTGCTCACAGTGTTCAGCTAAAACTACAAGTTAGTGCGGTGCGTCCTGCTCACAGTTTTCAGCTAAAACTACAAGTTAGTGCGATGCGTCCTGCTCACAGTCTTCAGCTAAAACTACAAGTTAGTGCGGTGCATCCTGCTCACAGTGTTCAGCTAAAACTACAAGATAGTGGGGTGCGTCCTGCTCACAGTGTTCAGCTAAAACTACAAGTTAGTGCAGTGCGTCCTGCTCACAGTGTTCAGCTAAAAGTACAAGTTAGTGTGGTGCGTCCTGCTTACAGTGTTCAGCTAAAACTACAAGTTAGTGCGGTGCGTCCTGCTCACAGTGTTCAGCTAAAACTACAAGTTAGTGCGGTGCGTCCTGCTCACAGTGTTCAGCTAAAACTACAAGTTAGTGCGGTGCGTCCTACTCACAGTGTTCAGCTAAAACTACAAGTTAGTGCGGTGTGTCCTGCTCAGAGTGTTTAGCTAAAACTACAAGTTAGTGCGGTGCGTCCTGCTCACAGTGTTTAGCTAAAACTAACAGTTAGTGGGGTGCTTCCTGCTCACAGTGTTCAGCTAAAACTACAAGTTAGTGCGGTGTGTCCTGCTCAGAGTGTTTAGCTAAAACTACAAGTTAGTGCGGTGCGTCCTGCTCACAGTGTTCAGCTAAAACTACAATTTAGTGCGGTGCGTCCTGCTCACAGTCTTCAGCTAAAACTACAAGTTAGTGCCGTGCGTCCTGCTCACAGTGTTCAGCTAAAACTAACAGTTAGTGGGGTGCGTCCTGCTCACAGTGTTCAGCTAAAACTACAAGTTAGTGGGGTGCGTCCTGCTCACAGTGTTCAGCTAAAACTACAAGTTAGTGTGGTGCGTCCTGCTTACAGTGTTCAGCTAAAACTACAAGTTAGTGCGGTGCGTCCTGCTCACAGTGTTCAGCTAAAACTACAAGTTAGTGCGGTGCGTCCTGCTCACAGTGTTCAGCTAAAACTACAAGTTAGTGGGGTGCGTCCTGCTCACAGTGTTCAGCTAAAACTACAAGTTAGTGCGGTGCGTCCTGCTCACAGTGTTCAGCTAAAGCTACAAGTAAGTGCAGTGCGTCCTGCTCACAGTGTTCAGCTAAAACTACAAGTTAGTGCGGTGCATCCTGCTCACAGTCTTCAGCTAAAAATATAAGTTAGTGCGGTGCGTCCTGCTCACAGTGTTCAGCTAAAACTACAAGTTAGTGCAGTGCGTCCTGCTCACAGTGTTCAGCTAAACCTACAAGTTAGTGTAGTGAGACCTCTTCACAGTGTTCATCTAAAGCTACAAGTTAGTGCAGTGCGTCCTGCTCACAGTGTTCAGCTAAAACTACAAGTTAGTGCAGTGCGTCCTGCTCACAGTGTTCAGCTAAAACTACAAGTTAGTGCTGTGCGTCCTGCTCACAGTGTTCAGCTAAAACTACAAGTTAGTGTGGTGCGTCCACCTCACAGTGTTCAGCTAAACCTACAAGTTAGTGCAGTGCGTCCTGCTCACAGTGTTCAGCTAAAACTACAAGTTAGTGTGGTGCGTCCACCTCACAGTGTTCAGCTAAACCTACAAGTTAGTGCAGTGCGTCCTGCTCACAGTGTTCAGCTAAAACTACAAGTTAGTGCGGTGCGTCCTGCTCACAGTTTTCAGCTAAAACTACAACTTAGTGCGGTGCGTCCTGCTCACAGTGTTCAGCTAAAACTACAAGTTAGTGCAGTGCGTCCTGCTCACAGTGTTCAGCTAAAACTACAAGTTAGTGCGGTGCGTCCTGCTCACAGTTTTCAGCTAAAACTACAAGTTAGTGCGGTGCGTCCTGCTCACAGTCTTCAGCTAAAACTACAAGTTAGTGCGGTGCATCCTGCTCACAGTGTTCAGCTAAAACTACAAGTTAGTGGGGTGCGTCCTGCTCACAGTGTTCAGCTAAAACTACAAGTTAGTGCAGTGCGTCCTGCTCACAGTGTTCAGCTAAAACTACAAGTTAGTGTGGTGCGTCCTGCTTACAGTGTTCAGCTAAAACTACAAGTTAGTGCGGTGCGTCCTGCTCACAGTGTTCAGCTAAAACTACAAGTTAGTGCGGTGCGTCCTGCTCACAGTGTTCAGCTAAAACTACAAGTTAGTGCGGTGCGTCCTACTCACAGTGTTCAGCTAAAACTACAAGTTAGTGCGGTGTGTCCTGCTCAGAGTGTTTAGCTAAAACTACAAGTTAGTGCGGTGCGTCCTGCTCACAGTGTTCAGCTAAAACTAACAGTTAGTGGGGTGCTTCCTGCTCACAGTGTTCAGCTAAAACTACAAGTTAGTGCGGTGTGTCCTGCTCAGAGTGTTTAGCTAAAACTACAAGTTAGTGCGGTGCGTCCTGCTCACAGTGTTCAGCTAAAACTACAATTTAGTGCGGTGCGTCCTGCTCACAGTCTTCAGCTAAAACTACAAGTTAGTGCCGTGCGTCCTGCTCACAGTGTTCAGCTAAAACTAACAGTTAGTGGGGTGCGTCCTGCTCACAGTGTTCAGCTAAAACTACAAGTTAGTGGGGTGCGTCCTGCTCACAGTGTTCAGCTAAAACTACAAGTTAGTGCGGTGCGTCCTGCTTACAGTGTTCAGCTAAAACTACAAGTTAGTGCGGTGCGTCCTGCTCACAGTGTTCAGCTAAAACTACAAGTTAGTGCGGTGCGTCCTGCTCACAGTGTTCAGCTAAAACTACAAGTTAGTGGGGTGCGTCCTGCTCACAGTGTTCAGCTAAAACTACAAGTTAGTGCGGTGCGTCCTGCTCACAGTGTTCAGCTAAAGCTACAAGTAAGTGCAGTGCGTCCTGCTCACAGTGTTCAGCTAAAACTACAAGTTAGTGCGGTGCATCCTGCTCACAGTCTTCAGCTAAAAATATAAGTTAGTGCGGTGCGTCCTGCTCACAGTGTTCAGCTAAAACTACAAGTTAGTGCAGTGCGTCCTGCTCACAGTGTTCAGCTAAAACTACAAGTTAGTGCTGTGCGTCCTGCTCACAGTGTTCAGCTAAAACTACAAGTTAGTGTGGTGCGTCCACCTCACAGTGTTCAGCTAAACCTACAAGTTAGTGTAGTGAGACCTCTGCACAGTGTTCATCTAAAGCTACAAGTTAGTGCAGTGCGTCCTGCTCACAGTGTTCAGCTAAAACTACAAGTTAGTGCAGTGCGTCCTGCTCACAGTGTTCAGCTAAAACTACAAGTTAGTGCTGTGCGTCCTGCTCACAGTGTTCAGCTAAAACTACAAGTTAGTGTGGTGCGTCCACCTCACAGTGTTCAGCTAAACCTACAAGTTAGTGTAGTGAGACCTCTGCACAGTGTTAATCTAAAGCTACAAGTTAGTGCAGTGCGTCCTGCTCACAGTGTTCAGCTAAAACTACAAGTTAGTGCGGTGCGTCCTGCTCACAGTGTTCAGCTAAAACTACAAGTTAGTGGGGTGCGTCCTGCTCACAGTGTTCAGCTAAAACTACAAGTTAGTGCGGTGCGTCCTGCTCACAGTGTTCAGCTAAAACTACAAATTAGTGCGGTGCGTCCTGCTCACAGTGTTCAGCTAAAACTACAAGTTAGTGCGGTGCGTCCTGCTCACAGTCTTCAGCTAAAACTACAAGTTAGTGCGGTGCGTCCTGCTCACAGTGTTCAGCTAAAACTACAAGTTAGTGGGGTGCGTCCTGCTCACAGTGTTCAGCTAAAACTACAAGTTAGTGCAGTGCGTCCTGCTCACAGTGTTCAGCTAAAACTACAAGTTAGGGCTGTGCGTCCTGCTCACAGTGTTCAGCTAAAACTACAAGTTAGTGCGGTGCGTCCTGCTCACAGTGTTCAGCTAAAAATACATGTTAGTGCGGTGCGTCCTGTTCACAGTGTTCAGCTAAAACTACAAGTTAGTGGGGTGCGTCCTGCTCACAGTGTTCAGCTAAAACTACAAGTTAGTGCAGTGCGTCCTGCTCACAGTGTTTAGCTAAAACTACAAGTTAGTGCGGTGCGTCCTGCTCACAGTGTTCAGCTAAAACTACAAATTAGTGTGATGCGTCCTGCTCACAGTGTTCAGCTAAAACTACAAGTTAGTGGAGTGCGTCCTGCTCACAATGTTCAGCTAAAACTACAAGTTAGTGCGGTGCGTCCTGCTCACAGTGTTCAGCTAAAACTACAAGTTAGTGCGGTGCGTCCTGCTCACAGTGTTCAGCTAAAACTACAAGTTAATGCGATGCGTCCTGCTCACAGTGTTCAGCTAAAAATACAAGTTAGTGCAAGTTAGTGCGGTGCGTCCTGTTCACAGTGTTCAGCTAAAACTACAAGTTAGTGGGGTGCGTCCTGCTCACAGTGTTCAGCTAAAACTACAAGTTAGTGGGGTGCGTCCTGCTCACAGTGTTCAGCTAAAAATACAAGTTAGTGCGGTGCATTCTGTTCACAGTGTTCAGCTAAAACTACAAGTTAGTGGGGTGCGTCCTGCTCACAGTGTTCAGCTAAAACTACAAGTTAGTGCGGTGCGTCCTGCTCACAGTGTTTAGCTAAAACTACAAGTTAGTGCAGTGCGTCCTGCTCACAGTGTTCATCTAAAACTACAAGTTAGTGCGGTGCGTCCTGCTCACAGTGTTCAGCTAAAACTACAAGTTAGTGGGGTGCGTCCTGCTCACAGTGTTCAGCTAAAACTACAAGTTAGTGGGGTGCGTCCTGCTCACAGTGTTCAGCTAAAACTACAAGTTAGTGCAGTGCGTCCTGCTCACAGTGTTCAGCTAAAACTACAAGTTAGTGCTGTGCGTCCTGCTCACAGTGTTCAGCTAAAACTACAAGTTAGTGCGGTGCGTCCTGCTCACAGTGTTCAGCTAAAAATACAAGTTAGTGTAGTGAGACCTCTGCACAGTGTTCATCTAAAGCTACAAGTTAGTGCAGTGCGTCCTGCTCACAGTGTTCAGCTAAAACTACAAGTTAGTGCAGTGCGTCCTGCTCACAGTGTTCAGCTAAAACTACAAGTTAGTGCGGTGCGTCCTGTTCACAGTGTTCAGCTAAAACTACAAGTTAGTGGGGTGCGTCCTGCTCACAGTGTTCAGCTAAAACTACAAGTTAGTGCGGTGCGTCCTGCTCACAGTGTTCAGCTAAAACTACAAGTTAGTGCAGTGCGTCCTGCTCACAGTGTTCAGCTAAAACTACAAGTTAGTGCGGTGCGTCCTGCTCACAGTTTTCAGCTAAAACTACAAGTTAGTGCGGTGCGTCCTGCTCACAGTCTTCAGCTAAAACTACAAGTTAGTGCGGTGCATCCTGCTCACAGTGTTCAGCTAAAACTACAAGTTAGTGGGGTGCGTCCTGCTCACAGTGTTCAGCTAAAACTACAAGTTAGTGCAGTGCGTCCTGCTCACAGTGTTCAGCTAAAACTACAAGTTAGTGTGGTGCGTCCTGCTTACAGTGTTCAGCTAAAACTACAAGTTAGTGCGGTGCGTCCTGCTCACAGTGTTCAGCTAAAACTACAAGTTAGTGCTTTGCGTCCTGCTCACAGTGTTCAGCTAAAACTACAAGTTAGTGCGGTGCGTCCTACTCACAGTGTTCAGCTAAAACTACAAGTTAGTGCGGTGTGTCCTGCTCAGAGTGTTTAGCTAAAACTACAAGTTAGTGCGGTGCGTCCTGCTCACAGTGTTCAGCTAAAACTACAATTTAGTGCGGTGCGTCCTGCTCACAGTCTTCAGCTAAAACTACAAGTTAGTGCCGTGCGTCCTGCTCACAGTGTTCAGCTAAAACTAACAGTTAGTGGGGTGCGTCCTGCTCACAGTGTTCAGCTAAAACTACAAGTTAGTGCAGTGCGTCCTGCTCACAGTGTTCAGCTAAAACTACAAGTTAGTGTGGTGCGTCCTGCTTACAGTGTTCAGCTAAAACTACAAGTTAGTGCGGTGCGTCCTGCTCACAGTGTTCAGCTAAAACTACAAGTTAGTGCGGTGCGTCCTGCTCACAGTGTTCAGCTAAAACTACAAGTTAGTGGGGTGCGTCCTGCTCACAGTGTTCAGCTAAAACTACAAGTTAGTGCGGTGCGTCCTGCTCACAGTGTTCAGCTAAAGCTACAAGTTAGTGCGGTGCGTCCTGCTCACAGTGTTCAGCTAAAACTACAAGTTAGTTCGGTGCATCCTGCTCACAGTCTTCAGCTAAAAATATAAGTTAGTGCGGTGCGTCCTGCTCACAGTGTTCAGCTAAAACTACAAGTTAGTGCAGTGCGTCCTGCTCACAGTGTTCAGCTAAAACTACAAGTTAGTGCTGTGCGTCCTGCTCACAGTGTTCAGCTAAAACTACAAGTTAGTGTGGTGCGTCCACCTCACAGTGTTCAGCTAAACCTACAAGTTAGTGTAGTGAGACCTCTGCACAATGTTCATCTAAAGCTACAAGTTAGTGCAGTGCGTCCTGCTCACAGTGTTCAGCTAAAACTACAAGTTAGTGCAGTGCGTCCTGCTCACAGTGTTCAGCTAAAACTACAAGTTAGTGCTGTGCGTCCTGCTCACAGTGTTCAGCTAAAACTACAAGTTAGTGTGGTGCGTCCACCTCACAGTGTTCAGCTAAACCTACAAGTTAGTGTAGTGAGACCTCTGCACAGTGTTAATCTAAAGCTACAAGTTAGTGCAGTGCGTCCTGCTCACAGTGTTCAGCTAAAACTACAAGTTAGTGCGGTGCGTCCTGCTCACAGTGTTCAGCTAAAACTACAAGTTAGTGGGGTGCGTCCTGCTCACAGTGTTCAGCTAAAACTACAAGTTAGTGCGGTGCGTCCTGCTCACAGTGTTCAGCTAAAACTACAAATTAGTGCGGTGCGTCCTGCTCACAGTGTTCAGCTAAAACTAGAAGTTAGTGCGGTGCGTCCTGCTCACAGTCTTCAGCTAAAACTACAAGTTAGTGCGGTGCGTCCTGCTCACAGTGTTCAGCTAAAACTACAAGTTAGTGGGGTGCGTCCTGCTCACAGTGTTCAGCTAAAACTACAAGTTAGTGCAGTGCGTCCTGCTCACAGTGTTCAGCTAAAACTACAAGTTAGGGCTGTGCGTCCTGCTCACAGTGTTCAGCTAAAACTACAAGTTAGTGCGGTGCGTCCTGCTCACAGTGTTCAGCTAAAAATACATGTTAGTGCGGTGCGTCCTGTTCACAGTGTTCAGCTAAAACTACAAGTTAGTGGGGTGCGTCCTGCTCACAGTGTTCAGCTAAAACTACAAGTTAGTGCAGTGCGTCCTGCTCACAGTGTTTAGCTAAAACTACAAGTTAGTGCGGTGCGTCCTGCTCACAGTGTTCAGCTAAAACTACAAGTTAGTGTGATGCGTCCTGCTCACAGTGTTCAGCTAAAACTACAAGTTAGTGGAGTGCGTCCTGCTCACAATGTTCAGCTAAAACTACAAGTTAGTGCGGTGCGTCCTGCTCACAGTGTTCAGCTAAAACTACAAGTTAGTGCGGTGCGTCCTGCTCACAGTGTTCAGCTAAAACTACAAGTTAATGCGATGCGTCCTGCTCACAGTGTTCAGCTAAAAATACAAGTTAGTGCAAGTTAGTGCGGTGCGTCCTGTTCACAGTGTTCAGCTAAAACTACAAGTTAGTGGGGTGCGTCCTGCTCACAGTGTTCAGCTAAAACTACAAGTTAGTGGGGTGCGTCCTGCTCACAGTGTTCAGCTAAAACTACAAGTTAGTGTGGTGCGTCCTGCTCACAGTGTTTAGCTAAAACTACAAGTTAGTGCAGTGCGTCCTGCTCATAGTGTTCAGCTAAAACTACAAGTTAGTGCGGTGCGTCCTGCTCACAGTGTTCAGCTAAAACTACAAGTTAGTGGGGTGCGTCCTGCTCACAGTGTTCAGCTAAAACTACAAGTTAGTGCGGTGCGTCCTGCTCACAGTGTTCGGCTAAAACTACAAGTTAGTGGGGTGCGTCCTGCTCACAGGCTTCAGCTAAAACTACAAGTTAGTGCGGTGCGGTGCGTCCTGCTCACAGTGTTCAGCTAAAACTACAAGTTAGTGCGGTGCGTCCTGCTCACAGTCTTCAGCTAAAACTACAAGTTAATGCGGTGCGTCCTGCTCACAGTGTTCAGCTAAAACTACAAGTTAGTGGGGTGCGTCCTGCTCACAGTGTTCAGCTAAAACTACAAGTTAGTGCAGTGCGTCCTGCTCACAGTGTTCAGCTAAAACTACAAGTTAGTGTGGTGCGTCCTGTTTACAGTGTTCAGCTAAAACTACAAGTTAGTGTGGTGCGTCCTGCTCACAGTGTTCAGCTAAAACTACAAGTTAGTGTGGTGCGTCCTGTTTACAGTGTTCAGCTAAAACTACAAGTTAGTGCGGTGTGTCCTGCTCAGAGTGTTCAGCTAAAACTACAAGTTAGTGCTGTGCGTCCTGCTCACAGTCTTCAGCTAAAACTACAAGTTAATGCGGTGCGTCCTGCTCACAGTGTTCAGCTAAAACTACAAGTTAGTGCGGTGCGTCCTGCTCACAGTCTTCAGCTAAAACTACAAGTTAGTGCGGTGCGTCCTGCTCACAGTGTTCAGCTAAAACTACAAGTTAGTGGGGTGCGTCCTGCTCACAGTGTTCAGCTAAAACTACAAGTTAGTGCAGTGCATCCTGCTCACAGTGTTCAGCTAAAACTACAAGTTAGGGCTGTGCGTCCTGCTCACAGTGTTCAGCTAAAACTACAAGTTAGTGCGGTGCGTCCTGCTCACAGTGTTCAGCTAAAAATACAAGTTAGTGCGGTGCGTCCTGTTCACAGTGTTCAGCTAAAACTACAAGTTAGTGGGGTGCGTCCTGCTCACAGTGTTCAGCTAAAACTACAAGTTAGTGCGGTGCGTCCTGCTCACAGTGTTCAGCTAAAACTACAAGTTAGTGCTGTGCGTCCTGCTCACAGTGTTCAGCTAAAACTACAAGTTAGTGCGGTGCGTCCTGCTCACAGTGTTCAGCTAAAAATACAAGTTAGTGCGGTGCATTCTGTTGACAGTGTTCAGCTAAAACTACAAGTTAGTGGGGTGCGTCCTGCTCACAGTGTTCAGCTAAAACTACAAGTTAGTGCGGTGCGTCCTGCTCACAGTGTTTAGCTAAAACTACAAGTTAGTGCAGTGCGTCCTGCTCACAGTGTTCATCTAAAACTACAAGTTAGTGCGGTGCGTCCTGCTCACAGTGTTCAGCTAAAACTACAAGTTAGTGGGGTGCGTCCTGCTCACAGTGTTCAGCTAAAACTACAAGTTAGTGGGGTGCATCCTGCTCACAGTGTTCAGCTAAAACTACAAGTTAGTGCAGTGCGTCCTGCTCACAGTGTTCAGCTAAAACTACAAGTTAGTGCTGTGCGTCCTGCTCACAGTGTTCAGCTAAAACTACAAGTTAGTGCGGTGCGTCCTGCTCACAGTGTTCAGCTAAAAATACAAGTTAGTGTAGTGAGACCTCTGCACAGTGTTCATCTAAAGCTACAAGTTAGTGCAGTGCGTCCTGCTCACAGTGTTCAGCTAAAACTACAAGTTAGTGCAGTGCGTCCTGCTCACAGTGTTCAGCTAAAACTACAAGTTAGTGCTGTGCGTCCTGCTCACAGTGTTCAGCTAAAACTACAAGTTAGTGCGGTGCGTCCTGCTCACAGTGTTCAGCTAAAAATACAAGTTAGTGCGGTGCATTCTGTTGACAGTGTTCAGCTAAAACTACAAGTTAGTGGGGTGCGTCCTGCTCACAGTGTTCAGCTAAAACTACAAGTTAGTGGGGTGCGTCCTGCTCACAGTGTTCAGCTAAAACTACAAGTTAGTGCGGTGCGTCCTGCTCACAGTGTTCAGCTAAAACTACAAGTTAGTGCTGTGCGTCCTGCTCACAGTGTTCAGCTAAAACTACAAGTTAGTGCGGTGCGTCCTGCTCACAGTGTTCAGCTAAAAATACAAGTTAGTGCGGTGCATTCTGTTGACAGTGTTCAGCTAAAACTACAAGTTAGTGGGGTGCGTCCTGCTCACAGTGTTCAGCTAAAACTACAAGTTAGTGCGGTGCGTCCTGCTCACAGTGTTTAGCTAAAACTACAAGTTAGTGCAGTGCGTCCTGCTCACAGTGTTCATCTAAAACTACAAGTTAGTGCGGTGCGTCCTGCTCACAGTGTTCAGCTAAAACTACAAGTTAGTGGGGTGCGTCCTGCTCACAGTGTTCAGCTAAAACTACAAGTTAGTGGGGTGCATCCTGCTCACAGTGTTCAGCTAAAACTACAAGTTAGTGCAGTGCGTCCTGCTCACAGTGTTCAGCTAAAACTACAAGTTAGTGCTGTGCGTCCTGCTCACAGTGTTCAGCTAAAACTACAAGTTAGTGCGGTGCGTCCTGCTCACAGTGTTCAGCTAAAAATACAAGTTAGTGTAGTGAGACCTCTGCACAGTGTTCATCTAAAGCTACAAGTTAGTGCAGTGCGTCCTGCTCACAGTGTTCAGCTAAAACTACAAGTTAGTGCAGTGCGTCCTGCTCACAGTGTTCAGCTAAAACTACAAGTTAGTGCGGTGCGTCCTGTTCACAGTGTTCAGCTAAAACTACAAGTTAGTGGGGTGCGTCCTGCTCACAGTGTTCAGCTAAAACTACAAGTTAGTGCGGTGCGTCCTGCTCACAGTGTTCAGCTAAAACTACAAGTTAGTGCAGTGCGTCCTGCTCACAGTGTTCAGCTAAAACTACAAGTTAGTGCGGTGCGTCCTGCTCACAGTTTTCAGCTAAAACTACAAGTTAGTGCGGTGCGTCCTGCTCACAGTCTTCAGCTAAAACTAAAAGTTAGTGCGGTGCGTCCTGCTCACAGTGTTCAGCTAAAACTACAAGTTAGTGGGGTGCGTCCTGCTCACAGTGTTCAGCTAAAACTACAAGTTAGTGCAGTGCGTCCTGCTCACAGTGTTCAGCTAAAATTACAAGTTAGTGTGGTGCGTCCTGCTTACAGTGTTCAGCTAAAACTACAAGTTAGTGCGGTGCGTCCTGCTCACAGTGTTCAGCTAAAACTACAAGTTAGTGCGGTGCGTCCTGCTCACAGTGTTCAGCTAAAACTACAAGTTAGTGCGGTGCGTCCTACTCACAGTGTTCAGCTAAAACTACAAGTTAGTGCGGTGCGTCCTGCTCAGAGTGTTTAGCTAAAACTACAAGTTAGTGCGGTGCGTCCTGCTCACAGTGTTCAGCTAAAACTACAATTTAGTGCGGTGCGTCCTGCTCACAGTCTTCAGCTAAAACTACAAGTTAGTGCCGTGCGTCCTGCTCACAGTGTTCAGCTAAAACTAACAGTTAGTGGGGTGCGTCCTGCTCACAGTGTTCAGCTAAAACTACAAGTTAGTGCAGTGCGTCCTGCTCACAGTGTTCAGCTAAAACTACAAGTTAGTGTGGTGCGTCCTGCTTACAGTGTTCAGCTAAAAATACAAGTTAGTGCGGTGCGTCCTGTTCACAGTGTTCAGCTAAAACTACAAGTTAGTGGGGTGCGTCCTGCTCACAGTGTTCAGCTAAAACTACAAGTTAGTGCGGTGCGTCCTGCTCACAGTGTTCAGCTAAAACTACAAGTTAGTGCTGTGCGTCCTGCTCACAGTGTTCAGCTAAAACTACAAGTTAGTGCGGTGCGTCCTGCTCACAGTGTTCAGCTAAAAATACAAGTTAGTGCGGTGCATTCTGTTGACAGTGTTCAGCTAAAACTACAAGTTAGTGGGGTGCGTCCTGCTCACAGTGTTCAGCTAAAACTACAAGTTAGTGCGGTGCGTCCTGCTCACAGTGTTTAGCTAAAACTACAAGTTAGTGCAGTGCGTCCTGCTCACAGTGTTCATCTAAAACTACAAGTTAGTGCGGTGCGTCCTGCTCACAGTGTTCAGCTAAAACTACAAGTTAGTGGGGTGCGTCCTGCTCACAGTGTTCAGCTAAAACTACAAGTTAGTGGGGTGCATCCTGCTCACAGTGTTCAGCTAAAACTACAAGTTAGTGCAGTGCGTCCTGCTCACAGTGTTCAGCTAAAACTACAAGTTAGTGCTGTGCGTCCTGCTCACAGTGTTCAGCTAAAACTACAAGTTAGTGCGGTGCGTCCTGCTCACAGTGTTCAGCTAAAAATACAAGTTAGTGTAGTGAGACCTCTGCACAGTGTTCATCTAAAGCTACAAGTTAGTGCAGTGCGTCCTGCTCACAGTGTTCAGCTAAAACTACAAGTTAGTGCAGTGCGTCCTGCTCACAGTGTTCAGCTAAAACTACAAGTTAGTGCTGTGCGTCCTGCTCACAGTGTTCAGCTAAAACTACAAGTTAGTGCGGTGCGTCCTGCTCACAGTGTTCAGCTAAAAATACAAGTTAGTGCGGTGCATTCTGTTGACAGTGTTCAGCTAAAACTACAAGTTAGTGGGGTGCGTCCTGCTCACAGTGTTCAGCTAAAACTACAAGTTAGTGGGGTGCGTCCTGCTCACAGTGTTCAGCTAAAACTACAAGTTAGTGCGGTGCGTCCTGCTCACAGTGTTCAGCTAAAACTACAAGTTAGTGCTGTGCGTCCTGCTCACAGTGTTCAGCTAAAACTACAAGTTAGTGCGGTGCGTCCTGCTCACAGTGTTCAGCTAAAAATACAAGTTAGTGCGGTGCATTCTGTTGACAGTGTTCAGCTAAAACTACAAGTTAGTGGGGTGCGTCCTGCTCACAGTGTTCAGCTAAAACTACAAGTTAGTGCGGTGCGTCCTGCTCACAGTGTTTAGCTAAAACTACAAGTTAGTGCAGTGCGTCCTGCTCACAGTGTTCATCTAAAACTACAAGTTAGTGCGGTGCGTCCTGCTCACAGTGTTCAGCTAAAACTACAAGTTAGTGGGGTGCGTCCTGCTCACAGTGTTCAGCTAAAACTACAAGTTAGTGGGGTGCATCCTGCTCACAGTGTTCAGCTAAAACTACAAGTTAGTGCAGTGCGTCCTGCTCACAGTGTTCAGCTAAAACTACAAGTTAGTGCTGTGCGTCCTGCTCACAGTGTTCAGCTAAAACTACAAGTTAGTGCGGTGCGTCCTGCTCACAGTGTTCAGCTAAAAATACAAGTTAGTGTAGTGAGACCTCTGCACAGTGTTCATCTAAAGCTACAAGTTAGTGCAGTGCGTCCTGCTCACAGTGTTCAGCTAAAACTACAAGTTAGTGCAGTGCGTCCTGCTCACAGTGTTCAGCTAAAACTACAAGTTAGTGCGGTGCGTCCTGTTCACAGTGTTCAGCTAAAACTACAAGTTAGTGGGGTGCGTCCTGCTCACAGTGTTCAGCTAAAACTACAAGTTAGTGCGGTGCGTCCTGCTCACAGTGTTCAGCTAAAACTACAAGTTAGTGCAGTGCGTCCTGCTCACAGTGTTCAGCTAAAACTACAAGTTAGTGCGGTGCGTCCTGCTCACAGTTTTCAGCTAAAACTACAAGTTAGTGCGGTGCGTCCTGCTCACAGTCTTCAGCTAAAACTAAAAGTTAGTGCGGTGCGTCCTGCTCACAGTGTTCAGCTAAAACTACAAGTTAGTGGGGTGCGTCCTGCTCACAGTGTTCAGCTAAAACTACAAGTTAGTGCAGTGCGTCCTGCTCACAGTGTTCAGCTAAAATTACAAGTTAGTGTGGTGCGTCCTGCTTACAGTGTTCAGCTAAAACTACAAGTTAGTGCGGTGCGTCCTGCTCACAGTGTTCAGCTAAAACTACAAGTTAGTGCGGTGCGTCCTGCTCACAGTGTTCAGCTAAAACTACAAGTTAGTGCGGTGCGTCCTACTCACAGTGTTCAGCTAAAACTACAAGTTAGTGCGGTGCGTCCTGCTCAGAGTGTTTAGCTAAAACTACAAGTTAGTGCGGTGCGTCCTGCTCACAGTGTTCAGCTAAAACTACAATTTAGTGCGGTGCGTCCTGCTCACAGTCTTCAGCTAAAACTACAAGTTAGTGCCGTGCGTCCTGCTCACAGTGTTCAGCTAAAACTAACAGTTAGTGGGGTGCGTCCTGCTCACAGTGTTCAGCTAAAACTACAAGTTAGTGCAGTGCGTCCTGCTCACAGTGTTCAGCTAAAACTACAAGTTAGTGTGGTGCGTCCTGCTTACAGTGTTCAGCTAAAACTACAAGTTAGTGCGGTGCGTATTGCTCACAGTGTTCAGCTAAAACTACAAGTTAGTGCGGTGCGTCCTGCTCACAGTGTTCAGCTAAAACTACAAGTTAGTGGGGTGCGTCCTGCTCACAGTGTTCAGCTAAAACTACAAGTTAGTGCGGTGCGTCCTGCTCACAGTGTTCAGCTAAAGCTACAAGTTAGTGCGGTGCGTCCTGCTCACAGTGTTCAGCTAAAACTACAAGTTAGTGCGGTGCATCCTGCTCACAGTCTTCAGCTAAAAATATAAGTTAGTGCGGTGCGTCCTGCTCACAGTGTTCAGCTAAAACTACAAGTTAGTGCAGTGCGTCCTGCTCACAGTGTTCAGCTAAAACTACAAGTTAGTGCTGTGCGTCCTGCTCACAGTGTTCAGCTAAAACTACAAGTTAGTGTGGTGCGTCCACCTCACAGTGTTCAGCTAAACCTACAAGTTAGTGTAGTGAGACCTCTGCACAGTGTTCATCTAAAGCTACAAGTTAGTGCCATGCGTCCTGCTCACAGTGTTCAGCTAAAACTACAAGTTAGTGCAGTGCGTCCTGCTCACAGTGTTCAGCTAAAACTACAAGTTAGTGCTGTGCGTCCTGCTCACAGTGTTCAGCTAAAACTACAAGTTAGTGTGGTGCGTCCACCTCACAGTGTTCAGCTAAACCTACAAGTTAGTGTAGTGAGACCTCTGCACAGTGTTAATCTAAAGCTACAAGTTAGTGCAGTGCGTCCTGCTCACAGTGTTCAGCTAAAACTACAAGTTAGTGCGGTGCGTCCTGCTCACAGTGTTCAGCTAAAACTACAAGTTGGTGGGGTGCGTCCTGCTCACAGTGTTCAGCTAAAACTACAAGTTAGTGCGGTGCGTCCTGCTCACAGTGTTCAGCTAAAACTACAAATTAGTGCGGTGCGTCCTGCTCACAGTGTTCAGCTAAAACTACAAGTTAGTGCGGTGCGTCCTGCTCACAGTCTTCAGCTAAAACTACAAGTTAGTGCGGTGCGTCCTGCTCACAGTGTTCAGCTAAAACTACAAGTTAGTGGGGTGCGTCCTGCTCACAGTGTTCAGCTAAAACTACAAGTTAGTGCAGTGCGTCCTGCTCACAGTGTTCAGCTAAAACTACAAGTTAGGGCTGTGCGTCCTGCTCACAGTGTTCAGCTAAAACTACAAGTTAGTGCGGTGCGTCCTGCTCACAGTGTTCAGCTAAAAATACAAGTTAGTGCGGTGCGTCCTGTTCACAGTGTTCAGCTAAAAGTACAAGTTAGTGGGGTGCGTCCTGCTCACAGTGTTCAGCTAAAACTACAAGTTAGTGCAGTGCGTCCTGCTCACAGTGTTTAGCTAAAACTACAAGTTAGTGCGGTGCGTCCTGCTCACAGTGTTCAGCTAAAACTACAAGTTAGTGTGATGCGTCCTGCTCACAGTGTTCAGCTAAAACTACAAGTTAGTGGAGTGCGTCCTGCTCACAATGTTCAGCTAAAACTACAAGTTAGTGCGGTGCGTCCTGCTCACAGTGTTCAGCTAAAACTACAAGTTAGTGCGGTGCGTCCTGCTCACAGTGTTCAGCTAAAACTACAAGTTAATGCGATGCGTCCTGCTCACAGTGTTCAGCTAAAAATACAAGTTAGTGCAAGTTAGTGCGGTGCGTCCTGTTCACAGTGTTCAGCTAAAACTACAAGTTAGTGGGGTGCGTCCTGCTCACAGTGTTCAGCTAAAACTACAAGTTAGTGGGGTGCGTCCTGCTCACAGTGTTCAGCTAAAACTACAAGTTAGTGTGGTGCGTCCTGCTCACAGTGTTTAGCTAAAACTACAAGTTAGTGCAGTGCGTCCTGCTCATAGTGTTCAGCTAAAACTACATGTTAGTGCGGTGCGTCCTGCTCACAGTGTTCAGCTAAAACTACAAGTTAGTGGGGTGCGTCCTGCTCACAGTGTTCAGCTAAAACTACAAGTTAGTGCGGTGCGTCCTGCTCACAGTGTTTGGCTAAAACTACAAGTTAGTGGGGTGCGTCCTGCTCACAGGCTTCAGCTAAAACTACAAGTTAGTGCGGTGCGGTGCGTCCTGCTCACAGTGTTCAGCTAAAACTACAAGTTAGTGCGGTGCGTCCTGCTCACAGTCTTCAGCTAAAACTACAAGTTAATGCGGTGCGTCCACCTCACAGTGTTCAGCTAAACCTACAAGTTATTTTTTTGGGAGCTCTGCACAGTGTTCAGCTAAAGCTACCTGTAGAAGGTTGGTGGTGTTTTCCTGATCCTATCACTACCGCAGGCAGCTAAAAAAGCTACAAGTTATTTTTTTACGAGCTCTGCACAGTGTTCAGCTAAAGCTACCTTTAGAAGGTTGGTGGTGTTCTCATACTACAGGCAGGCAGTTGATTTTGCTAGCTGCAGTATCAGTACATATATATATATATATATATATATATATATATATATATATATATATATATCCCAGCTTAGTGCAGCTACAGGCCATTAGTATGTCTGGAAGGCCAAGAAGGAGAGGCAGACAGTCACAAGCCAATAAGAGAGGACAAGCAAGCTCTGTGTCTAGTGCTGGTCATGGAGACGGTACATCCTCATCAGCACGTGGCCGTGGGACACGCTTGGCCTTTTTTTCGGCAGCTGGCCGTGTTGAGCCGCAACATGCGGAAGACTTGGTCGAGTGGATGACCAAGCCGTCCTCATCCTCCTCATCCTCTCTCACCCATGCCCAGGGTACTTTGTCTGGCAAAGCAGCGGCCTCTTCCCTCGGCTCAATGTCATCAGTGACTCCTTCCCTATCCCCACCATATACTCCTGAGGAGTCCCTCGAACTGTTTGACCACAGTGTTGGGTACGTGCTCCAGGAGGATGCCCAGTGTTTGGAAGGCTCTGATGATGATACTGAGCTAGATGAAGGCAGTAACATGAGCACTGACAAAGTGGGTGCCCAAGAAGGACAGCAATCTGGCAGTCATGCTCCCCTTGCTGCAGCATATTGCCAGGTTTGCTCCAGTGATGAGGAGGGAGGTCACTGACTCAACGTGGGTGCCTGATAGGAGAGAGGAGGAGGAGGAGGCGGCACATCACCAACGAGGCAGGATGCCCTCCAGGGGCCAGCCTAAGGGCAGCACATTGACTGCATCACACCCCAAAGCTCCACATGTGCAGGGCGCTGCAGTCTCTGCGCGTTATTCAAAAAGTTCTTTGGTGTGGGCCTTTTTTGAGACGAGTGCATCAGATCGCACCGCTGCTATTTGCAACATATGTCTCAAGCGTATCTCGCATGGCCAAAACATCTCCCGCTTGGGTACCACATGCTTGACCAGACATATGTTGACCTGCCATGCAGTTCGTTGGCAAGCGTATCTAAAAGACCCACCAAAGAACAAAGAGGACCTCTCCTTGCTCCTCATCAGCTGAGATCTCCAACCCCACTATACCTTCAGTCCTCTCTGAGACCTGCACTGAGTGGAATGAAGGTGTAGAATTAGGTGTGTCACAGCCAAGTACTTGTGGGCAATCTGCTTTCGGTACACCGACGTCAGATTGTACCAGGCAAATTTCCCTGCCCCAGCTGCTGCACCGCCGAAAGAAGTTTGCTCCCAGCCATCCACATGCCCAACGGTTGAATGCTAGCTTGGCAAAATTGCTAGCACTTCAACTGCTGCCTTTTTAGTTGGTAGACTCTGCCCCCTTCCGTGAGTTTGTGGAATGTGCGGTTCCTCAGTGGCAGGTACCCAAACGCCACTTTTTCTCACGGAAGGCGATTCCGGCTCTCTACCGGCATGTGGAAGGCAATGTCCATGCCTCGCTGGACAAGGCGGTCAGCGGTCAGGTGCATATTACCGCTGACTCATGGTCCAGCAGGCATGGACAGGGACGTTACCTAAGTTTCACGGCGCATTGGGTGACTCTGCTGGCAGCTGGGAAGGATGCAGGACAAGGTGCAGTAGTGTTGGAGGTTGTTCCGCCACCACGCCTCCAAAATGCTAATGATTGTGACACACCTCACTCCTCCACCCCCTCCTCTTCTTCTTCCTCCATGGCCTCTTCCTGTGCTTTGTCCTCGGAACCAGCGGTGCTCCATAGCCGTTCAAGGGGCTACGCAAGTACGCAGGCCAAAAGATGCCATGCGGTGCTTGAGCTGGTGTGATTGGGGGACAGGAGCCACACTGGGGCAGAGGGTCTGTCAGCTCTGCAGGGGCAGGTTCAGAGCTGGTTGACGCCACGCCAACTTAAGGCAGCAATGGTGGTTTGCAACAATGGCACCAACCTCCTCTCTGCCCTCCGACAGGGACAAATGACCCATGTGACCTGTTTGGCTCACCTCCTTAACTTGGTAGTGCAGCGGTTCTTGGGCAGGTACCCGGGCTTACAGGATGTCCTGAGGCAGGCCAGGAAAGTCTGTGTGCATTTTCACCGGTCATATAATGCCAGTGATCGGCTGGCGGACCTCCAAAAGGAGTTTAACCTGCCCAAGAACCACCTAATCTGTGACATGCCCACCAGGTGGAACTGAACGTTGGCCATGCTGCAGCGGCTGCACACGCAGCAGAGGGCCATCAATGAGTACCTGTGCGACTATGGCACCAGGACAGGGTCAGGGGAGCTTGTTTTTTTTCCCCACGCCAGTGGGCCATGATCAGGGATGCATGCACTGTCCTGTCACCATTTGAGGAGGCCACGAGGATGGTGAGCAGTGACAGTGCATGCATCAGTGACACTGTCCCCCTTGTCCACCTGTTGGAGCACACGCTGTGTGGAATAATGGACAGGGCACTTGAGGCAGAACAGAGGCAGGAAGAGGAGGACTTCCTTAGCTCTCAAGGCCCCCTTTATCCAGACAGTGTTCCTGCGTGCCCGCCGATCACACAGGAAGAGGACGAGGAGGGGGAGGAGGAGGAGGAGGAGGAAGATTGTGTCAGTATGGAGGTGGAGCCTGGCACTCAGCATCAGCAGCCGTCTTTAAGGGATCAGTCCCAAGAAACACATGGACTTGTACGTGGCTGGGAAGAGGTGGCTGCGGACCATGTCGTCCTTAGTGACCCAGAGGACTCCGGACCGAATGCCTCAGCAAACCTACGCTGCATGGCCTCCCTGATCCTGCAAAGCCTGCGTAAGGATCCTCGTATTTGTGGTATCAAGGAGAAGGACCAATACTGGTTGGCAACCCTCCTTGATCCACGTTACAAGGGTAAGGTTGCGGACCTTATCTTGCCATCGCAGAGGGAGCAGAGGATGAAACATCTTCGGGAGACCGTGCAGAAAGGTCTGTGCAACGTGTTCCCAGAGACTGGGAGGTTACAAACTCCTGTTTCTGGACAACGTGTTGCTGAGGCTTTGGTCAGTCAAAGAAGGAGCGGTGGAGAAGGTGGCCATCTGACTGATGCGTTCAGACAATTTTTTTGTCCGCAGCCCCAAGGTATGATCGGTTCCAGCAACCATCGCCAGCGTCTGTTTTACATGGTGCAGGAATACCTAGGGGCAAGATCTGACTTGGACACCTTTTCCACCGAAAATCCTCTGGGTTACTGGGTCTTGAGGATGGATCACTGGCCAGAGCTTGCACAGTATGCAATTGAGCTACTGGCCTGTCCTGCATCCGCGTTCTTTCGGAACGCACATTCAGTGCTGCTGGAGGGTTTGTAACCGATCACAGGGTGCGTCTGTCCACCGACTCGGTCGATCGACTGAGCTTCATAAAAATCAATCAGTCTTGGATTACCACCAGCTACCAAGCACCTGATGCTGATGTAACCGAATATTTTTTTTTGAAATCTCAGATCCCTTCAAAGACTGCCTATGCTGATGCTGAGTGACTATCCCTGAGTAATTATCCTCTTCCTCCTCAATGATCAGGCTGATAGCTTGTAAGAACATTTTTGGTTCTGGGCGCCACCACCAGTGCCTAAGGCCAAATTTTTCAGCCCCTGTTTAACAGGAGCGTATAATTACAATTTTTGATGCAATACTTTGCAGCAGGGCTCGTTCCTGCGTTCCAACTAGAGTGTCTGTGAGGGGTTGCAGTGTTGTGGCATCAGCACCAGTGCCTAAGACCCAATTTTTCAGCCCCTGTTTAACAGGGGCGTAAAATTACAATTTTTGATGCAATACTTTGCAGCAGGGCTCGTTCCTGTGTTCCAACTAGAGTGTCTGTGAGGGGTTGCAGTGTTGTGGCACCAGCACCAGTTCCTAAGGCCCAATTTTTCAGCCCCTGTTTAACAGGGGCGTGTAATTACAATTTTTGATGCAATACTTTGCAGCAGGGCTCGTTCCTGTGTTCCAACTAGAGTGTCTGTGAGGGGTTGCAGTGTTGTGGCACCAGCACCAGTTCCTAAGGCCTAATTTTTCAGCCCCTGTTCAACAGGGGCATGTAATTACAATTCTTGATCTAATATTTCACAGCAGGGCCCATTTCTGCACCCACCAAGAGCGAGTGAGGACTTACAGTGTTGTGGCACCAGCACCACCACCACCACCAAAGGCCCAATTTTTCTGCCCTTGTTCAACAGGGGCATGTAATTACAATTCTTGATCTAATATTTCACAGCAGGGCCCATTTCTGCGCCCACCAAGAGCGAGTGAGGACTTACAGTGTTGTGGCACCAGCACCACCACCAAAGGCCCAATTTTTCTGCCTCTGTTCAACAGGGGCATGTAATTACAATTCTTGATCTAATATTTCACAGCAGGGCCCTGTGAGGGCTTACAGTGTTGTGGCCACAACAACACCTAAGGCCCAAATTTCTGCTGAGTATATAGGGCAAGCCCCTACTTTCAAACATCTAATAAAAAAGATTAAGTACAGCGCTGCACTAAAGTAAACTAAGTTAGCAGCCAACACTCCCGTAGACTCAGGATCAAAAATAACAACAGAAAACTCAAAGTGTGGCGCTATTTGTTCTGTGCATAAAACACAAAAATCCTAAACAGTAAGTGACATCAAAAACATTACAATGTAAACAAGGAAGATGCCACGTGTGACAGTGACTGGTGAACAAAATAGTGATACATATATGTGTTCAATTCAAATAAACATCAAAGACAATATCATATAAAAGTCCATATCCCAATGGATGAAATATGAAAAGCAAAAAAGGTATAAAAAGTCTATAATAGCAGTGCATAGGCGATGATGAACAGGTGTTTTCTTGTACGTGCAGAAAGATTATTTAGACCCGGCAGCCTGGTAGATAAATGGACCATGGAAAACCAGAGGTGCACGGAAGGTTGAAAACAGTGCCAGGACCATCACCAGAAATTATGGAGGCTTACCAGAAGCAGTGGCCTGAAATAGCATATGCCATACAGGTCAAAAAAGCTGGATGACCAACAGGTCTAGATGTGTTATCTGGTCAGATGTCATCATCACACAAAACGAGGGGGGGGGGGGAATGGTCAGCACGGCATGCCTCTTAGCAAATACATTGGACTGTCTACTGTAGACAGTCCAATGTATTTACTAAGAGGCATGCCGTGCTGACCATTTCCCCCCCTACTTTCAAACATCTAACTTACAAACGACTCCTACTTGCAAACGGAAGGAGACAACAGGAAGTGAGATGAAATCTACCCCTAGGAAGGGAAATTCTCTCCTGTAAGAGTTAATATGGGAAAAACACTTCTCCTTTCCACTGATGCTTTCCAATCCTTGTTCCACAAAAAACCCCAAATTTTCAATTTTCATTGGGACAAAAAGTGAGGTGAAATCTTCTGAAGAGGAGGACAGACAGCAAAACAAATGTCACAGGGGTGATAACCCTTCCCTATGTTTTCCAAAAAGCTTAAAAAAGATTTTTTGGCTGGAGCTAAACACGTTAAAAATATACCCGTTCAAAATTACAAACAGATTCTACTTAACAACAAACCTACAGTCCCTGTCTTGTTTGCACCGCCTGTATACTGCTGTTCAGAGTATATAGGGCCTGGTGGCCCCACACCTTTCCTTATTTTAATTTGGGTGCAGGGTTCCCCTTAATATTTATACAAGACCCAAAGGGCCTGGTAATGGACTGGGGGGTACCCATGCCGTTTGTCTCACTGATTTTCATCCATATTGCCAGCACCCGAAATTACATTAAACCCGCAAGCAGTTTTAAATGAGATTTTTTCCTTTAAAAATGACATTTTGTGCAGGGACTGTTCTAAACACGGGAAACGCGCGCCACTTTACAGGCATACTGTAGACACACCCCAGGTACGATATTTAAAGGAATATTTCACTTTTTTTTTTTTTACTTTAAGCATCATTACTCCCGGAAAAACGGCGGTTATTAAAAGTTTTTTTTTGCATTGATACATGTCCCCTGGTGCAGGACCCGGGTCCCCAAACCCTTTTTAGGACAATACCATGCAAATTAGCCTTTAAAATGAGCACTTTTGATTTCGAATGTTCGAGTCCCATAGACGTCAATGGGGTTCTAACGTTTGTGCAAATTTTCGGTCCGTTCGCAGGTTCTGGTGCGAACCGAACCGGGGGTTGTTCGGCTCATCCCTACTCATGAATAGCCTTTGTAACTTTGAACCAAGCATTTGCTGCTCGTAGCAGTCCGTGATCTAACAGCAGACCTTTTTTACGTTTCAAAATAGTACGCCATTCATCTACCTGTAGCCTTCTGCCCAAATGCATATCAACCCCACACACTTTAACCAATTTCTTTCCGTTTTTAACAGCACCCACTCCTTCCTGCTCTAGCACCAAGTCACAAGCCAGGCTGCCTTTTTTAGGCCTTTCAAACCTCTATCCATCACCTAGTACCGGTTCAGACCATATCACAGTCTTAAGTTAACGAGAGAGAGAGAAATAGAGAAAGAGAATCTCTTTGGCCGCGGGTAGGGGAGCCGAGTAATATGTGACCACTCATTACTCTCAAGAAGACATTTAACAGACAAATAAGGAGTACAGCAGTTAATATGCAATGCACCACTTCAAATGTTATTTACAAGTCCCAGCTCAAAGCCCAAATTTCTCACTATGGCTTTTTCCACCTCTTCAAGCCCTTTTGGTTGTTCAGGTTGTAAGGGGCACCTCTCGTCGCCCTGTCCTCTTATTCTAGCCTGAGCCTCTATGACTTCCAATGATTTGCCAACAACAATTTTGACTGGATAATGTACATTGAATCTGAATACCATTAAATGCGCAGTAGGGGTTTGTAACCCAAGATTTCCCTCCTATACCCTGGCTCTATTACTCTGATCAGCCCCCAACTCTCTTCATGTTTGCCAAATAACAGACCACAAACACACATAGGACATGACATTACCACTAACAACAACATGTGACCAACAAGATATATGACAACCATAGAGAAATACAGGATTGTTCAGATCCTTACGGGATCCCCACGCCCTATATTCCTGATGCCCCCTCCTGGTTCTCCCGTGCTTCACCGCACCCAAGCTTTATCGCACAATTATCACTCCGTCATTCCCAACAGCCACCACAAGACACAAGATCGATCAACAAAACAGAACAAAACAAAACAGGTTTCATATATAATTGCAGGTTCCTTATTATATCAACAGACTTGAGGCAAGATATATACCTGTCTTTGAGGACTGCAGGAAGCCGATAAGGACACAGAGATTAACCAGCCACGGGTACAGGATAAACAGTAGACTAGATATGAAAAGTGTCTTACCGTTTTCTCAGAGGTGATCAGTCTCTGCCCCGCCTGTGTTGGTTCTCCTCAGTTTCCTCTGGATCGGCTAGCCTTTGGGCCTAGCCTCGAGCACCACGTTGGGCGCCACATGTATTAGATCAGAACCAGAACCAAGGTCTAGTATTTTTATATCTGCCCCTGATCAAATTATTGAATATAAAGCGTGCACGCTTCAAGCAACTCACGCTGACATTTAGTTCAGAGTCAAATTACTTTCTTTTATTATTTCCTCTTTTCGAGTCTTATATACTATGTCGTTAAGATTAGGATACGTCAGATAAGGCTGGCGTATGCAAACCACAAAACAAACACAAGATATATATATTCATTGTGACAAAGCAGGCTTTAGCTTTAGCTATGTCCTTGCTTCTTCTGAAACATTGGTGTTAACTTTGAGTGTATTTTCGGAGTAGACGCGATTCTTCTGTTAACTGTTCTTCTATTAACTCTTGCAGTTCAGTTCCACAGCAAGGGAGGGATAAGCTTTGCAAATATCTGCTGAATATGTTTTAAGGTTGATAAGCAGAGGCTGATATATATGTCAGGCTATAAAGCATGTACTTATATATATTGGAATAGACATTTCATCAAGACATTCCCACATCCATTACATTATCCCAAAAGTATTCTCCATAACTCTTCTGGCTCTGGCCAGCTGGTAATTAAAAACCCTTTTCTCCGGGGTGAGGGTCCTCTGGGGGGAATGGCCTCATCAGGTGATCACCCAGACCAAATGCTTCATCAGCAATAAAAACAAATGGGAGTCCTTCAACGTTCTCTTCCACAGGTGGCAATCCCAAGCCACCACTCTGGAGACGTGTGTAGAACTCCGTCTAGGCAAAGACTCCACCATCCGACATCTGGCCATTCTTCCCCACCTCCACATAGAGAAACTCGTATTTTGCTGACGCCACCGCCATTAACATAATACGATGAAACCCTTTCTAGTTATAATAGTATGACCCCGAATGGGGTGGTGGGACGATGTAGACATGCTTCCCATCAATTTTCCCTCCACAGTTGGGAAAGTCCCTGTGGGGTTGAAGGAAACTGTGGAGTCAAAACATAAAAAAAAAAAAAAAAAAATTAGTACTTTTGCACATAACATTGCAAGCAGATTAGACACAAACATTCTTGGCCAACATCAGTATAACATTTATTTTAAGGAGTTTTTAAAGACAAAAATATAAGGTCCACTTATCAGATTCCTCACCCCCTCTGATGGCCCATTGTAAAAATTTTAGTGGGGGGGTTCTAAATGAGTTTGGTAGTAAAAAAAAAGCCTCTGGCACTCTGCATGAATTTAAAGAGGAGTTCCACCCGAGGTCGTGTCAAAAAAAAATAAAATAAAAGTCAGCAGCTACAAATACTGCAGCTGCTGATTTTTAATTGGACACTTACCTGTCCCAGGGTCCAGCGATGCGGGGGATCGAAGCCCCGCTCCTCTCCCCCTCCGCTCAGCGGTGCTGGCATTGCAATTGTGGGCGCCGGGCTGTGGCTTCACAGCCTGGCACCCACTGCGCATGCGCGAGCGGTGCCGCGCGCCGTGATTGGCTGCTCAGTTACCTGGGACTTGTAATGGGTCCCAGATGATTGACAGGAGGGAGGGAGCAGAGCGGAGCCCTTCCTGTGCCGAAGGGGAAGTGATGTCACCAGCCCAGGCACTGGAAGGGGCAGACTACGAGGGACCCCCTAGCAACAGGCATTTAGAAGTAAGTTAAAAAAAATATATCCAATGTTTCATGTATTTTTTTTTGGGTGGAACCCCACTTTAAGGACAACAATAACATTTGGACACATTTTAGGGGGTGTTTAGGGTAAAGCACTACAATGGAGCTGACAAAATACATTGTTAAGTGACTAGGCTAGGTGTGTATGGGCCCAGGATAGCATGCTGGGGAGGTTAGTGAAGGCAAACATGCATGAGGACAAAGGGGACATACACAGCATATTACAATCATGGTAATTAGGGAATGATGAAATAAATACAGTACATTAGCATACATTAAATACATAGAATGTGATGTTAAAGGAGAAAACTTACCCTAATATAGTCCTTCTGTAGGACCGGAAAGATGGCAGAACAGGTCTCTGGAATAATGATCCCCAGAGCCTGGGGGGAGATGCCTGTCGAGAACTTCTCCCCGTTGCCAAGTAAGGCAAAGTTGCGATGAGCCTCTGCTCCAGAGTGATGGCTTGCTGCATGCAGGTGTCCTGCTTCCTAATATGAGGGGACAGCAAAGCAAACAGATGGTGAAAAACAGGGTCCGTCATCCGGAGAAAATTACTGAAATCATCAGGATTATTCTCCTGGATCTCACGCAACAAAGGCATGTAAGAAAATTGGTCACACTGGAGCAACCAATTCTTGGTCCATAAACTCCTCCCCACCCTGTTTATGGACTGGGCTTGGGTCAAAGCAAAAACCCCAACACCAAGCACTCGCATAGCACAAACTCTACGACGAGCACGTACCCACAACATGGCTTCAAAATGGTCGGCTGGGCAGAACGAACTAACAGAATGCACTGGAAAACAGCAAGGCCTGTTAAGAGTGAGCTGAAAATCAGAAACGAGCGGACAAGAACGCACTGCAAAACAGATACGAACTGACTACATGCACTGAAAAACAGATACAAACGCACAAGCACAAACTGAAGAGCAGTAACGGACTGAAAAGCACAAAAGCTGAAAAGTGCGAATCGTCTCTCACCAAACTTCTACTAACATGAGATAAACACGAGATTAGCAGAAGGAGCCCAAAGGGTGGTGCACTGGCTATTGAACTTCCTTTTTCTAGTGCTGTCATACGTGTTGTACGTCACCGCATTCTTGACGTTCGGAATCTGGTGTGACCGTGTGTATGCAAGACAAGCTTGAGCGGAATCCCGTCGGAAAAGCCATCATACCTTTTTCTGACCAAAATCCCGATTGTGTGTACGTGGCATAAGTGTTAATTCAGGAATACAAGAAGGCTAGTACCCCAAGCGGATAGCATCGCCTGCAGAAGCCCAATATATTGGGCGAAACATGTTGGGATTCAACTCTATGCCGCTCTAAAAAGTTCACGGACCACATTTATGGGTTTAAGCTTATGTTTTTAACATGAGTTTTTAAAGTGGGGGTTCACCTAAACCGCCCAAAAGAAAAATATTAAAAGCCAGTAGCTACAAATACTGCAGCTGCTGACTTTTAATACATGGCCAGTTACCTGTCCCAGGGTCCAGCGATGTTGGCAGGTGACGCAGAGAATCCGCTCGGTTCTCGCCAGCTGCCACCGCCCTAGGTAAGGGAATCAGGAAGTGAAGCGGTGCGGCTTCACTTCCCGGTTCCCTACTGCGCATGCGCGAGTCGTGCTGCGCATCGTAACTGGTCCCTGCTATCTCCTGGGAGCTGTGTGTTTCCCAGGAGACAGCGCGGAGGGACAGGAAGAGGCATAGACTCCCATGGGAGTCCATGCCGGAAGTGGGTGCAAATACCTGTCTTAGACAGGTATCTGCACCCCCCTCCCCCCTGAAAGGTGCCAAAAGGGACACCGGGGGGGGGGGGGGTTCCGAAAAGCGGAAGTTCCATTTTTGTGTGGAACTCCGCTTTAAGATAATTTGTTAATAAATTTTGAAGATTTTATCATAATATTATTTTTTTGGTTTGATTATTGCACCGCTGTAGTCCCATCCTTTTTGCTCTACTTGTAATATTGTACTATGTTTTGTGTACCTTTTTATAAAAATGTAATAAAAAGTTAAAAAAAAAAGAAGATTGGGTGAGGCTTGAAGTGTCCTTTTCCACCCAGTTCCTTGCTTCTATACTCTGGTTGTTGACACAACATATTTCATCCACCCTCCAAAACCATCCTCTTGTAGATCCGACCCTTTCCTGTTTGAGAGACATGCAAGAAACATGGAATATCCTCCATACAAGGCCCTCTTACTCCTGTGCGCTCAAACCCAGTATTCCCTCCTGGAATGTCCAATTACTTCCTGTCAGGCACAGAGCTTACTGCCTCCTCCCATACTTATACTTTTTTTCTGGACGGCAAACTACGTACTCAAGACAAACCAATGTCTCATATTCCTGGCACTCCTATACCCTTCTGGTCTGCTTACAGTTACGCCACTTTCTCCACTCGCTAGTCCACGCATCAGTGATGTCCTGACCATTAACCCAATTTGAACATCGTTGCACGCAAACATCACCTCAACAATGTGTTATTTTGCTTATCCATACACTACTGTTCCAGAACATGCCGCTGAACATAGGGGGGGCTTGCAAGACCTCCGATTCCTCACTTTTGAGACAGGAAATTGAGGACAGATTACCCAGTTCCTTTCTCTGCAGCTTAAGGGGCATCAGTCAGGTATAGTATATACATAGTTTCATTGGTCCAAACATCCACGGTCTGAATCTGGCCGCTGCTGGCTGCATACTCATAGCCTGCTGCCATCTCCAGGGCTCTCTGAGCTGCATCCACCCTCTGAGTCACACCCATCAGCTTCATCATGTCCCCGAAGCTGTCTGGGGCTGGTCAGCTGGCCTGCCCCATGGATCTAGCTGACGTTGTGGCCAGCCGCCATCTTGGCTCCTCTGCTGCTTTGATGTGCACAGTTGTGGCTGCATTGATGGGCACTGGAGAGCCTGCATTGATGGGCACTGGAGAGGCTGCATTGATGGGCACTGGAGAGGCTGCATTGACAGGCACAGGTGTGGCTGCATTGATGGGCACTGGAGAGGCTGCATTGATGTGTACAGGTGTGGCTGTGTTGATGGGCAATGGAGAGGCTGCATTGATGTGCACAGGTGTGGCTGCATTGATGGGCACAGGGGAGGCTGCATTGATGGGCACTAGGGAGGCTGTATTGATGGGCACTGGGGAGGCTGCATTGCTGTGCACAGGTGTGGATGCATTGATGTCCACAGGTGTGGCTGCATTGATGGTCACTGGAGAGGCTGCGATGATGTGCACAGGCGTGGCTGCATTGATGGTCACTGGAGAGGCTGCATTGATGTCCACTGGAATGGCTGCATTGATGGGCATTGGAGTGGCTGCATTTATGTGCACAGTTGAGGCTGCATTGATGTGCATTGGAGAGGCTGCATTGATGTGCACTGAACAGGCTGCACTGATGTGCACAGGTGTGGCTGCATTGATGTGCACAGGTGTGGCTGCATTGATGTGCACAGGTGAGGCTGCATTGATGGACACTGGAGAGGCTGTATTGATGGGCCCTGGAGAGGCTGCATTGGTGTGCATGGGTGAGGCTGCATTGATGCGCACAGGTGTGGCTGCATTGGTGCGCACTGGAGAGGGTGCATTGATGGGCGTTGATTGGGCTGCATTGATCTGGCCCCCCAACAGTCTGAGGGATAGAGAAATGGCCCCCTGTTTAAAAAGCTTAAGGACCCCTGATACAGCCTATGCCTGGAATTGTTCTTTAACCAGTTGCCACCCACTCACGCGTCCGTGTCCAATGCGGCCACGCCGCGACCCCTATCTCTTTAAAGAGCAGCGTCCGTGGCTCTTTAACCATATGATCGGCTGTGTCTACTCACAGCTGGTCACATGTAAACATTGAGAAGCTGTAATCGGCGCTCCTCGCCTCACACTGAGAGAGTGTGAGGAGAGCAGAGCCGATCAGCAGCATCTCCTCACAGGGGGCAAAAAAAAATATAATCAGGGCTCTGATTACATTATAGCGCCAACAGTCTGAGGGATAGTGAAATGGCCCCCTGTTTAAAAAGTTTGAAGATCCCTGATATAGCCTATGCCTGGAATTATTCTTTAACCAGTTGCCACCCACTCACGTGTCCGTGTCCAACACGGCCACGCCGCAACCCCTATCTCTGTAAAGAGCCTCATCTGTGGCTCTTTAACCATATGATTGGCTGTGTCTACTCATAAACATTGAGATGCTGGTAATAGGCGCTCCTCGCCTCACACTGAGAGAGTGTGAGGAGAGCAGAGCCGATCAGCAGCATCTCCTCACAGGGGGCAACAAAACATGTAATCAGGGCACTGATCAATCAGTGCCTATTAGTGATGCCAGTCAGTGCTGGCTATCAGTGCCGCCTATCAGTGCTGCCCATCACTGATGTCCATCAATGCCCATCAGTACCACCTATGTGTGCAGCCTATCAGTGCCCAGCAGTGCTGCCCATCAGTGCCACCTATTAGTGCCCATCAGTGCCACCTAACAGTGCCCATCAGTGCCACCTATAAGTGATCATCAGTGCCACCTATCAGTGCCCATAAGTGCGGCATATTAGTGCCACCTAATCAGTGCCCATAAGTGCCACCTCATCAATGCCCACCAGTTCAGCCTATCAGTGCCCATCAGTGCTGTCTCATCAGTGCACTTCAGTGAAGGAGAAAAATTACTTGGTTACTATATTTACTGCCAGAAACTAAGTCAAACCTTTTCAAAATTTTTGGTCCTTTTTTTTTTTTCAGTAAAAGATAAAAAACACAGCAGTGATTAAATACCACCAAAAGAAATCTCTATTTGTGTAAAGAAAATGATAAAAATTTAATTTGGGTACAGTGTAGCATGACCGCGCAATTGTCATTCAAAATGCGACAGCGCTGAAAGCTGAAAAATGGCCTGGGCAGGAAGGGCATGTAAGTGCCCTGTAGGCAAGTGGTTAAATTGCCCAGGGATGTATAATACTACAGCAATTCCCATGGCTGGGACATGCAGTACATCAGGACAAAGCCGCTGCGAACAGATGTCTAGAAAATGGGACTGTCCTGGCAGATCTAGGACACTTGGCAACTATGGGTATAGCTTTGCTTGAGTCTGAAATTTACTGTCTAAGGACCCTTTCACACGAAGGGTCCGATCAGGTCTGCATCTCAGTTCTTCAGGTGGACCTAATTGTAGCCTCCATTCACCCCTATGGACAGGTGGGTGTAAATGAACTGTCTTTTTACACCTGCCTATCTCCAATCCAGTCCTCTAAAAAAAATAAAGGGGGACCTGTCCCCTCCTTCTAGGGGGATGGAATTGGAGGGCAGTTGTGTGTAAACTGACAGCTGGTCTTCTGTTAGCCATGGGGGTGCATTCTGTGACGTATTACTAAAATTACATATTTCTTTTGTGAAAACTGAGGAGAAGAATCCATTTCAAACCTTTTCCTTCTTTTTGTCTTTTGTAACTAAATTCCCTTCTTCATCCTTTATGGGGCCAATATGTTCTGGCCTCGCGTTCTTACTGTTTATGTATTTAAAGAATTTCTTGTTTTTTATTTTTACTCTCCTCCTACCTCCTATGTGCCTTTCATGGTCTATTTTAGCTGCCCTGATTGTGGTCTTACATTTCTTATTGCATTCTTTGTATTGTTGGAATGCTGAGAATGACCCCTCAGCCCAGGGCCGTTTTTAAGGCAGGGCAAAAGGGGCAGCTGCCCTGGGCCCTGTCATTGTTGTGGGGCCCAAAGCAGCTGCCTCATACTTGCCAAATATCCTGGTTTAAATTCCCTTGTCCCTTGAGGTTTTAGTCCTGTGCTGTGTCCCAATATCTCAGTGTGAAATGCTGCTACTAATGCTGCCTAGCTCTGCCCTATTGTTGTGTACAGATGACTCACCTGCAGACCCTGTGTTTACATGTAAATTACCGACATTCATATGTAAATAGTGGTGCCATTTATATGTAAATAGCAGCGGCCAGTGGCATTGATATGTATACCATGCTCCCCTGAGGTCATATCCACAGTAATCTCTAGCAAATAATTAACAAGCAGAAATCATGTGCTGTAACCTCTAGCAACTAAGCAGTGAGCCGTAATGTGTGCTGTAACCTCTAGCAACCAGTCAGTGAGCGGTAATGATACAAAGCAACCTCTGGCAACCAATCACAACAGCTGTCTGATCTGATTCAGTAAACTGATTTTGAGTCTAGCTGCTATTTATTGTATGTCTCAGAGCAGGTGGAGAGCGAAACTGCATGGGGGGGCCCCAAGAAAAGTTTTGCCCAGGGTCCAATCAATATTAAAGATGGCCCTGCCTCAGCCTTGTATTTTTTAAAGGCCTTTTCTTTTGCTTTCATATGCATTTTAATGTTAGAGTTTAGCAACCCAAGATTAATTTTAGCTCTTTTAAATGTATTTCCCGTTGGAATGCACTGGCCAATACATTTATTTAGTATGCTCTTAAGGCACGCCTATTTTTTCTTTGTGTTCTTTGTTCCTAGGAATTTATCCCATTTAATATCATGTAGCAAAGAGCGCAGTTTAGGGAAGATGGCTCTTTTGAAATTCAGTGCACTTGCATTACCCTTGTGCTTTCTTATTTCTGTGATTTATACTGAAACAAATTGACCTGTGGTCGCTGTTTCCTAAGTTGGTCCATATTTCCACATCTGCGATCAGGTCTATATTGTTTGTAATCAGTAGGTCTGGTACTGCGCTTTCTCTTGTTGGTGCATTCACCATCTGACCCATGAAAATATCCTGCAAGACATTTAGGAAATGGCGAGCCTTAGATGAATGCGTGGTTCCTTCTGCCCAGTCTATATCTGGATAATTAATATCCCCATCATAATAACATTTCCCAGCCTTGCCACCATTACAAGCGGTGATAGGAGGTCCGCCTCCCCCTCCTTCCTCAGATTAGGGAGCCCGTAGCATTTGCCCACTATTACTTTCCCATTATTTTCCTCCCTTTGGAGCTCCACCCACAAGGATTCCACCTCCTTCCAAGCTACATTAGTGACATTATCCCTCTCGTTCACTTGCACATCATTATTGCTATACAGGCACCCGTCCATTTCCTACCCTCCCTATCTCTACAAGATAGGGAATACCCCTGAATGGTTGCCAGCCAATCGTATGAGCTGTCAAATCAAGTTTCTGAAATTCACCCGAATTCAAAATCCTCCTAATACTTTAGCAGCTCCAGTTCTCCCATATTATTAGCCAGACTTCTAGTATTGGTATACAAGCCTCGTAATTTTGTTCTGTGGCATACTATTCCCTTGTTAATTGTTATGAGGCTGCAATTTGGTTTTACCAACTTGCTTACCTTTGGGTTTTGGTATTGTAGTCACCCTACTGCTATTGCCCCGAATATTAGCTGTTGAACCTTGCTCCATGCTGGCTCTACATCTGGACCTTCCCCCAACACCTAGTTTAAAAGCCCTTCTAACTTTTTGGCCATCTTCTTTCCCAGCCAAGCTGCATCCTCCCCATTTAGGTGAAGTCCATCCCTGCTAAAGAGCCAGTAACCGACTGGGAAGTCAGCAGAGTTCTCCAGGAACCAGAACTCCTCCTTTCTACACCAGCTCCTCAGCCACTTGTTATTTCCCTAATCTCCTGCTGCCTCTCTGGTGTGGCTCAAGGTACCGGTAGTATTTATTTATCGTACATCACAGGACACAGAGCCTCAGTATTCACTGATGGATTATATAGGCACCACTAGGTGATGGACACTGGCACACCCTAGACAGGAAGTTTAGCCCACTATATAACCCCTCCCCTAACTGGGAGTACCTCAGTTTTTCCACCAGTGTCTTAGGAGTTGGTCACGAGTAAAGATGTGCTGTGCTGAGCTCCGCTGGAATATTCCTTACTGGGGGCAAGCCATGCAAACGGATCCATTCAAAGTGCTTTTTCTAGGCTGAATTGAATGGTACCCGGGCCTCGTGTCTGAAGAAATGAGGTTCTGTCTGTAATGCTTCTCTTTTTAGAAAGCTGGACCCCGGTATCCAGTAATTGTTTTTTTCAGCCATATTCCTGGCGGGGTGCTTTACAGGCCCAGAGCTAGGATCCCCTTTTATAAAGGAGGCCCTAGTCCCTGAAGGTTTTTTCAAATGGAGCCCACCATGAGAGGTGAAGATTGGGTCTGTTACCACAGAACCCTGCAGCTGGATAAGGTAAGGGAGATTCATAAGGAATTTTTCTAGTTTCTTATGGTCTTTTCTCCTTTAAGTAAGGTTGCTATGCCTAAAGTCGCCACCGGGGGCTGTCAAGAGCACGTACCTTCCATGCTTGTCTTTCTCGTCTCTGTGATCATGCTGAAGAGGCAACTGTCAAAGGGAAATGGTCCAGGATCGAGAAGACCTTACCCATCAATATTCTGGAGATCCGTCCCTGGCTCTAAAAACCCGAACATTCAAGTTGCAGGTTGTCCTGTCAGGGTTCTATCCGACAATGCCACAGCAGTGGCTTATATCAATCACCAATGGGACACCAGGAGTCGTGCAGCCCAGAAAGAGGTAAACCAGATCCTCTTGTTGCATGTGGGACGGATGCGTTGGTGACTCCCTGGCATCAGTTCTCACTGATTTCTGCATTCCCTCCTATTCTGCTGCTACCACAGCTTCTTTGCAGGATCAAGCAGGAAAAGAAGTCGGTGCTTTTAGTGTCCCGAGTGTGGCCCAGAAGATCTTGGTATGCAGAAATAGTAAAGATGGCAGTAGGGACCCCATGGACGCTACCACTACGTCCAGTCCTGCTATCGCAGGGACCAGTGTTCCATCCTACCTTAAAAATGCTAAATTTAACGGTTTGGCTATTGAAACCCACATTCTGAAGAGTCGCGGGCTTTCAGGCCCAGTAACTTCTACCTTGATTAATGCAAGGAAGCCAGCTTCCAGAGTCATTTATTATAGAATCTGGAAGGCTTATGTCTCCTGGTGTGAATCCAGGGGTTGGCATCCCAGGAAGTATGTTATAGGGAGAATCCTTGCCTTTCAAATGGGGCAAATGGGTTTAGAGATTAAATTGGCCTTGAGTACTATCAAGGGCCAGGTCTCGACCTTGTCTGTATTGTTTCAACGTCCGCTTGCTTCACATTCTTTGGTCCGAAGCTTTATACAGGGGGTAACGCGGCTTAATCCACCAGTTAGAGCCCCCCTGAACTCCTGGGACTTGAATTTTTAGTTCTGTCGGCTTTACAGAAACAGCCTTTTGAGCCAATATGACATATTCCTTCGATCCTTTTTACAAGGAAGCTAGTTTTTCTAGTAGCCATTTCTTCTGCAAGAAGGGTATCAGAATTGGCGGCTCTTTCATATTTAATCGTTCATAAGGATAGAGTAGTTTTATGTCCTCGTCCTAGTTTTCTTCAAATTTGGTGGTTTGGTGGTTTCAAATTTTCACCTAAACCAAGATATTGTTCTGCCTTCATTCTTCCCAGATCCCTGTTCTAAGGAAGAAAAGTCCCTACATTCTCTGGATGTAGTGAGAGCGGTCAAAGCCTATTTGGAAGCGACCGCTCAGGTTCGCAAAACGTAAGTTTTGTTCGTGTTGAGGTCCTAAGATAGGACAGGCAGCGTTGAAATTCACCATCGCTAAATGGATTCGGCAGGTAATTTTTCAAGCTTATGGTTTAAAGGGGAAAGTTCCACCTTTTCAAATCAAGACGCACTCCACCAGGGCTGTTAGTGCTTCTTGGGCAGTGCATCACCAGGCCTCCATGGCTCAGATCTGTAAGGCCGCAACTTGGTCTTCAGTCCATACATTCACCAGATTCTATCAGGTGGATGTGAAAAGGCATGAGGATATTGCTTTTGGGCGCAGTGTACTGCAGGCCACAGTACAGGCTCCTCAGGTCTGATTGCTCTCTACTTTGTTTGTGTCCCATCCAAGAAAAGGATTTTACAGGTAAGCTGTTATAAAAATCCTATTTTTTGAGAATACTACCTTGGAGGGCCTACTCTTCAATTTAGCTCCTAAAATCATTTTTTAGGACTCTCCATCTTCCTCTAACTTTGTCATTGGTACCCACGTGTACCATGACAGCTGGGTCCTCCCCAGCCCCACTCAGTAATCTGTCCACTCGATCTGCAATGTGCCGAACCCGAGCACCTAGTAAACAACATACAGTTCGGCGCTACGGTCTTTGTGACAGATAGCCCTCTCTGAATTGAATCCTCTACCACCAGGATCTGTCTTTCCCAACCCTAATGCCGCGCACAGATGATCGGAATTTCTGCCAACCAAACCGTGGATTTTTTTTCCGACGGATGTTGTCTGAAACTTGTCTTGCATACACATGGTCGCATAAATGTTGTCGGAGAATTTAAATCGGCAAGATTGCGCTGATGTACAACATGTACGATGGCACTATAAAAAGGAAGTTCAATAGCCAGTGCACCACCCTTTGGGCTCCTTCTGCTAATCTCGTGTTAGTAGAAGTTTGGTGAGAGACGATTTGTGCTCCTCAGCCTCGTGCTTTTCAGTTCGTTACTGCTCTTCAGTTTGTGCTTGTGGGTTCGTATCTGTTTTTCAGTGCGTGTAGTCAGTTCATATCTGTTTTTCAGTGCATTCTTGTCTGCTCTTTCTGATTTTCAGCTTGCTCTTCTCAGGGCTTTCTAATTTTCAGTGCGTTCTGTTAGTTCGTTCTGACCAGCCGACCGCTTTGAAGCCATATTGCATACATAGTTACGTACTCATCATAGAGTTCGTGCTATGCAGGGGCTTGGTGTTGGGGTTCTTACTTTGACCCAAGCCCAGTCCATGAACAGGGCGAGGAGGAGTTCATGGATGAAGAATTGGTTGCTCCAGCGTGACCAATTCTCGCACATGCCTTTGTTGCGTGAGATCCAGGAGAATAATCCTGTATATATGTCTTGCATACACACGGTCACACCAAATTTCGACCGTCAAGAACGCGGTGATGTAAAACACATACGACGGCACTAGAAAAAGGAAGTTCAATAGCCAGTGCACCACCCTTTGGGCTCCTTCTGCTAATCTCGTGTTTATCTCGTGTTAGTAGAAGTTTGGTGAGAGACGATTCACGCTTTTCAGCTTTTGTGCTTTTTAATCCATTACTGCTCTTCAGTTTGTGCTTGTGGGTTTGTATCTGGTTTTCAGTGCGTGTAGTCAGTTCGTATCTGTTTTGCAGTGCGTTCTTGTCCGCTTGTTTCTGATTTTCAGCTCACTCTTAACAGGCCTTGCTGTTTTTCAGTACATTCTGTTAGTTCGTTCTGACCAGCCGACCATTTTGAAGCCATGTTGTGGGTACGTGCTCGTCGTAGAGTTCGTGCTATGCGGGTGCTTGGTGTTGGGGTTATTGCTTTGACCCAAGCCCAGTCCATGAACAGTGTGGGGAGGAGTTCATGGATGAAGAATTGGTTGCTCCAGGGTGACCAATTCTCTCACATGCCTTTGTTGCGGGAGATCCAGGAGAATAATCCTGATGATTTCAGGAATTATCTCCGGATAACGGACCCCGTTTTTCACCATCTGTTGGCTTTGCTGTCCCCCTATATTATGAAGCAGGACACCTGCATGCGGCAAGCCATCACTCCAGAACAAAGGCTCATCGCCACCTTGCGGTACTTGGTGACGGGGAGAAGTCTGCAGGACATCAAGTTCTCGACAGGCATCTCCCCCCAGGCTCTGGGAATCATTATTCCAGACACCTGTTCTGCCATCATTCAGGTCCTGCAAAAGGACTATATTAAGGTAAGTTTTCTCCTTTAACATCACATTCTATGTATTTTATGTTTGGTAATGTATTGTATTTATTTCATCCTTTCCTTATTACCATGATTGTAAAATGCTGGGAATGTCCCCTTTGTCCTCACGCATGCTGGAAGCTTTTAAAGTTCCATTTTTGTCCTTCATGCATATCTGCCTTCACTAACCTCCCCAGCATGCTATCCTGGGCCCATACACACCTAGCCTAGTCACTTAACAATGTATTTTGTCAGCTCCATTGTAGTGCTTTACCCTAAACATCCCCTAAAATGTGTCCAAATGTTATTTTTGTCCCTAAATTCAGGCATAGTGCAAGAGGCTTTTTTTTGGGGTGCCCAAACTCATTTGGAACCCTCCCCCCCCCAAACCTCTAAGTCAATCGATACCAATCCTCTATCTGCTGACCTTGGCAAACCCATACACACTATACCTACCTCTTTTGTGTTCATTTTTATGGATGAATTCACCAAAGCATGTAGTGCAAGGGCCTACCTGAATACTTTCAAATGGTACTGTTTAAAGTTTTCTTCTCCTATTATCTTGATAGGTAATTGCAGAATGTAAAATTGTGCTTTAATTTGCACAGTGTGTATTCTTATTTTTGTATTATGACACTTCATACCTGTCCAGGTATGTCCTGTGAGCTGCCAATAGTGTTAATAAGGAGGGCCTGGCCAAAGTAAAATACATTATTTATGCATTAAGCTCTCAATGAAGTGGAGAGTAGGGATGAGCTTTGTGTTCGAGTCGAACCCATGTTCGACTCGAACATCGTGTGTCAAGTGTCAACATAGTCAAATTCGAGTGGCGCTTCATGGCCCATAATTCACTGCGACATCGCAGTGCATTGCTGGCTGATGATTGGCCAAGCATGCACTATGACCTGCATGCTTGGCCATTCACAGCGCTGTGTGTACAGAGAGACGTAATTGGCCAATTATGGCTCAGGGGGTTTAGTACACGCCCCACACTATATAAGGCCGCCTGCATGTCGGCCCTGTGTAGTGTGTTCCGGCTTGAGAGAGAGATAGACAGAGAGAGAGACAGTGTCATTTGATTTAAGTTAGATAGAGTAGGCAGGTCGAGTCAGTTAGCTGCACTTACAGTGTATTGTGTATATATATGCATCCCAGGTGTTGTGTGTGTGTGTGTATATATATATATATATATATATATATATATATATATATATACACTGTGTTCAGTTTAGCTAGATCCTGTTCTTCTCTTCCTAATATACTGACAGGCAGGCAGTTGTTTTTACAGTATTTCCAGTGACGGTACTGTGTACCCTGCACACAGTTACACCTAAAGTGTAGTTACCTGAAGCCAGGTGCTTGTGCAGGCTCTTTGAAGTATTTCCAGTTACTGTACTGTGTACCCCACACAGTTGCAGCTAGTGTATAGCTACCTTCAGCCAGGTGCTTGTGTAGGCACTTTGAAGTATTTCCAGTTACTGTACTGTGTACCCTGCACAGTTGCACCTACAGTATAGCTGCCTGCAGCCAGGTGCTTGTTTAGGCTCTTGAAGTATTTCCAATTACTGTACTGTGTACCCCACACAGTTGCACCTACAGTATAGCTACCTGCAGCCAGGTGCTTGTGTAGGCTCTTTGAAGTATTTCCAGTTACTGTACTGTGTACCCCGCACAGTTGCACCTACAGTATAGCTACTTGCAGCCAGGTGCTTGTGTAGGCTCTTGAAGTATTTCCAGTTACTGTACTGTGTACCCCGCACAGTTGCACCTACAGTATAGCTACATGCAGCCAGGTGTTTGTGCAGGGTCTTTGAAGTATTTCCAGTTACTGTACTGTGTACCCCGCACAGTTGCACCTACAGTATAGCTACCTGCAGCCAGGTGCTTGTGTAGGCTCTTGAAGTATTTCCAGTTACTGTACTGTGAACCCTGCACACTTGCACCTACAGTATAGCTACCTGCAGCCAGGTGCTTGTGTACACTCTTTGAAGTATTTCCAGTTACTGTACTGTGTACCTGTCAGGGACCTGTCAGCGCCGGACCGGTGCATGTGCGTACGCCAATGCGCCGACGCGCTCCTGATCAGGCAATTCAGCAATCTTCAGCTGTTACCGTGCGGCGCTCGGGTGCGCGGTGCGTGTGTGTACGCGCGCACGGGCACGCGCGCACGGGCGCGCGCGCGTTCGCCTTAGCGCCGTTTTGGCGCCAAGAGGTGCATAAAAGTTCTCCTGTTGCAGGAATGCGCTGCTGTTTCGTCTCAGCTCTGTGGATCTGCTTAACCTGTACCTGATTGATTGATTACCTATTGACCTGGCTTGTCTGACCATTCCTCCTTCTCCAATCAGACCCGGCCTGCCTGATTCTGCTACTGCATCTACCAATACCGTTGCCGACCTCTGCCTGCCTACCGACTCTGCCTCTGCCTACTGTATTAACCGCCTTGCTACCTGCTGACCCAGACTGTTTGACCTTGCCTGTGCCTGCCGTTTGTCTGCTGTGCTGTTGCACCCTCAGCTCCAGCTCCAGTGACTTCTGCATCTGCATCTTCAGTGCTGCAGCCTGCTGCTTCCTGTCATCACCTTACCTGCAGTCCAGCCATCCCTGGAGGGATCTCTACTCTGCTCCAGCATCAGAGCCTTCGTCTCAAGCAGGCACTCCTACCCCACTGTGCTCACGAGACCACTGTCCCCACTCCAGTGGCTCTTGAACCAGGGTTGTATGAGAGGTCTTCTCCTATAAGTCAGGCTCACTACCTACAGTATAGCTACCTGCAGCCAGGTGCTTGTGTAGGCTCTTTGAAGTATTTCCAGTTACTGTACTGTGTACCCCACACAGTTGCACCTACAGTATAGCTACCTGCAGCCAGGTGCTTGTGTAGGTTCTTGAAGTATTTCCAGTTACTGTACTGTGTACCCCGCACAGTTGCACCTACAGTATAGCTACCTGCAGCCAGGTGCTTGTGTAGGCTCTTTGAAGTATTTTCAGTTACTGTACTGTGTACCCCGCACAGTTGCACCTAAAATATAGCTACCTGCATCCAGATGCTTGTGTAGGCTCTTGAAGTATTTCCAGTTACTGTACTGTGTACCCCGCACAGTTGCACCTACAGTATAGCTACCTGCAGCCAGGTGCTTGTGTAGACTCTTTGAAGTATTTTCAGTTACTGTACTGTATACCCCGCACAGTTGCACCTACAGTATAGCTACCTGCAGCCAGGTGCTTGTGTAGGCTCTTTGAAGTATTTCCAGTTATTGTACTGTGTACCCCACACAGTTGCACCTGGAGAATAGCTACCTGCAGCTAGGTGCTTGTGTAGGCTCGTTGAAGTATTTCCAGTTACTGTTATGTGTACCCTGCACAGTTGCACCTACAGTATAGCTACCTGCAGCTATGTGCTTGTGTAAGCTCTTGAAGTATTTCCAGTTACTGTACTGTGTACCCCACACAGTTGCACCTACAGCAGGGGCAGATCCAGAGTCTAGTCTCGGCAGGGGCACTGCCAGAAAATACGTTTTTTTGTGGGCAATTTATCGAGGAAATGGATGGTGTTGGCGCTTCAATTATCCCAGCACCATGGTTGTTATTTCTATTAATATATTGTAATATAAAATGTAATGGTTCAACTCACCATAATGTAGAATCAGTGGGAGCCCTGAGCGTGTCACTTGCCACCGTTGTCTGCCACATATTGCGGATTATCACTTGCCGCCTCACCTGCCACATGTTGCAGATTGTCACTTGCCTGCCACCAGATGCGGATTGTCACTTGCCATGTCACCTGCCACACATTGCGGATTGTCACTTGCCGGCCACCAGATGCAGATTGTCACCTGCCACATGTTGCGGATTGTCACTTGCCACGTCACCTGCCACACGTTGCAGATTGTCACTTGCCACGTCACCTGCCACACGTTGCAGATTGTCACTTGCCACGTCACCGGCCACACATTGCGGATTGTCACTTGCCACGTCACCTGCCACCAGATGTGGATTGTCACTTGCCACGTCACCTGCCACTTCACCTGCCACACATTGTGGATTGTCACTTGCCTGCCACCAGATGCAGATTGTCACCTGCCACATGTTGCGGATTATCACTTGCCACGTCACCTGCCACCAGATGCGGATCGTCACTTGCCACGTCACCTGCCACACCTTGCACATTGTCACATGCCACGTCACCTGCCACACATTGCAGATTGTCATGTCACCTGCCACCAGGTGCAGATTCTCACTTGCCACACATTGAGGATTGTCACTTGCCACGTCACCTGACACACCTTGCGGATTGTCACGTAGCTGCTAAGGTGGTGTTTTGCTTGCCTCTTGCTTCTTTGTCCCAGATCAGGCAGCAGAGAGATAATGTAATCTCTCTGCTGCCCACACTGCCTGAACAGTGAGGGCAGAAGTTACTGCAGGGATGCGGGGCAGTGAGAGATGATGTCATCTCTCTGCTCCCCTGCACGCTGGCTCACTGGCCTGCTCTCTTCCGCCCACACACTGAGCCACAGGCCCGCCCACAAACCAAGTCGCCTGGTGCTCCCGCAGAGTCGCCCGCTTTCTCATCCGATCGGGGAGCCGCCCGCTCCCTCATCCGCCCGCTCCATCATCTGCTTGGGGAGCCGCCCGCTCCCTCATCCGCCCGCTCTCTCACCGCACGCCCCACAACAAATTTCTCGGGGTGGCAATTGCCCCGTTGCCCCCCTCTGGATCCTCAGCTGACCTACATGATAGCTACCTGCAGCCAGGTGCTTGTGTAGGCTCTTTGAAGTATTTTCAGTTACTGTACTGTGTACCCCCCACAGTTGCACCTACAGTATAGCTACCTGCAGCCAGGTGCTTGTGTAGGCTCTTTTAGTATTTCCAGTTACTGTACTGTGAACCCCGCATAGTTACACCTACAGTATAGCTACCTGCAGCCAGGTGCTTGTGTAGGCTCTTGAAGTATTTTCAGTTACTGTACTGTGTACCCCGCACAGTTGCACCTACAGAATAGCTACTTGCAGCCAGGTGCTTGTGTAGGCTCTTGAAGTATTTCCAGTTACTGTACTGTGTACCCCGCACAGTTGCACCTACAGTATAGCTACCTACAGCCAGGTACTTGTGTAGGCTCTTGAAGTATTTCCAGTTACTGTACTGTGTACCCCACACAGTTTCACCTACAGTATAGCTACCTGCAGCCAGGTGCTTGTGTAGGCTCTTTGAAGTATTTCCAGTTACTGTACTGTGTACCCCGCACAGTTGCACCTACAGTATAGCTACCTGCATCCAGGTGCTTGTGTAGGCTTTTGAAGTATTTCCAGTTACTGTACTATGTACCCCGCACAGTTGCACCTACAGTATAGCTACCTGCAGCCAGGTGCTTGTGTAAGCTCTTGAAGTATTTCCAGTTACTGTACTGTGTACCCCACACAGTTGCACCTACAGTATAGCTACCTGCAGCCAGGTGCTTGTGTAGGCTCTTGAAGTATTTCCAGTTACTGTACTGTGTACCCCGCACAGTTGCACCTACAGTATAGCTACCTGCAGCCAGGTGCTTGTGTAGGCTCTTTGAAGTATTTTCAGTTACTGTACTGTGTACCCCGCACAGTTGCACCTACAATATAGCTTCCTGCAGCCAGGTGCTTGTGTAGGCTCTTTGAAGTATTTCCAGTTACTGTACTGTGTACCTTGCACAGTTGCACCTACAGTATAGCTACCTGACAGTGACAAAACAAGTGCAGGTGATATCATACTAATAATACTACAGGCAGACAGTTGATTCTGCTAGCTGCAGTATAATCGGTATATATATATATACATCCCAGTTTTGTGCAGCTCACTGCAGGCCAATAGTATGTCTGGAAGGCCAACAAGTAGAAGCAGACAGTCACAAGCCAATAAAAGAGGGCAAGCAGGCTCTATGTCTAGAGGCAACAGTTCTGGTCGTGGACACGGTGCATCCTCATCAGCACGTGGCCGTGGGACATGCTTGGCCTTTTTGTCGGCAGTTGGCCATGTTGAGCTGCAACATGCAGAAGACTTGGTTGAGTTGATGACCAAGCCGTTCTCATCCTCTCTCACCCAGACTCAGGGTACTTTGTCTGGCAAAGCAGCTGCCAACGTGGCCTCTTCCCTCGACTCAATGGCATCAGTGACTCCTTCCCTAGCCCCACCATATACTCCTGAGGAGTCCCTTGAACTGTTTGACCACAGTGTTGGGTACATGCTCCAGGAGGATGCCCAGCGTTTTGAAGGCTCCGATGATGGTACTCAGCTAGAGGAAGGCAGTAACGTGAGCCCAGACAGAGGGGGTGCCAAAGAAAGACCGCAATCTGGCAGTCATGTTCCCCCTGTTGCAGCATACTGCCAGGTTTGCTCCAGTGATGAGGAGGGAGGGGATGATGAGGTCACTGACTCGTGGATGCCTGATAGGAGAGAGGAGGAGGAGGCACATCACCAACGAGGCAGGATGACCTCCAGGGGCCAGCCTAAGGGCAGCACACTGACTGCATCACACCGCAGAGCTCCACATGTGCAGGGCGCTGCTGTCTCTGCGCGCTATTCCAAAAGTTTTTTGGTGTGGGCCTTTTTTGAGACAAGTGCATCAGATCCGACCACTGCTATTTGCAACATATGTCTCAAGCGTATCTCGCATGGCCAAAACATCTCCTGCTTGGGCACCACATGCTTGACCAGACATATGTTGACCTGCCATGCAGTTCAATGGCAAGCGTACCTAAAAGACCCACACCAAAGAACAAAGAGGACGTCTCCTTGCTCCTCATCAGCTGGGATCTCCAACCCCACTATACCTTCAGTCCTCTCTGAGACCTGCACTGAGAGGAATGAAGGTGTAGAATTAGGTGCGTCACAGCCAAATACTTTTGGGCAATCTACTATCAGTACACCGACAACAGTTTGTATCAGGCAAATTTCCCTGCCCCAGCTGCTGCACCGCAGAAAGAAGTTCTCTCCCAGCCATCCAAACGCCCAGCGATTGAATGCTAGCTTGGCAAAATTTCTAGCACCTCAACTGCTACCTTTTAAGTTGGTAGACTCTGCCACCTTACGTGAGATTGTGGAATGTGTGGTTCCTCAGTGGCAGGTTCCCAAACACCACTTTTTCTAACGGAAGGCGATTCCGGCTCTCTACCGGCACGTGGAAGGCAATGTCTTGACCTCACTGGACAGGGCGGTCAGCGGTAAGGTGCATATTACCGCTGACTCATGGTCCAGCAGGCATGGACAGGGACGTTACCTAAGTTTGACGGTGCATTGGGTGACTCTGCTGGCAGCTGGGAAGGATGCAGGACAAGGAGCAGTAGTGTTGCAGGTTGTTCCGCCACCACACCTCCAAAATTCCAGTACTGGTGATTCTGACACACCTCTCTCCTCCACCCTCTCCTCTTCTTCTTCCTCCATGGCCTCTCCCTGTGCTTTGTCCTTGGAATCAGCGGTGCTCCATAGGTGTTCAAGGGGCTACGCAAGTACGCAGGCCAAAATATGCCATGCGGTGCTTGAGCTGGTGTGCTTGGGGGACAGGAGCCACACTGGGGCAGAGATTCTGTCAGCTCTGCAGGGGCAGGTGCAAAGGTGGTTGACGCCACGCCAAATTAAGGCAGGAATGGTGGTTTGCGACAATGGCACCAACCTTCTCTCCGCCCTCCGACAGGGACAACTGACCCAGGTGCCCTGTTTGGCTCACGTTCTTAACTTGGTGGTGCAGCAGTTCTTGGGCAGGTACCCGGGCTTACAGGATGTCCTGAGGCAGGCCAGGAAAGTCTGTGTGCATTTCCCCGGTCATATAATGCCAGTGCTCAGCTGGTTGACCTCCAAAAGGATTTTAACCTGCCCAAGAACCGTCTAATCTGTGACATGCCCACCAGGTTGAACTCAACATTGGCCATGCTGCAGCGGCTGCACACGCAGCATAGGGCCATCAATGAGTACCTGTGCGACTATGGCACCAGGACAGGGTCAAGGGAGCTTGGTTTTTTCCCCACACCAGTGGGCCATGATCAGAGATGCATGCACTGTCCTGTCACCATTTGAGGAGGCCACGAGGATGGTGAGCAGTGACAGTGCATGCATCAGTGACATTGTCCCCCTTGTCCACCTGTTAGAGCACACGCTGCATGGAATAATGGACAGGGCACTTTGAGGTAGAACAGAGGCAGGAAGAGGGGGACTTCCTTAGCTCTCAAGGCACCCTTTATCCAGACAGTGTTCCTGCGTGCCCGCTGATCACACAGGAAGAGGAGGAGGAGGAGGATTGTGTCAGCATGGCGGTAGAGCCTGGCACTCAGCATCAGCAGCAGTCTTTAAGGGATCATTTACAGTCCCAAGAAATCCATGGACTTGTACATGGCTGGGAGGAGGTGGCTGCGTATCATGTCGTCCTTAGTGACCCAGAGGACTCTGGACCGAATTCCTCAGCAAACCTACGCTGCATGGCCTCCCTGATCCTGCAAAGCCTGCGGAAGGATCCTCGTATTCGTGGTATCAAGGAGAAGGATCAATACTGGCTGGCAACCCTCCTTGATCCACGTTACAAGGGTAAGGTTGCGGACCTTATCCTGCCATCGCAGAGGGAGCAGAGGATGAAACATCTTCGGGAGGCCTTGCAGAAAGGTCTGTGCAACACGTTCCCAGAGACTGAGAGGTTACAAACTCCTGTTCCTGGACAACGTGTTGCTGAGGCTTTGGTCAGTCAAAGAAGGAGCGGTGGAGAAGGTGGCCGTCTGACCGATGCGTTCAGACAATTTTTTTGTCCGCAGCCCCAAGGTATGATCAGTTCCAGCAACCATCGCCAGCGTCTGTTTTACATGGTGCAGGAATACCTAGGGGCAAGATCTGACTTGGACACCTTTCCCACCGAAAATCCTCTGGGTTACTGGGACTTGAGGATGGATCACTGGCCAGAGCTTGCACAGTATGCTACTGGCTTGTCCTACATCCAGCGTTCTTTCGGAATGCACATTCAGTGCTGCTGGAGGCATTCAAGCCGCAAGCAGTTTAAATGACTTTTATTCCTTTAAAAATGTCATTTTGTGCAGGGACTGTTCTAAGCAAGGGAAACACGCGCCACTTTACCGGCATACTATAGACACCCCCCCGGTACGATATTTAAAGGAATATTTCACTTTTTTTTCTTTTACTTTTTTTTTTACTTTAAGCATCATTAAAATCACTGCTCCCTAAAAATGGCTTTTTAAAACTTTTTTTGCATTGATACATGTCCCCTGGGGCAGGACCCGGGTCCCCAAACCCTTTTTAGGACAATACCATGCAAATTTGCCTTTAAAATCAGCACTTTTGATTTTGAACATACGAGTCCCATAGACGTCAATGGGGTTCTATTGTTTTTGCAAATTGTCGGTCTTTTTACAGGTTCTGGTGCGAACATAACGGGGGGGCGTTCGGCTCATCCCTAGTGGAGAGTTACCTGTCCAAAACATCTCCCCCCCATCATAAAATGTTTACAATGGGCCATCAGAGGGTGTGAGGAATCTGATAAGTGGACCTTATACTTTTGTCTTTAAATACTCCTTAAAATAAATGTTATACTGATGTTGGCCAAGAATGTTTGTGTCTAATCTGCTTGCAATGTTTATGTGCAAAAGTACTCATTTTTTTTCTTGTTTGACTCCACAGTTTCCTTCAACCCCACAGGAATGGCAGACCACCCACCTTTTGCCCAGCGGTGGGACTTTCTCAACTGTGGAGGGGCAATCGATGGGAAACATGTCCATATCGTCCCACACCCCAACTCGGGGTCGTACTTCTATAATTACAAGGGGTTTATTAGTATAGTGATGTAGGCAGTGGTGTCGGCGACATACGAGTTCCTGTATGTGGACGTGGGGAAGAATGGCCGGATATCGGATGGTGGAGTCATTGCCCAGACGGAGTTTTACAGACGGCTCCAGAATGGTGGCTTGGGCTTGCCATCTGCGGAAGACAACCTGGCTGGTCTTCCGTTTGTGTTCGTCGCTGATGAAGCCTTTAGGCTGGGAGACCATCTGATGAGGCCATTCCCGAGCAGAGGGTTTTTAACTACTGGCTGGCCAGAGCCAGAAGAGTGGTGGAGAATGCTTTCGGCACAATAGCCAGCTGGTTCTGCCTATTTCTAACACCCATACACATGGTGGAATATAAACTCAACCATATAGTGCTAGCCTGCTGCATTTTGCACAATTTCCTACATAAAAATGCCACGAACTATGTGGCCTCAGTTGGGCCTGAGGCTGGATTTCCAGATCAAGCAACCCTGGCGGCACTTGAAGCTGGCTGTCCTGGCTTGCCCCCCCCAAAGCGCCTGCGAAGTCAGACAAAAATATCTGGAGTATTTTGTAGGTAGGGGGGCCATTGACATGCCAGCAATAAAACATTTTTTAAATATTTTTTTTTTAATGAACTAATATTTTATTTGATTTACTGCTTGTGTTTCTTTTAGCTGTCTCATAGGTTCCCCAATGGGCTTTTCTTTTTGGGCATTTTCTTCAATAGTGCAAATGTAATTTACAGTTGCAATAAAAAGTATGTGAACCCTTTTGGAATGATATGGATTTCTGCACAAATTGGTCATAAAATGTGATCTGATCTTCATTTAAGTCACAACAATAGACAATCACAGTCTGCCTAAACTAATAACACACAAAGAGTTAAATGTTACCATGTTTTTATTGAACACACCATGTAAACATTCACAGTGCAGGTGGAAACAGTATGTGAACCCCTAGACTAATGAGATCTCCAAGAGCTAATTGGAGTGTGGTGTCAGCCAACTGGAGTCCAATCAATGAGATGAGATTGGAGGTGTTGGTTACAGCTGCCCTGCCCTATAAAAAACACACACCAGTTCTGGGTTTGCTTTTCACAAGAAGCATTACCTAATGTGAATGATGCCTCGCACAAAAGAGCTCTCAGAAGACCTACGATTAAGAATTGTTGACTTGCATAAAGCTGGAAATGGTTATAAAAGTATCTCCAAAAGCCTTGCTGTTCATCAGTCCATGGTAAGACAAATTGTCCATAAATGAAGAAAGTTCAGCAAGGCTGCTTCTCTCCCTAGGAGTGAGCGTCCTGTAAAGATGACTGCAAGAGCACAGCGCAGACTGCTCAGTGAGGTAAAGAAGAATCCTAGAGTGTCAGCTAAAGACTTACAAAAGTCTCTGGCATATGCTAACATCCCTGTTAGCGAATCTATGATACTTAAAACACTAAACATGAATGGATTTCATGGGAGGATACCACAGAGGAAGCCACTGCTGTCCAAAAAAAACATTGCTGCATGTTTACAGTTTGCACAAGAGCACCTGGATGTTCCACAGCAGTACTGGCAAAATATTCCATGGACAGATGAAACCAAAGTTGAGTTGTTTGGAAGAAACACACAACACTATGTGTGGAGAAAAATAGGCACAGGACACCAACATCAAAACCTCATCCCAACTGTGAAGTATGGTGGTGGGGGGCATCATGGTTTAGGGCTGCTTTGCTGCGTCAGGGTCTGGACGGATTTCTATCATCAAAGGAAAAATGAATTCCCAAGTTTATGAAGACATTTTGCAGGAGAACTTAAGGCCATCTGTCCACCAGCTGAAGCTCAACAGAAGATGGGTGTTACAACAGGACAACGACCCAAAGCATAGAAGTAAATCAACAACAGAATGGCTTAAACAGAAGAAAATACGCCTTCTGGAGTGGCCCAGTCAGAGTCCTGACCTCAACCCGATTGAGATGCTGTGGCATGACCTCAAGAATGTGATTCACACCAGACATCCCAAGAATATTGCTGAACTGAAACAGTTCTGTAAAGAGGAATGGTCAAGAATTACTCCTGACCCTTGTGCACGTCTGATCTGCAACTACAGGAAACGTTTGGTTGAAGTTATTGCTGTCAAAGGAGGTTCAACCAGTTATTAAATCCAAGGGTTCACATACTTTTTCCACCTGCACTGTGAATGTTTACATGATGTGTTCAATAAAAACATGGTAACATTTAATTCTTTTTGTGTTATTAGTTTAAGCAGACTGTGATTGTCTATTGTTGTGACTTAGATGAAGATCAGAACACATTTTATGACCAATTTGTGCAGAAATCTATATCATTCCAAAAGGGTTCACATACCATTTTATTGCAACTGTATTTGATACATGAGGTGACAATCTCTTCTTCAGCTAACTATTATGTTGTGGGTCTGCTACACACACACATTGCTTTTGTTGTTAATGTATGCAATGCATTAATGATACAAATAATCATCCTTTTCAGCACCATGAATTAATTGTTTGGACTCCCTAAAATGGCCTGATTGGGCAATTGGCCAATTTCAGAGCACTGTGGGGGGTATTTACTAAAGGCAAATCCACTTTGCACTACAAGTGCACTGCAAGTGCAAAGTGGTAGTTTGTAGTGCAAAGTGGATTTGCCTTTAGTAAAAAACCCCCATTGTAACTGTAAACACAAACTTACGCCAAAAACTGGTATTGAGCATTGAAAGAAGAAGCCACACATTGTTGAGTATGAAAACATTTTACTCTGTGCACAATTATATGTGCGTTAGAAAAGAGTTTTTGAACAAATCAACATCTTTGGTGTATAACATTTTATGGTTGACATTATAAATATCCTTTTTTTGGTTAAACAGGCATGTTTAAAACCATAACATACACAACTCCGGAACTTACAAAGTTCAACTTTGAAAAAGTGAAGCCAATATAAGCCGCATATAAAAACGGTGTTCAAACCACACATGTGAGATACTTCCGCAATCGGTAGAGCGAGAGCAATAATTCTAGCCCTAGACCTCCTATGTAAATCAAAACATGTAACCTGTAGAATTTTTTAAACATCGCCTATGGAGATTTTTAAGGGTCAAAGTTTGTCGTAATTCCACGAGCAGGTGCAATTTTTAAGCGTAACATGTTGGGTATCAATTTACTCGGCGTAACATTATCTTTCACAATATAAAAAAAAATGGGCTAACTTTACTGTTGCCTTATTTTTTTAATTCAGAAAAGTGTATTTTAGCCAAAAGTGCGCTTGTAAGACCTCTGCGCAAATACAGTGTGACAGAAAGTATTGCAACAACCACCATTTTATTCTCTAGGGTGTTAGAAAGAAATGTATAATGTTTGGGCGTTCTAAGTAATTTTTTAGCAAAAAACAATTCTAAAGAAAAAAAAATAGTCAAATCACATTTAAATTGACTCAGTTGCAATTGCAGGCTGGCAATATAAAAAAAAAGAAAAAAGGAAGTGGCCACACCAGAATTTAAAAGAAAAAACGGCGCTGGGTCCCCCCCAAAAATCTATACTAGATGAGCGAGCGCCCCCCCTCCTGAACCATACCAGACCACATGCCCTCAACATGGGGGGGTGGGTGCTTTGAAGCCCCCTCACCCCAAAGCACCTTGTCTCCATGTTGATGGGGACAAGGGCCTCTTCCGGACAACCCTGGGCGATGGTTGTGGGGGTTTGCGGGCAGGGGGCTTATCGGAATCTGGAAGCCCCCTTTAACAAGGGGCCCCCAGGTCCCAGCCCCTCTCCCTATGTGAATAAGTATGGGGTACATTGTATCCCTACTCTTTCACCAAAAAAAGTGTCAAAAATATAAAAAACACTAGACAGGTTTTTAACAAGTCCTTTTTAAAAAAAAATCGGGGGGACATTGGTTTTTTTGAGTGTTTTTTTTAAAAAAAGGACTTGTCAAAAACGTGTCCAGTGTTTTTATTTATTTTTTAATACCTTTTTTTTGGTGAACGAATAGGGGTACAATGTACCCCTACTCATTCACATAGGGGGACTGGGATCTGGGGGCCCCCTTGTTAAAGGGGTCGTCCAGATTCTGATAAGCCCCCTGCCCACAGACCCCCACAACCACCACCCAGGGTTGTCAGGAAGAAGTCCTTATGCCCATCAATAGATAGATAGATAAAACTATTCCCAGCTGTTTCCCCAGCAGGTAATTTATAATAAGAATGTATATTTTACACACAGACTGCAGGGGACACTGCTGCTTAATGTCACACTGGAGTAAAACCTCTGGGAAGAAAAACATCTGGAAAAGCATGGCTGTATTTTATATGAAGCAGAGACATTTTTTCCTCTTAAATTCTCATTTATTCAGTGCTGCGTAACTTAATTTTATAGAACATTTTATAAAGTATTTTGAAAGTGCTATGGCATTACCACATTAACATGTAATTTAATTTAACTTTTTTTTATTTTAATAGTTTAAACTCTCAGGCCAAAAAATGTTATAAGAAAAAATAAGAAAACTAATTAATTGTAATAACATAACTGCTTGTTATCTATGTATCTAAGAGACTAAGTAGTTGTTAAGTGTAGTGCTATTATACATGTTCTAATTAACACAAAAAAAGATTAGTAATGTTTATGTTGTAATTCCCCCTAGGTTCATGTAAGGTTAATGCAGACCCTTTGCCTCTTTAAATGACATAATTTGACGTTTTGGTCCTACAGAAATGGTTTCACATAGTTTGACTCATGTTAATGGAAAGGTTAAAGATTTTTTTTTTCTTCAAGAAATATATCGCACTTAAATTAGTTTAGACAGGATGACATCAGAGAGTAATTAAATTGGTTTTGGTTGGAATTCCGGTTGCAATTCCTGAGTTCAGGTTTGTAAAAGATTTCAGAGCACCTGCAAGACTCTGTGTGTGAAATATTTTCACTGGAAAGGATTCAAATCTTTAAAAAAGGGTTTTACACAGAGGCAGCATTACGCCATTCTTCCTCCTTGGAAAAAAAACTCTCAGATTTAAACAAGACTCCTACAAGTATTCAGACAGTTTTCAAGCAGAAAAGCAGGAGGTAAACTTCACCTTTCAGGAGCACGTTCTTCACAGCTGCTCGGCGGAGAACATAGATTACAGCTGAATTCATGTTAGTTTTCACTATGGGACTGGAGAACGACATTAAGCAAACAGATTTAAAGAAGAAACTAAGAAAGTTGTTCCTGCTAGCATTGGTTTTTTATTTGTTTCATGTTGACGTATGCCAATTTGGTGGACCCTTTGCTTTTTCTTTCTTCGGTGATGTTCAAAGGAAAATCAGAAGATGAAAATACTGAGATTTATCCATTTACTACTTTGGTATCTGACTTGGGACTACCTGAGTCTTGTCCCCTTGTTGTTGGGCCTTTCTGAACAAGGACACACTCACCCAGGACCTAAACTAGATCTTCCAATTGCAGCAGGGAAAGAGAAGACTTCTTTATTGAAGGCCAACACAACTAGGTCAGGAAATGTTGGCCACGCAGTAGGTGCTGCAAAAGCTAGAAGCAAGAGTACAGTTGCCCAAACCAGGGTTCTCCTAGCTAAAAATGATGAGGCCAAGAAGGAAACTTTGAAAAAACCCACGCCTGAAACAAAGAATGGCAACACTGAGAATAAGCAGCCTGGGGAGAAAATAGTGAATACAAGGCCATTGCTAATTGGTGGAAAGGCCTCTACCAAAATTGTCAATGTCCATGCAGATTCTGCTGGATTCAAGCCTAAAAAACCTACAAACCCAATTACAGAGAAAGAACAAAAAGACACTTTTAAGCACCCCCTTATTACTCCTCATGAGTATATGTTATCACTGTACCGAGCTCTATCTGATGCTGAAAGGAAAGGTGTGAATGGAAGCCTGAAACTTGAGGCAGGGTTAGCTAACACTATCACCAGTTTTATAGACAAAGGTCAAGGTAAGATAAATCGGCTCCAATGCGTGCTTTGAAAAATGTTTGCCAAAGACAGTATATTTGTTGCAAACCATACCAGTCTTCTCAAAATCAAAGTTTATGAAAAAGTGTAGAGGTGTTTTTTTGGCAACCAATTTAAACTGAAATATTACTTTTTATTAAACAGTTTAGTATATTCATTTTAGAATACTGCAAGTGAATAATTGATAAAGCTTTCTGAAAAAAAGTTTTTTAGATTTGTAAAAAATCTTTCAAAAATGTTTCCTACTTTTTTGTTTTGTTTAATACATTTTTCCTATTTCTTTTATTATTCCAATGTTAATATTTACCTAAATTCTATGTGATAGCCTTTTATAACCTCTTTCATGATGTAAATTTTTTAAGCATTTTTGTTTGTGTGCTATCTATCTATCTATCTATCTATCTATCTATCTATCTATCTATCTATCTATCTATCTATCTATCTATCTATCTATCTATCTATGGGAAGCATCCTTTTTTGTTTTTTTCACCTGGGAATGCAGAGATCATCAGTTATATTATGCAGAATTTGAAAAAAGTATCCATTGATTTTATAGTCTATAGGTTGATTTTTTTTGTTTCTAATTAAGAGCTGCAAGGTTATTCAGCCAAGAACTGTATGTGACCGTATAGTTTGACAGAAATCCTCTCTGCACCCATATGAAAATAAACAATTTGTCTGCACTTCTGATGTAACAACTCTAGCAGCAAAAAATCATTTCAGAAACAGACAAAACACTGTTCCAAGAGATGGAAGAGAAGTTTCTGAACTGCAACCTACATTATGGCTTTTGCTTCTCCTGAAGGAAGGCAACTAAAGTACATGTTGGTTTAATGTATGAGGGTTTTTAATATGACTTCTTTGCAGATAAGTAGTGGTTTTGGGTATTTAACAGACTGTGAATTCATTCGGTATTTTAATATTTGAGGTGGCACTATTTTATAAGACACGGCTCATTTCCTGTCTAGTTCTCAAAGTAGACTACACAGACTGTCATTTTTAATAGCAATAGGTCACAAAGAAAAACACCTGTTGCGATTACTCTCTGATGGAAGTAGCCACTCCCTGGCTTTTGTGTCGCATACTAAGCCTAGCATAGTACAACTAAACCTCTTCACACTGGGTCATTACCCTTGAACTAGTGTGCAGCTTATGAATCAAGAATGACTTCTTCCATCAGAGCCTAAAAAGGTGATTTTCTTTGATACAAACTCCCTTTAAGCCATTCAATGTTAGCTAATATAAAGCAATAGGTTGCAGTAAAGTTATTTAAACATCAGATTAGTTATTATATCTCCATGCATATGCAGGAAATTATATATATATGGGTTTTTGACAATGGTAATAAGTTCTTTTTAAACCATAATGATTCGTTTTAAATGCTACAGGAAGTTTTTAATTGCTTAGTAATTTTAGATTTATATCTTGTTGTCAGTCGCCTTATTTGCAACACACAGATTTCAACATGACACAAATAAAACATTTGTCAGTAAAATCAATCAAGCCATTAAAAATCTCAAATGTAGTTTGGTGCCCTTTTAAGTACTAAGCTATTGTGCCATGTATGCTGAAAGGTCTAGCAGAGGTACTTTCAGCAAAGCATTGTATATTATAAACACCTGTAGCTAATAAAGTGCCCAGAACTTTGGATCCTGCAGGGCAGTAAATCATGTGAATTTCTCCATTATATAAGCCTTTAATCATTGCAGTGAAAACAAGCAAACAGATTCCATAGGATCCGTGCCTCGAGTGTAGAGTAGATTGATGTTCCAATAACAGAACCTGATGACCATAAAGGCAAATTGTCCATGTGCTAATGAGTGTACTTAGTACCATGGGGCGGACGCATAAAGATCAGAATTTCACTTTCTAGACCATGTGACACAGCCGGCTGTCGATGGAAATTATTATTAAACTTTAAGCAAAATATTAAAGTGCTTGTAATAACATTTGCCTACACATTTTACAGCGTTTAAGGGACTTACCAGTTAAGAAAAAGTTGGGACAGTGGGAAACATTATTTGATGCACTGAACTTCTGTCCAGTTTATGGGGCACCCACTATGTCTGTTTTAGCAGCCCATCAAAGGCTGCAGGATAGCTTGAATTGTTCTTTGTCTCCATAATGAAAAACCCAGTAAACCTTTTTTAGTGCTTGCATGTGTTTTATGTGTTTGTATTTGCTAAATGGCTTAATCACAGAACTTAATAAAAACAATAATAAAAAGACAAATTGGTTCCAAGCATGCGATTCCACAATGCCCTCGTCAACTTCATCACAGTTGCATGAAGGTATTTATGGGGGTGTCAAAAACAACACCCTATTGCAGTATATATGAAGTATAGTCACAGGTTGTCTCAAGAGACAATACTGATGTTTTCTACAGTTTATTTGCCTATAAGAATTCATAGGAAGGAATTCTTAGGAAGAAGCTTTCCTTACTTTGAGTGGTTTAGTCTTTTGAATTGCACTAGTCTTTGTGCTGCCTTAATGACTCCCGATTGTACCATTCAGCGCTAGGCATCTTAGCTATCTGTCTTACCCTCCGTGTTTTTTGGCTGATGTCACATTCCTTCATGTCTTTAAAGATCCTTAAACCTGCGGGCACCCATTGTATGTGTGTATATCCAGTCAAGTCACTTAGATGAATTAAAAACTATTAGTGCATTGTTTTTTTTCCAATGACTTTTGACTATTTACTAAAGGCAACTAGGCTGTCCACGTTACAAGGGAAGTTGAAATTTGCAAAGGAATTTGCCCCAGTGCTTAGTGAATGCGGTGATGTCTAGATTTTCAAAGAACACCCAATCATGTTTAATGAAATGTAAAAAAAAAAAAAAAAAAAAAATTTTTTGCTTGCACATTATTGGATGATGGAACTCGGCATAGTTGCATCTGATACACCATGCTCTGGGGCAAATCCTCTTGCAATGTGAACATCCTATGTGCTTTAGTAAATCAATCCCTTGAAGTCTAGGCTAGGTGAAATAATAGTAAAATTATTTTAATAAACAGTATTACGATAAGTTCCAACTATGACTTAGTCCATGAAATTTGATAGGATATACTCTTCTGCAATTACTGGAAAGCAGACATGTATTTGAACTACAAGTAATTTAGGCATCATTTAATAAAATAAGGCCTATATATTATTTTGTAAAGGGATGCATCTTAATTTTTATAAACCGCATGTAAATTGGTCATATTGTTGCATTAACGTTCTACTTCAAATTTAACACCTTTTCAAAATTGTATTTTTATAGTATTCTGAATTTTCTACCTATAATTACTGTTAACTGTTTTTTCTTTCAAGATGAGCGTTTGGCGGTGACAAGAAGACAAAAATACATTTTTGACATCAATGCGCTCGAAAAAGATGGTTTGCTGGGTGCAGAATTGCGTATTCTAAGAAAGAAACCCACAGATGCCAAATTCCAGCTTTCTGGAAAGTTTTCCCAGATAAAGTTGTACATTTGCTCAGCAAATAAGAGGCCAGCTACTCTTTTGGACTCACGGGCACTTAGTAATAGTGATACATCAAAGTGGGAAGTTTTTGACATTTGGAAACTTTTCAAAAACTTCAAAAACTCTGCCCAGCTGTGTTTTGAACTAGAGGTGTTGGAAAAGGGCAAGCCTGTTGACTTAAAGACTGTGGGTTTTAACAGAACTGGTCGTCCAACCAATGAGAAAGCAATATTTCTTGTCTTTGGTAGGACAAAGAAACGGGACTTGTTCTTCAATGAAATTAAAGCCAGGTCTGGCCAGGATGATAAAACTGTCTATGAGTATTTATTCAACCAAAGAAGGAAAAGAAGGGCCCCTTTTTTAGCCAGAAAGAGGCCAAATAAAAATTCAAAAGCAAGATGTAGCAAGAAACCCCTTCATGTCAACTTCAAGGACATGGGGTGGGATGACTGGATTATCGCACCTTTGGAGTATGAGGCTTTTCATTGTGAAGGACTTTGTGAATTTCCATTGAGATCTCATCTAGAACCTACAAATCATGCAGTAATTCAAACACTAATGAATTCGATGGACCCAGAATCTACTCCCCCTACCTGCTGTGTTCCAACAAGGCTGAGCCCAATCAGTATTCTGTATATAGACTCTGCCAATAATGTGGTCTACAAGCAGTATGAAGACATGGTTGTTGAATCTTGTGGCTGCAGGTAGCAACAGCTGCTAAGACATATTGACCTAAAAGACATATAAGCAAGAAATTAACATTGGGTGCAGAGTTAAAATGCACTTTTAAATATTACCACTGTACAGAATGCAATATTTTTAAATTCTTGGACTATGAATCTATATGATATGGATTACATTTCTGGGTGAAAACTATAACATGTACAAAAGTAAGACGTGAGAATTAACCAATTAATTATAAATCAGAACAAGAAAATATATTTAGAGGTGATCATGCTAAAAGCGTAAATCGACGGCAATCTATTTGTTCTATTTTTTTTCTCACAAGCGTCAATAGTATGCAAAAATACTTTTAAAGTGAACTTTTATCCTTGAATGCTTATATTAAGAAACACGTTTTAACCTATATTGGTGGCTGTGGTATACTATATATTACTGTATTCTAGAAGACAGACATTTTGTGGCACCTTATTCAGGCCATTCAGTATGTATAAAGTGAAGTATTGATGATGATCAGTTATGTAAATGTTAAGTTTTATTGACTATTTTCAAATTATATGATTGTAAAAAATTTATGAATTTCTAAAGGTGTTCTTTGGTATTGCAATTGTTACTTACCAAATACTTAGTAAACTCATTTTTAATAATGACTGCATACTTGGTGAAGCTAGAATCTTCTATAGCCAGTCAGATCATGGATATTACTGGATAGAATAATCTCTTACGTAGGAAAATCAAGGCTTCCTCTTATTATCAAAGTTCATTACTTTTGATAAATAGTAAAATTTCCTACCTTAACATGAACATATACCTTGCGTTTAACCACCTTAAATAGTCATTAAAAGAAAAAAAAATTAAATTTGAAATGTGTAAAATGCCATGACATACTTATTTTCAAGTGAAATAATTATACATATGTTTAGTTGAAATAAAGAATAACCACATGGGGTTGGAATACATGAAAATTCTTAACTGTAATCCAATGTCCTGCACATATCTATAGCCTGCTAAAATGTGCAGATGCCTGTTGGGAGAGGGAAAACAGAAGATAAGTCTTTGTTAGGGTGGCTTTTTTCACACAGAAGGCCAGTCTGACAAAACCCCTGCCTCTTGGTCTTCCTTTCCCAGCAGGCACCAACAACATTGTAACAAAATACAGAGATGGATCTGGAGACTCAGCCAGAGGTTTTTGATATATGCATTGTGTATGGCCCACCCTTGCAGACTGAGCAATGTAAAACTGTAAAAAAAAAAAAAGATTTATAGTTAAGAGTTTTTGAGGGGTAGGCTGGAAGTGTTACATGTCTGTCAGCATAATTATAATTGCAATAATTTTCTAAAACCTTATTTAAGAGTTAATATTAATACAGTAAAGGTCTTATCTACTAAGACATGCAGATTATAGATGGCATCACATAAACCATTCATACACTGTCAAAGTCAGTCATTTTCTTACAGTATCCTTTTATTTTGAACCAGTTTGTTATTGAAGGAGTACTCCACCATAAAGCTATCATTAATAAATTGACACCCACATATCTTTTTTTTGTAGATAATGGCCAGTATCATAATCCAGTTTATTTTACTTCTTTTGCTGCTTAAAGAAGATTTTTACCCTCCACCCCCCCTGTTTTTTTAAGCCCTTGCTTACCTGGTGATGAATTCTGCTAAGTTGAGATACTCACCCACTCAACAGATCCAGCATTGTTTAGCTGAGATCCTCTTCTCTTTTGGAAGCGATCGGTCCAACGGCTCCATGTTTTCCTGTGATGTCATCAATAGGCTGCGGGCACACCTCCCGATGACGTGCTGACAGGCCCGCCCCCTCCTTCTTTCCCCAGTTAAAGTTTATGCCTCCTTGGAAATGTGACGTGCATATCCCAGGAGGCAAAGGGAGGTGAGAGCATGTCATCCATCTAAGCAATTGACTCACAAGGGTTAGTAGGGACAGATTTTATTTTTAAAAAAGGGCAAATAAAAAAACAGCCCTATTTCTTCAGAGGACTGGAGGAGGGGTGAGGAGGGATCATGTTTTGGAGGGTAAAGATCCATTTTAAGTAGGAGATCTCTGTGCAGTAGCTCCTGGTTAGGGCACATGAGCAGTCCTGGGATCTAGTTTGCTTGTTAAAGAGCCCAAGAAGCCAGTGGGTGATTCAACTACAAGTGTTCTACCCAAAAAAATATATATAAATAGGTTTTAATGAGCCAACCTAGTTCTCAATACTACTGGCAATTACTTGCCTTCAAGGTCCTAAAGACCAAAATTCTACCATTTTATTATATAAGCCATGAATCTGGTTCTGGTAGGGGTGTACCAGGAACAACTTTTGCTGCCCAAATTTGAGGCCCCCCTCAGCCCATGTGCCTGGCAAATTCTATTTTTCTGTAATGTAGCCATACCTACTTAAAAACACAGTGGTAAAAAAGAACACATGGATGCACTTGTATGGAGATAGAGAGAGGAGAATTTTGTCTTGTTCTTCTCTAAAGGCTGCCAAATGAGACAAACTCCTCCTTTTGCTTCACGGCAGCAATGGTTCTGTGTGTATTTATTTGTTGTTTGGGCTGCACCAGTTATGCACAAGGAATTTGTCATAATATATGGTTCTAGGGCAGAAGTACCTTTTGACTGTAGACTGTGGAAAGTAAAAATTACCTAATAGCAAGAGTAGCTGTCATTACTTAATAGCTAATCTAAGCCTAAAGAATAATTGCTTTAGTGAACTAACATAGCTAGAACACTGTTGGAAATTTAGTAAAATGTAATTTTACAAAATACATTTTTGTAAACGGTTTTTCATTCTGACTTCATAATGTAACCAAGTCATATTCTAGATAGAACTGTGTCATTAACATTTCTACATAAGTTAAAGGCTTTGAAAAGCTTAAAACTGAACTAAACTCTCTCAACAAGCTATTTTTAATCCTTATGCTGCTAGCAATACTTAAAAGTTCAGAAGGTATATTATATTTACTTGTTTTGAACTTTTTTTTACATTTCTATAGTTATTTCCTGGTTCCTGGCCTAGGCCAAAATTATGTCATACATCCCAGGAATCCTCATGGACTTTTTTTTTCTTTCATCTGGAGGAGGGTAGGAGGAATATTCTCAGGTAAGCACACCGTCCTGCCTGAATGCCTGAGCGTAAAAAAAATTCCAGGAAGTAAATACTACATGAATCATCTGACCTTACTCAAGATGGCTGCAGCTAGAAATGCTAGGTAGAGGTTTTTCAAAGCGATTTTAAAAAAAAAAGAAAAAAAATGGGGACATGGATGAATGGTTGAGTTTGTGATGAACATTAAAAACAAATTAAACTAGCATTTTAGGTTGTGGTGCTCAGATACAATTCCCCTTTAACCACTTCAGCCCCGGAAGTATTTTTCCCCCTTAATGACAGGCCATTTTTTGCGATACAGCACTGCATCGCTTTAACTGACAATTGCGCAGTCGTGCGATGCTGTACCCAAACAAAACTGGCGTTCTATTTGTCCCATAAATAGAGATTTCTTTTGGTGGTATTTGATCACCTCTGTGGCGTTTATTTTTTACGCTCTAAACAAACAGAGCTACAATTTTGAAAAAAGTTTTTTTTTTTTTTACTTTTTGCTATAATACATATCAAAAAAATAAATAAAAAAAACATATTTATTCATCAGTTTAGGCTGATATGTATTCTTCTACATATTTTTGGTAAAAAAAAAATCACAATATGCGTATATTGATTGGTTTGCGCTAAAATTATCGCGTCTACAAACTATGGGATAGATTTAGGCACTTTTATTTTTCTTTTCCATAAAGTTTTTATTCAGTATATTAGACAATAATGAACAAGCAAAGCAGGACACTTATTACATGACAGCATGTGAACAGTACAGGATAACAACACCATTTAACAGAAGAAACACAGGAATCCGTCATACGAGGGGACAGCCAGGAGCCAGTGGTTAGGATGAGAGTCAGCGTCGTCGGGCAGAGGGTCCTTTCTCATTTTTCACCTCCCCCCCTCATCCTCCCCTAGAAGCCCAGGAGAGGGGATGGGTTATGAAAACGCTCCTGGCCTATGTACGCGGCATATTAATTCCCATTAAGGCATCCTATTAAGGCATCCTATTAAGGCATATATGGTATCAACAAAGACAACATGCCTATCAACAAGTACCGTTGTTCATGTTCAACTGGGGTATATGGAAGGGATCAGTAGAAAGAAGGACCAGAATATGTGAAACGAAAGAAAAGGAGAGTCAGGGAAAAAAGAGAGACAGGGAACAAAGGAAAAGGAAAAGAGTAGGAAAAGACTAGATAGGAGAAAGAAAGGGGGGTAAGGTATACTGGGGACGTTCAGCAGGGGTGTAGATATGAGGAGACAGGAAGAAATGGACCCACACCCAACCCCCCGTCACCAGAGAAACCCGAATTCCAGCCGTAGTTTCCGCCGAGTGGCCTAAGAAAGGTACTGATGGTATCTATCAGTGGTTGTGAAGCAAGCCCAAGTAGATGGAAACTTATGCATTCTATCTTGTGAGATATGGATGAGTTCTTCCATGTCTTTTGTTTTAGAAATTCTTACAAACCATTCCCTGATTGTTGGGATGCTTGTGGAGCGCCAATGCGTAGGGATGCAGAGTCTGGCAGCATTAACCATATGCATGGCTAGGGACTTGTAGTATTTTTGTTTGGATAGGGACGTGTGGTGTAAGAGGAATTGGGCCGGGGTGTAGTCAAGAGTAAATGTAGTAATATTTTTAATTAAACTGTGGACCTCCCTCCAAAAAGGTTGGAGGTTTACACAGTCCCACCACACATGGAGCATTGTACCCACTTCCAGTCCACACCTCCACAAGGTGTTGGGGATATTGGGAGCACATTTGTTGATCCATGAGGGAGTTCTATACCACCTAGTGGCTACCTTGTACCCGTTTTCCTGGATAGCGACATTTAATGAGCCCTTATGTGCGTACTCATAGACCGTAGTCCATTCCTCATTTGTTAAGGGTTTTTGTAAGTCCCTGTTCCAAGAGATTTGTGAAGGTGCAAGGGTCGGATTTGGAGGTTCAGAGAGCAGGGTATACAAGACGGAGATAAGATGTCTTTGAGGCGTTTTGCGATGCCACAGAGATTCGAAGGGCGTAAGTTGTCTCGTCCAATTTGTTATATAGGTATGAGTTTCGAGGAAGTGGCGAATTTGTCTATATTAAATCTGTGTTATAAAGTAATCCTAATTAGACTAAATTATCGCACTAGACAGCGCTAATGTTAAGCAATTGAAACATGTGGCCAACAACACATAAAAAGGAAAATCTTATAACAGAAAAGTCCCTCAGAAGAAAGTTCCTTATATAGGGTAGTGATGTAAAATTCAGGGTGTAGTTCAGATAATTATCAGGTGATCATGAAAACAGTCCTCCACATGCACCTTCCACCGATCACTGCGAAATCCACCCGGTGACAAACACTCTCCCCCTAGGGGGTTAAACTCACCAGAAATGGGGAGCAATAAAGCATTCAGAGACAGCACTCTTTATCAGCAGTTTGTTGCCAACATCACTGTATGTAGGGTCACAGATTTTCAGGGCTCATATTGAATCAAAGAAAACGGAGAAAAAAGTGCACATAGCGTAATCCTGTTTATTGACTCAGAATCCCTTCCACAAAGACAGACAGAAAACCCCCCTTCAATAAAATACGTACATCAAATAAGATTAAAAGTGAGCAATCAATCGAACAGGCAGGCAGTGTAAGTGTGTCAACTTCACCAAGAGATGTCAGCGCCGCTACACAGGAGAAGATGGATACTTCCTGGTTGTGCAGATGACTCAGGTGGAGCGCACACGTCACTTCCTACGTCGCATTAGCCACATTTGTCTATATGTCCAGAAGGAAAATGAGAGCATACTGGTGGTCGCTCTAAGTTTATCTAGGGACAATGGTTTTCCGTCAGAGTAGAATTGGAGGGCCAACACATCCTCAAATGGCCATTCCTGCTTCAAACACTTTTATTTTTTTATTGTTTTTACTAGTAATGGCAGCGATCTGCGACATTGCGGTGGACAAATATGACCCCAAATGACACTTTTTGGGGACCAGTGACATTATTACATTGATCGGTGCTATAAAAATGCACTGATCAATGTAAAAATGACACTGGCAGAGAAGGGGTTATTACTAGGGGGCGATCAAGGGGTTAAGTGTGTTCCCAGGGTGTGTTCTAACTGTGGGGGGGATGGGCTCACTCGGACATGACAGAGATCACCGTTCCCGATCACTGGGAACAGAAGATCTCTGACATGTCCTCTGTCAGAACGGGGATCCGCTTGTTTACACTGGCAGATCCCTGTTCTGCCTCTGTACTAGGCGATCGCGGGTCGCCAGCAAACATCACCACGTGCATGCTCCCGGAGTGTGCAGCGGGAGTGAGAGCCCACCAGCGGCCGCTCTGTACGGGTACAGCGATTCGTGCAGGAGAGCCGACCTGCCGCCGTATAACAACGGCGGCTGGTTGGCAAGTGGTTAAAGGAAACATTGACCCGCTTTTTCAGAAAGGCTTTGTGTCTATTGCTAAATACTTTTGTCTGTCATGCTCATCCTCTAGCATCAGTATATTTGAAGACCCAAAATATGTATTCAAATAAGGGCTTAATTTTTCTTTAACATTGCTATTTGGCATACTTCCCCAGACTCAGAAAGTATTGGAGTTGGAAGGTGAAGTGAAATGCAGTGAAATGGCTAGGCAATCAATATTTTCATCAGACAGCCAGTAATGGCAGGCCTTGTAGGTTCCCTGTTATACGGGGAAGGTAAAATACACAGAGCGCTCCAAAATACCCTATTTGAAATGGGTGAGAATGGTTCTTGTAGCAAGAGAATAATCACGGCAAAAAGTGAAAGTTCAGAGAAAAAATAGATAAAGGGAAGAAAGGAAGGAGATTAGAGAAGGGGAAGGAGAGGATGTTCAGAGTTACTCCCATGCCCAACAATGCCTGGTGCTTCAACAGCCGATAAAGATACAGAAGCTCCACAAAAAACAATTAGGGTTCTAGCAACTACTGATCAAAATTGGATGGCAAGTAATTATCAATCCATGGCCCATGCCCCAAATTTTGAGGTGCTTTGATACAGGGTCCAGCAAAATAGCTTTTTTTTAGTTTTGCTATGTATCATGAATTGATTTATCCTATTTTTCATTTCAAGGACATATATCGTAGGTTTTTTCCAGGCTCTAGCAATCGTTTGCTTGGATACCGTAGGCACATGTAGTTTGAATTGCACAAACATTAAGTCTTGGGAACGTTTGTTTAGTAATGGGTCAGGTTGAATTGGAGAATCTAGCAATACAGATAACATATAAAATACTTCAGTCCAGAACAAAGAGGCTACGGCACAGGTCCACCAAATGTGCATGCACGTGCCATCCTCAAAGCAGCCCCTAAAGCAATTTGGGGGGGTAAAAGGGCACAATTTTAACTAATCTGGTCAGACTGTTGGTTGGAAGTTAAACAGTGGGGACCTTAAGTGGGGATTGAACAAGTCTTGCTTTTTGACTGCTGGTGATTGCTGGGTTGCATTTTAGGTTCTTTTTGGGACTTTTCCTTGTAACTTTTTAACAAATTTTTCTGATACTTTTTACACTGTTTTTTTTTTTTTCTTTGCTTTTTTTTTCTTTGCTTCCTTCAGCCTACTAATTAAGGGGAGTGGTTAATTGCTAACAGGTGATTGAGGCTATATAACCTTGTGTAGAACTCATTGTGAGCCTGCTCATTTTTGAGTCTGCTGGAACTCTGTCCAAGTGGAACTGGTCTAAGTGGTGAGTTAAAACCAGAGTTTAATACAGGAGGTTATAACAGGGGTCATAGTACCTGTGTAGTGTGAGTACCTGAGTGTTGTCTGAGTAGTGTGTGTGGATCGTTAGTACTTGTGTATTGTGAGTGCACGTAGTTCTGCGAGTGGTCTGCAAGTGCACGTAGTTTTGCGAGTGCACGTAGTTCTGTGAGTGGTCTGCAAGTGCATGTAGTTCTGCGAGTGGTCTGCGAGTGCATGTAGTTCTGCGAGTGCACGTAGGTCTGCGAGTGCACATAGTTCTGCAAGTGGTCGGCAAATGCACGTAGTTCTGCGAGTGCACGTAGTTCTGCGATTGGTCTGCGAGTGCACGTAGGTCTGCGAGTGCACGTAGTTCTGCGAGTACCTGTGTATTGTCTTGTTGAGTACCTGTGTATTGTCTTGAGTATTAGTGTTGAATAATTTGGAAAGGGTATAATCCCCAATCCTGATTAAATTTAATAGGTACGATGCCCGGCGGGTGTGGAGAGGCAACTCTTCGTAATCTTGCGGCATGTATGCATTCCTTGATCATCCGATCGAGGGTGAATACTGCTGTGCAAAATGTAAGCGCATTGTTTCCCTGGAGGCCCAGGTTCTGAATCTGGGGAAGCAACTGTCAGCACCGAGAAGTCCCTGCATACTAAAGGAGAGCCAGGGAACGTACACAGCAGGTGTCGGCAGGGGCCAGCACAGAGGTGGGTGGAGACAAAGAGGTGCAGGCACTAGAAAAGAGTAGATGGGTGACAGTCAGGAAGGGTAGAGGGGGAAGTGCCAGGGAGGCCGATCCAGGGCTGGAGCATCCCAATAAGTACGCTCCATTGAGTGACATTGTCAGGGACCAGCACTGCTGGAGCTGAGGGACTCTCATGTTATGGCTGTGACTAGCTAGAACTCCTCCAGTAAGAGTGGGGGGAAGCAAAGGGAAAGGAAAGACAGATTCTGGTGGTAGGGGACTCAATTCTTAGAAGGACAGAGAGGGCAATCTGCAACAAAGACCTGAAGCGCTGAACAGTATGTTGTCTACTGGGCGATCGGGTTCGGAACATCACGGATCTGGTGGACAGATTACTGGGAGGGGCTGGGGAAGACCCGGCTGTCATGGTGCACGTTGGCACCAATGACAAAGTCAGAGGCAGATGGAGTGTCCTAAAGAATGATTATAGGTACTTAGGAGCTAAATTGAGGAAAAGGACCTCCAAGGTAGTAGTCTCAGGAATACTACCGGTACATCGAGCCACACCAGAAAGGCATCGGGAGATTAGGGAAGTAAACAAGTGGCTGAAGAGCTGGTGTAGTAAAGAGGGGTTTGGGTTCCTGGTGGACTGGGCCGACTTCTCAGTCGATAACTGGTACTATAGAAGGGATGGACTGCACCTAAATGAGGAGGGTGCAGATCATCTGGGAATGAAGATGGCCAAAAAGTTAGAGGGGTTTTTAAACTAGGTGATGGGGGGGAGGGTCCAGAGGTAGGGATAGTCAGCGTGGAACATATTCCAGAGGGTAGTATTGGGGGCATTAGTGGTAGGTTGACCAAAGCACATAAACCCAAGGTAAGTATAGTAGCAAGTCCTAGTTGCAATCTCGGAAAACCCAATAAGAGGATAATATGCGACCGGTCTAAACTATGTGGCATGTTCACCAATGCCAGGAGCCTGGCGGACAAGATGGGTGAACTAGAGATACTGTTGTAGGAGGAGGTTTTGGATTTTGTGGGAATTTCAGAGACCTGGTTCAACAGCTCTCATGATTGGCTGGCAAACATTCAAGGGTATACTATTTATCGCAAGGATAGAGAGGGTAAAAAAGAGGGAGGGGTATGCCTATATATCAAGAATAATATACAAGTGAATGTGAGAGATGACATCACTAAGGGAGCTAGGGAGGAGGTGGAATCCTTATGGGTAGAGCTCCAAAGGGATGAAGCTAAGGGGAAAATAACACTGGGAGTATGCTATAGTCCCCCTAACCTGAGGGAGGAAGGGGAGACAGATCTCATATCACAATTTGGATTAGCAGCAAGGATGGGAAGTGTTATCATAATGGGGGATTTTATTTATCCAGACATAGACTGGGCGGAGGGAACTACGCATTCATCCAAGGCTCGTTAGTTCCTAAATGTCTTGCAGGACAATTTCATGAATCAAATGGTAGACGCACCAACTAGAAATAAAGCATTACTGGATCTACTGATTACCAACAATACAGACCTGATCACGGATGTGGAAATACGGGGAAATTTTGGTAACAGCGATCACAGGTCAATTGGCTTCAGTATAAATCACACAAATAGGAAACATAAGGGGAATACAAAGACACTGAATTTCAAAAGAGCCAACTTCACTAAACTACGAACCTTGCTAGAAGGCATAATTAGGGATAAAATCTTAGGAACAAAGAACATGGAGGAGAAATGGGTTTGCTTTAAGAGCATATTAAATAAGGACATTAGCCAATGCATCCCATTGGGTAATAGATTTAAAAGAGCGAACAAAAGTCTTGGATGGCTTAACCCCAATGTAAAAATGCATATAAAGCAAAGCAGAAGGCCTTCAAAAAATATAAGGTTGAGGGATCATCCTCAGCATTCAGACTTTATAAAGAATGCAACAAGAAATGTAAAGGTGCAATAAGGACGGCTAAGATAGAACATGAAAGACACATAGTGGAGGAGAGCAAAAAGAATCCCAAGAAATTCTTTAAGTATGTAAACAGTAAAAAAGGGAGGACAGACCATATTGGCCCCATAAAGAGTGAGGAAGGACATCTGGTTACAAAGGATGGGGAGATGGCGAAGGTATTGAATTTATTCTTCTCAGTCTTCTCGAGGGAATTGGGGGGGCTTCAGTAACCAAAACTGCAGTGTTTATCCTCATGACACATCACAGGAAGCACCTCCATGGTTAACAGAGGACAGATTTAAAATTAGACTTAACTTAACATTAATAAATCACCAGGACCAGATGGCTTGCACCCGAGGGTACTTAGGGAACTCAGTCAAGTAATTGCCAGACCATTGTTCCTAATTTTTACTGACAGTCTACTGTCAATTCCCATCATGCCTAGTCCTGTCTGTGAATGTCAGAGTTTTACAATGCTTCATGGGAAGTGTAGTTCTGCAACAGCTGGAGGGCCGCAGTTTGAGGATCCCTGATCTAGATAAAGGAAGGCCCGTAGACGTGGTGTATCTGGATTTTGCAAAAGCATTTGACACAGTTCCCCATAAACGTTTACTGTACAAAATAAGGTCCGTTGGCATGGACCATAGGGTGAGTACATGGATTGAAAACTGGCTACAAGGGCGAGTTCAGAGGGTGGTGATAAATAGGGAGTACTCGGAATGGTCAGGGGTGGGTAGTGGGGTCCCCCAGGGTTCTGTACTGGGACCAATCCTATTTAATTTGTTCATTAATGACCTGGGTTATGGGGTAAACAGTTCAATCTCTGTATTTGTGGACGGTAGTAAGCTGAGCAGGGCAATAACTTCTCCGCAGGATGTGGAAACCTTGCAAAAAGATCTGAACAAATTAATAGGGTGGGCAACTACATGGCAATTGAGGTTCAATGTAGAAAAATGTAAAATAATGCATTTGGGTGGCAAAAATATGAATGCAATCTATACACCGGGAGAGAACCCCTGGGGGAATCTAGGATGGAAAAGGACCTGGGGGTCCTAGTAGATGATAGGCTCAGCAATGGCATGCAATGCCAAGCTGCTGCTAACAAAGCAAACAGAATATTGGCATGCATTAAAAAGAGGTTCAACTCCGGAGATAAAACGATAATTCTCCCGCTCTACAAGACTCTGGTCCGGCTGCACCTAGAGTACCCTGTCCAGTTCTGGGCACCAGTCCTCAGGAAAGATGTACTGGAAATGGAGCGAGTACAAAGAAGGGCAACAAAGCTAATAAAGGGTCTGAAGGATATTAGTTATGAGGAAAGGTTGCGGGCACTGAACTTATTCTCTTTGGAGAAGAAACGCTTGAGAGGGGATATGGTTACAATATACAAATACCGTACTGGTGACTCCACAATAGGAATAAAACTTTTTTGCAGAAGAGAGTTTAACAAGACTCGAGGCCACTCATTAAAATTAGAAGAAAAGAGGTTTAACCTTAAACTACGTAGACGGTTCTTTACTGTAAGGATGTGGAGTTCCCTTCCACAGATGGTGGTCTCAGCGGGGGGCATTGAAAGTTTCAAGAAACTATTAGATAAGCACCTGAATGACCACAACATACAGGGATATACAATGTAATACTGACATATAATCACACACATAGGTTGGACTTGATAGACTTTGTGTATTTTTTCAACCTCACCTACTATGAAACTAGATACCGTCTAGTTAGGACTTTGTAATTCCTTTCCTGCGCTAAAATATTGACCGTGGATGACTTAGGTAATTGCCAGATCTCCGTACAATCCTCAGGCTCCAGGGGGACATCAATGTCAGCAGCCCAGCAAGAGGCATAGGCTGGTGGTGCTGAAGTCAGTGGTGAGGTCAAATGGGCATACATCCTAGAGATCAAACCAGGCACCCACAGGTCCTGCAAAGGGCCATAATTTGTGGTGATAACCGGCCACCTCGATGCTTCGAATATCAAGGTTAGAGTGAATCAGCATCACTAGTGGCTCTATAACTAGAGCAAAAAGAGGAGACGGGGAAACCCTGCCTCGTCCCACACGATAAAGCGAATCTGGCAAGCGTATAGCCTGCATACTTGACATAAGACTGATGATGTGCTTAGAGCGATGATGTTTTTTTTTTTTTTAAGCAATGCATGTTATATTTTTTGAAATTAGGTTTTCAAAATTCTGCATTATACTATAAAGCAAAGACATAGTCAATAAAAAACATGGGCTATTAAACTGTAGAAAACTACTATGATGCTTTGTTGAAACACAATGAATATTGTACTCTGAGGGTTTAATGTGGTTGTTACATACAGTATACCCAGTGAAGTGACTGGCCAAAGGGGATACACAGTGATAAAACAAATCCCCCTATATAAGTTGTGCCTGTTTATCTGCAGTACTTTCTTGTCTACAGTCCTCTAAAACACACACACACACAGGATCTCACACACACTGCAGAACTAGAGCACAGAGCTCAGTGTAATCTGGTAGTTGATTGAAGGAAGGGACAACCACCCCCCCCCCCCCCCCCCCCACCTTTTAACAGGCTCAAAGAAAAAAACAGAGCTGAGTCTATGAGTCACCTGCTGTGTGCTGGAGGTTGCAGGGTGGGTTTTCTCCTTGGAGGCTGAGGTGTTGGCTTAGGGTTCTATCAGTGACTCAGGCAGAGAGAGAAAAAGAAGAGAAGAACCAGACTTGGTGCTTGGGATTTCAGGCTAGTACACACTACTGAGGGATGTGCTTTTTTTGCTTTTCATGTCTGAGGTTTACAACCACTTTCCAGTGATTGTAAACAATCACCTTGTAAAACAACCCATTACAGGTTTAAGTTTAAAATAGAAATGAAAGGCAAACATTTGTGTATAGATATAAAAAACATTATACATACCTTTTTTCCCTTTTTATAAGGCTACTTTCACACTGAGGCAATTTACAGGCGCTACAGAGCTAAAAATAGCGCCTGCATCGCGCCTATAAAGAGCCTCTCCTGTCTCTCCAGTGTAAAAGCTTGAGGGCTTTTACACTGGAGCAGTGCGCTGACGGGATGCCAAAAAATGTCCTGCGGCGATGTAGGAGCGGTTTATACACCGCTCCTAAAGCGCCCCTGCCCATTGAAAACAATGGGGCAGTGCCGCCAAACCGCCCCGCTAGCGGCCGAATAGTGCCACTAAAACGCCGGTAAAGTGGCGCTAAAAATTGCACCACTTTACCGCCGATGCCCGCCCGTCCCAATGTGAAAGTAGCCTTAATGATCACATTCTCTCTGTTCTCAGCTGCATAAGAGCTGGAGGAGGAGAAGCAGCAGCACACTAATTTTCCCAGTGAATGGCTGTGCAGGGGGGGGGGGGCATATCAGGACAAGTTTGATGATTGGAGGAGAGCACACTGAGTTCCCAGCACAGCTAGAGAACTGACTCCTGCTTAGTATGGTCAGTTTTTTAATAGAAAAACTGAGGGATTAGCAGAGACACCAGGGATTTCACACAAAGGAAGCAATACAAAGAGAACCGGATACTTTTTTATACAAGTACATGGTACAGCAGGCACATATCAGGAATATGAAATGTTGGGTTTACATTCTCTTTAAGACCACTTGAAATATCAATGCTTAGATACTGTACAAAAACTAAAGAAAAAATAGCATCAAATGTGTCCATTGGGAATGTAATCTTGTCATAAATATTTGTTTTTTTAAATGGTTTTACACTACAGCAATACTAAGATGATGTTCTATATTTTAGATTACTATTGCCCACCAGTAACAACCTGATGATCTATAAAATATTGGCAATATAGGCCAGTCAACTAGAACTTCAGCCACAGACTGGCTCACATGGTCACTGTTGGGTTCCAGCAACAAAAAAACTTTTACAATATTTTTATACACACTATCTGAATACATATTTTACAAAGGTCATCTGATCATATAACCCTCTTGTGGATCTTTTGATGATTTCAAATACTGATAGTGGGTCTAAAACTTAGCAGACAGCTGCTTCAGCAAATAACTAACTGATAATTAAACTGATATGCATAATGATCTAATATATGCTTCCATGGTTGCAGTCACCATTGTCAAACACAGGTCTAGATGAATGGTCCTTTCTTAATAGACTACATGTGACAGTCATTCTCTACATTTAGTACCTCTGGCATAAAAGGATGTTAAGCACTAGTAAAGCCGCTCCAGGTGAGCAATCAGGGATCCACCGACAAGGTGAAGATGTTAGCACAGCTCGTCTGCAGATACACAGGAAAGAAGGAAGTCTGGAAATCGCTGCACTTCTTCCACCTCTATTGCATCTTCTTGTAAAATATTACAGACAGGTCGGGTACAGTAAAAGTTAACTTGTTTTGCAATACATTTAGCAGTTACTCATAACCCCCTTATGGCTAGCTTAGTAAGCACTAATGCCCCGTACACACGGTCGGACTTTGTTCGGACATTCCGACAACAAAATCGTAGGATTTTTTCCGACGGATGTTGGCTCAAACTTGTTTTGCGTACACACGGTCGCACAAAGTTGTCGGAATTTCCAATCGCCAACCACGCGGTCACGTACACCACGTACGGCGAGACTAGAAAAGGCCAGTTCAGAACCAAGCGCGGCACCCTTTGGGCTCCTTTTGCTAATCTCGTGTTAGTAAAAGTTTGGTGAGAGACGATTCGCGTTTTTTCAGACTCGTGGCTTTCAGATCGTTTTCTGCCGTTCAGTTTGTGCTTGTGGGTTTGTATCTGCTCTTCAGTGCGTGCAAGCAAGTTCCGCGTGACTTCAATTAGTCATTGTATTCTTGTTCGTTCGTTACTGTTTTTCAGGTCGCTCTTCACAGGCCTTGCTGTTCTTCAGTGCGTTCTGTTACTTCGTTCTGAGCAGCCGACCGTTTTCTAGCCATGTTGCGTATGCGTACTCCTCGTAGAGTTCGTGCTGTGCGGGGGCTTGGTGTTGGGGACCTGACCTTGACACAAGTCCAGTCCATGAACAGGGTGGGGAGGAGTTCATGGACCAAGAATTTGTTGCTTCAGCATGACCAGTTCTCTCATATGCCTTTGCTCCATGAGAAAATGTAGCATTTTCAGTGTCCTTTGTCAAGCTGCAATACTTTACCTGTTTGGTACAAGCTTCACAGATGTAGCCCCCCCTATAGTATACACTGGAGCACCTGTGTGGCCCCCTAATAAAAATTGTGTTCTTGTGTCCCACACTAGTGCTCCAGCGTCCAGATGTGAAAACAGCTGCTCGGTGTCCTCTCCTTACACAGAATCTAGTTTGCATTTCATTCTAGTAACAAAGCCATCTACACAACCAAATTCTTTTAAGACAAGTATAGGGCGTAAAAATGGTGGCCAAATGCATATGGCCTAAACAATGGTATTTTATAGTCCGAAAGAAAAATGTTTGATACGAACGAATAATGTGCCCATGAACATGAAAGTTGCCATTTTAAACTGTACAACAGTTCCTAAAAGCACATGGAGCAGCACGAACGTAATAAACATCAAAAGAATAGGAACACAGCACAACTACTTACTTTTTTGCAGCACTCTCTGGATCTTTCTGTACTGCTCATGTTCTCTTAATTTGAGGTCCGACCACCTCTTCCTGAGCTGATCTTTCGATCGTCGTACCCCGAAATTCCGGTGCAGACTCCTGACCACTTTTGCCATGATCTTGGTCTTTCTGACATTGGGGTTGGGGTAAGGTCCATACTTTCCATCATGGTCGGCCTTCTTCAGGATGTCCACCATCTCCAACATCTCCCCAAAGGACATATTTGAGTCCTTAAATCTCCTTCTGGATCGGGACGTTTCCGGATCCGGGCTTTCCTCCTTCTCCTCCTCATTGCTACAATTATCACGATCCTGCTGTGTATACGCCATGTGCTCTTCCCCCACTGCGCCGAACGAAAAGGGGCAGGGAATAGACTAGAAAGAACGTCAGGGGCGGTCGGAGTTACACGCATGCGCAGTGTGTATAAAGCGCAACACGTCTTACATACGATCTGTGAGCGGAGGAAGGAGCATCGGAGGCGCCGATCGTGATAACGAAGGTAGGATCTAAACTTGGGCCTATACTGCTTCGAAATGGAAGCCTATATTGTAACAAGATTAGGGGAGTTTGGCCTGACATTAGGGTTTGTCTTGTGTTGTGTCTTGCAGAGAAAATGGATGGGTTCAACGACCACAATTTCCTCCCCCTGTTCATAGACAAGTACAGGGAGCTGCCCTGTCTGTGGCAAGTGAGACATCCTCATTATAACAATAAACAAAAGAGGCAGGCAGCGCTGGAGAAACTGCTGGAGTTGGTGAAGCCGGTGGTCCCCACAGCAACCATCCCCTATTTAAAAAACAAAATTGGTGGCCTGTGGAGCACTTATCTTAGGGAGCGCAAGAAGGTCACAGATTCCCAGAGGTCCGGAGCTGCAGCAGATGACGTTTATGTCCCCAGGCTGTGGTACTATGAGAGACTGCGATTTCTGTCAGACCACACTGAAGTCAGGGAATCCCTCTCCACTCTTCCTTCCACTCTTCCTTCCACCCCAGCTGAGGCTTCCGATGTCCAACCTGGGCCTTCCAGCCAGGAAGAAGTGGAGGAGCCCAGCTGGAGTCAGGTATAGCATTCCTCTACAGATTTCTGGGCAATAAATAAATGATGTTTACTATAGATGTTATTATTGATCACTAATTGCTGATTGAAAAAAGTGTTTTACATATCAATAGACAGTAGTGGGCACCCAAATTTGGGACAAGAATGAAAAATGCTGGGCTCAGAATGATAGTCTGTTATATTTGTTAACATTCAATTTGCAACAGTCAGGAGGTGAAAATTGTGTGTGATTGATGAAGAAAATACTAAAACTATGTCCCTTTTTCATACACAGGAAGACCTCAGCCAGGAGGAGGTTGTGGAATGTGGCAGTCAGGAGGAGGCGGGGGTTAGTGGCAGTCAGGAGGAGGCGGGGCTAAGTGTCAGCCAAGAGAAGCCTGGGACCAGTCGCAGCCTGACAGAATCACAGGTTCCTCCCCTCCGCCTTCCATATAAAAGAGCCAGGAAGACGACTCCGAGTCCCGTGCAGGATTCTGCGTTCAGGCTAATTCCGGAGGCTTTGGCGTCCCTACGAGCCTTACCCACTCCTGAAGAGGCCTTTGCCTGCATGGCTGCCACCAAACTGCAGGGCATGCAGATGGGTCAACGCAGGCTCTGTGAGGACCTTCTGTATAAAGTCCTACATAAGGGGGTGAGTGGGGAACTAACACCCAAGACCGACGTCATTGAGTTGGACCATCCTCCTCCTCCTCCTCCTGGTGCCACAACTCCACCACCAGAGCCACCGCGTGGAAGGAAGCGTGGAAGGAAGACCAGAGAGTGATTGCCCTGGGTTCAGTCTGGTCTGACAAAAGCTGCAGTCTCTCGTATGACCACAGCCTGGGGACACAGATGTCATCTGCTGCTTTCCGGATCTCTGGGACTTCTGGACCAAACTGCCCTCCCTTAGATAAGGACTCCTCAGGCCACCAATTTTGATTTAAAATGATTGATGTCTGCCCTGGGGGTCCAAGGCTTCATCCACTTCTGCAGTTTCTCCAGCGTTGCCTCCCTCTTTGTTTAGTTGTGAGCCCTTAATAACATTTTTTTGGGGAAATTATACTCTCCTGTGTGTTTTAATCCAAAAAGGACAGTTTGTTGGTGACGATTCAGGTACATTTCTAACATAAAATGTGAAATTAACAAGGGACAACAACACCAATCTCCTACAGATTAAATAGAACAACATACCAATGGCGTTGTGGGAACTTGTCACAAAAAACACACACAAACATTTTCGGGAGTACAAATAAAAATCAAAAAAAAAAAATTACACCCTTCAAAAAAATACAAACACAAAAAAAGAATCTACATTAAAGCCAAAAAAAAAAATTACAACAAAATTATGTTGTCAGATGTGAGAAATCAAAATATATTGAGGGAATCCCGATAAATAGTAACGAAATAAGTTTGTGATCTGTCTGTGTGTGAATATGAGAAGCAAAACTACTTTATTCTTGTCACATTATAAAGAAGAAGAGAGTGCGCTGTATTAAACCATTTTTAACATTGCAGCGTGACGAAAGTGCTGTATCCATTGCGAACGCTAAGTTTACCAGAATGAGCTGTTCTGTGTCGGAATTTCTTCTGAGCATGCATGGCACTTTGTGCGTCGGAACAGGCCACACACGGTCGGATTTTGTTGTCAGAAAATTTTATCTCCTGCTCTCCAACTTTGTGTGTCGGAAAATCCGATGGAAAATGTCCGATGGAGCCCACACACGGTGGGAATTTCCGACAACACGCTCCGATCGGACATTTTCCATCGGAAAATCCGATCGTGTGTACGGGGCATAACTGTTGTTTGAACAAGTTAACGTTTACTGCACTGTCTGTAATATTTTACAAGAAGATGCAATAAAGGTGGAAGAAGTGCAGCGAATTCCAGACTTCCTTCTTTACAATGAAAGTACAGTACAGTATGTACTTCTGCATGATTGCTCTGGGTTACTGCCCTTAAGAATTAGCAAATATCAGTAAGAAGTTATGCATCTTAAAGTGAATCTGTATTTTCCCAATACAGGACAACCCATATTTACTTAAATTCCTCCCTCCTCAGCAGCAAGTAATCAATTTTACTTTCATTGGCCTGCATCTTCATTCAGCTAAGGGCAAAGAAACATACCTGGCACTTAAGGGAATGGGAAACATGTGACTACTTCCCCTTCCACACACATTACAGTGCCGGAATTTAGCCCAGAATTTTCACATTGGATTTGGAGACAGTTTCCAGCCTTGTGTAAGTTCCATGCTGTGACCTAGAGCATAAACAGGCTTTCCTTTTTGCTCCTCCACTACTCCATTCAGATACAGAATACAAAGGAGAGAGTTCTATGTTTTCTTGAGGAAGGGCAGGCAGGGTAGCAATATGGAACCTTTTAGTACAGAGGAATGCAATACTGACAGTCCGCAATTGAATGTGCCATTGCCTTTGCAGAAAATCCGGTCCTCACATTGCGTAACAAGTCACAGAAGAGAAATAATTATCTCTTGGGAGTTTTGGATTTTAATCTGCAAAAGCAATAACAATTACAGTGGTAGAGCTGTATTTTCTTGCATGCTTTCCAAACTGAGACCCATGTAAGCACACAGTATTAAATTAAATATTTTTCCCCAAAACATATACATAACAATTTATAGACTTTTCAAATAAAAAACTAAAATTGACCATAAACCATTATAATTTCACTTTAATATGAACTCCAGGAAAAATAAATTATCAGAAATCTGCTATGTAAAAATGATTTATCTCTAATGATAATGGATGCCCAATGTGTGGATGCTGCTGCATTAGGTTAAACTCCTACAGTTCACGCTCTCTGCATTGTCATTTAACAAAACATCTTACCTTTTTTTTAACAGGAAACAATGTTTTCTGTGAATGGATGAGGGTGGAGGAAAAGCAGATGGACATCACAATCTCCCCTTGTCCACTCACAGAACACCTTGTCTAAAAGAATACACAATATTTTGTGAATGGACAAGATACACAATGTGCAACCCGCTATCATCACTGAACTAGAGCTAGAATTGTATGTTTCAGTGCTGAAAATTCAGAATTCACAGTAGTGTACAGGATGAATGAAATCATTTTACCCAATACAACAGCATACCATTTATCATACCAATCATTAGGAGATAAATTATTTTTTACATAGCAAATAAATTAAAAGGTTTTTGTTTTGCTTTTCTTTTAACCTGGAGTGCAGCTTTATGCTTTACAGTGGTTAACATAATATTTAATCATACATTTTTCTGTACCAAACACAATTTACTTTCAGTAGTGTATTTTACACTACTGCACTGCTATGCGTGGTAGAGCAAAGAAATTACAGCATAACCTACTCTATGTTTTCCTGTATTAAACTGCATTACAGCCCATGTAGCCTTGTGTAAACGAACCCCAAAACCTCTTGCACTTTTTAACCACTTGCTTACTGGGCACCTAAACCCCCCTCCTGCCCAGACCAATTTTCAGCTTTTAGCACTGTCACTCTTTGAATGACAATTGCGTGGTCGCTGTACCCAAATTACATTTTTTGACAACGCTGTACCCAAATGAAATTTTTATCATTTTTTCCACAAATAGAGCTTTCTTTTAGTGGTATTTGATCACCCCTGGGTTTTTTTTTGTTAAAAAAATATAAAAAGACTGAAATATAAAAAAAAATAATGTTCAGTATCACTGTGGACCCCCCCAGGAGCATCGGCAGTGGACCCTAGAAGAAGATGTAAGTATAAGATGATTTTTTTTTTTTAAATAAACCTTTACCACTTCACCCCCGGTAGATTAGGCTGCTCAATGACCAGGCCATTTTTTGCGATACGGCACTGCATTGCTTTAACTGACAATTGCGCGGTCATGCAATGCTGCACCCACTGTCATCATCTCTGCGGTTTTTATTCTTTGTGCTGGATGGGGGCTGGATTCCAACTCCTCCTGCTCCCCAGCCATTACAGAAAAAGGAAAAACAATCTACCCCTCCATTGGACACACCAACAGTTTCGCTTTCAATTTTGCATTCAGAATGGTCCAGAGTGAGTTCCAGTGTTTCCTCAGCAAGGGGAGCACTGTCCTCCTGACTCCTTTTGTTTTCCCATAATCTCCAAAAGTGTGGAAAACCTCTCCCCACTAGGGCTTCATGAAGTAGTGAGGGTACCACTCCCCACTGAATGTGTGTCACAGTGCCCCAAGTTAACCACAGCAGTCTGGTAGTCACATGTGTCACCATGTATACAGATCACCCCAATCGTGCTAGGGTGTAACTTTCCAGGATTTACAAAATCACCTTTGACTAATGTCACAACACTACCAGAATCTAGCAGAGCAGTGACTGTCTTTCCATCAACTTAAATCATACACATTTGTTTTTCTACGTGTCCCTGACATGATGCAATACATGCCCTGTGCAAAAAGAGACATGCGTTTTTTTCAAATAAGCATTATCACATTGCATTGGTTCATCATTTAGGGAACAGTTAGCATCAATATGACCTAACGCATGGCAGCGATAACATTTTATGTGTTCTGTAACCAATCCTCTAAACAGCCTCAGAGACCTTCTCCAGGTCCTGAGCCCATAATCTCATTATCTGTAGCAACAGTCTTGTAATTTTTCCTCGAGCCCTCGAACCCTGTCTTACCAGATCCTCCGGGCGTTTTTTCACCCCTAGCGACATGGGGTGGGGCATAGATGGGTTCAACAAGTCCTCAGCAGCAGTATATCTTTCCACCAGGTCCAACAGCTGGTTTGCAGTCTTAGGGTCGCCATGGCTGACCCACTTACTCAAAGTGGCAGGGAGTGCGCGTAAATAAAGGTCAATTACCACAAGCTCCACAATCTTAGGGACTGACAAAATCTCTGACTGTAGCCACTTCTGGGTGAGGTGTATCAAGTTAAATATCTAGAAGCAGGGTGGCTTGTCATTACTGTATGCCCAGAGATGCACCCACTGAGCCTGGACTGCAATGGTGACGCCCAGGCGCGCAAGTATCTCAGCCTTCAGCATCTCATAGTCCTGGGCAGCATCTGGTTCCAGGTCAAATAGGCCTTTTGGGGTTCTCCTGTTAGAAAGGGTGCTAGCAGTCCCGCCCATTTCTCTTTTTTCCATCCTTGAAAAGTTCCGAGGTAAGTTTCCAGATCATCTGCAGGTGTCATCTTATGCAGGTAGCAGCTGGCACGCACCATTTTCTGTACCATTGGCAAAGGACCTGCGGACCCCCTCTGTAATTCCACCAGGGCCTCCGCAAACTGGTGATTCGTCTCTTGCTGTGCTGCAGTGGCCTCTGCGACTTGGCGGTTGGTTTCCTGTAGCTGGTGATTTGCCTCCTGCTGGGCTGCAGTGGTCTCTGTAACTTGGCGGTTGGTTTCCTGCTGCTGGTGATTGGTTTCCTGCTGGGCTGCAGTGGCATGCAGCAGGGGTTTTAACAAATCCTCCATCTTTCCAATTGTTCAGGAAGATGTCCGCCAAATCCACCATATGTCAGGGGTTAGCTCAACTGGGATTTATTTATTTATTTTTTTATTTATTTCAGGTACTTATATAGCACCTTTCCTGGGAAAAAGGTAGCCCTAATAGCAGGTTTTCTTAAAAATCTGACTTTCAGCCAGTTTTATTTAAAAAGGTTGCATGAAAAATAAACAAAACAGAAAAAAAATCCTTGCCATCCAGGCACTAACTAACCATTGCAGGTACAAGGCTCAATCTATTTTCCGGGTGTGTTTCCAGGCACGTCCTAGCCTGAATCTTAAAGTGGATGTAAACCCGAATTTTTTTTTTGATGTCATAATGTAGAGTATTTCCTACCATTTGAGCCCAGTCTTGTTACAAAAAGTTAATCCAGCTCTGAGCAATCCTCTTTTATTGTTCAGGGAGATAAATCTTGACAAACAGAGAAAAACTTTGTCAAATCCTCACCCTTGCTGTGAGTGACAGGTGATTTACATATTTCGTGCACTAGCCTAAGACATGCATTATTTTTTAATTCCCTCCCACTCCTTTCTTCAGCAGCTCTGCAAGGATTGGCTGTTCCACACCTCAGCATGATTTGGCATACTGAAGTCATGTGGTTACTTTCCTGTCTTTTCACTGGATGTTAGAGATCATAGCATAAGTTCAGTGTAAGAAATACACAGGAGAACTGCATATTAACAAGGGGAGTGTAGAGGTGGGCGGGGAGTCTACTGACATCACAACTCCACCCACAGCTCCAGACAACAGACCCACCCACAGAATATGCAGTTTTTTGGGTCTCATAACAGACAGAGGGGAGACATTTGACAGGTAAAGATACATGCAGGAGGCATGTATATCCTTATAGATAACCCCTATGGCAGTAGTTTAGAAAGGATGACATTGGGTTTACATCCACTTTAACATTTTTGTATCTTCAGCCTTCTCCCTCTATCCTTGGGGTTACATAGTTACATAGTTAGCAAGGTTGAATAAAGACACCAGTCCATCCAGTTCAACCTGAGTGAATGTGGGTGCGTGTACACAATTGTCCCCATCCCTGTACATTGAGTCTCATTAAGATGCTCATCTATTATATTATTATTTATTTAAGGTACCCACATAGCGGTGTCAATTTACGCAGTGCCCCACACATACATCACACACTCACATCGGTCCCTGCCCTCAAGGAGCCCGCAATCCAAGGTCCCCAACTCACATTCATATACTAGGGCCAATTTTGGACAGAAGCCAATTAATCTACCAGCATGTCTTTGGAGTGTGGGAGGAAACCGTAGTACCCGGAGGCAACAGACACAGGGAGAACATGCAAACTCCAGGCAGGTAATGTTGTGGTTGGGATTCGAACCAGCAAGCCTTTTTACTGCTAGGCAAAAGTGCTACCCACTACACCACTGTGCCGCCCTCCTAAGCTCACATTTTTCTGGATTGCTGCTGTTTGCCTGTCCATGCTCATACCATGCTCATACGCAACAGCAGAAATGCTTTCTCTCTGGCTGTTATGCAAAGGGACCTCTGACATTTTTAACTTGTCTTTCCCAAATGAACTTGGTAACACCCCATTAGTTAATGCCATATTCCACACTGGTTTACACATTTCAAAGTCATAGTCACCAGTAGGGATGAGCTTCGTGTTCGAGTCGAACCCATGTTCGACTCGAACATCATCTGCTCGCCCGTTCGCTGAATTGCGAACGATATGGCCCGTTCGCACCAAATTCGTTTGGCGCGTCACGGCCCATAATTCACTGCGGCATTGCTGGCTGATGATTGGCCAAGCATGCACTATGACCCGCATGTTTGGCCAATCACAGCGCCGTCTGAACAGAGAGCCGTAATTGGCCAAAGCCAAGGAGGCTTTGGCCAATTATGGCTCAGGAGATTTAGTACATGCCCCACACTATATAAGGCCGCCTGCATGGCTTCCCTGTGTAGTGTGTGTTCCGGCGTTGAAAGAGATAAACAGAGAGACAGTGTCATTTGATTTAAGTTAGATAGAATAGGCAGGACAGTCAGTGAGTTAGCTGCACTTACAGTGTATTGTGTATATATATGCATCCCAAGTGTTCTATATATATATATATATATATATATATATATATATATATATATACAAACTGTATTCAATTTAGTGAGATCCGTTCCTGTTATCTTCCTACTGACAGGCAGGCTTGTCTTGTTACAGTATTTACAGCTACCTGAAGAAAATTGCTGGTGTTCTTTTGATCCTATTAGTACCACAGTCAGGTAGCTAGACTATTTACAGTTAGTGTAGTGCGTCCTCCTCACAGTGTTCAGTGAAAGCTACAAGTTAGTTTAGTGTGACCTCTGCACAGTGTTCAGCTAAAGCTACAAGTTAGTGTAGTGCGTCCTCCTCACAGTGTTCAGCTAAAACTACAAGTTAGTGTAGTGCGACCTCTGCACAGTGTTCAGCTAAAGCTACAAGTTAGTGTAGTGCGTCCTCCTCACAGTGTTCAGCTAAAAATACAAGTTAGTGTAGTGCATCCTCTGAACAGTGTTCAGCTAAAGCTACAAGTTAGTGAAGTGCGACCTCTGCACAGTGTTCAGCTAAAACAACAAGTAAGTATAGTACGAGCTCTGCACAGTGTTCAGCTAAAGCTACCTGTAGAAGGTTGGTGGTGTTTTCCTGATCCTATCATTACCGCAGGCAGCTAAATAAGCTGCAAGTTAGTTTTTTGCGAGCTCTGCACAGTGTTCACCTAAAGCTACCTGTAGAAGGTTGGTGGTGTTTTCCTGATCCTATCACTACCGCAGGCAGCTAAATAAGCTACAAGTTCGTTTTTTGCGAGCTCTGCACAGTGTTCACCTAAAGCTACCTGTAGAAGGTTGGTGGTGTTTTCCTGATCCTATCACTACCGCAGGCAGCTAAATAAGCTACAAGTTATTTTTTTGCGAGCTCTGCACAGTGTTTACCTAAAGCTACCTGTAGAAGGTTGGTGGTGTTTTCCTGATCCTATCACTACCGCAGGAAGCTAAAACAGCTAAAAATTAGTGTAGTGCATCCTACTCACAGTGTTCAGCTAAAACTACAAGTTAGTGTAGTGCACAGTGTTTAGCTAAAGCTACAAGTTAGGGTAATGCGTCCTCATCACAGTGTTCAGCTAAAGCTACAAGTTAGTGTAGTGCGTCCTGCTCACAGTGTTCAGCTAAAACTACAAGTTAGTGTAGTGCGACCTCTGCACAGTGTTCAGCTAAAGCTACAAGTTAGTGTAGTGCGTCCTCTGAACAGTGTTCAGTTAAAACTACAAGTTAGTGTAGTGTGACCTCTGCATAGTGTTCAGCTAAAGCTACAAGTTAGTGTAGTACATCCTCTGAACAGTGTTCAGCTAAAACTACACGTTAGTGTAGTGGGACCTCTGCACAGTGTTCATCTAAAGCTACAAGTAAGTTAGTGCATCCTCCTCACAGTGTTCAGCTAAAACTACAAGTTAATGTAGTGCGACCTCTGCACAGTGTTCAGCTAAAGCTACAAGTTAGTGTAGTGCGTCCTCTGAACAGTGTTCAGCTAAAGCTAGCAGTTAGTGTAGTGCGTCCTCTGAACAGTGTTCAGCTAAAACTACAAGTTAGTGTAGTGCGACCTCTGCACAGTGTTCAGCTAAAGCTACCTGTAGAAGGTTGGTGGTGTTTTCCTGATCCTATCATTACCGCAGGCAGCTAAATATGCTGCAAGTTAGTTTTTTACGAGCTCTGCACAGTGTTCACCTAAAGCGACCTGTAGAAGGTTGGTGGTGTTTTCCTGATCCTATCACTACCGCAGGTAGCTAAATAAGCTACAAGTTTGTTTTTTGCGAGCTCTGCACAGTGTTCACCTAAAGCTACCTGTAGAAGGTTGGTGGTGTTTTCCTGATCCTATCACTACCGCAGGCAGCTAAATAAGCTACAGGTTATTTCTTTGCGAGCTCTGCACAGTGTTCACCTAAGGCTACCTGTAGAAGGTTGGTGGTGTTTTCCTAATCCTATCACTACCGCAGGCAGCTAAATAAGCTACAAGTTAGTGTAGTGCGTCCTCCTCACAGTGTTCAGCTAAAACTACAAGTTAGTGTAGTGCACAGTGTTCAGCTAAAGCTACAAGATAGGGTAGTGCATCCTCCTCACAGTGTTAAGCTAAAGCTACAAGTTAGTGTAGTGCGTCCTGCTCACAGTGTTCAGCCAAAACTACAAGTTAGTGTAGTGCGACCTCTGCACAGTGATCAGCTAAAGCTACAAGTTAGTGTAGTGCGTCCTCCTCACAGTGTTCAGCTAAAACTACAAGTTAATGTAGTGCGACCTCTGCACAGTGTTCAGCTAAAGCTACAAGTTAGTGTAGTGCGTCCTCTGAACAGTGTTCAGCTAAAGCTACAAGTTAGTGTAGTGCGTCCTCTGAACAGTGTTCAGCTAAAACTACAAGTTAGTGTAGTGCGACCTCTACACAGTGTTCAGCTAAAGCTACCTGTATAAGGTTGGTGGTGTTTTCCTGATCCTATCATTACCGCAGGCAGCTAAATAAGCTACAAGTTAGTTTTTTGCGAGCTCTGCACAGTGTTCACCTAAAGCTACCTGTAGAAGGTTGGTGGTGTTTTCCTGATCCTATCACTACCGCAGGTAGCTAAATAAGCTACAAGTTCGTTTTTTGCAAGCTCTGCACAGTGTTCACCTAAAGCTACCTGTAGAAGGTTGGTGGTGTTTTCCTGATCCTATCACTACCGCAGGCAGCTAAAAAAGCTACAAGTTATTTTTTGCGAGCTCTGCACAGTGTTCACCTAAGGCTACCTGTAGAAGGTTGGTGGTGTTTTCCTGATCCTATCACTACTGCAGGCAGCTAAATAAGCTACAAGTTAGTGTAGTGCGTCCTCCTCACAGTGTTTAGCTAAAACTACAAGTTAGTGTAGTGCACAGTGTTCAGCTAAAGCTACAAGTTGGGGTAGTGCATCCTCCTCACAGTGTTAGGCTAAAGCTACAAGTTAGTGTAGTGCGTCCTACTCACAGTGTTCAGCTAAAACTACAAGTTAGTGTAGTGCGACCTCTGCACAGTGTTCAGCTAAAGCTACAAGTTAGTGTAGTGCATCCTCTGAACAGTGTTCAGCTAAAACTACAAGTTAGTGTAGTGTGACCTCTGCACAGTGTTCAGCTAAAGCTACAAGTTAGTGTAGTACGTCCTCTGAACAGTGTTCAGCTAAAACTACACGTTAGTGTAGTGCGACCTCTGGACAGTGTTCAGCTAAAGCTACAAGTTAGTGTAGTGTGTCCTCCTCACAGTGTTCAGCTAAAACTACAAGTTAATGTAGTGCGACCTCTGCACAGTGTTCAGCTAAAGCTACAAGTTAGTGTAGTGCGTCCTCTGAACAGTGTTCAGCTAAAGCTACAAGTTAGTGTAGTGCGTCCTCTGAACAGTGTTCAGCTAAAACTACAAGTTAGTGTAGTGTGACCTCTGCACAATGTTCAGCTAAAGCTACCTGTAGAAGGCTGGTGGTGTTTTCCTGACCCTATCACTACCGCAGGCAGCTAAAAAAGCTGCAAGTTAGTTTTTTGCGAGCTCTGCACAGTGTTCACCTAAAGCTACCTGTAGAAGGTTGGTGGTGTTTTCCTGATCCTATCACTACCGCAGGCAGCTAAATAAGCTACAAGTTCGTTTTTTGCAAGCTCTGCACAGTGTTCACCTAAAGCTGCCTGTAGAAGGTTGGTGGTGTTTTACTGATCCTATCACTACCGCAGGCAGCTAAATAAGCTACAAGTTATTTTTTTGCGAGCTCTGCACAGTGTTCACTTAAGGCTACCTGTAGAAGGTTGGTGGTGTTTTCCTGATCCTATCACTACTGCAGGCAGCTAAATAAGCTACAAGTTAGTGTAGTGCGTCCTCCTCACAGTGTTCAGCTAAAACTACAAGTTAGTGTAGTGCACAGTGTTCAGCTAAAGCTACAAGTTAGGGTAGTGCATCCTCCTCACAGTGTTAAGCTAAAGCTACAAGTTAGTGTAGTGCGTCCTACTCACAGTGTTCAGCTAAAACTACAAGTTAGTGTAGTGTGACCTCTGCACAGTGTTCAGCTAAAGCTACAAGTTAGTGTAGTGCATCCTCTGAACAGTGTTCAGCTAAAACTACAAGTTAGTGTAGTGTGACCTCTGCACAGTGTTCAGCTTAAGCTACAAGTTAGTGTAGTACGTCCTCTGAACAGAGTTCAGCTAAAACTACACATTAGTGTAGTGCGACCTCTGCACAGTGTTCAGCGAAAGCTACAAGTTAGTGTAGTGTGTCCTCCTCACAGTGTTCAGCTAAAATGACAAGTTCATGTAGTGCGACCTCTGCACAGTGTTCAGCTAAAGCTACAAGTTAGTGTAGTGCGTCCTCCTTACAGTGTTCAGCTAAAGCTACAAGTTAGTGTAGTGCATCCTCTGAACAGTGTTCAGCTAAAACTACAAGTTAGTGTAGTGTGACCTCTGCACAGTGTTCAGCTAAGCTACAAGTTAGTGTAGTACGTCCTCTGAACAGTGTTCAGCTAAAACTACACGTTAGTGTAGTGCGACCTCTGGACAGTGTTCAGCTAAAGCTACAAGTTAGTGTAGTGTGTCCTCCTCACAGTGTTCAGCTAAAACTACAAGTTAATGTAGTGCGACCTCTGCACAGTGTTCAGCTAAAGCTTCAAGTTAGTGTAGTGCGTCCTCTCAACAGTGTTCAGCTAAAGCTACAAGTTAGTGTAGTGCGTCCTCTGAACAGTGTTCAGCTAAAACTACAAGTTAGTGTAGTGTGACCTCTGCACAATGTTCAGCTAAAGCTACCTGTAGAAGGTTGGTGGTGTTTTCCTGATCCTATCACTACCGCAGGCAGCTAAATAAGCTACAAGTTTGTTTTTTGCAAGCTCTGCACAGTGTTCACCTAAAGCTACCTGTAGAAGGTTGGTGGTGTTTTCCTGATCCTATCACTACCGCAGGCAGCTAAATAAGCTACAAGTTTTTTTTTTGCGAGCTCTGCACAGTGTTCACTTAAGGCTACCTGTAGAAGGTTGGTGGTGTTTTCCTGATCCTATCACTACTGCAGGCAGCTAAATAAGCTACAATTTAGTGTAGTGCGTCCTCCTCACAGTGTTCAGCTAAAACTACAAGTTAGTGTAGTGCACAGTGTTCAGCTAAAGCTACAAGTTGGGGTAATGCATCCTCCTCACAGTGTTAAGCTAAAGCTACAAGTTAGTGTAGTGCGTCCTACTCACAGTGTTCAGCTAAAACTACAAGTTAGTGTAGTGCGACCTCTGCACAGTGTTCAGCTAAAGCTAAAAGTTAGTGTAGTGCATCCTCTGAACAGTGTTCAGCTAAAACTACAAGTTAGTGTAGTGTGACCTCTGCACGGTGTTCAGCTAAAGCTACAAGTTAGTGTAGTACGTCCTCTGAACAGTGTTCAGCTAAAACTACACGTTAGTGTAGTGCGACCTCTGCACAGTGTTCAGCTAAAGCTACAAGTTAGTGTAGTGTGTCCTCCTCACAGTGTTCAGCTAAAACTACAAGTTCATGTAGTGCGACCTCTGCACAGTGTTCAGCTAAAGCTACAAGTTAGTGTAGTGCATCCTCCTTACAGTGTTCAGCTAAAGCTACCTGTAGAACGTTGGTGGTGTTTTCCTGATCCTATCACTACCGCAGGCAACTAAATAAGCTGCAAGTTAGTTTTTTGCGAGCTCTGCACAGTGTTCACCTAAAGCTACCTGTAGAAGGTTGGTGGTGTTTTCCTGATCCTATCACTACCGCAGGCAGCTAAATAAGCTACAAGTTCGTTTTTTGCGAGCTCTGCACAGTGTTCACCTAAAGCTACCTGTAGAAGGTTGGTGGTGTTTTCCTGATCCTATCACTACCGCAGGCAGCTAAATAAGCTACAAGTTCGTTTTTTGCGAGCTCTGCACAGTGTTCACCTAAAGCTACCTGTAGAAGGTTGGTGGTGTTTTCCTGATCCTATCAGTACCGCAGGCAGATAAATAAGCTACAAGTCAGTGTAGTGCGTCCTCCTCACAGTGTTCAGCTAAAACTACAAGTTAGTGTAGTGCACAGTGTTCAGCTAAAGATACAAGTTAGGGTAGTGCATCCTCTTCACAGTGTTAAGCTAAAGCTACAAGTTAGTGTAGTGAGTCCTGCTCACGGTGTTCAGCTAAAACTACAAGTTAGTGTAGTGTGACCTCTGCACAGTGTTCAGCTAAAGCTACAAGTTAGTGTAGTGCATCCTCTGAACAGTGTTCAGCTAAAACTACAAGTTAGTGTAGTGTGACCTCTGCACAGTGTTCAGCTAAAGCTACAAGTTAGTGTAGTACGTCCTCTGAACAGTGTTCAGCTAAAACTACACGTTAGTGTAGTGCGACCTCTGCACAGTGTTCCGCTAAAGCTACAAGTTAGTGTAGTGCGTCCTCCTCACAGTGTTCAGCTAAAACTACAAGTTAATGTAGTGCGACCTCTGCACAGTGTTCAGCTAAAGCTACAAGTTAGTGTAGTGCGTCCTCTGAACAGTGTTCAGCTAAAGCTACAAGTTAGTGTAGTGCGTCCTCTGAACAGTGTTCAGCTAAAACTACAAGTTAGTGTAGTGCGACCTCTACACAGTGTTCAGCTAAAGCTACCTGTAGAAGGTTGGTGGTGTTTTCCTGATCCTATCATTACCGCAGGCAGCTAAATAAGCTGCAAGTTAGTTTTTTGCGAGCTCTGCACAGTGTTCACCTAAAGCTACCTGTAGAAGGTTGGTGGAGTTTTCCTGATCCTATCACTACCGCAGGTAGCTAAATAAGCTACAAGTTCGTTTTTTGCAAGCTCTGCACAGTGTTCACCTAAAGCTACCAGTAGAAGGTTGGTGGTGTTTTCCTGATCCTATCACTACCGCAGGCAGCTAAATAAGCTACAAGTTATTTTTTTGCGAGCTCTGCACAGTGATCACCTAAGGCTTCCTGTAGAAGGTTGGTGGTGTTTTCCTGATCCTATCACTACTGCAGGCAGCTAAATAAGCTACAAGTTAGTGTAGTGCGTCCTCCTCACAGTGTTTAGCTAAAACTACAAGTTAGTGTAGTGCACAGTGTTCAGCTAAAGCTACAAGTTGGGGTAGTGCATCCTCCTCACAGTGTTAAGCTAAAGCTACAAGTTAGTGTAGTGCGTCCTACTCACAGTGTTCAGCTAAAACTACAAGTTAGTGTAGTGCGACCTCTGCACAGTGTTCAGCTAAAGCTACAAGTTAGTGTAGTGCGTCCTCCTCACAGTGTTCAGCTAAAACTACAAGTTAATGTAGTGCGACCTCTGCACAGTGTTCAGCTAAAGCTACAAGTTATTGTAGTGCGTCCTCTGAACAGTGCTCAGCTAAAGCTACAAATTAGTGTAGTGCATCCTCTGAACAGTGTTCAGCTAAAACTACAAGTTAGTGTAGTGCGACCTCTACACAGTGTTCAGCTAAAGCTACCTGTATAAGGTTGGTGGCGTTTTCCTGATCCTATCATTACCGCAGGCAGCTAAATAAGCTACAAGTTATTTTTTTGCGAGCTCTGCACAGTGATCACCTAAGGCTTCCTGTAGAAGGTTGGTGGTGTTTTCCTGATCCTATCACTACTGCAGGCAGCTAAATAAGCTACAAGTTAGTGTAGTGCGTCCTCCTCACAGTGTTTAGCTAAAACTACAAGTTAGTGTAGTGCACAGTGTTCAGCTAAAGCTACAAGTTGGGGTAGTGCATCCTCCTCACAGTGTTAAGCTAAAGCTACAAGTTAGTGTAGTGCGTCCTACTCACAGTGTTCAGCTAAAACTACAAGTTAGTGTAGTGCGACCTCTGCACAGTGTTCAGCTAAAGCTACAAGTTAGTGTAGTGCATCCTCTGAACAGTGTTCAGCTAAAACTACAAGTTAGTGTAGTGTGACCTCTGCACAGTGTTCAGCTAAAGCTACAAGTTAGTGTAGTACGTCCTCTGAACAGTGTTCAGCTAAAACTACACGTTAGTGTAGTGCGACCTCTGGACAGTGTTCAGCTAAAGCTACAAGTTAGTGTAGTGTGTCCTCCTCACAGTGTTCAGCTAAAACTACAAGTTAATGTAGTGCGACCTCTGCACAGTGTTCAGCTAAAGCTACAAGTTAGTGTAGTGCATCCTCTGAACAGTGTTCAGCTAAAGCTACAAGTTAGTGTAGTGTGACCTCTGCACAATGTTCAGCTAAAGCTACCTGTAGAAGGTTGGTGGTGTTTTCCTGATCCTATCACTACCGCAGGCAGCTAAATAAGCTGCAAGTTAGTTTTTTGCGAGCTCTGCACAGTGTTCACCTAAAGCTACCTGTAGAAGGTTGGTGGTGTTTTCCTGATCCTATCACTACCGCAGGCAGCTAAATAAGCTACAAGTTCGTTTTTTGCAAGCTCTGCACAGTGTTCACCTAAAGCTGCCTGTAGAAGGTTGGTGGTGTTTTCCTGATCCTATCACTACGGCAGGCAGCTATATAAGCTACAAGTTATTTTTTTGCGAGCTCTGCACAGTGTTCACTTAAGGCTACCTGTAGAAGGTTGGTGGTGTTTTCCTGATCCTATCACTACTGCAGGCAGCTAAATAAGCTACAAGTTAGTGTAGTGCGTCCTCCTCACAGTGTTCAGCTAAAACTACAAGTTAGTGTAGTGCACAGTGTTCAGCTAAAGCTACAAGTTGGGGTAGTGCATCCTCCTCACAGTGTTAAGCTAAAGCTACAAGTTAGTGTAGTGCGTCCTACTCACAGTGTTCAGCTAAAACTACAAGTTAGTGTAGTGCGACCTCTGCACAGTGTTCAGCTAAAGCTACAAGTTAGTGTAGTGCATCCTCTGAACAGTGTTCAGCTAAAACTACAAGTTAGTGTAGTGTGACCTCTGCACAGTGTTCAGCTTAAGCTACAAGTTAGTGTAGTACGTCCTCTGAACAGAGTTCAGCTAAAACTACACATTAGTGTAGTGCGACCTCTGCACAGTGTTAAGCGAAAGCTACAAGTTAGTGTAGTGTGTCCTCCTCACAGTGTTCAGCTAAAACTACAAGTTCATGTAGTGCGACCTCTGCACAGTGTTCAGCTAAAGCTACAAGTTAGTGTAGTGCGTCCTCCTTACAGTGTTCAGCTAAAGCTACAAGTTAGTGTAGTGCATCCTCTGAACAGTGTTCAGCTAAAACTACAAGTTAGTGTAGTGTGACCTCTGCACAGTGTTCAGCTAAAGCTACAAGTTAGTGTAGTAGGTCCTCTGAACAGTGTTCAGCTAAAACTACACGTTAGTGTAGTGCGAACTCTGGACAGTGTTCAGCTAAAGCTACAAGTTAGTGTAGTGTGTCCTCCTCACAGTGTTCAGCTAAAACTACAAGTTAATGTAGTGTGACCTCTGCACAGTGTTCAGCTAAAGCTACAAGTTAGTGTAGTGCGTCCTCTCAACAGTGTTTAGCTAAAGCTACAAGTTAGTGTAGTGCGTCCTCTGAACAGTGTTCAGCTAAAACTACAAGTTAGTGTAGTGTGACCTCTGGACAATGTTCAGCTAAAGCTACCTGTAGAAGGTTGGTGGTGTTTTCCTGATCCTATCACTACCGCAGGCAGCTAAATAAGCTGCAAGTTAGTTTTTTGCGAGCTCTGCACAGTGTTCACCTAAAGCTACCTGTAGAAGGTTGGTGGTGTTTTCCTGATCCTATCACTACCGCAGGCAGCTAAATAAGCTACAAGTTCGTTTTTTGCAAGCTCTGCACAGTGTTCACCTAAAGCTACCTGTAAAAGTTTCGTGGTGTTTTCCTGATCCTATCACTACCGCAGGCAGCTAAATAAGCTACAAGTTTTTTTTTTGCGAGCTCTGCACAGTGTTCACTTAAGGCTACCTGTAGAAGGTTGTTGGTGTTTTCCTGATCCTATCACTACTGCAGGCAGCTAAATAAGCTACAAGTTAGTGTAGTGCGTCCTCCTCACAGTGTTCAGCTAAAACTACAAGTTAGTGTAGTGCACAGTGTTCAGCTAAAGCTACAAGTTGGGGTAGTGCATCCTCCTCACAGTGTTAAGCTAAAGCTACAAGTTAGTGTAGTGCGTCCTACTCACAGTGTTCAGCTAAAACTACAAGTTAGTGTAGTGCATCCTCTGAACAGTGTTCAGCTAAAACTACAAGATAGTGCAGTGTGACCTCTGCACAGTGTTCAGCTTAAGCTACAAGTTAGTGTAGTACGTCCTCTGAACAGTGTTCAGCTAAAACTACACGTTAGTGTAGTGCGACCTCTGCACAGTGTTCAGCTAAAGCTACAAGTTAGTGTAGTGTGTCCTCCTCACAGTGTTCAGCTAAAACTACAAGTTCATGTAGTGCGACCTCTGCAAAGTGTTCAGCTAAAGCTACAAGTTAGTGTAGTGTGTCCTCCTTACAGTGTTCAGCTAAAGCTACCTGTAGAACGTTGGTGGTGTTTTCCTGATCCTATCACTACCGCAGGCAACTAAATGAGCTGCAAGTTAGTTTTTTGCGAGCTCTGCACAGTGTTCACCTAAAGCTACCTGTAGAAGGTTGGTGGTGTTTTCCTGATCCTATCACTACCGCAGGCAGCTAAATAAGCTACAAGTTCGTTTTTTGCAAGCTCTGCACAGTGTTCACCTAAAGCTGCCTGTAGAAGGTTGGTGGTGTTTTCCTGATCCTATCACTACGGCAGGCAGCTAAATAAGCTACAAGTTATTTTTTTGCGAGCTCTGCACAGTGTTCACTTAAGGCTACCTGTAGAAGGTTGGTGGTGTTTTCCTGATCCTATCACTACTGCAGGCAGCTAAATAAGCGACAAGTTAGTGTAGTGCATCCTCCTCACAGTGTTCAGCTAAAACTACAAGTTAGTGTAGTGCACAGTGTTCAGCTAAAGCTACAAGTTGGGGTAGTGCATCCTCCTCACAGTGTTAAGCTAAAGCTACAAGTTAGTGTAGTGCGTCCTACTCACAGTGTTCAGCTAAAACTACAAGTTAGTGTAGTGCGACCTCTGCACAGTGTTCAGCTAAAGCTACAAGTTAGTGTAGTGCATCCTCTGAACAGTGTTCAGCTAAAACTACAAGTTAGTGTAGTGTAACCTCTGCACAGTGTTCAGCTTAAGCTACAAGTTAGTGTAGTACGTCCTCTGAACAGAGTTCAGCTAAAACTACACATTAGTGTAGTGCGACCTCTGCACAGTGTTCAGCGAAAGCTACAAGTTAGTGTAGTGTGTCCTCCTCACAGTGTTCAGCTAAAACTACAAGTTCATGTAGTGCGACCTCTGCACAGTGTTCAGCTAAAGCTACAAGTTAGTGTAGTGCGTCCTCCTTACAGTGTTCAGCTAAAGCTACAAGTTAGTGTAGTGCATCCTCTGAACAGTGTTCAGCTAAAACTACAAGTTAGTGTAGTGTGACCTCTGCACAGTGTTCAGCTAAAGCTACAAGTTAGTGTAGTGTGTCCTCCTCACAGTGTTCAGCTAAAACTACAAGTTCATGTAGTGCGACCTCTGCAAAGTGTTCAGCTAAAGCTACAAGTTAGTGTAGTGCGTCCTCCTTACAGTGTTCAGCTAAAGCTACCTGTAGAACGTTGGTGGTGTTTTCCTGATCCTATCACTACCGCAGGCAACTAAATGAGCTGCAAGTTAGTTTTTTGCGAGCTCTGCACAGTGTTCACCTAAAGCTACCTGTAGAAGGTTGGTGGTGTTTTCCTGATCCTATCACTACCGCAGGCAGCTAAATAAGCTACAAGTTCGTTTTTGCAAGCTCTGCACAGTGTTCACCTAAAGCTGCCTGTAGAAGGTTGGTGGTGTTTTCCTGATCCTATCACTACGGCAGGCAGCTAAATAAGCTACAAGTTATTTTTTTGCGAGCTCTGCACAGTGTTCACTTAAGGCTACCTGTAGAAGGTTGGTGGTGTTTTCCTGATCCTATCACTACTGCAGGCAGCTAAATAAGCTACAAGTTAGTGTAGTGCATCCTCCTCACAGTGTTCAGCTAAAACTACAAGTTAGTGTAGTGCACAGTGTTCAGCTAAAGCTACAAGTTGGGGTAGTGCATCCTCCTCACAGTGTTGAGCTAAAGCTACAAGTTAGTGTAGTGCGTCCTACTCACAGTGTTCAGCTAAAACTACAAGTTAGTGTAGTGCGACCTCTGCACAGTGTTCAGCTAAAGCTACAAGTTAGTGTAGTGCATCCTCTGAACAGTGTTCAGCTAAAACTACAAGTTAGTGTAGTGTAACCTCTGCACAGTGTTCAGCTTAAGCTACAAGTTAGTGTAGTACGTCCTCTGAACAGAGTTCAGCTAAAACTACACATTAGTGCAGTGCGACCTCTGCACAGTGTTCAGCGAAAGCTACAAGTTAGTGTAGTGTGTCCTCCTCACAGTGTTCAGCTAAAACTACAAGTTCATGTAGTGCGACCTCTGCACAGTGTTCAGCTAAAGCTACAAGTTAGTGTAGTGCGTCCTCCTTACAGTGTTCAGCTAAAGCTACAAGTTAGTGTAGTGCATCCTCTGAACAGTGTTCAGCTAAAACTACAAGTTAGTGTAGTGTGACCTCTGCACAGTGTTCAGCTAAAGCTACAAGTTAGTGTAGTACGTCCTCTGAACAGTGTTCAGCTAAAACTACACGTTAGTGTAGTGCGAACTCTGGACAGTGTTCAGCTAAAGCTACAAGTTAGTGTAGTGTGTCCTCCTCACAGTGTTCAGCTAAAACTACAAGTTAATGTAGTGCGACCTCTGCACAGTGTTCAGCTAAAGCTACAAGTTAGTGTAGTGCGTCCTCTCAACAGTGTTTAGCTAAAGCTACAAGTTAGTGTAGTTCGTCCTCTGAACAGTGTTCAGCTAAAACTACAAGTTAGTGTAGTGTGACCTCTGCACAATGTTCAGCTAAAGCTACCTGTAGAAGGTTGGTGGTGTTTTCCTGATCCTATCACTACCGCAGGCAGCTAAATAAGCTACAAGTTAGTTTTTTGCGAGCTCTGCACAGTGTTCACCTAAAGCTACCTGTAGAAGGTTGGTGGTGTTTTCCTGATCCTATCACTACCGCAGGCAGCTAAATAAGCTACAAGTTCGTTTTTTGCAAGCTCTGCACAGTGTTCACCTAAAGCTACCTGTAGAAGTTTCGTGGTGTTTTCCTGATCCTATCACTACCGCAGGCAGCTAAATAAGCTACAAGTTTTTTTTTTGCGAGCTCTGCACAGTGTTCACTTAAGGCTACCTGTAGAAGGTTGTTGGTGTTTTCCTGATCCTATCACTACTGCAGGCAGCTAAATAAGCTACAAGTTAGTGTAGTGCGTCCTCCTCACAGTGTTCAGCTAAAACTACAAGTTAGTGTAGTGCACAGTGTTCAGCTAAAGCTACAAGTTGGGGTAGTGCATCCTCCTCACAGTGTTAAGCTAAAGCTACAAGTTAGTGTAGTGCGTCCTACTCACAGTGTTCAGCTAAAACTACAAGTTAGTGTAGTGCGACCTCTGCACAGTGTTCAGCTAAAGCTACAAGTTAGTGTAGTGCATCCTCTGAACAGTGTTCAGCTAAAACTACAAGTTAGTGCAGTGTGACCTCTGCACAGTGTTCAGCTAAAGCTACAAGTTAGTGTAGTGCATCCTCTGAACAGTGTTCAGCTAAAACTACAAGTTAGTGCAGTGTGACCTCTGCACAGTGTTCAGCTAAAGCTACAAGTTAGTGTAGTACGTCCTCTGAACAGTGTTCAGCTAAAACTACACGTTAGTGTAGTGCGAACTCTGGACAGTGTTCAGCTAAAGCTACAAGTTAGTGTAGTGTGTCCTCCTCACAGTGTTCAGCTAAAACTACAAGTTAATGTAGTGCGACCTCTGCACAGTGTTCAGCTAAAGCTACAAGTTAGTGTAGTGCGTCCTCTCAACAGTGTTTAGCTAAAGCTACAAGTTAGTGTAGTTCGTCCTCTGAACAGTGTTCAGCTAAAACTACAAGTTAGTGTAGTGTGACCTCTGCACAATGTTCAGCTAAAGCTACCTGTAGAAGGTTGGTGGTGTTTTCCTGATCCTATCACTACCGCAGGCAGCTAAATAAGCTACAAGTTAGTTTTTTGCGAGCTCTGCACAGTGTTCACCTAAAGCTACCTGTAGAAGGTTGGTGGTGTTTTCCTGATCCTATCACTACCGCAGGCAGCTAAATAAGCTACAAGTTTGTTTTTTGCAAGCTCTGCACAGTGTTCACCTAAAGCTACCTGTAGAAGTTTCGTGGTGTTTTCCTGATCCTATCACTACCGCAGGCAGCTAAATAAGCTACAAGTTTTTTTTTTGCGAGCTCTGCACAGTGTTCACTTAAGGCTACCTGTAGAAGGTTGTTGGTGTTTTCCTGATCCTATCACTACTGCAGGCAGCTAAATAAGCTACAAGTTAGTGTAGTGCGTCCTCCTCACAGTGTTCAGCTAAAACTACAAGTTAGTGTAGTGCACAGTGTTCAGCTAAAGCTACAAGTTGGGGTAGTGCATCCTCCTCACAGTGTTAAGCTAAAGCTACAAGTTAGTGTAGTGCGTCCTACTCACAGTGTTCAGCTAAAACTACAAGTTAGTGTATTGCGACCTCTGCACAGTGTTCAGCTAAAGCTACAAGTTAGTGTAGTGCATCCTCTGAACAGTGTTCAGCTAAAACTACAAGTTAGTGCAGTGTGACCTCTGCACAGTGTTCAGCTTAAGCTACAAGTTAGTGTAGTACGTCCTCTGAACAGTGTTCAGCTAAAACTACACGTTAGTGTAGTGCGACCTCTGCACAGTGTTCAGCTAAAGCTACAAGTTAGTGTAGTGTGTCCTCCTCACAGTGTTCAGCTAAAACTACAAGTTCATGTAGTGCGACCTCTGCAAAGTGTTCAGCTAAAGCTACAAGTTAGTGTAGTGCGTCCTCCTTACAGTGTTCAGCTAAAGCTACCTGTAGAACGTTGGTGGTGTTTGCCTGATCCTATCACTACCGCAGGCAACTAAATAAGCTGCAAGTTAGTTTTTTGCGAGCTCTGCACAGTGTTCACCTAAAGCTACCTGTAGAAGGTTGGTGGTGTTTTCCTGATCCTATCACTACCGCAGGCAGCTAAATAAGCTACAAGTTATTTTTTTGCGAGCTCTGCACAGTGTTCACCTAAGGCTACCTGTAGAAGGTTGGTGGTGTTTTCCTGATCCTATCAGTACCGCAGGCAGATAAATAAGCTACAAGTTAGTGTAGTGCGTCCTCCTTACAGTGTTCAGCTAAAACTACAAGTTAGTGTAGTGCACAGTGTTCAGCTAAAGATACAAGTTAGGGTAGTGCATCCTCTTCACAGTGTTAAGCTAAAGCTACAAGTTAGTGTAGTGCGTCCTGCTCATGGTGTTCAGCTAAAACTACAAGTTAGTGTAGTGTGACCTCTGCACAGTGTTCAGCTAAAGCTACAAGTTAGTGTAGTGCATCCTCTGAACAGTGTTCAGCTAAAACTACAAGTTAGTGTAGTGTGACCTCTGCACAGTGTTCAGCTAAAGCTACAAGTTAGTGTAGTACGTCCTCTGAACAGTGTTCAGCTAAAACTACACGTTAGTGTAGTGCGACCTCTGCACAGTGTTCCGCTAAAGCTACAAGTTAGTGTAGTGCGTGCTCCTCACAGTGTTCAGCTAAAACTACAAGTTAATGTAGTGCGACCTCTGCACAGTGTTCAGCTAAAGCTACAAGTTAGTGTAGTGCGTCCTCTGAACAGTGTTCAGCTAAAGCTACAAGTTAGTGTAGTGCGTCCTCTGAACAGTGTTCAGCTAAAACTACAAGTTAGTGTAGTGCGACCTCTACACAGTGTTCAGCTAAAGCTACCTGTAGAAGGTTGGTGGTGTTTTCCTGATCCTATCATTACCGCAGGCAGCTAAATAAGCTGCAAGTTAGTTTTTTGCGAGCTCTGCACAGTGTTCACCTAAAGCTACCTGTAGAAGGTTGGTGGTGTTTTCCTGATCCTATCACTACCGCAGGTAGCTAAATAAGCTACAAGTTCGTTTTTTGCAAGCTCTGCACAGTGTTCACCTAAAGCTACCTGTAGAAGGTTGGTGGTGTTTTCCTGATCCTATCACTACCGCAGGCAGCTAAATAAGCTACAAGTTATTTTTTTGCGAGCTCTGCACAGTGTTCACCTTAGGCTTCCTGTAGAAGGTTGGTGGTGTTTTCCTGATCCTATCACTACTGCAGGCAGCTAAATAAGCTACAAGTTAGTGTAGTGCGTCCTCCTCACAGTGTTTAGCTAAAACTACAAGTTAGTGTAGTGCACAGTGTTCAGCTAAAGCTACAAGTTGGGGTAGTGCATCCTCCTCACAGTGTTAAGCTAAAGCTACAAGTTAGTGTAGTGCGTCCTACTCACAGTGTTCAGCTAAAACTACAAGTTAGTGTAGTGCGACCTCTGCACAGTGTTCAGCTAAAGCTACAAGTTAGTGTAGTGCGTCCTCCTCACAGTGTTCAGCTAAAACTACAAGTTAATGTAGTGCGACCTCTGCACAGTGTTCAGCTAAAGCTACAAGTTAGTGTAGTGCGTCCTCTGAACAGTGTTCAGCTAAAGCTACAAATTAGTGTAGTGCGTCCTCTGAACAGTGTTCAGCTAAAACTACAAGTTAGTGTAGTGCGACCTCTACACAGTGTTCAGCTAAAGCTACCTGTATAAGGTTGGTGGCGTTTTCCTGATCCTATCATTACCGCAGGCAGCTAAATAAGCTACAAGTTAGTTTTTTGCAAGCTCTGCACAGTGTTCACCTAAAGCTACCTGTAGAAGGTTGGTGGTGTTTTCCTGATCCTATCACTACCGCAGGTAGCTAAATAAGCTACAAGTTCGTTTTTTGCAAGCTCTGCACAGTGTTCACCTAAAGCTACCTGTAGAAGGTTGGTGGTGTTTTCCTGATCCTATCACTACCGCAGGCAGCTAAATAAGCTACAAGTTATTTTTTTGCGAGCTCTGCACAGTGTTCACCTAAGGCTACCTGTAGAAGGTTGGTGGTGTTTTCCTGATCCTATCACTACTGCAGACAGCTAAATAAGCTACAAGTTAGTGTAGTGCATCCTCCTCACAGTGTTTAGCTAAAACTACAAGTTAGTGTAGTGCACAGTGTTCAGCTAAAGCTACAAGTTGGGGTAGTGCATCCTCCTCACAGTGTTAAGCTAAAGCTACAAGTTAGTGTAGTGCGTCCTACTCACAGTGTTCAGCTGAAACTACAAGTTAGTGTAGTGCGACCTCTGCACAGTGTTCAGCTAAAGCTACAAGTTAGTGTAGTGTGACCTCTGCACAATGTTCAGTTAAAGCTACCTGTAGAAGGTTGGTGGTGTTTTCCTGATCCTATAACTACCGCAGGCAGCTAAATAAGCTGCAAGTTAGTTTTTTGCGAGCTCTGCACAGTGTTCACCTAAAGCTACCTGTAGAAGGTTGGTGGTGTTTTCCTGATCCTATCACTACCGCAGGCAGCTAAATAAGCTACAAGTTCGTTTTTTGCAAGCTCTGCACAGTGTTCACCTAAAGCTACCTGTAGAAGGTTGGTGGTGTTTTCCTGATCCTATCACTACCGCAGGCAGCTAAATAAGCTACAAGTTATTTTTTTGCAAGCTCTGCACAGTGTTCACTTAAGGCTACCTGTAGAAGGTTGGTGGTGTTTTCCTGATCCTATCACTACTGCAGGCAGCTAAATAAGCTACAAGTTAGTGTAGTGCGTCCTCCTCACAGTGTTCAGCTAAAACTACAAGTTAGTGTAGTGCACAGTGTTCAGCTAAAGCTACAAGTTGGGGTAGTGCATCCTCCTCACAGTGTTAAGCTAAAGCTTCAAGTTAGTGTAGTGCGTCCTACTCAAAGTGTTCAGCTAAAACTACAAGTTAGTGTAGTGCGACCTCTGCACAGTGTTCAGCTAAAGCTACAAGTTAGTGTAGTGCATCCTCTGAACAGTGTTCAGCTAAAACTACAAGTTAGTGTAGTGTGACCTCTGCACAGTGTTCAGCTTAAGCTACAAGTTAGTGTAGTACGTCCTCTGAACAGTGTTCAGCTAAAACTACACGTTAGTGTAGTGCGACCTCTGCACAGTGTTCAGCTAAAGCTATAAGTTAGTGTAGTGTGTCCTCCTCACAGTGTTCAGCTAAAACTACAAGTTCATGTAGTGCGACCTCTGCACAGTGTTCAGCTAAAGCTACAAGTTAGTGTAGTGCGTCCTCCTTACAGTGTTCAGCTAAAGCTACCTGTAGAACGTTGGTGGTGTTTTCCTGATCCTATCACTACCGCAGGCAACTAAATAAGCTGCAAGTTAGTTTTTTGCGAGCTCTGCACAGTGTTCACCTAAAGCTACCTGTAGAAGGTTGGTGGTGTTTTCCTGATCCTATCACTACCGCAGGCAGCTAAATAAGCTACAAGTTTGTTTTTTGCGAGCTCTGCACAGTGTTCACCTAAAGCTACCTGTAGAAGGTTGGTGGTGTTTTCCTGATCCTATCACTACCGCAGGCAGCTAAATAAGCTAAAAGTTATTTTTTTGCGAGCCCTGCACAGTGTTCACCTAAGGCTACCTGTAGAAGGTTGGTGGTGTTTTCCTGCTCCTATCAGTACCGCAGGCAGCTAAATAAGCTACAAGTTTTTTTTTTGCGAGCTCTGCACAGTGTTCACTTAAGGCTACCTGTAGAAGGTTGTTGGTGTTTTCCTGATCCTATCACTACTGCAGGCAGCTAAATAAGCTTCAAGTTAGTGTAGTGCGTCCTCCTCACAGTGTTCAGCTAAAACTACAAGTTAGTGTAGTGCACAGTGTTCAGCTAAAGCTACAAGTTGGGGTAGTGCATCCTCCTCACAGTGTTAAGCTAAAGCTACAAGTTAGTGTAGTGCGTCCTACTCACAGTGTTCAGCTAAAACTACAAGTTAGTGTAGTGCGACCTCTGCACAGTGTTCAGCTAAAGCTACAAGTTAGTGTAGTGCATCCTCTGAACAGTGTTCAGCTAAAACTACAAGTTAGTGCAGTGTGACCTCTGCACAGTGTTCAGCTTAAGCTACAAGTTAGTGTAGTACGTCCTCTGAACAGTGTTCAGCTAAAACTACACGTTAGTGTAGTGCGACCTCAGCACAGTGTTCAGCTAAAGCTGCAAGTTAGTGTAGTGTGTCCTCCTCACAGTGTTCAGCTAAAACTACAAGTTCATGTAGTGCGACCTCTGCAAAGTGTTCAGCTAAAGCTACAAGTTAGTGTAGTGCGTCCTCCTTACAGTGTTCAGCTAAAGCTACCTGTAGAACGTTGGTGGTGTTTTCCTGATCCTATCACTACCGCAGGCAACTAAATAAGCTGCAAGTTAGTTTTTTGCGAGCTCTGCACAGTGTTCACCTAAAGCTACCTGTAGAAGGTTGGTGGTGTTTTCCTGATCCTATCACTACCGCAGGCAGCTAAATAAGCTACAAGTTTGTTTTTTGCGAGCTCTGCACAGTGTTCACCTAAAGCTACCTGTAGAAGGTTGGTGGTGTTTTCCTGATCCTATCACTACCGCAGGCAGCTAAATAAGCTACAAGTTATTTTTTTGCGAGCTCTGCACAGTGTTCACCTAAGGCTACCTGTAGAAGGTTGGTGGTGTTTTCCTGATCCTATCAGTACCGCAGGCAGATAAATAAGCTACAAGTTAGTGTAGTGCGTCCTCCTCACAGTGTTCAGCTAAAACTACAAGTTAGTGTAGTGCACAGTGTTCAGCTAAAGCTACAAGTTGGGGTAGTGCATCCTCCTCACAGTGTTAAGCTAAAGCTTCAAGTTAGTGTAGTGCGTCCTACTCAAAGTGTTCAGCTAAAACTACAAGTTAGTGTAGTGCGACCTCTGCACAGTGTTCAGCTAAAGCTACAAGTTAGTGTAGTGCATCCTCTGAACAGTGTTCAGCTAAAACTACAAGTTAGTGTAGTGTGTCCTCTGCACAGTGTTCAGCTTAAGCTACAAGTTAGTGTAGTACGTCCTCTGAACAGTGTTCAGCTAAAACTACACGTTAGTGTAGTGCGACCTCTGCACAGTGTTCAGCTAAAGCTATAAGTTAGTGTAGTGTGTCCTCCTCACAGTGTTCAGCTAAAACTACAAGTTCATGTAGTGCGACCTCTGCACAGTGTTCAGCTAAAGCTACAAGTTAGTGTAGTGCGTCCTCCTTACAGTGTTCAGCTAAAGCTACCTGTAGAACGTTGGTGGTGTTTTCCTGATCCTATCACTACCGCAGGCAACTAAATAAGCTGCAAGTTAGTTTTTTGCGAGCTCTGCACAGTGTTCACCTAAAGCTACCTGTAGAAGGTTGGTGGTGTTTTCCTGATCCTATCACTACCGCAGGCAGCTAAATAAGCTACAAGTTCGTTTTTTGCGAGCTCTGCACAGTGTTCACCTTAAGCTACCTGTAGAAGGTTGGTGGTGTTTTCCTGATCCTATCACTACCGCAGGCAGCTAAATAAGCTAAAAGTTATTTTTTTGCGAGCCCTGCACAGTGTTCACCTAAGGCTACCTGTAGAAGGTTGGTGGTGTTTTCCTGCTCCTATCAGTACCGCAGGCAGATAAATAAGCTACAAGTTAGTGTAGTGCGTCCTCCTCACAGTTTTCAGCTAAAACTACAAGTTAGTGTAGTGCACAGTGTTCAGCTAAAGCTACAAGTTAGGGTAGTGCATCCTCTTCACAGTGTTAAGCTAAAGCTATAAGTTAGTGTAGTGCGTCCTGCTCATGGTGTTCAGCTAAAACTACAAGTTTGTGTAGTGTGACCTCTGCACAGTGTTCAGCTAAAGCTACATGTTAGTGTAGTGCATCCTCTGAACAGTGTTCAGCTAAAACTACAAGTTAGTGTAGTGTGACCTCTGCACAGTGTTCAGCTAAAGCTACAAGTTAGTGTAGTACGTCCTCTGAACAGTGTTCAGCTAAAGCTACAAGTTAGTGTAGTGCGACCTCTGCACAGTGTTCAGCTAAAGCTACAAGTTAGTGTAGTGCATCCTCTGAACAGTGTTCAGCTAAAACTACAAGTTAGTGTAGTGTGACCTCTGCACAGTGTTCAGCTTAAGCTACAAGTTAGTGTAGTACGTCCTCTGAACAGTGTTCAGCTAAAACTACACGTTAGTGTAGTGCGACCTCTGCACAGTGTTCAGCTAAAGCTATAAGTTAGTGTAGTGTGTCCTCCTCACAGTGTTCAGCTAAAACTACAAGTTCATGTAGTGCGACCTCTGCACAGTGTTCAGCTAAAGCTACAAGTTAGTGTAGTGCGTCCTCCCTACAGTGTTCAGCTAAAGCTACCTGTAGAACGTTGGTGGTGTTTTCCTGATCCTATCACTAACGCAGGCAGCTAAATAAGCTACATGTTAGTTTTTTGCGAGCTCTGCACAGTGTTTAGCTAAAGCTACCTGTAGAAGGTTGGTGGTGTTTTCCTGATCCTATCACTACCGCAGGCAGCTAAATAAGCTACAAGTTGTTTTTTGCGAGCTCTGCACAGTGTTCACCTAAAGCTACCTGTAGAAGGTTGGTGGTGTTTTCCTGATCCTATCACTACTGCAGGCAGCTAAATAAGCTACAAGTTAGTTTTTTGCAAGCTCTGCACAGTGTTCAGCTAAAACTACAAGTTAGTGTAGTGCGAGCTCTGCACAGTGTTCAGCTAAAGCTACCTGTAGAACATTGGTGTTGTTTTCCTGATCCAATCACTACCGCAGGCAGCTTAATAAGCTTCAAGTTAGTTTTTTGCGAGCTCTGCACAGTGTTCACCTAAAGCTACCTGTAGAAGGTTGGTGGTGTTTTCCTGATCCTATCACTACCGCAGGCAGCTAAATAACCTACAAGTTAGTTTTTTGTGAGCTCTGCACAGTGTTCACCTAAAGCTACCTGTAGAAGGTTGGTGGTGTTTTCCTGATCCTATCACTACCGCAGGCAGCTAAATAACCTACAAGTTAGTTTTTTGCGAGCTCTGCACAGTGTTCAGCTAAAACTACAAGTTAGTGTAGTGCGAGCTCTGCACAGTGTTCAGCTAAAGCTACCTGTAGAAGGTTGGTGGTGTTTTCCTGATCCTATCACTACCGCAGGCAGCTAAATAAGCTACAAATTCATTTTTTGCGAGCTCTGCACAGTGTTCACCTAAAGCTACCTGTAGAAGGTTGTTGGTTTTTTCCTGATCCTATCACTACCACAGGCAGCTAAATAACCTACAAGTTAGTTTTTTGCGAGCTCTGCACAGTGTTCAGCTAAAACTTCAAGTTAGTGTAGTGCGAGCTCTGCACAGTGTTCAGCTAAAGCTACCTGTAGAAGGTTGCTGATGTTTTCCTGATCCTATCACTACCGCAGGCAACTAAATAAGCTTCAAGTTATTTTTTTGCGAGCTCTACACAGTGTTCACCTAAAGCTACCTGTAGAAGGTTGGTGGTGTTTTCCTGATCCTATCACTACCGCAGGCAGCTAAATAAGCTACATGTTAGTTTTTTGCGAGCTCTGTACAGTGTTTAGCTAAAGCTACCTGTAGAAGGTTGGTGGTGTATTCCTGATCCTATCACTACCGCAGGCAGCTAAATAACCTACAAGTTCGTTTTTTGCGAGCTCTGCACAGTGTTCAGCTAAAGCTACCTGTAGAAGGTTGGTGGTGTTTTCCTGATCCTATCACTACCACAGGCAGCTAAATAAGCTACAATTTAGTTTTTTGCGAGCTCTGCACAGTGTTCAGCTAAAGCTACCTGTAGAAGGTTGGTGGTGTTTTCCTGATCCTATCACTACCGCAGGCAGCTAAATAAGCTACAAGTTTTTTTATGCGAGCTCTGCACAGTGTTCACCTAAAGCTACCTGTAGAAGGTTGGTGGTGTTTTCCTGATCCTATCACTACTGCAGGCAGCTAAATAAGCTACAAGTTAGTTTTTTGCAAGCTCTGCACAGTGTTCAGCTAAAACTACAAGTTAGTGTAGTGCGAGCTCTGCACAGTGTTCAGCTAAAGCTACCTGTAGAACGTTGGTGGTGTTTTCCTGATCCAATCACTACCGCAGGCAGCTTAATAAGCTACAAGTTAGTTTTTTTCGAGCTCTGCACAGTGTTCACCTAAAGCTACCTGTAGAAGGTTGGTGGTGTTTTCCTGATCCTATCACTACCGCAGGCAGGTAAATAACCTACAAGTTAGTTTTTTGTGAGCTCTGCACAGTGTTCACCTAAAGCTACCTGTAGAAGGTTGGTGGTGTTTTCCTGATCCTATCACTATCGCAGGCAGCTAAATAGGCTACAAGTTAGTTTTTTGCGAGCTCTGCACAGTGTTCACCTAAAGCTACCTGTAGAAGGTTGGTGGTGTTTTCCTGATCCTATCACTACCGCAGGCAGCTAAATAACCTACAAGTTAGTTTTTTGGGAGCTCTGCACAGTGTTCAGCTAAAACTACAAGTTAGTGTAGTGCGAGCTCTGCACAGTGTTCAGCTAAAGCTACCTGTAGAAGGTTGGTGGTGTTTTCCTGATCCTATCACTACCGCAGGCAGCTAAATAGGCTACAAGTTCGTTTTTTGTGAGCTCTGCACAGTGTTCACCTAAAGCTACCTGTAGAAGGTTGGTGGTGTTTTCCTGATCCTATCAATACCGCAGGCAGCTAAATAACCTACAAGTTAGTTTTTTGCGAGCTCTGCACAGTGTTCAGCTAAAACTTCAAGTTAGTGTAGTGTGAGCTCTGCACAGTGTTCAGCTAAAGCTACCTGTAGAAGGTTGGTGATATTTTCCTGATCCTATCACTACCGCAGGCAACTAAATAAGCTACAAGTTAGTTTTTTGCAAGCTCTGCACAGTGTTCAGCTAAAGCTACCTGTGGAAGGTTGGTGGTGTTTTCCTGATCCTATCACTACCACAGGCAGCTAAATGAGCTACAAGTTATTTTTTTGCGAGCTCTGCACGGTGTTCAGCTAAAGCTACCTGTAGAAGGTGGGTGGTGTCCCCATACTACAGGCAAGCAGTTGATTTTGCTAGTTGAAGTATCAGTATATATATATATAAATCCCAGCTTAGTGCAGCTACAGGCCATTAGTATGTCTGGAAGGCCAACAAGGAGAGGCAGACAGTCACAAGCCAATAAAAAAGGGCAAGCAGGCTCTGTGTCTAGAGGCAACAGTGCTGGTCATGGAGACGGTGCATCCTCATCAGCATGTGGCCGTGGGACATGCTTGGCCTTTTTTTCGGCAGCTGGCCGCGTTGAGCCGCAACATGCGGAAGACTTGGTCAAGTTTATGACCAAGCCGTCCTCATCCTCCTCATCCTCTCTCACCCATGCTCTGGGTACTTTGTCTGGCAAAGCAGCTGCCAATGCGGCCTCTTTCCTCAGCTCAATGGCATCAGTGACTCCTTCCCTAGCCCCACCATGTCCTCCTAAAGAGTCTCTCGAACTGTTTGACCACAGTGTTGGGTACATGCTCCAGGAGGATGCCCAGCGTTTAGAAGGCTCTGATGATGATACTGAGCTAGATGAAGGCAGTAACGTGAGCACGGACAGAGGGGGTGCCCAAGAAGGACAGCAATCTGGCAGTCATGCTCCCCCTGTTGCAGCATACTGCCAGGTTTGCTCCAGTGATGAGGAGGTAGGGGATGATGAGGTCACTGACTCAACGTGAGTGCCTGATAGGAGAGAGAAGGAGGAGGAGGAGGAGGCACATCACCAACAAGGCAGGATGCCCTCCAGGGGCCAGCCTAAGGGCAGCACCCTGACTGCATCACACCCCAAAGCTCCGCATGTGCAGGGCGTTGCTGTCTCTGCGTGTTATTCCAAAAGTTCTTTGGTGTGGGCCTTTTTTGAGACGAGATCGCACCGCTGCTATTTGCAACATATGTCTCAAGCGTATCTCGCGTGGCCAAAACATCTCCCGCTTGGGCACCACATGCTTGACCAGACATATGTTGACCTGCCATGCAGTTCGTTGGCAAGCGTATCTAAAAGACCCACACCAAAGAACAAAGAGGACCTCTCCTTGCTCCTAATCAGCTGAGATCTCCAACCCCACTATACCTTCAGTCCTCTCTGAGACCTGCACTGAGAGGAATGAAGGTGTAGAATTAGGTGTGTCACAGCCAAGTACTTGTCGGCAATCTGCTTTCGGTACACCAACGTCAGATTGTACCAGGCAAATTTCCCTGCCCCAGCTGCTGCACCGCCGAAAGAAGTTCGCTCCCAGCCATCCACATGCCCAGCGGTTGAATACTAGCTTGGCAAAATTACTAGCACTTCAACTGCTGCCTTTTCAGTTGGTAGACTTTGCCCCCTTCTGTGAGTTTGTGGAATGTGAGGTTCCTCAGTGGCAGGTACCCAAACGCCACTTTTTCTCACGGAAGGCGATTCCGGCTCTCTACCGGCATGTGGAAGGCAATGTCAATGCCTCGCTGGACAGGGCGGTCAGCGGTCAGGTGCATATTACCGCTGACTCATGGTCCAGCAGGCATGGACAGGGACGTTACCTAAGTTTCACAGCGCATTGGGTGACTCTGCTGGCAGCTGGGAAGGATGAAGGACAAGGTGCAGTAGTGTTGGAGGTTGTTCCGCCACCACGCCTCCAAAATGCCACTACTAATGATTGTGACACACCTCTCCTCTTCTTCTTCCTCCATGGCCTCTTCCTGTGCTTGGTCCTCGGAACCAGCGGTGCTCCGTAGCCATTCAAGGGGCTACGCAAGTACGCAGGCCAAAAGATGCCATGCGGTGCTTGAGCTGGTGTGCTTGGGGGACAGGAGCCACACTGGGGCAGAGGTTCTGTGAGCTCTGCAGGGGCAGGTTCAGAGGTGGTTGACGCCACGCCAACTTAGGGCAGGAATGGTGGTTTGCGACAATGGCACCAACCTCCTCTCTGCCCTCCGACAGGGACAAATGACCCATGTGCCCTGTTTGGCTCATGTCCTTAACTTGGATGTGCAGCAGTTCTTGGGCAGGTACCCGGGCTTACAGGATGTCCTGAGGCAGGCCAGGAAAGTCTGTGTGCATTTCCGCCGGTCATATAATGCCAGTGCTCGGCTGGCAGACCTCCAAAAGGAGTTTAACCTGTCCAAGAACCACCTAATCTGTGACATGCCCACAGGTTGAACTCAACGTTGGCCATGCTGCAGCGGCTGCACATGCAGCAGAGGCCCATCAATGAGTACCTGTGTGACTATGGCACCAGGACAGGGTCAGGGGAGCTTGTTTTTTTTTCCCCACGCCAGTGGGCCATGATCAGGGATGCATGCACTGTCCTGTCCCCATTTGAGGAGGCCACGAGGATGGTGAGCAGTGACAGTGCATGCATCAGTGACACTGTCCCCCTTGTCCACCTGTTGGAGCACACGCTGCGTGGAATAATGGACAGGGCACTTGAGGCAGAACAGAGGCAGGAAGAGGAGGACTTCCTTAGCTCTCAAGGCCCCCTTTATCCAGACAGTGTTCCTGCGTGCCCGTTGATCACACAGGAAGAGGAGGAGGAGGATTGTGTCACTATGGAGGTGGAGCCTCGCACTCAGCATCAGCAGCAGTCTTTAAGGGATCAGTCCCAAGAAATACATGGACTTGTACGTGGCTGGGAGGAGGTGGCTGCGGACCATGTCGTCCTTAGTTACCCAGAGGACTCCGGACCGAATGCCTCAGCAAAGCTACGCTGCATGGCCTCCCTGATCCTGCAAAGCCTGCGTAAGGATCCTCGTATTCGTGGTATCAAGGAGAAGGACCAATACTGGCTGGCAACCCTCCTTGATCCACGTTACAAGTGTTACAAAGTCCTGTTTCTGGACAACGTGTTGCTGAGGCTTCCGCAGCCCCAAGGTATGATCGGTCCCAGCAACCATCGCCAGCGTCTGTTTTACATGGTGCAGGAATACCTAGGGGCAAGATCTGACTTGGACACCTTTCCCACCGAAAATCCTCTGGGTTTTTGGGTCTTGAGGATGGATCACTGGCCAGAGCTTGCACAGTATGCAATTGAGCTACTGGCCTGTCCTGCATCCAGCGTTCTTTCGGAACACACATTCAGTGCTGCTGGAGGCTTTGTAACCGATCACAGGTTGCATCTGTCCACTGACTCGGTCGATCGACTGACCTTCATAAAAAAAGGAATCAGTCTTGGATCACCACCAGCTACCAAGCACCTAATGCTGATGTAACCGAATATTTTTTTTTGAAATCTCAGATCCCTTCAAAGACTGCCTATTCTGATGCTGAGTGACTATCCTGAGTAATTATCCTCTTCCTCCTCAATGATCATGCTGATAGCTTATAAAAACATTTTTGGTTCTGGACACCATCACCAGTGCCTAAGGCCCAATTTTTCAGCCCCTGTTTAACAGGGGCGTGTAATTACAATTTTTGATGCAATACTTTGCAGCAGGGCTCGTTCCTGCGTTCCAACTAGAGTATCTGTGAGGGGTTGCAGTGTTGTGGCACGTGCACCAGTGCCTAAGGCCCAATTTTTCAGCCCCCGTTCAACAGGGGCATGTAATTACAATTCTTGATCTAATATTGAAGAGAGTTTAATAAGACTCGTGGCCACTCATTACAATTAGAAGAAAAGAGGTTTAACCTTAAACTACGTAGAGGGTTCTTTACTGTAAGAGCGGCAAGGATGTGGAATTCCCTTCCACAGGCGGTGGTCTCAGCGGGGAGCATTGATAGCTTCAAGAAACTATTAGATAATCACCTGAATGACCGCAATATACAGGGATATGTAATGTAATACTGACACATAATCACACACATAGGTTGGACTTGATGGACTTGTGTCTTTTTTCAACCTCACCTACTATGTAACTATATATGTAACTATGTAATTTCACAGCAGGGCCCATTTCTGCGCCCACCAAGAGCGAGTGAGAACTTACAGTGTTGTGGCACCAGTACCACCACCACCACCACCACCAAAGGCCCAATTTTTCTGCCCCTGTTCAACAGGGGCATGTAATTACAATTCTTGATCTAATATTTCACAGCAGGGCCCTGTAAGGGCTTACAGTGTTGTGGCCACAACAACACCTAAGGCCCAAATTTCTGCTGAGTATATAGGGCAGACCCCTACTTTCAAACATCCAACTTACAAACGACTCCTACTTGCAAACGGAAGGAGACAACAGGAAGTGAGATTAAATCTACCCCTAGGAAGGGAAATTCTCTCCTGTAAGAGTTAATATGGGAAAAACATTTCTCCTTTCCACTGATGCTTTATCACCAATCTTATTTCTCAAAAAAACCCCAAATATTCAAAAAACATTTGTCATTGGGACAAAAAGTGAGGTGAAATCTTCTGAAGAGGAGCACAGACAGCAAAACAAATGTCACAGGGGTGATAACCCTTCCCTATGTTTTCCAAAAAGCTTAAAATAGATTTTTTGGCTAGAGCTAAACACGTTAAAAATGTACCAGTTCAAAATTACAAACAGATTCTACTTAACAACAAACCTACAGTCCCTGTCTTGTTTTCACTGCCTGTATACTGCTGTTCAGAGTACAGAGCCTGTATACTGCTGTTTCCTTTTTTAATTTGGGTGCGGGGTTCCCCTTAAGATCCATACAAGACCCAAAGGGCCTGGTAATGGACTGGGGGGTACCCATGCCGTTTGTCTCACTGATTTTCATCCATATTGCCAGGACCCAACATTACATTAAAGCCGCAAGCAGTTTTATTTAACTTTTCTTCCTTTAAAAATGACATTTTGTGCAGGGACTGTTCTAAACACGGGAAACACGCGCCACTTTACAGGCATACTATAGACTCCCCCCAGGTACCATATTTAACCACTTCCCACCCGCCCTATAACGGATTGATGTCTGGGAAGTGGTTCAGTTATCCTGACTGGGCATCAGATGACGCAGGATAACATGCCGCGGCATGCCCGCAGGGGCGCGCATCGCGGCGATCGGTGGATCGGTGTGTCAGTCTGACACACCGCTACACTGATCTTGGTAAAGAGCCTCCGGTGGAGGCTCTTTACCACGTGATCAGCCGCGTCCAATCACGGCTGATCACGCTGTCAATAGGAAGAGCTGTTGATCGGCTCTTCCTCACTCGCGTCTGACAGACGCAAGTAGAGGAGAGCCAATCGGCGGCTCTCCTGGCAGGGGGGTCTGCGCTGATTGTTTATCAGCGCAGCCCCCCCGCAGATCACCACACTGGACCACCAGGGATCGCCACTAGGACCACCAGGGAAGGGGCAACATGTGGATGGCCAGGTATGTACCCCATGGCCATCCACATGTGCCCAGTGTGCCCAATCTGTGCCAATCAGTGCCCACAAATGACACCCTTGGGGCATCACTGCAAACAACCAGTGTCATCAGTGCCACCAATCAGTGTCCATCGGTGCCGCCTGTCAGTGTCCATCCGTGCCCACCTATCAGTGCCCATTCCTGCCCATCTGTGCCAACTATCAGTGCCACCCATAAGTAAGCATCAATGCCACCTATGAGTGCCCATCAATGCCACCTATGAGTGCCCATCAGTGCCGCCTATGAGTGCCCATCGGTGCCACCTATGAGTGCCCATCAGTGCCGCATACCAGTGCCACCTATCAGTGCCCATCAGTGCCACCTATCAGTGCCCAGTGCCACCATTTAGTGCCCGTCAGTGCCACCTCATCAGTGCCACCTCATTGGTGCCACCTCATCGGTGCCCATCAGTGCCACCGTATCAGTGCCCATCAGTGCAGCCATATCAGTGCCCGTCATTGAAGAAGAAAACGTACCTATTTACAAAAAGTTGTTACAGAAACAAAGAAAAACTTGTTTTTTTTCTTCAAAATTTTCGGTCTTTTTTTATTTGCGCAAAAAATAAAAACCGCAGAGGTGATCAAATACCACCAAAAGAAAGCTCTATTTGTGGGAACAAAATGATAAAAAAATTGTTTGGGTACAGTGTAGCATGACCGCGCAATTGTCATTCAAATTGCGACAGCGCTGAAATTTGCCTGGGCGGGAAGGTGTCTAAGTGCGTGGTATTGAAGTGGTTAAAGGAATATTTCATTTTTTTTAATTTAAGCATCATTAAAATCACTGCTCCCGAAAAAACGGCCATTTTTAAAAGTTTTTTTTGCATTGATACATGACCCGGGTCCCCAAACCCTTTTTAGGACAATACCATGCAAATTAGCCTTTAAAATGAGCACTTTTGATTTTGAACGTTCGAGTCCTAGAGACATCAATGGGGTTCTAACATTCGTGCAAATTTTCGGTCCGTTCGCAGGTTCTGGTGCGAACCGAACCGGGGGGTGTTCGGCTCATCCCTAGTCACCAGTACAATCAATCGATTACACTTTCCAAGGTCACAATTTCTGATACCATCAGTATTGCAATTCAGGGTGTCTCCGGGTACCTCAACTTGTACCTCCTTGTAGGTGACAGGCAAAATCTCCGCTCCTGCAGCATCCATATCAGGCCCTTCCTTCTTATGAGGTCTAGCGGGTGAGGCAGTATCTGTGCCATTTACTAATCTCTGCTCAGCTGCACCCCGCACTAACAGAAGTGTTCTCTGTCACCACATCATTCAGAGAGACCTCCAATATCTCTATCAGCTCTCCAGAGCACCTTCCATACCAAACAGTATCTGGAAGCACCCTCAAAGGGAGATCACATGCCACAGTATTAAAAAGCACTGTACCAACTAGTTCCACTGGTTATTAATGTTAGCCAGCACAGCTTGTACTACCTGGCTCCACCCATTGGTACTACGCAGTACCACCTTGTCCGACTGTGGTGGTGACACCCAAGTGCACAGGGAATGCACTTTTACTAGTTCCAGTATTTCCAATAGCACACTTGTCATTTCAATGCACTCTACATCAATCTGCAACACCTTTTTAGGGACAATTCCCTTATCAGAGACATGGAGGGGCTCATTCACTACAGCTTGAGAGGCTGAGACATTTAAAGGGGCCTCCACCTCATTGGAGGTACCCATCACAGCCTGATGCTCCCCCTTTCGCGCTGTCAGATGTATGTCTCACACTCATCCCCTCTAACTCAACAACAATGAGCCTCTGCGAATCAACATTATTACATTGTCACCTTGACACTATTCAGCTGTTGGGCTGTGGACGACACATCTGCTATGCATGCGCCCTTATCTGGTCCTTCCGACTGGAGTGAAATAACCTTTGCAGGGACCAATGCACCCTCAACCACCAGCTGTTCTGCGATCCCCTTGTCTGACATAGCAGTTGTTGTGTCTACACCCTTGTTGCTTAACATAGCCTTGTCTAGCATGGCTAGTAATTGTTTGGCCAACCTGTCCCAATCCATTGTGCTTCCATTATGAGTGCTCTGCAGCACCTCATCACCTCCTCTAGGAGGCACCTGGGATTCTGCAGTACAAACAGTACCTTTGTCCATTTTATATACATCACATGGTGACAACATGCTTTTAATCTGAGATAATGCATCATCAATCAAGGCAGGCTGCAATACACAATTTTGGCCAGCTTGCCCTGAAGGTGCTAACAACACACTCAGCTGTGTACTTTCAGAGTTAGCCAGCTGACTTAACCCTTTACCAACTGGGTTACACATAAGGTGAGTGGACTGCTCCCACACACTCTCACAGCATGGTGTAGATCCAGTCTGGTCCCACAGAGCAAATTCAGTGCTGTCCTGGAAAATCTCTGGCTCCAACGCATGGAGAGTCCGTGCGACTTCCATGGACAACCATGTGGCACTGCTTCTGGTTGCCAAGGGAGATATCTTATTACTACCATGGCTAGTAAACACATTATTGACATCATGCTTAAATATGATACTTTCAGAATTCAGTTTTTCAACATCATCAGCTTTTGTGGGTTGCCTCTTACCCACTTACATACCTGACCTGGGAAACCCACCGCTGCAACACTGAGGTTTTCCTGGACAACTCTGCAGCACCTGTTACTGTCACTAGGGAACATGGCTCACAGACTGCTTTGGTCACCCCTATTACATCTCTCCCAGCACTCTCCTGGATTACCTTAGGTGCATGCAGAGTCCATATGTCCTTTTCAGTCCTTGACCTTGCTGCAAGCTGGGTTTTAACTCCCCACTGCTTTGGGTAGTGCACTGCAGCAAGTCCATTTTCCCACCTAGTGCTGATCTCCCCGCTGGACACTTCTTTACAATCCGGCACCCTCTGCAAAAAATATGGGGTCCCGGTTGCTAAGGGTAACTGCAGCTCTGTACTCCTTAGGAACTATCAGGAACCATGAATCAGACCAAGACAGAAGTATAGTTAAATCACACTTGTTTAATAATAATAATAATAAGGTAAACAGAGTAAGCGTAGTCAAAACAAGCCAGAGTTCAGTAACCGGAACGGGTAGTCACCTAAGCAAATATCAGAGAGCCAGAGATAAACGTAGTAGTACAGCAAGCAGGATCAGGAGCCAGAAGAAACATCAGCCGAGCAAGTCTTCAACAGGAACGCAGGAGAAAGTCTCTGTGATGTTGACAAAGGCAAAGGCAGAGATCAAGTGAGCTGGACGACTTTAGGTAGGCAGGACTGACGAGCAGAATCAACAACAGCTGGGTAACTGTGGAAAGAGATGGGAGCTGGCAATTAGCCGACTGCTGAGTGGCCAGCTCAGAGAAGGAAGGGCTGGGCCCAGCCCTGACAGTACCCCCCCTCAACGACCCTCCCCCTCGGAGGACCACCTTGAGGGGAAAATGTCTATGGAAATCACAGAGGAGGACAGGGACATGTACGTCCGAGGATGAGACCCAAGAGCGTTCCTCCGGACCGTACCTCTTCCAATGCGCCAGGTACTGTATGGGCCCACGGAACCTACGGGGGTCAAGAATGGATTGTACTTCATACTCCTCATGGTTCTCAACCTGTATAGGGTGAGGACATGGCACCGAGGTGGTAAAGTGATTGCAGACCAAAGGTTTCAATAAGGAGACATGAAACACATTTGAGATGCGCATACTAGGAGGAAGGTCCAAGGCGTAAGCCACTGGGTTAATCCTGCGAAGGATATGGAAAGGCCCAATAAACCAAGGTGCGAACTTCAAAGAAGGAACACGAAGAGGGTGCGAGACGACAGCCAGACTCTGTCCTCCACCTGGTAGGAAGGTGCAGGCAGGCGTCTGCGGCCAGTACCTATCGTTAGCATGTTGCAAAGCCTCCTGAACTTGTGCCCAAGTGGAACAAAGACCACGGAGATGCTCCTCTAATGCAGGAATACTCTGTGGAACAAACGAGTCAGGCAACATGGAAGGTTGGAAACCATAATTCGCCATAAACGGGGACAATCGGGAAGCAGAATTCCAGGCACTGTTGTGAGCAAACTCTGCCCACAGTAATAGGTCTGACCAGTTGTGATGAAGGTCAGTAATATAGCAACGTAAGAATTGCTCCAAGGACTGGTTGGTTCATTCTGCAGCCCCATTAGCCTGCGTGCACAAAAGGCTCCCTAGAAGCGGGAGACAAACTGACTACCCCTGTCCATCCAATCCAATCACCTTGGGTAGCCCATGTAAGCGAAAGATCTCCCGAGCAAAAATGGAAGCCAGTTCCTTAGAAGTGGGCAACTTCTTAAGTGGAATACAATGACACATCTTTGAGAACCGGTCAACCACCATAAGGATAACAGTGTTGCCTTGGGAGTTGGGTAACTCCACAATGAAATCCATAGACAGGTGGGTCCAGGGCCTCTCTCCATTGGGTATGGGTTGTAGGAGTCCCACTGGAAGGTGTCGTGAAGTCTTACTCTGAGAACACACAGAACAGGCAGCTACGAAGGCAGTTACATCAGCCTGTAGACTAGGCCACCAGAATTGTTGGGAAATGGCCCAAACGAGTTGATTCTTCCCAGGGTGGCCAGCTGCATTGGGAGAATGGTAAGTCTGGAGCACAGCAGTACGGAGACTCTCTAGGACAAAGAAGTGGTCACAAGGTTTCTCAGGAGGAGCATGGGCCTGAACAGCAACAATTTTGTCACCCGAAGGAGAAGTAAGACTGGTGCGAACCGTAGCCAGAATATGATCAGGAGGTATCACAGGAACCGGAACCGACTCCAACTTGGAAGTGGAGGAAAATTGTTGTGACAAGGCGTCAGCCCTTACATTCTTAGTACCGGGTAAGAATGAGACAATGTAATTAAAACTCGACAACAAAAGAGCCCATCGCGCCCTTCTGGGAAAGAGGCTCTTAGCCTCAGACAAGAATGTGAGATTCTTATGGTCAGTAATAATGAGAACCGGCACAGTAGTACCTTCAAGGAGATGTCTCCATTCTTTCAGGGCTAAAATGATCGCCAACAGCTCTCTGTCACCAATCTCGTAATTGCACTCTGCAGGTGACAATTTCTTGGAAAAATAGCCACACGGATGCATAGCGCTCTCAGAGTTAGGGCGTTGAGACTGAAGGGCGCCAACTCCAGTCTCAGAAGCATCAGCTTCTAAGATAAAAGGCAATGTAGGATCAGGATGTGCCAACACAGGAGCAGAAACAAAGGCAGCCTTGAGACTCTCAAAGGCCTTAATGGACTCCGGAGACCAGCTCTGTGGCTTACCGTTCTTTCTGGTCATATCAGTCAGGGGCTTGACCAGAGACGAGAAGTTACGAATAAACTTCCGATAATAGTTGGCAAAGCCCAGAAAACGCTGCAGAGGACGTAAACCCACGGGTCGGGGCCACTGTAGGACTGCCGAAAGTTTCTCTGGGTCCATTGAAAAACCAGCAGTGGAAATTACATGGCCCAGGAATTTAACCTGTTCGTAATGGAACTCGAACTACTCCAGTTTACAATAGAGATTGTTTTCTCTTAGTTTCTGAAGCACACGACAGACATCTGTGTGGTCTCTCTCCAGGGACTTGGAAAATATGAGGATATCATTGAGATAAACCACCACACATAACTACAACAAATCTCGAAGGACATCATTAATAAATTCCTGGAAAACTACCGGGGCGTTACAAAGGCCAAAAGGCATTACGAGGTACTCATAATGGCCTGTTCTGGTATTAAACGCAGTTTTCCACTCGTTGCCCTCCTTAATCCGCACAAGATTGTATGCCCCTCTCAAATCAAGCTTCATGAAAACCATTGCTCCCTTGAGGCGGTTAAATAACTCTGTAATTAACAGAATAGGCTAGACATTCTTAATCGTGAAATACATGAATACAAGGTCTCAGTTCACAGCTCTTCTTCTTCACAAAGAAGAAACCAGCACCAGCAGGAGACGAGGATTTGCGGATGAAACCTCGAGAAAGTGAATCTACAACATACTCCTCCATGGTCTTATCCTCCAAGACCGACAAAGGGTAAACCCGGCCACGAGGGGGTATGGCACCAGGTTGAAGGTCAATTGCGCAATCATAAGGCCGGTGTGGAGGCAAACGACCAGCTTGACCTTTGTCAAAGACATCGCTAAAATTGTGGTACTCCTCCGGCAGGGAGGAGAGTGAAGAGGTGCACAGGACCTTGGCTACCTTCTGGAAGCATGTCTCACTGCATCGTGGAGACCAGGAGAGAACCTCAGCACGGAGCCAATCAAAAGAGGGGTTGTAGAAAAAATGTTAAAATTAAAACCTCAATAGAGATCAAAAATAAAAACATTAAAGCAGCGTTTCTATCAGGCAGCAAAAGTATATCTGATAGATTGGTTTGTATAAAAAATACTAGACTATAATAGATAATAATAAATAAAGAGTCTCTGATGAGTATAGATGGTATATCAGGCAGTATATTGATGGGTGCACCGTTCACCAGACACTTCACCGCCGTGTGTTCCACACACCTGCAAGGGGTTTGTACTCACCAGAACCTAGAGATAAATAGGCACGGACCAGCATCCCATGGGCTAGATATCTGGATATCCCAATGGGGAAGTACAGCCTTATCTCCAGAATCCTTTGCAGAACAGGCTGCTGTTAAGCTTAATGACCACAATTGTAGGCAGGACTTTCAACCGCGATTTTAGCTATGTCTTTGACAAAGGTCAAGCTGGTCACCGCTTTAATGTTTTTATTTTGACCTCTATTGCGGTTTTAATTTTAACATTTTTTCTACTATTTTATTGATTTTAGTGGCTGCTGAGGGAAACCTCCTATACAATGTACTTAATGGTGTTTATTGCATGTATCCCTTTACATTCTAGGTATATCAACAATTATTGACTGTAGTATTGTAAGACCTGTTTACACATAACGTTGAGATTGGGGGAGTGTGTTTTGGTTATAGGGTTTTTTCCTCCTTTGTGTTTATAAAAGAGGGGTTGTGCCTCTGTAACCAAGGATAACCAATAACCAGCGGAAACGTAGGTGAGGAAATAACTTGGAATTTAGTTATCTCATGGTGAAGAGCCCCTACGGCCATGGACAACGGAATCGAAGTCTCATGAGTCACATGGGCAGGCTGTAGAGGTCTTCCGTCAAGAGCTTCAATGGCAAGTGGAGTGTCAAGCAGCTGCAGCGGAATCGAGTGCTGCGATACAAAGGCAGCATCAATGAACAGGCCTGCAGCCCCAGAGTCGATTAGAGCCTGTATCTCAATGGACGACTCAGCCCAAGACAGGGTGACCGAAACCAGGGGCTTATCCTTCTGGATAACTGGGGAACTGGGAAACAATGCCACCTAAGGTCTGTCCATGACAGGACCTCAAGGTTCGGGCGTTCCCTGGACGGTTAGGACAAGACTTCAAAAAGTGACCTGCCTGACCACAATAAAGGCACAATCTCTCCCTCCTCCTAAAGGCTCTCTCATCCACCAAGAGACAAGTGAAGCCCAAGTGCATGGGTTCATCTTCACTGACCGACTGACCAGAAGGCATGGGAGGTGAGGGGGGCATGGGTGGGACTGCAAAGCTCAGAGGCAAACATACAGGAGGCTTCCGCAAGCGCTCCTTAAAAGAGAGTCTTTCTCTGAGTCTGGAGTCTACGAGGCTGGCAAACGTGATTAACCTCTCCAGCTCAGTGGGTATATCTCGGGCTCCTATCTCATCCTTGATGGAATACGAGAGATCATGAGAAAAAGCAGCCATGAGGGCCTCATTGTTCCAAGCAACCTCTGCTGCCAGAGTACGGAATTCAATGGCGTAGTCGGCAACAGTTCTCGTACTCTGTTTGATGGACATGAGGCACTTGGCAGCAGAAGCGGAGCGTGCGGAAACTTCAAATACCCTTTTAAAGGAGGCCACAAACTCAGGGTAACTCAAGACAACAGGTTTTTGCATCTCCCATAGAGGGTTTGCCCAGGCCAAGGCTCTCTCAGAAAGCAAAGATATCACGAAACCTACTTTGCTTCTGTCCGTGGGAAACGCCTGGGGCAGCATCTCAAAGTAAATCACAATCTGGTTAAGAAACCCTCTGCATTCAACTGGATCACCCCCAAATCGCTGGGGAAGCGGAGCAGAACTAGACATACCTCTTATAGAGGTAACATTTGAGGCGGGTGCCTGCACAGAGGCTGGCGCAGCAGCAGGGACGGCCTTCAACTCAGGTTGTACTGGAGCAGCCACAGTGGGAGTTTCCAGGTGAGCCGTGTGACTCAGGAGCGTTTGTAACACTATGGCAAACTGATCCATGTGGTGATCTTGCTCATCCAATCTGGAAAAAATATTACCAACAAGTGGATTGACTGTATCTTCTGAATTCATGGCTTTCGCCTACTATCAGGAACCATGAATCAGACCGAGTGTCATGGACATACTACTTCCAGACCTGCAACAGGGCTCAGGCGCATCCCCACCAACAGGTTCCCAGTAACGAACAGGCGTGCGCCAATGCGCATGTGCCGATCGCAGAGATCGCACGCACAGTGATTCGGCTTTGGCGCCCAGTGGCCTTTAAGAGGGGCTTCCACCATTCAGCTCTTGCTGTTTGATCTGCAGCTTCACCTGTGACCTGTTCCTGTAATCAGCATCCGATCACCTGACCTGGCTCTCTGACCACGCTGCTGTCTCCAATCCTGAACCTTGGCTTTCCCTGACTCTGATTCTGTTTACCTGCCTGTCTGATCTCCTGTTACCAGAAACCAGCCCGAACTTGACTATTCCTTGCCTGCCGATTCTGTTGAACTGGTCCACTGTGTATGACCCGGCTTGTCTGACCTTGCTTCTGCCTGCTGTGTGCACCTTGCTGACCTGCATCCAGCTTACCTGCATCCTGCTGACCTGCATCCAGCTTACCTGCATCCTGCTGACCTGCATCCAGCTTACCTGCATCCTGCTGACCTGCATCCAGCTTACCTGCAGCCTGCTGACCTGCATCCAGCTCACCTGCACCCTGCTGACCTGCATCCAGCTTACCTGCATCCTGCTGACCTGCATCCAGTTTACCTGCATCCTGCTGACCTGCATCCAGCTTACCTGCATCCTGCTGACCTGCATCCAGCTTACCTGCTGACTTGTATCCAGCTTACCTGCACCCGGCACTCCAGCGAGTTCCAGTGTCTCCCAGTGGACATCATCTCCAGTTCCAGAGAATCCACCAGGCACTCATACCCCGCTGTGCTCCTACGGTCACTGTCCTCAACTCCAGTGATCTGGGAACCAGGGCTGTACGAGAGGTCTCCCTCTGCACGTCAGGCTCACATACGAGGTACGTGTCACCGAGGCAGAAGTATAGTTAAATCACACTTGTTTATTAATAATAATAATAATAATAAGATAAACAGAGTAAGTGTAGTCAAAACAAGCCAGAGTTCAGTGACCGGATCGGGTAGTCAGCCAAGCAAATGTCAGAGAGCCAGAGATAAATGTAGTAGTACAGCAAGCAGGATCAGGAGCCAGAAGGAACGTCAGCCGAGCAAGTCTTCAACAGGAACGCAGGAGAAAGTCTCTGTGATGTTGACAAAGGCGACAAAGGCGAAGGCAGAGATCAAGTGAGCTGGACGAATTTAAGTAGGCAGAACTGATAAGCAGAATCAACAACAGCTGGGTAATTGTGGAGAGAGATGGGAGCTGGCAATTAGCCGACAGCTGAGCGGCCAGCTCAGAGAAGGAAGGGCTGAGCACAGCCCTGACATGAACACACTGGCTTTTCTCCACTGCCATGGAATACAGCTCTCAGTCATGTGCTTTTCTTTGGCTACTCCGGATTACTTGATCCCTCTCTCTGGGACGCCACTGATAACCTTCTTTGACAGGTGAGTTCCAGGATTCATCAACCTGCCATCTAGCTTGGTTACTCTGTGACAAGGGGCATTGGGTAACAGTATGTCCCCAATCGCTACAATGCATGAAGTGCATAGGCCTCCTTGCCTCATGCTGTGGCACCTTTGGGTTCAGACTGCCAGGGACAACGTCCTCTTTCACTTCTCCTTTACCTGGGGGTGACATGACTGATTTACACCAGTCCACAGCTGATTCACACAGGGATGAATTTTCTGGCTTGGCTGGAGCATGTGGTGAAATACCCTCCAGCCATAGTAGCATTTCCTTTGCTTCAGCAAGGATTGCCTCCCTTTTCTGCTTTAACCGCCCCATCCTTGCGGTCTTGCACACAGCAACTTGTTACACAGTTCACAGCAGAAAAAATGCCTCTCCTTTCACAGGTACACCACCTGCAACATGCAATGCCTTTTGCCTGGCTGCACTTCCACACACAGCCACAGTTTCTGACATGAACTCACCATTGGAGCGCAGACCTGGATTCCACCATCAGCTGCCCGCATCCTCCACTAATTGTAACCTGGAGACCATTAACTCTAGTGGTAGATGCGTTTCAGGAGATTTACAGTAGTCAGCAACTATATTTGAGGACATGGCAGCCCGTGTTTATTAGAAAAGGCAAAAACAAAGCAAAAGTCCAACATATAATGTTTCCCACGCATGGGGTTTCTGACAGCAATATGCACAACTAAAAATACTAGCCCACCTGGCTCTCTCCCTTCAGCAATACCTCTGCTCTTTGTGCTGGTCACACGGACCACAGGATTCTTCAGTGTGGACGTCTTCATCCTGACGCACACTGCTCTTCTGGTCTCCCTTGGGTGGAGCAGTCTCCAACTGGGAGCCCTGAGGTATTCCTATGCCTTCATTATAAGGACTGTGCCCACCTGAGCACACACCCTGTTGGTCATCCACAAAACCTGTACACAGGGCTGGAGATTCCATCCCACCCAAGACACTAAGGAATCTCCAAACAACTGAGCCCCATGCAGGTATACCAAAACCCAGAAAAAGCTGGAAATCAGTTTTCTCTAGTCCACATCTGTGCTCTGCAGTCCTGCACCTGGCCAATGTGCACACCCTGTGTCCCCCAAATGACCAACTTCACAATGACAGTATCTCTTACTGTCACTATATATATATATATATATATATATATATATATATATATATATATATTACAGTGCCTTGCAAAAGTATTCACCTACTTGGCATTTTTTGTGTTTTGTTGCCTCACAACCTGGAATTAACATGGATTGTTTGAGGATTTGCATCATTTAATTTACAGAACATGCTCACAAATTTGAAGGTGTTTTTTCTTTTTAATGTTGGGAGTCTCCCATGTGCCTTTTAGCAAACTCTTTTTTTGCTGAAAGTAATTGCTTTCTTCTGGCCACTCTGCCATAAAGCCCAACTCTATGGAGCATACGGCTTATTGCCGTCCTATGTACAGATACTCCAGTCTCTGCTGTGGAACTCTGCAGCTCCTCCAGGGACCCCTACGCTATTTTTTAAAAAATTTTGGTGCAGGGTTCCCCTTAAAGTCAATACCAGACCTGAAGGCCCTGGTATGGATTTTGGGGGGGACCTCCACGCAATTTTTTTTTCAATTTTTGGTTCTGGGTTTCCCTGGTAATGGACTGGGAGGAGGGACCCATGCCATTTTTTTCAATGAGTTTTATATATATTGCAGAGACCCAACAATTCATTACAGCTGCTATCAGTTTTAAATGACTTTTGTCCTTTAGAAATGTCATTTTGCTGAGGTACTGTTCTAAACACGGGAAAAAAACTTCTCCACTTTACAGGCATACTATAGAAACCTCCAGGCACGAAAAAATGGCCATTTTAAAACTTTTTTTGCATTGATACATGTCCCCTGGGGCAGGACCCGTGTCCCCAAACACTTTTTATGGCAATAAATTGCATTTAGAATGAGCACTTTTGGTTTTTCATGTTAATGTCCCATAGACTTTACCGGTGTTCCGCGGCCTTCGAAATTTGCCGCGAACACCGCATAATGTTAGTTGTTCGGCGAACAGGTGAACACCCGATGTTTGAGTCGACCTTACGTTCGACTCAAACATCGGGCTCATCCCTAGCGAAGACTGAGGAGAAGAATAAATTCAATACCTTCGCAATCTCCCCATCCTTTGTAACCGGATGTCCTTCATCATTCTTTATGGGGCCAATATGGTCTGTCCTCCCTCTTTTACTGTTTACATACTTAAATGATTTATTGGGATTTTTCTTGCTCTCCTCCGCTATGTGTCTTTCGTGTTCTATCTTAGCCGCCCTAATTGCACCCTTACATTTCTTGTTGCATTCTTTATAAAGTTTGAATGCTGATGATGATCCCTCAACCTTGTATTTTTTGAAGGCCTTCTCTTTTGCTTTAATATGCATTTTTACATTGGCGTTAAGCCATCCAGGACTTTTGTTTGCTCTGGGATGCACTGGCTAATGCCCTTATTTAATATGCTCTTAAAGCGAACCCATCTCTCCTTCGTGTTCTTTGTTCCTAAGATTTTATTCCAATTTATATCTTCTAGCAAGGTTTGTAGTTTAGGGAAGTTGGCTCTTTTGAAATTCAGTGTCTTTGTATTTCCCTTAGAAGAAGAAAAAATACCCCCTAAATGGGACTTTGACAGACCACCAACTCAATGATAAAAAATATCTTTAATAATAAGAATAAAAAGACATATGGCGTCTACACATCGCATAAATATATGAAATACATCATACATATAAAAAAACAAAACAAAAAAGTATGCACTAATACAGATCATTATATCTACTTTCCTAGGGGTAGTGTACCCTGATGCCCAAATGGGCATGTGGGCTGTGGGGGTTCCCTGTATGGTGGGGGTCTGCTGGGCCTGTACTGGGGGGTATTACAGAGGTATGATGGGAGACACAGCACTATTCCCTGTGGGGTGCCTGGTGTGGAGTGATTAGCTGTGTACTGGCAAATATAGGGTGGGATACTAAGGAATGCCAGGGGGAAGTTTGGGGTGTCCTAGGTAGGGTGGACTACTTTGGGGTGCCAGGAAAAGTGTTGGTCCTCTTTCAGGTGCTGTGAGTGGGGTGGGATTCTTTGGGGTGTTGTGAGTAGGGTTGGGTTCTTTGGGGTGCTGTGTTTAGGGTGGTCTGCTTTGAAGTGCCTTAGGTATGATGGATTGATTTGGGGTGTTGTAAATAGAATGGGCAGCTTTGGTGTGGCGTAGATAGTGTGGGTTGCTGTAGGTAGGATGGGCTACTGTGGTCTGTGAGTGGAAGGCTGGGCTGTAGTGGATAGAAAAGGGTGCTGTAGGTAGGGCGGGCTACTTTAAGCTTCTTCCACTGGTAAAATTATGTGGCTACACCCACCGATTGCCATGCCCCATTACTACTTTCTTTACACCAGTCAAAAGCGTCCAAGGTCTTTTACAATCCTAAAGTGTATACTACAACAACAACAAAAGAGAATTGCCATGCGCCACTATTTGGATTTGGTTTGAAGAAAAGGTGGAAACCCTACTGCAGGTGCAGATGAGCAGCTCTGAAAGCAGACAGTGTAAGTTTATAGCAGCTCACTTGCACCCGCACAACTGTCAAATTGGCACAAGCAATTGTTGCTGTCCAGCTGCTCTGTCCCCATAGACTTGAGTGGAGGTAATTCAATGAGAGAGGGGAGATAAAGTGGAAAGACCTCGCTGCTCTAGGTGAGACAAATAACCTGATGAAGTTCTAATTGCCGTTTATTAAAGAACCACCAAAGGCATACCATGGTACACCAACAGAAAGTCTTGATAGATGCGTTTCACACAATGATATTATGCTTAATCATTACAAAGACAAATCCAACTGATACATCTTATATAGACCCTCCCCCTATCATCACAGGTGTACCGGGGAGTGGCAGGTAAATACTTTTTTTCCCAATAATTTTTATTGAAGAGTTTACAGATAACAGATAATAAAAAAACATAAGAACATTTGTAGACAGTAACAACTGTTGAGATCTGGGTGATTCATACATTTAGATACATAAGACAAAGTGGGGTGTGGTCATATACGAACATTCCAAACAGTGTTTGGCAGGTAAATATCTTAATTAACCACAGCTGTGGCCATTCACCCTGTTACCAGTGAGGCTCTATAACCTGTCTAAAAGAGTTAATCCCTTGTGAAAGATTGAAAAAAAAGTTTTTTAATCTTCACTGGTTAAAGAGGTGTCATATTGACACTGAGTTTAGGCACAGTGGCAAACTGAAAGAGGGGAGTGCTCAGATGGCTCAAATACCCTGAAATTTGCCGGCACCAGAGGAAGTGCGCATTAGGAAAAGGATATGAATGTTGATCGATCAATTTGCCAAGCTTCTTAAAACAATTGGTGTGAATATAGGGCAACCGTTCTTCTCTTCTCATTTTTTGTGGCATAGACGTTCCCCATTAAAACTCTTGATGGGTCTAGGGGATCAATTGGAACCAGGATCACTTTGAAAGGTGGTAATATATTAAATAACAAGGCCCTACAAAAGCTCCAGAAGAAGCCACGTTTGTGGTGAAACATGTAGAGGCAATCACACTTTTGTACCTTGACCATTGGATTAATATGGCCCGAGTTTTATAAATTGTTTTATATTATCTATGTAATAACATTTCTACATTTTTTGTAAATTTGATTTTGATTGATTTTCTTGCACCTTAAAACTTTTTCTTGCACCTTAAAAAAGTTTTTTTGCTCTTTGGGCATACACTGTTCTGTCATATATTAAGGAGGTGGTGCGTTTATTAGAGTCTCCCAGCTCCAATATTAATTTGATAAATGTTTTTATTAGAAGTTTGAGAGTACTGCAACTGCAGGTAGTGCAGAGCAGTATTAATTTAGTCGACTAAAACATTTTCTTTGAATAAATTAATACTATTTAAGTCAACTAAAATATGACTAAAACAATTAAAATGACTAAAATATGACTAAAACTAAAATGGCATTTTAGTCAAAAGACTATGACTAAAACTAAATTGAAATTTAATGTAAAAATTAACCATGTACTACCACATAAGAATATGTAGGGGTCATCTACTAAGCTGCTAAAAGAAAAAAGAAAGAAAGACTTTTCTTATTTTTTTAATATTTATTTAATGTTATTAATATATTCAGGTAACATGTGCAATGGCATTACAGGCAATGGAGTTTACAAATTTTGGGGTTTTTTATATTTTAAAGTTGTACTTCTGCTTGTCAGAAAATTAATATATTTTTTTGCTTATGAAACTTTATTGATAGTTTTATTGATAAAGATGTTATATATTGCAACAGTTAAATCTGTGTCTGTAGTGCATGTTCAAATCTTAAAGTGGTTGTAAACCCTTACAGACCACTTTTGACTACAGGTAAGCCTATAATTAGGCTTACCTGTAGGTACTGTGGATATCACCTAAACCTGCACGGTTTAGGAGATATCTACTGTATCAGCACGTGTCGATGTCATCGGGACATGCGCACTGAAGAAACAGACTGAGCATACGCGGGAGTGACGTCATCGTGGCTCCGGCCAATCACAGCGCCAGAGCCCACGATACCCTGAAATAACTCAGCTGAGACATTTCGCCGGTCAGAGCAATGTGCCGGGACCGCTGCAGGGGCTTCAATCTAAGGTAAGTATTTCATAAAGAGCTAGTATGCTATGCATACTAGCTCATTATGCCTTTGTCTTTTAGGTTTTTTCATGGGTTTAAAACCACTTTGATACCATAAATAATACCATGTTATTAGATTTTTACTCCAGGAGTATATAATGAGTTTGGCAACTCTAAAGAAATACTTAAATAATGCATTAAAATTCAACTAAACCGATTATAGACAACTAAAATGTACTGGAGATTTTAGTTGACTAAAATGTACTGGAAATTTTAGTTGATTAAAATACGACTAAAACTAAAACAAATCAGATGACTAAAATACGACTAAAACTAAAATGGCATTTTAGTCAGGACTAAAATACGACTAAAACTAAAGTGGCATTTTAGTCAAAAGACTATAACTAAAACTAAATCGAAGTTTGATGTCAAAATTAACACTGGTACAGAGAGAAGAAGAAAAAGAAAACAATAACAAGGTGATACGCCTCGCAAGTCAAGGGTAGTGTCTCAAGACATAATAATATACACTACAGATACAACAGAATATCAGAACATGATAATCATCAGTTACTATAAAGAAACCAATGGGTCCATGGGAGCAAAGCTTTTTCAAAGGATTTCAGTGAGTTATTCCTTACGGCTAATAATTTTTTAAAAGGAGTAATGCGATTATACAAGCGACATAACTTTTGACAGGTTCGGCACCATCTCTCTGTTCCAATTTCTCATTATGACAAGTCTAGCAACAAGTAAAATACTGGATACCTTGTGACAGCAATAAAAAGTAGTCTTCCGAAAATTGGGGGGTATATGTCTATGCCTATTTTCAAAATTACTAGGGCCGGTCTGGGGATAGTAAGAATTCCTGTGACATTGGAGAGGAAATGGAATGGTGTTCTGGTAGAATTTTCTCACCCATTAATGAGTCACCCACTCCTACTTTTGATCAACTTGTACCAACCAACAGTACAAACAGTGATATTTCCCAGTGTATTTCCAATCACTAGCCATTGTTACTTTTGTATCTGCTCATTCATCTGAAGATCAAAAGAATTAATTTTGATCTGCATATGTCAGTTAACTTCTACCAGTCCGGGCCTTTATTAGCACTTTTTGTTCACATGTAACAAACAGTATTTTTTGATAGAAAATTACTTGGAACCCCTAAACGTTATATATGTTTTAAAGCAGAGGCCCTAGTTAATAAATTGGTGGGTTTTACAATTTTTTATGTCACGCATTATTTGCGCTGCAATTTTTTTACACTGTTTTTAATTTTTTTTTTATCACTTTTGTTGCTGTCACAACTGTAAACACCCTTGTGACAGTAATAGGCATAAAGATCAATGTTTCTGAATGCTTTTGATTTTCAAACAATGGTACCGATGGTTTCCTAGTAAACCAGAATTTATGTCATTTCATCGCTTCTGGGTTACTATTAAGAGCAGCTGACCAAATCCAATCACAGCTTTGTTTAGCTATTCAGCCAGCCAGGGGAAGCAGTGGGATGGGAGAGCCCAAGAGAGCCCTGGAAGATGGCAGGAGGGGGCTGGTGAGCTGCTCTACTTGCTATTAAAAGAGAGCCAATTGTCGTGTCTCTAAAAAAACGGTACTGGGGTGATGCCTGCAGTTGTCAAGCAACTTGACAAGTATAAAAAAAAATTAGCTCCTTCCTTTCCTACTTCGACCTCTATTATGTCCCTACTGATTTTTTTATTCATTTATTTTTTACCATCAATAATTTAACTTTTTTTTCCATTTATTTGTTTTGTTTGTTATATGTTTTAAAAAAAAAAACTGCTCAAATTAGAAAAAAAAGCTTTTATTTTATTTTTCTAAAAACTTTGCAATGCTTTCTACCAGAATCATAATTTTAGTGTCATTTAAATAGGAAAACTATAGAATAAAATGTATATTCTATAGCTACAGTAACAAATTTACCTAATACTGATAAGTAGAGGGTGAGAAAAAAGTGGGGTTTTTTTTACTTTTGTTATTGCTATTGTCTATTTAAAAATAAAATTATTTTTGCACGACAATCTCACCAGAAGGTTTTTTTTTGTCCTAAAACAAAAAAATGTATACTTTTTAAGATGGGAATGAGGGACACCTATTAGCAAAAGTTTGTAGGCATAGAACACACCTCCTGCCAAAAATGATTAGTTAAACCCACAAGTGCTTTTTTTACCACTACTATTCTTTTATGCTAGCTTTTAAAATTTACAAATGCAGCAATTTAGAAAATATATGAAAAGTTTAGCATACGGGAACACTTTTTGAAAGATAAATAATGCATTTTATATACAATTATATAGATAAGACCAAAATGAGGGCCAAATGAGGAGGAAGGAGGGACAGAGGGACATTGTTTCAAATCAGGGACAGTCCCTCGAAATCAGGGACAGTTGGGAGCTATGAAATCCCCCAATTCGTTTTGGTGATGTCTAGAGCTTATAATCTACCCTAATGTGTTATACATATAGGCCGTTAATTTGGTATCAGATATATATACTGTATATATTTATAGTTCCTTAGTTTTGATTGCGAATAAAAAGTGAAATCTTTACGTCGGCAGAACGGTGCTGGTAGGCAAAATGACGTACAGGTATGTCCTCTTTAAGAAGCGGTGTCGCGGGCGGGTGCACGCGCACCGCAGTCTCCGTGACCGTGGGTCCCGTGGACTCGATGTCCGCTGGGTGCCAGCGATCTTGTCATGGAGAGGAAGAATGGGGAGATGCTTTTGTAAACAAAGCATTTCCCCGTTCTGCCTAGTGACAGGACAGGAATCACAGCTCTCTCATCGAGAGCAGTGATCACTGTCCTGTGTGTTGAAGCCCAGCCCCCTCACAGTTAGAATCACTCCCTAGGACACACTTAACCCCTTCACTGCCCCCTAGTGTTTAACCCCTTCACTGCCTGTAAGGGATTTAACAGCAGGAGAAGGGCTCTAGGACCCAGCATCTCTACCAGCACTTATGGCAGGAGAAGGACTTTAGGACCCAACATCTCTGGCAGGAGAAGGACTTTAGGACCCATTATCTCTACCAGCACGTCACATGTGCCTATATAAGGAAGTCTGCTGGTGTCTGCAATTGCTGGTTTGTCTTCAGCTCCCCCTGTGTTCCTGTGCCCTGTATTATCTGCTGATCTGATCTCCTGTGTACCGACCCGGCTTCTTTTGACCTGCTCTTCCTGATCCTCTGGCTTGACCCTTTGGCTTGCACCTGACTTCCTCCTGCCTGCTCCCAGCATCTGACCCGGCCTGGCTTTTGGACTCTGCTTATCTTCCTCCCTGTACTAAGACGCAGCTGATCTTAGGTCATTCTGATCCTGGACTGTCTCTCTGTGAATGACCCCTGGCCTGGCTCCCGGCTCCACTATTCAGTTATTCCACTGGACTCTGTCTCTGGACCTTTCAAGCACGCCTGTCCCCAGCAACCCAGCACCTGTGCTTCTGTGGGCACCACACCTGCTGTTCCACCTTCAGTGGTGTGCTGCACTTGGCCGCAAGGGGAGCCCTCCCACCATCTCGGCCTCCTACCAAGTTACTGACAGTACAAACCAGCCATGTCAGAGGCCAACGGAGGTGTCTCCCCGCTGGAAGCCATAAGTCTACAGATCACTCAAGTCACAAGTCACTCAGGTCATCCAAAAACTCCAGGAAGGGTACTCTCAGTTAGAGGACCGCCTGCAGCACCTGTCTGTGACACCTACCGCCACAGATCAAGGGATCGTCTTCCGACAACCCTCCGGTAGTTACTCCTACTGCGGTGATGCCCCCTCCGGAACCACAAGTACCCACACCAGAACGCTTCTCCGGTGATCGGAATTCAGATCCTTTAAGAACGCCTGTTACCTATACTTGGCACTGCAACCACAGACTTTTTCCACTGAAACAGTGAAGGTGGGATTCATTATTTCTTTGTTGACTGATGAACCCCAAGTATGGGCTCATGGCTTATAGGAGCAGGAGTGTCCTCTCATCAACTCTGTGGACCAGTTCTTCGAAACCATGGGCCAATTATACGATGACCCCCTGCGGGTGGCCACTGCTAAAGCTGCTCTGCATACCCTACGGCAGGGTCAGCGCCATGTGGAAGATTACACAGTGGAATTGCATACCTGGTCCACAGACTCAGGTTGGAACAAGGCAGCGTTAAGTTATCAGTATCGGCTGGGGCTGTCCGAATCCCTCAAGGATGAACTGTCCAGAATTGAGACCCCCTCAACACTAGAAGGTCTTATCCTACTGTCCATTCAAATCGATAGACGCTTACGGGAACGCTGGTCTGAATGTATCCAAACCCTTCGGCAGCCCGAAATCCCGCCTACATCCAACCCCATGCAGCTTGGCCTGGCCCATCCAACATTAACTTCAGAGGAGAGACTTCATCGCCGACAGGCGAACCTTTGCTTCTACTGTGGGGGAACAGGACATTACATAACCTTTTGCCCTGTAAGACCCAGGAAATCAGTTCCCCCCACTCCGGTCAATTTCCAGGTATCCAGGTCTTCTCCAACCCATATCAGTCTTCCTGTCACGTTACTGGTGGCAGGAGAGGAAGTTCATCTCCAAGCAATAGTGGATTCTGGGGCATGCAGCTGTTTTTTGGATCTGACCTTGGCAAAAAGACTCGCTATCCCTCTTCACCACAAAAGGCAAAGACTGACCGTCCATCTGGCCGATGGCTTAATGTCTAGTTCCAGGCATGTCACCCAAGAAACAGCACCTATCTTTACCTCCATCAATTCTAGTCACCAGGAATTTCTATGTTTTGATATCCTGAGCTCCCCTATATTCCCTGTGATCCTGGGAATTTAATGGCTACAGGCGCACAATCCTCAGATTGACTGGTCCAAGAGGGAAGTTCTTTTCACTTCTTCCTACTGCCGGCAGCATTGTCTTGCTCCTGAATCCAAGGACTTTTCTAGTTGTCTGTCTGTCCTACCCACACCCAGTGTGGATTCCAATATACCAGCGGCCTACCATGAATTCTAAGATGTTTTTGACAAGAAGAAGGCAGATACTCTACCCCCACACCGTCCCTATGATTGTCCCATTGACTTGCTACCGGGGGCTGAGATTCCTTTTGGCCGTATTTTTCCCCTTTCAGAGACTGAACATGAAACTTTGAGGCATTATGTTGATGAAAACCTTAAAAAGGGATTTATCCGCCCTTCCTCCTCTCCCGCCGGTGCCGGCATTTTCTTTGTTGAGAAAAAAGATAAAATCTTGAGGCCATGTGTGGACTACAGGGACAAAATTACTCTCAAAAATCGCTATCCGCTCCCCCTCATCCCCAAACTCTTCCAGAGGTTTCGTACAGCCCACATTTTCACAAAATTAGACCTAAGTGGAGCTTACAATCTTGTCAGTATCCGAGAGGGGGATGAGTGGAAAACAGCATTCAGAACAAGATTCGGGCACTTTGAATACTTAGTAATGCCATTTGGACTATGCAACGCCCCGGCCACATTCCAACATTTCATAAATGATATTTTTCGGCAGTACTTAGACCACTTCGTTATCGTCTACCTCGATGATATTCTCATATTCTCAGCTACTCTGGAGCTTCACAGAACGCATGTAAAAAAGGTACTGGGCATCCTCAGAACACATGGATTGTATGTAAAAGCCGAGAAATGCGACTTTGAGAAGACGACAATCCAATTCCTCAAACTCATCATCACCACTAATGGGGTAGCTATGGATCCCCAAAAGGTGAAGGCTATCCTTGAGTGGCCGGCTCCATCTGATAAGAAGGGTGTTCAGAGGTTCATTGGCTTTGGAAATTTCTACAGGAGTTTTATAAAGAACTTCTCTAGCATTGTAGTGCCTATCACCCAGATAACCCGCCAACATACCAGATTACAGTGGTCAGTAGCAGCACAAACTGCCTTCGATCAACTGAAGCTCCTCTTTACCTCCGCACCTATCTTACAGCATCCTGATCCTACCTTACCCTATGTCCTGGAAGTTGATGCCTCCGAAGTAGCCACGGGGCAGTTCTTTCCCAACGTCAGGGGCCCAAAGCCCTACTTCATCCCGTGGCCTTCTCTTCACGGAAGATGAGTCAGCTGGAGAAGAACTACGACGTGGGGGATTGGGCGCTTTTGGCGATTAAGACTGCTCTGGAGGAATGGATATATCTCCTGGAGGGTGCCGTCCATACTATCTTAATCTTTACAGACCATAAGAACCTAGAATATCTCCGCACGGCCAAGCGATTGAGACCCCGGCAGGCTCGATGGGCTCTATTCTTTTCTAGGTTTAACTTCCATATCACCTTCCGTCCAGGGTCTAAGAATGGAAAAGCCGACGCCTTGTCCCGAATGTTCCCTGACACCACGGAAGAGGTCACACCCAGTTCAATTCTGTCCCCTCAAAATTTCCTCTTGATCCAGCCTGATTTAAGGATATCAATTGAGCAGGCATCCACCCAGTGCACGGAGGCAGAAATCTCCTCTCTAAGAAGCCAGGAGGGCCTCCTTTGGCATCAAAACAAGATTTTTGTCCCACAGCAAGCCAGGCTTCAGGTTTTAAGAACTTTTCACGACCACCAATTGGCTGGCCACTTTGGGGTCCGAAAAACGACCGAACTGGTCCAACGGTCTTTATGGTGGCCCACTCTGAGATCCGATTGTAAGGAGTATGTCAATTCTTGCACAACATGTCAGCGGAATAAGGGGTCCAACGCTAAATCCTGGGGCCTGTTAAGACCTCTGCCAGTCCCGGAACAGCCTTAGAAAAACATTTCATTAGACTTTATCATAGATTTACCCCCTTCAGAAGAATTCACAACCATCTTGGTAGTAGTAGACCGGCTATCCAAGATGGCACAATTCCTGCCAATGATGGGCACACCTTCTACCATGGACACAGCAAAAACTTTCTGTTTCAATGTTTTTATTGAACTTTTTGCAATGAAAATGTAAAATGAACAAAACATACAACATAATACTCCTCAATGACTAAGGCAGCCAAAAGAGGGAAATACATGGAAGGAACAACATAGCACTTACACAGATGGTGTATAAAAGGTAGAGCAAAGTTCCTGGCATGTTTACTGTCATAGTAATGAATTGTTAATTTCCGCTAGAACGGACAACCTGAGAAGAATTACAAACTGGGAACTCCCCCCAGGAAGGCCCCTGAGATCATCACTCCACCCCAATGGGAACACACTGTGGAGTGCGAGAGCTTCAGGGTTCCCACCAAAGGAGGTGCCTCCCAATCTCCTGTCAGCTCCCCCGGGGAAGTGCTCACGCCGGGAAGATACCCGGGCGAGGCAGCCCCCCAGACGGAGCTGACAGACACATCGTCCAGGATAGCAACCTGAGAGTAACTGGCTGCCACTTAGGCTGGGACGCCAAGTGAATAGTTTAGGACAGCCTAAGAGAACAATTGAGTATGTTTTGGCCTAGTAAAACCGTTATTAGCCATTAGCGGGCGTAAGAAAGATGAGGATAGAACATAAAAAGAAAGAGCAGAGAAGAAAGATGAAGAGGAGAGAGGGAGCTAGAAGAGGACAGAGGGAGGGAGGGGGGGTGGGGTACACAGAAAGAGGTGGTAATCTCGCCGGAATCTCTCCTACGTTAGTAGGTGGCCTGGGTAAAGTAAAATACCGACATACCTAGCCCAAGGTTCCCAAATCCCTTCAAAGCGTGGGACCGTGTCACGCAGTTTAGCCACTATTTGTTCCTGTGACATTATCCGATATGGACACCGAAGGAGTTTTCCATGCTTTCGCTAGAGTAACTTTGGCTCCCAAACACATAAAGAATATAAGTTGTTGTGTATTTTTAGGAGTGTTGTGCATTTTGCAATTCAGTAGAATGTATGTGGGGTCCTGTGGAACCTCTGCCCCAGATACTCTCCTTAGAATATGGAGGAATTTATTCCAGTAACTCCGTATGCGGGGGCAAGTCCACCAGATATGATGCATCGTGCCAATATGGTTCAAATCCCAACCATGACACTACCTGCCTGGAGTTTGCATGTTCTCCCTGTGCCTGCGTGGGTTTCCTCCGGGTACTCCGGTTTCCTCCCACACTCCAAAGACATGCTGGTAGGTTAATTGGATCCTGTCTAAATTGTCCCTAGTATGTATGAATGTGAGTTAGGGACCTTAGATTGTAAGCTCCTTGAGGGTAGGGACTGATGTGAATGTACAATGTATATGTAAAGCGCTGCGTAAATTGACGGCGCTATATAAGTACCTGAAATAAATAAATAAATAAATAAATATGACTGCAACCTCTGTAGCAGAGGGGAGAGGAGTCCGGGAATATCCTGGAGAGCCTGGCCGGGACATAGTACCATTTAGTAAAGACTTTAATGTTAGCCTCAATCAAGGACATATTTAGGATACCTTTCGATGATCTGCTGAAAGCTTGGAACCACTGAATGTCCAGGTCCGATTCCCAGGATCGAGCGTATGCCGGGGTGTCCGTCCTATCTGCCAGGGACGCGTAGATAATGGATATCCCACCTTTTTGGGGGGCTGACGAAGAGCACCATAGCTCATACATCGTGGCCTTAGGAGTGTTCCTCTTATCAGTACAAAGTGAGTGGAGAAAGTGTCGTATTTGCGAAAGTCGAAACTTTTCTGAGGTAGGCATTTCCAATGTACTCAAACAATGGCCTAATGAAATGGGGCCATTGGGTGTAAAGAAATGGCCTATCCGGAAAAGGCCTTTGTTCAGCCACCAATGAAATGCATGTATGTTCATCTCAGGGGGAAAATCAGGATTATGAAGCAGGTGTGTGAGAGGCCTTAGGGGGAAATCAAGTTGGCGTGGATATGCAATTGGTCGCAGAGGGCTAGGGAGTGAGACAATGTGGGGGCTAAGATGACCGGTCTATGTTTGGGAGGTCTCCATGTTAAGAAGTCGAGTGTGAAATGCGGTACCGCTTGTCTCTCAATGGAGATCCAATCTGGCCTGCAGATTTTAGTGTAGATGGCTGAGAACTGTGCTAGCTGTGCTGCCTGGTAATATAGCCACAAGTTTGGTAGACCCAGGCCCCCTTGCGACCGAAGCCTAAAGAATATTTCTTTAGCAAAGCGATGACCTCTGTCCCCCCAGACAAACCTAATCACCCCGGACTGAAATTTGGTCAAGACAGATTTTTTAATCGGTATAAGAAGTGAGCGAAACAGGTATAAAAGGCGTGGCAGGAGAGTCATTTTGACTGCGTTGAGTCTACCTAACCATGACAAGCCCACCCTCGATCATTTCTGTAGGTCCAGTTCTAGAGAGCGGAGCATGGGGGGGTAGTTAGCGGCATATAAGTCTCCAATGTTTTTCGTCAGCTTGATGCCCAAGTAGGGGATTGAGTCGCTAGCCCACGTGAAGGGAAAGTGTGGTCAGAGTTGATCTATGAGAGGTACCGGGACAGAAACATTGAGGGCCACAGATTTAGTCACGTTCACCTGAAGACCAGAGACGAGACCGAAGTCTCTCAGAAGTCTGAGGACATTTGGTGTGGATGTGAGAGGAGCAGTGAGGAACAAGAGCATGTCGCAGCAAATAGGGCGCATTTGTGAATGTTAGGACCACATTTCACTCCCTTGATGTTCTCGTTCGATCTGATGGCTATAGCCAGTGTCTCGATCGCAATAGCGAAAATCAAGGGTGAAAGGGGACAACCCTGTCTAGTTCCCCTACCAATATTGAAGGGTTCCGAGTAGAGGCCCATTAATCGCACCTGTGCTGAGGGTGAGGAATATAGTGTGTGAATTATCGTGCGAAAACCGTCGCCAAACCCCCAGCGTTCTAGAATGTCAAAAATGTAGGGCCACGACACGGAATCAAAGGCCTTCTGCAGATCCAGCGACAGCAAGAAGCCCTCTTGAGCAGGGCCTCCGTCCCACTGGGACTGCAGAAGAGAAATCAAATCAATAGCTCTGCGAACCTGGTCCGGTCCCTGTCTCCCCGGGATGAAGCCCACTTGGTCCCTATGTATATAAGTAGCAATAAAGTTAGACATCCTGTTTGCCAGTATTTTAGTCATTATTTTGAGATCGTTATTGATTAACGAAATAGGGCGGCGGTAGCTGCCCACCTCGCTTGGGTCTTTACCCTGTTTAGGTATGACCGAGATAAAAGCCGAGTTTAAATCGCTAGGGAGGGGCTCCATCCCGGAGGGATGTAAGGATGTAAGGATGTAAGGAGCCAGACGAGGGCCAAACTTCTTATAATAACATACCGAAAAACCGTCTGGACCTGGGGCAGAATTCATTTTCAAGGATTTAATGATATCTAAGATTTCCTCGGAGGAGAAGGGGGCGTCTAGCAGATCGCGGTGTGTTTGCTGTAGGTGAGGCAGGTTAATGTCTTGGGGAAACCGCTCTCTGGCCTTGGAATGTGTGTGGGGTACTTTCTCATAAAGATGTGAGTAAAAATCATGGAATGATTTCATAATGATGGTTGGATTTTGCGTCAGATTGCCTGACGAGGCACGAATTTTGGGAAATGCCAAGGTACGGATCCTCGGGCTAAGTTTGGTAGCTAACTTAGCGCCTATCCTATCCGATTGGTAATAGAAACGCGCGCCGGACCACCGTAAGTGTTTCTCCGCGGAGGTAGTAAGAGAGAGGTTGAGTTTCACTCGAGCTGAGTCAAGTTTGGCCAGATTATCCGGTGTAGGGTGTTGTTTGTGGGCTTTACTCAGCAAGCGGAAGTCTGCTGTGAGTCGCGAAACTTCCGCCCTGCTTTCCTTTTTAAGTTGAGAGGAGAGTTGTAGGAGTCTGCCCCTCATCACCGCCTTGTGTGCTGCCTAAAGACATCACGGGGAGACTGACCCCGTGTCATTCTCAATAAAGTAGTCGGAAAGAGCTTTGTCCAGGAGCGTGCAATGGGTTGGGTTGCTTAGGAGAGTTTCATTAAGGCGCCATTGAAAGGGACCCTTCACCCCCGACCCGCCCCTGAGCGACATAGACATTATCGAGTGGTCGGATAGTGGAGTGTCATATATTTTGGAGGAGGTTACTCTTGGGATTACGTGTGGTGGGACAAATATGTGGTCAATCCTAGAGAAGGTGTGGTGGGGGACCGAGTAGTGCGTGTAGTCTCCAGTTTGGGGGTTCATTTCCCTCCAGATATCAATCAGGCCAAAAGATTGTACTATTTGCGCCACCCGAAGGCTATGTTTAGGGGGCCGTTTTGGTTTGGGCCGCAGGGGGTTTGATTTGTCAGAGGAGTAGTCAAATGGGGTATTGGAGTCTCCCCCAATATTACTGTGCCAACGAAATGCGGCTTAAGTACCTTCAGTGTGGTGTCAAAAAAGAGGTCCTGGTGTGTGTTAGATGTATAATATGAGACAAACGTGTAGGCCTCACCATTGATCATACCTGACACTAGTATGTAACGTCCTTCTGGATCTTAGATGGTGTTCGCGTGCACGAATTGAGTTCTGTTGGAGAAGCAGACTGCCACTCCTCTTGTTTTGTTGTCAGCATTAGCTAGGTGGAAGTTCATGAAGCTTTTGTGAAGGAATTTGGGCTGATAGGAGGCGGGGAAATTAGTTTCCTGGAGCAGTACTACATCAGCCTTTAGAGTGTGAAGCTGTTGCAGTATTTGGCGTCTCTTCACAGGGGAATTAAGGCCCTGTACATTGTGGGAGAGAATCTTAAGTGTCCCATTCAGTGGCGTGGAGTCAATCATGGGGATGCAATGATTGTGGTGCTAAGTATTTGTAATTCTCACCTGATGTCCTAATTGTCCCTGGCAGATAGGAGAGCAACATGACGGGCTCGATCTGTGTTACGGCAAACGGGAGATCCAGCGAGAACCTGTAGCTGAAGAGGAGGGGGGAGGGGGGGGAGGAAAGGAGAAAGGAAAGTAGAGCAGAGAAAAGAGGTAGAGAGGAGTGAAAAAACGAACCATAAACTATTGCATCAGAAAATTTTTACCCAAATCCCCACGGACCAGCAAGAGACCCCCCCCTGCCTGGACCGGAACCCAAAACAAAGCAAAAATTCTTCGACCCAAGGGTCGAGAGAGTCTGGGTCCGATAGGTGAGTGAACAAGGGTTCAGCCATCGGAGCCAGAGAGAGGCGCACTACGACCACTCCGGTCAACGCCGCCTCTGATTGAAATCGTGGCAGTACATAAACAATGCAATGCAAGCCCTGCTATCACATAGTAGTAGTGATCAAAAAGCTTCAAATGTTTGGGAGAAAAAAAAAAAAAACATTATTAGAAGCGGAACAGTACAACATTTTCCCCGGAAAATCTGGACCTGTAGGGATCCGAAAGGAAGTCCTGGGGAGAACTCAGAAGAGGAAAGTCACCAAAAAACTGACATCAGGTCGGTCGTCGACACAGACCCAGGGGAGGATCAAAAACAGAGACTGATGATGCTGCAGGCCCAATCATGGGGGAAAGGACTCTTTCGATCGCTTGGACAGCTGTTTCTGCCACACCGGCGACACTGGGCTGGTGGGGGATGTTCTCTTGACAGACGATGCTCCTCAAGAGGCAGAAGACTGCGGGACGTCCTGAGTAATCAGACCCAGATGAAGGAGAAGTCGTTCCCCGTCTTGGAACGTTGAAAAATTGTATGGTTTGTTGCGGTATGAGAAGTTCAATCTCAGCGGGAAGGCCCATCTGTAGGTGATCTCTTTGCTCGCCAGGACTTGTAGTAGCGGTTTCAGGGCTCTTCTTTTTTGTACGGTATATGGGGATATATCAGCGAAGATTTGGACCTGATGGCCTTGGAACGTCAGTTTCTCTGCTGACCTGGAGAGCTTCATAACTTCTTCCTTAACGGCATAGAAATGCGGTTTCACGATGATGTCTCGTGGCAGACCATCGGAACGAGGTGGTTGTAGCGCCCTGTGGGCTCTGTCGAGCTCTAAGCGGTGAGCCGGAATATTGGGGATTAAACTTTTGATGAAGTCCTGGACTGCCATGTGGGTGTCTTTAACGGATTCGGGGAGCCCCCTGAGACGAAAGTTGTAACGTCTCGACCTGTTCTCGAGGTCATCTATTTTAGAGGTGGCGGATTCCAGTTGGTCCTGAAGATCCTGGATTCTGGAAGTATTTTGGTTAATTCTCAGGATGGCCTGATCAGATTTTTGTTCGATCACTTCAATTCTGGCACCAATTTGCTGCAAATCTGCATGTATGGAAGCAGTGATCTGTGTAGCTGTGTGGGATAGGCCTTTTGATAGCATCTTGGGAAAAAGAAGCCATCATGGGGGGAAATCAGTAGGGGAGGGAGGGAGATCCCTGGCCTGTATGTCCCAGGAGTCCGGACTGTGAGGCAGATCCTGCTGAGGGGTGAGAGCTGCCCCTCCAAATGTCCTCCTTAACAGAGAGTCAGTGGATGCTGGAGAGGGGAACCCCCCGGGAGAGTACTCACTGTGGCATCCGATGCTTGTGAGGACGGGAGGGCCCCTTGATCCTGATCTGCGATGGATTCTGACAGGCAGGAGGAGACGGCCGCCATTTTGGGATGGCCGGGCCGCTCCAGGGATCCGTTCAAGGCGTCAATGAGGTTCCGCCTGGAGGCAGAAAAGGACATCCAGGTGTGGCTGGAGGTGTCCCCAAGCTGCAGGGACAAGAGCCGGGCTGAAACAAGGGCTTGCACCACCGCTATGGACAGCATTAGATCGGAGTGGCGCGGAGCTCCCGGGCTAAGCGGCCATCTTGGACGCTGCCACGCATGCGCCTACAGCAAAAACTTTCATCAAAGAAATAGTCAGATTGCATGGTGTACCAGACAACATTGTGTCAGATAGAGGTGTTCAATTCAGCTCTAGGTTCTGGAGGAACTTTTGCAAATTGCTGTCAATTGAAACATGTTTTTCCACAGCCTACCATCCCCAGAGCAACGGTCAAACGGAAAGGACTAACCAAACGCTAGAACAGAATCTGTTGTTTTTGTTCCTTTTCTCAGGATGATTGGATTTCATTATTGCCCTGTGCGGAATTCGCATACAATAACTCTGTGCATGCTGCTACCAACCAGTCGCCCTTCTGGGCAAATTATGGCTACCATCCCTCATTTCTACCCAATATCATCCCCGAATCTTCAGTTCTGGCAGTTCAAGACAGAATAAATTTCATTCAAACCAATTATCAAATTCTCCAGGACACAATGCGGAAAGCCCAAGAAGGGTATAAGAAACAATATGACAAATAAAGAAGAGGAAACCCTGCCTTTAAAGTGGGGGACAAAGTGTGGCTCTCATCTGCAAACCTCAAACTGCCATGTCCATCCCGAAAGTTGGGGCCAAAGTTTGTTGGTCCTTTTGAAATTAAACGCGAAATAAATCCAGTAGCCTTCGAACTTGCCTTACCTGAATCTTATAAGATCCACCCTGCATTTCATGTTGCACTTCTTAAACATGCCTTTTCTAGTTCTTTTCCAGGGAGAGAAGAAGTAGCCCCACCTTCGCTCTTGGTAGGAGACAAGACTGAATTTGAAGTGGAATCCATCCTTGACTGTCGACTGAGAGGTTGGACAATTCAGTTAATAATTAAATGGAAAGGGTATCCACCAGAGGAGAGCTCCTGGGAACCTGAGGCCAATGTACATGCCCCTAGATTCGTCCGAGAGTTTTGGGCCAAATACCCTGAGAAAATGGCCCAAATGGGCATCCGGAGGCTGCCCGTCAGGGGGGGGGGGGTACTGTCAGGGAATCAACAGCAGGAGAAGGGCTCTAGGACCCAGCATCTCTACAGGCACCTATGGCAGGAGAAGGACTTTAGGACCCAACATCTCTGGCAGGAGAAGGACTTTTAGTATCTCTACCAGCAGGTCACATGGGCCTATATAAGGAAGTCTGCTGGTGTCTGCAATTGCTGGTTTGTCTTCAGCTCCCCCTGTGTTCCTGTGCCCTGTATTATCTGCTGATCTGTTCTCCTGTGTACCGACCCGGCTTGTTTTGACCTGCTCTTCCTGATCCTCTGGCTTGACCCTTTGGCTTGCACCTGACTTCCTCCTGCCTGCTCCCAGCATCTGACCCCGGCCTGGCTTTTGGACTCTGCTTATCTTGCTCCCTGTACTAAGACGCAGCTGATCTTAGGTCATTCTGATCCTGGACTGTCTCTCTGTGAATGACCCCTGGCCTGGCTCCCGGCTCCACTATTCAGTTATTCCACTGGACTCTGTCTCTGGACCTTTCAAGCACGCCTGTCCCCAGCAACACGGCACCCGTGCTTCTGTGGGCACCACACCTGCTGTTCCACCTTCAGTGGTATGCTGCACTCGGCCACAAGGGGTGCCCTCCCAGCATCTTGGCCTCCTACCAAGTTACTGACACTGCCAGTGTCATTTACACAGTAATCAATGCATTTTTATAGCATCGATCGCTGTATAAATGACAATGGTCCCAAAATAGTGTCAAAAATGTCCGATGTGTCCGCCATGTCGCAGTCCTGGAAAAAATCGCAGATCGCCGCCATTATTAATAAAAAAATTAAAAATAAAAATGCCATAAAACTATCCCCTGTTTTGTAGACGCTATACATTTTGCGCAAACTAATCAATATACGCTTATTGCGATTTTTTTTTTTACCAAAAATATGTAGAAGAATACATATCGGCCTAAACTGAGGAAAAAAATGTTTTTTAATATATTTTTGGGGGATATTTATTACGAACAGCTGATCAAATCCATTGTGGGCTCTAAAAAAAAACAAAAAACGGTACTGGGGTGATGCCTGCAGTTGTCAAGCAACCTGACAAGTAAAAAAAAAATTGTTTCTTTTTTTATTTTTTTTTCAAAATAACCCCTTATAAACCCCTAGTTTTTCCGAATAAGCCCACATTAGCTACTTCTTTTTCTACTTTGACCTCTATTATTTCCCTACTGATTTTTTTATTCATTTATTTTTTACCATCAATAATTTAACTTTTTTTTCCATTTATTTGTTTTGTTTGTTATATGTTTTAAAAAAACTGCTCAAATTGGAAAAAAAGATTTTATTTCTATTTCTAAAAAACTTTGCAATGCTTTCTACCAGAATCATAATTTTAGTAAAAACTATGGAATAAAATGTATATTCTATAGCTACAGTAACACATTTACCTAATACTGATAAGTAGAGGGTGAGAAAAAAGTGTTTTTTTTTAACTTTTGTTATTGTTATTGTCTATTTAAAAAATAAAATAATTTTTGCAGGACAATCTCATCAGAAGAAGGTCTTATTTGTCCTAAAATAAAAAATTGTATTCTTTGTCATCCTAACTGCTGAGTGTCAGGCCTTTTTGCCTCTAAATCCCATACCTCCCAACTTTTTGAGATGGGAATGAGGGACACCTATTAGAAAAACTATGTAGGCACAGAACACACTTCCTGCCACGCCCCCTTAAAAGAGAATTATACAAAAAAAATGATTAGTTGAGGATTTTTTTCGGGACTGCGACATTATGGTGGACACATCCGACATTTTTTACACTATTTTGGGACCATTGTTTATTTATACAGTGATCGATGCTATAAAAATGCATTGATTACTGTGTAAATGACACTGGCAGTGAAGGGGTTAAACATTAGGGGGCAGTGAAGGGGTTAAGTGTGTCCTAGGGAGTGATTGAGGATGGTACATTTTAGCACGATGAAGACTGCGATCGCAAAATATTCAAATGATATATTTTATTAGTTGATTAGTGTTCAAAATAGGAGACATTTCAAGAGACAAATGTCCAGGGACAAAGCTTCAGAACATGAAACTGTGCCCACAAATCAGTGATGCACTGCTGGTAGCTATGGAAGCAAACTTTTCAGTATCTCTCCTTTGAGGGGGCAGTATTTCACATTAACTGATCAGAGGAAAATAGATATGTGTTGTATTTGGCTTAAGCAAACTTCTACATTTGGAAGTGTACAACTAAAGCTATGCCACGCCAAACAATACATTCCCATTACCAACTGAACGTGATCCTAAACATTATGTACACTTTAACGTGTCTATGTCATTTCCTGTGTAAAATGTACTTGTTTGTACAAGAAGTGTAGTAAACCTCTGTGAAGAACAGATGAACTTAACTATGAGGAACGTAAAAATCCCCTGACGCTAGCACAATAAAAGGTGTGAAAAGACACGGTTTTTCTAAAAACATGGGCAAGTCCAATAAAATGTTGAAACTGAAGACAAATATATTCTGCATTTTAAATTACTTTTTCATCCAAGTAACTAGTCAGCAAATTCTTTTCATTTTGAAGTTCATATATTATAAAAATTATACATATAAAACAAATAAGAATATATTTTAAAATTTCTAATGTGTTTGGGTCAAATGATTGTTCTATTTTAAAAGTTTGTGAACTGTGATTTTCTATTTTTTTTTTTTTTTACTATATACTGCATATGTACTGTAAATATCTGTATATACAGTATATAAATAAATATAACTATATTCAAAGTAGTACTAAACCCACAACAGAAAAATCAGTCTGTATATGCAGTAAAGCATGCTTGTTATACTCACCGTGGAACCTAAGGGGTTAATCCTCTGCAGTATGTAAAAAGGCTGTAAAAAAATGTCTTTAAAGGGGTTGTTAACCCATGAAGTTAAAATTACACAATCCTCTCTATGTATTCCTGTAAAGTGCCCTGTGTCTATGCCTTATAAAAATAATGCTGCTATATACCTGTTTCAGAGCGCAGATCAGTGTTCACATGATCGCTGCCTCTCTCGAACCTGACAGCTGCAGCGGGCAGGGCCGAGGATCCCCCGCTGACGTCAGTCAGGAGGGGAGGAGGAGTGGAGATGAGAGGCGGCCCCGCCTGCTGCAGCTGTCATGCAAGAGAGGAGACAGAGGCAGCGAATCACGTGACTGCCGATCAGAGCTCTGAAAAAGTTATTTAGCAGCATTATTTTTATAAGGCATAGACACAGGACACATTACATTAATACATAGAGAGGATAGTGTAATGTTAATCATAATTTGAGCAGCAGGAGGGGAGGGGGTGGAGATCAGAGCGGCACGGACACGGAGCTGACAGGTAGATAGGGGAGGGGTGAGAAGGACACAGGAGCAGAGAGGAGAGCAGAGAGCAGGGCGGTGGATGACAGAGGCACGTAAACTGACCACGGTGTCAGGGCTCAGCAGCCATGGTACACCGTGGTTAGTTTACAGAGGGGAGAGCATAGCCAGGCAGGATCAGCCACTGTGTGTCACGGGGGACACAGCACAGGATTTATTTTTATTTTTTCTTGGGTAAACAAACACTTTAATAAATGAGGTGATGCTCTGCTGACTTACATCATCCAATAATGTTCAAACAAAAATACAGTTTTTTGCTTTTCTTGCAAGTAAATGGATGTTTTCACCACATTCACTAAGTAATGGAAATTGCCATTGAAAAGTAAAAATTCCCTTGCAGTGAACAGCCTGTTTGCCTTTAATAAATCAATTCCAATTATTTCAATCATTACTGAAGCATGGGTGATGCAAATCCTTCTGTCACCCCACAACTACCTTCAAAGGATAAAATAGATGGTACATAAAACATTCACCGGATAAAGTTCACAGTTAAAAAAAACACAAGTCCATCTAGTTCAACCCATAGACAAAACAAAATGACACACACAAAACTTTCATGTACACAATCCTATACCCACAGTTGATCCAGGGGAAGGCAAAAGAAAACCCCAATAAAGCATGATCCAATTTGTTCCAGTAGGGGGGAAAAATGTCTTCCTGACCCTCCAAGAGGCAATTGGATATTCTTTGGATCAACTTTATCTACAAATATTAGTATCCAGCTATATTTTGTGCATTTAGGAAAGAATCCAGACCTTTTTTTAAAGCAATCTACTGAGCTGGCCAGAACCAGCTGTTGAGGGTGTCTATTCCACATTTTCACAGCTCTTATGCTGCGTACACATGATCCGACATTCCAACAACACATGTTCGATGGGAGCTTGTTGTAGGAAATACTGACTGTGTGTAGGCTTCATCTGAATTTTTTTGTCGGAATTTCCGACAACAAAAATTTGAGAGCTGGTTCTCAAATTTTCCAACAACAAAATCCATTGATGGAAATTCCGAGCGTGTGTACACAATTCCAACGCACAAAATTTCACGCATGCTCTGAATCAAGTACGAGAAGGAAGCGCTCAGTCTGGTAAAACTAGCGTTCGTAATGGAGATAGCACATTCGTCACGCTGCAAATTTTGAAATCTTTCAATGCAGCGCATTCTCTTCTTCTTTATAATGCTAAAATCATGAAGTTGTTTTGCTGCTGATATTCACACGGAGTTCTGACAAACTGATTTCTTTATTATTTCTTGTGATCTCTTATTTTTTCGCCAGATCTATAATGTTTATAATTTTTGTTTATAGTGATCTCCTTTTTTTTAAAATCAAGATCTCCTGTTTTTTTTTTCTAGTGTTCTCCCTAATGTTTTTGCTCGTTTTGTGTGTCAAGTTACCACAACACCATTATTATCTTTTATATTTTAACCTCTAAGAGATTGGTTGGTGTTGGTGTCCCTTGTTAATTTGACATTGTATTTTTGAAATGTACCTGCCTACTCACAAAAAACTGTCCTTTTTTAATTATAACACATAGCCAATGATTTAAGAAAAAAAAAAACATTTATTAGGGGTCATAACAAAATAAAGAGGAAGGCAACGCTGGATAAACTGGGCACACATCAACTATTTGACAGGCAAAATTGGTAGCCTGAGGAGTCCATTTAATAGGGAGCACAATCTGGTCCAGGACTCCAAGAGATCAGGAACAACAGCAGATGACATATATGTCCCCAGGCTGTAGTCTTACCACAGCCTGCGTCTTTTGCCAGACCAAACCGAACTCAGGCCATCACTCTCGTCTTCCTTACATGCTTCCTTCCACTCTTGCTTCCAGGCTGTGGCTCTGGTGTTTAAGTTGTGGCAGGTGGTGGAGGAGGAGGAGGAGGATGGTCCAACTCAAAGGTGGGTTTTACTTGTGAGTTTGCTCCCTCAACCCCTTATTTAGGGCCATATATATCACTTCCTCACAAAAGAGGCGTTGGCCCACCTCCATTTCCTGAATTTTGTTGGCAGCCATAGGCCTCAAGAATACTGGGGGGGTTGTGAGGGCCGCAGAAGCCTGCCGAATTAACCCAAGTGCTGACTCCTCCATGTTACTCCCCTTCCTGGGCCTTTTTTGTTGAAGGCGGAGGGGAGGGACCTTGGATTCAGTCAGGCTACTGGACCCGGCCACCTCCTGGCTGCCACTTACCCCTGCCACCTCCTGGCTGCCACTTACCCCCACCACCTCCTGGCTGCCATTTTCCCCTGCCACCTCCTGGCTGCCATTTTCCCCTTCCACCTCCTGGCTGCCATTTTCCCCTGCCACCTCCTGGCTGCCATTTTCCCCTTCCACCTCCTGGCTGCCATTTTCCCCTGCCACCTCCTGGCTGCCACTTACCCCTGCCACCTCCTGGCTGGCACATTCCTCTGCCACCGCCTGGCTGCCACTTTCTACATCCTCCTCCTGGCTGAGGATTTCCTGTGTATGAAAAAGGGACATCGTTTTAGGTTATTGTTCATCAATCACACACAATCTTTAGAAACATATTGAACAATGTCCATCCATACTAAAGGAGAGCCAGGAACGTACACGGCAGGTGCCGGCAGGGGCCAGCACAGAGGCGCGTGGAGACAAAGAGGTGCAGGCACTAGCAAAGAGTAGATGGGTGACAGTCAGGAAGGGTAAAGGGGGAAGCACCAGGGAGGCCGATCCAGGACTGGAGCATGCCAATAAGTACGCTCCATTGAGTGACATTGGTGAAACCAGTCAGGGACCAGCAATGCTGGAGCTGAGGGACTCTCCTAGCTGCCATGGGAAGAACTCCTCCAGTGAGAGTGGGGGGGCAGCGAAGGGAAAGGAAAGACAGATTCTGTTGGTAGGGGACTCAATTCTTAGAAGGACAGAGAGGGCAATCTGTAACCAAGACCTGAAGTGCCGAACAGTATGTTGTCTACCGGGCGCTCGGGTTCGGCACATCACGGATCTTGCGGACAGATTACTGGGAGGGGCTGGGGATGACCCAGCTGTCATGGTGCACGTTGGCACCAATGACAAAGTCAGAGGCAGATGGAGTGTCCTAAAGAACGATTTTAGGGACTTAGGAGCTAAATTGAGGAAAAGGACCTCCAAGGTAGTATTCTCAGGAATACTACCGGTACATCGAGCCACACCAGAAAGGCATAGGGAAATTAGGGAAGTAAACAAGTGGCTAAAGAGCTTGTGTAGTAAGGAGGGGTTTGGGTTCCTGGAGGACTGGGCCGACATCTCAGTCGATAACCGGTATTATAAAAGGGACGGACTGCACCGAAATGAGGAGGGTGCAGATCTGCTGGGAATAAAGATGGCCAAAAAGTTAGAGGGGTTTTTAAACTAGGCGATGGGAGAGGGTCCAGAGGTAGAGATAGTCAGCGCGGAAGATATTCCAGAGGGTAATATTGGGGGCATTAGTGGTAGGTTAACCAAAGCACAAAAAAACAAGGTAAGTATAGTAGCAAGTCCTAGTTGCAATCTCGAAACATCCAATACAAGGACAATATGCGACCGGTCTAAACTATGTGGCATGTTCACCAATGCCAGGAGCATGGCGGACAAAATGGGTGAACTAGAGATACTGTTGTACAAGGAGGATTTGGATTTTGTGGGAATTTCAGAGACCTGGTTCAACAGCTCTCATGATTGGCTGGCAAACATTCAAGGGTATACCCTTTACCGCAAGGATAGAGAGGGTAAAAAAGAGGGAGGGGTATGCCTATATATTAAGAATAATGTACAAGTGAATGTGAGAGATGACATCACTGAGGGAGCTAGGGAGGAGGTGGAACCCTTATGGGTAGAGCTCCAAAGGGATTAAGCTAAGGGGAAAATAATACTGGGAGTATGTTATAGGCCCCCTAACCTGAGGGAGGAAGTGGCCCCATAAAGAATGAGGAAGGACATCTTTTTACAAAGGATGGGGAGATGGCAAAGGTATTGAATTTATTTTTCTCCTCAGTCTTCACAAGTGAATCGGGGGGCTTCAGTAACCAAAACTGCAGTGTTTATCCTCATGACACAACACAGGAAGCACCTCCATGGTTAACAGAGGACAGAATTAAAATTAGACTTGAGAAACTTAACATTAATAAATCACTGGGACCAGATGGCTTGCATCCGAGGGTACTTAGGGAACTCAGTCAAGTGATTGCCAGATCGTTGTTCCTAATTTTTACAGTCTACTGACTGGAATGGTACCAGCTGATTGGAGAAAAGCCAATGTAGCACCAATATTTAGAAAGGGCCCAAAATACATCCCTGGGAATTACAGACCAGTTAGCCTAACATCAACAGTATGTAAACTCTTGGAGGGGATGATAAGGGACTATATACAAGATTTTAGTAATAAGAATGGTATCATTAGCAGTAATCAACATGGATTCATGAAGAATCGTTCTTGCCAAACCAATCTACTAACCTTCTATGAGGAGGTGAGTTGCCATCTAGATAAAGGAAGGCCCGTAGACGTGGTGTATCTGGATTTTGTAAAAGCATTTGACACAGTTCCCCATAAACGTTTACTGTACAAAATAAGGTCCGTTGGCATGGACCATAGGGTGAGTACATGGATTGAAAACTGGCTACAAGGGCGAGTTCAGAGGGTGGTGATAAATGGGGAGTACTCGGAATGGTCAGGGGTGGGTAGTTGGGTTCCCCAGGGTTCTGTGCTGGGACCAATCCTATTTAATTTGTTCATAAACGACCTGGAGGATGGGATAAACAGTTCAATCTCTGTATTTGCAGACGATACTAAGCTAAGCAGGGCAATAACTTCTCCGCAGGATGTGGAAACCTTGAAAAAAGATCTGAACAAATTAATGGGGTGGGCAACTACATGGCAAATGAGGTTCAATGTAGAAAAATGTAAAATAATGCATTTGGGTGGCGAAAATATAAATGCAATCTATACACTGGGGGAGAACCTCTGGGCGAATCTAGGATGGAAAAGGACCTGGGGGTCCTAGTAGATGATAGGCTCAGCAATGTCATGCAATGCCAAGCTGCTGCTAACAAAGCAAAGAGAATATTGGCATGCATTAAAAAGGGGATCAACTCCAGAGATAAAACGATAATTCTCCCACTCTACAAGATTCTGGTCCGGACGCACCTGGAGTATGTTGTCCAGTTCTGGGCACCAGTCCTCAGGAAGGATGTACTGGAAATGGAGCGAGTACAAAGAAGGGCAACAAAGCTAATAAAGGGTCTGGAGGATCTTAGTTATGAGGAAAGGTTGCGAGCACTGAACTTATTCTCTCCGGAGAAGAGACACTTGAGAGGGGATATGATTTCGATATACGAATACCGTACTGGTGACCCTACAATAGAAATAAAACTTTTTCGCAGAAGAGAGTTTAACAAGACTCGCGGCCACTCATTAAAATTAGAAGAAAAGAGGTTTAACCTTAAACTACGTAGAGGGTTCTTTACTGTAAGAGCGGCAAGGATGTGTAATTCCCTTCCACAGGCGGTGGTCTCAGCGGGGAGCATCGATAGCTTCAAGAAACTATTAGATAAGCACCTGAATGACCGCAACATACAGGGATATATAATGTAATACTGACACATAATCACACACATAGGTTGGACTTGATGGACTTGTGTCTTTTTTCAACCTCACCTACTATGTAACTATATGTAACTATGTAATGCTATACCTGATTCAAGCTGGGCTCCTCAACATCTTCTTCCTGAGTGGAAGGCCCAGGTTACACGTTGGAAGCCTTAGCTGGGGTGGAAGGAAGAGTGGAATGAAGGGTTGAGAGTGATGGCCTAATTTCAGTCTGGTCTGACAGAAACTGCAGTCTGTCGTAGTACCACAGCCTGGGTACATAAACGTAATTTGCTGCTGCTCCTGATCTCTGGGAATCCTGGACCTTCTTGCGCTCCCTATTATAGGTGCTCCTCGGGCCACCAATTTTGCACTTCAAATAGTTGATGTCTGCCGTGGGGATCTGCGGCTTCACAAATTCCAGCAATTTATCCAGTGCTGCCTTCCTCTTTAGTCGATTTGTATAACTGGGGTGTTTTGTCTGCCACAGACAGGGCAGCTCTTTGTACAAATCAATGAATTGGGGGAGGAAATCATGATCATTGAATCGATCTATTTTATCTGCACGACACAACACAAGACAAATCCTAATGTCATGCTAAACTCGCATAATCTTGTCCCAATATAAGCCTCAATCTATAAGCTGTATAGGCCACTGATGCCCCAAGTTAAAATTGTACCTTCGTTAGAACGATCAGCGCTTCCGCTACTCCGTCCTCTGCTCAGTGATCGTACCTATGACACATGCATGTTACGCTTTATATACACTGCGCATGCGTGAAACTCCGCCCGCTCCTGACCTTCTTTATAGTATATTGCCCACCCCTTCTCCTTCGGTGCAGTGGGAGAGCACCTGGCGGATCAACTGAGGAAACGATGGTCATACCTTAAATTGAGGGAGCAGGATCAGTACAGAAAAATCAAGAGAGTGCTGCAAAAAAGTAAGTATTTGTCGTATGTTCCTATTATTATTAATACGTTCGTGCTGCTCCATGGGCTTTTCTTTACTGTTGTACAGTTTAAAATGGCAAGTTTCAGGTTCGTGGGCACAGAATTCGTTCACCCACTACTACGATGTTACATAGTAGGTGAGGTTGAAAAAAGACACAAGTCCATCAAGTCCAACCTATGTGTGTGATTATGTGTCAGTATTACATTATATATCCCTGTATGTTGCGGTCATTCAGGTGCTTATCTAATAGTTTCTTGAAGCTATCGATGCTCCCCGCTGAGACCACCGCCTGTGGAAGGGAATTACACATCCTTGCCGCTCTTACAGTAAAGAACCCTCTACGTAGTTTAAGGTTAAACCTCTTTTCTTCTAATTTTAATGAGTGGCCGCGAGTCTTGTTAAACTCTCTTCTGCGAAAAAGTTTTATTTCTATTGTAGGGTCACCAGTACGGTATTCGTATATCGAAATCATATCCCCTCTCAAGTGTCTCTTCTCCGGAGAGAATAAGTTCAGTGCTCGCAACCTTTCCTCATAACTAAGATCCTCCAGACCCTTTATTAGCTTTGTTGCCCTTCTTTGTACTCGCTCCATTTCCAGTACATCCTTCCTGAGGACTGGTGCCCAGAACTGGACAACATACTCCAGGTGCGTCCGGACCAGAATCTTGTAGAGTGGGAGAATTATCGTTTTATCTCTGGAGTTGATCCCCTTTTTAATGCATGCCAATATTCTGTTTGCTTTGTTAGCAGCAGCTTGGCATTGTATGACATTGCTGAGCCTATCATCTACTAGGACCCCCAGGTCCTTTTCCATCCTAGATTCGCCCAGAGGTTCTCCCCCAGTGTATAGATTGCATTTATATTTTCGCCACCCAAATGCATTATTTTACATTTTTCTACATTGAACCTCATTTGCCATGTAGTTGCCCACCCCATTAATTTGTTCAGATCTTTTTTCAAGGTTTCCACATCCTGCGGAGAAGTTATTGCCCTGCTTAGCTTAGTATCGTCTGCAAATACAGAGATTGAACTGTTTATCCCATCCTCCAGGTCGTTTATGAACAAATTAAATAGGATTGGTCCCAGCACAGAACCCTGGGGAACCCAACTACCCACCCCTGACCATTCCGAGTACTCCCCATTTATCACCACCCTCTGAACTCGCCCTTGTAGCCAGTTTTCAATCCATGTACTCACCCTATGGTCCATGCCAACGGACCTTATTTTGTACAGTAAACGTTTATGGGGAACTGTGTCAAATGCTTTTACAAAATCCAGATACACCACGTCTACGGGCCTTCCTTTATCTAGATGGCAACTCACCTCCTCATAGAAGGTTAGTAGATTGGTTTGGCAAGAACGATTCTTCATGAATCCATGTTGATTACTGCTAATGATACCATTCTTATTACTAAAATCTTGTATATAGTCCCTTATCATCCCCTCCAAGAGTTTACATACTGTTGATGTTAGGCTAACTGGTCTGTAATTCCCAGGGATGTATTTTGGGCCCTTTCTAAATATTGGTGCTACATTGGCTTTTCTCCAATCAGCTGGTACCATTCCAGTCAGTAGACTGTAAAAATTAGGAACAACGATCTGGCAATCACTTGACTGAGTTCCCTAAGTACCCTCGGATGCAAGCCATCTGGTCCCAGTGATTTATTAATGTTAAGTTTCTCAAGTCTAATTTTAATTCTGTCCTCTGTTAACCATGGAGGTGCTTCCCGTGTTGTGTCATGAGGATAAACACTGCAGTTTTGGTTACTGAAGCCCCCCGATTCACTTGTGAAGACTGAGGAGAAAAATAAATTCAATACCTTTGCCATCTCCCCATCCTTTGTAAAAAGATGTCCTTCCTCATTCTTTATGGGGCCACTTCCTCCCTCAGGTTAGGGGGCCTATAACATACTCCCAGTATTATTTTCCCCTTAGCTTCATCCCTTTGGAGCTCTACCCATAAAGATTCCACCTCCTCCCTAGCCCCCTCAGTGATGTCATCTCTCACATTTACTTGTACATTATTCTTGATATATAGGCATACCCCTCCCCCTTTTTTACCCTCTCTATCCTTGCGGTATAGGGTATACCCTTGAATGTTTGCCAGCCAATCATGAGAGCTGTTGAACCAGGTCTCTGAAATTCCCACAAAATCCAAATCCTCCTTGTACAACAGTATCTCTAGTTCACCCATCTTGTCCGCCAGGCTCCTGGCATTGGTGAACATGCCACATAGTTTAGACCGGTCGCATATTGTCCTCGTATTGGGTGTTTTTGGCAGATGCAGGTTAACTGTATTTGTTCATATCTATTTGGATTCAAAGAAGTTTAGTACATTGTTGTCTAGATGGGTTTGTAACTAGAATGAAATGCAAACTTGATTCAGTGTAAGGAAAGGACACTCAGCAGCTGTTTACACATCTGGACGCAGGAGCACTAGTGTGGGACACCAGAACAAACTTCTTAGGGTGTCCCACACAGGTGCTCCAGTGGATACTAGGGGTCTCTACATGTGTGAAACTTGCACAAAACAGGTAAGTATTCCAGCTTTAAGAAAGGGAAAAAAAATGTCTTCAGCTTGGAACTCTGCCAAAACAGACAATTGTACGATACTTCCAAGCAATGTTTCATATTACTATTTCTGCCCTCCAATATCTGTGTGCTAAGTATACCTTTTTTTATTCACATAGGGGAGAAAAGAATCAGGACATCAGAGGACACCAGGGACCCCTCACCTCCTAAAGAAGGGAAATCCCCTTACCAGAACCAGAGGATGTGGAGGAAGGAGAGGTTTATGAAGTGGGCGAAATAGTGACCACAACGGGTGAATGACTGAGACCACAGCTTTATAATACATGGTGTGTTTTTTTATTTTAGGTGGTGTGGATGTTGTGGAAGAAGAAACACACATTTCACAAGTGCAAGTGCACACGTCCTCATCGGGGAGATTATGGTGTGCAATCGTGATTTACAGAAGATCAAGGAAGACATCAATGATGTGGAAAAAAGACTCAAAAACATCATTGATGTTTTAGGCAGAATCTAAAACACACCAAATTTTTTTTTATAACATTTATAGCATTTCGAAGATGCACACCGTGTGTCAACATGTACTATCTGCCATCACGGGATATCAATGTACGTGTTTTGTGGGTACAACCCCTTCCTCGCAACTAAAGTAGCTGAGAGGAAGGCTCTGACTAGTTTCGTCAGGAAGACTTTTTCAAAGAGCATGACTACACGGCTTGTTGAACAAAATTTATCTGAAAACCAGGGGGTGGGGCGCAACCAACACTCCACCCTAATGAGTTAATACTTGGTAAGCACTAGGTCTGATTGGAAGGTGCATCCCTATCTTAAACTAGGAACGTATCCATACTCCAACCAACCAAAAGCTGCAGGCTGCACATTTAAATGACACCGCAGTCTATTTATACCAGAATCTTGCATTACATCTGCAAACTCCCAATTCCTTGTGAGAAACAGTGCTTATGTCCTGGATTAAAACTAAACATCTCCTCTTCCATATATTCCAGATGCAACTGAAGAGAGAGAGTCGCTTAACCCCCAAACATAATTAAGCTATATGGATGTCGCAGTGTAGTGACCAAGTAATTAAAATACCCATAGTTCCTCACCCGATATAATTATCATATTAAATCAGATAAGTTTATCACATTGCGACATAAAATTGACATAAAATTAACAAGAATTAAAATGTTACATACAAAATCGCATATGACCGCAGCAACATTGGAACTTGTGATAAAATCACGAAAATAATAATGATTAAAATCTAATCAGATTAAAATTACCTGACATACCTATTGACATAAAATGTTACATGCAAAATCGCATATAATCGCAGCAACCTCAGAACTTGTGATAAAATCACAAAAATAATAGTGGTTAAAATCCAATCAGATTAAAATTACCTGCACGGCATAATCTAAAATTCTACATAGATAGAAAGCGGAAGTTGATAAAAGATTCTCCAGTACCGCTCTGTATCACATAGTTCCATATTGTACATACACAATAAAAAAATATGTAATTCAAACGGGGCATAGTTATTAAGTTATCTATACAGAAAACAGATCAAAATCTCAGAATGAGGAACCCCTCCATTAAAACTCTAATACATTGTGTAATCGTCCACTCTAGTGAACCTAAAAATCGCTGATAAAGCAATTAATATCGAGTTTGATATTTAACCCTTTCGGGCTAAGAGTGTCAGTTAAAAAAATCCATTGAGTTTCTTTTTTTTATAAATCCCTTATTATATTACTCCCCCTCCAAGATTGTTTGATGTGATCAATCCCCCAAAATAACAATCCAGCAGGATCTTGTCCGTGATGTAATTTGAAATGCATGGATACGTTATAGTCTTTATAGCCAATAGTAATGTTGTGCACATGCTCAGCGATTCTCACTATTAAAAGACGCTTAGTGCGACCTATGTACATTAATCCACATGGACACATGGACAACGCAGGGCATACACTACATGTGATGTATTACATGTTGTAAAGTGCTTAATTTCAAATTCCCTATTGTTGGAAGTTGCAGTGAATTTTTCTATTTTTCTCATAGGCCTCGCCACCATTCTACACGCTTTGCACTTCCGGCACGCAAAAAAAACTATTTTGTTCCCAGAAGGTTGGATTTCTCCCGGGGGGATCAATAATCTTTTTGACTATAACATCCCCAAAGCTTGGCGCCTTACGGTAAATGAACTTGGGCTTGTCAGGTAGAACACTTGTGTGTCCTATCCAGACAAAGGACATGCCAATGCTTATGGAAAATATTCTCCACCTCCTTGTACTGTGAGTGGAAGGGAGATATGAAACTCCATTCATGATCTAAGTTTCTTTCCATCCTGGGTGCATCTCTTAAACAATGATCTCGAGGGAGGGACCTAATCTCCTCAATAATAGGGTCCAAGGTTTATACCCTTTTTCCACAAACCTATTTTTTAATACTGTAACCTGTTGGTCAAAATCCTCTAATTCGGAGCAATTTCTCCTGACCCTCAATATTTGGCCCTTGGGCACATTTTTCAACCATAGCGGATGGTGGCCGCTATGCACTGGAAGATAACTATTTCTGTTGGTGGGTTTGAAGAACACTTTCGTTTTTACTCTGTCACCAACTCTGTAAATGTTCACATCTAAAAAGTGTATATCCTCAGTGCTCCACTGGCTCGTAAGTCTGATATTATGAGTATTGTTGTTCAAATGAGACATATAATCTTGAAGTGCCAGTTCTGAACCTGCCCATGTCAATATCAGGTCATCAATATAGCGTTTGTAATATAAGAGTTCTGGTCGTCTGTCTCTAAAAATCTCTTTATCCTCCCATTTACCCATAAAGAGGTTAGCGATGCTGGGCGCGAATTTCGCGCCCATTGCAACGCCCCTCTTCTGGGTGAAGAAATGATGGTCAAACCAGAAGTAATTGTGAGAGAGACAGAAGTCTAACGCATCTCTAAGAAATACTTTTTGTCTCAGAGGCAGATCTTCCCTTTTACTCAATGCCCAGTTGAGTGCTAGTAGAGCATGTTGGATAATAGTGTATAAGCTGGTCACATCAGATGTGACCAGATACACCTCATTCTTCCCTGCTAAGCTGATTTCTTTCAGATCCTGTAATAGACTCTAATGCCCCGTACACACGGTCGGATTTTCCGATGGAAAATGTCCGATCGGAGCGTGTTGTCGGAAATTTCGACCGTGTGTGGGCTCCATCGGACATTTTCCATCGGATTTTCCGACACACAAAGTTGGAGAGCAGGAGATAAAATTTTCCGACAACAAAATCCGATCGCGTCAATTCCGACCATGTGTGGCCTGTTCCGATGCACAAAGTGCCACTCATGCTCAGAAGAAATTCCGACACGGAACAGCTCGTTCTGGTAAACTTAGCGCTCGCAATGGATACAGCACTTTCGTCACGCTGCAATGTTAAAAATGGTTTAATACAGCGCACTCTCTTCTTCTTTATAATGTGACAAGAATAAAGTAGTTTTGCTGCTCATATTCACACAGACTTCTCACAAACTTATTTTGTTACTATTTATCGGGATTCCCTCAATATATTTTGATTTCTCACATCTGACAACATAATTTTGTTGTATTTTATTTATTTATTTTTGGCTTTAATGTAGATTCTTTTTTTGTGTTTGTATTTTTTTGAAGGGTGTTATTTTTTTTTTTTGATTTTTATTTGTACTCCCGAAAATCTTTGTGTGTGTTTTTTGTGTCAAGTTACCACAACACCATTGATATGTTGTTATATTTAATCTGTAGGAGATTGTTTGGTGTTGTTGTCCCTTGTTAATTTCACATTTTATGTTAGAAATGTACCTGAATCATCACCAACAAACTGTCCTTTTTGGATTAAAACACACACAGGAGAGTATAATTGCCCCAAAAAATTTTTATTAAGGGGTCACAACTAAACAAAGAGGGAGGCAACGCTGGAGAAACAGCAGAAGTGGATGAAGCCTTGGACCCCCAGGGCAGACATCAATAATTTTAAAGCAAAATTGGTGGCCTGAGGAGTCCTTATCTAAGGGAGTGCAATCTGGTCCAGAAGTCCCAGAGATCCGGAAAGCAGCAGATGACATCTGTGTACCCAGGCTGTGGTGATACAAGAGACTGCAGCTTTTGTCAGACCAGACTGAACCCAGGGTCATCACTCTCTTGTCTTCCTTCCACGCTTCCTTCCACGCGGTGGCTCTGGTGGTGGAGTTGTGGCAGCAGGAGGAGGAGGAAGAGGATGGTCCAACTCAATGACGTTGGTCTTGGGTGTTAGTTCCCCACTCACCCCCTTACGTAGGACTTTATACAGAAGGTCCTCACAGAGCCTGCGTTGACCCTCCTGCATGTCCTGCAGTTTTGTGGCAGCCATGCAGGCAAAGGCCTCTTCAGGAGTGAGGAAGGCTCTGAGGGACGCAGAAGCCTCCTGAATTAGCCTGAGTGCAGAATCATGCACAGGAGTCATCTTCCTGGCTCTTTTATATGGAAGGCGGAGGGGAGGAACCTGTGATTCTGTCAGGCTGCGACTGGTCCCAGGCTTCTCTTGGCTGACACTTAGCCCCGCCTCCTCCTGGCTGCCACTAATCCCCGCCTCCTCCTGACTGCCACATTCCACAACCTCCTCCTGGCTGAGGTCTTCCTGTGTATGAAAAAGGGACATAGTTTTAGTTTTTGATTCATCAACACACAATTTTCACCTCCTGACAGTTGCAAATTGAATGTTAACAAATATAACAGACTATCCTTCTGAGCCCAGCATTTTTCATTCTTGTCCCAATTTTGGGTGCCCACTACTGTCTATTGATATGTAAAACACTTTTTGCAATCAGCAATTAGTGATCAATAATAACATCTAATAAACATAATTTACGCCCAGGTTGGACGTCGGAAGCCTCAGCTGGGGTGGAAGGAAGAGTGGAAGGAAGGGTTGAGAGGGATTCCCTGACTTCAGTGTGGTCAGACAGAAATCGCAGTCTCTCATACTACCACAGCCTGGGGACATAAACGTCATCTGCTGCAGCTCCGGATCTCTGGGAATCTGTGACCTTCTTGCGCTCCCTAAGATAAGTGCTCCTCAGGCCACCAATTTTGGTTTTTAAATAGGGGATGGTTGCTGTGGGGACCACCGGCTTCACCAACTTCAGCAGTTTCTCCAGCGCTGCCTGCCTCTTTTGTTTATTATTATAATGAGGATGTCTCACCTGCCACAGACAGGGCAGCTCCCTGTACTTGTCTATGAACAGGGGGAGGAAATTGTGGTCGTTGAACCCATCCATTTTCTCTGCAAGACACAACACAAGACAAACCCTAATGTCCGGCCAAACTCCCCTAATCTTGTTACAATATAGGCTTCCATTTCGAAGCAGTATAGGCCCAAGTTTAGATCCTACCTTCGTTATCATGATGGGCGCCTCCGATGCTCCTTCCTCCCCTCACAGATCGTACGTAAGACGCACGCATGTTACGCTTTATACACACTGCGCATGCGTGTAACTCTGCCCGCCCCTGATGTTCTTTCTAGTCGATTCCCCGCCCCTTTTCGTTCGGCGCAGTGGGGGAAGAGCACATGGTGGATACACAGCAGGATCGTGATAATTGTAGCAACGAGGAGGAGGAAAACACGGATCCGGAAACGTCCCGATCCAGAAGGAGATTTAAGGCCTCAAATATGTCCTTTGGGGAGATGTTGGAGATGGTGGACATCCTGAAGAAGGCCGACTATGACGGAAAGTATGGACCTTACCCCAACCCCAATGTCAGAAAGGCCAAGATCATGGCAAAAGTGGTCAGGAGTCTGCACCGGAATTTCGGGGTACGACGATCGAAAGATCAGCTCAGGAAGCAGTGGTTGGACCTCAAATTAAGAGAACATGAGCAGTACAGAAAGATCCGGAGAGTGCTGCAAAAAAGTAAGTAGTTGTGCTTTTCTTTCAGACTATAAAATACCATTGTTTAGGCCATATGCATTTGGCCACCATTTTTACGTCCTATACTTGTCTTAAAAGAATTTGGTTGTGTAGATGGCTTTGTTACTAGAATGAAATTCAAACTAGATTCTGTGTAAGGAGAGGACACTCAGCAGCACTGGACGCTGGAGCACTAGTGTGGGACACAAGAACACCATTTTTATTAGGGGGCCACACAGGTGCTCCAGTGTATACTATAGGGGGGGGGCTACATCTGTGAAGCTTGTACCAAACAGGTAAAGTATTGCAGCTTGACAAAGGACACTGAAAATGCTACATTTTGGAACTCTGCTAAACTTGCCAATTGTACCCCACTTCCAAGCAATGTTTCCTATTTATAGTTTTGCCATCAAATATCTGTGTGCTAATTATACCTTTTTGCTTTACATAGGGGAGAAAAGACTCGGAGGACACCCCTCATCCGAGGAGACCAGAGCCCACCCCCCTCTGGCAGAAGGGGAAATACCCCCAACACAAGCTGTGCAGGAGGAAGAAGACGTGGCGGAACTAGTCACCACAACAGGTGAGTGTCTGCGACCACAGGCTCAGGTAAGAGATGGATGGCGGCATATTTTTGAGACCTAATTTTTTTGGGGGTTCCTCTCTTTTTAGGTGATCATGATGTTGTGGATCCAGATCCTTTCACATCCGAAAGTGCCCAGATCCTGATCGGGGAGATCATGGGGTGTAATTTGTAATTGGAAAACATTAAGAAAAACATCAATGATGTTATTCCAAAAAATATAAACATCACTGATGTTTTGGGGCTAGTTTAAAGCCCCTCCAAAACCCTTTGTTTTTTGTTGTGCTACAATGTGCAAAATGTTTTTGTGATTTTTCACAAAGCCAAATTTGGAGGATGCACACAGTGTGTCAACATGTGCTATCTGCCATCACGGGAGATCAATGGACGCGTTTTGGGGGTGCAACCCCTTCCTCAATAATAAAGTAGCTAAGAGGAAGGGGTTTCTCATCCCAAACACGTCCCTTGATCCCCCGTGATGGCAGGTTGCACATGTTGAAATTCGTAAATTGCTGTGCATCTTCCAAATTTGGCTTTTCCTGGGGTGACTTCACCCCATCTGAACGCAATATCAAACACAGTTCCTAAATACTCCTGTCTGATATTGCCTTCAAGTTCTACAGTTTGTAAGTTCAAGATTTGTGTCTTTCTTGTTGGTTTTACACATGCCTGTTTTATCGTAAATGGACATTTCTATTTTTGATAATGCTACCCCAAAAATTCTTATACAACAAACATATTGGTTTGTTTGAAAAACCTTTGGTAAATGCACATGTGATTGTGCAGGTATAAAAAAGTTTGTTAATCAAGAATGTGTGGATTATTGTCTCAACGCTACAACACTTTTGGGGTGATGTCATTGCTGTTTTCAGAGAAAATGGGGCTTATTTACTAAGGGCAAATCCTCTTGGCACTACAAGTGCAGTTTCAGTGCAGTTGCAAGTGCACTTGTAGTGAAATGTGTCTTTGCATTTAGTAAATAACAGCCAACAGTGCTTTGTATAAGGTTACACAATCACGCCATTTTCTGGACCCAACACATTTCTGTCAAGGTCAGCTAAAACAAACACAAGCAGTAAATGTCCACAAAGAATGTCTTTTTTTTGTTTTTTTATTATAAAAAGGCTTCACATATTTGCTGGCATATTGATGGCCCCCCTACCCGCAAAGAACTCCAGGTATCGTAACCGGACATCACGGGCACTCAGGGAGGGCAAGCCAGGACGGCCGCATTCAAGCGCCGTCAGTGTGGTTTCATGTATCATTCCGGCCTCAGGCCCAACTGAGCCAGCATAGTTGGCCGAATGTTTCCTTAAAATGTTATGGAGAATACAGCATGCCAGTATAATATGGTTCAGTTTATACTCCGCCATATGGATAGGTGTCAGAAATAGGCGGAACCGGCTGGCCAGGATTCCAAATGTGTTCTCCACCACTCTTCGGGCTCTAGCCAGCCGGTAATTAAAAACCCTCTGTTCCGGGGTGAGTGTCCTCATCGGGAATGGCCGCATCAGGTGGTCCCCCAGCGCAAACGCTTCATCAGCAACGAACACGAATGGGAGTCCTTCCACATTGTCCTCTGGAGCTGGCAAGTCCAAGCTGCCGTTCTGGAGACGCCTGTAGAACTCCGTCTGGGCGATGACTCTACCATCGGACATCCGGCCATTCTTCCCCACGTCCACATACAAGAAGTCGTAATTAGCCGACACCACCGCCAACATCACAATACTATTGAACCCCTCCACAGTTAGGAAAGTCCCACCGCTGGGCAAAGTGGGAGGCCACAGTCTGCCATTCCTGTGGCGTGGAAGGAAACTGTTGAGGGAAAAAAAAATAATTACTATTTTTGCTCAGAAACATGGCAAGCAGATTAGGCACAAACATTATGGGGCAACCTCCAGATAGCATTTATTAAGGGGAATTTAACAACGCCAAAGTATAAAGTACACCTATCATATTCCCCCTCCCCCCCTCTCATGGGCCATTTCTAACATTATGGGGTGTGTGGAAATCTTGGACAGGTAACCCTCTTCACTTCAATGAGAGATGAATGCCTTAATACAGGGTATTACGTGGAACAGCCCCTCCTTAGTTACACTATTGGCAGCCCACTGGACAGGTAAGAAGTGTCATAATACAAAGATATAAATACACATTGTACACATTTGAGGACATTTGGACATTCTGCTATTACCTGTCAGGATAATAATAGGATACAAAAACTTTAAACAGTACCATTTGAAAGTATACAGGCAGGCCCTTGCACTACATGCTTTGGGGAATTCATCCATAAATCTGACCACTAAAGAGATGGGTGTAGTGTGTATGGGTTTGGCAAAGTCAGCAGATAGATGATTGAGGATAGATAGAGAATTGGTATCAGCTGACTTAGCAGTTAGGGGGAGGGAGGGTTACTAAAAATGATTTGGGGACACCACAAAAAAAAGCCTCTGGCACTCTGCCTGAATTTAAACCTAAAATAACATTTCAAAACATTTTAGAGGGTGTTTGGGGTAAAGCACTACTATGGAGCTGATAAAATACATTGTTAAGTGACTACATGAGGTGAATATAGGGCCAGGAGAGAACATGCTGGGGAGGTTATTGAAGGCCAATCTGTATGAAGGACCTAAAAAAATAATTACATAAAAATCCTGCATGCATGAGAACAAAGGGGACATTCACAGCATATTCCAATCATGGTCATTAGGGAATGAGAAATGAAATACAATATATTATCAAACATTTAATACAATAAAATGTGATATTAAAAGAAAAAAATCTTACCTTCATATACTCCTTCTGCAGGACCTGTATGATGGCAGAACAGGTTTCTGAGATAATGATCCCCAGAGCCTGGGGGGAGATGCCTGTCGAGAACTTCAAGTCCTACAGGCTTTTCCCTGTCGCCAAATACCGCATGCTAGCGACCAACCTCTGCTCCGGAGTGATGGCTTGCCTCATGCAGGTGTCCTGCCTGCTAATATAAGGGGTCAGTGAAGCCAACAGACGGTGAAACACGGGGTCCGTCATCCTGAGAAAGTTCCTGAAATCATCAGGATTATTCTCACAGATCTCACGGAGCAAAGGCATATGAGAGAACTGGTCACGCTGCAGCAACCAATTCTTGGTCCATGAACTCCTCCCCACCCTGTTCATGGACTGGACTTGTGTCAAGGTCAGGACCCCAACAAGAAGCCCCCGCACAGCACGAACTCTACGAGGAGTACGCATACGCAACATGGCTAGAAAACGGTCGGCTGCTCAGAACGAAGTAACAGAACGCACTGAAGAACAGCAAGGCCTGTGAAGAGCGACCTGAAAAACAGTAACGAACGAACAAGAATACAATGACTAATTAAAGTCACGCGAAACTTGCTTGCACGCACTGAAGAGCAGATACAAACCCACAAGCACAAACTGAACGGCAGAAAACGATCTGAAAGCCAGTCTGAAAAAGCGTGAATCGTCTCTCACCAAACTTTTACTAACACGAGACTAGCAAAAGGAGCCCAAAGGGTGCCACACTTGGTTCTGAACTGGCCTTTTCTAGTCTCGTCGTACGTGCTTGACGTCACCGCGTTCTTGGCGATCGGAAATTCCGACAACTTTGTGCGATCGTGTGTACGCAAAACAAGTTTGAGCCAACATCCATCGGAAAAAATCCTGGGATTTTGTTGTCGGAATGTCCGAGCAATGTCCAACCGTGTGTACGGGGCATAAGTGTCTTTCAAATAGGCTCTGGTTGTGGTTACACTTTTTTGTAGGAATATGTCTAAATACTGTCCTAATCTTGAGGTGACCGAATCAATCCCATTAACTATGGGTCTAGGGGGGGGATTGGTCGAATCCTTGTGGATTTTCAGAAGGGTGTAAATAGTAGGGGTGTGACTACTGCTGGGGAACAGAAATCTTTTTTTTTTGTCCGTAAGGACATGTGAGCGATAGCCAAAATCAATCAGCGTTTTTAATTCGGCTCTGTACTGAGGGGTTGGATCCTTACCTAGCATCTCGTATGTATCTTTATCTGACAACAATTCAGACAGCTGAGTGGTGTAGTAGTCCTTTGACATAATCACCACTCCCCCTCCCTTGTCAGCAGGTCTGATTATTATGTCCTTTCTCGCTTCAAGTGACTCAATGCCTTCCTTAATATATCTCGGGTTCACTTGTTTTTTTGGTTTTAACTGATCTAAATCTCTTAAAATAAGACTTTTAAAAACCTCCAAATGGTGGGAGCCATTATTGAGGGGATTGAATAAGGACTTGTTTTTTAACAAGACTTGTTATCAAAAAAAGAAACTCAATGGATTTTTTTAACTGACACTCTTAGCCCGAAAGGGTTAAATATCGAACTCAATATTAATTGCTTTATCAGCAATTTTTAGGTTCACTAGAGTGGACGATTACACAATGTATTAGAGTTTTAATGGAGGGGTTCCTCATTCTGAGATCTTGATCTGTTTTCTGTATAGATAACTTAATAACTATGCCCCATTTGGATTACATATTTTTTTATTGTGTATGTACAATATGGAACTATGTGATACAGAGCGGTACTGGAGAATCTTTTATCAACTTCCGCTTTCTATCTATGTAGAATTTTAGATTATGCCGTGCAGGTAATTTTAATCTGAGTGGATTTTAACCACTATTATTTTTGTGATTTTATCACAAGTTCCGAGGTTGCTGCGATTATATGCGATTTTGCATGTAACATTTTATGTCAATAGGTATGTCAGGTAATTTTAATCTGATTAGATTTTAATCATTATTATTTTCGTGATTTTATCACAAGTTCCAATGTTGCTGCGATTATATGCGATTATATGCGATTTTGTATGTAACATTTTAATTTTTGTTAATGTTATGTCAATTTTATGTCGCAATGTGACGGGCTATGGGTATTTTAATTACTTGGTCACTACACTGCGACATCCATATAGCTTAATTATGTTTGGGGGTTAAGCGACTCTCTCTCTTCAGTTGCACCTGGAATATATGGAAGAGGAGATGTTTAGTTTTAATCCAGGACATAAGCACTGTTTCTCACAAGGAATTGGTTTGCAGATGTAATGCAAGATTCTGGTATATGAAAAGAAGAAAAAGGGCGCACCAGCCTAGTGCATTATCCTTGACAGATTTATTAATTAAAAACAAGATAAAAACTACTCACAAAGGTCGAAGAAAAAATCGCATAGTATATGGCACAGAGGCAATTATTCCAGTGGTAGCAGTTTTCCAGGTCCCAGGAAGGAGGCATACGGACTACTGCTGGCTAACGCGTTTCGAAGGTTACCCTTCTTCATCAGGCTCTGATTAAGAAGGGTAACCTTCGAAACGCGTTAGCCAGCAGTAGTCCGTATGCCTCCTTCCTGGGACCTGGAAAACTGCTACCACTGGAATAATTGCCTCTGTGCCATATACTATGCGATTTTTTCTTCGACCTTTGTGAGTAGTTTTTATCTTGTTTTTAATTAATAAATCTGTCAAGGATAATGCACTAGGCTGGTGCGCTCTTTTTCTTCTTTTCATTTAACACTAGGACAATCCCATCCTTGAGAGCAGCAAGGTCGAAATCCATAGTCCTTCTTGAACCCTTGGGACTTTTTAGCCAATACATCTGTGCGCAAGAGTATTTTTTGCTTCTTCTTTTTATACAAGATTCTGGTATAAATAGACTGCGGTGTCATTTAAATGTGCAGCCTGCAGCTTTTGGTTGGTTGGAGTATGGATACGTTCCTAGTTTAAGATAGGGACGCACCTTCCAATCAAACCTAGTGCTTACTAAGTATTAACTCATTAGGGTGGAGTGTTGGTTGCGCCCCACCCCCTGGTTTTCAGATAAATTTTGTTCAACAAGCCGTGTGGTCATGCTCTTTGAAAAAGTCTTCCTGACGAAACTAGTCAGAGAACGATACCACGATAACCATTATCATGTGAGGACGCAGTGTGCTTCTAGCCTGAAGCTTCAGACACGAGAGGGAGGAAGTGCGGATCAGCTGTGCCTGGTTGACACGCAGTGCGCTCCAAGCTTGTAGTTGTATACTAGTGGAATGAAGCACTGATCAGCTGTGAGTGTGTAACATCCATCCAGTCTGCAACCAGTACCCTTGTGCTTTGAGAGAAGCAGTCTGAGTTATCCACTATTACGAACCAACTGAAAGCTAGAAGGCTATCCTTTGTAAGGAACTGCGCCCACTGATTTTTACAGTGTATTTACATTATTAGTTTTTTTTCTCTTATTTGTAACTTACAATAAATTATCAAAACGGTACTGGACTATTCGGGGTCTCTTTTTTACATGTGGACATTGTTGCTGTTATCTGATTATCAACCCTGGAGGATTTCGGGAGTAAACAGAGAGAGGATTTGATCCAAGGCTTGTTAACCTCCTGGCTCCGGTGAGTTTTGAACCCCTACGGGGTGTGTGCAGCACAAGGTGTCCCAATAGATGGTGAAAGGTACACTCATCAGATCTACTATTCATATAAGGGTATCCAGACCGAGCTCCAACCGCTGTGTCTTTGTTGGAATTTACCTGCCTGCATGTGTTTTGCTTGCATTTACAAAGACTTTGTTTTATCAGTCAGCATTGAGGACTGAAAATAGCGCTGCTTTGATGGGTTAATTGCTGTTTCATATAGTACATTCATTCATCCATATTTATAATGTCTGATATTGCCTTCAATTTATCAAAGTTGAACTTTATAAGTTCCTGAGTTTTTAAAAACATGCCTGTTTACCACAAGAAAGGATATTTCTACTGTTGAAAAAAAAATGTTTATTCCAAAAATATGTTGGTTTGTTCAAAAACCCTTTTCTAAACGCACATGTGAATGTGCACAGAGTACATTTTTTTCTACTCAACCATGTGTGGCTTCTTCTTTCAATGCTCAGTAGCAGTTTGTTGCTTAAGTTGGTGTTTACAGTGACAACGGGGGTTATTTACTAAAGGCAAGTCCACTTTGCACTACAAGTGTACTTACAGTGCAGTTTCAGTGCACTTTTGCAGTGCACTTGTAGTGCAAAGTGGATTTTCCTATAGTAAATAACACCCACAGTGCTTTATAATTTGCATGAATCAGGCTATTTTCGTCACTCCAAAAAATTAATTCATGGTGCTGAAAATGATGAATATTTTTATCATTAATGCATTACATACATTAACAACAAAAACAAGGTGTGTGTGTAGCAGAACCACAAAATAATAGTTAGCTGAAGAAGAGATTGTCACCTCATGTATCCAAGAAATTACGTTTGCACTATTGAAGAAAATGGCCAAAAAAAAAAAGCCCATTGGAGAACCTAGGCGACAGCTAAAATAAACACAAGCAGTAAATCAAAGGAAATATTTTTCAGTTTAAAATACAAATTTATTTGAAAAAATACATTTATTTAAATACATATAATGTGATGCTAAAGGAGAAATCTTACCTTGATATAGTCCTTCTGCAGGACCTGAATGATGGCAGAACAGGTCTCTGGAATAATGATCCCCAGAGCCTGGGGGGAGATGCCTGTTGAGAACTTGATGTCCTTCAGACTTCACCCCATTGCCAAGTACCACAAGGTGGCGACGAGCCTCTGCTCTGGAGTTATGGCTTGCCGCATGCAGGTGTCCTGCTTCTAATATAAGTGGACAGTAAAGCCAACAGACGGTGAAAAATGGGGTCCGTCATCCGGAGATAATTCCTGAAATCATTGGGATTACTCTCATGGATCTCCCACAACAAAGGCATGTGCGAGAATTGGTCACGCTGGAGCAACCAATTCTTGATCCATGAACTCCTCCTCGCCCTGTTCATGGACTGGGCTTGGGTCAAAGTAAGAACCCCAACACCAACCCCCTGCACAGCACAAACTCTACAATGAGTACGTACCCACAACATGGCTTCAAAATGGTCGGCTGGTCAGAACAAACTAACAGAAAGCACTGAAAATCAAATATGTAATATAATAGATATGCACTGAAAACCAGATACGAACTGACTACACGCACTGAAAACCAGATACGAACGCACAAGCACAAACTGAAGAGCAGTAACGATCTGAAAAGCACGAGGCTGAAAAGCGCGAATTGTCTCTCACCAAACTTCTACTAACACAAGATTAGCAGAAACAGCCCAAAGGGTGGCGCACTGGCTATTGAAATTCCTCTTTATAGTGCCGCTGTACGTGTTGTATGTCAGCGCGTTCTTGACGATCGGAATTTCCGACAACATTTGTGCGACCGTTTGTATGTAAGACAAGCTTGTGAAGAAGCCTTTCTGAATTTGGAGGTTAAATCTCCTTCCTTCTAGACATAAAGAGTGCCCCCTTATCCTTTGTGATGACCTTAAAATGAATAACTCAACACCAAGTTCACGATATGGACCACTTATGTATTTGTACATGTTGATCATATCCCTCTTAATCTCCTCTTCTCAAGAGAGAATAAATTCAGTTCCTCTAATCTTTCCCCATAGCTGAGCTCCTCCATGCCTCTTATCAGTTTGGTTGGCCTTCTCTGCACTTTCTCCAGTTCCCTGATATCCTTTTTGAGAACTGGTGCCCAAAACTGAATTGCATATTCCAGATGAGGTCTTACTAATGATTTGTACAGGGGCAAAATTATATCTCTCTCTCTGGAGTCCATACCTACAATACAAAAAGGACTTTGCTCACTTTGGAAACTGCAGCTTGACATTGCATGCTATTACTAAGCTTATGATCTACCAAAACACCCAGATCCTTCTCCACCATTGATTCCCTCAGCTGTTCTCCCCCTATTATGTATGATGTTTGCATGTTTCTAGCCCCCAAGTGCATAACTTTACTTTTATCAACATTAAACCTAATTTGCCACATAGTCACCCAATCAAACAGTACATTGAGGTCAGCTTGTAAATTGGAGACATCCTGTAAGGACGTTATTCCACTGCAAAACTTGGTGTCAACTGCAAAGACAGAAATGGTACTTTTAATCCCAGACCCTAAATAATTTATAAAGTTGTTAAAAAGTAAGGGTCTCAACACTGAACCTTGGGGTACACCACTGATAACCTTAGACCATTCAGAGTAAGAATCATTAACCACTACTCTCTGAATACGGCCTTTTAGCCAGTTTTCTATCCATTTACAAACTGATATTTCCAAGCCTGTAGACTTTACCTTAAACATTAATCGTGTGTGGGGAACTGTGTCAAACGCTTTTGCAAAGCCCAAGTTTGCCATGTCCACAGCCACCCCTCTGTCCAAGGTTTTACTTACCTTCTCACAAAAAGAAATCAGGTTTGTCTGTTTTTGATGAATCGATGCTGGCTATTGCCTAAAATATTTTTTTCTAGCAAAAACTCATCTATGTGGTCTTTTATTAACCACTTACCGACCATATACTGTATATATACAGCGGCAAGTCAGCTCCCCTTAGAGCATCACGTACCTGCATCGAGTCTGGGGCACCAACCCGCACCACCCGCAACCCACTCCCACTGTGATTGGGCACAGAGGGAGCCAATCAGGGGGTCCGGTGTCCGTGATGTCCACCGGGACCTGCCAATCTGCCTGTAAACAAGGCAGATCGCCATTCTGTGAGAAGGGAAGGCTTTGATCCTGTGTTCCTACAAAGCAGGATCACGGATCTCTGTCTTCCCACAGTAAAAGCACCTCCCACACAGTTAGCAAGCACTCCCTAGGAACACATTTAACCCTTTGATCACCCCTGATGGTAACTCCTTCTCCCTGCCTGTGTCATTGGTACAGTGACAGTGCATATTTTTACCACTGATCACTGTATTAGTGTCACTGGTCCCCAAAAAATGTCACTTAGTGTCCAATTTGTCCACCACAATTTCACAGTCCTGCTATAATTCGCTGATCGCTGTCATTACTAGTAAAAAAAATAGGAAATAAAAAAAAAATCCATAAGTCTATCATATAGTTTGTAGACGCTAAAAACTTTTGTGAAAACCAATCAATATACGCTTATTGGAATTTTATACCTTGGCCTAAATTGATGAAGTAATTTGATTTCTTTTTATTGGGTATGTTATATAGCAGAAAGAAAGAAATGTTGTTGTTTTTTTCAAAGTTTTCGGATTTTTTTGTTTATAGTGCAAAAAATAAAAACCACAGAGGTGATCAAATACCACCAAAAGAAAGCTCTATTTGTGGGAAAAAAAGCACATCAATTTTATTTGGGTACAACGTTGCACGACCGTGCAATTATCAGGTAAAATATCTCAAAAAATGGCCTGGTCGTGAAGGGGGGGTAAACCTTCGGAAGGGCAAGTGGTTAAACCCTCCAGTATTTTCCCAACTATAGAAGTTAAACTAACAAGTCTATAGTTACTTTGTAAAAACTTTGATCCCTTTTAAAACATAGGCACCACTTTGGCCTTATGTCAATCCAGTGGTACTATTCCAGTCATTAAAGAGTGCCTAAAAATTAGAAACAATGGCTTTGAAATATCGTAGATCATGAATGCCCCTCCATTTGAATTAGCTTTGGTCTTGTAGCAAATAGAGGTATACTGGTTTGTACTACATAATTACATAGTTAGCCAGGCTCAAAAAAATAAAAAACACACAAATTCATCTAGTTCAAGCAATAGAAAAATAGAGTAAATACTGTACCCCAGGTTGATCCTGAGGAAGGCAAAAAAAACCCCTATACAGCATGGCCCAATTTACTCCAGTAGGGAAAAAATAAATTCCTTCCTGATTCCCCAGAAGGCAATTACATATTCCCTGGTGTTGTTACCTCTAAATATTCATATTCAGTTATGTTTTGTTAATTTAGAAATGCATGAAACTCCTTTTTAAAGCCAGTTCTTGAGGGATTTCACATGCAGTGCTGCTGTCTACTTCTCCATGGTAATGCCCACCTTTTACACAGGAGTAGGTAAATCATCAATAAATCGAATACATTTCATGTAGTCCTCGACAATAAAGCTGGAAGCCATAGCACAGCAGGACTCTTGTTGTTTTCTCACATTTAAAGCATGCAAGTTCATCCACATATACAGTCAAAGTGATTGCAAGCTGTTCTGCCTGTTTTTCACATATACCGTATATATCAATTTGGATGCTGAAGCTTTAAACAGAAGAAGCATAAATAAAATCAATTCAGAGCCATGAATATATTAACGTAAACCCCTCTTCACATACACTAAATTACCAAAAGTATTGGAACACCTTTACACACACACACATCAACTTTAATGGCATCCCACTCTTAGTACGTAGAATTCAATATTGAGTTAGCCCAACCTTTGTAGCTTTAACAGCTTCAACTCTTCTGGGAAGGCTGTCCACAAGGTTTAGGCGTGTGTCTATGGGAATGTTTGACCATTCTTGCAGAAGCGCGTTTGCGAGGTCAGGCATTGATGTTGGATAAGAAGGCCTGGCCCGCAGTCTCCGCTCAAATTCATCCCAATTGTGTTCTATTCTGTTGAGGTTAGGACTGTGCAGGCCAGACAAGTCCCTCCACCCCAAACTGGCTCATCAATGTCTTTATGGACCTTGCTTTGTGCGCTGGTCCAAATCATTTGGTGGAGAAGGGGATTAGTGAGTGGGGTTGTTTTTCAGGGGTTGAATATGGCCCCTTAGTTTCAGTAAAGGGAACTCTTTGGGCATCAGCATACCAAGACATTTTGGACAATTTTATGCTCCCAACTTTGTGGGAACAGTTTGGGGATGGTCCCTTTCTGTTCCAACATGACTGTGCACCAGTGCACAAAGCAAGGTCCATAAAGACATGGATGAGCAAGATTACTTTATATATTTCTTTATATATTTGTTTTTTTCTTTTCAGTTTTCACTAATTGCCAGTTTGTATAAATTGACACTTTATTTGCTACACATTATTATTATTATTATTATACAGGATTTATATAGCGCCGACAGTTTACGCAGCGCTTTACAAAATTAGGGCAGACAGTACAAGTACAATACAATTCAATTCAATACAGGAGGAATCAGAGGGCCCTGCTCGTTAGAGCTTACAATCTAGGAGGGTGGGTCAAGTTATACAAAGGGTAATAGCTGTGGGGGATGAGCTAATGGAGAAAATAGTGCAGTTGTTAGATGGAGGCAGGATAGGCTTCTCTGAAGAGGAAAGTTTTCAGGGATCACCTAAAAGTGGATAAAGTTGGAGACAGTCTGACAGATTGGGGTAGGGAATTCCAGAGGATGGGCGAGGCTCGGGAGAAGTCCTGGAGGCGGATATGGGAGGAGGTGATGAGGGAGCTAGAGAGCAGGAGATCTTGGGAGGAACGGAGAGGGCGATTAGGTTGGTATTTTGAGACTAGGTTAGTGATGTAGCTGGGGGCAGAGTTGTGGATGGCTTTGTAACTTATTGTTAGTATTTTGAATTTAATTCGTTGGGCGAGTGGCAGCCAATGGAGGGATTGGCAGAGAGGGGTAGCAGACACTGAGCGGTTTGTAAGGTGGATGAGTCTGGCAGCAGCATTCTTGATGGACTGAAGGGGGGATAGTCTATTTAAAGGTAAGCCAATGAGGAGTGAGTTGCAGTAGTCAAGGCGAGAGATAACCAGGCAGTGAATCAGGAGCTTTGTGGTTTCATTGGTTAGGAAGGGACGTAGTTTAGAGATGTTGCGGAGGTTGAGGCGGCAAGCTTTGGAAAGTGATTGGATGTGGGGCTGAAAGAAGAGTTCAGAATCCAGGATAACACCTAGTACCCTGACATGTGGGGACGGGTGGATGGTTTTGCCATTGCTCTTGACAGAGAAGTCGGGGGAAGAGGAACGTGGGGGAGGAAATATTATAAGCTCGGTTTTGGACAAGTTGAGTTTGAGGAAGTGGTGTGACATCCATACAGATATGTCGGTTAGTAAGTTAGTGATGCGTGAGGAGACTGATGGAGTGAGTTGAGGGGTGGAGAGATAGATTTGTGTGTCATCAGCATAGAAATGATATTGAAAGCCGTGAGAGGCTATCAGCTGACCCAGGGAAGAGGTGTAGATTGAAAATAAAAGAGGTCCAAGAACAGAACCTTGGGGGACCCCGACAGAGAAGGGAAGAGGAGTGGAGGAAGTAGAATTGTAAGTGACACTGAAGGTGCATTGGGATAGGTAGGATGAGAGCCACTGAAGAGCACAGTCACGGAGACCGAGGGAGTAAAGTTTTTTGAGGAGGAGGGGGTGGTCAACCGTGTCAAAGGCAGCTGAAAGATCCAGAAGTAGGAGTACAGAATAGTGTCCGTTGGTTTTTGCAGTTAGTAGGTCATTTGTGAGTTTTAAATAGCAGTTTCTGTGGAGTGTTGAGGGCGAAATCCATATTGAAGGGGATCAAGAAGGTTGTTTTTAATGAGGTGGTCACTCAGTTGGTTGTAAACCAGGCGTTCAAGGAGTTTAGAGGAAAAAGGGAGCAAGGAGATTGGGCGTAGGTTGTTAAGAATGGTGGGGTCCAAGGACGGCTTTTTGAGTATGGGGGTGACCAGTGCATGTTTTAGAGCATCGGGGAAGATGCCAGAGGTGAGGGAGAGATTGAAGATGTGGGTTAGAGAGTGTAGGATGGGGTCAGAGGGTGACCGTAGCATTTGAGAGGGAATAGGGTCCAGGGGACAGGTGGTTAGGTGGGCGATAGAAAGGAGTTTAGCAACTTCATCTGTAGTAGTAGATTTGAATAGGGGGAGTATCAGTTGTACCTGTTGACATGGGGTCTTAGCTGGGGGAGATACCTGTAGAATGGAGATTTCATCACGGATTGTATCAATCTTGTTTTTGAAGTGATTAGCGATTTAATGGGCAGTGAGTAAGTCAGTGGGTGGAGGCGGTGGAGGACAAAGTAGAGAGTTGAAGGTAGAGAAGAGTTTACGGGGATTGGATGAGAAAGTGTTAATAAGAGTTGTAAAATAGGTTTGCTTGGCAGTGTGGAGGGAAGAATAGTATATTTGGAGGGCAGATTTGTATTGGTTGAAGTCTTTGAGAGACTTAGTCTTGTGCCACAGATGCTCAAGAGCGCGACTACGTTTTTTGAGAATTTTAGTGTCATCTGTTTGCCAGGGTTGTAGGGGTCTAGGCCTGATTCTGCGTGTAGTGAGGGGAGCGAGCTTGTCCAGGGTGGAGGACAGAGATTTATTGTAGATGGACATGGCTTGGTTGGGACAGGACCGGGGAGAGATTTTGTCATAGAGGTGGTCAGTAGCAGAATAGAGGAGACAGGAGTTGAAGTTGCGAAAGCTTCTACGGGTGATGGTTAGGCGATTGGAGGGAAAGGTGGTGGAAGACAGGGGGAGAGAGAAACTAATAAGGTGGTGGTCGGAGAGAGGAAAAGGATTGTTTGAGAAGTTGCACGGAGTGCATAGGTAGGAGAATACAAGGTCAAGGGTGTTGCCATCAGAGTGAGTAGAAGCCTGTACCCATTGCTTCAGGTCAAATGAAGAGGTTAGACTAAGAAGTTTAGAAGTAGCAGGAGTGTTTGTATTAGCAGGGATGTTGAAATCACAGAGAAGGATTGTGGGAATATCCGAAGAGAGAAAGTAGGGTAGCCAGGCAGAAAACTCATCAAGGAAAGTCGATAATGGTCCAGGGGGCCGGTAGATCACAGCAATTCTTAGGGGAAGTAGAAGAGAATAGACGTAAACAGTGGGCTTCGAATGATGAGAGGGAAAAAGAGGGAGGAGGGTGATTAACCTGGAAGGTGCTCTGGGGGGATAGGTGGAATCCCACTCCACCTCCCTTGCGTCCATTAGGCCTAGGGGAGTGAGTCCAATGAAGGCCACCCTGGGAGAGGGAAGCAGGAGAAGGGGTGTGATATTCGTGGAGCCAGGTTTCGGTAAGAGCAAGTAGATTAAAGGAATTAGTGACAAAGAGGTCATGAACAGCAGTGAGTTTGTTGCAGACAGAGCGGGCGTTCCAGAGGGCACAGGAGAGAGGGAGGCTGGCGTTGGAAAGAAGAGGAATGGAGACTAAATTGTGTAGATTGCGACTACTGCCAGAGGGCGTAGGGTGATGGTGATGGGTGTGTTGGACACAGTTAAATAAGGGAGGCCCAGGGTTTGGGGAAATGTCTCCAGCGATTAGGAGAAGCAGAAGAGTGAGGGAGGTAATATTAGAATATGATTTGTATGAGGGGACATGCTTTAGTATCCTGGGGGGTATGTTAGCAAGTGGGCTTGGAGTTAGAAAGAGGTGATGAGTGCAGTAGTAGGGGGAGGGGAGAAGTGAGGTTGATATGTACAGATTGTGTGGTGGAGCAGAGGGATGTAGAAAAGAGAGCTTGAGGAGAGAGGCTGCAATTGTGAAGAGGAGGAGACACACATGATTGTAATTGCATATCATGTTGGGTAATGTAGTTCTAGCTCCCATGCAAGCAATATAAATATAGCCCTGCACCACTATGGCATAATCCAAGCCGGAAGAAGAAGCAGACATGCTCCGAACACACACCTAATGGCCCTCCGTACCCCAAACCCACTGACATCACAGCTGACAAGGACCCGAATGTTGGACCGACTCGGATCCCTGGAACCACAAGAGCAGGCAAGCCATCATCAACGCCCCATAGAGGTCACTATGTTGAACTATGATGCACCTTTTTACTAACTTACTACACTCAGATGAGCGCTGCTGTGTCTCCCTGCTTTCTTGTTCATAGAGCCACTTCCTCCTTGTCAGCTGGCTGCACATACTGAGGGTATAATCAGCATAGGCTCTTTTAACCCTTCATTGTTGAACTTTGCACGAGGCAATTTTTTTATTCTTATAGGGCGTACACACGACTTTGTTCGGACATTCCGACAACAAAATCCTAGGATTTTTTCAGACGGATGTTGGCTCAAACTTGTTTTGCATACACACGGTCGCACAAAGTTGCCAGGATTTCCGATCGCCAACCACGCGGTCACGTACACCACGTACGACGAGACTAGAAAAGGCCGGTTCAGAACCAAGCGTGGGACCCTTTGGGCTCCTTTTGCTAATCTCGTGTTAGTAAAAGTTTGGTGAGAGACGATTTGCGCTTTTTCAGACTTGTGGCTTTCAAATCGTTTTCTGCCGTTCAGTTTGTGCTTGTGGGTTTGTATCTGCTCTTCAGTGCGTGCAAGCAAGTTCCGCGTGACTTTAGGTAGTCATTGAATTCTTGTTCGTTCGTTACTGTTTTTCAGGTCGCTCTTCACAGGCCTTGCTGTTCTTCAGTGCGTTCTGTTACTTCGTTCTGAGCAGCCGACCGTTTTCTAGCCATGTTACGTATGCGTACTCCTCGTAGAGTTCGTGCTGTGCGGGGGCTTGGTGTTGGGGTCCTGACCTTGACACAAGTCCAGTCCATGAACAGGGTGGGGAGGAGTTCATGGACCAAGAATTGGTTGCTTCAGCGTGACCAGTTCTCTCATATGCCTTTGCTCCGTGAGATCCGTGAGAATAATCCTGATGATTTCAGGAACTTTCTCAGGATGACGGACCCCGTGTTTCACCGTTTGTTGGCTTCGCTGACCCCCTATATCAGCAGGCAGGATACCTGCATGAGGCAAGCCATCACTCCGGAGCAGAGGTTGGTCGCTACCTTGCGGTATTTGGCCACAGGGAGAAGCCTGTAGGACTTGAAGTTCTCGACAGGCATCTCCCCCCAGGCTCTGGGGATCATTATCCCAGAGACCTGTTCTGCCATCATCCAGGTCCTGCAGAAGGAGTATATGAAGGTAAGATTTTTATCCTTTTATATCACATTTTATTGTATTGAATGTTTGCTAATATATTGTATTTCTTTCCTCATTCCCTAATTCCCATGATTGTAATATGCCGTGAATGTCCCCTTTCTCCTCATGCATGCTGGATTTTTATGTAATTATTATTTTACGTCCTTCATACATATTTGCCCTTCAATAACCTCCCCAGCATGGAGTCTCCTGGCCTATATACACCTCATGTAGTCACTTAACAATGTATTTTATCTGCTCCATAGTAGTGCTTTACCCCAAACACCCCCTAAAATGTTTGGTAATGTTATTTTTTAAATTCAGGCAGAGTGCCAGAGGCTTTTTTTTGTGGTGTCCCCAAATAATTTTTAGTAACCTCCCTCCCCCAACTGCTAAGTCAGCTGATCCCAATTCTCTATCCTCAATCATCTATCTGCTGACTTTGCCAAACCCATACACACTATACCCACCTCTTTAGTGCTCAGATTTATGGATGAATTCCCCAAAACATGTAGTGCAAGGGCCTGCCTGTATACTTTCAAATGCTACTGTTTAAAGTTCTTGTATCCTATTATTATCTTGACAGGTAATAGCAGAATGTCCAAATGTCCTCAAATGTGTACAGTGTGTATTTATATCTTTGTATTATGACACTTCTTACCTGTCCTGTGGGCTGCCAATAGTGTAACTAAGGAGGGTCTGTTCCAAGTAATACCCATTATTTAGGCATTCATCTCTCAATGAAGTGAAGAGGGTTACCTGTCCAAGATTTCCACACACCCCCTATAATTTTAGAAATGGCCCATGAGAGGTGGGGGGGGAATATGATAGGTGTACCTTATACTTTGGCGTTGTTAAATTCCCCTTAATAAATGCTATCGGGAGGTTGCCCCAGAATGTTGGTGTCTAATCTGCTTGCCATGTTTCAGAGTAAAAATAGTAATGTTTATTGTTTTTTCTTCAACAGTTTCCTTCCACGCCACAGAAATGGCAGACTGTGGCCTCCCACTTTGCAGAGCGGTGGGACTTTCCTAACTGCGGAGGAGCAATTGATGGGAAACACGTCCACATCATCCCACCACCCAACTCGGGGTCGTACTATTATAATTACAAGGGGTTTAATAGTATAGTGATGTTGGCGGTGGTGTCGGCTAATTACGACTTCTTGTATGTGGACGTGGGGAAGAATGGCCGGATGTCCGATGGTGGAGTCATCGCCCAGACGGAGTTCTACAGGCGTCTCCAGAATGGCAGCTTGGACTTGCCAGCTCCAGAGGACAATGTGGAAGGACTCCCATTCGTGTTCGTTGCTGATGAAGCGTTTGTGCTGGGGGACCACCTGATGCGGCCATTCCCAATGAGGACCCTCACCCCGGAACAGAGGGTATTTAATTACCGGCTGGCCAGAGCCCGAAGAGTGGTGGAGAACACATTTGGAATCCTGGCCAGCCAGTTCCGACTATTTCTGACACCCATCCATATGGCGGAGTATAAACTGAACCATATTATACTGGCGTGCTGTGTTCTCCATAAATTTTTAAGAAAACATTCGGCCAACTATGCTGGCTCAGTTGGGCCTGAGGCCGGAATCCTACATCAAACCACACTGACGGCGCTTGAAAGTGGCCGTCCTGGCTTGCCCTCCCTGAGTGCCCGTGATGTCCGGTTACGCTACCTGGAGTTCTTTGCGGGTAGGGGGGCTATCAATATGCCAGACAATATGTGAAGCCTTTTTATAATAAAAAAAAAAAAAAGAAATTCTTTGTGGACATTTACTGCTTGTGTTTTTTTTAGCTGACCCTGACATAAATGTTTTGAGTGCAGAAAATGGCGTGATTGTGTAACCTTATACAAAGCACTGTTGGCTGTTATTTCCTAAATGCAAAAACACATTTCACTACAAGTGCACTTGCAACTGCACTGAAACTGCACTTGTAGTGCAAAGAGGGTTTGCCCTTAGGAAATAACCCCCATTTTTGCATAAAACAGCAATTACATCACCCCAAAAGTGTTGTAGTGTTGAGACAATAATCCACACATTCTTAAGTAAGCCACTTTTTTATACCTGCACAATCACATGTGCATTTACCAAAGGTTTTTAAAACAAACCAACATGTTTGTTGTATAACAATTTTTGCAGTAGCATTATCAAAAATCGAAATGTCCATTTCAGATAAAACAGGCCTGTGTAAAACCAACAAGAAAGCCAAAAAACTTGAACTTACAAAGTTCACATTAGGTAAAACTTGAAGGCTATATCAGACATGAGTATTTAGGAACTGTGTTTGATATAGCGTTCAGATGGGGGGAAATCACCCCTGGAAAAGCCAAATTTGGAAGATGCACACCAATTTACGAATGTCGACATGTGCTATCTGCCATCAGGGGGGATCAAGGGACGTGTTTTGGGGGAGCAAGCTCTTCCTCAACGCTACTTTATAATTGAGGAAAGGGTTGCACCCCCAAAACGCGTCCATTGATCTCCCGTGATGGCAGATAGCACATGTTGGCACACTGTGTGCATCCTCCAAATTTGGCTTTTCAAAACATTGAAAAAAGATTGAAAAGATTGGACCACAATCCCAAAAATATATTTTGTGGGGTTTTAAATTCGCCCCAAAACATCAATGATGTTATTATTTTTTTTAATAACATCATTGATTTTTTGCTGTATGTTGTGCAATTCGAGATTACACCCATTGATCTCCCCGATCAGGATCTGGGCACTTTCTGATGTAAAACGTTCTGGATCCCTCACATCACGATCACCTAAAAAGAGATAAAGAAAACAAAAACAGGTATCAAAAATCTGCCACCATCCATCTCTTAACTGAGCTTGTGGTCGCAGACACTCACCTGTTGTGGTGCCAATCTCCACCACGTCTTCTTCTTCCTCCTGCTCTTCTTGTGTTGGTGTAAGTTCCCCTTCTTCCAGAGGTGGGGGGTCTGTGGTCTCCTCGGATGAGGGGTGTCCTCCGAGTCTTTTCTCCCCTATGTAAAACAAAAATGGTATAATTAGCGCACAGATATTTGATGGCAGAACTAGAAATAGGAAACATTGCTTGGAAGTGGGGTACAATTGTCTATTTTAGCCGAGTTCCAAGATGTATTTTTTTTATTGCCCTTTGTCAAGCTGCAATACTTTACCTGTTTTGTAGAAACTTCACAGATGGAGACCCCCCTATAGTATACACTGGAGCACCTGTGTGGCCCCCCTAATAAAAATGGTGTTCTTGTGTCCCACACTAGTGCTCCAGTGTCCAGATGTGAAAACAGCTGCTGAGTGTCCTCTCCTTACACACAATCTAGTTTGCATTTCATTCTAGTAACAAACCCATCTACACAAACAAATATTTGGCATCCAAGTAGGCCCCAAAAAAATGTGGGAAAATGCATATGGCCTAAACAATGGTGTTTTAGAGGCCGAAAGAAAAATGTTTGATACGAACGAATAATGGGCCCATGAACATTAAAGTTGCCCTTTTAAACGTTACAATTAATAAAAGCATATGGAGCAGAACGAATGGAATAAAGACAAAAGAATAGGAACACAGCACAACTACTTACTTTTTTGCAGCACCCTCCGGATCTTTCGGTACTGCTCTGGCTCTCTCAATTTCAGGTCCGACCACCGCTTCCGGAGCTGATCTTTCGATCTTCGGACCCCGAAATTCCTCAGAAGACCCCTGACCACTTTCGTCATGATCTTGGCCTTTCGGATATTGGGGTTGGGGTAAGGCCCATACTTCCCGTCATAGTCAGACTTCCTCATGATGTCGACCATCTCCAACAGCTCCCCAAAGGACATATTTGTGGCCTTAAAACGTCTCCTTCTGAAACGGGACGTGTACGGATCCGGGCTTTCCTCCTCCTCCTCCTCGTTCCTGCAATTAGCACGCACCTGCTGTGACTCCGCCATGTGCTCTTCCCCCACTGCGCCGAACGAAAAGGGGCGGGGAATAGAATAGAAAGAACGTCAGGGGTGGGCGGAGTTACACGCATGCGCAGTGTGTATAAAGCGTAACACGCGTGCGTATTACGTACTATCTGTGAGCGGAGGAAGGAGCATTGGACGTGCCGATCGTAAGAACGAAGGTAAGAGACAAACTTGTGCCTATACTGCTTCTAGATTGAGGCCTATATTGCAACAAGATTAGGAGAGTTTTGTCTGAAATTAGGCTTTGTCTTGTGTTGTGTCTTGCAGTGAACATGGATATGCTACTGAAAGATAATGACTTCATGTCAGTATTCATAGAGATGCTAAGGGAGCTGCCCTGTCTGTGGGAGATTAACCACCCCCATTTCAAGAACCAAGCAAAGAGGAAGGCAGCACTGGAGCAATTGTGTGAAATTGTGAAGCAGGTGATCCCCACGGCAGACATCACCTATTTAAAGATATTAATTGGTTGCCTGAGGAGCACATATGTAAGGGAGCGCAAGAAAGTCCTGGATTCGCAGAGATCCGGAGCAGCAGATGACATCTATGTCCCCAGGATGTTGTACTACGACAGGCTGCATTTTCTGGCAGGCCAGACTGAACCCAGGTCATCCCTCTCCAGTCTTCCTTCCACGCTTCCTTCCCCCCTGGCTGAGGCTTCTGACGCCCAACCTGGGCCTTCCAGGCCACATGTGGAGGAGCCCAGATTGAGCCAGATATAGCATTCCTCTAAATATTTCTGCTTGTCCAATTAATGATGTTAACTAGATGTTAGTTGGGAGTACTAATTTAGTAATGTGATTGATGATGCAACAACTAAAACCATGTCCTTTTTTCATACACAGGGAAGTCTCAGCCAGGAGGTGGCCGGGCCAAGCCGGCTGGCTGATCTGCAGGTCCCTCAACCCCCCCTGAAAAGAGAAAGTGGCAGTAGGAGGAGTGCCCTAGAGGAGGCTACCGGAGGACACTTTTGGAGGGCTACAGAGGTCCTGGGAGCACGACAGACCGTGGAGGAGGACATTGCTGCCGTCATTGCATATAAAATGCAGAGGATGGAGGAGGGCCAACAAGTCATGTGTGAGGCCCTCATATTGGAGGCTCTTGAGAAAGGTATGAGGGGCCAAATGACAGCTCAGACACACCTTTGCGATGGTCCTCCTCCTCCTCCTGCAGGTCCTCCTCCTCCTCCCTCTCCTCCCGGTCCCGCCAGTCCTCCACCAGGTCCTCCCAGTCCTCCTCCTCCTCCAGGTCCTACTCCTCCTCCTGCCACATCTCCAACTGCACAGCCACAGCCTGAAAGGAAGCGTGGAAGGAAGACCAGACAGTGATTGCCCTGAGTTCAGTCTGGTCGGCCAAAAAATGCAGCCTCTTGTGGTACCACAGCCTGGGGACACAGATGTCATCTGCTGCTATCCGGATCTCTGCGAATTCTGGACCAGACTGCCCTCCCTTACATATGGACTCCTCAGGCCACCAATTTTGATGTTGAAGAATTGATGTCTGCCGTGGGGGTCCCAGGCTTCGCTAATTTCTCATGTTGATCCAGTGTTGCCTTCCTCTTTGTTTGGTTCTGAGCCCTTAATAAAGGATTTTTGTTTTGAATTATACTCTCCTATGTGTTTTACTTCAAAAATGATAGTTTGTTTGTGAGGATTCAGGTACATTTCAAATATACAATGTGAAATTAACAAGGGACACCAACAACAAACAATCTCCTTCAGATTAAATAATAAAAGATATCAATGGTGTGGGGGTAACTTGACACACAAAACACACAAAAATATTCTGGAGTAAAAATAAAAATAACATTGAACAAAGATCAGCCTTTGAAAAAATCCAAACATTAAAGAAAAAAAAAGGCTTAAAATCCAAAAAAAATAAAAAAATAAAATAATTTTAAACTGTCAGATGTGACAACTAATAACAATATATTCAGGGAATCCCAATAAAAAAACACAAATAAAAGTTTGTGAGAAGTGTGTGTGAATATGAGCAGCAAAACTACTTAATTCTTGGCACATTATAAAGAAGAAGAGAGTGCGCTGTATTAAACCATTTTTAACATTGCAGCGTGACGAAAGTGCTATATCCATTGCGAACGCTAAGTTTACCAGAATGAAGGGTCATAGCATTATGCTGGGGCCCACATGGGATGGCTCAGAGGGGGCTGCATTTCTCTCCTTTTATCTATTTGCCAGGTTGCCATTGGTTGCCACTGTTGCTCAGGGCAGCAACAGCAAGAGGATTGGTAGCAAGGGCCAGCGTCAGGATTGGATGAATTTGGCGGGCGCTGTGCAGCGCTGAAGAAGCCTATATAAGGGGCTGAGCGCAGCGTTCACTGACCGTGTGAAGCAGAACAAGCGACACCACAGAGCTGCAGCATGAAGCGCCGTTCGTCTGAAGGTCGGGAAGAACTCCTGTGCCGCCTTATTGAGAGAGCGGAGGGAGAGGGCGGTGAAGAATGGCTCCTGCAATGCCTAGGGGAGGAGCGTGACTCGGCTCCGCCTGCTGAGACATCACTCACTAAGCAGAAGATGGAGGTAGCTTCGGCCCCAGTCGGAGGCGGGACTAGGCAGCAGCCGGGGAGGAAGAAGAAACGAACGAGAACAGCGGCCTCGCCTCAGGTGACAAGGGAGGAGAGGGCTGACACTTCAAGAACACAGAGAGAGCCGGCTATGAGGGAGAGCAGCGCTACCCAGCTTCCCCAGGCTGCTGCACTCAGTGAGCATCCGTCATCAGCATATGATGGTGAGCAGTGTCAGTTTTCAAATATGACAGATGTTTCTTTCCTAGTGAATTCATTGTCAAATATTTTACAACAATTTAAAGGGGCACAGTCTGCTGGTGCTAATAATATTGCTAATAGTTTTAAAGGAGCACAGGTCACTGGTGCATTAAATATTAAACAAACTAATGTTAATTCACAAATTCTAGGGGCACAAACAGAAAGGTTTGGTGCTAGACAGGTCTTGCATACCAGTAAAATTGATCAGAGGGCACAGATGTCTGATGCATTTGAGCCTGTTGGTAGTGATACTGAAATATTTACAGGGGCACATGATTATGGTGCTGTTAGAAAATTACCATTGAATGAAGTTGGTTCAGTATGGCAAAACTTAAATGAGTCACAAATGACTGGTCATGGCATGTTAAACCATGATGATGTGGTTAACTCTCCATTGTCTGTTAATCCTATCCTGCCTATCAGGCCTTCAGCAGTGGCAGTTGGGGAGGCTTCTTTTAAGGAACCCTTACCATGTGTTCTGTCACCGTTAGGCTTCCATTTAGCCAGGCCTGTTAAAGAAAAAATTTGGAGAGGAGAGTTCATTGACATATTATCTCTTTTGCCGGCTTCTAAAGAATTTTTGTTGAAGTCTGATAGGCTGGCAGCGGATAGATCCGAGGAGGACAGGAGAAGGGCCATACCAAGGACCTTCCAAAATTGGTTGCAGGCTTTCTGCATTTATGCAGCAGTTATGGGTGAACGTTTCCCTGCGAAGTGTTCAGGTTTATTCCAACACTTAGATATTGTTGCAGAGGCCTTTCGTCATTTCGGTGGCTCTGCATGGTTCACATATGACGAAAATTTTCGCCAAAAATTGGCAGTCCACCCCTCCCTGCATTGGGGTTCCAAAGATGTTGGGCTATGGCTAAATCTCATGTTGCCGCCTAAGCTTCCGTTTACTCCAAAAGGGGTATCTAACGCTCAGTCTGCGTTGCGTAAGGGATTTTGCTTTTCCTTCAATGAAGGGCAATGCAAGTTTCTATCAAATTGCAGATACAAGCATGAATGCTCTCATTGTAGTGGGAACCATCCAGCTAGCAGGTGTTTTCGCAAAACTACAGCGACAGCTTTTCAGCCATTTCCCGGGCACGCTCATGGGAAGGGCAGTGACTCCAGTGAACCTCCCAAGAATGCTCCCGTGGTTAGAGCGCTATCCAGACCACAGGATGGCGGCTCTGCTAACTGAAGGTTTCAAGGAGGGTTTTTTGGTCCCGGCCTTTCAAGGCTCGGGCTGTTCCATGGTTCAGAATTTAAAATCTGTTTATACTAATGCTTCAGTGGTAAGAAAGAAAATTTACAAAGAACTGGAAGAAGGAAGGGTGGCGGGTCCTTTTGCTTCCCCGCCATTCGCAAATTTTAGGCTTTCCCCGTTGGGTTTAGTTCCTAAAAAAGAACAAGGTTCTTACCGGCTGATACATCACCTTTCATACCCGGAGAACTCCTCTTTGAATGATGAGGTGGCTGGTGTTGAAGCTCCTGTTTGCTACGCATCATTCGACGAGGCTTTGGTTATTTTAAGGAGTCATGGACAAGGGGCCTTGCTATCCAAGGCAGATATTAAGTCAGCATTTCGTTTGCTCCCGGTCCATCCACAGGGCTTCAGTTCACTAGGTTTTCAATTCTCAGGTGAATATTTCTTTGACAAATGTATGCCCATGGGGTTTTCTTTGTCTTGTTTTTATTTTGAAGCCTTTTCAACCTTTCTTCAGTGGGTTTTGTCTGACCTATATCCCGAGGGAAGTTTCTTACATTATCTAGATGATTTTTTTTTTTTTTTTTTTTTTTTATTTGTGGGCTCAGCTGATTCTTCCTCGTGCCTTAAATCTCTTCAGTTATTTTTTAATATTTGTGAACACTTTGGGATCCCTTTAGCAGCAGAAAAGACAGTGTTTCCATCCACTTCAATTGAATTTTTAGGGATTACCATAGATTCAGCTGCAATGGAATTTAAACTGCCTCTTCAAAAAATACAGAAAATGAGGTCCATGATCTCATTTTTTCTTTTAAGAAAGAAAGTATTATTGAAGGAGGCCCAATCTCTTCTGGGTCTGTTTGCCTTTGCAGCCAGAGTCATTCCAATGGCTAGAGTGTTTTCTCGCAAGTTTTCATTGGCAATCAGAGGCTTTGCAAACCCATATTCCCATGTTCGGATCTCCAAGAGCGTTCGGGAGGACCTGAGAATTTGGGATGCTTTTCTGTGTCATTTTAATGGCTCTACTATATGGCAACAGGATTTTGTTACTAACGAACAGCTTAATTTTTTCACGGATGCAGCTGGGTCTTCAGGCTTTGGAGCATTCATGGATGGGCATTGGTGCGCAGGTGAGTGGCATCAGGACTGGTTACAAAAGGACATCATTCAAAATTTGGTCCTTTTGGAGCTGTTCCCTGTGATAGTCTCTTTAGTAGTTTGGAAAGACGTTTTTGCGAATCGCAGAGTTCTGGTGCATACTGATAATAAAGGCGTTTTATATGCAGTGAATACTTTATCCTCTAAATCTGAACCAGTGATTAGGCTACTACGTTTTCTGGTTTTACAATGCATGCGATTCAATATCTGGTTGAAAGCAGAGCACATTCCGGGCGTGCAGAATAATATTGCTGATGCTTTATCTCGTTCACAGTTCACGAGGTTTCGGGAATTGGCTCCGACATCGGATCAATGCGGAACTCCTTGCCCGGATTTCCTCTGGGGCTTAATATGGAGTTAATTCTTGGTAACTTCAAGAATTCGGTGTCGAAGAAAACGTGGTCTGATTATCGTCTATCCTGGTCCAGATGGTGCTCCTTTTGTCAGGACTTTGGTCTGGATTCTCTTGTTGTCACTTCTTATGTCTCCCTGTCCTTTGTGTCTTCATTGCTTCAGGCTAATCTTAGCCCAGCTTCTATCAGCAAAATTTTAGCGGGGGTCTCCTTCTTTCTCAAATTCGCAGGTTTGCCAGCCCTAACCTCTTTCTTTCAAGTTAATCAAGTTTTAAAAGGTTTTAGGAGGTCAAAACCGTTATTGGATAAGAGGCGCCCTATTTCGGCTGCTATATTGGTTGATCTCCTTAATGTTTTAGAAGAGGTGTGTTTCTCTGAATTTGAATTAATTTTGTTTAGGGCCGTTTTTTCAGTTGCCTTTTTTGGCGCCCTCAGAATTGGGGAATTTACATCTGAAAATAGAAGGTCCTCAGCTTTTCTCCTCAAATCACATGTCATTGTGTATAATGGGTCTCTTAGCCTTTTTCTTTGTAGGTCTAAATCTCTTCCAACAGGTCAAGGTCATTGGATTTCTCTGTCTAGTTCTACCAATCCTACAATATGCCCGGTGCTATTGGTGTCTAGATATATGTCATTTAGACCATGTTCTGATGATTCCTTCTTTATTCACCAGGATTTGTCCTCTCTAACTAGGTACCAGTTTTCAGCTGTGTTGGCTGCTTCTCTGAAACGCTTGAACCTATCTGGTTTTTGCTTTTCTTCACATTCTTTCCGCATCGGGGCAGCCACCACAGCTGACTCTCTAGGTTTCCCGGCAGAAACTTTAAAAAGAATTGGCTGTTGGGGTAGTGATAGATATAAGATTTATGTTCGCCCCGATCTACTAATTTTGTAATCTCTTTTCAGGTTCCTCCGCAGCTACAGTTTGGATTGTAGGTCATTCCTACGTTTTCTGGGCAGCCAAGCATGCTGAAACTAGAACCTACTCGGCTAATTTAGGTCTGGACTCTAAGTCTTTCACAGTATTGTGGTCAGGTATTAGGGGTTTGAGGTGGAAGAATTTGAGAGATCATTTACTTCACTTATCTAATGTTTGGCCTTTACCCCAGATCTTGGTTCTTCATGCCGGGGGCAATGATTTAGGCAAAGTTAAGACGTGGGATCTTCTTTGCGAAATCAAGAGGGATCTTTGTTATATTCAACTTTTATTCCCAAATGCTATAGTAGCATTTTCAGAGATGATTCCTCGTCTTCTTTGGTCCCCCTCGGGCAATTTATTTTATGTGGACAAGATTAGAAGGCGTCTCAATAGAACAATCCATAGTTTTTTAAGTTCATCCGGTGGCATATCTTTTCGCCACTTAGAATTAGAGGGTTTTGTACACGGTTTATTTCGTGGAGATATGGTCCATTTATCTGTGATAGGCTTAGATATATTCAATATGGGTTTACAAAATCTAATTGAATCAGCCACGGTGTTGGGGGGGGGGCCTCGGCCGGCAGCACTGCTGCTGTCCTCAGCCGGTGGGGAGTAGTCGTCCAGCATTGTTGGATGGACACCATTTAATTTGTTCAGTTGTAGCCAGGATGGCTTTATATTCTTTAAAATAAATTTGAGTATTTTAGGTAACCCCTATGGATAACACCGTGGCCTTATAAATCCCAATTAATAAATGTTTTGTTAAATTTAATTAACAGTGTTTGTCTTTATTATAATCCCATCTGTGCTAGCCCATGAAGGGTCATAGCATTATGCTGGGGCCCACATGGGATGGCTCAGAGGGGGCTGCATTTCTCTCCTTTTATCTATTTGCCAGGTTGCCATTGGTTGCCACTGTTGCTCAGGGCAGCAACAGCAAGAGGATTGGTAGCAAGGGCCAGCGTCAGGATTGGATGAATTTGGCGGGCGCTGTGCAGCGCTGAAGAAGCCTATATAAGGGGCTGAGCGCAGCGTTCACTGACCGTGTGAAGCAGAACAAGCGACACCCACCCACCCGCCCCTTTTTTGTCATGATGTCGTCCATGAGGGGGAGTAGTCGTCCAGCATTGTTGGATGGACACCATTTAATTTGTTCAGTTGTAGCCAGGATGGCTTTATATTCTTTAAAATAAATTTGAGTATTTTAGGTAACCCCTATGGATAACACCGTGGCCTTATAAATCCCAATTAATAAATGTTTTGTTAAATTTAATTAACAGTGTTTGTCTTTATTATAATCCCATCTGTGCTAGCCCATGAGCTGTCCCGTCTCGGAATTTCTTCTGAGCATGCGTGGCACTTTGTGCGTCGGAACAGGCCACACATGGTCGGAATTGACGCGATCGGATTTTGTTGTCGGAAAATTTTATCTCCTGCTGTCCAACTTTGTGTGTCGGAAAATCCGATGGAAAATGTCCGATGGAGCCCATACACGGACGGAATTTCCGACAACACGCTCCGATCGGACATTTACCATCGGAAAATCCGACCGTGTGTACGGGGCATTATTGTTACTGTTTGGATATTTTTTAATTTGGGGTCCCAGTTGCCCATTTTCAATGGTCCTTACACTTTGACCCATTAGATTTTTTTTAAACTATGCACAAGCCCAACTTATTTGTTTATATATTGTTCCCGCCAATTCCCAAGCGCCAATGCACCCCCCGATTACAGCCACCTTACAGCCTGTAGCTAAAAAGATTTAAAAAGGGATACTCAATAGCAACAAAACAATGCAACCACATATATATTAAAAAATCCCCCTGTCACTGAACAGGGAAATCAAAGGAATGCCAATAGTGGTGAATATAAAATGATTCTCAATTACAATATTCATTAGAAAAAAATTTGAAAACATTGGACAATACTTAAACAAGACCATGTCCTTGGCCTGTTGCTACCTATACGCTCACAGTTTATTTACAGAAAGGCACCTTGTCTTCAAGATAATATTGCCCCAGGGGTTATTGATCCTCCATGTAATTCAGATAATAGGTTATTTTCTTTTCTATCAGTGTTCTATGCATGTGGAAGGTGCACAACTTGTAAAAACTCTAGGTGAATATTAAAAAACAGAAGGAATTTACCTCTCCAGTCACCAAGAAGCAGTATAAAATCAGAGATTTGATTACGTGCACCACACAAGGCATTGTATATATGTTAGAGTATGAGTGCAGCTTTCAGTATATAGGTAGGACGTTCAGGGGTCTTCATGTGTGGTTAGGGCAACATGTGAATAATATGAAAAGAAGGGTCAAGACCCTAAGGCCCCTTTCACACTGGGGCGGTGGGGGCGTCGGCGGTACAACAGCGCTATTTTTAGCGCTGCTGTACCGTCGTTCTTGCAGCTGTATTCGGCCGCTAACGGTGCGGTTTTAACCCCTGCTGGTGGCCAAAAAAGGGTTAAAATCACTCGTACAGCGCGGCTATAGGTATAGCCGCGTTGTCCCATTGATTTCAATGGGCAGGAGTGGTGAAGGAGCGGTGAATACACCGCTCCTTCACCGCTCCAAAGAAGCGGTTTGCAGGACTTTTTTTCACCGTCCTGCCAGCGCACCGCTTCAGTGTGAAAGCCCTCAGGCTTTCACACTGAACAAACAGCGGTGGCTGTTTAGGGGCGGTTTGCAGGCGGTACTTTTAGCGCAATACCGCCTGCAAACCGCCCCAGTGTGAAAGGGGTCTGAGTGTATCTAACCCCTTTAAGATTTGCCATAATAAGGACCCCAGAGGCCTTAGGTTTTGGGGTATTGAAAAAGTTAGGAGACATTGAAGGGGTGAAATTTAATCCAACAGTTGAGCCGCAGGGGGTCTTTTTTGATCTACTAGGTCCTAACCCCTGCTGGCTTAAATGTCGAATTTGATTTCAATTGTTTTATATCTGATAAATGATTTTTTTTCTAATTTTTGGTTTTATTATTATGTATTTTTAAGATGTTCTGTAAAAGGATGGTCATGGTATGATTAAATATTAATTATGACAAATATGAAATATGCCCAATATGCTATATATGCATGATCTTCAGTGACAGGGGTATTTGTAATATATATTGTATGTGGCTGCATAGTTCTGTGGCTATTGAGTAGCCCTTTTTTAATCTTTTGAACTGCAGGCTGTAAGGTGGCTGTAGTATAGTTTAACCGCTTGCTGACCGCCGCACACAGATGTACGTTGGCAGAATGACACAGGCAGGCAAATGGGCGTACAGGTATGTCCCCTTAAATTTGCCACCTTTCAGGCGCACACGCGACCACCACACGCCACGGGAGCATGCCTGCGGGTCCTGGGAACTCGATGTTCTCCGGCGGCCCTCGATTGCGGTATGGAGAGGTAGAACGGGGAGATGCCTATGTAAACAAGGCATTTCCCCCGTTCTGCCTTGTGTCATGACAGAGATCTACTGCTCCCTGTCATCGAGAGCAGTAATGGCTGTCATGTCCTAGGTAGCCCCTCCCCTCCACAGTTAAAATCACTCCCTAGGACACACCTAACCCGTTCATCGCCCCCTAGTGGTTAACCCCTTCCCTGCCAGTGTCATTTACACAGTAAAGTGTCCGATGTGTCAGCCATAATGTCGCAGTCATGATAAAAATCGCAGATCGCCGCCATTACTAATAAAAAAAATATAAAAAACCCACAAAACTATCCCCTATTTTGTAGTCGCTATAACTTTTGCGCAAACCAATCAATATACGCTTATTGTATTTTTTTTTACCAAAAATATGTAGAATACATATCGGCCTAAACTGAGGAAAAAATGTGTTTTTTTATATATTTTTGGGGGATATTTATTATAGCAAAAAGTAAAAAATATTGCAATTTTTTCAAAATTTTCCCTCTTTTTTGTTTATAACGCAAAAAATAAAAAGCGCAGACCACCAAAAGAAAGGTCTATTTCTGAGAAAAAAAAGGACGTTAATTTTGTTTGGGTACAACGTTGCACGACCGCACAATTGTCAGTTAAAGTGACGCAGTGCCTAATCGCAAAAAGTGCTCTGGTCAGGAAGGGGGTAAAATGTTTCGGGCTGAAGTGGTTAAGATGATCCTGGCTGTTTGATCTGGCAGCTAGAGTCTCACTTTTTAATTAAAGTTTGCGGGCTGTGCCGTTTGCATCTTTGAAAACACCAGGGCGGCGCTTGGTTGCCTTAGTGCTGGAGATTGTTTATTTAAATGCGGGTTGATTATGTGGCTCGGTTCCCGCTGACAAAGTCCTGCCCAGGACATAACACGTATGGGGAGGAACCACACATGATGTCTCCCGCAGCCATCTTTCTGGTTTCTTGTTTGATGTACTATCATGGAGTGCTCGATATATATGCACTTGATACAAGTGCTTGACTTGTAAGTATTTTACCTTTTTTAAATAAATATATACCTAGCAGAGAGCATTATATGTTTTTTTGTTTATTTTTGGAATCTGTGTCTTCGCAATTGACCAACCATCGGATGACTTTTATCACCCTATTGGGGAAAGCACTTGACCATCCTGATTTTAGGGGTCATATAAATGAGGTGAGCAGCTGATAATGTCCTTGGTGGAGGTGTTATGCCCTGTACACACGACCGGTTTTGCCGTCGGCATAAACTCCGAAGGTTTCTCCGACGGAACTCCGACGGAATTCCGCTCAATCGGTCTTGCCTACACATGGTCACACCAAAGTCCAACCGTCCAGAATGTGGTGATGGGACAACACGTACGATGGGACTAGAAAAAGGAAGTGCAATAGCCAGTAGCCAATAGCTTCCATCTCGTACTTGCTTTAGAGCATGCGTCATTTTTGGTCTGTCGAAACAGCATACAGACAAGCGGGTTTCCCGATAGGAATTGGTTACGTCGGAAATATTTAGAACATGTTGCATTTCTAGGTCCATCAGAATTAAAAAAAAAAAAGTCAGCTGAGGCATACACATGATCGGAATAGATGATGAAAAGCTTCCGTCTGACTTTTTCTGACATTCCGCTCGTGTGTATGCAGCCTTACACTCAATTTGACACTCGCATGCTCGATTGGATGCAAATCTTTACAGTGGCTGTGATTTCTTGATTCCTCTATTGATGAATAACCTTGGAGATGTGGATTTTTAGCGACATAATTTATTTATTATTAGCTAACTTTGCTCTGCACTGTTTTATTTGATTGAATAATTTGTGGCATCCCTCATGGCTTTACCCTAAGCTCAGTATTGCTGTTGTTCCTTGCTGCTGCCAGTAGGTGCCACTGGCAATTTTGGCAATAAACAGGGGAGCTGCAACAAAGCTGAGTTATGAATATTAATGTCCTTTCTGACCAGCCACTAGGAGGTTTATTGTCAGTGGTGCATGCTGGGGGAAGAGATACATATTTAAGGAGTGACTTGGGAGTCCTACACTTTACGGGCTGTAGCCTGGGGAGGTGTGTTTAGTACTTTGTACTTGCTAAGCCAGAAGCCGCTTTGGACCTAGTACAGAGTCCTCCAGCTGCCCTGCCTTGTCAAGACAGGTATAGCAACCAGGGTAGAGAGCTAGGGTAAGAAGTCCTGCTGGAGGGGGGATGAGACTGATTCTCAGGGGATCCTGGTACTCTCTTAGAGGGGATACATGGAGGTACCCACTGCCTGACTGTGGATCTCTGAAAATTGCTGCAGGTGTTTGCCTGTTGGTATTTATTTTTGCAGTACACTGTGGTCAATGTTCTATGTGCATTGTGACAGCAGGAGTGTGGTTGGCTGGAAAATGTTGCTGGAGGAATCTGAAGTCCTAACTCTCTCTCCATGGGAGCCTGGAGCAAAAAATACATTCTGAAAAGATAAAAAGTGACTAGTCCAAAGTTTTGTTTTTAGTCATCAACTACAGCCATGGAACTACCCTGGGGTATTGTCAGCCCGCTCTGATGTTGGGGGTTTTATTTCCTACCAGGGGGTTTGCTAAGAATGTCTCAAGTGAGGTACAAAGGTGTCACATAATAAATTAGTGCAGTTTATCGTCATAAACATGCAGTAGTTCACATATAAGGGTTTATTTACGAAAACTGAAGAGTGCATAATCAGGCTTCTGCTTAGAAACAAATCAGCTTCTAACCTCAGCTTGTTTACAGTAATTAAGCTTTGGCAATAAAACCTAGAAGCTGATTCGTTTCTATGCAGAAGTGAGCCTAATTTTGCACTCTACAGCTTTAGGAAAAAAACCCTATAGTGTCATATAACTCAAGAGTACGATATTATATAAGTTCACGGTATTCCAGTATTTTTTTCTCAAAGCCAGCAACCAGGAGAGTGAACCAGGAGGGTGAATGAATGTAGGGAATGGAGAAACGGAGTATGTTCCTGGTTTTGCTGGTCCTACTGGTTTTGAGAAAACAATACAGGGATACTAATATATATGTTGTAATACCATTTGAATATATATATTTTATTTTTATTTTTACTTCAAATAAAAGTGTTTTTATGTCCCCAGTGTTTTTGCATTATCTATTTTTGAATTGTGGATCATCCATAGTGGTTTTAATTTGGTTTTCCAGGAAGGAATTTGTTTGATTTATGATGATCACAAACAAAAGAAGCATATATGGCTTTCTGACTCGTAAGCAACAGAGTAACATGCAGCTAAACTTAATCAAACACATATGAAGCATTATGCGCACATGCATAATTAGTTATGATACTGTGTAGCTCAGTGATCTCCGGATGCAACCCTTTGCTTGCCTTTATCTGAACCTTGGGGCACTTTTCCTCCCACTGATAGAAGACACTATTCCTCCCATTGATACCAATAATGAGGCATAAATCCTATTACAGGAAGTCCCCGAGTTACGAACACCCAAGTTACGAATGACTCCTACTTACGAACGGCCTCAAATGCCGGCCACTTGTGCTCCACGCTGGTCCTGGATACCTTTTGAGCACCTCTGGACACATCCCATACTGCCGTACTATGCCCCAGATAACAAGCTTCCAAACGGAAGTTACACTTACAAATGCAGTGTTGTGACTTACGAACAACTTCGACTTACGAACAAACCTACAGTCCTTATTGTGTTCGTAACTCGGGGACTTCCTGTACTGACATTCACAAGGGGGTAGTAATTCTCCCATGGACACGAAGAATGGGAAAAGCGATTTTAGTAGTGTAATTAAGCTACTCAAAATCATGGAATAGCCTAGCTTAACGGTGTTTTAGCTAAATAATAATAATAATTTTATTATTATGGTTTGCTGCACTGCTGGATGATGTTATCAAGCAAGCAATCACTGAACATAATGAGAACTTTATTATGGTTCCCAGTAACACAATCAATGTAGTGTATTTTTTTTTCCACTGACACCAATGATTGGGCTTATTTCACCATTTGGTAAAAATTCGAAAAAGGTTGCGCTTGGCTGCACATTATAAAAATATTAGAATCTGCTGCACTCAAAAACTGGTGTGCTGTTCCATTAATTTATAATATGATCTATTTAGATGGTGAAAATAACTATTTACAAAAATAAAATTAAACAAACCATCACACTAAATGTCAAAATATTGCTGGTTCACAAAAATGGTAATAATCCATAATTTAAAGTGCTATGTGCAATAATCCAAAGTGCTTATACAGTAAGTGCAATTATTTCCAAAGTCCATATAAAAAAAAATGCTCCAATAGTTCATATAATCTCCTTGCATAAAGTTGATATGTGTTTCTAAATTCCCCACATGTGAGAAGAGGAAAAAAGTGTCCTTGAGAAAAATAAATAAATAGCGGAAGAGCCGGAAGTAGTCACAACATGCAGAGGAACCCCCACAGAAGAATACCGTAATCAAATTCCGCGCATTCAGATTGGAACCTACGTTCCTAACATGTGCTTTGATACAGCTGATTGCAAACAATCCCGGTATCTACAGCTGCCTGACCTCTCGCAATACTGGCAGCTTATTAAAGAAACGGTTTATATACATGTATATAATTAAGAAATAAAAATTGCAAAAATGAAATACTTTTATTAAACAAATATGATTTTGAACCATAATCTTGAAAACTGCAACAGTCTTTTAAAGACGTTGCGTTATACAAAAAAATGTCAATTTTATTATAGAGCTATATAAAACAAAAATATGAAAAATATGTAAAAAAATGTATGATGATAGAAGAACTAAAAAAAATAAACATAGATTGAAAAAATTAATAAAAAAGAAAGATGTTTTTTAAAGAAAATAAAAAGAGAAAAAATATATATCAATAATTGTTGAGGATGTTGATGTCCACTTTTAGGTCTAATTCCCCCCTTCCCCTAATGTTAAAATTGGGTATAATAAATATTTTGACTTAGATCGATCTAGAAGTTCTGTAGTTCGCCATTTTTGTGGTATAAATGATAAATTAAATATACAATATATTTAGGCTAATTGTTACCTATATAACTTAAAGTAAGAAGTGGAGGATCCATCAAGGTTATTGTAATAATCCAAAAGCCATTATTTTACATACCGGTAGTTCTTGCCATTTAAGAGTTTTTAGATTTTTTTCATCATTAGCATCCTCCTCTTTTATTAATACACCAGTTAAGGGTCCAAAGACACAAGGCTACCTCTGTCAAATGATATTTAAAAATCTATAATAATGAGCATAGTTCATTTAAAAAATTTAGATTTTTGCAATCATGGATGTGTGAATTACTTTCATGTAAAAATGAGAGGAGGAAGGCAGACATGCAAGAAACCCAGGGTATAATGTATATTGTTACTACCTGCCACATGTGTTCTGTGACCTTTCAGAATATACAATATATAAGAAGGCCAGTATGGTGGCCTGAATTTATGGGAGGAGTCCTGGGGGTCATTAAGCAGTTAACTCACCTGTGGTCCTTGTCGATTCCGGTGCGCGATAAGTCACTAGGCCGACTCTTCTCAGTTCACTTCAAGTTCGTGAGTCGTGTTCCCAAATTCCAATGTGTTGCGGCTTCTCTGTTCATGGTTTTTCGTAGATCGAGTCTTTCTCACTGTCGCAGGTAGGATTTGTAATCCTTTCTCGTTACCAAATGTAGTTTTGATTCGTATGTTCCCCACTCGTAGCTACGGCTTCTGTAGCGTCAGCCATCCTAGGTTCCTTCTGTCTTGTTGTTTCCCAAACTATAAGCAGACTTACAAATAGGTCCCAGAGCTCAGTCGTTTGCCTGCCATCGTATCTACAAACTCATTTGCAGTTTCGTTGAACTAACTTCTGAGTCTTTACCGGTCGGTATCCACCACACCGTAACATCGTATCCGGCCAGTCACAGGCCTCACAACTTTGGTAAACCGATTATTGCACTCTGTAGCTCAACAGTTCATATCCACAGCTTCACACATCACCTATCACGCAGCTTACCACAGCTTTGCCTCCATCGTGAGGCATCTGCCATAAACCGCTATTCATTATTCAGACAAAAACTCGTACATACTCATAATTCAGCCGATACTCTGCCTTAAATACCCCGAGGTTATTTCACTCTTTACAGCCCTATTCAAATCTAATTGCGTCGGCGGCACAACGATTCGTATCGGATCCATTTCATACACTCTACAGTCCAATTCGAATCTAGTCACGTTTGCGGCACAACGATTTGTATCAGGTCCATTTCACACACTCTCAGTCACGGTTGGCAATCGCTCATGATCACAGTTTATTCCCACATACTCTGCTATCCTTGTTTTCGCCTTCCTGATAAGGCTACTTTCTTGCAATCATTGCAAGCACGTCTTCAGTGGCACACAATCCGGCCACTCATCATCTCGAGTGGCACACAATCAGGCCACTCATTGTCTCCAGTGGCATACAATCGAGCCACTTACCATTTCGGTCTGTCGTTTCTCCTATAGGTCAGTCGACTGCACCAGGTTGGACGTTGTTTCCTAAAAAAAAAAGACATAGGGCTCGCATCTTCACTAGGGGGCCAGTCACATATCAAGGGACTGGCAGGTCAGTTTAAAAAAAAAATGGACTAATACATCTTACTAAATGTTTCCAGTCGAACTCAACCGGGACTTTGAAACTAGGGTGCTGAGTTAGGTGTAGCACAAGAGTTCCACCCTCACATTACCCTGCAGCACCCTTTCACTAAAGTTCACTTCACATACACGATTTGGGCTGCTCATTAGGGTGTTAGCTACTATCACATGTTTCTTTCCAAAACACTCTCACAAGATCGCTAAACGTTGAGCTTGCTGACAGTGCAAGTGTTATCAGGCCGAGCACACGTCATGAACTACAGAAAGCAACATTCCTATTTAGGCCATACCAGACCTCAGCTTCTCACCCCTGTACGCCCCGGGGCTTTGGTTCACAGGTTTGTGCTCAGCACAGACGGGCACCCGAGCTATTGGTTACCTGGCCAGTCACCTCCTGGTTCACCTCGGATGCCACGCACTCTTTTGAGTTTTCTAAATTTCCACTCAACAGCATTCAATGCTTCAGAATGCAAACCAGCTTCTAACTATGCCTGTTGTTCCTTTTCCTGTCCTTCTCATGCAACTCTGCTTCACTTTCCTACTGCTACGACTCCTCTTAACATATGCACCCCCCTCTCCTCTTATAGCTGGAGCCATGTCGCAGGCCAGCAGTGAAGACTTCACCTCCACCCCTCTGTCTTCCTCCGCAGGATCAGAGCGCGACAGTGTGTAGTCCCTCACTGGAAGGAGCTGCGGCATAGGGCCGTTCCCTACCCCGCTACAGCCAAGCTTTTCAGGCTGCTCTTCCCACTGCCAGTAGCAGCTAAGCCCGGCACCCAGTAGGTGCCTCTGCAGTATATCTCCATGGCCATTACCCAGCTTTCACTCCATGATAACTTTTTTTTTTTTTTTTTTTTTTTTTTTTTTTTTTTTTTTTTTTTTTTTTTGAGTTTAACAATTTTATTAATAATATAGATATATTTTTTTTTCTCTTTAAATAATCTTTATTAACAATTCTTAATTTACATACATCATATTTAAAACATCTACAGGTTCATGTGGGCGTGCTCCACTATTGAGGAGGTCGTAGGTCCCCCCTACGTAACTCCCCACAACCAATGCAACTACAAACCCGTCCACAACTAATCTGCATACAGTATGCTTAAAATGACATGTGGATATTTTCACCCCAACCCGCCCTACCCTCCCTTACTCTCCCCCCCCCCCCCTAAGCCAGATCCATCCTTTGTTCTTGACACCCTACACTTGTTAACCACGGGTTCCACATCTTTTCAAACTTCTTAAGATTCCCTCTTCTAATGTATAGGGCTCTCTCCTTCCATATTACATCATTTACTGTTTTAGCCCATTCATCCACTGCAGGGGGTAAGGCTGTTTGCCATCTTTGCATAATAAGTTTCCGGGCCTGGTACAGGCATCTCAAAATGGCTGTTTTAACCGCCATCTCCTCCCGTCTCCAAACTCTGAAACCAAGGATACAGAATCTAACGTCTGTCTCCAGGGAGATCTCCCACCTACCCTCTATAGAGCCCACCACCCCCAGCCAGTAACGTACTAATTTGGGGCACCTCCATACCATGTGTATCAGATCACCCTCCTCCCCACACCTGGGGCACGTGGCGTCGGGCCTTACACCAAAGCAAAATAGTTTTTTGGGGGTGTAGTATGCTCTATATAACAACATTAGGTGGGAGAATCTCTGTGCAGGTGCCACTGAGACCTCCTGTCCTGCCTCCAGTATTTCCCTCCATTGTGTATCTGTCAACTTCCCCACGTCCTTCTCCCACCCCTCCCTACAGCCGAGGTGTTCTGGTCTAACAAATGCTGCCTTGCACAGTTGCGCATATATTCCAGAGACAAAACCCTTCATCTTCCCGGGCTTGATCACTTTCTGCAATAGTGCAGCATCAGTCCAGGCTGGGGGACTTACCCTAAACTGTACCTCCAATGCCGCTCTCATTTGTAAGTATCTAAAGAATGATTGTCTTGGAATACTATATTCCTTTTGGAGGTCCTCGAAGGTTTTCAGTACTCTCCCTCTATACAACTGGGATAGTCTATTTATACCCCACCTCACCCATTCCTTAAATTCCCCCATGGCCACTATCTCCTGTAAGTTCCTGTTATGCCAGAGGGGAGCATACTCTGTAAACCCAACATATCCCATTAATAACTTTGTTGCCTTCCAAACTTTTGTGACCAACTTAGTTGTGGGGCCTTTACCAAGTAACGAGTCTGCCTCCAATGCTTCCACTATGGTTTTGTGGGGTGCCTCCAGGGTTAACAAACCACTACCCATATTTTCCTCCCCTATATGCTGCAACTGTGCTGCCAGAAAATAGCACCTCGGATGCGGGAGGGCTAACCCCCCCTCTCTAACTGGCAACTGTAAGTTCTGAAGGCTAATCCTAGCCTTCCCCCTTCTCCACAACAACTCCCTAAAAAGAGAGTCAATCTTCTGGAACCACTTTTTGTTCACCCACATCGGTGAATTGTGTAACAAATACAGCAGTTGAGGCAACCAGACCATCTTGATCAGGTTGCCCCTTCCTGCTACAGATAGAGGCAACCGGCTCCAAATGTCTATTTTGCACCTAAATTTACCCAGCAGTGGCTCTAAGTTGTCTACGATAAACTGGTTGGGGTCTCTTGACATGTTTATGCCCAGGTAGCGGATCGTTGAGACTACTTTTAAATGCGGGATTTCTGACAAGACCGGCCCACTAGGGTTATCTAATGGCAGTAGTGCAGACTTCCTCCAGTTCACCACCAGTCCGGACACAATGCCAAACCTCTCCATTATGTCCATTACCTGCCTAAGAGAGCCACCTGTATCTCCAAGGAACAATAGGACATCGTCGGCATACAAGGCAATCCTCTCCTCTCCTATTTTCCTTACAAAACCTGCAATCATTGGGCTAGACCTAACATGAATTGCTAATGGCTCCATAGCGAGGGCGAACAACAGGGGGGACAGGGGACATCCCTGTCTCGTCCCCCTCTCCATACATATTTTCCCTGAGAATTCCTTATTTACCCTGACCTTCGCACTTGGGCCCCCATACAGTATTTTTATCCACCTTCTAAAGACAGGGCCCAAGCCAAACTCCTTCAGCACCCGCCAGAGATAGGGCCATTCCAAGCTGTCAAAAGCCTTGGTTATATCCAAAGATACCACTGCTCTTGATCCCATGTTCTCCGTCGGGGTCTGGAAATTCATATATGCCCTCCTGATGTTCATACTCGTGGTCCTATGGGAGATAAATCCCGTTTGATCCACGTGAATCAGTTTATGCACCATTTTATTAAGTCTAGCAGCCAATACCCTTGCCAGGATCTTGGCGTCTGTACACAACAGAGAGATAGGCCTGTATGCCGACGGTTCCAGTGGGTCACCCCCTTCTTTATGAAGCAGAATAATGTTTGTTTCGGTCATGGAGGCAGGCAAACACCCTCCCTGCAGAGCCCAATTTAATGTTTTCAGCAACTCAGGTAGAAGAATCTTCCCGTAGCGCTTATAGGTCTCCACCGGGAGGCCGTCCGGCCCTGGAGATTTTTGATTTGCCATTCCATTTACAGCTTGTTGTAGTTCAGCTAAGGTAATTGGCTCGTCCATGCACTCCCTATCTACTTCAGAGACTTTGGGAACCTGTATATCCTTAAAAAAATTTTCCATATCCTCCTCCCCCGCGAGCCCATGTGACCTATATAAATTTGCGTAATACCTCTCGAATGTGTCTGTGATTTCTGAACTCTGAGAGGATACCTCGCCACTTGGAGTCCTGATTGCCGGGATCGCCGAGGAGGAGGAGTTGGTTTTCACCAAATAGGCCAACATACGTCCCACACTTTCTCCCTCCCCAAAAGTCCGTTGTTTCTGGAAGAGTTGCCTATTTACACCCCTCTTTAGGACTGCTGTTCTATAGGCCTCCTGTTTCTCCTCCCACAGTTTCTGCCTCTCTGGTGTAGGCCTATCTATAAATTGCTTCTCTGCCATCTCCAGTTCCCTCCTAATTCCCTCCTCCCACTCCCTTGCCCTCCTCTTGACTCCTGCCACCCCCTGGATCAAAATACCCCTGAGGAATGCCTTCAATGTGTCCCACTGTACACCTACTGACGTTGAGCCTTCATTGAATTTTAGGAATTCTTCTAGTTTTGTTATTATCCTCTCTGGGTCCCCCATTAATTCCAACCAGTACGGACTTAGCTTCCAAAGCCCTCTAGCCTCCCCGACCCCTATACTTACTGAGGCCACCATCAGGGAATGATCCGAGACCCCTCTCGGGTAGTATATTACATCCTCTATTATTGGCGCTGCCTCTGCATTCCCCAGGGTCATATCAATTCTGGAGAGGGTGGAGTGGGAGGGAGAGAAGCAGGAGTATTGCCTAACTCCAGGGTTTCGGACCCTCCACATATCCAACAGACCTGCCTCCTCCAGAAAGTGACCCAGCCGGCCCCCTGCTACACTGGTTGCTTGGGCTCTCGGTGGAAATCTATCCAGCTCCTTATTCAACACCTCATTGAAATCCCCTAGTACTATCACCGGGGTATCTATTTTATCCAACATAAACTCCATTAAACTATACAACACTTCCAATTTAAAAGGAGGGGGGATATAAATGTTAGCAATAACCAACATCCTGTTTTCAATAGAGCAGTATAAAAAAACATAGCGGCCCAAACTATCTATCCTGGTCTGCCTACAGGAGAACATCACACTTCTTGCTACCAATATACTCACCCCCCTAGAATAGGAGGAGTACACCGAGTGGTATTGAGCCTGGAACCTTCTACTTGGGAAACACTTCATCGTGTCCTTTGTGAAGTGAGTCTCCTGTAGGCAGACCAAGCCCACCCCCCTTATTTCTAGCAATGAGAAAATGGAGGCCCTCTTATTTGAATTCCCCATCCCCCGCACATTCCAGGAGCCTATTTTGAGGATTTTAGGCTGCATCAAACGGACAACAAGCAGGTATTAGCCCCAGAGAACCTACGACAGTTGACACCTTCAGCTTGGTATATTGAGTTATGCCAAAAAAAATAACACCTCCTTGCCCATTTATAAAAAACAAAAAACAAAGGTAAGTGGGCAAGTACAAAACAAAAAAAAAAAAAAAAAAAAAAAAAAAAAAAAAAAAAAAAAAAAAGGAAAAAGTGTTCCCTTAATTACCCTCTGTGCATCATTTCTATTATATCCCTTTTTAATAAACATTTTTAGTGACCCCCTTTCCTTTTTCCCCGTGTTCCTCATCGTAGTGTTTGCATTTACCACACAAGTACTTAATCCTACATCCCCCCTCCCCCCCTTCCCCCTAACTACCCCCGAAACTACTAAGTACATTTTAATTCAAAAAGTAAATTGCAACCCCCTTCCTCTCCACCACCCACCCCCCCCTCTCCCTCCCCCCCAATCCCACCCAACCCTTCCTCCCTCCCTCCCCTTCCCCCCTCCCTCCCCCACCTTACCAGGTTTGCCCCTGGGGCATTATTCGTGACCAGCTCATATATTCCCTTCACAATATTCTTTCCTAACATTCCCTCCCCTCCTTCCACCAAAAATATCCACATGTGCCAAATACAACGTGCAGTACCCTTCTCCTCCCCCATTCCTACTCTATCATACCCCCTCATTCTTCCTCTCTATACCAAGTTCAATTGTATCCCATAGTCCAGGTTTCTTTATCTTCTTATTGAGCATCCTAACTCTCTGGGCTCCGCTCTTTGAGGTTCAGTCTTTGTTTGTTTTCTTCATACCAGCGTGTTGCCCCCGCCGGGGAATCGAAAACGAGGACCTCCCCAATTGCCTCAACCCGCAGCCTCGCAGGGTACAGTAAGGCGTACTTGACTTCAAATTTTTGAAGGGTGCGTTTGATCTCCACAAACCCTTCCCTGCGTCTCTGCAGCTCTGGCGAAAAGTCCGCGAAAAATGAAACCCTTGTTCCGTTATAAAGAATAAGTCCCTTCTCTCTGGCTTTGCGAAGTAGGGTTAACTTGTCGGAGTGATTCAAAAATTTCATTAGTAAGGACCTAGGGCGCCCTCCTGGGGGTGGAGCCCTGAAGGGGACCCGATGGGCTCTCTCAATCGCAAACTGTGCGGTAAAGGCATCTCTTCCAAATATTTCTATGAGCCATCCTTCCAAAAAAGCAATGGGACTGTGCCCCTCACATCTCTCTGGGAGACCTACTATTCTTATGTTATCCCTTCTCAGGCGATTTTCCATTTCATCCATCTTTTCATTAATTCTACCCAATTGCTGCTTCATGGTTTTAACATCTTGCTGTAGGGGAAAAACATCATCCTCCACTTGACTCACTCTTCCCTCTAGGCCCGTTATTCTATCTACTGCCTTTTGCAACTCCTGCTTTATTAATAACAGTTCATCTTTAACCTCTTTAATTTGGCAGCTTAACCCCTCCACTGATGCTTTACAGGAGTTAATTGCTTGCAATACTTCCCTCAGGGTAGGTTCCACCTCCGTGGCAGGGACGGTAGTTGGTAATGATAACTGAACTTTTTCCCCTGCCCCTGTGCCTTTATTGACATTCGGGTTTTTATGCCCTGCTCCCACTGCAGATGTTGATGCCTGTCCTTGGCTTTTCCTGTCCCCAGTGATCTTAGGTTGTGGAAGTTGCCCATTTTTAGTGGGGGTCTGCTCAGGGGTATGGGCAAACCTCTCCAACTTTGCTGCTGCTGCTGCCGCCTGGTTCCCCTTCTCCTTTGCTGACCGTAATGACTGGGGACCCAGATTCTCCATGTTAACTGGCTCCTCCCCCCTCCTTCTGGACATTACCTTTATTACCTTTATTTCTTTTATGTACCCAGAAAGTCAATACCATCAGGAGGAGCAAGCCAAGGAAAGATAAAAGGCCAGGGAGCAGGAGAGGAAGTTAGCCAGGTCTATACAAACAAGTACTGTCCCTTTAATGCAGAGGTCTAGGCACAACCCTGCAGTCAGCCGAGTTGCTTATTCAACAGTCTAAGTATTTTATTGTGCTGGCCAGCTGTTTTACATATGCCCTCTCACTCCTCCGTCCCCTTGCTGTAGGGTCATCACAAAACTGTCCTTTTGTTCTTTAACCAAGCACAGGCACAGGCACAGTGAAATATAGTAGACTGACAGGGTTAAACCCTCTTTCCACAACCTGCTCACTTGCTACGGACCCCACAGACCCAGGACCCAGCGTCCAGCTCCTTTACCAGCCTCCACAGCCACCACAGGATATCCCAAAACAGACTGGCCCAAGGTTCACCTCTGGTCTTCTGTTCCACCCGTCCGCCTCACCTCGCCGCTCCGTAGCGATACTCTGAAAGCCGCTCCACCGACTCCCAGGCGCGCAGGCGCAGTAACTACCGCGGCTCCAATACCGGCTCCAGTAACGGCCCCGCGATGCGGCTAATGTATTCTGACAGCCGGCTTCACCGTCTAAGGGCACTTCCTTGCCTGTCCGCTCCGCATCGGCACGCCAGGATCCAGGCACTTGTGAAATATAGCCGACCAAATGCTCCAGCCCTCCAGCAACAGCAGATAACCGGCAAGGTGGAGAGGCTCTCAGCACGCCACACGTTCTACTCCACACTCCTTCCACATCCACACCCTCATCACTCCATGATAACTTTAATTATCGCTCATGCAACTTTAGCCAATGCCGGCTGCTTCACATTTGTGCGACCTGCCACGGAGCACATCCAAAAATCATGTGTCATCTCAAGCAGCACAACACTTCCTAACTAAACCGAGTGGATGTCCGGTGGTTGGGGTTTTTACCTCTCCGCACACCCAACTCCCTCACTGGCCGCTTTCCCAGTACACGCGTTTACATCGGGGTTCTACACTGGCCTCATCACGCTACCACACTTGACTCATGAGTGCAGGAATCTCCTGTCGGCTACCACCGATGAACAAGCTATAGACAGTCTATTGCAGGCCGAATCGGCCCCTTTGCACAATGACCTTTCACTACCTGGCGAGCCAGCCCTATTGGGCTTGGCAAGGGCAAGTTCTCGAAAAAACTTTGGTTGGTGTACGACTTGTCTGCATCTCATTCTTCCCACATCCCAAGTCTAAATTTCTTAATTCCCTCTGAGGAGTTCTCCCTAAAATACGCATCGGTTGACCTGACTATTCAGGCCATTATTAACTTAGGTACAGGTGCATGGCTGTCTAAGGCAGACATTTCAGACGCGTTCAAACTACTGCCCATTGCACCATCCCTCTGGCGATGGCATGGCATCAAATGGAAAGGTTCATATTACTTCACCACCAAGTTGACTTTCGGCTCTAAAAGCAGCCCGTGGCTGTTTGATACTTTCGCCCAGTCCCTTACATGGATCCTGTTGCACGAAGCACAGTGTCAGAAAGTTATCCACTATCTCATGGAATACTTGAACTGACACCTACTTTATTGTCCAGACCAACTTTTTGGCCATGCCCCTATGTGTTTTTTTGGCTGTCTTTCTTCACCCACTCACCCACCACATTTTTCTTATTGAGTCCCAAGGCCTCCTACAATATTTTAAAACATTGGCAGCTATGCTGTGTACAGTGCTTTGAAAAAATAGTATTCATTCCCCTTGAAATTTTCCACATTTTGTCATGTTACAACCAAAAACGTAAATGTATTTTATTGGGATTTTATGTGATAGACCAACACAAAGTGACACATAATTGTTAAGTGGAAGGAAAATGATCAATGGTTTTCAAACTTTTTACAAATAAATATCTGAAAAATGTGGCGTGCATTTGTATTCAGCCCCTTTGCCCTGATACCCCTAATTAAAATCTAGTGGAACCAACTGCCTTCAGAAGTCACCTAATTAGTAAATAGAGTCTACCTGTGTGTGAAGCCCTCAGAGGTTTGTTAGAGAATCGTGGTGAACAAACAGCATCATGAAGGCTAAGGAACACACAGACAGATCAGGGATAAAGTTGTGAAGAAGGGCTAGGTTATAAAAAAAAATCCCAAGCTTTGAAAATCTCACAGAGCACTGTTCAATCCGAAAATAGAAAGAGTATGGCACAACCGCAAACCTACCAAGACATGTCTTTCCACCTAAACTGACAGGCCAGACAAGAAGAGCATTATTTAGAGAAGCAAACAAAAAAAAAAAAAGAAAAATCATTGACCTTTCTTTGCATGTGTACACACACACACGACACGTGTTTTAATTCAAAGATACGTTTAAAAACCAGGAATATGAATACAAGATTAATTATTTGTAACTAAACTAGAGACAACGGGTTTTAATGTTGGCACATATTATTCAAACAATTTTTCAAAATGTATTGTACAGGATGAGACCAACTACTACATGGTAATTCTGGAGGAGCGCTGAGATCAACAGCTCAGGTGGGAGAATATGTCCACAGGACAAATATTGGTAGTGCACTCCATAAATCTGGCCTTTATGGAAGAGTGTCAAGAAAAAAGCCATTGTTAAAGGAAAGCCTTAAGAAGTCCCATTTTCAGTTTGCAAGAAGCCATCTGGAGGACACAGCAAACATGTGGAAGAAGGTGCTCTGGTCAGATGAGAGCAAAACTTTTTGGCCTAAAAGCAAAACGCTATATGTGGTGGACAACCAACACTGCACATCACCCCCGTGAAATATGGTGGTGGCAGCGTCATGTTGTGGTGATGCTTTGAGTCTGCAAAAGACTTGAGACTGGGGGCTCACCTTCCAGCAGGACAACGACCCTAAACATACAGCCAGAGCTACAAGGGAATGGTTTAAATCAAAGCATATTCATGTGTTAGAATTGTCCAGTCAAAGTCTAGGCCTAAATCCAAATGAGAATTTGTGGAAAGACTTGAAAATTGCTGTTCAAATACAAAGACAAATGGCACTATTTAAACGGGAACGCAAAAATCTAGCAAAAAAACTAGAACTCAATTTTAATGCAGCCTACATATCATTTCAAGATAATCCATCCCAGAGTACAAAATCTCATCTGAAAAAATCTAGATTGGAATACGATCTATTTCTCACTGAGTCAGTTGATAAATCCCTCAAACGCTCCAAACACAATTTTTACATGAATACAAAGAAACCAGGTACATATTTGGCTTAACAAATCTTTCAAACCAATACGTTTGAAATTATCAAAAAATGTTTACACTTGTAATCCAGTTAAAATAGTCCATAAATTTCACTCACATCTCGCAACTTTATACAAGACAAACAATGAATTTAATCCTACAGAGGCTGAATCCTTCTTCTCAAAAATAACCTTACCTGAGTTATCTCAGAATCTAAAAAGCAGTTTGGATGAGCCTATAAATATAGATGAAGTTGCTAACGCCATAAAAGATCTAAAACTTAACAAAAGACCAGGCCCAGACGGCTACTCGGCTTTATACTATAAAACATTCTCAGAAATACTCTCTCCCATTCTCACTGAAACTTTTAACAAACTTCTAGATGGACATTCTTTTCGGAAAGAAACACTAATGGCAATTGTTTGTATGATCTCAAAACCCCTTTCTGATGATACTTCCTGTGTGAATTATCGGCCTATCTCTCTGTTAAACCTTGATATTAAATTATTAGCAAAAATAATAGCAAAACGCCTCAATAGCATTATAGGAAAATTAATACATAGAGATCAAGTAGGCTTCATGCCAAATAGACAGGCAGGCGATAATATACGCAGGGCAGTGTTATTGGCACATATTGCTAAAAAACGGAAAATCCCTTTATGTTTTCTATCTCTCGATATTAAGAGGGCATTTGACACAGTATCCTGGCAATATATGCAATATTCATTACAAAAATGGGGTTTTGGACCCAACTTTTTAACATGGATCAAAGCATTATATAATAAACCCAAAGCCTATATAAAATATGCTGGATACAAATCTGAAGCCTTTAATATCGAAAGAGGTACCCGACAGGGTTGCCCATTATCTCCCTTATTATTTGCCCTTATACTCGAACCCATGGCCCAATACATCAGAACAAACCAAACTATAACTGGCATTGAAGTAGGAGGTATTACACACAAATTATGTATATTTGCAGACGATATATTACTTTTTCTATCATCACCACAGGTCTCTGGTCCTAACTTAATACCAGCTCTTGATGGATTTGCAGCCCTATCCGGCCTTATGATTAATCCTAAGAAATGCCTAGTGCTTAATATTTCACTCACAAACATGGAATTGATCCCGGCTAGGGCTGCACTCCCATTCACATGGGCAGAAAAATCAATCCCATATCTTGGAATTCATTTAACAGCATCTCATTCTGACTTATTCTCAACCAATTATCCTCCTGTATTAAGACAGATCTCAAATCTAATAAAACAATGGTCGCAACTTCCTTTATCCTGGATAGGGAAGATTAATGCAATCAAAATGACTATTCTACCCAAATTGCTTTATCTATTCAGAGTCCTCCCTATTCCAATTCCTTCCTATTTTTTGAGAATAGTACAAAAAAGAGCAACTTCGTTTATATGGGGCTCTTCTAAACCACGTATACCTATACACACACTACATCTTCCCAAAAATAAAGGAGGCCTGGGATACCCTAATTTTACTAACTACTACAGAGCAGCACATTTGGCCAGTCTGTCCAAATACCATGCAAAACAGGAAATCCCATTATGGGTATTTATAGAGGCTTCAGAAAATGACCCTCTATTAATATCAAATTTATTATGGCTTGATCCTAAAGACCGCTTTAAAATTCATAATCCCATAACTAAACACTTCTTATCTCTCTGGGATAAACTAAAAACCAAATATCAGTTACAATCTCCACGCAATCCTCTCCTTTCTTTTATCAGAAATCCGGCCTTTTATCCCGCATGGATCTACCCAAATTCTTTTAAAGCTTGGACAACATCAGGCATTCAGACACTAAATGACTTCATAGCATCTAAATCATTCCTTTCATTCCCATCGCTTAGAGAAAAATATGATCTACCAAACTCTGAGATATTTAGATATCTCCAAATCAAAAATTTCTATACACCATTCCTAAAGGGGGATACACCATTATCCCAATTATCCATTTTTGAATCAATCTGTACAAAAGATCCATTTGCTAAAGGTACAATTTCATCACTTTATAATCAATTATATGGAGTAGCAAATCTTAATAGACCCTCTTACGTTCAGAGGTGGGAGGAGGACCTGGGATGAACTTTAGAAGACACGGACTGGTCTAACATATGGCTCACATCTAAGTCATCTTCACCCAACATCTTAGCACTGGAGACAAATTATAAAGTCCTAACTCGCTGGTACCTTGTACCCGCTAGAGTGGCAAAATATTCACCTAATACCTCAGCTCTTTGTTTTCGAGGATGCCCAGAAATAGGCACATATTTACACATATGGTGGACGTGCCCAGTAATCCAAACCTTCTGGAAGGAAGTCTTCGTGATTGCATCTAAAATATTTTAAAAAATAATACAACCAGATCCATATTTAACTTTACTTAATCTAAAACCGGAATGGTTAACACTCTCTCAATTCAAACTTATGATCCAACTAATAACGGCTGCAAAACAAACAGTGGCCAAGGCATGGAAATCTCCTACATTGGTACTAGCAGAAACAATTCACAGAATGAATAATACAATGTCCCATGCTAAGATGGTAGCTATCGATCAAAATCAAATTCCAAAATTTGAAAAACTTTGGCATCCTTGGATAAAACAACAGTTCCTGTCAAACTTCAATGACTCTGTCCTGTTGCCATGGTAACAGATTAAATGACTTACAGAGACACCCATTCTAAGGCTTCAAAGAGAACTAAAAAGAATAATAAACTGACGAGCGGGACAACCTTGTGGACCACACCTCTACCTTTCTACCCTTTTTCTTCTTTCTCTTTCCTTTTCTCCACCTTACGATTAAAGCTCATTATCAGAATTTATTTGACCTATATACACTCTACTTGTAAACAATATGTATAGTAGGTATAAATCATTTAAATACCTACAAAAGTAACTAAGGAAATTATATATATCTTTAATTTAGGTTTACGTGAACCCGTTTAATATTTGAAATTTCATGATATTTACCTATATAAACCCTACTGTAAAACAATGAGCTTACTTTATAGATCCTTGTAAACTTACTTTATGTATCTTTATAACATTGTATACTCAATAAACTTCTTTTGACAAGGAAAATTGCTGTTCAAAGATACTTTCAATCCAATCTGACAGAGCTTGAGCTATTTTGTAAAGAAGAATGGGCAAAAATTTTACTCCCTAGATGTGCAAATCTGGTAGAGACATCCTCAAAAAGACTTGCAGCTGTAATTGCAGCGAAAGGTGGTTCTACAAAGTACAAATGCACGCCACACTTTTCACATATTTATTTGTAAAAAAAAAAAAAAGAAAACCATTTATCATTTTCCTTCCACTTCACAATTATGTGCCACTTTGTGTTGGTCTATCACATAAAATCCCATTAAAATACATTAAGGTTTTTGGTTGTAACATGACAAAATGTGGAAAATTTTAAGGGGTATGAATACTTTTTCAAGGCACTGTAGATTAAACAAAACCAACCCTATGCATTTCTGCATCAGATGGTACTCCTTACACTCTAATATGCTGTACTTTCTGTAAGTTCAATGCAAGCACTAAGCACTGCAAGGCAAACCATCTAGCTTACCCAAGTTCGGCTCCTCTGATAAGCCACACAACATCTGAGGATAGAGAGAGAGAGGTTTTCCTACCGGGCTGTGTAGACATTTGCAGTGTATACAAAATGAGCAATAAAGAATGGTTGGACACAAATAAATAGATACTCTAGTCTAGGGATATGCAATTAGCGGACCTCCAGCTGTTGCAGAACTACAAGTGCCATGAGGCATAGCAAGACTGACAGCCACACGCATGACACCCAGAGGCAGAGGCATGATGGGACTTGTAGTTTTGCAACAGCTGGGGGTTCACTAATTGCATATCCCTGCTCTAGTCCAAGATCAGCTAGTGCTGTATGGTGCAAGGCATGGGCAGTAGAAGGACAATCAGAAAAAAAGGCACCATATGCAAGCAGATTGCTGCTTTTTCGTGTCTAGACTGGGATAACTTGAGCCACCTTCTCATATGTTTAGGGAACGAAACAAAAATGAGATCAAAGGCATAACCAGTATTATAAATGTAATTAAACAATTCATGTTTAGTTTTTTATATTATGCGAAATGTAGGATCCCAAACAAAATGAACATTGTCAAAAAGAAAAACAACAGCCAAAAAAACTGCAGATACATTTGTAAATTGCAGAAATAAAACTCTAGAACATTTACAAGCTTTTAGGCCAACCTTTCCTGCCACTAAGCTTCATTAGCAAGGGACATAGACTATTGGGCCATTGAGGTACAAATTGTAAGGGCATTCACATTCCCCCAAACACTGCTCCATTGAGCTTGTTCCAAGGTATGGGGTAAACAGTCCTTTAATATATAACCATCCCTTTCCCTTACATAGTTATGGAGAGCACTGGTAGTCTTGATGATATTAGTAGCAAACAGTGACATTACTATTCTAATGTACTTGCCATTAATTGCTCTAAGACAGTTTACAAAACTACATATTTGCCAAAATGCCTTCTTTCCACCTTTACTTTGTAGGAGGAGGAATCATCAATTCCAAGTTTCACCACATTGGCTTACATGTTACTTAGATGGTTGATTTACCCATGCAGAGCTCAAAATGTGCAGATGCATTTAAAAAGACCAGTAGCAATAAACTTGTAAAGAAATAAAGAGAAGTTAGCTTATCACCAATCATTTGCAAAAATGTCTTTGTTTACAGTTAAAGCCTGAAAAACCAGATGGAGAAGTTGTAAAGACAACTACTAACAGGATTCGCAGATGCAAGAAATGAGCAAAAGAGTGGCACTGTACGAACAGAAAGATGATGAGCAAGAGAAAGGGCATGCTACCCTGGAGGAGCAAGCTAGGATTTACACTGTGGAGGAACCAAGTTTGCCTTCCACTAGCCAGGAGGCAGAGAAAGAGGCAGATCTTTCTACTTTGGTGTCACCACAGCTGCAAGCATCCTCCAATGTGGAAAGGCTTCACAATATGCCTTTGCTTCAAGGTACAGTGCTCATCAAGGTGACAATCAAGCAAAAGCAATGAAAATACTTGCAGAGTGAAGGAAAGAACCCAAAGTGCTAGAGGAAAAAATGGTTTACCTAAGACATGCCTCACTGGACTTCATCACTGCTTTCCACTGTAATGCTTTGCATATGTATCACCAGTCCAGCATGTCATCACCACCATCATGACTACCTCTACAACAGTACTACAACCAGAGACATTATACCTTCCTATAGTGGTATAACATGCAAACACCATCCTATGTCATGACTCTACACTCATAAGTGCCTTCAGGAGCCTCATCATTAGTTGCCCATACTCCTCCTCCACCAACCTCACAGTATTACACCAAGGAGAGGTGGGTTGAAGGAGGGGGGGTTCTCTTTTTATGTTTTTTAAAAATGTTATCTGTGGCTTTAGCTCTTGTTTTTACATAGTTGTTTTGTTGACAGAGTTAAAAGCACGTTTATTTTGCCCAAAAACTAAACTCTGGGGCACATCACCAGCAAAATCCTACCTGTCCACCGGCATTCTTAACTCTGGCTTGTGCTTTTCTTTTTTGAGTGGCAACTCCAAAAAAACAAATAATGCTGGCTAATAAAAACATATATTAAAAAACACAGATACAGGATTGCAGGAGGATATATGCGCAGTGTATAGAGAGGCTGACTTCTATTTCGATTTAACTATGCCCGTTTAAGCAATACAAAATGCTCTGCATGATGCACGCGCCACAACTACATAGTGCAGAATTTCAGCATACAGGGAACCACTTATTGTCCAGTATCCGACTTTGTCTAAAACCAGCCCTGTTAACAGCACTATATTACCTCCTGAGAGGCATTAACTTGGCTGTTCCTTCGTTCTTTTTATTTTAGTGGTCTGGTTGGAAATCCTAACAAAACCATTTTGAGGCTATTAAATGTTTAATATTAATTCCAAGTAAAATGTAAAATTGATTGTTGAGCTGCTAATTCTATAGAGGAATGAATTTCCTTTTAACCACTTCAGCCCTGGAAGGATTTACCCCCTTCCTGACCAGAGCACTTTTTTGCGATTAGGCACTGCGTCGCTTTAACTAACAATATTATAATATCCCAAATCAAACAAGTAACCAGTGTATTATTATATGTAATAATGGGGAAATTGACAGAATATAACTAATCAACTTTTGTGTCATGTTAGTATCCCAAAATTATCTGTTGCAGTGGAACCTACACATTCCATTTATTGTGCAAGGGAACCAGGTTTTGTATATTGTGAACCTTGACCTTTAAATTATTTGTAATAAAATTGTGAGTTACTTGCTCAGCAGAAGATGTGCAACTAAAGCTGGCCATAAATAGATCTTTGATTAAAAAAAAATGCATGGATTCACACAATTGAGGTGGATGAAGGAAACCTCTCCACTGCGTTATTGTATTCTCACAGCAGGACACCTCCGCTGTGAGAATACACTGCAGCCAATCGGTTGCATGCGCTGATCCTATGGAAATTTTTCAACATTCCCATTCAAAAGAATGCGATCATTAAGTCGACTTCTCTCTAGCGAGAATGGTCATAGATGGATTGAAATTCTGGCAGTTCCTGCTAAACCAGCCAATTTTCAACCCATTTATGGCCAACTTTACTGTATCAGGAAACAGACTTTACTGTATATAGATCCACAAACATTGGGTTTTAGAAAGCATACCATAGGATTACATTAATCTTATTTTAGGTTGACAGCATTATTCGAGTACTGGATTCCTACTAAGAACAATCATAAGGCTGTTCACTTTGCAAGGGAATTTTCCCCAGAGGTTAGTGAATGAGGGGAAGATCTGCTGACTTACATCATCAAAACATGTGCAAACAAAAATGCTGTTTTTTTGTTTTCATTTTCCTTTCACATATTCTTTGCAAAGTGCAACTTCCGATGCAAATTGAGGAACCTATTTGCTTTAGTAAATCAACCCCTTGGTGCAGTTTTTTTTTATTGTGCTTCCAAGTACAAGGTAACATAGTTTACAACATTTTAGTTCCAGAAAGCATGTTTCAGGGATGTAAGACATTGGTAGATCAGATTCTGTATTATTTTTATGCCACATGCTCTAGTACAGCTGTTTGTGCACGTCTCTACATACAGTCTTGTATGTGAATATTTATATATGTAAGACGGTGTTATACCACTAACCTGGGGTGTTGTAAAAATCAACATTCTACTCTGATCATACATCAATGACAATTAGTCAAGTAAATTCCAGGAAACACAGCAGATCTGATCCCAGTGTGATCATAGCCGTTACACATTAATGAATCTTTCCCCTTCTTCTTCCCACATGTGAGAGTCGGCATTCCAGTTAAAAGCTACAGCAGCAGTGTCTCAATCAGCATGCTGGGCCACTAGGGAGCAAGGCATAAGGCATTTATTGATGCAGGAAGGAGGGTTTCCAAGCCCTGAGTGCAACCATGGCTTAAGAACACACAATTCAGCCACCAAAAACTCCAGGTGGACTAAGAACCTATTGACCCACAGTCTAAGGGGAGTCTACATGATTCTGTAAATGAGTGTAGATGCCAAATAAAGCAAACAACGAATCTAAAAAGCAAAATATGTCATAATGTTGATGGGTAGAGTGACAAATGTCATAATAGTGACGGGGTGGATGAGTGAAAAACTGCAGCTTGCTCAAAGTATAACATTTACTTCAGCATATATTGTCATACATATTGTACACAACAATACTTACAATTCATTTTTTTGGTTAATTTTACTTTTAAACTGAGTTTATTGAATGTTTATATAAAAAAATGGAGGGATACAGAATGAAGAAAAAAGGGGAAGAGGAAGTGTATATAAGGTGTATTTCAAGTGCAACATTTTTCAACATCAGGAACATAGGCTTGTAGTTTCAAGTCGTAACATAACTGGTTCAGAGCCGTAATGTCATAGTATCAACTATCCCTCCCCAATTACAAGGTAACTCATACTTGGACATGTATAGCAAATTTCAGTGAGGGGATCACTGAAATTTACACTATATTTTCAAAAGTATTGGGTTGCCTGTCTTTACATGTACATGAACTTTCATGGCATCCCAGTCTTAGTCTGTAGGGTTCAGTATTGAGTTAGCCCACCCTTTGCAGCTATAACAGCTTCAACTCTTCTGTGAAGGCTGTCCACAAGGTTTAGGAGTGTGTCTATGGGAATGTTTGACCATTCTTCCAGAAGAGCATTTGTGTGGTCAGGCACTGATGTTGGATAAGAAGGCCTGACTCGCAGTCTCCACTGTAATTCATTCCAAATGTGTTCTATTGGGTTGAGGTTAGGACTCTGGGCAGGCCAGTCAAGTTCCTCCACCCCAAACTCATTCTTTTCTTTATGGACCTTGCTTTGTGCATGGGTAAATTATATGGTGGAGGGGGATTATGGTGTGGGGTTGTTTTTCAGGTGTTGGGCTTGGCCCCTTAGTTACAGTGACGGCAACTCCTAAGGCGTCAGCATACCAAGACATTTTGGACAATTTCATCCTTCCAACTTTGTGGGAACAGTTTGGGGATGGCCCCTCCCTGTTCCAACATGACTACGCACCAGTGCACAAAGCAAGGTCCATAAAGACAAGGATGTGCGAGTTTGGGGGGAGGAACTTGACTGGCTACATAGAGTCCTGACCTCAACCTGATAGAACACCTTTGGGATAAATTAGAGCGGAGACTGCGAGCCAGGCCTTCTCATCCAACATTACATAGTTACATAGTAGGTGAGGTTGAAAAAAGACTCAAGTCCATCAAGTCCAACCTTTGTGTGTGATTATATGCCAGTATTACATTGTATATCCCTGTATGTTGCGGTCATTCAGGTGCTTATCTAATAGTTTCTTGAAACTATCGATGCCCCCTGCTGAGACCACTGCCTGTGGAAGGGAATTCCACATCCTTGCCGCTCTTACAGTAAAGAATCCTCTACGTAGTTTAAGGTAAACCTCTTTTCTTCTAATTTTAATGAGTGGCCACGATTTTTAACTCTCTTCTGCGAAAAAGTTTTATTCCTGTCGTGGGGTAACCAGTATGGTATTTGTATATTGAAATCATATCCCCTCTCAAGCGTCTCTTCTCCAGAGAGAATAAGTTCAGCGCTCGCTACCTTTCCTCATAACTAATATCCTCCAGACCCTTTATTAGCTTTGTTGCCCTTCTTTGTACTCGCTCCATTTCCAATATATCCTCCCTGAGGACTGGTGCCCAGAACTGGACAACCTCACAAATGTGTTTCTGACAGAATTGTCAAACATTCCCAAAGACACACTCCCAAACCTTGTGGACAGCCTTCCCAGAAAAGTTGAAGCTGTTATAGCTACAAAGGGTGGGCCAGCTCAATATTGAACCCTACAGACTAAGACTGGGATGCAATTAAAGTTCATGTGCTTGTAAAGGCAGACATCTCAGTACTTTTGACAATATAGTGTATATGCAGTTGTGTGAAAAAGTATTTGCCCCTTTCTGATTTTTTATTTTTTTGCATATTTTTTTTGCATATTTGTCACACTTAAATTACTCAGATGATCAAACAAATTTTATTATTACACAAAGATAACCCAAGTAAATACAAAATACAGACAAAAAAGCTGTCCAAACCTGCCTGGCTTTATGTGAAAAAATAATTGCTCCCTAAATCTAATAACTGTTTTTGCCACCCTTGGCAGCAACAACTGCAGTCAAGCTTTGCGATAACTGGCAATGAGTCTTTTGCACTGCTGTGGAGCAATTTTGGTCCACTCTTCTTTGCAGAATTGTTTTAATTCAGCCACATTGGAGGGTTTTCCAGCATGAACGCCCTGTGCAAGGTCATGATACAGCATCTCAATTGAATTTAAGTCCGGGCTTTGACTAGCCCACTCCAAAACCTAAATTTTGCTTTGTTTGAACAATTTGGAGGTGGACTTGCTGTTGTGTTTCGGATCATTGTCCTGCAGTAAAACCCAAGTGCACTTGAGCTTGAGGTCACCAGCTAATGGGCGAACATTTTCCTTTAGAATTTTCTGGTAGAGCTCAACATTCATGGTTCCATCAATTATGGTAAGTCATCCAGGTCCTGAAGCTGCAAAGCAGCCCCAGACCATCACGCTACCACCACCATGTCTGACTGTTGGTATGATGTTCTTGTTATGAAATGCTGTATTTGTTTTATGCCAGATGTAACGGGACGCACACCTTCCAAAAAGTTACATTTTTGTCTCATCAGTCCACAGAATATTTCCCTAAAAGTCTTGGGGATAATTAAGATGTTTTTTGGTAAATGTGAGATTGTGTTCTTTTTGGTCAGCAGTGGCTTTGGCCTTGGAACTCTCCCATGGATGCCATTTTTGCCCAGTCTCTTTCTTATTGTTGAATCATTAACACTGATCTCACCTGAGGTAAGTGAGGGTAGCAGTTCTTTAGATGCAGGGGTGGATCCAGGGGGGGCAACGGGGCAATTGCCACCCCCGAGAAATTTGTTGCCGGCCGGACGGGTGACATAGCGGGCGGCTCCGCTGGCGGGTGACATAGCGGGCGGCTCCGCTGGTGGGTGACATAGCTGTTGGCTCCGCGGGCGGGTGACATGGCCGGCGGCTCCGTGGGCGGGTGACATAGCCGGCGGCTCCACGGGCGGGTGACATAGCCGGTGGTTACGATAACGGGAAGACCAGGTGGTGCGGTTTGTGGGTGGGCAGCGCGATTTGTGGGCGGGCCGGGCTGCCAGGTGACTCAGTGTGTTGGCAGCTGGCCAATCAGTTAGCCAGAGGCAGGGGAGCAGAGAGATGAGATCATCTCTCTCCGCCAGCCCTGCATTGCTGCAGTAACTTCCGCCCTCAGTGGGCAGGCAGCAGAGAGATTACATTATCTCTCTGCTGCCTGACTCAGTCTGGGAGTCTGGGACACAGCAAGAGACAACAAGACAACCAAAACACCACCTGTGACAATTCACAAGGTGTGGCAGGTGACATAGCAAGTGGCAATCCGCAAGGTGTGGCAGGCGACGTGGCAAGTGACAATCTGCATCTGGTGGCAGGCAAGTGACAATCCACAAGGTGTGGCAGGCGACGTGGCAAGTGACAATCTGCATCTGGTGGCAGGCAAGTGACAATCCACAAGCTGTGGCAGGCGACGTGGCAAGTGACAATCCTCAACGTGTGGCAGGTGACGTGGCAAGTGACACACTCAGGGCTCCCACTGATTCTGCATTATGGTGAGTTGAACTATTTCATTTTATATTACAATGTAATTATAGAAATAATGCGCTTCAATCATCCTAACACTGTAACAACCATGGTACTGGGATGATTGAAGCGCCAACACCAGCCGTTTCCCCAATAAATTGCCTACAAAAAAAACGGATTTTCTGGTAGTGCCCCTCCCGAGACAAGACTCTGGATCCGTCCATGTTTAGATGTTGTTCTGGGTTCTTTTATGACCTCCTGGATGAGTCATTGTCATGCTCTTGGAGTAATTTTTGTAGGCCGGACACTCCTGGGAAGGTTCACCACTGTTCCAAGTTATCTCCATTTGTGGATAATGGCTCTCCCCATGGTTCACTGAAGTTCCAAAGCCTTAGAAATGGCATTGAAACCCTTCCTAGACTGATACATGTACATTACTTTGTTTCTAATCTGTTCTTGAATTTTTTTAGATTGTGGCATAATGTGTGTCTTTTTCTGATCTGTTAGCATGCTTCACTTTGTCAGACAGCTTCTATTTATGTGATTTCTTGATTCAACAGGTCTGGCAGTAATTAGGCCTGGGTGTGGCAAGTGAAATTTAACTCAGCTTTCCAAAAAATTGTGGTTAATTGTGGTTAATTCATAATTCAGCATGGGAGGGGGCAATTACTTTTTCACATAGGGCAGGCAGGTTTGAACAGCTTTTTTTCCCTAATAAATTAAATAATAATTTAAAAACTGCATCTTGGATTTACTTGGGTTATCTTTGTGTAATATTAAAATTTGTTTGATGATCTGAATCATTTAAGTGTGAGAAATATGCAAAAAAAAATCAGGAAAGGGGCAAATACTTTTTCACACAACTGTATATTAGGATAGGGAAGTGGGGAAGGAAAAACATGGAGGAGAAGGAGATGGTATAAGAAAGAGGTGGGTTTAGGTGAGGAGAGGGAGTGCGCGGAGAGATAGGAAGGGTATATGGGTAGTGGGGTAGAGAATTGAAGGATTCATTGCCATTGTTGCCATATCTGAACCAGGGGGGATAGTTGGTTGGGCTAGGCAGAGATCCATTCTGAGATAGGGGGTGGTTGAGTTGAGCGCCAGTGACATGAGTTCACAGTATGTACAGCATTGAGGAAATGTTGGAGGATGTCCCATTTGTTTTAATGAGCCTGAAAGTATGATGACAATGTAAGGTAGGCCAATGACAGTGACCAATGAGTTAGGAATTTTAAATTGGTTTCTTAAGCTTTCTTCGTCATGGAGAGTGGGTGCTTTAGAATAAAGGCTTTTTCCCCATCCCAGTGGAAAATATTGAAGATATAGTTTTTGTTGGATGAAAGTCCTGTAGAAGTTGGCTCTCAAATAGGGTTGGTGGGGAGGAGAGGTTCTGCTTACCTGGGAGTGAGGCTTATGCCGCATGCACACGACCAGACTTTACGGCATACTTGGTCCTGCGGTCCGGAGTCCGTCGGACAATTAGATCGTGTGTGGGCTCCAGCGAACTTTTTTCCCCAAAAGTTCGACGGACCTAGAAATGAAACATGTTTCAAATCTTTTCGAAGGACTCGAGTCCGGTCGAAAAGTCCGCTCGTCTGTATGCTAGCCCGACGGACAAAAACCGACGCTAGGGCAGCTATTGGCTACTGGCTATGAACTTCCTTATTTAAGTCCGGTCGTACGTCATCACGTACAAATCCGTCGGACTTTGGTTGATCGTGTGTAGGCAAGTCCATTTATTCGGAAAGTCCGTAGTAAAGTCCGTTAAAAAAGTCAGCCGGACAAAGTCTGCCGTAAAGTCCGCTCGTGTGTACGCAGCATAGGAGGGAGTTAATATGTTGGCAGCATTGTAGGGTTTATGAGTTAGTGTTTTGTAGAAGGCTTTCTAGGGATGGGAGGGATGCAGTGGTTTGCTTCAGATTAGGGAATGGGATTGAGTCTGGGCAGGGGGGAATGCAGAGTTTCAAAAAAAAGGGGGTTATAGGGCCTATGATTTTGGAGAATCAGAGTTTGAGGATTAGTTGCATTTATGTACTGTATATAGCCTAATTTGTTTTCCTAGTTAATTGTTTTTGGTTATGCTGCCAACTTTGAGTCATTGTTTTAACTACATGTCATTTCTGTAATCCCTTTCCCTTGTATGATGCAATTTACGATCTTTCATTTTGTGAGCGCCTGTATTGTTCCTACAAGGCAGGCATTGAGGCTAGATGAAATGAAAATATTAAATTTGACCGCCTTAATCACTTCAGTATCACCTCTACTGCATCGTATTGTTTGTCTTAACCTTCTGCATGCAATAAATACATACGTGGATGCCAAGTGTTTGGTGAGTTCAGCTACCTGATGACGATTGAATACTCAGGCCCAGCAAGGGCCAAGAAGGGGATAAGTCACTACTACAACAATTGGAGTCAGAATAGTCCCTGTTTTACAAACTGAGCTCGCTCAATGTCCAATGGACTGAAAGGGCTTAATGATTTGAGCCCATCAGCATGGGCATGTGGCCGCCCCCCTTCCCACATGTGTAGTTTAAAAAAAAAAAAAGAGGCATGGTCTCTTTAAATACATTTTTTTTTAAAAAGAGATAAAAACGGGATCATGTGACACTGCAGTACTGCGGGACCGTCACATGACCACTGGGAATGTTCTGGAGGGTCACATGACATTCATTATATAAAGCTGGCCCCTTGGGAATTTCCTCACCAGTTGGTCAAAGTCAGCAACAAGCTCAGAGGGGCTGTGTCACTAGCTGCTGCTGACCTGGCCATGAAGACACTTATGAGGCGTGTGCTAGAGTGGGCCGGAAACAGCGGTGGAGAGGAATGTCTGTGGCGGTGCCTAAAGATGGGAGGAATGGAAGAAGAACAGTGAGGGCAAGTACAAAAAGAGAATGGATGGGAGGCATTAGAGGTACCTAGCAGCAGCCGTCTAAGCAGAGGCAGGCCAGCGACTCGCAGCCCTAAAATCCAGCGGCAGAACCAGCGCGGCCCGCCGACATGGCCGCATACCTCTCTAGGGGAAGGAGAAGTCAGTATGGCACCGCCGGAAGAGGCGGCTAATACTGAGGTAAATAGATTAACCAGCCTTAGGGAAAAAAGGAGGAGGAGAGCATTATCCCCATTGGCACCCAGGAGGATGGCTGAGGAGAAGGCAACTTCAGCAGGAATATTTACTCAACATATCCCGCCCAGTGCTAGACTGGGTAGGTAAGTAATTCCAATCAGACAAAGTGAACAAGAAAAACCTATTGCGTCCTCCGGAGGCTTTAGTGAGCAACACCTGATGAACTCAACACAGGCTAACACACCAGCGACATCTAGTGGTCAGGATGAGTTATCACAAGTTTCAAATAACAATGGAATCCATTGTAAGAACATGCAACAAAGTGCATTTAGAGGACGCCCCCTTGGACTATAACTGGCAGAGGGGAGTAATAAGAAGTAGAGTACATAAAAAAAGGCACAAGGGTGCCAATTTTATTGATATACAAAAATAGAAAATATATTGTGTAAAAACACTATTCACTTAAAAAATATAAACAGTACACCAATAAATCATCATCAACAAGACATCCCGACATGTTTCAGAAATTCGCATTGGTACATATTTTCCTTCATCAGGGGAGGTTTACAGTTGGGTAATTATTTTATTATCTGTAACATAAATATATATGTATAATGATATTTGCATAGTAATGTGGGAAAAAAACACCAAAATATTATCTTTGACCTTTTTTCACACAATGTAAGGTAACAAGGCCAAGAGTACTTACATATATTCGATTCACTAGAAATTACAATGATAAAAACAGCAAAGGAGAGTACATGCTGGCTGCATGGGTCCACACACACACGACATGGGTGGTCATTCGTGTATCCACGCGCCGGTTGCTGGGGCGCATCCACAAGAGACGCCTGGAAACATAGAGAAGTATACACCCTGTTCCAAATTATTATACCAATGATATTTTTCTCATTTACCTAAATAATTGATGTAAACAACAGTCAGCATAATTCTCATGTTATCAACTATTAAGAGTACAATTAAAATTTTACTTAACAAACCTCCTAATGATAACAATTTTTCTTTTTTCAAAATAAAAAACTTACAATCTACTGTTTGAAATTATTACGCACAGTAAGTTTAAAAACACTTTATAGGTTGTAAAGAACTTAAAATTGTCATTTGTTGTGTTTGCAGCATATTAACTGAAATCAAAAGCTATTTCAATCAAACTTTGAACAACATTTTAACTTTTTAAACATTTTAACAGGTCACGTTACATTTTAACATAGGACCTCTTATTTGATAGCATCTTCACAAGTCTTGCATTCATTGAACTTTTGAGTTTTTGGACAGTTTCTGCTTGAATTTGTTTGCAAGAATTTAGAATAGCCTCCCAGAGCTGCTGTTTGGATGTAAACTGCCTCCCACCCTCATAGATCTTTTGCTTGATCTATGTTCTCAATGCTCCAAAAGGCTCGATGTTCCAAAGGTTCTCAATAGGATTGGGAGGATGGAGGCCACACCATGACTTTCTCTCCTTTTATCCCCATAGCAGCCATTGATGAAGACGTATTCTTTGCAGCATGAGATGGTGCATTGTCATGCATGAAGGTGATTTTATTACAGAAAGCATAGTTCTTCCTTCTGTACCAGGGAAGGAAGTGGTCAGTCAGGAACTCCACATACTTTGCAGAGGTCATCTTTACACCTTCGGGGACCCTAAAGGGGCCGACCAGCTCTCTTCCCATGATTCCGGCCCAAAACATGACTCCACCACCGCCTTGCTGATGTGGCAGCCTTGTTGGAACAGGGTGGCCGTCCACCAACCATCCACTACTCCATCCATCTGGACCATCCAGGGTTGCATGGCACTCATCAGTGAACAGGACTTATGCCCCGTACACACGGTCGGATTTTCCGATGGAAAATGTACGATCGGAGCGTGTTGTCGGAAATTCCGACCGTGTGTGGGCTCCATCGGACATTTTCCATCGGATTTTCCGACACACAAAGTTGGAGAGCAGGAGATAAAATTTTCCGACAACAAAATCCAATCGCGTCAATTCCGACAGTGTGTGGCCTGTTCCGACGCACAAAATGCCATGCATGCTCAGAAGAAATTCCAAGACGGAACAGCTCGTTCTGGTAAACTTATAGGGTGTACACACGGTCGGACTTTGTTCGGACATTCCGACAACAAAATCCTAGGATTTTTTCAGACGGATGTTGGCTCAAACTTTTTTTGTCTACACACGGTCGCACAAAGTTGTCGGAATTTCCGATCGCCAACCACACTGTCACGTACACCACGTACGACGAGACTAGAAAAGGCCGGTTCAGAACCAAGCGCGGCACCCTTTGGGCTCCTTTTGCTAATCTCGTGTTAGTAAAAGTTTGGTGAGAGACGATTCGCGCTTTTTCAGACTCGTGGCTTTCAGATCGTTTTCTGCCGTTCAGTTTGTGCTTGTGGGTTTGTATCTGCTCTTCAGTGCGTGCAGTCAGTTCGTATCGGAGTTTTCTGTGCGATCTTGCCCGCTCGTTGCTGTTTTTCAGGTCGCTCTTCACAGGCCTTGCTGTTCTTCAGTGCGTTCTGTTACTTCGTTCTAAACAGCCGACCGTTTTCTAGCCATGTTTCGTATGTGTACTCCTCGTAGAGTTCGTGCTGTGCGGGGGCTTGGTGTTGGGGTCCTGACCTTGAGTCCAGTCCATGAACAGGGTGGGGAGGAGTTCATGGCCCAAGATTTGGTTGCTTCAGCGTGACCAGTTCTCTCATATGCCTTTGCTCCGTGAGATCCGTGAGAATAATCCTGATGATTTCAGGAACTTTCTCAGGATGACGGACCCCGTGTTTCACCGTTTGTTGGCTTCGCTGACCCCCTATATTAGCAGGCAGGATACCTGCATGAGGCAAGCCATCACTCCGGAGCAGAGGCTGGTCGCTACCCTGCGGTATTTGGCCACAGAGAGAAGCCTGCAGGACTTGAAGTTCTCGACAGGCATCTCCCCCCAGGCTCTGGGGATCATTATCCCAGAGACCTGTTCTGCCAATCATCCAGGTCCTGCAGAAGGAGTATATGAAGGTAAGATTTTTATCCTTTTATATCACATTTTATTGTATTGAATGTTTGATAATGTATTGTATTTCTTTCCTCATTCCCTAATTACCATGGTTGTAATATGCTGTGAATGTCCCCTTTGTCCTCATGCATGCTGGATTTTTATGTAATTATTATTTTATGTCCTTCATACATATTTGCCCTTCACTAACCTGGCCAGCATGGTGTCTCCTGCCCTATATTCACCTCATGTAGTCACTTAACAATGTCTTTTATCAGCTCCATAGTAGTGCTTTACCCCAAACACCCCCTAAAATGTTTGGAAATGTTATTTTTGATTTAAATTCAGGCAGAGTGCCAGAGGCTTTTTTTGTGGTGTCCCCAAATAATTTTAAGTAACCCTCCCTCCCCCAACTGCTAAGTCAGCTGATCCCAATTCTCTATCCTCAATCATCTATCTGCTGACTTTGCCAACCCATACACACTATACCCACCTCTTTACTGGTCAGATTTATGGATGAATTCCCCAAAGCATGTAGTGCAAGGGTCTGACTGTATACTTTCCAATGGTACTGTTTAAAGTTTTTATATCCTATTATTATCTTGGTAGGTAATAGCAGAATGTCCAAATGTCCTCAAATGTGTACAGTGTGTATTTATATCTTTGTATTATGACACTTCTTACCTGTCCAGTGGTCTGCTAATAGTGTAACTAAGGAGGGGCTGTTCAAAGTAATACCCATTATTTAAACATTCATCTCTCAATGAAGTGAAGAGGGTTACCTGTCCAAGATTCCCACACACCCCCTAAAATGTTAGAAATGGCCCATGAGAGGGGGGAGGGGGAATATGATAGGTGTACCTCATACTTTGGTGTTGTTAAATTCCCCTTAATAAATGCTATCTGGAGGTTGCCCCATAATGTTTGTGTATAATCTGCTTGCCATGTTTCTGTGAAAAAATAGTAATGTTTATTGTTTTTTCCTCAACAGTTTCCTTCCACGCCACAGGAATGGCAGACTGTGGCCTCCCACTTTGCCGAGCGGTGGGACTTTCCTAACTGCGGAGGGGCAATTGATGGGAAACACGTCCACATCGTCCCACCACCCAACTCGGGGTCGTACTATTATAATTACAAGGGGTTTAATAGTATAGTGATGTTGGCAGTGGTGTCGGCTAATTACGACTTCTTGTATGTGGACGTGGGGAAGAATGGCCGGATGTCCGATGGTGGAGTCATCGCCCAGATGGAGTTCTACAGGCGTCTCCAGAATGGCAGCTTGGACTTGCCAGCTCCAGAGGACAATGTGGAAGGACTCCCATTTGTGTTCGTTGCTGATGAAGCATTTGCGCTGGGGGACCACCTGATGCGGCCATTCCCAATGAGGACCCTCACCCCGGAACAGAGGGTTTTGAATTACCGGCTGGCCAGAGCCCGAAGAGTGGTGGAGAACATATTTGGTATCCTGGCCAGCCGGTTCCGACTATTTCTGACACCCATCCATATGGCGGAGTATAAACTGAACCATATTATACTGGCGTGCTGTATTCTCCATAACTTGTTAAGGAAACATTTGGCCAATTATGCTGGCTCAGTTGGGCCTGAGGCCGGAATCCTACATCAAACCACACTGACGGCGCTTGAAAGTGGCCGTCCTGGCTTGCCCTCCCTGAGTGCCCGTGATGTCCGGTTACGCTACCTGGAGTTCTTTGCGGGTAGGGGGGCTATCAATATGCCAGCAAATCTGTGAAGCCTTTTTATAATAAAAAACAAAAACTAATTCTTTGTGGACATTTACTGCTTGTGTTTGTTTTAGCTGACCCTGACAGAAATGTGTTGAGTCGTGATTGTGTAACCTTATTATACAAAGCACTGTTGGCTGTTATTTCCTAAATGCAAAAACACATTTCACTACAAGTGCACTTGCAACTGCACTGAAACTGCACTTGTAGTGCCAAGAGGATTTGCCCTTAGGAAATAACACCCATTTTTGCAGAAAACAGCAATTACATCACCCCAAAAGTGTTGTATTGTAGTGTTGACACAATAATCCACACATTCTTGAGTAAGAAACTTTTTTATACCTGCACATGTGCATTTACCAAAGGTTTTTAAAACAAACCAACATGTTTGTTGTATAACAATTTTTGCAGTAGCATTATCAAAAATCGAAATGTCCATTTCAGATAAAACAGGCCTGTGTAAAACCAACAAGAAAGCCAAAAAACTTGAACTTACAAAGTTCACATTAGGTAAAACCTGAAGGCTATATCAGACATCAGTATTTAGGAACTGGGTTTGATATAGCGTTCAGATGGGGGGAAATCACCCCTGGAAAAGCCAAATTTGGAAGATGCACACCAATTTACGAATGTCAACATGTGCTATCTGCCATCAGGGGGGATCAAGGGACGTGTTTTGGGGGAGCAAACCCTTCCCCAACGCTACTTTATAATTGAGGAAGGGGTTGCACCCCCAAAACGTGTCCATTGATCTCCCGTGATGGCAGATAGCACATGTTGGCACACTGTGTGCATCCTCCAAATTTGGCTTTTCAAAACATTGCAAAAAAATTTAAAAGATTGGACCACAATCCAAAAAGTGATTTTGTGGGGTTTTAAATTCGCCCCAAAACATCAATGATGTTATTATTTTTTTTAAATAACATCATTGATTTTTTGCTGGGTGTTTTGCAGTTCTACATTACACCCCATGATCTCCCCGATCAGGAGCTGGGCACTTTCTGATGTGAAACGTTCTGGATCCCTCACATCACGATCACCTAAAAAGAGAGAGAGAAAACAAAAACAGGTCTCAAAAATCTGCCACCATCCATCTCGTTTACCTGAGCCTGTGGTCGCAGACACTCACCTGTTGTGGTGCCAATCTCCACCACATCTTCTTCTTCCTCCTGCTCTTCTTGTGTTTGGGGTATTTCACCTTATTCCAGAGGTGGGGGGTCTCTGGTCTCCTCGGATGAGGAGTGTCCTCCGAGTCTTTTCTCCCCTATGTAAAACAAAAATGGTATAATTAGCACACAGATATTTGATGACAGAACTATAAATAGGAAACATTGCTTGGAAGTGGGGTACAATTGTCTATTTTGGCAGAGTTCAAAGATGTATTTTTTTTATTGGCCTTTGTCAAGCTGCAATACTTTACCTGTTTAGTACAAGCTTCACAGATGGAGACCCCCCTATAGTATACACTGGAGCACCTGTGTGGCCCCCCTAATAAAAATGGTGTTCTTGTGTCCCACATTAGTGCTCCAGTGTCCAGATGTGAAAACAGCTGCTCAGTGTCCTCTCCTTACACAGAATCTAGTTGGCATTTCATTCTAGTAACAAACCCATCTACGCAAACAAATATTTGGCATCCAAGTAGGCCCAAAAAAAATGTGGGAAAATGCATATGGCCTAAACAATGGTGTTTTAGAGGCCGAAAGAAAAATGTTTGATACGAACGAATAATGGGCCCATGAACATTAAAGTTGCCCTTTTAAACGTTACAATTAATAAAAGCATATGGAGCAGCACGAACGCAATAAAGACAGAAAGAATAGGAACACAGCACAACTACTTACTTTTTTGCAGCACTCTCCGGATCTTTCGGTACTGCTCTGGCTCTCTTAACTTCAGGTCCGACCACCGCTTCCTGAGCTGATCTTTCAATCTTCGTACCCCGAAATTCTTGTGAAGGCTTTTGACCACTTTCGCCATGATCTTTGCCTTTCTGATGTTGGGGTTGGTGTAAGGCCCATACTTTCCGTCATAGTCGGACTTCTTCATGATGTCGACCATCTCCAACATCTCCCCAAAGGACATATTTGTGGCCTTAAAACGTCTCCTTCTGGATCGGGACGTGTCCGGATCCGGGCTTTCCTCCTCCTTCTCCTCGTTGCTATAATTAGCACACACCTGCTCTAACTCCGCCATGTGCTCTTCACCCACTGTGCCGAATGAAAAGGGGCGGGAAATAGACTAGAAAGAACGTCAGGGGCGGGCGGAGTTACACGCATGCGCAGTGTGTATAAAGCGTAACACGCGTGCGTATTAGGTACGATCTGTGAGCGGAGGAAGGAGCATTGGACGCGCCGATCGTAAGAACGAAGGTAAGAGACAAACTTGTGCCTATACTGCTTCTACATTGAAGCCTATATTGTAACAAGATTAGGAGAGTTTTGTCTGACATTAGGCTTTGTCTTGTGTTGTGTCTTGCAGTGAACATGGATATCTTACTGAAAGACAATGACTTCATGTCAGTATTCATAGATATCTTAAGGGAGCTGCCCTGTCTGTGGGAGATTAAACACCCCCATTTCAAGAACCAAGCAAAGAGGAAGGCAGCACTGGTGCAATTGTGTGAAATTGTGAAGCAGGTGATCCCCACGGCAGACATCACCTATTTAAAGATCTTCATTGGTGGCCTGAGGAGTACATATCTAAGGGAGCTCAAGAAAGTCCTGGATTCACAGAGATCCGGAGCATCAGATGACATCTATGTCCCCAGGATGTTGTACTACGACAGGCTGCATTTTCTGGCAGGCCAGACTGAACCCAGGCCATCCCTCTCCAGTCTTCCTTCCACGCTTCCTTCCCCCCCGGCTGAGGCTTCTGACGCCCAACCTGGGCCTTCCAGGCCACATGTGGAGGAGCCCAGATTGAGCCAGGTATAGCATTCCTCTAAATATTTCTGCTTGTCCAATCAATGATGTTAACTAGATGTTAGTTGGGAGTACTAATTTAGGATTGTGATTGATGAAGCAAAAACTAAAACCATGTCCCTTTTTCATACACAGGGAAGTCTCAGCCAGGAGGTGGCCGGGCCGAGCCGGCTGGCTGATATGCCGGTCCCTCCTCCCCCCTGAAAAGAGAAAGTGGCAGTAGGAGGAGTGCCGTAGAGGAGGCTACCGGAGGACTCTTTTGGAGGGCTACAGAGGTCCAGGGAGCACGACAGACCATGGAGGAGGACATTGCTGCCATCATTGCCTATAAAATGCAGAGGATGGAGGAGGGACAACAAGTCTTGTGTGAGGCGCTCATATTGGAGGCTCTTAACAAAGGTATGAGGGGCCAAATGACAGCTCAGACACACCTTTGCGATGGTCCTCCTCCTCCTCCTGCAGGTCCTCCTCCTCGTCCTCCCTCTCCTCCAGGTCCTTCCAGTCCTCCTCCAGATCCTTCTCCTCCTCCTGCCACATCTCCAACTGCACAGCCACAGCCGAAGGAAGCGTGAAAGGAAGACCAGAAAGTGAGGACCCTGGATCCAGTCTGGTCGGCCAAAAAATGCAGCCTCTTGTGGTACCACAGCCTGGGGACACAGATGTCATCTGCTGCTATCTGGATGTCTGCGAATTCTGGACCAGACTGCCCTCCCTTACAAATGGACTCCTCAGGCCACCAATTTTGATGTTCAAGAATTGATGTCTGCCGTGGGGGTCCCAGGCTTTGCTAATTTCTCTTGTTGATCCAGTGTTGCCTTCCTCTTTGTTTGGTTCTGATCCCTTAATAAAGGATTTTTGTTTTGAATTATACTCTCCTATGTGTTTTACTTCAAAAATGACAGTTTGTTTGTGAGGATTCAGGTACATTTCAAATATAAAATGTGAAATGAACAAGGGACACCAACAACAAACAATCTCCTGGAGATTAAATAATAAAGGATATCAATGGTGTTGGGGTAACTTGACACACAAAACACACACAAAAATATTCTGGAGTAAAAATAAAAATAACATTGAACAAAGATCAGTCTTGGAAAAAATCCAAACATTAAATTAAAAAAAAGGCTTAAAATCCCCACAAAAATAAAATAAAAAAAAAAAATTCTGTCAGATGTGACAACTAATAACAATATATTCAGGGAATCCCAATAAAAAAAACAAAATAAAACTTTGTGAGAAGTGTGTGTGAATGTGAGCAGCAAAACTACTTAATTCTTGTCACATTATAAAGAAGAAGAGAGTGCGCTGTATTAAACCATTTTTAACATTGCAGCGTGACGAAAGTGCTGTATCCATTGCGAACGCTAAGTTTACCAGAACGAGCTGGTCCATCTTGGAATTTCTTCTGAGCATGCGTGGCACTTTGTGCGTCGGAACAGGCCACACACGGTCGGAATTGACGCGATCGGATTTTGTTGTCGGAAAATTTTATCTCCTGCTCTCCAACTTTGTGTGTCAGAAAATCCGATGGAAAATGTCCGATGGAGCCCACACACGGTCGGAATTTCCGACAACACACTCCGATCGGACATTTTCCATCGGAAAATCCGACCGTGTGTATGGGGCATTAGCGTTCGCAATGGATACAGCACTTTCGTCACGCTGCAATGTTCAAAATGGTTTAATACAGCGCACTCTCTTCTTCTTTATAATGTGACAAGAATTAAGTATTTTTGCTGCTCATATTCACACACACTTCTCACAAACTTATTTTGTTACTATTTATCGTGATTCCCTCAATATATTTTGATTTCTCACATCTGACAACATATTTTTGTATATTTTTTATATATTTTTTTGGCTTTAATGTAGATTCTTTTTTTGTGTTTGTATTTTATTTTTATTTTTTTTGCGATTTTGATTTGTACTCCCGAAAATGTTTGTATGTGTTTTTTGTGACAAGTTCCCACAACACCATTGATATGTTGTTCTATTTAATCTGTAGGAGATTGTTTGGTGTTGTTGTCTCTTGTTAATTTCACATTTTATGTTAGAAATGTACCTGAATCGTCACCAACAAACTGTCCTTTTTGGATGAAAACACACACAGGAGAGTATAATTTACCTAAAAAATTTTATTAAGGGCTCACAACTAAACAAAGAGGGAGGCAACGCTGGAGAAACTGCAGAAGTGGGCGAAGCCTTGGACCCCCAGGGCAGACATCAATTTTTTTTAATCAAAATTGGAGGCCTGAGGAGTCCATATCTAAGGGAGGACAGTCTGGTCCAGAAGTCCCAGAGATCCGGAAAGCAGCAGATGACATCTGTGTCCCCAGGCTGTGGTCATACAAGAGACTGCATCTTCTGTCAGACCAGACTGAACCCAGGGTCATCACTCTCTGGTCTTCTTTCCACGCCTCCTTACACGCGGTGGCTGTGGTGGTGGAGTTGTGGCAGCAGGAGGAGGAGGAGGAGGAGGAGGATGGTCCAACTCAACCACGTCGGTCTTGGGTGTTAGTTCCCCACTCACCCCCTTACGTAGGACTTTATAAAGCAGGTCCTCACAGAGCCTGCGTTGACCCTCCTGCATGCCCTGCAATTTGGTGGCAGCCATGCAGGCAAAGGCCTCTTCAGGAGTTCGTAAGGCTCTGAGGGACGCCAAGTCTCCTGGATCAGCCTGAACGCTGAATCCTGCACGGGACTCGGAGTGGCCTTCCTGGCTCGTTTATATGGCAGGCGGAGGGGAGGGAGCTGAGACTCAGTCAGGCTGCGACTGGTCCCAGGCTTCTCCTGGCTGACACTTAGCCCCGCCTCCTCCTGGCTGCCACTAATCCCCGCCTCCTCCTGACTGCCACATTCCACAACCTCCTCCTGGCTGAGGTCTTCCTGTGTATGAAAAAGGGACATATTTTTAGTATTTTTTCAATCAATCACACACAATTTTCACCTCCTGACTGCTGCAAATTGATAGTTAACAAATATAACAGACTATCCTTCTGAGCCCAGCATTTTTCATTCTTGTCCCAATTTTGGGTGCCCACTAATGTCTATTGATATGTAAAAAACTTTTTTTAATCAGCAATTAGTAATCAATAATAACATCTATTAAACATCATTTATTTATTGACCAGAAATCTGTAGAAGAATGCTATACCTGACTCCAGCTGGGCTCCTCCACTTCTTCCTGGCTGGAAGGCCCAGGTTGGACATCGGAAGCCTCAGCTGGGGTGGAAGGAAGAGTGGAAGGAAGAGTGGAGAGGGATTCCCTGACTTCAGTGTGATCTGACAGAAATCGCAGTCTCTCATAGTACCAGAGCCTGGGGACATAAACGTCATCTGCTGCAGCTCCGGATCTCTGGGAATCTGTGACCTTCTTGCGCTCCCTAAGATAAGTGCTCCTCAGGCCACCAATTTTAGCTTTTAAATAAGGGATGGTTGCTGTGGGGACCACCGGCGTCACCTCACCAACTCCAGCAGTTTCTCCAGCGCTGCCTGCCTCTTCTGATTGTGATTATAGTGGGGGTGTCTCACTTGCCACAGACAGGGCAGCTCCCTGTACTTGTCTATGAACAGGGGCAGGAAATTGTGGTCGTTGAACCCATCCATTTTCTCTGCAAGACACAGCACAAGACAAACCCTAATGTCAGGCAAAACTCCCCTAATCTTGTTACAATATAGGCTTCCATTTCGAAGCAGTATAGGCGCAAGTTTAGATCTTACCTTCGTTATCACGATCAGCGTCTCCGATGCTCCTTCCTCCGCTCACAGATCGTACGTAATACGCACGTGTGTTACGCTTTATACACACTGCGCATGCGTATAACTCCGCCCGCCCCTGACGTTCTTTCTAGTCTATTCCCCGCCCCTTTTCGTTCGGCGCAGTGGGGGAAGAGCACATGGCGGATAGACAGCAGGTGCGTGCTAATTGTAGCAATGAGGAGGAGAAGGAGGAGGAAAGGCCGGAGCCTGAAACGTCCCGATCCAGAAGGAGATTTAAGGACTCAAATATGTCCTTTGGGGAGATGTTGGAGATGGTGGACATCCTGAAGAAGGCCGACTATGATGGAAAGTATGGGCCTTACCCCAACCCCAATGTCCGAAAGGCCAAGATCATGGCGAAAGTGGTCAGGAGTCTGCACTGGAATTTCGGGGTACGACGATCGAAAGATCAGCTCAGGAAGCGGTGGTCGGACCTCAAATTACGAGAACATGAGCAGTACAGAAAGATCCGGAGAGTGCTGCAAAAAAGTAAGTAGTTGTGCTGTGTTCCTATTCTTTTTGTGTTTATTACGTTCGTGCTGCTCCATGTGCTTTTAGGAACTGTTGTACAGTTTAAAATGGCAACTTTCATGTTCATGGGCACATTATTCGTTCGGATCAAACATTTTTCATTCCAACTATAAAATACCATTGTTTAGCCCATATGCATTTGGCCACCATTTTGACGCCCTATACTTGTCTTTAAAGAATTGGGTTGTGTAGATGGCTTTGTTACTAGAATGAAATGCAAACTAGATTCTGTGTAAGGAGAGGACACTGAGCAGCTGTTTTCACATCTGGACACTGGAGCACTAGTGTGGGACAAAAGAACACCATTCTTATTAGGGGGGCCACACAGGTGCTCCAGTGTATACTATAGGGGGGTCTCCATCTGTGAAGCTTGTACCAAACAGGTAAAGTATTGCAGCTTGACAAAGGACACTAAAAAAGCTACATCTTGGAACTCTGCTAAAATTGACAATTGTACCCCACTTCCAAGCAATGTTTCCTATTTCTAGTTCTGCCATCAAATATCTGTGTGCTAAGTATACCATTTTTGTTTTACATAGGGGATAAAAGACTCGGAGGACACCCCTCATCTGAGGAGACCAGAGCCCCCCCCCTCTGGAAGAAGGGGAAATCCCCCCAACACAAGCTGAGCAGGAGGATGAAGACGTGGTGGAACTAGTCACCACAACAGGTGAGTGTCTGCGACCACAGGCTCAGATAAGAGATGGATGGCACCATTTTTTTGAAACCAAATTTATTTTGGGGTTCCTCTCTTTTTAGGTGATCGTGATGTTGTGGATCCAGATCCTTTCACATCCGAAAGTGCCCATATCCTGATCGGGGAGATCATGGGGTGTAATTTACAATTGGAAATCATCAAGCAAAACATCAATGATGTTATTCCAAAATATAAAAACATCATTGATGTTTTGGGGCGAGTTTAAAACCTCTCCAAATCACTTTCTTCTTTTGTGTGCTACAATGTGCTAAATGTTTTTGTGATTTTTCCCAAAGCCAAATTTGGAGGATGCACACAGTGTGTCAACATGTGCTATCTGCCATCACGGGAGATCAATGGACGCGTTTTGGGGGTGCAACCCCTTCCTCAATAATAAAGTAGCGGTGAGGAAGGGGTTTCTCCCCCAAAACACATCCCTTGATCCGCCGTGATGGCAGCTAGCACATGTTGACATTGGGAAATTTGTGTGCATCTTCCAAATTTGGCTTTTCCAGGGGTGATTTCCCCCCATCTGAACGCAATATCAAACACAGTTCCTAAATACTCATGTCTGATATTGCCTTCAAATTCGACCAAATGTGACGTTTGTAAGTTCAAGATTTGTGTCTTTTCTTGTTGGTTTTACACAGGCCTGTTTTCTATAAAATGGACATTTTGATTTTGGATAATGCCACCACAAAAATTGTTATACAACAAACATGTTGGTTTGTTTGAAAAACCTTTGGTAAATGCACATGTGATTGTGCAGGTATTAAAAAGATTGTTAATCAAGAATGTGTGGATTATTGTCTCAACGCTACAACACTTTTGGGGTGATGTAATTGTTGTTTTATGAGAAAATGGGGGTTATTTCCTAAGGGCAAATTCACTTTGAACTACAAGTGCAGTTTCAGTGCAGTTGCAAGTGCACTTGTAGTGAAATGTGTTTTTGCATTTACTAAATAACAGCCAACAGTGCTTTGTATAAGGTTACACAATCACGCCATTTTCTGCACTCAAAACATTTCTGTTAGGGTCAGCTAAAACAAACACAAGCAGTAAATGTCCACAAAGAATTTTTTTGTTTTTTTTATTATAAAAAGGCTTCACAGATTGTCTGGCATATTGATAGCCCCCCTACCCGCAAAGAACTCCAGGTAGCATAACCGGACATCACGGGCACTCAGGGAGGGCAAGCCAGGACGGCCACTTTCAAGCGCCGTCAGTGTGGTTTGATGTATGATTCCGGCCTCAGGCCCAACTGAGCCAGCATAGTTGGCCAAATGTTTCCTTTAAAAAGTTATGGAGAACACAGCACGCTAGTATTATATGGTTCAGTTTATACTCCGCCATATGGATGGGTGTCATAAATAGGTGGAACCGGCAAGCAGATTAGACACAAACATTATGGGGCAACCTCCAGATAGCATTTATTAAGGGGAATTTAACAAGGCCAAAGTATAAGGTACACCTATCATATTCCCCCTCCCCCCCTCTCACGGGCCATTTCTAACATTATAGGGGGTGTGTGGAAATCTTGGACAGGTAACCCTCTTCACTTCATTGAGAGATGAATGCCTAAATAATGGGTATTACTTGGAACATCCCCTCCTTAGTTACACTATTGGCAGACCACTGGACAGGTAAGAAGTGTCATAATACAAAGATATAAATACACACTGTACACATTTGAGGACATTTGGACATTCTGCTATTACCTGTCAAGATAATAATAGGATAAAAAAAACTTTAAACAGTACCATTTGAAAGTATACAGGCAGGCCCTTTCACTACATGCTTTGGGGAATTCATCCATAAATCTGACCAGTAAAGATGTGGGTATAGTGTGTATGGGTTTGGCAAAGTCAGCAGATAGATGATTGAGGATAGATAGAGAATTGGGATCAGCTGACTTAGCAGTTGGGGGAGGGAGGGTTACTAAAAATTATTTGGGGACACCACAAAAAAAGCCTCTGCCACTCTGCCTGAATTTCAATCAAAAATAACATTTCCAAACATTTTAGGGGGTGTTTGGGGTAAAGCACTACTATAGAGCTGATAAAATACATTGTTAAGTGACTACATGAGGTGAATATAGGGCAGGAGACACCATGCTGGCCAGGTTAGTGAAGGGCAAATATGTATGAAGGACCTAAAATAATAATTACATAAAAATCCAGCCTGCATGAGGACAAAGGGGACATTCACAGCATATTACAATCATGGTAATTAGGGAAAGAGGAAATAAATACAATATATTAGCAAACATTCAATACAATAAAATGTGATATAAAAGGATAAAAATCTTACCTTTATATACTCCTTCTGCAGGGCCTGGATGATGGCAGAACAGGTCTCTGGGATAATGATCCCCAGAGCCTGGGGGGAGATGCCTGTCGAGAACTTCAAGTCCTGCAGGCTTCTCCCTGTTGCCAAATACCGCAGGGTAGCGACCAACCTCTGCTCCGGAGTGATGGTTTGCCTCATGCAGGTATCCTGCCTGCTAATATAGGGGGTCAGCGAAGCGAACAAATGGTGAAACACGGGGTCCCTCATCCGGAGAAAGTTCCTGAAATCATCAGGATTATTCTCACGGATCTCACGGAGCAAAGGCATATGAGAGAACTGGTCACGCTGAAGCAACCAATTCTTGGTCCATGAACTCCTCCTCACCCTGTTCATGGACTGGACTTGTGTCAAGGTCAGGACCCCAACACCAAGCTACCGCACAGCACGAACTCTACGAGGAGTACGCATACGAAACATGGCTAGAAAACGGTCGGCTGCTTAGAACGAAGTAACAGAACGCACTGAAGAACAGCAAGGCCTGTGAAGAGCGACCTGAAAAACAGTAACGAACGAACAAGAATACAATGACTAAGTCACACGGAACTTGCTTGCACGCACTGAAGAGCAGATACAAACCCACAAGCACAAACTGAACGGCAGAAAATGATCTGAAAGCCACGAGTCTGAAAAAGTGCGAATCGTCTCTCACCAAACTTTTACTAACACGAGATTAGCAAAAGGAGCCCAAAGGGTGCCGCGCTTGGTTCTGAACTGGCCTTTTCTAGTCTCATCGTACGTGGTGTACGTGACCGCGTGGTTGGCGATCGGAAATTCCGACAACTTTGTGCGACCGTGTGTAGACAAAATAAGTTTGAGCCAACATCCGTCGGAAAAAATCCTAGGATTTTGTTGTCGGAATGTCTGAACAAAGTCCGACCGTGTGCACGCCCTATTAGTCTTCATGTATTTTTCTGCCCAATGCAGCCATTTTTGCTTGTGAGCATTGGTTAGTGGTGGCCGAATGCACGGTTTATGCACAGTTGCAAGACTCTGAAGGACTCTACACCTTGATGTCTGTGGGACTCTAGAGGCACCAGCAGCTTCAAATATCTGTTTGCTGCTATGTAATGGTGTTTTAGCAGCTGCTCTCTTGATCCGATGCATGGATCTGGCAGAAATCTTCCTCAATGTGCCTTTATCTGCACGAAACCCGTCTGTGCTCTGAATCAGTCACAAATCTCTTAAAAGTGCGATGATCACGCTTAAGTTTTCTCGAAATATCTAATGTTTTCATACCTTGTCCAAGGCATTGAACTATTTCACTCTTTTCGGCAGCAGAGAGATCCTTTTTCTTCCCCATATTGCTTGAAAATGGTGCTCTGCTTAATAATGTGGAACACCCTCCTTTAGTAGTTTTTCCTTTAATTGGGCTCACCTGGCAATCTAATTATCACAGGTGTCCGAGATTGTTTTCAGTCATCAAAAGAGCCCTGAGACACAATGAGTTAAACTGAAAAACAAAATATTTAATCTTTGTGACACTGAAATAGAATTTGCATAATAATTTGGAACAGAATGTAGTAGTAATGGTAGGCAGAGAGACAAAAACTTGTCCATAATATGCCTGTTGTAATTATTGTAATTATCTTAGATTAGAGCTGTGAACAGTGCTGACATCAGGGCAGCAGCCAGTGGACTGACAAATGCCAGCCGAATGTCAGCACTTACATACCCGGTCTGCCTAGCATAAGCCAATCAGAGTCGATCCATAGGTAGCCCTGTCTGTTCCACCTAATCAGCTGTATAACAAACAGCTGACTGTGGAACTCAGAGCATCTCTCTGACGTGGAGGTGCGCAGCGTAGCCAAGCCTCGAGGGGCGTGACAACGTCATGCGTCGCTGCATCATAGGCGAGAAGAGGTTCCTCGCTCATCAAGGGGAGGCGACAGCGAGGGCACATAGGAGCTCCTCCCAACGCAAAGGGCCAGAGCGGAGACAGAAAACATTTCATCATCCTCTCACCCTGCGTTGTTGGAGCCTACCCGCCGGGTGTCTGCGTGCAAGCAAAGCGGCATGGGGACGGGGCTGAAAGCCACATAGTGGACAAAAAGGATAACAGCCAACATGTTTACAAAGGAGGGGACAAAAAATATAAAAATAGATAATAAATAATACTAAGCATCAGATATTGCAAACAAGAGAAACCATGGTGGCGACTAACAGTACAAATTATATGTAAACATTGTCATGTTCCTAGGGAAAAGCAAGGAGAAGAACAAGATGGTACCAATGTATAGATATAACAAAGAGAACAGATATAGATGTAGATAGCCTTGACATGTTGGGCTCATCACTGTACATCCAATTACATTGGCAAAACAATGCTTAATTAGGAAAGACAGAGCTGCATTACACATATTGCGAAGTGATAATGATAAGGGAATTTTTGGGCATTTATTACAATACCTATTTAGAAGCAGAGCCCTTAAAGATTCAGTTCACAAACCCTAGAAGTGAATGCTGGAAGGAACGATCTGAAGTTTTTGCTTTTCTTACCCCTTTTTGTTTTCCCATGGCGTCCTATCAAGGAGACCAGTGGGTGAACTTCATGTCCAAACTGCATAAGGGTTTTGAACAAAAAGAGTCTCTTGACTCTGAACTGTCATCAATTTTTCTAACTCTTAGTCAAACTTTAGAGAAAAAGTCCCTACTACATTGGCACATTAAATCCTTTGAAAACCTGATACTGAAAACCTGAACCCTTTCGGGCTCAGGGTACAAATTTTTCCTACATTTGACAACCTTGACCCCAGCTTTAAAATTGCCTGGGAGGACAATCTAAAATCATGCTCCAAAACCATGATGTCATTGTGAATCGATGAGTATCAAAAACATAGGTACTAATAATAGTAATAATAATAATAATAGGTTTGGATGAAAAACTGGAAAAATCAAATGTTGCCTCTGAAAACGTCACTCTCGGTTCAATACCAACAGTGACATATCAGACATACCAACTCCAGCCAGCAGTTCTGGATCCTCTTTGCATGCATCAACCACTTTAATCACTTCACGGTCACAGTCCTTAACCCCAGGTAGTTTTTTAGACCAAATAAGGGGTCATATACAGACCCATCAAAAGAAATTCCAAACACACCCATCTAAAATTCACAAAATCAACATGCACAAACCACGTTAAACGTGGTTAATTTATCCTCTCACTCACTTAGTCAGTACGAGACGGATTTCCTTGCGCGTGGCCTCACTTTCTGCCCAGACTCCAGTTTGGACAGATTGGGGGCCATCAAGAACATCCATCTCTTTATTCGTAAGAATAAAGTTTATATGCCAAGAAACAAAATCCAGAATCCGGACAAACTAGTCAGGACATGCAAGTACTGGATAATTTAATTAATTTATTAGAAGAGAATGAGCCTGAAAATCTTCTAGATTCAGTTGACATAGAGGCCCTCCTTGCAGCAGTGGATGATATTCCCAGCATGCAAATAAAGGCACATGCCCCTTTCACTAAAAAAGAAATCCACCTTGTATCCCTCACCAAGTTCAAACCATAATGCATCTGTCTTTTTGAAACTTGTGACAGCAGACATTAGGAAAATGAAAAATTTCTCCAGACCTCACGCCAATCTTGACCGCAATGAACGAGCTGCACTTGATGCGCTGGCCCATGACCACAACATTGTGATCAAGCCAATCGACAAGGGTGGCAATGTCGTGGTCATTGACAATGCCCAATAAATTGAGATGAGCATGAATATACTTTGCAACTCTGAATGGTATCGACCCATTCAGCAGCCACTATTAGATAAATTCACCAAGGACTTTTACTTACTGGTGGACATGGCATTCTACCAAAATGTCATAACTAAACAACTGTGGGAATTCATTAGAACTAGTCATCCTAGATCTATTCTAATAGGTCTAGATCTATCTAGACCTATTATATCCGGCTGTGGCAATCTCACTGAAAACCTCAGCTGAGTAGTAGATAGCCATCTAAAACCCCCTTGTTACCTGTTTGGCGTCTTACGTACGTGACACTATCCACTTTTTGCAAACCATACAGGATCTGCACATTGTGGATGGTGTCCAACTAGTCACCATAGATGTTGAATCACAGTACTGCACTATTCCCCACATGAAGGGCCTTGCGGCAATGTGTCACGTATTTCCGCAATTCAGTGAATGCGAGCCTGAATATACAGAATTTATTTTGAGCTCTCCTGAGTTTATACTCTACCACAATGTTTTCTGCTTTGATGGTTCCCACTACCTTCTCCGCCATGTTGTGCCCCATCGTAAACCAACCTGTACCTGGGGAAGTGGGAACATTCACTACTTACCAATGAATCGCTATCTGTTTATATGTGCCATGTACTTACATGGCGACGCTACATAGATGGTGTGTTCCCCATATGGGATGGCTCAGTAGAGCTTCTACATGAGTTTTTAGCCTCTATTAACGATGAGTTTAATCTCAGCTTTACAATGTCACACAGTACAACTGAAATCACATTTCTGGATGTATTTGTCAAAAAACAACCAGATGGGAGTCTTTCAAGTCAACTATATTGTAAACCTACAGCAGGGAACTCGTTGCTTCATGCGACCAGTTTTCACCCAAAACCCTTGCTCGCGTCTATAACCTATAGCCAATATCTTAGGGTTCGCTGAAACTGTTCAGACGATATTACCTTCAAAAATGAAGCTGACATGTTAAGGAAAAGACTCCTCGAAAGAGGATACTCCGGCCCATGCCTTAAAAAGGCATATAGAAAAACCATCAAGTTGTCTCGTCATGACTTATTAAATGTACAAAAACAACCCTCTACCGATGACAAAACTAGAATTGTTACTAGGTACTCAACACAACATAAACAACTTAAACGAATTCTGAATAAGTATTGGCACTTATTAACTATGGATTCTTCACTGTCTCCCTTTGTATCTAGCGCACCTGCTGTTACATATTGGAGAGCCCTCTGTGGGTGATAGGGTGGTTACAAGTGAATACAAATCTCATAGAGGCGACACATGCAAAACATTGGGTACTTTCTCCTGTGGGGGGTGTCCATACTGTCAGTATATGGACAGACGCAAAGACATAGATCTACCAAATCGACATCATTTCCGTCCTAAACACTATGTCAATTGCAAAACTCCCGGCATAGTATACTTACTCACATGTGAATGTGGCTGTTACTATGTCGGGAAGATCATTAATGTTTTGGAAAAGAATATACCAACATATCTCCACGATTCGTAAACGTGACCCTGATATACCTATTGACCATCATATGGCTCTGGTGCATCCAGAGTCAATTCCCAAGGTTCATTTCTTGGCACTTGACCGTGTACATTTCCATTTGAGAGGAGGTGATTTCAACAAATGCCTTCTTCAATGTGAATTGAGGTGGATATTTAATCTACAGGCAACTTTGCCACCTGGATTAAATGAGGCATTTAACTTCAGATCGTTCCTTCCAGGATTCACTTCTGGGGTTTGTGAACTGAATCTTTAAGGGCTCTGCTTCTAAATAGGTATTGTAATAAATGCCCAAAAATTCCCTTATCATCATCACTTCGCAATATGTGTTAATGTGGCTCTGTCTTTCCTAATCAGGCATTGTTTCGCCAATGTAATTGGATGTACAGTGATGAGCCCCACATGTCAGGGCTATCTACATCTATATCTGTTCTCTTTGTTATATCTATACATTGGTACCATCTTGTTCTTCTCCTTGTTTTTCCCTAGGAACATGACAATGTTTAAATATAATTTGTACTGTTAGACGCCACCATGGTTTCTCTTGTTTGCAATATCTGATGCTTAGTATTATTTATTATCTATTTTTATATTTTTTGTCCCCTCCTTTGTAAACATGCTGACTGCTATCGTTTTTGTCAGGTGGCTTTCAGCCCCGTCCCCATGCCGCTTTGTTTGCATGCAGACACCCGGCAGGTAGGCTCCACCAACGCAGGGTGGGCGGATGACAAAATGTTTTCTGTTTCCGCCCTGGCCCTTTGCTTTGGGAGGAGCTCCTATGTGCCCCCGCCGTCGTCTCCCCTTGATGAGCGGGGAACCTCTTCTCGCTGGTGACAGGGCGATGTGTGACGCTGTCACGCCCCTCAAGGCGTGGCTACACCGAGCGTCTCCGCGTCAGAGAGATGCTCTGAGTTTCACAGTCAGCTGTTTGTTATACAGCTGATTAGGTGGAACAGACAGGGCTACCTATGGATCAACTCTGATTGGCTTATGCTAGGCAGACCGGGTATGTAAGTGCTGACACTCGGCTGGCGTTTGTCAGTCCACTGGCTGCCGCCCTGATGTCAGCACCGTTCACAGCTCTATTCTAAGGTAATTTCAATTATTACAACAGGCATATTATTGACAAGTTTTTGTCTCTCTGCCTACCATTGTCACACCCCTCGAGGCGTGGCTACGCCTCGCGCCTCTGTGTCAGAGAGACGCTCTGAGTTTCACAGTCAGCTGTTTGTTATACAGCTGATTAGGTGGAACAGACAGGGCTACCTATGGATCAACTCTGATTGGCTTATGCTAGGCAGATCGGGTATGTAAGTACTGACACTCGGCTGGCGTTTGTCAGTCCACTGGCTGCCGCCCTAATGTCAGCACCATTCATAGCTCTATTCTAAGGTAATTACAATGGTTACAACAGGCATATTATGGACAAGTTTTTGTCTCTCTGCCTACCATTACTATTATACTTCTCTATGTTTCCAAAACCATGTACCCTGACAAGAGGAGGATTGACTTAATCATCTTCTTGTCATGATTGTCTTTAGAGTGCAAATTCTGCCACTGTTCTCAAACCACGCATCTCTTGTGGATGCGCCCCAGCAACCAGCGTGTGGATACACGAATGACCACGCATGTCATGTATGTGTGGACCCATGCAGCCAGCATGTATTCTCCTTTGCTGTTTTTATCTTTGTAATTTCTAGTGAATCGAATATATGTAAGTACTCTTGGCCTTGTTACTTTACATTGTGTGTAAAAAGGTCAAAGATAATTTTTGGTGTTGTTCCCACATTACTATGCAAATATCATTATACACATATATTTATGTTACAGATAAGAAAATAATTCCCCAACTGTACACCTCCCCTGATGAAGGAAAATATGTACCAATGCGAATTTCCGAAACATGACAAAATGTTTTCTGTTTCCGCCCTGGCCCTTTGCATTGGGAGGAGCTCCTATGTGCCCCCGCTGTTGCCTCCCCTTGATGAGCGGGGAACCTCTTCTCGCCGGTGACGCGACGATGCGTGGCGTTGTCACGCCCCTCATGGCGTGGCTACACCGCGCGCCTCCACGTCAGAGAGATGCTCTGAGTTTCACAGTCAGCTGTTTGTTATACAGCTGATTAGGTGGAACAGACAGGGCTACCTATGGATCAACTCTGATTGGCTTATGCTAGGCAGACCGGGTATGTAAGTGCTGACACTCGGCTGGCGTTTGTCAGTCCACTGGCTGCCGCCCTGATGTCAGCACCATTCACAGCTCTATTCTAAGGTAATTACAATGGTTACAACAGGCATATTATGGACAAGTTTTTGTCTCTCTGCCTACCATTACTATTATACTTCTCTATAATATCTTCTCTATAATATATACTTCTCTTAATCATCTTCTTGTCATGATTGTCTTTACAGTGCAAATTCTGCCACTGTTCTCAAACCACGCATCTCTTGTGGATGCGCCCCAGAAACTAGCGAATGACCATGCATGTTGTGTATGTGTGGACCCATGCAGCCAGCATGTATTCTCCTTTGCTGTTTTTATCTTTGTAATTTCTAGTGAATTGAATATATGTAAGTACTCTTGGCCTTGTTACTTTACATTGTGTGTAAAAAGGTCAAAGATAATTTTTGGTGTTTTTTCCACATTACTATGCAAATATCATTATACATATATATTTATGTTACAGATAAGAAAATAATTCCCCAACCGTACACCTCCCCTGACGAAAGAAAATATGTACCAATGCGAATTTCCGAAACATGTCGGGATGTAAGCAACAAATCTATTTGACTGATCTCAATTTATTTTGAGCAGTATCCTGGATTATTAGCTTTGGGATTTTATATATATATATATATATATATATATATATATATATATATATATATATATATATATATATATCTTGTTGATGATGATTCATTGGTGTACTGTTTATATTTTTTAAGTGAATTGTGTTTTTACACAATATATTTTCTATTTTTGTATATCAATAAAGTTGGCATCCTTGTGCCTTTTTTACATACTCTACTTCTTATTACTCCCCTCTGCCAGTTAAAGTCCAAGGGGGTGTCCCCTAAATACACTTTGTTGCATGTTCTTACTATGACGTAATGTAGGATGTTGGCAGGTTAGCACACTATTCAATTCCCATATTCTCTCTCTCTCAATGGAATCCATTAATGCACCAATTAATGAGAATAGCAATTATGCAAACGTATGGTCTAATTCAATGAATGGCTTTGAAAACGTGACAAATGCTAACAGTGCTACACCTTACTCAGTGGCTAATGTAATTTCTAGTAATTCATTGCCAGCTGAACTTAATATTACAAATTCTTCAGTTCCAGAGTCATGTTTGAAAGAAACATTGCCGTGGAAAATCTCGCCATTGGGATACCACCTTTCTGCTCAGAGAGAAATATGGATGGCCTCTAAAAACAATATCAATGAGTATATATGTTAGAGCAAGGGTTGTACCTTCATCCAAAACTTAATGAGATAAAGGGTTTTGGGAGCCTGGTCCCTAGCCAGGACTCACCAAGAAAAAGGGGGAGCAAAATGGACTATCTCGGTACAGTGCAAAGAGGGATACAATTGAATATATACACAATTATATAAAATGTAGAAGTTTATTAATACAAAGTACATGACAAGAAAAGTCAATAGTAAGTTAAAAAACATAGGTGACTTGGTCATGGACAGTGTTTTCAACTAGTTTGGGGACTAGGCCGCTTCATCAGGAAAAACATCTGCAATTTAATCGACACACAATCAATGACAATATAGTATACAAACATATGTGAATAAATATACACAGTTCAAAGGGATATATATAATGCAGAGGGGGAGAGAAGGTGTGAGGCTGCTTACCCAAGTCCTGGTGTGCACACGGCACAAGGCGTCCCCAGTGGGAGTCAGCGACTGGTGGGAAATTAACAAGTCAGGGGGCTGGAGTATGGGTAAAGTAAAGGGCATAAAATGGATGACCCAAAAACTAGGTAACCATTAAAGGGAAAACACAGGAATGGGGGTGAGGTGAATGAAGTTGAGTAACGTGGGGTGATGGAAGATTGCCAAAGAAATGAGTTGGTAGTGCAAATGTGAAAAAGGTGAAAAATACAAATAATTACAAACCAAACAACCAAACTGAATTGTGAGAGGGGGGGAGGGAAAAGAGGGGAAAGAGGGAAGGGGGAGCGAGGAAAAGGGAAGAAGGGGAGGGGGTATGTTGGGGAAAAGGGAGGGGAAGAGGGAGGAAAAAAGAAGAAAAGTGGAAGAAAAAGAAGGGGGAAGGAAAAGAGAAAGAAAGGGGAAAGGAATAAGGGGGGAGGGGAAGGGGCGAGAAGGAAAGAAAAGGAGGGGAGAGGGAATGTGGAGAAGAAGGAAAGAAAGGGAGAACAGGGTGAAGAAAAGAGAAAGATAGAAGAAAAAGGAAAAAAACACAAGAGAAAAGGTGGGAAAAAAAGAGGGGCAGGAATAGGAGGGGGGAGGGGGGAAGGGAGTGAGGGGAGTGAAGTGAATAGTGTGAATGGAGTGTGTGAGGTAAGTGAAGTGAACAAGAGTGAAGGAAATGGAGTAAGTGAGTGGAGTGAATGGGAGTGATGGGCGTGGGTGAAGTGAATGGAGTGAGTGAGGTGAGTGGACTAAGTGAGAATGAAAGGAGTGAAATGAGTGAGATAATTGGGGTGAGTGGAGTGGCATGTGAGCGAGGGAAGTGAATGAATTGGGTAAAGAGAGTGAGGGGAATAGGTAACATGAATAAGGTGAGTGAAGTGAAAGGAGTGAGTTGGGTGAGTGAAATGAGTGGAGTGAATGGGAGTGAGTGGTGCGAGTTGGAAGGGGACGAGGAAGGGAGGGGGAGGGGGGAAAGAGGGGATAAAGGAAGGGGAATGGGAAAACAAAGGGGAGAGGGGAGAGCCTACAAATTTTGTGAGGAGGTGAAATAAAAGTGAATCACAATAGCCATGTGAACATGAGAATGTATGGTATGTACCTAGTTGGTAAATTGTAGTTTATAAGGGAACCCGGAAGGAATAACTTCCCACTGGTAGAGGATACCAAAAGATACCAATGGAAGAAGTACTCGAGGGAGAGAATGAGAGGTGCACAAACACACAGGTGCATGGCTCTCAACCATCTATCCTGTGAGGAAGAGATATGTCCAAATTAATACTTGAGGAATAGTTACAATATGGTAGAGGACTATTCAAGGGCCACTGAGGGCCTATGATTAGGAATCAACAGGTAAGGTGAGGAAACTTTAAGTTGAAGAGTAGTATGTCTGCACTCCAGCCTAAAACTAAGCAGGCGACTGACAACTATTTGTAATTCTCGACCCTGCGACTTTCGTCCGATGCCGGCCGTAGCCGACGTATGGGGTCAAGGGTCCCGCAGTGCCCACGTGCCAAGGTATCGTGTGCACGCCTGCGCACATGCCCTATGGCCAATGAGCAGAGCCTTGGCCAGGATGTGTGCAAGTGGGAAGGTGGAACATCCCCATAAGGGGAGGGCCATCTACCCACTAGGGAACCTACCAAGTCACCTCTTCCCCTCCCTTTTCCCCAACATACCCCCTGCCCCCTTCTCTTCTTCCCTATTCCTCCCTCCCCCCTTTTCCCTATCCCCCTCTCACAATTCTGTTTGGATGTGTGGTTTGTAATTATTTGTATTTTTCACCTTTTTCACATTTGCGCTACCAACTGATTTCTTTGGCAATCTTCCATCACCTCACATCACTCAATTTCATTCACCTCATTCCCATTCTTGTGTTTTCCCTTTAATGGTTACCTAGTTTTTGGTTCATCCATTTTATGCCCTTTACTTTACCCATACTCCAGCCCCCTGACTTGTTAATTTCCCCCAGTCGCCGCGGGAGACCCCACTGGGGACGCCTTGTGCCGTGTGCACACCAGGGCTTGGGTAAGCAGGCTCACACCTTCTCTCCCCCTCTGCATTATGTATTTCCTTTGGAACTGTGTCTATTTATTTACATATATATTTTGTATACTATATTGTCGTTGATTGTGTGTCGATTAAATTGAAGATGTTTTTCCTGATGAAGCGGCCTAGTACGCGAAACTAGTTAAAAACACTGTCCACGACCAAGTCACCTATGTTTTTTAACTTACTATTGACTTTTCTTGTCACGTACTTTGTATTAATAAACCTTTTCTAAATTTTATATGATTGATTATATATTCGATGGTATCCCTCTTTGCACTGTACCAAGATAGTCCATTTTGCTGCCCCTTTTTCTTGGTGAGTCCTGGCTGGGGACCAGGCTCCCAAAACCCTTTATGCTCAGGTTAAGGATACGATAAAAGGGAAAAAAGGGAAAGGGCAGTTTGTAGACATTTTGTCGTTACTTACCTCTGCAAAAGAATTTATTAACAGAGCAGACAGAAAATCTGACGATAAACCTGAGGAAGAGAGACGTAGGCCTGTGGCGAGGTCATTTCAAAATTGGTTGCAGGCTTTTACTTATTTATGCTAGCGTTCTAGGGGGAAAACATCCCGAATACTGTACCAGTCTTTTCCAACACCTAGAGCATGTACAGGAAGCCTACTGAAGCTTTGGTGGATTAGGCTGGTACCAGTATGATGAATCTTTTAGGCAAAAAATATTTATTTACCCTTCTTTAAAGTGGGGTAATAAGGATATTGGTCTATGGTTGAACTTAATTTTGCAGCAGAAAGCCTTTTATCCTAAACAGCAGTCTTCAGCTACAGTTTCCCCTTATAAAAGGGGTTACTGTTTCGCATACAATGAAAATCAGTGTAAGTGGGGGGGTTCATGCAAATATAAGCATGAATGCTCTTACTGCTCAGGACCTCATCCCTTACTTAAATGTTTTAAAAGGATCTCCAATTTTCATGGTCAAAGAGATATTCTGGCCAAAAGCTTACACTCCGGTGAATCTGCCAAGGATGCAGCAATGGCTGGAAGTGTACCAAGTTCAGGAGACAGCCACGTTTTTAACTGATGGCTTTTCTAGGGGGTTCCCTTTACTTATATTTAAAGGCAATCGATGTGTTAGTGAACAATTTAAATCCATTATGAACTTTTCTCATGTTGTCAGGGAAAAATTGCATGGAGAAATTAGGGTAGGGAGAATAGCTGGACCATTTAGTACCCCACCATTTCCAAATTTCAGAATATCCCCTTTGGGGATTGTTCCCAAAAAGGAGCCAAACTCATTTAGTTTGATCCATCATCTCTCATTCCCTAAGGTTCATAATTGAATGATGAGATTGATGAATGTCTATCATCTGTCTCTTATTGCACTTTTGAGGATGCCATCTATCATATTAGGAAATTTGGTAAAGCTGCATTACTTGCTAAAGCAGATATTAAATCAGCATTCAGACTTATGCCGATTAACCCGGCTTCATGTAATTCATTAGGTATGTTTTTTGAGAATCAATTTTATTACGACAACTGTCTCCCTATGGGGTGTTCAGTCTCATGTGCGTACTTCGAGAAATTTGCTTCATTTCTGCAATGGGTGGTCTATTTTGAATCAGGGCATGAAGGTATATTGCACTACCTTAATGACTTTTTGTTCATCGTCCAGCTCGTTCCACTATTTTCTTCCTTATGCTGCAATTGTTTGGGGTTATCACTAAAAAATTGGGGTTCCTCTAGCTGCAGAAAAAAATGTGTTTCCATCTACATCTATTGAATTTTTAGGGATAAAAATAGATGCAGAATTATTAGAAATTCAATTGCCCTTGGATAAAATCGAAAAAAATCGAAGCTACGATTTCCTGGTTTCTAAGACGTAAGAAAATATTATTAAAAGAACTTTAGTCACTATTAGGATTCTTGGCATTCGCGACCAGAGTCATGCCAGTGGGCAGGATATTATCCCATCACCTATATTTATCCATGTCTGGATTGAAATCTCCATTTTCCCATCAGATTATCATTAGAGCTTAAGGAAGACCTGCTGGTTTGGATGAGATTCGTTGACATTTACAATGGGCATTTATTTTTTCAGGAGGAATTTGTATTTTCATCTGACATAGAATTGTATACAGACACAGCTGGGTCTTGTGGTTTTTCTGCAATATGGAATACCCACTGGTGCTGCAGTGTATGGCCAGATAGATGGATACAACTTAAAGCCGCCAAGAGCATAGTTCTACTAGAATTATTCCCATTAGTAGCAGCATTAGAGATATGGGGTGAGAAATTTGCTAATAAAAGAATATTAATTTAGTTTTTCTATGCTTACACTTTAACATATGGCTAAAAGCAAAACGTGCCAGGCAAGGAGAATCAAATGGCAAATGCCTTAGCCTGGTTACAGATACAGAAATTCCGTCAGCTACTGCCCAATGCAGATGAGGAAGGTCAAGTATGTCCAGACGATCTATGGAACCTAATTTAGAGATTCTGATGAATTCAATCAAGCATTCGGTGACTGATAGTACATGGGCTGAATATTCAGCTGCATGGTCCCAGTGGAATAAATTCTCAGAGAAATTTGGTCAGCAGTTTGATTCTCCTTCCGAAAAAGACATCCAAGTATTTTTATGCAACCTAATGCAGCTAGAATTATCTATATAGCCACATTGCAAAAATATTAGCAGGCGTATCATTTTTCTTTAAGTTGCTAGGCTTTCCTTCTTGTTCATTCTTCTTCTCAATTCAACAGGCCCTTAAAGGTTATAGGAAGAATCATTCATTTTCATATACTAGGAGTCTTATTTCTATCCCATTATTTAAAGAAATATGTAAAGTTACCAATTTTATATGTTTCTCAGAATTTGAGTCCATTTTAGTTAAAACTGCATTTGTGTTAGCATTTTTTGGAGCAATGAGAATTTCAGAATTGTTACCAAAAAATAAGAGGTCAAGTTCAGATTTATTAAAACATCATGTTTTGGTTTATAGATCAGGAATAAATATATTTATCCCTAGTTCCAAAACTGATTCAGCAGGTAAAGGCGTGTGGATTTCCCTTTATAGTTGTGGAGATGTGGACATTTGTCCATTACAGATCGTAAACGATTACATGTTAATAAGGCCTTTTTGTGAGGGACCCCTTTTGGTTCATTTAGACGAATCCCCCATTGCCTCCCATTCCTTTAGAATTTGTGCAGCGACCGAAGCTGCAAGGATGGGCCTTGAAGATGCCATTATTAAAAAACTGGGCAGGTGGGATTCTCACCGATTTCAATTATATGTCAGATCTGATCTCTCTCTTTAATTTTATAGGTGGTAGAAGATGCATTTGGATCCTGGGTCACTCTTATATTTTTGTGCTAACAATAGAGCCAGGAAGTGGTGCTATACACCCAATCTATCGTTGGATTCTGAGGAATTTAGAGTTCTATGGAAAGGAATTTGTGACCTTCAATGGTTTATATTTATGCTTTTATCTCTCCAGGTTATTGGAAATGTGGCCAGTTCCGGACGTGCTAATCGTTTACCTTGGGGGTAATGACGTGGATAAAATGAAAACACTGGATCTTCTGTTCTCGACGAAGCGTGACCTTCATCGATTTAAATTAGCTTCCCCGAATACCACAATAATCTTTTCCAAGGCTGTTATGGCTACAGGATGCCCAATTTAAAAACTTGGAGAAAATTAGGCGTCAGGTAAATAGATGTATGGAAACCTTTATGCCACTTATTGAAGGTTTTTCCTATAGACATAGGGATCTGGAGGGAGGTTTTACGGGTTTGTATAGGGCAGAGGTATCGGGGGGAGAGGTGCAGCCTACATTCCCATGTGGCATTTTATGAAAAGAATGTGTAAGATACACATAGCCCCCAACTGTCCCTGATTTTGAGGGACTATCCCTCACTGGGAACAAAGTCCCTCTGTCCCTCTTACCTCCTTATCCCTCATTTTGGTCTGATCTGTATAGTTGTATATAAAAAGCACTACTTATCTATCGAAAAATGTTTTCAATGCTAAACCTTTTATCTAATTTCTCTAAATTGCTGCATTTGTAAATTCCAAAAGGTAATATAAAGTGATAGTAGTGGTCAAAAAGTACTTGTGGTTTTAACCAATCATTTATTTGTACAAATCTCATTTAAGGGGGCATGGCAGAGGGTGTGTCCTATTCCTACATACATTTGCTAATAGGTGTCCCTCATTCCTATCTCAAAAAGTTGGAAGGTATGGATACAAGAGGTGGATTGTAGATCTTCATTTATAGAAAAATCTGCTAAAGGCTAATAAAAAATGATTACAATGTTCTGAGTCTTTTCTGTGCATTGTCACAGTATTGGACCCCAAAATTCACAGAAAAGCACCAATATGCTAAATAAATAAATTCAATGTGCAATGTTGAACATATAATAAAGCACGAACGCTACTAATGCAAACAAATTTAAAATAAATTATATAAAAGTCCAAAATTGTCAAAAAATAAAGTCCCATGGTATATATGATAAAGTGAAAAATGGACTTAATACAGCAATGGATGTGTTTGTGAAGATATTTCTCAAACAGTGCTCGAGTGACCTGTCATCAACATTAAGTGAATTCAAAACACACCAGATAAAGTGGCTACCATTACAGCAACATGTGGGCCGAAGTATAAATGGAAATCCCATAGGAATCAGTGCAGCAACTCACTTCCAATGGCACCTCCTGATGTACTCCAGCTAGGGATAAATAAAGCTCGCAAAGAGCCCAAAGAAGTTTCTCAAACTGTAGTAGGTTTATTATCAAAACAAATAAAACAGCATAAAATCCAGAACAGTGAATTCAGTTAACTCACACGGAAAGCTCCTGCTGACCCAGTATCGCGCAGCAGCGTCAGCACCAGAATTTCTGCGCCTGTATGGCCCCAGGTCGGCAGCGGCTTTCCATGTAAGTTAACTTTTTGGATTCACTGTTGTAGATTTTATTCTGTTTTATTTGTTTTGTTAATAAACCTACTACACTTTGGTATACTTCTTTGGGCTCTTGGGGAGCTTTATTTCTCCCTTGCTGGATTAGATCAGGAGGTGCCATTGGAAGTGACTTGCTGCACTGATTTCTGTGGGATTTCCATTCATACTTAGGCGCACATGCTGCTGTAATGGTAGCCATTTGATCTGGTGAGTTTCGGATTCACTTGATGTTGGTGGCTGGTCACTTGAGCATTGTTTGAGGGGTATCTTCCCGGTCACTGGCATTGCTGTATCAAGTCAGTTTTTCACTTTATTATATACACTGCGGGACTTTATTTTTTGACTTGGACTTTTATATAATTTATTTTAAATTTTCTTCTCAAGAAAAATATTTTTTGGAAAAGCACTGTTTAAAAGGGAAATCTTAAGGTAGGATATCAGCAAGTTTTAAGTCTAATTAAAATCCACCTAAATATATTGTAGAACAAAACTGACCACTATTTTCACCTTTCAGCACAATTGCATGACTGGGTGAGGGGCCCTCCCTCTGATTCTTCAGCTCAGTCAGAGAACTTGACTTAAAAGTGATTGTAAATGATCACCTTGGAAAACAATCCATTCGTTTAAAATAGAAATGAAAGGCAAAACATTTATGTATAGATATATAAAAAAAATGTTTAAATACCTTCTCCCCTTTTTTTATAAGTGGTCACATTAACTCTGTTCTCAGCTGCCTTAGGCTGGATTCACACCTATGCATTTTTAGTGCTTTTTGCATTTTGCATATTTGCACTACAGTCTATTCAACATGGTTTCCTATGGAACATGTTTTGTAGTGCAAATCTGCAAAAAGCACTAAAAATGCATAGATGTGAATCCAGCCTAAGAGCTGGGGGAGGAGATGCAGCAGCACACTGATCTCCCCATTGAAAGGCCAATCATTGGAGGAGAGTTCCCGTCATAGCTAGAGAACTGACCACAGTGTGTTCTCCTGCTTAGCATAGTCAGTTTTTAATGGGAAATCAGAGGGACTGGCAGGAACACCAGGGATTTCATGCAAAGGAAGCAATACAAATAGAACAGGATGGGGGGCAGATTAAGAGCACCATGAGATGGTGCCTTAAGATCTTTGGTCTAGCCTTTTTATGGAAATAAATACAATGAAAGCTTAATTTTTTTTTTAAACAAATTAAATATTAAAATGAATTAAATTAAATAGAGAGAGGTTGAGAGAGAGAAGGGACAAGAGAGAGAAGGGGAAAAAGAGACAGAGAAAGATGGGGGTGAGAGAGAGAGAGTGAGAGGTAAGAAAGTTGAATCCCAAAATGTAAAGATATATGCAGCCCTTTAGCAGAAGCGGAGCTGTGCCATTTATTGGTAATGGTACCCACATGTATATGCACATGCACGCCCCAAACTACAGTATATGTAGATACAAAATAACAATCCTCAATAAAGATTAATTATTTTCTAAATAATCAGTGTTCATACAATCAGGGCCGGTGCTACTACTAGGTGGACTAGACTACCGCCTAGGGCGCACTGCCACCTAGAGCGCCCGGCCGCTGGTTATTCTACTCCCGCACTGTTCACAGACCTTGCAAGTTGCAACTATCCATCAGGCAGATGCTCTGACACATGTCAAGCAGTGCCACCCCCTGCGCGGCTCTCTGCTCTCTGCTCTGACATCATGTGTCCACCAAACACACAGCCCCCCCAGCAGGGCGCTCTCTGCTCTGATGTGCATACAGCAATCCCTCCTCTCCACTCTGAGATCATGATGTCACATCGGCTACACACTTCTCCCGAGTCCTGCCCCTCCTGTGTGTTTCATCCAATCCACCTCCAGCATGTCTGCCCCGAGCAGCTTCACACTTCTCCCGAGTCCCACCCCTGCTGTGTACTCCTTCTGTGAAGGGGAGGTGCGCGGCTAGATTAAAAACAAGCAGCCAGCAGCCACACTAAAAAACTGCTGAATGAACCAGTGAGCCCCTGGGGACCATTCCAAGTGAGTGAGCACTTTCACTGACCAGAGCCTGCTCCCTTCTCTCTCTCTCCCTGGCATCTCTCTCTCTCCCTGACCTCTCTCTCTCCCTGACCTCTCTCTCTCCCTGACCTCTCTCTCCCTGACCTCTCTCTCTCCCTAACCTCTCTCTCTGACCTCTCTCTCCCCCCGACCTCTCTCTCTCCCTGACCTTTCTCTCTCCCCCGACCTCTCTCTCTCCTCCCTGACCTCTCTCTCCCTGACCTCTCTCTCACCCTGACCTCTCTCCATGACCTCTCTCTCCCTGACCTCTCTCTCCCTGACCTCTCTCTCCAACCCCCATTCTCTCTCTCTCCCTCTTTCCCTTCTCTCCCTCTCTCCCTCTCTCCCTCGTCTCTCTCCCTCCCTCTCTCTCTCTCTCTCTCTCTCCCTCCCTCCCTCCCTCCCTCCCTCTCTCTCCCTTCTCTCTCTCTTTCCCTCTCTCTGCCTGACCTCTCTCTCACCCCCTGACCCCCCTCTCTCTTTCTCCCTTCTCTCTCTCCCTTCTCTCTCTCTCCCTCTCCCTTCTCTCTCTCTCCCTCCCTTCTCTCTCTCTCTTCTCTCTCTAATCTCTCCCTCTCCTTGATCTCTCTCTCCCTGATCTCTCTCTCTCCCTGATCTCTCTCTCTGACCTCTCTCTCCCTTCTTACTCTCTCTTCTCTCTCTGATCTCTCCTTGATCTCTCTCTCCCTGATCTCTCTCTCTCTGACCTCACTCCCCCCTGACCTCTCTCTCCCTGACCTCTCACTCCCTCTCCCTGACCGCTCACTCCCTCTCCCTGACCTCTCTCACTCCCTCTCCCTGACCTCTCTCTCCCTGACCTCCCTCTCTCCCTGATCCCCTCTCTCTCCCCTCTCTCTGCCTGACTCCCCTCGCTCTTTCTTTTTCTCTCTCTCTGCCCCCTCTCTCCTTGCCAGCACTGGAAGTAGCTTTACTGCAGTCTGTTTATCTCCTGTTTTAACTCCTTCCTTACCATCATCTGCCTATATATTGACGTATAACAGAATTACTTGATTAACTTTATCCACTTAAAGTGGTTTTAAAGCAAAGCAACATATTTATTATACTGCAGCTTACCAATTCTTAGATGTGTGGCTGCATTAGTTTTGTTTTTAGGTTTTCTCTTTTATATTCACTTGGTGATCCTGCTAGTAAGTCTGTTGTTTTTCAAAAGAACGAGCTGTCTTGCAGATGTAGCAGTTAGAGGGTTGAATCAAACCATTTAACACTGGCAAAGGGGGTGGAGTCCCTGCTTGGGAGATCTCTTTCAGAGGTGGGGGGGTCTGCTGACCCTCCTTGTCAGTAACCATTTTGATGTCCCTGCAAATAAACCCTTCCAGAGCTCTGACATGAGACTCTTCCAGCTTGCCTCCCCACACTTTCCTGCGATCATCAGCTCACCACCCTCCCTGCACAGTGTCAGCAACAGCATAGCCAGCAGTAGCTGTGCTCCACCTCCGGGTTCTCTCAACACACTGCAATGGATTGGAAGATTTGGAAGTGATGGAAAAGGAAACCTAAAGTTCAAATTTGACTTATCATAATTGATGGGTATTGCTTTTTCTCTGCCACTGTTTGATGTTTGGTATCACAGTATTTTTTAATTTTTATGCAATATTGTTCTTTTTATATGCTACTTTGTATGAGTATGGCGGCAACTCGGGTGCTGTTTTCCAACTATGTGTGAAGCACTTCTTGTACTTGAGGTCCCTGAGGACTAGTATAATATAGTAGTTTACAAACCTACTGTATTCACATAATAATAGGTGGACAAGTGTAACTGTCACTGTAGATAACCCAAAAGCTTTTGGTAGCATGGGGTGGCCCTACCTTGTATTGGTTTTAAAGCTATCTGTTCCCAATTTTTTAGGTTGGTTGAAACCTTCTACAGGAACCCTTCAGGCCATGTATAAATCAATAAAAAGACCTTCTCTTCAGGAACAGTCTGCAATTGCCATACCTGAATGCAATTGAAACAATAAATGAGTAAAATGCATAACGGCTGATGAAAATTCGACTTTGCATATGGGCCCCGCTTTTAATAAAATGAACGATGCAGCTATACCTAAACGAGCCTGAAACTTAACTTAATACCAAGCTCATATGATCTAGCTAAGGTAACCAAATTGCATCAATCCTCTTTAATACATTTTTGAGAAAGAAAGGGTGTCTCTCATAAGAAGTACATTTATTAAGATCGAATATCGGATAGGGTCAGAGGGTACGGGGAATCCACTTAAGGGAAATTTGCCTTCAGGCCATGAACAGCGGATGTACAGCAGTGATCCACACTGGTAGCTTAAGCATCGAATAATCTGTGTAGCCCAATAAGCATGTGAGTGGATCCACTGAAAGGATCACATCTAAAAGCCAATTAAGTGTGCCCACAAACTCTGACTGTCTTCAGTCATAAAAAAAATACTATAATATTTATATTTCAGATAAAATCTGCTTGTTCCTTCTTTCTCTGAAATAGTGACCTATCAAAAAGAATTAGAAGCTTTGCTACAAATCTGCACAAATTTTCTGTCTTCAGTCTCAAAAAAAGAATATGTAATTTTTGTTTTCCAGATGAAATCTGCCTGCTTTCTCCATTTGAAATTACATCCTAGCAAAAATGGAGTAAATACTCTGCAGAAAATCTATACAATTGTTCCTGTCTTCAGAATAACCCATTTCATGACACAAGATAAAAGGGTTTGATGGTCGATCACATTTTATACAGTATATTCATTTTAATGTGGATGAAAACAACCAGGGTTCATTACCAGGTGTTCTATTTCCATCACAGCAGGATTTGCAATTTTTACTGGGCTTGAATCTATATATTAACTGATGGTATAATAGCAGCCAGGTGTTTGTGTAATTAGTTCCCCAAGATGATATACTTATTATTTAAGCTGTGGGTGCTTAGCAGATTACTTTTGATGTAATTTATTCCAATCATAAACCTTTTTTATAATGAAAACCGAGAAGGGTTTGCTAATTGCCTGGACATTTACCTTAACGTGTTTTGGAATAACCCGGGTTAAGGCGGAGTTCCAGGCAAAAGTTGAACTCCTTAGAAAACGTAAGCACACCCCACCCTCATTTTTAATATTTTTTTTAATACCTTTTTTAATACCTTTTTCTTATATTTTCTTCAGGACTTCGGTCTCACTACGCTGCAGCGAGGTACATCACTTCCGTGGTTATTTTTTTGCCCTTCTCCTTCCCCCCGTTGCCTTCTGAGACCTGTGTGTGTCCCAGAAGACAACGGGACCATTCAGAAAGTGCTGCGTGACTTGCGCAGTAGTACACAGGCTGTGAAGCCGCAAGGCATCATTTCCTGTTTCCCTTAGTAAGGATGCCGGCACCTGCAGCCTGAGTCAATGGACTAATCGGCTTTGGGTTACGACATTGCGGGCTCCCTGGATAGGTAGGTGTCCTTATATTAAAAGTTAGCAACTCCATTTTTGCTAGAATACAATTTTAGATGGCAGATGTAGATTTCATGTAAAAATTAAAAAAAACAGAAGGCAGAACAATTGTATAGATTTTCTGGCCAGGATTTTCTCCCTCTTTGCTAGGATGTCATTTCAGAGGGATTTCATCTGGAAAATAAAAGTAGATATCATCTGGAAAATAGAAAATACAGTGTGTTTTTCTGAGACAGAAGACAGAGAAATTGTACAAATTGAGTACAGAATACAAACTACTTTTTTGCCAGGATACAATTTCAGAGAGAAGGAACAGACAGATTTCATCTGGAGATAAAAATGAGTTTGTGTGGATTCAGGAATCTCAAGCCAGTGATCTAAATAAAAAACCTGTGAATGTGTACCAACTTAAAAGATAAGTTCTCCTTTTTGAATATGTTACATGTTATGCCAGTATTCAGGGTGTAACATGTTCTATTTGCCCCCTCTCTTCCTCTGCACCTCCCCCTCAGTGTGACAGCAGGCAGAGTTTCTTCTCCCCCCACCCGCTGTCACATTTAAAACGACATTGTGTGTGTGGGGCTCCACCCACACAGCTGCATCATTCATTCACAGGAATCTGCGGCAGACAGACCTGTATTTTAAATGAACTGTGAGCAGGCTACTCATTCACACTGCCTACAGTCCTGCAATGACAGCCTGTATGAATGTATGGGGACAGAGCTTTAGCAGGATCGTGGGTGCAATACTCTGCAGGCTGCTTTTTTAAAAAATAATAAATGCACATTTTTTAAACGGCAAAAATATGTACATTTATTATTTTTTTATTAAAAGGTGAACCTAGCCTTTAAGTTTAATCCTCTGCCCCTAAATTTAATGAGCATTTAACTCAGGCAGTAAGGGGGATTTTTTATTCTCCTGGGATTTAAACCATTAAAATGAACAGAATGTCAGAGAAGACACTTGGGTCAGGCTCACAGGCACAAAAAATTGGGGGATTTTATATATTATTATTATTATTATACAGGATTTATATAGCACCAACAGTTTGTGCAGCGCTTTCAACAGTTTGCGCAGCGCTTTATATACCTGTATGTGTAAGCGTTTGTTTGTATGTGTGTGTGTGTATATATATATGTAGATGTGAAAAGCCCCATAGCCATAGTGCACTGCTGTGCACTAGCCTGTATATACTCCTGGCCTCTGCACCCTGTAGTTTGACTCCTGCACTCTGTACGTTATCTGTTCCTGACTGCTACACTCTGTACATTATTATTTTTTGTTCCATACATTTTATTGTGTATCAAAACAGCATATATCATATAAAAATGCAACATTAGAACAGATTTGAGTTCAAAACCATATAGTATTTCACAACCAAAGTGAGATGTGCCTAATGTATTCAAAACGTGAATTTTATAATACAAGGTATATAGCGGGCATCACTAAATGGTGGACCGCGGCATTCTGCCACTCGGACCGCTGCGGTACCGCCATTTAGAAGCCTTTTCTTCCTTCTGCTGTGGCTCTGTAATCCTCACAGAGCCGACAGCGAGAGTTGGGACAGTTCTCGATGGAAGGCGGGGCTGTCTGAGGTTAACAAACAGGTGATTAGCTGCTAGGACCGTCCTTCATCCTAGCAGCCAATCACCTGTTTGTTAACCTCCCGCCTCCCTCCCTGCAACTCCTGCGTTACACGCTGTGCCTCCCTCCGATCTGTCTGTGTAAGGTAGGACAATGCTGGGGTGAAGTTGAGAGCTAACAACTGAATGTGGGAGGAGGACACCGAGGATTGCAGTGATGTGGGGGGGGGCTGAGGAAATCAAAGTGGGGTAGGTAAGGACAAGAGTGTGGGGGAGCTGAGGACTGGAGAGTGGGGGAGCTGAGGACTAGAATGTGGGGGAGCTGAGGACTAGAATGTGAGGGAGCTAAGCACAAGAATGTGGGGGAGCTAAGGACTGGAGTGCGGGGGAGCTGAGGACTAGAATGTAGGGGAGCTGAGGACTAGAATGTGGGGGAGCTGAGGACTAGAATGTGGGGGAGCTGTTGACTAGAATGTGGGGGAGCCGAGGACTAGAATGTGGGGGAGTTGAGGACTAGAATATGGGGGAGCTAAAGACTGGAGTGTGGGGCAGCTGAGGACTGGAGTGTGGGGCATCTGAGGACTGGAGTGTGAGGGAGCTGAGGACTGGAATGTGGGGAAGCTGAGGACTGGAATGTGGGGGAGCTGAGGAAGTTAAATTGGGGGGACCGAGGACTGTCATGTGAGGGGGGCTGAGGAAATTAAAGTGGAGAGGGGAGGACTGTAATGTGGGGGGAGGGAGGCTGAGGACTGTGATGTGGGGGACTGAGGAAAGTGATGTGGAGGGGCTGAATACTGTAATCTGTGGGGGGGGCTGAGGACAGTAATGTGGGGTTATGATGTAAATAGGGGCAAAGGACAGTTCTGTTAATGGGGGTTGATGTTAGGGTAGTGTGAGGAAACTACTGTGGAAGGAGTGGAGGGGGATGATGTAAAAGGGGAGCTGAGGATACTCATCAAGAGGGGATCTTGATGTGAAGGGGGAGGGGACTGCGATGTGCACTGGGGACTGAGGACGCTGATATAATAAATGGGTTCAGATCTGTATGTGCATTAGATACACAGGTCATGGGTGGATCAGCTGCACTACCCAAAAGAAACAGATGAAGATTTTTTTTTAAATTGTGCCCCACCAAGCTGCATGGTGCTGCAGCAAAATGCGTAACAGGGAACCGACATGATATTCGGACCTCTGCTAGAGCAATATGTTACCGACTGGACCTTGGCGAATTGTAATTCAATACCCCTGGTATATAGCATGTTATACACATAACCATCTTATCTTTGAGGATATATGTAACATTCATATTTTCAAAGTTATAATAATCTGCATTTTACCAATTTTGATTAGACTGGTATTAGATTTAGGAGGGAAATAATATAGGGAGGAACAAAAAAAAGAGCATTTGTGAATTATTATTTCCTTCTCTCTCCTTTCTATTACATTTTCCCTTCTCTTTTCATTCCCCTTTGCATGTTATATTGCTGCTTCAAAGGCAGTAGTAGATTTGAATTGTATTCAGTTATACCAGGTTGAAGTGAACTTTGAGATATTCTCTTGTAATATGCTGATAAGTTCCTCTTATTTCTCAATGTGGTTGATTCTACCAAACCATTCTTTTTTTGAAGGAATATTTTTTAAACGCCAGTGGTACAGTATACAATGTCTTGCAGCATTTATCATAAACATAGGTAAAGACTTGAAGTAATGTTCCTTAGATATTGTAGTATGATGCAAGAGCTATTGTGCCAGATTATAGTTTAAATTTTCTAATGTGACTGAAATGGTGTCATGGACCATTTTCCAGAATGTCTGGACCATGGGACATGACCACCAAATATGAATCATGGAGCCTTCTTCTTTTCCGTATCTCCAACATCTACTAGAGGTTTGGGGATTTGTTTAGTAGGGTGGGTGTTCTGTACCAACGTGTAATAATTTTGAATCCGCATTTTTGAGTTGCTACATTAGGAGATCCTTTGCGAGCATACATGAAAATAGTTTCCCATTCTGATGTCAGTTGGGTATTGAGATCTTGTTCACATGCTTGGCATGATGTACTGGAGAAATCAGTTATTTCCCCAAAGAAAGATATGTATAAGTTTGAAATGGTATGTTTTTGTGGGGTTTTTTTGGAGCAAAGATTTTCTAGAGTAGTGAGATGTCTTGTCCAAATGTGTGATGCCTTATGTCTGGTCAAGTAATGTTTGATTTGTATATAGTTCCATTGTGATATGGAATTTGGAGTAATTTCTTCTCTTGATTTGAGAGTGTTCCCTCTAAAGAAGTGCTTAGTAAGAATGTCTTTTTGGGGCCAGTCTCTCAAGAGGATGTTTTGTTCTAGCCTTGGGGGAAAGTCTGGATTGCCCTTCAGCGGAGTCAGAGGGCCCAACAAAGGTGTTGGATTGCTGGTTTTTGAGACTTTGCGAAAAATTTCCAAAGTGGGACCTATTAAAGGGTGGGATTTAGCCGCCGATGGATGATGGTTTGCATGTATCCAAGTTAGGATTTTTAAAGGTTGTGGAATTTGTATGTGTTCTAGTGAAACTCAGTCTTTAATCAGTTGGTGTATACTCCAATGCAGTTTCAAGTGAGAGGCCTGGTAATATTTTCATAAGTCAGGAAGGGCAATACCTCCTTTAGATTTGGATAGATTTAGTCACGTAAATTTGATTCTGGGAGGCTTGCCTCTCCATATGAAGGTTGAGCAGGCACAGCGAAAGGATGTCAAAATTTATATTGCCACTCGAGTGTGATTTGTTTGCATGGTGTAGAGGAAACGGGGGAGAATAGTCATCTTAGTTAGAGATGCTCTGCCAAACCAAGATATATTTAGAGAATTCCAACCCTTTTTATCATTGTATGTTTCTTTTAAGATAGGAGCGTAATTAAGTTTGAAGAGGTCTGACATATTGGTAGGAATTTGAATTCCATGTTACAGCATTCCAAGTTTTTTTGGCATAGTGACACTGAATCTGATGGTAAAGAAATATTGAGAGCGTTTGATTTGAAAATGATACATTTTAAAGTTTGATAAAGATTGGAAATGTTCCAGGCCATGAATGTGATTAGGGAGTAGGGATGGGCGAACGGTTTGGCCCGAGCATAAGTAATAGTTTAAATTTTCTGATGTGGGACGAACTTTCGTTGTTCGGACGTTCAACGAACAGCCGAAAAAACGGGTCGTTTGACCATTTGTTCGGCCCCCCGAACCGACCAAAATGCACTGCAGCACTGAACAGTGCATTGCAAGCCCTGATTGGCTGAATCGGTGAAAGCTTCAGCCAATCAGGGAACAGAGCACTGTCAGAGTCATGATTGGACACTGTCATCATGACTTTATCCAATCGTGCTCATTCCCGCCCCACAGTATAAAAGTATTCTTTCAATGGCAGCCATTTTCAGTGTGATTTTCAGTGTGGAGAGAGATAGAACAGGGCTCTGTTCAGTGCTATTAGTTAGTTAGTGTGCTATACTGTGCTATTTTGCTTCAATTGTCAGTGTAGAATATTAGTTTAGAGTCAGTCTAGAGATAGTGTGAGTGTAGTGAGGAGGACCATTATTCAGCTTTGCATAGTGTGCAGCTAAAGTAGGGACAGCTCAGATAGTTTCAGTGTAGTGTAGTGAGACCATGTCATTCATTCATACATACATTAGTGTAGAGGAGGGACAGTTCATATAGTTTCAGTGTAGTGTAGTGAGACCATGTCAGTAATCTTTACATTAGTGTATAGCTAGAGTAGGGACAGTTCAGACAGCGTCAGTGTAGTGAAGGTTGAACACCATCTATTTGATTGCGTTATTGCCAGTTTAACGGAAATTACTTCTGTGTGCGTTACTGCCAGTTTAACGCCATATAGTTTTGTGTGCTTTACTGCCAGTTTAACGCCATATAGTTTTGTGCGTTACTGCCAGTTTAACGCCATTTACTTCTGTGTGCATTACTGCCAGTTTAACGCCATATAGTTTTGCGTGCGTTACTGCCAGTTTAACACCATATAATTCTGTGCATCACTGTATGTTTGGAGCATTATATTGCAGTATATTATAGTGTATCTGTGGAGTGTGTCTGTGTAGTGTGAGTACTCAAATTAAAATGCACCAAACACCACTTTACATAGATTAAAGTGCATCTACGCACAGATTTCCACTTATTTACATTTGCTTATAAGCACAGGCCCCTCCCTCCCAATAATGTCAAGCCAAGGGAGCCAGCAACAAATGTGTCCACGGGAAAAGGTGGACGTGGTGGTCATCAGTCCTAAGGCAGGGCATCATTTCCTCTGTTTAGTGAGTTTGCCCATGCTATCCAGCTAGAGCATGCAGAGGAGGTGGTGGACTGGCTTACTAAACCTTCCTCATCCTCCTCATCCTATGTCACGCAAGCAGAGACAAGTGTGCAGTCCCCTGCAGTTGCCAGAGTGGATAAACCTGCCTCCTTGTCCACAAAGAGTCATTTTTCTGCACCTGTTTGAAAGGTGCATATCATTGAAATTTTTTACAGCAAGGCCAATTCTTGCTTTCATCAAGATTACCTCTATAGGGTTACGGTGGGAAGGCGCCACGACACCCAAAGACCAATTTTTACGCACCTGTTACTTCTATCCAAAGTGACACCAGAATATATCCAAAAAATCTCAAATCTCTTTCCCAGTGCACTACATTGTGGTCTCATCATACACACTGGCTCCCCAGCTGTTGCTGAGCAAAATAAGGGCAGCTTGTAGGGAAAATGTCATTTGTTTTGGCTTTATAAATGCAATTATTGCTGCAGCAGATTCTAGACATGGTACAGATCTGCCACTTTACAGGTAGACTAAGGGGACCCCCCAGGCACTATATTGGAAGGAATTTTTCATTTTTATGCTTTCACTTTAAAAATCAAAAAAGCAGTGCTCATTTAAAAATGACGTTTTTCACAAACTTTTTTTATTGATACATGTCCCCCACTGTTGATTTTTGACGTTTGGGTTCCATTGACTTTAATGGGGTTTGTTATTTGGGTCCGAATTTTCGGCGTGTTCAAAAGTTCTGGTGCGAACCGAACAGGAGTCCGTTCGGCCCATCCCTATTAGGGAGTGATATGTGTGGTTCGGACAGGAATAGAAGCATATCATCAGCAAAAGCTGCAAGTCTGTACATTATTTTTGCTCCTGACACTTGCACTTTATAATTTATGAGCTTATCCCGACACTACATGTTTTTTCACCATTTGAAAAGGCAATCAGAATAGTAAGCTGTGATGATGTGGGCATCAGCGGCACTATCCCTTTAGGGTTCTTGCTAAAGCACAAACTGTGTGGTCTAAAACTGATAGGTCTCACTCTGATATTCTATATTATTATAAAAGGATAAATGAAAATATAAAGTGTGGCACTGAAAATGCAAGTGAAAGGAAAAAAGGAAATAGGGAGGGGAGTATCTGGAGAAACGAATACCTCTCCTGTGGAAGCATATGCAATAGGAGTGTCATCCCAACTATAACAAAATAGAAATAATAAAAATAAGAATAATGTCATGCGATTTGGGGTTGCTCGTGACCAAAGCTGTGAAGTGTCGCAAATACTAGTAATATGTACCAAAAAGGTACAACACAGCAAAAGTGCAAACCACAAACAAAATATGATGATTGTTAAAGATAAGCAAGCAATATAACATAGACATAAAAAATTCAGTACACAAAGAAAGGGAATTGGGACAAAATTACCCCAGGGACTTTAAAAGTGCTTGAAGTTATAAGTAAGTAGGGATAAAGAAATGTATGCATCGTCTTAACTACATAAAACAATCTTTTATTGATTCAATTTTAATACATAATATCAAAAGGTTAAAAAAAACAATCTCTCAATCTAAAAGATCCAATTTTGAAAAAAGTAATGGAAAAAAACACTTAGTAAATACCACTCGACATGTTTCGCTCATTCGTTAGCTTCATCAGGAGTTTTGGTACATATGTGGTATACAAGCCAATTTCAGAAAGATGAAGATAGATAACGTATTGGTTGTAAATGCAGGAACACAATAGATCGCATTCACAAAGCTGAATAGGTCTCCACTGTCTGGATTTCCCAGGCGTTATGGTCACAGAGGGGCTACGTGTAGAGTATATAGCCAAAGTCTTATGTTGAATCAAGAGTACATTGTTGGGGGCTAATAAAGCCTTGTAACAAAGATCACATGAAGCAGCTGCTTTAGGGTCTCCAAAGGTTGACACTCAGCATTAGCCCATGAACTAAAATGCGAAAGATCCGAAATCGTGCAACAAAAGTATGCTGGATTGGTGAATGGACGGGCATGCAGGGAAGGGGAGAGAGACACAGAGCCTCCCCTTTACACCGAGAAGTCACGTCAGCCTCTGTGACCATAACGCCTGGGAAATCCAGACAGTGGAGACCTATTCAGCTTTGTGAATGCGATCTATTGTGTTCCTGCATTTACAACCAATACATTATCTATCTTCATCTTTCTGAAATTGGCTTGTATACCACATATGTACCAAAACTCCTGATGAAGCTCAGGAATGAGCGAAACAAGTCGAGTGGTATTTACTAAGTGTTTTTTTCCATTGCCTCTTTCAAAATTGGATCTTTTAGATTAAGAGATTGTTTTTTTAACCTTTTGATATTATGTATTACAATTGAATCAGTAAAAGATTGTTTTATGTAGTTAAGACGTTGCATACATTTCTTTATCCCTACTTACTTATAACTTCAAGCACCTTTAAAGTCCCTGGGGTAATTTTGTCCCAATTCCCTTTCTTTGTGTATTCTATTCTGTATTGGGATGTCATGCTAAGTGTTAACTGTCCCTGCCCTCTCTATACAAAGATAAAAAATTCAGTGATGGGTTTTATATAACATGACAATATAAATGTCCCAAAAGTGGTGATGGTAAAAAGGATGTAGTGAAGAGGCAACTTCAACGCAAATCAAACAGTCTCTGGGGTGAATGTGTTCAGTGGTAAATATACACCCGGGAGTGCCTTCACCATTGAGGGGACAAAAGGAGAAAGATGTGCCCTTACCAGGAACGGTGGACCCAGCTCACCATATGGTGGTGGGTCAGTAAGGCGTAGAATGGGGGGCCTGAGGCCAAACTCTCGAGCTGGACTGCACAGTGATTGCTCCGGTAGGCAGATGAACCTCACAGATGCCAAATGGGGAGATGGATAGAAGATGGCGATGCCCGCCAAACGAAAACCAGCTTACTCCAGTTCAAATGACAGATGTTAAGAAGCATATAGGAGAAAAAAGGAGTCTCCGCATAGTGTAAATCCGTGGGTGGGATTTATTAATAATAAATAAACGGATATCCAAAAAGTATTCGATAATAACAATAAACAGATAAAAAAGAGCGCAGTAAAGGTGGCCAGGGCCGGCGTTGTTAACCCTACGTGTTTCGTCTTAAGAGACTTCAACTGGGGTACACTTACTTATAAAAGGATAAAGCTGTGCTGCATATCTGTACACTTTTTCTGTTTTTAGTTTCAGAAAAAGCCACTAATTTTTATTTTCCAAATTAAATCTGCTTACTCTCAGCCCTTTGAAATAGTGCTTCATCAAAAATTAGTAGAGGCTGTGCTTCAAATCTGCACACTCTTTCTGTCTTCAGTTTCAGAAAAAGACACTGTAATGTTTCATGTTCACATAAAATCTGCCCGCTTTCTCCCTAATAAATAGCATTCTAGCAAAAATGGAGTAAATACTATCCAACAAAGCTGTATATTTATTAAAACTGTACTATTATATTTATTTACGACATTATCTATTAAATTTATTTCCCGATTAAATCTACTTGCTCTCTAGGGAGAAATTTCATGCTAGCAAAGAGAAGCACATACTGTGCACCAAATCTGTACAATTACTTTTCTGTCCTATATCTCAGTTAAAAGACACTGTAATTTTTAATTTACAAATAAAATCTGTCTGTTCTCTACTGGGCTATCAAATAGGTTTACAAATGGTGCTGCAAATCTATACAATTTTTTGTCTGCAGTCTCAGGAAAAAAGACACACATTTTTAATTTCCTGATAAAATCTGCCTATTCTCCCTCTAAAGTTGCATCCAAGCAAAAAAGAAGTGCATACTGTGCAGCAAATGAAAAAAAAACACAGTAGTTTGTAATTTCCAGATGAAATTTGGGTGATCTCTCTCGCTCTCTCTGAAATTGCATTCTAGGAAAAATGGTGTAAATGCAAAATTGGAATATGTTTTCACTAAAAAAACTTTCACAGTTTCACTAAAAAAGACACGATTTTTCTATTTCCAGTCAAAATCTGCATCTTATTCCCAGTAAAGTAGTGGCATATCAAAAGGGATTTAAAGATGTGCTGCAAATCTGTAAACTTTTTTGTCCTCTGTCTAAAAAAATCTAATTGATATCTTGCTATGAAATTGCATCCTAGAAAAAATTTAGTAAATACTGTCCAGCACATGTGTGCACATTTTCTGTCATCTTTCTCAAAAAAGATCTCAGAAAAACAGTATTTTTTAGGTCTTCAATTTTAGAAAAAAGATGCTAACTTTAAATTTACACATTAAATCTTTTCTCACTCTCCCTCTGAAATTGCGTTCTAGTGCACCAGTCCATAGCAATTTCAAACTCTAGTGGCGACATCCCCTTCCCATACTGGGGCACCTTTGAACTCCTTCTCAGGCATGGCTACTGCTGCCAGGCGCCACCTGCCCCAATTTCCAGCACTTTCAGACACTGTTAGCACACACAGAGGCATCCTCTCAGCCACGCACACTAGCTGGTTACACAGTTCCTTCTCAGGTACACCACCTGAAATGCCGTTCTCCTGTCTGCTTTTCCACACACAGCCAACAGTTCTTGACACAAACTCACTGTGGAGTAGGGACCCAGATTTCACTGTCTGCTTGTCCACATCTGAACACCACTTGTAATATGGGGGTACTTAGGTCAGTGTATATATATTTTTACACAGTCCACATCAGGAAGGAACTACATTTACCGGCTTGGTATCCCTATTTTATTAAAGAAAAACAAAGTTCAATAACTTACCCATGCAGGGGTTCAAGCTTCACACAAAACTCTGGTCTCCCTGACTTTGGGTCCTTCAGACTCACTCAGTCTGTGTTTGCAGTACTACCGCTCAGTCCTCACTCCTGGCCTCACTGGATTGGGTTTTCCCAGCACCCTGAGCTCCTCTCCCAGCCCCCTCTGTGGACTCACGGCTCTCCTCAACTTTCCCATTCTCTCTGGACCTGTGTAGCTGTCCTGATGTTCCCAGTCCTATGGGCAAGAAGTCCCCCAAACATAACATCATATATGCTGAGCCGGTCACCCCTCCTGGCTGGAACACACACACACATCTTCAAACATATGTCTCTGAATGGCAGCAACTGCCCTGAGTTCTATGGTCAGACCTGGCTTAAATTACCCTGACCACATGTGCACTCACACAGCCGGTAGGCAATTAGCAAAGCCCAAACAAACACAGGACTGAAGACTCCGTACCACCCGTACCACTGCGTACCACCCAATACCCTTGGAAGCCTTCAAGCTTCCAGCCCCAATCATAAATTACCAAATCCAGAGAAAACTTAAGACAGTTTTCTCTGCTCACAAAATATTTGCTGATGCTTTTCATACTGACTCTTTGGAGGGACCTGTGTCATTTTTAAACTCATTTATATAATGTCAGGGACATTACAAAATGTAGATAAAAACACACCAAAAGACTTACAACCGGTCAGCGGTATCAATGAGTACACAGACCACTGTAACTCATTTACCACATTACCATAGTACAAATATTGTGTAGATGTGCAAAGTGCTAACCAATTGTTACATAAATATGCTGTGGAAATGAGTCTCCATAGGTCGGCTGCTATTTCAGGACTTAAAGAATAGCAGTGGTAACTAAAGAAAAAAGAAAGAATGAATAGGTTTTATAAACACTCGTAAGTAATACATAATTAACACAATCTAAAATGGTACCACACTAGGCATATGTGTATGGCTGACATGCAGAGAACTCAATGGGTGGGGACTTGGATAACAAGGAAGAAAAGGCTGAGGAGTGATCAAACTGAAATCTATTACAAGGACTTACCGTTACAGAAGAGGAAAGAAGAGAGGAAACGTGTTTCTTTTCAGCCACAATAATGTAATAGTGAGGTTTTTTGTGCCTGAAAGTTGGACTTTAAACCATATACAAGGTCTCAATGCCTTTTTTCAAATGTCAATTTCTCTGTTACTTCCAGCATCTATATGACTGATGAGTGATATTAGATGGTTATAATTATCACAGGCCTGGAAAAGCAAAGGTGTCTGGTTCCACTTCCAGCAAATAAAATTATTAACTTTCCACCGTCTATACTAGTCATGGTGGCATCCAAAAATTCTTGCGGCTTTTCTTCAAACACATTAAAAGTGCCAACACATTTAATATGTTTATAAAGTTAATTTAATTCCTGCAATAAGATTTTACTTTTCTACTTAAAAAAAGGTCTTTTTCTGCAGAATACAACATTTTTCAGCATTTATCTCAGCTAGCTAGTTGGAGGGACCCGTTAAAACCTCTTTGTAATTTATAATAAAAAAAGCAAACATTTTGGTTATATAAATATGGAAATACCCATGGAACAATCCTGTAAAGTGCTATCCTACTCTGTGCTAGTTCTCATAGTTTCATAGAAACCTGACATGTTTTTTATTTTCTTAATTTATTATTTAGAGTCGAAAATACAGTACTCGATTCTAAATATTTTTGGTAAAATATACTAACAAATTTTTATCTTTATAATCACCAAAACCTAAAGGGTGGTGATGAGCTGAACATACCTTCGTTTGGTTTGGTGAACGTTCTGTGAATGTTATTGAAATTCAGATCTGGAATCCAAACCCCCTATGAAATCATTGGAAGCCAATCATTTGTTTTCAGCAATGGTTATTTTATAAGGTGAAGAGATTGACACAAAAAGGTATGTTGGTTGGGCACTGATCTGGGGAACATGTACCAAAGAAAAAAAATGTAAAAGATATTTAGTGAGTAGAGGCCATTTTGGAATGGTTCAAAAGGCAACAAAAATATGCAAGAAGTTTATGTCAAAAGATTCTTTGTGTAGTAGTAGTAATAATTGAATTTTGGAAGTTGAAGAGGCAATACCGTTAAAAAAATACTGTAATATGTATATTATACACCCTAAAACAAAAAAGCTAAAGCTATCAACTTCATGTAAATTGCCAAACAAGGGCAAAATAGGCAACAGAGCCTAGGCAGGTTTGATTCTTCTAAAATATATATTAGAGTGTGCTGTGCTTTTTTAGACAAACCAGAAAAAATGAACAGATTAGCAATTGGACAGCATGTACTCCTTAATCTTCCTAATATACTCGTTAGGAACCTATGTCAGATGGAGATCCGGCAAACCTAATCTGAGATGAATAAATCATGTCTTTTTTTCTCAGACCATATACTGAAGCAATTGTAAACATTTGATGCAGCCTTCTTAAAGCCTCTTTGCTACTCAACTATTAAAGAGGGAGTGGGCAGGCAGATTACATGAAAAAAAACAACAACATTTAGTTCTAAGTTTGAAGACCGAATAATTGAACAGTTTTGAAGGACATATTTTAAGCCTTTCTCATATAAGCTGCATCTTGAATTCTAAGCTGTCTCATTTTTGGAAGACTGAATATGGAAGAAATGTGACACTTCTTCAGCACAGCTATTAAGGCTGTATAGACAGCTTGCAATTCATGAGCAATTGAACAGGCATTAAGTATTCAAAACAAAATGGAAGTAGCATACAGGTTTGCACCAGAGCTAGAAAGCAAGAACAGGACACATTTTCTGAGAAAATAAGCAGGCATCGAGCATCTGAAAAAAAAACATTGGGGTTGCTTTACTAAAGGCAAAAAGTCTGTGCACTGCAAGTGCGATTGCTCTAGATCTGAGGGGAACATGCAAGGAAAATAAAAAAACAGCATTTGTACTTGCACATGATTGGATGATAGAAATCAGCAGAGCTTTCCCTTATTTCAGAGCTTCCCCTCAAATCTAGCACACCTGTACTTGCAGTACACTTACAATGTACTTGCAAGTGCACTTGCAGTGAACAGATTATTTGCCTTTAGTACAACAACCCCTTTGTGTTTTTTGCACACTGACAATGGAAATAGCATACAGGTTTGCACCATAGCTAGAAAGCCTTTTGAACAGACCACAATTTTGGAGAGATCGGTTAGGCATTTATCTTCTGAAAAAAAGTGTCTTTCCTGACACAAAGCATGACAGCATACATGTATGGGATAGGCTCTGCCTCTCGCCCAATCAGGACTAGTTATACTATATTTAAATGAGTCACCTCCCCCTAGGCGGCATTCTCTTTTTATTCCTCTCAACTTTCCGGGTTTCATCTGGCCAACCGCGGAGGTTTAGCCTCTTTTCTGTAGCGAAGCCCCTCTGTTCGGTGGTAAATCCTGCATATGAGGGAGATTCCCCCCCAGGCACAGACAGTGAGGGACTGGGATTCTGGTCTCTGGTGGCAGTCAGGACATAAAAACCTCACGTATTCGGACAGCATGGTTCCCCATTGCTGGCACTACTCCCACAACACAAGGCAACCCCCCTTAGAAAACTAGGGGCTTGAAACAACTGGTGAACAACTAGGAGGCTAACAAACAGCGGGGACATATCAGCAGGGCAGCGCCCTCTTCCAAAATGGCGGCCAACGGACTTCCGGCCAGCGGAGGTGTACCAAGGTGGTGTTTTGCTGGAAAAGGCTGAAAAAAGGCTCTAAGTGATTAGCAGACACCTGAGTGTGGGCTAGACCCTCCCATATAACCTGAAACTTTCAGCAGAATGGTGCACAAGCAGGAAGGATTGGACACAACGGACTCCAGGTAAGAGGGGAACCAAAAGCTGCAGGAAAGGGGGAGAAACAGTAAACATTGCATAGCAAACTGAAATGTCCTATTTAAAACAGATTGCCTGTTTGTGCCGTGCGGAGTGAATACGTCTACAGAGGTAAGACATACACCTAAAAACTGCTATCTCCAGCACTATCAGAGACTATAGCACAAATGTCTCTCTTTTCAGTTTCTCAGAACACCATGAGTTCTCCCAGAGACCAGCCACACAGTATAAGGTGAGGGTTAGGTAAGTAGGTAATAAAGGTATTAAAAAGAGAGCATTGGGCTAATCAAATATAAAAAAAATTTGCAGCCCTCACACCCAACACTGTTCCTCAAAACGGTCAGACAGAAGCCCGAGCTCAGCTACAACCCATTCAAAGTCCCGCCAAGAGAGCCGGCACAGAATGGAAGATACACAAGTTGAGGTGGATACAGGAGACCAATGTCTAGGATGCGGCCTCAGGGCGTTACCTAGAAAGGTTTTATGCCGGGCATGCCGATTGGAAGCTGCAACAGACAAAGAAGCAGAAAAGGCAGAAATGATTTCATTAATCAAGCAAACAATAAGAGACTCCCTCCAGGAAGTATCGGGCAAGGCAACACCATCTGGGACCGTGGCCAGCCCACCATTGGTGCAAAAAGATGCCCCAAAAGAGCCATCACTAGGGTCAGGCTCAAAGGATCAATCTCCGATAGGAGAGGAATCATTTGCTGGATTTGAGTTTGCTCTAGTACAACCCCTAGTGAGAGCAATAAGGGAAGCTCTCAAGTGGGAAGAGGAAATTGCACAGCCTGCAAAAGTCAGGAAAAATTACCCACAATTAAAAAAGACGACGCTCTCCTTTCCTTTGATCGAGGAAGTAAGAGAAGTCATGTATGACGAATGGAAGAAAGCCGATAGAACCAAACAGGTTTGAGTGGATGTACCCCTTTAAGGACGAGGAAGTCCAGGAATGGGAATAACCACCATTAGTGGACGCAGCTGTAATCAGACTAGCTAGGCATGTTACACTGCCAATGGTTGATGTAGTCTCCTTTAAGGACATATCAGAAAGGAAAATAGACATGGAATTAAAAAAGGAGAGGGGAGCATACAGATGTTGTGTCAGAATCACTATAAGCTTTTTGGAGGCATGGTGGCAGAACAAGCTCCAACATTGAACCCTGTCCTGCATTCTTCCCAGCTGCCAACAGAGTTACCTAGTGCGCCGTGAAAGGTAACGTCTCTGCCCATGCCTGCTGGACCATGAGTCAGTGGTAATATGAACCTTACTGCTGACCTCCCTGTCCAACAAGGCCAAAACATTGCCTTCCACATGCTGGTAGAGAGCCTGAATGGTCTTACATGAAAAGAAATGCTGTTTTGGAACCTGCCACTGTGGTACAGCACATTCCACAAATTCACAAAAGTTGGCAGAGTCTACCAGCTGAAAAGGTAGCAACTGCAGTGCTAACAATTTGGCCGAGGTAGCATTTAGACGCTGAGCATGTGGATGGCTGGGACCGAAATTCTTTTTAAGGTTCAGCAACTGGGGTAGGGGAATTTGCCTGCTGACATCAATTGGTGGTGTACTGCTAGCAGATTGGCTGCAAGCACTTGTGACACTTATTGCTATAACTTAATTCCTCTCAGTGCAGGTTTTTGAGAGTACTGGAGGTATAGTGGGGAGCAAGGAGAAGTCTGCCTTTTTCTATGATGTGGGTCTTTCAAGTGCTGTTGCCAAAGAACTGCATGGCAGGTCGTCATATGTCTGGTCAAGCATGTGGTGCCCAAGCGGCTGCTGTTCTGGCCATGCTTGATCCGCTTCAGAAATAGGTTGCAAACAGCAACGGTGTGATCTGCTGTACACGTGTCGAAAAAAGGCCCACACAAAGGAACTTTTAAAAGTCAGCGGGGAGTCAGCCATGCCCTACACCTGCGGAGCTCTGCGGTGTGATGCAATAGGGTGGCTGCCCTTAGGCAGCCCCCTGGAGGACATCCTATTTCGGAGTTGTGCCTCCTCCTCCTCCTCTTCCTCTCTTCTATCAGGCACCCAAGTACAGTCCGTGACCTCATCAATCCCTCCCTCCTCATCACTGGTGCACCTCGGTTTATACCGGTGTAACGGAGGGTCTGGAGGGGGAGTGTATTGGAGGGGACCCGAGTCTTCAGGAGGTGGAAGGAATCCCAGGAGGGACGGTTGAATCCCTGGAAGTTGAAAGTTGAAATAATGTCATCATAGAGGTGTGGAAGAGGACTCTTGTGGCAACCTGTGAAGCTCTGGTGAACTCTATGCCCAAGAGGTTTAAGGCAGTGCTGGAAAATAATGGCGGCCACGCAAAATATGACACTTTAGGCTCAATTTGGACATTTTCACTTAGGGGTGTACTTACCACTACTGTTGGCAGCGGTTTAGGCATTAATGGCTGTGTGTTGAGTTATTTTGAGGGGACAGCAAATTTACACTGTTATACAAGCTGTACACTCACTACTTTACATTGTAGCAAAGTGTAATTTCTTCAGTGTTGTCATATGAAAAGATATAATAAAATATTTACAAAAATGTGAGGGGTGTACTCACTACAATATAAAGAACATAAAGGGAACTGGGATTTTAAAGGTGCAATAGGTGACACAAAATTTATGTAAAAAATTCACATTTTATTTAGAAAAATTGATAAAAACATGTCTATAAAAAAGAGTTTACATTCAATGTAACAATACAATCTTTTATAGTGCAACCGAAGGAATTGTTTCTCAACATGTTTCACCACATGCCATGGGTTCTTCAGGAGTTTAATATCTATCAGGCACTAAAGAGAGTAATACAAGAATTACGCAATGAACAATAACAATATATAGAACAGTCAAAAAATCAATATGAGTACAAATCAAGAATAATACCACATATCTGATCTGCCAATGCAATACTTCAGCCAAAGAGGGATGTATTTAGCTGTATATAGGTCTACTAAGCGACCCTAAGGAGCTGATGCGCGTGGCCCAGTGGCCACGATGTCCGCCAGGCACCCGCGCGACAGAGCGAGAATGGGGATTTGTGTGTGTAAACATACAAATCCACATCCTGTCAGGGGAGAGGAGACAGATCATGTGTTGTTAGTATATAGGAACAATGATCGGTCTCCTCCCCAAGGCAGTCCTTTCCCCCCACAGTTAGAAAACACAGTCAGGGAACACATTTAACATCTTTATAGCCCCCTAGTGTTAACCTCTTTACTGCCGGTGACATATACACAGTAGTCAGTGTATTTTTATATCACTGATCGCTGTATAAGTGTCAGTGATCCCAAAAATGTGTGAAAAGTGTCCGATCTGTCCGCTGCAATGTTGAAGTCCCAATAAAAATCGCAGATTGCCGCCATTACTAGTAAAAAAAATAAAATAAATAAAAATGCCATAAATCTATCCCCTGTTTTGTGAACGCTATAAATTTTGTGCAAACCAATACATATACGCTTATTATGATATTTTTTACCAAAAATATGTAGAAGAATATATATCGGCCTAAACTGATGAAGAAATTATTATTATTTTTTTTTTAGTTTTGGCATATTTATTATAGCAAAAAGTAAAAAATCTTGTGTTTTCTTTAAAATTGTCGCTCTTCTTTTGTTTATAGCACAAAAAATAAAAACCCCCAGAGGTGATCAAAGACGACCAAAAGAAAGCTCTACTTGTGGGAAAAAAAGGACTTAAATTTTGGTTTGGTACATTGTCGCACGACCGCGCAGTTGTCAGTTAAGGAGACACAGTGCCCTATCCCAAAAAATGGCTTGGTCAGGAAGAGGGTAAATCCTTCCGGGGCTGAAATGGTTAAACATCATCAAACTGTGCCTGTGATAGTGTTATTGCTTCCTGGCTCCCCGTCTGCCTGTCTGACACTCACTTGTTCCACATTCCAGCATTTTTCTTTCTCTCTGTGTGCGGCAACCGACTTCATTTGTCATCTGGAGCTGTCTTAAAGTGCCAGCGTGCAGTTGGCTCAGTGTATTAGAATTATGTTCACATGCTAGCAAGTCTTCCTTCACCACTGTCTTATCTATATTCCTACTGCACACTTTCTGGAAAATAAGGCTCATCAATAGTGGGTGCTGCCTCAATTACCAGCTGGATCCTGGAAACAGATCTCCGCACCAGTGTGAGTTCCAGCCAGCCTCTTGTTAGCAGCACCTGTGAACTCCCAGTCTGTGTTTCTCCACTGTGTCTCTGTGCATAGCTCCCAGCTTTCCCTGATTTCCAGGGACTGTCCCTGATTTGGAACAAAGTCCCTCTATCCCTCTTTCCTCCTCATTTGTCCCTCATTTTGGTCTGATCTTAATAGTTGTATATAAAATGCACTTTTTATCTTTCCACAGGAGATGTCCACCAGCATGGTTGACAAGGCTGAGATATTCACCAGAATGGAAAGAAAGGGAACTAATAGTGAAGTTCTGTATGAAAGGTGTTTATTCTGCAAAAGGTGTTTATTCCTCAAAAAGTCCTTGATGACGCCTTGTGGGAGGGTGAAACGCATTGACGTAATTTCCAGTGCCGAGTCCTGACAACATCACTTACGGTTTTCGGTGGAATGCACGCTGGATGCACCGTTCCTGGATTGTATTCCTATTGTATACATACTCATTTTACTTCAGTGTTTGGTAAGTAGAAATTTTATTTGCACAATAAACACCTTACAGCAAACACCATACAGGACTTCACTATTAGTTCCCTTTCTTTCCATTCTGGTGAATATTTCAACCTTGTCAACCACGCTGGTGGACATCTCCTGTGGACCTGTTTGAGCCATCATTCTCTGCCAGATTTCAGCCTATATGTCCCTTAGACTAAAAAGCTGGGGGTCCATTATATCTGGTGAGTGGGGACAGAGAAGGGGAGTGTGTCACATTACAGAGTGGAAGTGTGGAGCACATAGCACTTTTCTGAGGATTGGAGCACAAGAGCACATTTATTGGGACTTTTTTTGCAATATATACCAATTCATGTTTATGTTTTTTTCCACATTTTGTATGATTTTGATATCAATTTTTGCACTAATACAGGCGCTGTAATATTTTGTCATTTTTGTGTACATCGGTTACAATTTTTTGGAGCACAAGAGCACTTTAATAGGTTGCTTTTGCAACACACAAGAACACAATTGTGAAGAGTTTTTTATGATGCCATATTTGATTTGTATTACAATATTGTGAGTGCTGTAATCTTTTTTTTTTGCATTATCTCAAGTGAATAGCACTTTGTGTACAGCAGCTTCAATTTTCATTCCATATCTTTTTACCTGCTTAATATTTGTTTACACTTTTCACCTTAGTGCGAGTATTTATACATTTTCACTGTGTTAAATAAAAGTAAGCGGCTACACTTTTTTGTAGCTGCTGACTTTTAATAAACATAGAAACGACTGGAGCTCCTCTTTAATGCTTGCATGGATGCTGTGAGGTAACAATGCCTTATGTATTGTATATATCTCCTGATCAACAGATGGCAATTTTAAAAGTTGCTATTCTATATACACTTTGTGGTAATGTGTTACTATCCTTTTTTTAAATCAAATTTTTTTTTTGAAAAATGAAATGCAAAACAATAAGCAGTACAAATAAAGAAATTTCAAGACAGCCTCACAAATACATCAACATCCGCAAAGAACACTACATACGCCATTGAGCAATACTAACGTATTTCACCTCGGCCATATAAAAGTCAGTGCAGTGTCCACCTTAACCACTTCAGCCCCCGGAACCATTTACCCACTTCCTGACCAGAGCACTTTTTACAATTTGGCACTGCGTCACTTTAACTGCTAATTGCGCAGTCATGCAATGCTGTACCCAAACGAAATTTGCGTCCTTTTCTTCCCACAAATAGAGCTTTATTTTGATGGTATTTGATCACCTCTGCCGCTTTTATTTTTTGCGCTATAAACGGAAAAAGACCGAGAATTTTGAAAAAAAATGATATTTTCTACTTTTTGTTATAAAAAAAATCCATTAAAATCAATTTTAGTCATACATTTAGGCCAAAATGTATTCGGCCACATGTCTTTGGTAAAAAAAATGTCAATAAGCGTATATTTATTGGTTTGCGCAAAAGTTATAGCGCCTACAAACTAGGGTACATTTTCTGGAATTTACACAGCTTTTAGTTTATGACTGCCTATGTCATTTCATGAGGTGCTAAAATGGCAGGGCAGTACAAACCCCCCCCAAATGACCCCGTTTTGGAAAGTAGACACCCCAAGGAAATTGCTGAGAGGCATGTTGAACCCATTGAATATTTATTTTTTTTGTCCCAAGTGATTGAATAATGACAAAAAAAAAAAAATTACAAAAAGTTGTCACTAAATGATATATTGCTCACACAGGCCATGGGCATATGTGGAATTGCACCCCAAAATACATTCAGCTGCTTCTCCTGAGTACGGGGATACCAAATGTGTGGGACTTTTTGGGAGCCTAGCCGCGTACGGGGCCCCGAAAACCCAGCACCGCCTTCGGGATTTCTAAGGGCGTAAAGTTGTGATTTCACTCCTCACTACCTATCACATTTTTGAAGGCCATAAAATGCCCAGATGGCACAAACCCCCCCAAATGACCCCATTTTGGAAAGAAGACACCCCAAGCTATTTGCTGAGAGGCATGGTGAATATTTTGCAGCTCTCATTTCTTTTTGAAAATGAAGAAAGACAAGAAAAACGTATTTTTTTTTTCTTTTTTCAATTTTCAAAAGTTTGTGAGAAAAAGTGAGGTCTGCAAAATACTCACTATACCTCTCAGCAAATAGCTGTGGGTGTCTATTTTCCAAAATGGGGTCATTTGGGGGGGGTTTGTGCCATCTGGGAATTCCATGGCCTCCGAAACTGTGATAGGCAGTGAAGAGTGAAATCAAAAATTTACGCCCTTAGAAAGCCTGAAGGCGGTGCTTGGTTTTCGGGGTCGCGTATGCGGCTAGGCTCCCAAAAAGTCTCACACACGTGGTATCCCCGTACTCAGGAGAAGCAACAGAATGTATTTTGGGGTGTAATTTCACATATTCCCATGGCATGTTTGAGCAATATATCATTTAGTGACAACTTTGTGCAAAAAAAAAAAAATTTGTCTTTTTCCCGCAACTTGTGTCACAATATAAAATATTCCATGGACTCGACATGCCTCTCAGCAAATAGCTTGGGGTGTCTACTTTCCAAAATGGGGTCATTTGGGGGGGTTTTGAACTGTCCTGGCATTTTATGCACAACATTTAGAAGCTTATGTCACACATCACCCACTCTTCTAACCACTTGAAGACAAAGCCCTTTCTGACACTTTTTGTTTACATGAAAAAATTATTTTTTTTTGCAAGAAAATTACTTTGAACCCCCAAACATTATATATTTTTTTAAAGCAAATGCCCTACAGATTAAAATGGTGGGTGTTTCATTTTTTTTTTCACACAGTATTTGCGCAGCGATTTTTCAAACGCATTTTTTGGGGAAAAAACACACTTTTTAAAATTTTAATGCACTAAAACACACTATATTGCCCAAATGTTTGATGAAATAAAAAAGATGATCTTAGGCCGAGTACATGGATACCAAACATGACATGCTTTAAAATTGCGTTGGCGACAAACTAAATACATTTTTAAAAGCCTTTAAAAGCCTTTACAGGTTACCACTTTAGATTTACAGAGGAGGTCTACTGCTAAAATTACTGCCCTCGATCTGTCCTTCGCGGTGATACCTCACATGCATGGTGCAATTGCTGTTTACATTTGACGCCAGACCGACGCTTGCGTTCGCCTTTGCGCGAGAGCAGGGGGGGACAGGGGTGCTTTTTTTTTTTTTTTTTTTTATTAATTTTTTTTATTAATTTTTGGATTTTTTATCTTATTTTTAAACTGTTCCTTTCATTTTTATTTTTTTTTAATCATTTTTTTTGTTATCTCAGGGAATGTAAATATCCCCTGTGATAGCAATAGGTAGTGACAGGTACTCTTTTTTGAAAAAAATTGGGGTCTATTAGACCCTAGATCTCTCCTCTGCCCTCAAAGCATCTGATCACACCAAGATCGGTGTGATAAAATGCTTTCCCAATTTCCCAATGGCGCTGTTTACATCCGGCGAAATCTAAGTCATGAAATGCTCGTAGCTTCCGGTTTCTTAGGCCATAGAGATGTTTGGAGCCATTCTGGTCTCTGATCAGCTCTATGGTCAGCTGACCGAATCACCGGCTGCATTCTCAGGTTCCCTGTTGGGACAGGAGAGCCAGAGAAAAACATGGAAGACGGTGGGGGGGGCATTCCCTCCCACTGCTTGTAAAAGCAGTCTGGAGGCTAATTAGCCGCTAGGATTGCTTTTACATGAAAGCTGACCGCTGGCTGAAAAGATTGATACCAAGATGATACCTAAACCTGCAGGCATCATTCTGGTATAACCACTCAAAGTCCAGCAACATACCAGTACGTTGCTGGTCCTTGTTGGGCATATATTGTAAACTTTTTTTTCATGCAGCCTGTGGGCTGAACGAAAAAAAGATATTGATCGTTGGGTATGCCCACCATTAGAATACCTCCCTTCATCCACCCACTTCTAATGATGGGCATACATGCACCATTTATATATGCCGAAGCATAGGGGCATCCTCCCGCAAAAGGCAGGAGCAAATTGCTCCTACACCCACTTCTGCCCCCACGCTTCGGCATATATGCTGAAGTATGTAACTGTGGTGGTGAAATCACCTCCGACAGCGCTGGAGTCACGGCTTTATGTATCGTGGGAGCAAACGCTGTTGCTATCAAGATAAATAAATCCGCCCTGCAACTGAATGGCGTACCTGCTAAGCAAATGATGGTTAACAAAAAACAAAGTAACATTACAGTATAACAGTAATACTTACCATACCTGCAAAGCAAATACAAAAAAAAAACATAGTAAAAAATAAAACATTTAACGCAACCTGTGCCTACCTAAAATATATATATGCCGAAGCATGGGGGGCATCCTCCCGCAAAAGGTAGGAGCAAATCGCTCCTCCACCCACTTCTGCCCCCACGCTTCGGCATATATGCTGAAGTATGTAACTGTGGTGGTGAAATCACCTCCGACAGCGCTGGAGTCACGGCTTTATGTATCGTGGGAGAAAACGCTGTTGCTGTCAAGATAAATAAATCCGCGCTGCAACTGAATGGCGTACCTGCTAAGCAAATGATGGTTAACAAAAAACAAAGTAACATTACAGTATAACAGTAATACTTACCATACCTGCAAAGCAAATACAAAAAAAAAACATAGTAAAAAATAAAACATTTAACGCAACCTGTGCCTACCTAAAATATATATATGCCGAAGCATGGGGGCATCCTCCCGCAAAAGGCAGGAGCAAATCGCTCCTCCACCCACTTCTGCCCCCACGCTTCGGCATATATGCTGAAGTATGTAACTGTGGTGGTGAAATCACCTCCGACAGCGCTGGAGTCATGGCTTTATGTATCGTGGGAGCAAACGCTGTTGCTGTCAAGATAAATAAATCCGCGCTGCAGCTGAATGGCGTACCTGAAAACAAAAAAATGTTTAAAACACAGTAAACTATTAAAAAATTACATACCTGAAAAGCAAACATGATAAAAAATAACAATAAAACATTGCAGAATAGAATACAGTAAAAAAGAGCAGAACAATAGAGAGAAAATAGAGAGAGAGAGAACAATAAAACGACAACTATTTTTGTTTTTTTTATTTTATATTTTTTTTGTGTATTTTTTTTTTTTTTACATTTTTTTTTTATAACTGTAACTTTTAAAACTGTAACGGTTCCATGTTTGGGTCTCTCAAAATGCGATGGCATCTTGGGAGACCCTGTGAAAGTGTGTCCTAGTCTGTGCAGTGCTGTACCCTACGCTAAAACTCAACTAGTGTATGGTAGCGTTCAAAACATTCACCAATGCAAAGACCAGGATTGCCAGGACAGGAGGTCAAATAATACCGGGTGTCACGCCTAAATCCGCGCTTTCTGCAGACACGACATTTTCTTTGGGGGGCTCGTTGGGTAGGGGTACTCTGGAGGACATAAGGAAAATGCCTCTCATGCAGCCGGCCTACTGCATTTGGATTGGGAAGGTGAGGTGGAGCACCGTCTGGAAACAGAAGGGCTCTGACGATCTCTTCCTGGAATTTAAGGAAGGATCCAGTCCATCCTGAAGCTCTGTATAGCACATGAGCATTCAGCAAAGCCAATTGAAATAAATAAACAGACACTTTTTTGTACCAGCGTCTGGCCTTACGGGCAACTAGGTACGGCGCCAACAACTGGTCGTTGAGGTCCACCCCTCCCATATTAAGGTTATATTCGTGGACACAGAGGGGTTTCTCCACAACACCAGTCGCGTAGTAATTTGGGTCGTCGTGTCTGCATGAAGGGAGGTGAGAACGAAAACATTCTTCTTATCCCTCCACTTCATAGCTAGCAAATTATTATACTTCAAGCAGGCTCTCTCCCCCAGCCTAAGACGGGACTCTACAAGCCGCTGGGGAAAGCCCAGGCGATTAGGTCGCACAGTGCCACATGCTCCAATTTGAAGATCAAAAAAGTGACTAAAAAGTGGCACGCTCGTATAATAATTGTCCACGTACAAGTGGTACCCCTTTCCGAATAAGGGTGACACCAAGTCCCACACTATCTTGCCAGCGCTTCCTATGTAGTCAGGGCAGTTTGTCGGCTCTATGTGACTATCTTTGCCCTCGTAAACCATAAAACTACACGTATAGCCTGTGGCCCTGTCACAGAGCTTATACATCTTGACCCCGTATTTGGCACGCTTGCTGGGAAGGTACTGTTTGAAGGACAAGCGGCCAGAAAACTTAATCAGGGACTCATCAACGCAGACAACTTGATGGGGAGTAAACAAGTCTGCAAAACACTGGTTGAAGTGGTTTACGAGGGGCCGAATTTTGTAGAGCCGATCGTATGCAGGGTCTCCACGAGGACGACAGAGTTCATTGTCGTTGAAGTGCATGAACCGCAAAATCTGCTCGTATCGTGCCCTGGCCATTGAAGCAGAGAACACGGGCATATGGTGAATTGGGTCAGTGGACCAATATGACCGCAACTCACTCTTTTTGGTTGTGCCCATGTTGAGGGAAAGGCCCAGAAAGATCTTAAATTCGGAGACCGTAATTGGTCTCCAATCTCTGGCAAGGGAGGACTGGGGATTAGCGGCGATGTGTTGACCAGTGTATAATTTGCTTTGGTCCACAATAGATCTAGATCTTCGGTGAAAAACAGTGAATAAAAATCCAGTGGCATAAAGTCAACTGTTTCCACCTGAATTCCGGGTTGGCCAGTGAAAGGGAGATATACGGGTGCTGCAGAAGTGGTGGGTACCCAATTCGGATTGGCGAATGCAGCAGGAAGGGCACTATGGGCACGACGGGCCTGTGTTCCTCTTCTTGGTGGCAGCGGGACACTACTAGTGCTTGCCACCTCACCAGCTTGAACTGCACTTATGGAACTCGCCACGTCACCACGTGATACTGCAGTGCTGGATGTACGACCAGGGTATACTAGGCCGCTGGTGCTTGCCAGTTCACCAGAAGGAGTAGCGGCACTAGTACTTCTCTGCTCCATACGAGAGCCCTGCGGTTCTTGCACTTCAAGGACAGAAGAAGTTCGGGGTCTGGTACGCCTGACCCTAGCAGGGACCACAACTCCGTCATCAGAGCTATCTGTCATGGAGCCGCTGTCCTCTACAGGTTCGTATTCTGAGCTTGAACTTGACAGATGAGTGACTTCCTCTTCACTATCTGTCATGCTCAGAAACGTGTAGGCCTCTTCACTAGTGTACCTTCGATTTGCCATTTTGGGCTCTAAATTTAGGGGTACACTAGTGAGACTCACAGGCAAAAAAGCTCCTGACTGTCAGCGACTGATTCAAAGCGCTACCAAAAAACTGTTAGCGATCGCAGGGATCAGGCCTGACTCTGCGAACGCTGCAGTTATGTGTGTTTAGTGTTTTGTGACAGTTATCGATCGATACTGCACTTGGGTGGGCTGGGCTGGGCTGGGCCGAGGGGCAAACCGCAGGTGCTAGCAGGTATCTGGGCTGATCCCGCTAACACTGCGTTTTTTTGGGGGACCCTAAACTGCTGGGGAGTATAGATCTGATCGGATCAGATATCGATCCGTTCAGATACTATAGCACTAAGGGAGGTGTATGCTGCGTGCATGGGTGTTAGCGGTACTGGCGCTAACCTGACGCTGCCTGGGGCGACGCAGACCTTATCTGATCCTAAAAACTTAACTTCTATCACCGCCGGGCAATTAGGGGGTTAAACCTTTATAAGGCAATAAACGGCGGGTGCCCTAAAACTGTAATAAACTACAAAAAACAAACCAACTAACCAGCATCACCCGTAACAATTATATGGTGATCACTGGTGAAAGGGTTAACTAGGGGGCAATCAAGGGGTTAAAACCTTTAGTAGGTAGTATATGGGGGTCCCTGTCGCTATAAAACACTGACAGCAAACCTATATACTTACCTCCCTAACTAGCGTCACCTGTGTCACTAATACAGCGATCAGAAAAACGATCGCTTAGCGACACTGGCGACGGGGGGTGATCACGGGGTTAAAACTTTATTAGGGGGGTTAGGAGGGTACCCTGGACCTAAAGGGGGGTACCCTAGACCTAAAGGGGGCTAACCTAACTGCCCTAACACTTGTAACTGACACAAACTGACACCAATGCAATAAATCAGAAAAAAAAACCTGCTATTGGTGACAGGGGGTACAGGGGGGTGATCAGGGGGTGACTGGGGGGTGACAGGGGGGTGACAAGTGTGCCTGCGTGTTCTACTGTTAGTGTAGTGTTGGTGCACTTACTTGGATGTCTTCTCTCCTCTGCGCCGGGACGAAAAGACCGGCTTGAGGAGAGATGACATCACTTCCTCCGCTTCTGTTTACATTCACAGAAGCCGAGGAAGCCTGTCATTGGCCAGGAGCGATCCCGAGGGGGGAGCCACGAATGAGTGGCCTCCCCCTCACCTTTGATCGACCCTGACCTGGATCCGACCGCCGCTGGCACCGGGGGGGGGGTCCGATCGGACCCCCCACCCGCGGACAGGCAAGGACGTACCTGTAAGCCCTTTTGCTTGCCCGTGCCGCTCTGTCGACGTACATCGTCGTGCGGCGGTCGGCAACTGGTTAATATAAACATTCAGAGATGTATCCCCCACCTATGGCACCTGCTGTAGATTATACAGGTACATTCACTACTCAGGGAGGTCTAAACTAGCCAATGAGTAGTCTGTCCATCACCAGTTCCAACAGACTCAAGCCTGGGGTATCCAGCCAGGGACTCCAAAGGTTGTTAAATTTACGGAGACATCCCCTATGCTGGAAGATGTACTTCTCAAATCTAAGGATTTCCCCCATGCATTGTATCAATTATTTGTGACAATAAGAATCAGTAGACTTCCAGTATCTGAGTATTACCCTCCAGACTTGAAAAAGAGCTCTAGCTACCAGCTCTCTCATAGGAGCCGGTAATTGAAAGTCATCTAAAATGCCCAAGAGGCATGGTTTTGAGTGAAGCAATATGGAGGTCTGAAACACAGTATTTATAGTGTTCATCACTCCCACTAAATAGAGATGCAGTTTGGGGAACCTCAAGGTTAAGTGAATCAGGTCCACATGATCCCTTGAACACTTGCCACATATATGGGAGTCTGGAATGCCCATTTCATGCAACCTTGCTGGGGTGAAATGAGCCCTCAGGAGTAGATATAATTGCATAAGCCTCTGTGTTACATTAAAGTATCTAAACCCAGCACCCTGCATTCACTATTCCTGGTCTCCCACAGTATACAGAACATGGGAATGCAATTATTTTAGTAAATATAAACTGCTAATTACCTTTTCCCATCAGCAGTATATAGCAGTATATGACTTTTATCAGTGTCTGCTTAAAGTTTGTAGGATGAGTTTTCATACTGCATTGGCTGTCCTATCAGGATGCAGGACCCCTGACCCTCTGTCTGGACAGTGCTGATTGGCCCTGTGCTGATCACACCAATACACACCAAACTGAGCATGTGCAGACTTACTGCAGTAACTCTCGTAAACGGACCTGTTCTGGAGTCAGTAGAAGAAGAGGAGGATCAGTGCATACAAGATTAAACAGCCTTTTTACACAATACAGAGTATTAACCCCTTAGGTTCCACAGTGAGTATAACAAGCATGCTTTACTGCATATACAGACTGATTTTACTGTTGTGGGTTTGTTAACACTTTAAGAGCCCTTTCACACTGCAAGCGTGGGGGGGTCGGTGGTAAAACATCGCTAGTTTAGTGTCTCTTTACCGTTGTTTTTGCGGCACTTTTTTGGGCGCTAGCAGGGTGCTTTTAACCCTGCTAGGGGCTGAATAAAGGGTTAAAAGCGCCTGCAAAGCGCCGCTGACAAGGCGCTTTGCAGGCGCTTCGGCAGCGCTGCTCATTGATTTTAATGGGCAGGGGCGCTTTAGGAGCGGTGTATACACCGCTCCTAAAGCGCCTCAAAGAGGCTGCTTGGAGGACTTTTTTGGACGTCCTGCCAGCACAGCGCCCCAGTGTGAAAGCACTCAGCCTTTCACACTGGGATTGCAGCTGATGCATTTTTCAGGCGCTTTGCAGGTGCAATTTTTAGCGCTATTGTGTCTAAAAAATGCCTCCAGTGTGAAAGGGGTCCACGGGAGTATTGGGGTACTGCCTGTAGAGATTCCTCCCATTGATTATCTACAAAAGGGCCCAGATCCTGCACCCATTTCTCACCTATCTTCAAAGGGATACAAAGTATAAAAGTCATTTGACAACATTGCATAACATCTGGAGATAAATCCCTTGGTAGAAACTGTATCAGCCATCATATTAACCACTTGCTAAACAGGCCATAGCCAAATGATGGCAACAGCATGATCGACTAGTTCTGGGAGGGCGTACTATGATGTCCTCCCGAACTCGCGCTTCCCATGCACCCCCTGGGGCGCGCACCCGGAAGTGTCCGTGTCCCAGATCCAGGTAAAGGGCCAATGACAGAGGCCCTTTACCACGTGATTGCTCCGTCCAATGATGGAGCGATCAAACCGGCACTTGTAAACAAACCGGCACATGTCCGATTCAGCTCTCTCCCCTCTCCTCACACGCGATCAGTAGAGGAGGGAGGCGGTGCAGCAGAGCGAGTGGGCTGGATCTGAAGTGCCCACAGCCCATTCATGCCTCATTTGTACTTCATACGTGCCCATCCGTGCCTCATACATGCCCATCCGTGCCCAGCTGCACCTCATCCATGTCTCATACATGCCCATCCATGCCCATCCATGCCTCATTAATGCCTATCCGGGCCCATCTGTGCCCCCTCCCTGCCTCATACATGCCCATCCATGCCCATCTGTGCCTCATCCATGCCTCATACATGCTCATCCCTGCCTCATCCATGTCCACCCATCCTTGCTTCATACATGCCCATCCATCCCTCATACATGCCCATTCATGCCTAATCCGTGCTCATCCATACCTCAACCGTGCTCCATCCATGCCACATCAGTGCTCATCCATGCGTCATCCATGCCACATCCATGCCCATCCATGCCTCATCCATGCTAATATATGCCTCCTCAGTGCTCATCTGTGCCTCATCAGTGCTCATCCATGCCACATCAGTGCTCCTCCATGCCACATCAGTGCTCATCTGTGCCACATCCATGCCATATCCATGCCACATCAGTGCTCACCCTGACAGTGTTCCATGCATGTTGGGCCTCTGTATGTGGATAAAAGGAATGGATGGCTGCTCACCGTGGTAGTGAAGTTTGGTAATGAATAAGCGCAGCGTCGCTGTTTGAAACACGTCTACCTGTACCTGTTTGCCTGTCCTGTGGTGTTATTCATGTTACGAATTTTACAATAAAGAGATTCATCACTACCTCGGGGTGCAACCATCCATTCCTTTTATCCATATTGCATGGCCGGTGAGCTGAGGATAGCACCCCTGGGAGGAGTCCATTCCCCAGTCTACCTGGTTCCATCACTCACCTGGAGTGCATTTTTTTATCTTTTCCAATTGTGGGCCTCTGTATGTGGCCAGACTGTGTAAAAGTGTCACACATGTGGTATCACCATACTCAGAAGGAGCAGCAGAATGTGTTTTGGTGTGTAATGTTTGTTATGTACATGCTATGTGTTAGAAATATCTTATAAATTGACAACTTGGCGTTTCCATTTTCCTGGTGTTCCAGGGCCTTCAAAAAAGTGTAATAGGTAGTCAGGAAATTATATATGTAATTTATGCTCCTAAAATGCCTAACGGTGCTCCCTGCATGTTGGGCCTCTGTATGTGGCCAGGCTGTGAAAAAGTCTCACACATGTGGTATTGTCCTACTCAGGAGGAGTAGCAGAATGTGTTTTGGGGTGTAGTTGCAACTATTCACATGCCATGTGAGAGAAATAACCTGTTAATATGACAATTTTGTGAAAAAAAAAATTGCAAAGAATTGTGGGAAAAAACTCACCATGCCTTTTACTAAATACATTGCAATGTCTGCTTTCCAAAAAGGGGTCATTTGGGGGGTATTTGTACTTTCCTGGCTGGTTAGTGTCACAAGAAAAGGGATAGGCCATCGGTACATCAGGTGTGATCAATTTTCAGTGTTTGGCACCTTAGCTTGTAGACTCTATAACATTCACAAAGACCAGAATAATATACACTGATTTCGGTTATTTTTACCAAAGATATTTAACAGTATAAATTTTGGGCAAAACCTTATGAAGAAAAATAACTAATTTGCAAAATTTTATAACAGAAATGAAGAAAAATGAATTTTTTGGAAAAATTTCGGTCTTTTTTCATTTATAGCGCCAAACAATAAAAAAAAACTCAGTGGTGATTAAATACCACCAAAAGAAAGCTCTATTTGTGTGGAAAAAAGGACAAGAAATTAATATGGGTACAGTGTTGCTTGACTGAGTAATTGTTATTCAAAATGTGAGAGCATTGAAAGCTGAAAATTGGCCTAGTTAGGAAGGGGGTATAAGTGGTTAAACACTGGTGTTGGAGATTATTGCCATTCTACCACTGAGCCCCCTATGCTGCTACAGCATGTTTGAGCTGGATATAATAAAAGAGCATTTACCTATGTGAGAAAAACTTTGCACTCAGTTCCTCAAACGAGCATAGAGGCCCATTCTTAAAGATATGGTGAAGGTGAGTTATTCCCCACTTACGCCACCTTGGGGCTTGTTGTATTTTATCCAACTCAGGGTAGTGGTTATTATGCCATATGGGGCTGTAACAGGTAAATGTGTTACTATCTAGTCATGTAGGCATTTGTTTCCCTTGGGTTGCATGGGTTCTGTTCCTTAGAGTGGTATTAAACCCAAAAGCAAACAATTATGATATTGCAGCTTACCAATTCTGTGATGGCTGCATTAGTTTTCTCTTTTAGGCTTTATTTCCTTTATTTTCACCTGGTGATTCAAACAGTAGGTCTATTGTTTTTCAACACAACAAGCTTTCCTGCAACTGTATCAGTTAAGAGTGTTGAGACACACCATTAAACAACTGGGGTGCTTACAATGATCAGCTATTATTTATTAGTGTAAAACCTTTATCCCAAAAGGAAGAAAAAACTTTTAATAAGTACAGCAGCTTTTTCACGCCCAATAATCTTTGCTAGTGTGAGCTGGTGTGTGGCTTCAATTTGTCAACGTATCTAAATCTGCTAGAACATTTAACACTCCCCTTCCCCCAGCCTGACAATGCTGCTGTCCAAAGGTGCTCCTTGTGCTCCTTCATCCAGAGTGGAGGCACTCTAATACAGGAAATGTGTTACTGGCCAGATCACCAGGGGAAAACACAGGGCACAAGTCCTAAAAGGAATGAATGTAGATGTAGCAATATGGACTACAATTGCAATGAACAGTTATTCCCTGCCCTATCCGTATTTTATATTATCCCTTTAGTGCCCGGTGTTACTAAACTGACATCATATTTGTGAGGCCAACTAAAGGGATTGAGGGATTGGTAGTTCCACCAGATGGTTATTCCTCTGCATGGCTATACGCTCAGACCACATATCGCAGGGATCTTTGCTACCATCAGGGAGATTGCTGGGAAGGGCTATAAAAGAAACCAGAGACCCGCCCAAGGTGTCTCTTCTTCCCGGGCCTCGTGTGTGATGGATCTCTCAGTCCTGGGAAAGTAAGGTCGCTTATGCGTGGGTGTACAACATTCTTGCCCAACTGAGAAGGGGTTCAGCGATGCCTGCTGTTCATCCGACATCTGACCAACACCAACTTGACCATACAGCAAACCACGCTTCGTGTTCCGGATTCAGGTGATCATTACAAGCGGGTCCGCAGTCAGGACGTCTATTCGGCAGTCGCTGTCTAGAAGGTGCTTGATCAGCCTGGTCGTTGGTGAGAGGGCAATTGCCCACCTTTGCAAGTCTTTCCTTGGTTGTTTTACTGGGACACTATGTACAAAAAGCTTTACTTTGTGAACCCTTCACTGCACTGCACTTCTATTTGAACACTGTACATAGCCATCTTTATCTGCAGTAAGCACAAGATATACTTCCACTCTGTTACTACACCTTATTAGATACAGTTAATGACCTCCGACTGCTGGTGAAGACCATGAGATCTGCAACGGGGACATTCTCTCATTGCTACCTAAAAGGCCCTTATACCATCCTTGTTTAGCTTCATCTCTCATTAGGAAAAAGTTTGAGCAGGTCGACCTGGGTTTCTCTTTCTAGAAGTATTGTCAGAATCTATGCTTAACTTTGCTTATCCTTTCAGGTTAGGCTCAAGTGATATTCTATTGTATATATGTATCCTTTTGTTGCCAACTCTGTTAACTGTTTTACTGGGCTGGTACTGTTATCCAAAGATCAGCTGAACCCTTTTTTTTTTTAAATCAAATATTTTTTTTTATTATTAAACATACATACAAATATATCAAATTAATCCATGATGTAATAACAATAAGAAAGCACACAAAACAAATATACCTTGCACCTCTCGGATCAAATTAGTTTAGCTTATAGTAAACAAATCGGCATAAAAACATGGATACATTTTACACATCAAATTGGTCATCCCTGATATCAGTCATCAGACTATGGCAGTTTCCTCTATACAGCATCAATCTGTCTCTTTTTCTCTCCTTTCCTTTTTCTTCTTCCTTTTTTTACGAACTAATTTGTTATCTTCTACTCCTCACCCCTCAACTTCTACTCTTTACTCCCAGCTATTTCCTCTACCTTATTTTATATTATTAGATTGCTAAATCCACTTCCATAATTCCCTTAATGCTTCCCATGCTCAAGCAAATTTTAGTCCTGCAGCAATATTCATCTATGCCTGTTTTCTGCTTCATGTTTTAGTTTTTATATTTATATACATATTCATGATCATTATGCTTTGGCTGTGTTTCCTCCTTAAAATATCCCCCTTGCCCTCCCCTCACGTATGAGGCACAATTCAGAGTTCCTTTTTTCCACCCTAAGCCATAGGGTCATTAGGACCCAGGAGCTCTGGCAACACAGCATATAAGCCCTCAACCAAAATGGCCTGAAGAAGGAGCGCATGCTCTGCAAACACATCGCCTGCATACTGACACCCTGTCCGACCGGAAGTGAAGTCATCCCCTGGCATCCCAAGTGACTGAGGACCAGGAAATGCCGGCATCCACCGGCGCAACCCGCTCCACGGCATCCACGCTCTGCCCCTGATGGACTCCATCCTGGATGGCTAATCTCCCTTTCCTGACATGCCTATATTATACATACTCTTGTGAGTATAATGCATCCTTTGCCTAAATAAAAGTGTTTTGAATTACTGCATCTAGAGTGGCGCTTTGTGCTTTCTTCCCCTATTTCCTCTACCTCACTCCTCTCCACTAAATAAACCATCATATAATTGATTACTAGGTTCTATCCAGCATGACCATATTTTACCAAACCTTTGGGGTGTACCTCTATGCTTACATGTTAATTTTTCTCTTTTATTCTCTTTTAAGTATATAGTTAAGTTTCTCAACCCATTGTTTATGGGTTGGAGATTCAGCAAGTGACCATTTTTGTAAAATAACATTACGTGGTAAATCTTATCCACATAGTATGCATCTCCACTGGTAATGCTCCATCGGGGATTATGCCCAATAATGCAAGTTTGGGCGTTCCTGTTATCTCAGGACTAATAAGTTTAGGATTCTAAATATTTTTCCCCAGCAGCGATTAAGTTTTGGACATCGTCATAGCAGGTGCCTTTGATAGTATTTTGGCGTGTCTATATTGTAATTGGATTTTTGAACTCTGGATCTGTAGTGCGTGGCGTATTTGAAGGTATTGGTAGAAATTTTTATTCGTTAATTGATAGCGTTTTTTTAATAGCAAGGCGTCCCCTTTACATAACTGATACAAGAATATTACACCCGCTTTTTTCCATTCCAAGAATTCCGGAAGTCTATTCAATTCATAGAGGTAGCAGTTATCCCATATGGGCATATGTTTCGTATAGCCCCTATGTTGAGTAATATTTTGCGCTGCCTCCCATACCCTATGAATCAAATAGAAAGTAGGGAACCTCCTTTTATTATAAAAGTGGTGAGCTACTAATAGTTATACTAAGGGTGTTTTTTAAATTGGGATATTATTATCTTCTGTGTAGGGTCCTGCATGTCCACTACATCCCAACCATTCTATGTTGTAGTTGTGATGCAATAAAGTATAATCTTGGATTGGGTATCGCAATTTCCCCATTATCTATGGGCTGTTGTAGTGTTTCAAATCTAATTCTAGGTTTTCCACCCTTCCACACAAAATCCCTGAAAACCGAGTCGATAGTCCTAAATAATCGTAACGTCAACCATATAGGGGTGTTATGCAATACATATAGCATCTGGGGCATCCACACCATCTTCACCAAATTCACCCTCCCTATCATAGACAACGGGAGTTTAGTTCAAGTTTTGCTCAGTTGTCTAAATTTAACAATACAAGGAAGTACATTCTTTTCTGTATATTCTGTGGTATTTGGTGTAATTACCACTCCCAAATATCTAAATGATGTAACCATGGCCATCTGCTGGATCTGGTGTGGGTGTTCCAGACACACAGGGTCCAGAGGCAGCATTATAGATTTGTCCCAGTTAATATTAAATCCTGAAAATGATCCATACAGATCTATTAAGGACATAACTGCGGACAGGGATGAACCTGTATCCCCCAAAAGCACTAAAGTGACGTCCGCATAGAGTGATATCTTATCTTTACCTGTGGATCTACGAAATCCCACAACACTTGTAGAGGAGCGAATGGCCTCAGCCAATGGTTTAATGGCCAGAGCAAAAAGAAGCAGGTATAGAGGACATCCCTGCCTTGTCCCTCTAGTCAATGAAAAAGGGGCCGATACACATATATTCACCTGTACCCTGGCACTTGGAGAGTCGTACAAAAGTTGTATCCATGTGATAAATCTGCGACCAAACTCATATAGTTTTAAGCAATTCCATAAAAAGACCCAATCTATGCTGTCAAATGATTCAAGTGACAAGTGATCAAGTGATTGATCACAATGAATTAATTTTGAGATGCATCTTGATAGTCTAATCGCCAAAGCCTTTGCCAGCAATGTCTGATGTTAACAAGGATATTGGGTGGTATGAGTCAAGATTACTTGGATCCTTACCAGGTTTTAGCAAAACAATAATTACTGCTTCAGTCATAGAGGGGGGTAATGAACCCATCTCCATGACATAATTAAAGACATTGAGCAATTCAGGTAACAACACCTCCCCATATTTTTTATATATTTCCCCCGGAAGACCACCTGGTCCTGCTGCTTTATTGTTGGGTAATTTGGAGGCTGCTTTTCTTAACTCATCCAATGTTAATGGGCCCTCCAAAGCTTCCCTTTCATCACCTGAGATATTTGTTAGATCAATAGTATCAAAGAAACTATTCAGGGACTCCTCTGGGTAGGATGCCCTACTCTTATATAGTGCCTGGTAGAACTCCCTGAATTCCTCTACTATTTCTGGGGTAGTATCAATCCTCTTATTTGAAGATGATAGATAGGTAATCCCACGCTATCATGTGTGGGTGTCTGCAAGTATGGAAAAGCTGCTTGCACCGAATAGGGTCCCACTCGACCCTATATAGACAGGAGACTAAATGGAAGGTATGGTGCTGCGCTAATCCAATAGTAGACTAACACTAGTGCTAAAGCAGTATGTATAACAAACCCTAATGGGAAACTGCATACACTATTTTTGTATCACAATGTCAGACTGTAGAGTATAAACAAAGTGCCAAATGCATAAATAATAAAATAATAAAGATTGACTTGCTAGTACATATCGGAAAGTAGTGTATATAGTGTTCAAAAAAGTGACAAAGTGCCAAACAATTCAGTGCAAAAAAGTACAATACTAGGAGTGTAATGCCCTAATAGGGACATAATGTAAACTTATATACTCATAGATTAAAACATAAATAGAATATTAAGTAGTAATCCATTAATAGATAAATGATAGTGCACGTAAATTCAACTAGTGAATAAAGTGCAATGCAATGCAGTGCAAAGTAATGCGATCGTGTGTGTCATGCACACATAGGGGCACACTGTGATCCCAGCATGACCAATGTAAAAATACACGCAGTGACAAATCTTATAATAAAAAACGCCAAATAAATTGTATATACGTAAGTAAAAAAAACAATAAAGTGCCTAGTGAAATAAAACAAGTGACAGAGGTATTAGTCCATAGTGTGCTAATAGAACATCCAGTGACTTCACACCAAGCAAGATGATTCTTCACAGGGCATATAGTAGGTGTATGCCTTAAGGTGTATAAACCAGGGAAAACAACACAGTGATTCCTCTTCGTAACAAGAATCCTGCACTAATAAGTAATGGCCCCTTACCTCATATTACTGAGGTAACAGCGTAAACAGCAAGGCTGATACTGGCTCCTTTTCATAAACCTGGACCCGACTCTGTTCTCCAAACATCTAAGTCCCTCCAGGGGTGCAGTAACCATAAATGGAAAGAAGGGGAAGCCACGTAGTGTAGTATTTAAATAGCAAAAGCCAAAGTTTATTATGACAAGGGTACTCACATAAAAAACACAGCAATCACACATATCACCAACGAGCAGCGGGCTCATACATGTCCGTCAATGGGATGTGCCTCTCCTGTCCCTATGCGTGACGTCACGTACCTCGTGACTTCATCAGGGGAATCAGGGGATGATTATTTGAAGATGATTGTATTTCCATTATTTATAATGCCGGCCGCTGAGCTATTACAATAGTTGCCCGTAGATGTCCTGTCCCCTCTCCCTCCTTGAAATATGGTTGTTGTAAGAAAAATCTTTTATTTTCTTCCTTCTTCTGAGCCACTACTACATAGTGTAGTTGGCTATGAATCCACTCTTTTTTATTATCTTAATTTGGGTTTGTTATATATAGAAGTTCGGCCTTCATCATATTATCTGCTAAGGTTTTTTTCCATTGTCTAGATTGTTTCTTAATTTTTGATATCTGCGCAATAAGGAGCCCTCGAAGATATGCTTTCATTGCATCCCAGTATATTAGGAGTGAGACTGAAGTTCTGTTTATATTCTGGTATGCAATCAATTCGGTCATAATTCTTTCAGGTGAGGGTAAAAGTGACAACCAATATGGGTTCACCTTCCATAAAGTACATCCTGGGCTAATCCTAAAGGAAAAATGTAATACAATAGGGGAATGATCTGAAATACCCCTGGCCTCATACTTAATATCAGGAATATATGGGAGCAAGAAGTGTGTTGCCAATGCTAAGTCTATTCTAGAGAGAGTTTTATAGCTACTGGAAAAGCACGAAAATTGCCTATTTGTTGGATTATGCTGTCTCCAGAGATCTATTAATCCCAGTTCCGCTACATATTTGGCAAAGGCCGTAGGCCCCCGATGAAGTTTGCTTATCCATTGTAATGTATTTATCCATTACGGAGTCTATACAATTATTAAAATCACCAACATGCACAGTCTAATTTATCAGATGCAAACTGAATATACTCTTCAAGTACTGCCGTTGAATATGGTGGAGGAATATATATATTTCCGATCACGTATGGTCTACCTGATATTGTACAATACAAATAAATAAATCTTCCTTTACTATCCTTCTTAATTTGTCTACATATAAAATCCAAACTATTAAATATAAGTAAAGACACTCCTCGGGAATATGATGTATATGTAGAGTGATACAGTATCAGTTGAATCCTTACCTCTCTTGTACAACTAAATCTTAACTGGAGGATTCCAGTAAATGTTAACAGAATATAAACATATTGAGTGCTGTCCTATTACTCAAAGGTGTTGCATGGATGTCTGAACCCAGAGTGTCAGGTTGGTTGGAATGTTCACAGGGTCATGCAGATGAGCAGGTAAATCCTGCATGGGGGCCGTGCTACATTTGGGGTCTCGTCCGGGATGCCATCTGCAGCGGGCTCTAGCCAACATAGACAAGAGCCACAATCCCAGTGGGAGGCCGCTTCAGTAGCCGTAGCTGCCTTGGACAGGGATCAAGGAGCTCAAATGAAGAGAAGCACTGTTCTAGAGGTCTCAGGAAGTGAACACACTGAAAGCAAGATTAGAAAGTGGGTGAGAGCTCTGGCCCCAGGGCACTGGGCCTACATTGTAGACATGGAAACCGAGTACAAACTAGATCAAGTTCGGGTACTACTGGAGTGGCAAGAAGAGATACCCGTGTGCTTCCAGAAGGAAGAGGTACATCTATCCCACTCAAAGTAGGGGGGAGAGCCTGCTGAGCAACAACCCTCTGCAAAGGCTCAGGAGAAGGGCACAGTGCCCATGGGGGTCGACTCTCAAGGGGACAATGTCCCTCCTCTCTCCTTCTACACGGATAAGTGCCTGCTAGTTGATAGTTTGGTTAAGAACGGAACTGGAAATGCCAACCAGAGCTACTGCAGACTTAGGTTTTTCTCAGGATAGTTACCAACTCTAGTAGGGTTAGATGAGTTTGAGACCTGGATGAGTCAGGCTCTGCAGGCCATGGAAGAATGGAGTGTTACAGAGGCTGTGAAACAACAACGGCTCAGTGAGAGTCTTTGAGGCCTGGCGGCTGATGTAATTTGCGATCTGAGGATGGGGAAGAAAACTTGTGTTGCCATGGACTATATAGACAGCCTGCATGCTGTATTTGGAAGACTTGAAACTACCTCAGACCTGAAGTACAAATTAAACCACACTCACCAGCAAAAAGGGGAGAGCCTGTCTGAGTACATATCTCAAGTAGACAGAATGCTGCACCAAATTATCGTCAAGAGGGGTATTGATCCCAATGATGCTTATCAAGTTCGTCTAGACCGAGTTCTGCAAGGGGCTAGGCCAAGTCACCCGATTGTACTAAAGTTGTTACTGAAAAGAACCAAAGTGGTGGAGAAAGAACAAAACTCTATTAAAGTCAAAGAACGCTGGAAGTGGGTTCTACTGCTGGAAACAGAGAGAAAGTGGTGGCCCGAGCTGTTCATGCGGAAATTAGTTTCTCAAATGAAGACAGTGGAACTGAATCTGAACTGGTGGGGCTGGCCATTCCTGACACTAATAAGCTAGTAAGTGGACAGAACTGATGGCCCAGGTAGCTCAAGCTCAAACCCATGTATCATGCCTTGATGCGAGTGATGGAGACCCAAGCCAAGGTTCAAAAACAAGGGACTCGCCAAGGGGAGCCAAAATTCTCCCACAGACGAGAGAAGAGATGTTACAGATGTGGGGAGGCTGGACACTTTCGGGCCGAGTGTCCCAAGGCTGGCATTATCTCCCAGTTACTTGCGACATTCTGAAGGCTTTACAGAAGTTACTGTTCCCAAAGCCAGCAAGAAACTTCAGGGGACTTCAGTGAAGGAGCTAGTTGAGAGTCCTGAGGGAAGACGGAGCTCCAAGACAAAAAATAAATCTAAGAAGGAAAGGGGGCGCAAGCCACCTGCTGCTTTCCCCCCTCCTTCACCAAAGGAAAGACTTAAGGAGAAAAGGGCACACAAGCCAGTTGTTACCCCTCCCCCTTCCTTGCCAAGAAAGGCAAAAAAATCTAAACACTCAAGGAAGGAGATCTGGAGACAAGAAATCAATGCACACCTCACTGAGCGAGTAGTTAGATCAACTCCACTACTTCCAAAGAGACTGATTAGGGCACAAACTATAGTGTCACCTGTGGGTAAATCTGCCAAAGAACCTAGTGGGGCCTTCCCCTATAGTCTCAGTGCAAGTAGAAGGCATCTATACCCAAGCTCTACTGGATACGGAGCCCAAGTGATGTTTCTGAACCAAGATTTTTATCACAAATATTTGAAGCATATCCCTTTGTGTAAACTTGAAGAGTTAGAGATTTGGGGCATAGGGACCCAGAAATGCCCATACGATGGACCCATCAAGATAACTTTTGAAACTTCCTTGGCTGGAAAACCACAGACTTTTGACACATTGGCAAATTCTTTGCTGATAGGCACCAACACCAATCTTGTGAGGAGGCTACTCACTTCACTGGCTTTGGCGGGCGCTCCAGTGGGGAAGATTAACCCTCAGCTGCGACAGGCCTTCCAGCAAGTGTTACAGGAGAAGAAGGCCCCCGTGGAACGAGTAGGAAGGCTGTGGCGATTGGATGCTCATGAAAAGGTCTTGCAGCAGGGCGAGAGGGCCTGCTTGAAAGGCACTGTTAATTTGTCATGGGACCAGCTGGGCCCTTACATAGTGGTGAAAGTTGATTCAACAGAGGAAGAAGTTGGAATAGAACTGGAACCACAGTTCATACCCAGTATTGCCCTATTGGGAACCGGGGGACGAATCCCTGTCAGTGTGAGAAATGCTCCTGGTCACCCGATTAGCCTGAAGCCACGGATGGTGATTGGGAAAGTGAGTGTCGCCACACCAGTGATGGGGAATGATCTAGTTCAGAGGGAAGGTGGGGGGGAGACCACTGTCTGCTGCACAAATCTACCCTCAGGATAGGAGGAGAAGATTAAAGCACAATTAGCCGATGGGAGAAGTTATCTAAAAATGACTTTGATGTGGGCTGCACCATAAGTGCACAACATCGAATTCGGCTAACGGAAGATAAGCCTTTCCACAAAATGGCCAGACGAATCCTGTTGTGTAATCTGGAGGACTTTACAGAGCATCTGGCCAAACTGAAGAAGTCAGGGGTCATTAGGGAATCCAGGAGTCCTTATGCTTCCCCGATTGTGGTAGTGAGAAAGAAGAATGGGTTCCTCCGAATGTGTATTGACTACTGAACCTTGAACCGAAGGACTGTTCCAGATCAGTACACAACCCCTCACATAGAGGTGGCCCTGCAGTGCCTATCAGGAGCCAAGTGGTTCAGTGTACTGGATCTGAATAGTGGATACTACCAGATACCCATGCATCCGGATGACTGAGAAAAGATGGCCTTCATCAGCCCTCTGGGATTTTTCTTTAATTTGACCAAATGCCACAAGGATTAGCTGGGGCCCCTGCCACTTTTCAGAGACTGATGGAGAACACCGTGAGAGATATGAACTTGGTAGAAGTACTGGCGTACCTTGATGATATCATTGTGCTTGGCAGAACATTGGAGGAGCATGAAGCTCGGTTGGAGAAAGTCTTCCAACGGCTACACACAGAGGGGCTGAAGTTGTCGTTACAGAAATGCCAGTTCTACCAGACCTCAGTTAAGTACCTTGGGTATGTAGTCTCAGCCGAAGGGATAACTACTGACCCTCAGCAGTTGGAGGCCATTACTTCTTGGCCCCGCCCAAGCACCGTCACTGAATTGAGGTTGTTTTTGGGATTCTGCTCCTATTATAAGAGCTTCTCACAGATTGCTTGACCATTGAACAAACTCTTACAGAAACGGACAGAAGGGAAGAAAGCTTAGAAGGGGGGCCCCAGGAGGCCACGTGAATCCATTCAGCAGCATTGGACGTTGAAGTGAAAAGGCTTTTGAACGCCTGGAGGGGAGTCTTGTGGAAGCACCAGTGCTGGCCTACATGGACACATCTAAGCCTTATGAATTCCACATGGATGCCAGCAGAGATGGCCTTGGAGGAGTCTGTACCAAGAGACTCACCCTTCCTGAGAAGAACTATTCGGTTCGTTGGAGTTCTTGGCCCTTAAGTGGGCTGTGGTAGATAAGCTTTGTGACTATTTGTATGGGGCCACCTTTGTGGTGAAAACAGATACTAACCTTTTAACTTACCTATTGACCACTGTCAAGCTGAATGCCACTTGACATCGGTGGTTGGCTGCTCTGACTGAATTTCGGTTTAGTCTGAAATACTGGCCATAAGTGGGAAATTGGGATGCTGATGCCCTTTCCCAAAGACCTCATACCACAAATGTTGGCCAGAAGAGTTGGGTCCATTTGCCCCTGGAAGGAGTGATGGCTGTGTGTCAAGGAGTCGAGCATAAGCACAGAGCGGCAAAAGGAGCAGAAGCTGTGGGAGTCACTCCTGCTGGTGTGCCCAAATATTACTCTGATTTGACACAAGTACGCAGTCAAGAATTGCCCCAGTTGACAAGAGAGGATGTGAGGCGACCCGTTGGGAAATCTTATGAGAAAGTCGCTATCTGTTCAGGACCCTCAGATGCTGTTGAATAGTTCCATTAAGGGAGCAAAAGTAGTCCATAGAGAATGAGAACGAATGCGATTAGATGATGGAGTCATATACCGGAGAGGCCCATCTGAAGAGCCAGAGGGCGTTCGTCAACTGTTCCTCCCTGAGAAACACAGACTAAAAGTGCTGACCGCCCCTCAGGATGATCATGGTCACTTAGGCTCTGACAGAACCTTCAAGTTAGTCAGGGATCAATTATATTGGCCATCCATGAGAGCTGAGGTGGAAAGCTACTGTCCATCTTGCATCAGATGCATTCAGAGAAAGACTTTACCAGGCAGGACAGCCCCAAAGGGCCATCTACAGAGTCAGGGACCAATGGAGTTGGTGTACATTGATATCTTGTGTTTATAACCTGACTTGAGTGAACAGAGTAATGTCCTGGTTGTGACAGATCATTTCACCGGCTATGCCCAAGCTTTCCCCACTAGGGACCAGCAAGCCAGTACTGTAGCAAAAACCCTAGTGGAGAAGTTTTTCATTCATTACGGGCTGCCACAACGCCTACATTCAGACCAAGGTCAGGAATTTGAGAGCAAGCTAATCAGAAGATTATGTGAACTCTTAAGTATAAAGAAATCCAGGACAACTCCTTACCACCCTTAAGGGGATCCGCAACCTGAGCATTTCGACATTTCTGAATATGTTGGCAACACTTCCCTCTGAGAAAAAACAGCATTGGGGAGACCAGATAGCTACAGTAGTACATGCTTATAATAGCACCTCAAATGATTCTACTGGGTACTCCCCCTACAGACTGATGTTTGGAAAAGAAGCTCATTTACCTGTGGATCTGGCTTTTGGAACATCGTTAGATTATACCTCTCAGGCCTCCTACCGGGGGTATGTTGACAGGCTTCAGAAGAATTCGAAGATGGCCTATGAGAAAGCCAAAGAAGCATCCACCACCAGAGAACAGAGGAACAAGAAAAATTTTGATCTCAGAATGAGGGTCCAGGACCTATGACCCAGAGATCGAGTGTTGTTGCGCAATCTAGGAGTGCCTGGGAAACATAAACTGGCTGATCGATGGCGCTCCCAACCTTACATTATCTGTAAACGATTATCCAGGCTTCCTGTGTACCAGATCCGACTTGAGGGTAAGACTGGACCTCTGAAGACCTGGCACTGAAACCATCTGCTGCCTATACCCGAGGCTGTCCAAGTATCTCTATCTTCCTGTCAAGAGACTTATCAGTCCCCTACGCTAAGGCCTAGGGCCAGGAAAGCCTGCCAACCCATGCCACCTGAAGAGGAGAGTGATGAGGAGAAATTAGACCTTGACAGGTTATGGATTTCCCCCTTAGAAGACAATCCCACCACTCAGGGGACAACCTTTGCGAGGGAGACACATCTTCCACTACCAGAAAATAGATTCCCACCCACTAAGAGGAAATGAGGACATTAAGGCGGAACCCAATGAAGTACTCTGGTGTGTCAGAGACCTCCAGTTCCCACACCAATGAAGTAGAAAGAGAGACTGTTACTGAACCAGAGCTTAAGCCAGAGCCTGAACAAGAGCTTGAACCAGAACAAGAATCAGAGTCTGAATCAGAACTGGAAAATATCTACTCCAGATTGAGACATAAATATGCCCTCCAAAAAGACTGACATGATACCTTTGGGGAAAAAATTCTGATGAACTCATTCCTACCGCTCTGCGTTCTAGTTAAGCACTTGCCTCCTTTATTGAACCTTTAGTAAAGGATGACCTTGATCCACCCCCTGACACTACTGGGTGGGCCACTAATTTGTTACTGGCCTGTCATAAACTTGATATGACTTTGCCTGATAATGTACATAATTTATTGTTAGAAGATCCCGTTTTGGATCAGTTGTTGGCTATTGCAACTTCTAGTTTGTCATATGATTAAACAGTCGCTTTCTTATGATACAGTGAAGTGATCTTACAGGTTGTGTTTTCAAGTAGGGGGAGGATGTAGCAATATGGACTACAACTGCAAAGAACAGTTATTCCCTGCCCTAACTGTATATTATATTATCCCTCTAGTGCCCAGTGTTACTAAACTGACATCATATTTGTGAGGCCAACCAAAGGGATTGTGGGATTGGTAGTTCCACCAGATGGTTATTCCCCTGCATGGCTGTACGCTCGGACCACATATCCCAGGGATCTTTGCTACCATCAGGGAGATTGCTGGGAAGGTCTGTAAAAGAAACCAGAGACCCGCCCCAGGTGTTTCTTCTTCTCGGGCCTTGTGTGTGATGGATCTCTCCGTGCAGAGAGAGCAAGATTGCGGCCTACCACGCGGGTGTACAACATTCCTGACCAACCGAGAAGTGGTTCAGCGCTGCCTGCTGTTCATCAGATATCTGACCAGAACCAACATGACCATACAGCAACCCACGCTTCGTGTTCCAGAATCGGGTGATCATCACAAGTGGGTCCGCAGTCAGGACGTCTATTCGGGAGTCACAGTCTGGAAGGCGCTTGATCAGCCTGGTCGTTAGTGAGAGGGCAATTGCCCACCTTTTCAAGACTTTACTTGGTTGTTTTACTAGGACACTGTGTACAAACAGCTTTACTTTGTGAACACTTCACTGCACTGCACTTCTATTCGAACACTGCACTTAGCCATCTTTAGCTGCAGTAAGCACAAGATATACCACCACTCTGTTACTACACCTTATTGTATACAGTTAATGAGCTCTGACTGCCAGTGAAGACTATCAGATCGGCAATGGGGACTTCTGTCATTGCTACTTAACCACTTCAGCCCCGGAAGGATTTACCCCCTTCCTGACCAGAGCACTTTTTACAATTTGGCACTGCGTCGCTTTAACTGCTAATTGCGCGGTCATGCAATGCTGTACCCAAACGAAATTTGCGTCCTTTTCTTCCCACAAATAGAGCTTTCTTTTGATGTTATTTGATCACCTCTGCGGTTTTTATTTTTTGCGCTATAAAAGGAAAAAGACCGAAAATTTTGAAAAAAATGACATTTTCTACTTTTTGTTATAAAAAAAATCCAATAAACTCAATTTTAGTCATACATTTAAGCCAAAATGTATTCGGCCACATGTCTTTGGTAAAAAAAATGTCAATAAACGTATATTTATTGGTTTGCGCAAAAGTTATAGCGTCTACAAACTAGGGTATATTTTCTGTAATTTACACAGCTCTTAGTTTATGACTGCCTATGTCATTTCTTAAGGTGCTAAAATGGCAGGGCAGTACAACCCCCCCCCCCAATTGACCCCATTTTGGAAAGTAGACACCCCAAGGAAATTGCTAAGAGGCATGTTGAGCCCATTGAATATTATTTTTTTTGTCCCTAATGGTGGAATAATGTAAAAAAAAAAAAAAAAATTACAAAAAGTTGTCACTAAATGATATATTGCTCACACAGGCCATGGGCATATGTGGAATTGCACCCCAAAATACATTCAGCTGCTTCTCCTGAGTACGGGGATACCACATGTGTGGGACTTTTTGGGAGCCTAGCCGCGTACAGGGCCCCCGAAAACCAATCACCGCCTTCAGGATTTCTAAGGGCAGAAATTTTTGATTTCACTCCTCACTACCTATCACCGTTTTAAAGGCCAAAAAAAGCCCAGATGGCACAAAACCCCCCTAAATGACCCCATTTTGGAAAGTAGACACCCCAAGCTATTTTCTGAGAGGCATGTTGAGTCCATGGAATATTTTATATTTTGACACAAGTTGCGGAAAGTGACGCTTTTTTTTTTTTTTTTTTGCACAAAGTTGTCACTAAATGATATATTGCTCACACAGGCCATGGGCATATGTGGAATTGCACCCCAAAATACATTTAGCTGCTTCTCCTGAGTATGGGGATACCACATGTGTGGGACTTTTTGGGAGCCTAACCGCGTACGGGGCCCCGAAAACCAATCACCGCCTTCAGGATTTCTAAGGGTGTAAATTTTTGATTTCACTCTTCACTGCCTATCACAGTTTCAGAGGCCATGGAATGCCCAGGTGGCACAACCCCCCCCCCAATTACCCCATTTTGGAAAGTAGACACCCCAAGCTATTTGCTGAGAGGCATGGTGCCTCTCTGGTCTCTGATCAGCTCTATGGTCAGCTGGCTGAATCACCAGCTGCATTCTCAGGTTCCCTGTTGAGACAGGAGAGCCAGAGAAAAACACGGAAGACGGTGGGGGGGGCATTCCCTTGTAAAAGCAGTCTAGAGGCTAATTAGCCGCTAGGATTGCTTTTACATGAAAGCCGACCGCTGGCTGAAAAGAATGATACCAAGATGATACCTAAACCTGCAGGCATCATTCTGGCATAACCACTCAAAGTCGTCAATTGTGTACCTGAAGACAAAAAAATGGTTAACAATAAAACACAGTAAACGGTAAAGTATAAAAAATTGCATACCTGAAAAGCAAACATGATAAAACATAATAACAATAAAACATTGCAGAATAGAATACAGTAAAAAAGAGCAGAACAATAGAGAGAGAATAGAGAGAGAGAGAACAATGAAACGACAACTATTTTTTTTTATTTTATATATTTTTTTGTGTTTTTTTTTTTTTACACTTTTTTTTGTAACTGTAACTTTTATAACTGTAAACGTTTCCAGGTTCGGGCCTCTCAAAATGCGATGGCATCTTGGGAGACCCTGTGAAAGTGTGCCTAGTTTGTGCAATGCTGTACCCTATGCTAATACTCAACTAGTGTATGGTAGCGTTCAAAACATTCACCAATGCAAAGACCAGGATTGTCAGGACAGGAGGGACAATAATAGCGGGTGTCACGCCTATATCCGCGCTTGCTGCAGACACAACATCTTTTTTGGGGGTGTTCGTTGGGTAGGGGTACTTGGGAGGACATAAAAATGCCTCTCATGCAGCCGATTGCATTTGGTTGGGGATGTGAATGGGGGAAGTACGGGCGCTGCAGAAGCGGTGGGTTCCCAATTATTAGGATTGGCAAATGCAGCAGGAAGGGCATTATGGGCACAACGGGCCTGTTTGTCTTCTTCTTGGTGGCAGCGGGACACTACTTGTGCTTGCCACCTCACCAGCTTGAACTGCACTTATGGGACTCACCTTGTCACCAAGTGTTACTGCAGTGCTGGTTTGATTACGACCGGGGTGTACTAGGCCGCTGGTGCGAACGCTGCAGTTATGCGTTTAGTGTTTTGTAAGTGACAGTGATCGATCGATACTGCACTTGGGTGGGCTGGGCTGGGCGGAGGGGCAAAACGCAGGTGCTAGCAGGTATCTGGGCTGATCCCGCTAACACTGCATTTTTGGGAACCCTAAACTGCTGGGGACGCTAGTATAGATCTGATCGGATCAGATATTGATCCGTTCAGATACTATACCACTAAGGGAGGTGTACGGTGCGTGCATGGGTGTTAGCGGTACTGGTGCTAACCTGACGCTGCTTGGGGCTGGTGCTTGCCAGTTCACCAAAACGCTAACAAAAAAACTGTTAGCGATCGCATGGATCAGGCCTGACTCTGCGAACGCTGCAGTTATGCGTTTAGTGTTTTGTAAGTGACAGTGATCGATCGATACTGCACTTGGGTGGGCTGGGCTGGGCCGGGCAGAGGGGAAAAACGCAGGTGCTAGCAGGTATCTGGGCTGATCCCGCTAACACTGCGTTTTTGGGAACCCTAAACTGCTGGGGACGCTAGTATAGATCTTATTGGATCGGATATCAATCCGTTCAGATACTATACCACTAAGGGAGGTGTACGGTGCGTGCGTGGGTGTTAACGCTACTGGCACTAACCTGACGCTGCCTGGGGCTGGTGCTTGCCAGTTCACCAAAATGCTGCCAAAAAAACTGTTAGCGATCGCAGTGATCAGGCCTGATCTTGTTTACGACACCGGAATCATCGAACATTTTAATCACTTTCAGTTAGGCAGATGTAAACAGTGTCATTTTATTCTGGAAAGCATGAGATCAATGGGTTGTTTTTTTTTTGTGATCACATGCTTTCAAGGGTTATCTGGGGTCCTATAGACCCCAGGTGCCTCCATAAAGACGATCATGCTTTATTTCTATCACAAGGGATGTTTACATTTCTTGTGATAGGAATAAAAGAGATAAAAATAAGGGACAGTGTAAAAAAATGTTTTTTTAAATAAAATAAAATTAATAATAATATTTTTAAAGCCCCCTCAACCCCTCTGCACAGAGGGGAACGCATACGTAGGTCGTGCACGCATATGTAAACAGTGTACACAACACACAAGAGGTATCGCCACAAACGTTATTGTGGGAGCAATAATTCTAGCGCTAGACCTCCTTTGTAACTCTAAACTGTTAACCACTTAAGGACCGAGCCTCTTTCTGAGATTTGGTGTTTACAAGTTAAAAAACTGCTAGAAAACTACTTAGAACCTAAACCCAAACATTATATATATTTTTTCCAACATCCTAGAGAATAAAATGGCGGCCGTTGCAATACTTTCTGTCACACCGTATTTGCGCAGCGGTCTTACAAGTGCACTGTTTTTGAATTAAAAAATAAGACATTTGTAAAGTTAGCCCAATTTTTTTATATTGTGAAAGATAATGTTACGCCGAGTAAATTGATATCCAACATGTCACGCTTCAAAATTGCGTCTGCTCGTGGAATGGCAACAAACTTTTATCCTTAAAAATCTCCATAGACGACAATTAAAAAATTCTACAGGTTGCATGAGTTACAGAGGAGGTCTAGGGCTAGAATTATTGCTCTCGCTCTAACGATCGCAGCAATACCTCACATGTGTGGTTTGAACACCGTTTAAATATGGCCTTTCAGGTGTTAACCCGGGGGGGGAGGCAGGCCTGGGTGAGGTACTGCAACACAGGGACAGGGCTGGGGCAAGGATTTTTGACACCCTAGGCAAAACCTCATTTTGCCGCCCCCTTGGCTCCGCCCCTGACTCTTCTCCCTTTTCCCTGCCCTTGTAACATGTGACCTACCTGATCCATACACTGACCCACCTACCTGACCCACCTACCTGACACATACACTGACCCACCTACCTGACACATACACTGACCTACCTACCTGGCACATACACTGACCCACCTACCTGAAACATACACTGACCTACCTACCTGGCATATACACTGACCCACCTACCTGGCAAATACACTGACCCACCTACCTGAAACATACACTGACCCACCTACCTGAAACATACACTGACCCACCTACCTAACACATACACTGACCCACCTACCTGACACATACACTGACCCACCTACCTGAAACATACACTGACCCACCTACCTGACATATACACTGACCCACCTACCTGACACATACACTGACCCACCTACCTGACACATACACTGACCTACCTACCTGACGCATACACTGACCCACCTACCTGACACATACACTGACCTACCTACCTGACATATGCACTGACCCACCTACCTGAAACATACACTGGCTCACCTGACTCCTATTTCCACACCAGGGATCTCCACAGCGCTGGGCGGGCAGTATTGATTAGGTGTTCCCTGCCAGCACCGCCACCCAGCCACTCCATGGTGTCCTTGCTGGCTGGGAGGTTATCTAACAGACGCTGCACCTCCCGATGCTCCGATCACCACCGAGCCCCGCCCTCCGCTGCACTCACACAGACACACAGCGCCGCAGCAGAGGGACACGCTGGAGCAAAGGAGTCTCGGAGCGGCGCTGTGTGAGGAGATGTGAGAGCGGGCGCTCAGTGGGACATTGTCGGCACGCAGCAGATGTTTTTCCGGGACAGCGGGCCGGCACTGAACAAGGGCCAGCTCACACATGCCTGGAGACAGAGGCAGACAGAGGCCGTGGCTGCGCCCTCGGCAGTAGTGCGCCCTAGGCGGCTGTCTACTTCGCCTAGTGGTAGCACCGGCCCTGCACAGGGAGAATCTCGCTGCAGAGTACCAGTGTTTTACCTCCGATGGTGAGTTCTCTGAGGCTCCAAAGTCCTCAGCTCCAAACCAGACCCCAAGAATTTTGATGAAGTCCGCTTTGATGCTGAAAGGAATGGTTACAGAAGAAGGCAGGAACCACTTTCCGAAGAGTATGACCACTGACTTCCCGCAGTTTACCTTTGCCCCTGAAGCTTGGCCAAAGTCCTCACAGGTCTGGGAGAGTGTGTCGATGGAGCGCCAATCAGCACAGAACACAGTCACATCGTCCATGTCCAGTGAGCACTTGACCTCCCGTCTGTCTGGTCCTGGTGCGGTGATCCCTCTGATCTCTTGGTTGCCGCCTGATGCTTTGGGCGAAGAGCTCTATACAGCAAACAAAAAGCAGCGGTGGGAGAGCGCAGCCTTGTCTGACCCCAGAAAGAACTGGAAAGGGGTCAGTTTTCCAGCCATTCACCAACACCAAACTACAGATGTCATTATACATTACATTCACATACGAACAAAACATTTCCCCAAGACTAAACCTGCACAGAGCTCTGCACATAAACTCATGGGAGACATGGTCAAAGGCCTTCTCCTGGTTAAGACTGACCAGGGCCGCATGCACACGGTGGCCATGAATGAACTGGACCGTGTCCTGGACAAGCGCAAGGCTGTCCGCAATCCTGCGACCAGGAATGCCACAAGTCTGATCCAGGTGGATGATCTGTCTGATGACAGACTTCAGCCTGTTGACTAAAACTTTGGTGAGGATTTTGTAGTCCACGTTCAAGAGAGAGATCTGATGCCAATTTTTCAAATCCGATCTATCCCCCTTCCGTTTATAAAAAATCGTGATCATCCCCTCTCTCAGCGACAGAGGCATTCTGCCCTCCACCACCATCTCCTCGTACAGCTCGAGCAGGACCGGGCCCACGAGATCCCACAGTGCTACATAGAGCTCAACCGGGAGACCATCGCAGCCCGGGTCCTGCCCCGCCTAAAGGATTTAGCGGCAGAGTACAGCTCCTCCAACACCAAGGGGGTGTTGACAGCTGAAGGAACCTGCAGGATCAATTTGGTTAGAGATACCTAGGAACCTATCGGCCGCCTGTGTGTCTGTTGTTTTCGAGGAGTAGAGGTTGGTGTAGTAGTCGCTGACCACTTGCATCACAGCCTCCTTTTCCTTCTGGAGTGTTCCGGTCTCGTCACGCAGCTCTGACAAGGTTGTGTGTCCCAAGTGAAGTTTCCCGAAAAAGAAAGAATTACACTTCTCACCTTTCTCAAGATTCTCCACCTTGGCACAGAAGACAATGTGGATTCTTCCTCAAAGTGCCCTGTCAGGCTCTTCTTGGTGTCCTCCAGGTCCTGCCTAACATCCCAGCTGCAGTGATGAAGGTCCCAGCCGCAGTGATTAAGTAATTTTCTAGCATTAAAAAAATACAGATTTTTACATGTAGGAGAAAAGTGTCAGAATAGGCCTGGTCTTCAAGTGGAGGGACTGCCTGTTCAGCGTAAAACGGAAAATTTCCAATCAAATACTGACCGTAATTTTCCTTTCCTGATAGATTCCATGGCAGCATGGGTGTGGGTTAACCCCGGCTCCACACCTTCCCTATAGGACCCCTCTCCCATAAATCTTTGCTCCAAGCCAGCGGCCATGTTCCGTAACTAGCCTACTCCAGACATTTGTGAGGGAACTCCTGCTGCCATGGAGTCTATCAGAAAAGAAAAATTATGGTAAGCATTTGATAGGAAATGTTCTGTTTTCCTGACAGACTCCATGGTAGCATATGTGTGGGAAATAACTTGCCGTACACACCCGAAGAAAGTTTAACACCGTCAACCGACAGTACTTGAAAACCAAAATTAACTGAAGATAGGGCAGCTGGTTCAACACAGTAATGGGACACAAACGTGTTCATAGACGACCAGGAAGCCGCCCTGTGAATTACTTCGGGAGTTACATGACGCAAATCTGCCCAAGATGTAGACCTAGTCCTGGTTGGGTGAGCAGACCTTACCTCCAAAAGAGCCAAGCCCTTGGCTCTGTGAGCCTGTTGGATGACCTAGGCAATCCATGCTTGATGTGATGAAAGTAAAGACAGCACAAGCCATTACTGTACAGAGGCCATGTTCAGCACAAGCCATTACTGTACAGAAGCCATGTTTATTGAATAATAACCAGCATGAATAGGAAACACCACACAGGAAGTGAGTACAACAGAGATGCACCATAGAGTTGCATTTAAAAAAATGCAACATCCATGACAATCCGTGCCACAATTGCCCTAGATGAGGCACGTTTCTCTGTCCTTTCTGGCAAAAGAATGAACAGGCCTTCTGAAGCCTGAAGGAAGCTGTAGCTTGTAAATACGACTTTACAATATCTGAGGGATTCCTAAAATCGAAGGAAGGCACTGCTGGAAGTTAAATCAGGATTCCCTGTTTACTAGATATGCGCTTTAATCAACTAAGCCATAGCGTGCTTTCTCCCAAGTTAGACCTCTAAGGTTGCCAGAACAATTTCTTGGCACCCACAAAGACTGATGCACCCTTGGGAATTGAGTCAAGCATAGGTAACAACGAAAAGTGAACATTTGGAATAAACTATGATTCTTTTACTGGACACCTGGTCCCTTGTGTAATTGGGCTCCTGTATCAATCTTATGTCTTTATGCTGGAAAATCAGCAGCTAATTGGCATCTGATCGGCGCTGGCAGCCAATCAGATGCCAATCAGATGCCAATACCAGGCAGCTGACTGGTGTGTAGGGGCAGGAAGGCAGTCCCCTTGTCAAAACACAATTGCTCAAAGGGGAGATAGCTGTACTAACATCACATAGTACAGCAAGCTCCTCAGTTTTTTTCATTCGGCTTGCTGCGTTGAACAAAAAAAAAAAACTGCCTGTGTGCACCAGGTATTAGTCATAGAGATAGCTTAGAATTTTTAAGTCCAATACATTTGGCAGTAATGCAAATCTTAAACCAGCAGCATTTGCCACACACCCTTATCTCATCCATACACTGTGATATTGATTATGTATTGATGAATATTTATCCTGCTACTTGACCTTGGAAAATTAGCACAGCAAGCAATTTAACTTACATTGGATCAACAAAATATTAATTCACTTTTTCAAATTTTTTTTTATCACAAAGATCTCCCCCAGTGGTTGGCAGATTAATGAAAAATAAACTTAGGTGAGTTCAAGGCACAATAGTGGATAACGTTTACAGACATTGAGAAGCAGCTTCACTGACCTTGTTGGGTCTGTCTGACTCAGTTATTCCACAGTCCTCTAATAAAATGAAACACAGGCTGTGATTGTATAATCTACCTGATGACCCACATATCCTGTACTATGGTAATCTGCAGCTAGTCAGAAGCTCCAGGCAGACATTTTCTAAAGTAGACCCGGGATCAAACATGCTTTTTTTATTTATATTACTGTCATACCTGCAAGTAGTACGTATCACTTTTAGGCATTACTTCTCACTGAGATCATAGTTCTCACAACACTTTCATCGGTTTTTCTTTTTAGATAGAGGAAGCCATCTTTGTTTAGGCACCAACCAGGATCATCATCTGCTTGCGGAAATTAGATGCCTTCTCACAGAAGAGACACTCATGTACAGCCTAGCCTGTGCAGTTGATGGCTGTGTTCACAAATTCCTGACACAAATCAGACCCCTGCTGCAGCCTCTTACCTTGCGACCTCATCTCAGCCTCGGCAAAGTCACAACTGAAGCACAAGGAGGGACTTTTAATTTAAAAGAGAAGTATTTTTTTTCTTATTCCCCCATTATACTTACCTAGGTGGATGCAGCATGGGACCAATGCTGCATCGGTCCCCTGGCGCCTCTGAACTGAGAACCGAGTGATCGAACACCGCCAATGGCTTGGTTCTCACAGCTCCCCGAGCAAAGAGCTGCTGCCTGTCAGTCAGCAGCTCTCCGCTCTGCTCCTCCATGCTCACTGGAGTGCTGAGCTGTGGAGGGGCGGGGAGCATCTGTTTCAGTCACTCAGTGGCTCACTGAGAGACTGAGATGAGTATCAGTCCAGGCACCTGGCGGATCCAGGCTTTATTGTCGTGATGACATGGTGCCTGGACTGGTTTCTGTGACGTCAGCAGAGAGCGGACTTCAGCCCACTCTCTGCTGAAAACGGGTCACAGGAGTGAAAAACGGATTGCACTCCTGTGACCTATAGGCGAAGCCCAGCCAAACAAGCTCGGGCTAGACTTCTCCTTTAGCATGACAGAAATTTTTTCATGCAGGCTTGTAAAAATACCAAAAATCCAGGTTAACCACTAGCCGGCCAGCTGCCGTCATTATAATGTGGCAGGTCAGATCTCCTGCACAAATCACCGTAGCTGTACATCGGCCCTTTAAACAGCTATAGCGGGCACGCATGCCGCAGGTCCTGATGCGCGTGGCAAGTGGGGCGCGATGTCCGCCGGCCACACCTGATCACAGGCACGAGAGCCAGAATGGGAATGTGTGTGTGTGTCAACACACACATCCCCATTCTGTCAGGAGAGGAGAGACAAATTGTCTGTTCCTACTAGCAGTCAGTCACATCCCCATACAGTTAGAAACACTCACAAGGGAACACATTTAACCCCTTGAAAGTCCCCTAGTGTTAACCCCTTCCCTACCAGTGACATTTACACAGTAATCAGTGCATTTTTATAGCGTTGATCGCTGTATAAATGTCAATGGTCCCAAAAATGTGTCAAAAGTGTCCGATTTGTCCGCCGCAATGTCGCAGTCCCACTAAAAATTGCAGATCACCGCCATTACTAGTAAAAAAAAAATAGTAATAATAAAAATGCCATAGATCTATTCCCTATTTTGTAGAAGAATATATATCGGCCTAAACTGAGAAATAAATTTGTTTTTTTTATATTTTTTTAGGGGATATTTATTATAGCAAAATGTAAAAAATATTGCTTTTTTTTTCAAAATTGTCACTCTTTTTTTGTTCATAGTGCAAAAAATAAAAACCACAGAGGTGATCAAATACCACCAAAAAAAAGCTCTATTTGTGAGAAAAAAAGAACGTCAATTTTGTTTGGGTACAGCATTGCACGACCGTGCAATTGTCAGTTAAAGCAAAGGTGTCTTAGTAGCGCCGAAGGTTTTAGTGACGCTGGTTCTGTTTTAAAGACAGTTTTAATACTTTAATTGTAAGTTGATTTTTTACAATAAACCCGAAGATAATACTCTATTTGAAGCTTTCTTTCCTACACATTAAATACTGCACACCACCCACCCTAGGAGCTCTGGAGCCATAACTGAAGGAATCCATGAGAGAGGAGTCAGTGGAGGACATCAGAAAAGATTGCATTGGGTTTGGTCCCCAGCAAATGACCTAAAAACACAGAAGACACTTTTTGCTATAGGGCAAAAAAACTCATCCGGTGAGTTTGGATTTTTACACCTCCCTAGCAGGTGGAAGTATTGACATTGATGGACACATGGAGCACTGCAGCACTTTCTTTTTTGCACTAATAAGGACTTTATTACACTTATAACACTTTATGCACTTTAATTAGTGTCACTTTATATTCATTTATGAATGCACTTTAATCATTGTCACTTACACATACAATGTATTATTAACTATATTTTGTTACATATAAGCATGTATGTAAGTAAGCAATGCAAATTCATTGTGTTATTTATTCATCCAAGGTTATAGATTTAAAAGTTTAACACGGGTATATCCCAAAGAGTAATTAGTACCTATGAGCAGCAGGCGCTGTCTATTTGCCATTTACTCTTTCAGATGGTTTTCATGTGCTCTTTGCAAACAGTTGGCACCCCCTGTAGTCAAGTTTAAAATGGAGAAAGTGGAAGAAGAAGGCTTGGGGTGCTCTGTCAGCAGGCAAAGTGATGGCAACAGGCTTCTGCCTGCTACTGCACACCTTCGGAATTTGCCCGCTGATGGAACACTTTGAGCCTTCCTCTTCCACTTTCTCCATTTTAAACGTGACTGCGGGGGGGGGCATGCCAACTTTTTGCAAAGAGCACATAAAAACCGTATAGAGTCTATGTGCCGTTTTCAGCGCTGAACATCTGTGTGGTCACTCCTGTCAGGCCATGAACTTTTCAGACTATGCTCAAATACCAAGAGCTTATTGAATGTGGTGAAGCTCTGCTGACTTCTAGCATCCAGTCACATGCCAGAAAAAATATGTGTTTTTTTTTGTTTGTTTTCCTTGCAGGCAATTGGGTACACTTTGCAAACACTAACCTCTGTCGAAAATTCCCTTGAAAAGTGAGCAACCTATTCTCCTTTAGTAGGTCAAACCCCATTGTATTTTTGTATCAATATTTTCTACTATTTTATATATAATTTTTTTTAATGGCTGCATTTTGAATAATCGTGATTTCTCATAGAAGCAGTTGACTATACTCTCAGGAAGAGTGTGGCCTGCAGAGTTCATTATAGAGCATCCTTCCTACTAGGGGTCGACCAATAGCGTTTTTTCAGGGCCGAAACCGATTTTTTGGCTGCCTTTTAGGCCGATAGCCAGTATCAGGTGCCGATATTCTGTAGATTTAAAGTTTTTCTTTTTACACTGTCCTTTTAATTTTTTATTTTTTTTTATCACTTTTATTGCTGTCACAGGGAATGTAAACATCCCTTGTCACAGTAATAGGCAGTGACAGGTACTCTTTATGGAGGAATCTGGGGTCTATAAGACCTCAAACCCCTCCTCTGCACTTGAAAGTATTCAAAACGCCAAGATCAGCCTTTAGGATGTCAGTAATCATGTCACTTCCGGGTTACTAGATCTGAGACCCGAACAAAGGCGATTCTGGCTTTGTTCGGGGCTTCTGGCCAGCTGGCAGACGTGCTGGCTGGTCACACATGTCTCCCGATGGGACAGGGGACCTGGGCGGAGCGGTGGAAGGCAGTGGGGGGGACCCCCCCTCCCACTGCTTGTAATAAAATCTGAGCGGCTGCTTAGCCGCATCGGTTGTTATTACAAGAAAGCTGACCATCCGCTCTAAAAAACGGTACAACCCTTTAAAGCAATATCTGTAAGTTTGTGACCGACTGATTCTTCAAAAAAAGTGAATATCGGCCCCCAATAATCAGCCACACTTGATATACGGTCAACCCCTACTTCTGACACATAATGGCTGCCATAAAGCCTTGATCTGCCCATAAACTTCAGAGAGGTGTACTACAAGTAGGGACAATATAAGGGCCTTCAAGTGAAATGCTTGGTTGTTGGATCTTTAGACATGAATGCTCCACTGCTGAATTTTTGTGTTTATGCATATGGAACTGGCAGGGCAGGATGGAGAATGGGTAGATTTTACAGTGCCCTAAGCAGCCAACCATGGAAAAAATCTTTAACTGACCATACTAATTTGCTTTAGGTTAAGCAACAACCATATTGTACACAAGCCTATTCAAACTCAAGCATATTGTGTTGTTTAGGTACACCCTCACTTGGCATAATCAGGACCATTTTTAAGGCAGAACAAGAGGGGCAGCTGCCCTGGGCCCCATCATTGTTGTATTGCCAACCATTAAATTCCTTATCCCTTGAAGTTTTAGTCCCGTGCTGTGTCCCGATATCTTTGTTAAGCTCTGTCGCTGCTGCCCAGATCAGCCTTATTGCCATGTACAGATGACTCATCTGCAGACCCTGTGTTTACATGTAAATAACCTGCATTGATATGTAAATAACGGCAGCATTAAAATGTAAATACTTTCGGAACGCGGCATTGATATGCAAATAGAGGCGGCATTCATATGTATATCATGTATATCATGTCCCCCTGAGGTCATATCTACCATCACTTCTGCTGAATGCTGCTGAAAGTTAATGAAATTAGAGGTGGAACCCTTCTTCAAAAGAACATGGTGCCACAGCACCTTGAATTTTGGTGCATGTGAATACATACATCTCAGCCGATGCATGAGGGTGTTATTAATAATTAATGGCACTTCTGTGTATCTGGCCCCCCAAAACACCTTGTCCCCATGTTGATGAGGACAAGGGCCTCATCCCCACAACCCTGGCCAGTGGTTGTGGGGGTCTGCAGGCGGGGGGCTTATCGGAATCTGGAAGCCCCCTTTAACAAGGGGACCCCCAGATCCCGGCCCCCCCTGTGTGAAATGGTAAGGGGGTACAAAAGTACCCCTACCATTTCACAAAAATATGTCAAAAATGTTAAAAATGACAAGAGACAGTTTTTGACAATTCCTTTATTTAAATGCTTCTTCTTTCTTCTTTTTTCTTTCTTCCTTCATCTTCTTCTTCTTTTTCTTCTGGTTCTTCTGGCTCTTCTGGTTCTTCCTCTGGTGTTCTCGTCCAGAATCTCCTCCGCGGCGTCTTCTATCTTCTTATCCTCGGGCCGCTCCACACCCATGGCATGGGGGAGGCTCCCGCTCTTCTCTTCATCTTCTTCTCTTCTTCATCTTCTTCTCTTCTCCTCTTCTTCATCTTCTTCTTCGGCCCGTTCCGCATCCATGCTGGCATGGTGGGAGGCTCCCTCTGTGTGATGCGTCTCCTCTTCTGACGGTTCTTAAATAACGAGGGGCCGGGCCACCCGGTGACCCCGCCCCCCTCTGACGCACGGTGACTTGGCGGAACTTCCCTGTGACGTTATGGGGAATGCCACAGGGAAGTCCCGTCATGTCCTGTGTGATTTAATAGTTGGCAATACAACAATGATGGGGCCCGGGGCAGCTGCACCTTTTGTTCTGCCTTAAAAATGGTCCTCATTATGCCAAGTGAGGGTGTACCTAAACAACACAATATGCTTGAGTTTGAATAGGCTTGTGTACAATATGGTTGTTGCTAAACCTAAAGCAAATTAGTATGGTCAGTTTAAGATTTTTTCCATGGTTGGCTGCTTAGGGCACTGTAAAATCTACCCATTCTCCATCCTGCCCTGCCAGTTCCATATGCATTAACACAAAAATTCAGCAGTGGAGCATTCATGTCTAAAGATCCAACAACCAAGCATTTCACTTGAAGGCCCTTATATTGTCCCTACTTGTAGTAAACCTCTCTGAAGTTTATGGGCAGATCAAGGCTTTATGGCAGCCATTATGTGTAGGAAGTAGGGGTTGACCGTATATCAATTTTGGTTCGGGGTTCCCCTGTGGGGAATTCTCATGCCATTTTTATCAATGAACTTTTATGTGTATTGTCAGACCGGCAATGCAATAGCCGCGAGTAGTTTTAAATGACTTTTTTTCTTTGAAATGTCATTTTGCTGTCAGACTGTTCTAAACACGGGAAACATGCGCCCCTTTACAGGCATACTATAGACACCCCCCAGCTACGAAATTTAAAGGGATATTACAATTTTATTGTTTGACTTTAAGCATTATTAAAATCACTGCTCCTGAAAAAACAGCCATTTTTAAAACTTTTTTTTGCATTGATTCATGTCCCCTGGGGCAGGACCCAGGTCCCCAAACACTTTTTATGACAATAACTTGCATATAAGCCTTTAAAATTAGCACTTTTGATTATTCATGTTTGTGTCCCATAGACTTTAACGGTGTTCGCTTGTTCAAACGAATTTTTTTCCTGTTCGCATGTTCTGGTGCGAACCGAAAAGGGGGGTGTTTGGCTCACCCCTAGTGGTCAGTGTAAATCTTCTCATTACATTGGGGCTGGGTGTACAATCCTTTCATTCACACTAGTGGTCAGTGTGAAGGTCCCCCTTACATTGGTTGTCAGTGTAAATCTCTCTTTACATTGGTGGCTACTGTGAATGCTCCTATTACATTAGTGGTCAGTGTAAATCCCCATTAAATTGGTGGCCAGTGTAGAAACTCCTCTTTATATTGGTAATCGTGAAAAAAATCCAAACTTGCATTTGTGGTCAGTCTCAAATCCTATTTTACATTGGTGGTCCATGTAGAAGCACCCTTTAAATTGGTGGTGAGTGTAAATCTCCCTTACATTGGAGTCCAGTGTAGAAATCCCCGTTTATTGGCTGTTGATGTAAAATCCACCATTACATTGGTTGTCAGTGTAAATTCTTCATAACATTGGTGATCAGTGTACATTTCCCTTTACATTGGTGGTAAGTGCAGAATTGCCCTTACACTGGTGGTCAGTGTAAATCCCCCCTAACATTGGTGGTTGGTGTAGAAGTATAAAAAACAAATACTGCGCTAACACAATAAAAAGAGCTGCGACTAAAGGTAGTAAACCGTAAATCTAGTATAATTTAAAAAGTCGCGCTAAAAAATGAGAATAGCAACAATCCAGTGCCTGAAGTGAAAAAAAGTAAATATGAGTGAAAAAATAATTAAAACAATTCCCAATGTATATAAACACCACAATGAAATGGAATAAATGAAATACATAAAAAAGATTATTTTCTATGTGAAAAAAATATAAATTATAAAATAAAATCACATGGTTAAATGTGGACGGCAAAAAATGATTTCCAGAACACTATTATCACGTGCAACAATATAGAGAAATAGTGCAGAGACACTGAGCATATATCCTGTGAAAAGCAAAAATTAAGCAATATAAATTGTAACCAAACTTGTATAGTCCATAAAAAGTCCAAGTCCAAAAGAACAGTGATTATTGAAGTTCGTGCATATTGTAGAAAACAGGCAAGTAGAAGTGTCACACTACATTGGTGATCAGTACAAATCTCCTCGACAATGGTTGTCAGTGTAAATTCCCCCTTACATGGAGGTCATTGTATATTCCCCCTTACACTGGCGGTTGGTGTAAATGCTCTTATTACATTGGTGTCAGTGTAGAAATCCCTCTTTTCTATTGGTGGGTGGTGTAAAATCCCCCATTACATGGTGGTCAGTGCAAATTTCCCCTCACATTGATGGTCAGTGTAAATCCCCCCTCACATTGGTGGTCATTGTATATTCCCCATTATATCGGTATAATCCCCCACTATATACTTGCCAAGGATTTCCAGCTTTTCCGGTTCACTATTCAAATCATAGTCACACTTTTCATACCACATTACTTTATATGGCTAAATTGGATTCAATAATAGCCTTTTCATTCATGCCCTCGGACCCGCCTCCCAGAGTCTTTTAAACCCCCAGCACAACCTCATCACAAAACCTTTCCTATCCCTAGGCAGCAAGACGCTTTCTATCCAGGCATCAGCTGCCTCAAGGACACCTCCTACCTCCTCCCCCCCCCCTTCTGCTGCCAGGATCACAGGGCTCTCCACTCCACAGGATCTCTACAGTCTGCAGCTGTGTTTACACACTTCTCCTGAGACAGGTTAGCCACAATGGTCTTTGTAACTTCCTTATCCTGTTAAACCTAGCAGTGTCCATAAGAGCTTGCTTACTTTCCCTGCTCAACTTATGTTTCACTACAGGCACATCTGACAGCCTAACAGCACCGCAAAAAGAAAATACAATCTATTTACATCCATAGGTAGGTGCGTTCTGTCATCAGCCCACCTGTCTGCCACCTCCAATATTTGGTTACCAACACCAGATTATCCCCCTAACGTATCCACTCCCGCCACTCTCCGCCATTGCGTTGCACCAACTACACATTCCCACCCTACCGCCATGACACTGGTTCTACATAGGCACAATACATGCTGTGTAGGGGTGGTCTCCACATGTGTGTGTATGCATGTGGACATGTATATGTGTGCATGTATACATATATATATATATATATATGTGTGCATATGTGTGTATGTGTATATATATGTGTACAGGTTTATGTGAATATAAACATATATTTATTTTGTGCATATTGTTTCTTTATCTATGTGTATATATATATGCATATGCGTTTTAGACTTTTATGTACATTTGATATATGCTTTTTTGTATATATATTTTTGTGGATTTCCATTTGAATGAACACATTTCTGTTTTTGCACAAACCACATGGCCATCTTTTTGCCCCCATTTGTGCTTTCAGTGAATAGGGGCATACCTCCACATATCTGTTCCAGCACAGCGTTTTACGTGCTGGCAGAGTTTTTTACACGCATGCGCATGTCCTTTGGACAAAAGCACAACCGGTTTTACCATGCGGAGAGACAACATCTCTCAATGTGTCTCAGTGCACTTTTTACTTCATTTACCATTGCCCCCCCCCCTCTCATATGCATATGTTTTTTTTGTTTTTTTTTGTTTTATGCATTTACATGCGTTTGTATTATGCACGTGTATGTATATGTTTGTGTGTGTACACTTATGTATGCGTAGATTTTTCCATTTGTATGTATTTAGACTACCATCTCATGTTCTGTGCTTCAAAATCCCACTACCTATCATTAATAATTTTTTGTACTGATATGGTAATTTTTATTTCTAATATATTCATATTATATACCTTTTATCATTTTATGAATGCATTTTTCAATGTAAACTTATCTTACGTCTCCAGTCTGTAGTGTACGGTATATATTGTTCTTATTTATACCCCATTTAGAACACCTGGGTATGGATCTTGGAATAATCAATTGTCCATCACAGGACACATCCTCCTACTAGCAACACCACCTCTCCCCATGTACACATGTTGGCCTACCGGCCCATACAGACTGTGCTCCAGTTCTCCTGGCTCTGATGAAGAGGTTTTCCTCAAAACGCGTCAGCCTTTCTTAAATACCTGCCTCAATATGGGCACACCCCAATTTTAACTTCCTAGTACTTATTTTGTTACCTGTTTTTCATTTTATTTTATAATATTATGTAGTATTTGTATGATTTTATATCTATATGTCTGTATTATTTTACATAAATAAACCATACATTTCTTGATGTAAGCGTCTGATCACGCGCCTTCCACCCATTACTACTAAACTGATTCCAGGAGTCCTAGGACTTTTCTGTCTATTGATGGGTCCCCTCACCTCCACAGTCCATGGTGTGCAGGCAGTGAGGAGATGATGTGCTTTAACCTTTAACAACCAGTAAGCAGTAATGCTGTGCACTAACCTGTTGCAACCAATCATTGAGCAGTAGGGATATGCAGTAACCTCTAGGAACCAATCAGTGAGCAGTAATAATGTGCAGTAACCTCTAAACAGTGAGCCCTAATGTGTGCTGTAACCTCTAGAAGCCAGTCAGTGAGCTGTAATGATACACTGTAACCTCTGGCAACCAATCGCAATCGCTGTCTGATCTGATCTGATTAAAAAAAACTGATTTTGAGTCTAGCTGCTATTTATTGTATGTCTCAAAGAATGTGAAGAGCGAAATTGCATGGAAGGAGGGGCCCAAGAAAATGTTTGCCCAGGGTCCAATCAATATTAAAGATGGCCCTGGGTATAATTGTTGATAAATCTAAAGCTAACCTTACACTATACAATATGATTGTTCAATTTCCTTTAGATCAACCAGCAACTATGTAATACAATACGACCCCAGATTTGTCGAAACGGCGTAGGGAGGAGCGGCGTGCTGACGTCACCACCACACCACGCTGAACCCGGAAGGAACAGGCAGCAGCTGAAGCCGGCGGGCGCTTATTTGATTCTAGAGGCGAATTTTAACTGCACACATTGTAAGTGCTTTTCTTTTATCTAATAAAGTAGTTTTTTAACTGTATTACGCTATGGAGCATTCTTTTTTATGTTTACCTATGGATTGGGAGTGGATACATCATCACTAGGTTGATTTCCTGGAGAGGTGGCCTGTGACATACATCTTAACAGAGACCCAGTGGCTGGGGGACACAGCCACTTGCGTGCATGATCTCTGTGACAGGAGATCTTTGGATCTGGTAAGGGGCTTACATACTTGAGGTGGAGGAACTCCCTGCAACATCACGCTCCTTAGGGAGACAGTCTTTCTTGCATGCTTTACATCACTTGAAGAAGGGGTGTCTTTCTCCCTCTATCCAATAAGTTTCTGTACCCATAAGGACTTCAATTTTCTGATCTTATGGACTCATTTCAATCGTTTTGATCACTGAATCTTTATTCACCATCATTCATTATTTTATTTATGTGATTTATATCTTTCAGCTATTGAATATTTTTTATTTAGTATTTTGTTTACGCTTGATTGTCACTGAGTTGGTTGTATCAATCACGATCACGTTCATTTATTGGCAGCGCAGCCTATTATTTGTATAGTTATGTAATACAAGGGCCTGTCTGATGGGATACGAATTTAATGGATTGTTTAGGTTTGTCCTCATTATACACAGTTTCAGTAAATTGTAAGGAGATGATACAGGAATATTCTAACTGTAGTGTGTAGTGCTGGGCGAACGGTTTAGTCTGAGCACTCTGAGAATAGGTTTGGCCCAAACATTGACTGTTCACCCATTCGGCAAACACCTGAATTGGCCAAACACCCCATAGTGCATTCTAAGCTCTGATTGGCAGAAGTAATAAAGGCTATGCCCAATTATGGCACAGAGCACTGTCAGAGCCATGATTGGAGAAAGTCATGATGACTTAGCCCAATCGTGGCTCATTGCTCATAGACCCACCCCACACTACTGTATAAAAGGTTCCTTCCCAGAGGAGCCATTTGCAGTGTGATATTGGAGTGGAGATAGATAGAACGGGGCTCTGTTCTACTAGTGAGTTAGTGTGCTATTGTGATTCTATTGTGAGTACAGAGTGTCAGCGTAGTGTGAATATAATGATAGTGCAGCGTCAGTGTAGTGCGTCCCTGAAGTTTTACTGTAGAGTCAGTATAGTGTGCCCATGCAGTTTTACTGCAGTATAATAAAGTGTGTCAGTGTAGTGTGTCAGGGCAGTTTTACTGCAGTATAATAAAGTGAATCAGTGTAGTATGTCAGGGCAGTTTTACTGCAGTATATTGAAGTGCGTCAGTGCAGTTTTATTGCAGCATATTGTTGTGCTTTAGTACAGTTTTACTGCAGTATATAGAAGTGCATCAGTACAGTTTTACTCTGTATAAAGAGATCTTGTGCAAAAAATAAATATCGCTGTAAAAACACTGTGATAAGCTAACCCAACAAATAGACATATAAAAATATCGCTGAAAAAATAAAAATGTCTCCAAGTGGAGTCAAGTAAATAATAAATAAAATTGTGCAAAAATGCAATAAAGTGTCCAAAATATTCCTGAATCACGTGAAAAAAATATATTACATCACAAAAATATATAAATATATCACAAAAATGTATATTTAGGCTAAATAGTCCTCTAAAAATGGTGAATAAAGTGTTAAACTTCTGCCGTCTTTACAAACTGATGGATCCGATATATGTGATGTTGGATAGATACACACACATATACATGTCCATAAATGTTCCTAGATATTCCACAAATTTCCTCTTTGTATTAAAGTCTCCCAGAACTCTCACCTTAGTTACAGAAAAAAATTGCATCCATAAGCAACAGATCTCCACTATCGTCTATGGGCACTTCTTTCAGATGTACACACTGCAGATGGGCTCATAGGTATTCCTCAAATGGACAAGGTGATCCACTTAGTTGCCCAATGAAATCTAGCACACAGTGCCTCAGAGTAAGAAAAAGGGAAACAAAATGAAAAAGCCTCCAATAGTGTAGTTTTAAGGGCCAAACATGATATTTATTAAGTACCCAGGTGGACCCTTACATTAAAACCGTGTAAAACAGACAGGGAACAAAATCGGCATTGTTCAGCGCCTCCTTATATCACTTCCGGTGTGTGTCTATTCCGGCCAATCCACGCAAGGGATTGCCCGAAAATCTGCGTTGTTCAGCGCCTTCTTACGTCACTTCCGGTGTGCGTCTATTCCGGCCAATCCCCGGAAGGGATTGGCCAGAATAGACGCACACTGGAAGTGACGTAAGAAGGCTGTGAACAGCGCCAATTTTGTTCCCTGTCTGTTTTACACATTTTTAATGTAAAGGCCCGTACACACGATCACACTTTTTGACAACAAACATGCAAATTAGCTGTTTTAAGGCAACATCTGACCGTGTGTACGCTCCATCGTACAAACTTTTTCGGTTTTCATCGGACTTTTGTTGGCTATGCAAACGAACAAACTTTCCTGCAACAAAAGTCCAATGGCGCAAAGTCCGATCGTGTGTATACAAAACCATCGGACTTTAGTCCAAAGTATAAACACGTATGCTCGGAAGCAAACACCAGCACGAAGCGGTGGGTCTTGTAAAACTAGCGTTTGTAATGGAGATAGCACATTCGTGACGTGTCAAATTATGAAATTTCTAAATGCAGCGCACATTCTTTTCTTCTTTTTAATCGCTTAATAATAAATCTGCTTTGCTGGTGATACTGACGGAGTACTAACAAAAATATTTTACATAGGATTTGTGTTCTAGTGATATCACTAAAAAAAGTTGTCTTTTCTTTGGCCATTTTGTTTATTGTGCATTCACAACATAAATAAAATTAATAAATTATTAGACATATTCTCTGTCATCCCAATTCAAAATTATAAACCAAAAGAGCAAATGATACACAGAAAAATAAAAAAATATAGCCTATTAAATCATACTCAAATCAAAAAATACAACATGCTAAATTAGTAGCCCCTAAACTCCCCATACCACTGGCCTTGTTGTGGATCCTGGGGCTGATTTGGCCACTGACTACCATGCTGCTGAGGTGGGTGGGCTTGCTGGGGTGGGTGGGCTTGCTGGGGGTGGGCTTGCTGAGGTGGGTAGGTTTGCTGAGGTGGGTAGGTTTGCTGGGGTGGGTAGGTTTGCTGGGGTGGGTAGGTTTGCTGGGGTGGGTAGGTTTGCTGGGGTGGGTAGGTTTGCTGGGATGGGTAGGCTTGTTGTGGAGGAGGTGGAGGTGTGTGGTCCAAATGACACATGTGATTTTGTGGTTAGCTCTCGTCTCCTGGCCTTGCTGAGGAGCTGGATGATTATACCCTCACATAGCTCCCTTTGATCTGCATCAATCTCGCGGAGCTTATTAGCTGTAAAACAACCAAACCCTTCAGCACTATCAGGTGCTGTGGTCAGGGCCGTCTTTAATTTTGATTGGGCCCTGGGCAAACATTTTCTTGGGGCCCCCCCTCCATTCTGAGACATACAAAAAATAGCAGGTAGACTCAAAATCAGTTTACTGCAGCAGATCACGCAGCAATTGCAATTGTTTGCCAGAGGTTACAGCCTATCATTACTGCTCAATGGCTGGTTTCTAGAGGTTACAACACATAATTTCTGCTTGCCGATTGGTTGCTAGAGGTTAATGCACATTATTAGCGCTCACTAATTGGTTGCTAGGGGTTACAGCACATCATTAGCACTTACTGATTGGTTGCTAGCGATTAAAGCAGATCACTACTGTTTGCTGATTGGTTGCTAGAGGTTCATGCACATCATTACCTCTCACTGAGCAGTGGAGCAATCCCAAATAATTGAGCAAGTAAAGGGGCACATTAATACACATACTACAGGAGAGGTTCAGCGGACATACTGCAGGAGACAATCAGAAACTGCGGACATACTGCAGGAGACAATCAGAGACTGCGGAAATACTGCAGGAGACACTCAGAGACTGCGGAAATACTGCAGGAGACACTCAGAGATTGCGGACATACTGCAGGAGATTACCAGAGACTGCGGACATACTGCAGGAGACACTCAGAGACTGCGTACATACTGCAGGAGACAATCAGAGACTGCGGACATACTGCAGGAGACACTCAGAGGCTTCGGACATAGTGCAGGAGACAATCAGAGGCTGCGGACATTCTGCAGGAGACAATCAGAGACTGCGGACACACTGCAGGAGACAATCAGAGACTGCGGACATACTGCAGGAGACAATCAGAGACTGCGTACATACTGCAGGAGACAATCAGAGGCTGCGGACATACTGCAGGAGACAATCAGAGACTGCGTACATACTTCAGGAGACAGTCAGAGACTGCGTACATACTGCAGGAGACAATCAGAGACTGCGGACATACTGCAGGAGATTACCAGAGACTGCGGACATATGGCAGGAGACAATCAGAGACTGCAGACATACTGCAGGAGACAATCAGAGACTGCAGACATACTGCAGGAGACAATCAGAGACTGTGGACATACTGCAGGAGACAATCAGAGACTGCGGACATACTGCAGGAGACAATCAGAGACTGCGTACATACTGCAGGAGACAATCAGAGACTGCGGACATACTGCAGGAGACAATCAGAGACTGCGGACATACTGCAGGAGACAATCAGAGACTGTGGACATATTGCAGGAGACAATCAGAGACTGTGGACATACTGCAGGAGACAATCAGAGACTGCGCACATACTGCATCAGACAATCAGAGACTGCGGACGTACTGCAGGAGACAATCAGAGACTGTGGACATACTGCAGGAGACAATCAGAGACTGCGGACATACTGCAGGAGACAATCAGAGACTGCGGACATACTGCAGGAGACAATTAGAGGCTGCGGACATACTGCAGGAGACAATCAGAGACTGCGTACATACTGCAGGAGACAATCAGAGACTGCGTACATATTGCAGGAGACAATCAGAGACTGCGGACATACTGCAGGAGACAATCAGAGACTGTGGACATACTGCAGGAGACAATCAGAGACTGTGAACATACTGCAGGAGACAATCAGAGACTGCGGACATACTGCAGGAGACAATCAGAGACTGTGGACATACTGCAGGAGTCAATCAGAGACTGTGGACATACTGAAGGAGACAATCAGAGACTGCGGACATACTGCAGGAGACAATCAGAAACTGCGGAAATACTGCAGGAGACACTCAGAGACTGCGGACATACTGCAGGAGATTACCAGAGACTGTGTACATACTGCAGGAGACAATCAGAGGCTGCGGACATACTGCAGGAGATTACCAGAGACTGCGGACATATGGCAGGAGACAATCAGAGACTGCGGACATACTGCAGGAGACAATCAGAGACTGCGTACATACTGCAGGAGACAATCAGAGACTGCGTACATACTGCAGGAGACAATCAGAGACTGCGTACATACTGCAGGAGACAATCAGAGACTGCGGACATACTGCAGGAAACAATCAGAGACTGTGGACATATTGCAGGATACAATCAGAGACTGTGGACATACTGCAGGAGACAATCAGAGACTGCGGACATACTGCAGGAGACAATCAGAGACTGCGGACATACTGCAGGAGACAATCAGAGACTGGGGACATACTGCAGGAGACAATCAGAGACTGCGGACATACTGCAGGAGACAATCAGAGACTGCGGACATACTGCAGGAGACAATCAGAAACTGCGGAAATACTGCAGGAGACACTCAGAGACTGCGGACATACTGCAGGAGATTACCAGAGACTGCGGACATACTGCAGGAGACACTCAGAGGCTGCGGACATACTGCAGGAGACAATCAGAGACTGCGGACATACTGCAGGAGACAATCAGAGACTGCGGACATACTGTAGGAGACACTCAGAGACTGCGGACATACTGCAGGAGACACTCAGAGGCTGCGGACATACTGCAGGAGACACTCAGAGGCTGCAGACATACTGCAGGAGACAATCAGAGACTGCGGACATACTGCAGGAGACAATCAGAGACTGCGGACATACTGCAGGAGACAATCAGAGACTGCGGACATACTGCAGGAGATTACCAGAGACTGCGGACATACTGCAGGAGACAATCAGGGACTGCGGAAATACTGCAAGAGACAAGCAGAGACTGCGGACATACTGCAGGAGACAATCAGAGACTGCGGACATACTGCAGGAGACAATCAGAGACTGCGGACATACTGCAGGAGACAATTAGAGACTGCGGACATACTGCAGGAGACAATCAGAGACTGTGGACACACTGCAGGAGACAATCAGAGACTGCGGACATACTGCAGGAGACAATCAGAGACTGCAGACATTATACAGGGGATGGTCAGAGAACTTTCAGCAATGCACAGCTTTACAGTTAAATAACACAGCTCAGGGTTTAAACATTCAGGCATTCTGTTGGTGTAAGGACATACCTGGCCAGCCAAACTTACTACAAACATTCAGGACTGTGGGCGGGGCTTCCACTCTCTGCTCTCACTCTGCTTCACTGATGCTTTGTTGGGGGGCCCACATCACCCGTGAATTAGGGCCCCGATCACAGCTTTGCAGAACGCACAGAGGACACGGGAGGATGCATTCCGCGCTAGCCAGCTGAGAGGGGCGGGGCCGGGAGCTCCACTGACGCTCGCACTCCGATCACTGGCTCTCACTACAGGTGCTCTATGCCCAGTACACAGGCTGCACGTGGGCGGGGTCAGAGCGTCAGTGGAGCTCCCGGCCCCGCCCCCTCTCAGCTGGCTAGCGAGGAATACAGCCTCCCGTGTCCTCTGTGCGCTCTGCAAAGCTGTGATCGGGGCCCCAAGTCACGGCTAGCGCGGGCCCCCCAACAAAGATTGGGCCCAGGGCAAGTGCCCCGTTTGCCCTGCGCTAAAGATGGCCCTGGATGTGGTGATCACAGATGTAGCCCTAGTTAGGAAGTCAGCTGTGGCCTCATCCAGGTGTTGGCTCTTCCTGGCCCTTTTTTGGGAGGACGGAGAGGAGGGATTCTGCACTCAGCAGTCTGGCTGCTTGGCCCAGCCTCTTCTTCGCTCAAAATTTCCTGTGTGTGTAAAACCAACATCATTTTAATTTTTGGTCATCGATCACAAACACTTTTCAGCTCATGACTTTTTAACCACTTCCGGACCGCCCACCGTCGTTTTACGTCGGTACTTTGAAGGAGGATATCGTTGTTATAGCAGCAGTTAGCTGCCATAACCCCGGTATCCTCCTTTTCAGTGGGCGGTCCGGTTTAAGATAGAAGTGGTCTCTGCGGCGGATTCGCTGCAAGATCACTTTTATTGGCGACGGGAGATGGCCCCCGCCACGATCCGATGCCCTCTACTGCTTACCGGAGCCGTCGGCAGCGGCGGAGGCAATCGCTTCTGTCCCCTTTCTGGGTATGGAGACGAGTGAGGGGAAGATGGCCCCCACTCATCTCCATATCAATGCAGGCAGAGGCAACGTCAAAACGTCACTTCCACCCATAGCTCTTAAAGGGCCATTTTTTTTCTTCATTTTTTTAAATGACAACATTTTTTATTTTTATTTTTTTATTGCATCTTAATGTAAATATGAGATTTGAGGTCTTTTTGTCCCAATGAGCTCGCATGCAGAAGCGAACACATACGTGACTAGCGCCCGCATATGAAAACGGCGTTTAAACCACACATGTGAGGTATCGCTGCGATTGGTAGAGCGAGAGCAATAATTCTAGCCCTAGAACTCCTTTATAACTTAAAACATGCAACCTGTAGAATTTTTTAAATGTCACCTATGGAGATTTTTAAGGGTGAAAGTTTGTCGCCATTCCACGAGCGGGCGCAATTTTGAAGCGTGACATGTTGGGTATCAATTTACTCAACCTAACATTATCTTTTGCAATATAAAAAAAAATGGGCTAACTTTACTATTGTCTTTTTTAATTCAAAAAAGTGTATTTTTTCCAAAAAAAGAGTGCACTGAGCAAATACGGTGTGACAGAAAGTATTGCAACGACCGCCATTTTATTCTCTAGGGTGTTAGAACCCCCAAAAATTATACTTTTTTTTTCTAAGTAATTTTCTAGCAAAAAAGCCTGTTTTTAACTTGTAAACAACAAATCTCAGAAAGAGGCTCGGTCCTTAAGTGGTTAATTTGAATGTGTCCAAATAGTAGACTATCATTCTGACTCCAGCATTTCTCATTCTTGTCCTAATCCTTTTTGGCCAGTACTATTTATTGATATGGAACTCACTTTTTTTAAGACAACAAATTATTATACATACTACCATGTTTATAGTATGCCTGTAAAGTTGTGCATGTTTCCCGTGTTTAAAAACAGTCCGAGAGCAAAATTACATTTCCAAAGCAAAAGACAGTCATTCAAAAGTACTAGCGGTAGCGACAGAATTTAGAAATGTACCTTCTTTTCGTGGCTACTTTCGGCTTGCTTGCGTTCGTCTCGTGCCTATTCTAAACGTTACATTACATCACACGTTCATTCTGGACTGATATACACTGCGTATGCGTGAAACCTCCACTCCCAGAGAGTCATGGCGCTGGGCCGTGACCAGATTCCAGATTCTGCAATGCATCTTTGATATTTAACGTTCGGGTCCCATTGACTTTAATTGGTTTCTTTATTCGGGTCCGGACTTTTTTAATTATCACATGTCTAAATTATGTTATTTTTCCATGCATGTATTTAGCAAAAGGCAAGTGCAGTGTTTAAAGTTTCCGATCGTGTATGGGTTTCATCGTATATTCCGATCGGGCCTACGTACGGACCGCGTGTTAGCTTGACATAGACTGCGCATGCATGAAACTCCGCTCCCTTCGTCCACCCCTGAGGTTCTTTTTCTCTAATATTTCCCACCCCTTCTCTCTTCGGTGCGCAGTAAGAGCAACATGGCGGAGACACAGATGTTTGCCAATGTGTCATCTAGTGGGAAGGAAAGGCCGGAGCCACAAACGTCCCAATCCAGGAGGAGGAGATTTAAGGCCACTAACATGACCTTTGATGAAATAGTGTAGATGGTGGAGATTTTGCGCAGGGAGGATTATGATGGGAAACATGGTCCATACACCCATCCAAATTTGATAAAGGACCAAATCATGAGTACATTTGTGAGCACTCTGGAGCACAAGTTTGGGGTACGACAGTCTAAAGACCAATTAAGGAAGCACTGGTCCGACATTAAACTGAGGGAGCCGGATCAGTATTTCAAAATAAGGAAGGTGCTTCGAAAAAGTAAGTACTTGTCATGTGTTCCTATTATGATTATTAACTTGCATGCTGCTCCATGTGCTTTTCTTTACTGTTGTACTTAATCGTTCGTAGGTAGGAAACACCGTTCGTAGGGAACATCGATCGTTTGTCAATAAATATGATGCCTTTAGCTGATATAGGGTTATGACTATGTTTTGGTCATAAAAATTTGTCTGATTGAACAAAGTTTAAGACAGTGTTGTCTAGATGTCTTTGAAATTTGAATTAATTGCTAAATAGATTCAGTGGAATGTAAGGAGAGGACAATCAGCAGCTGTTTACACATCTGGACTTAGTAGCACTAGTGTGGGACACCAGAGAAACTTGGCCAAAAAAGGTAAGTATTGCAGTTTGGTTAAAAGGGAATTTTAATCATGTCTTCAACTTGGATCTCTACCTAAACAGACAATTGTACACCACTTCAAAGCAATGTTTCATATTCCTATTTCTGGCCACAAATATCTGTGTGCTAAGTATACTTTTTGTTTCATTCTCATAGGGGAGAAAAGACTCAGACAACAGGATCCCAGGGACCCCCGACCTCACCAGCCTGAATAGCAACTTAGCCCCAGCATCCCCAAGGATGTGGAGGAAAGAGAGGTGGAGAAAGTGGGAGAGATGTGCAGCCCACCAGGTGAGTGTCTGACACCCCAGCTTCAGGTAATCTATGTATGCCTGCATATTTCTAAATACATGTTTTTTAACCCATTTTTAGGTGATGTGCTGGTTGTGGAACAGGAAGCGGAACCTTTCACTACGGACAGTGCCCAAAGGCTCATTGGCCAGATCATGGCCTGGAATGGGGAGATTGATGCCATGCGTAATTGCCTGGACATCATGCAGTAGGAAATGAAGAACATGATCAATGTTTTGAGGAGAATCTAATCCCTTTTTTCCGTAAAAAAAAAAATGTATCATGTTCTTCATTTCCTGCTGCATGATGATGTCCACATTCCAATTTTAATGTTTTTTTAAAGTTTTAAAAGCCAAATTTTGAAGATGCACACGGTGTGTCAACATGTGCTATCTGCCATCATGGGATCTCAATGTATGCGTTTTGTGGGTGCAACCCCTTCCTCAACCCCTTCTTCATAATGCTAGTAAGCGAGAGGAAGGGATTGCACCCACAAAACACATCCATTGATTCCCGATGATGGGAGGTAGCACATGTTGACATTACCCATTTGGACTCCCAATTTGTGTGCATCTTCAAAATTTGGCTTTTACAGGGGTGACCTCGCCTCATCTGATGAAGGCAATATCAAGACATTTTTGACACTATAATGTCTGATATTGCCTTCAAGGTGTATACGCTGAAGTATACGCTTTGTAAGTTCCATAGTTGTGTATGTTTGTTTTTAAAAATACCTATTTTTCAAAAAATAAAAAATAAATATATATATATATATATATTTCGATGGAAAAAAAAATATTTTGATGACCAAAAAAACCCAAAAAAATATATGTGTGATATTTGCCTACAGTTTTTAGATGTTGAACTTTGTAAGTTCCAGAGTTATGTAAGTTATGTTTTAAAACATGCCTGTTTCTTAAAAAAAAACAACATTTTTCTAAATGCACATGTGAATGTGCACAGATTAAAATTTTTGAACTAAAAACAATGTGTGGCTTCTTATTTCAATGCTCAATACCAGTATATTTGTTAAGTTGGTGTAGTTACATTGACAGTGTACTCTAAACTGTGTGTAGCAGAGACACAGCACAACATAATAGTTAGCTCAAAACCAGATTGTCACCTCATGTTGCACATCAGGTTGGTTTGCACTAGTGGAAAAAATGACAAAGATCAAGGCTATTTGCAAACCTAGTAAACACAGACAACAGTAGTTTAAATGAAATAGTATTTTATGAATAAGTCAAATATTTAATCACTAGCAAGTACATTTTGCTGCCAAGGTACTGCCACTCTACCGACAAAGTAGTCCATATATTGTTCACGGACAATACGGGCATTCTGGTAGCCCAAACCAGTACGCGCACTTTCGAGAGCTGGCATCGGAGCCTCTTCAGCTGGTCATGAAAAAAAAGGCTCATCAGTTTGACCTGAGGAAATGTAGCTGGAAGCATTCCTCCTTAAAAAATTATGGAGGATGCAGCACCATAACACCACATGGTTAATTTTACACTCTGCCAAGTTTATGGCAGTTAAAAAGAGTCTAAAACTACTCAAAAGGATACCAAATGCATTTTCCACAACCCTTCTGGCATGAGAGAGGCGATAATTGAAAATTCATTGTTCTGGGGTGAGGTTCCTTATTGGAAAGGGTTTTAGAATATGTTCCCCCAAAGAAAAGGCCTCATTTGCCACAAACACAAAATTTAGTCCCTCAATATTGTCCTGAGCATGTGGCAAATGTAAGGTCCCTTTCTGTAGCCGATCATAGAATTCTGTACACATCATCACACCTCCATCAGAGTGGTGTTCATTCATACCAACATCAATGTACATAAACTCATAATTGGCTGACACCACAGCGAACAGAACTATGCTGCAAAACCCTTTTAATAATTAAAATAATATGATCCTGAGTTTGGTGGTGGGACTATCCTCACATTGCTTGCTATCAATGGCACCTCCACAGTTGGGGAAATTCCATAAATTGGCAAACTGGGCAGCCACATCCTGCCATTGCTGGGTGTTTGAAGGAAACTATGGAGTCAAACAAAGAAAAAAAATAATACTTGAGCACATAAAATTGCAACCATATTTGACACAAACATTGTGGGGCCACATAATATTATAACAATATTATAACATTTAAATGTGTATTTACAAAAAAAGGATAAGTTATAATTATATGCTCCCTCACCCCCTCTGGTGGCACATTATAAAAATGTTAGGGGGTAGATGTTTTGACAAGTAAACCTCTACACTTCCATGAGAGCTAAATGCATTAAAAAATAAGTTTAATTTGGCCAGTCCATCCATCTTTACAAGATTGGCAGGCCAGTGGACAGGTGGCATAATCCAAGTGGCATATTCCAAAAATAAGAATGCACATTGTCCAAATCTATACACATTTTGACATACATCAGACAAAATAATAACAATGTTTGTTAATTATGATTATTCGTTATGATAAAGTTAAAAACCCATGAAGTCAGCACAGCACAGGGATGGTGGTAGCCCCTCATAATGAGCACAGCACAGGGATGGTGGGAGCCCTTCATAATGCTAAATTCATCATAACGAACGTATAATTTGTACATTTTGAAGGTAATCAGGCAGGTTCTTGCACTACATGCTTTTTCAGCAATCTTAACTCAAAAAATAAGGTATACTGTGTATGTGTTTAGCAAAATCAGCAGATAGAGTAGTTGTATCGGTTGACTCTGCATTTTTTTGGGGGCGTTTCAAAAAAAGTGTTTGTACCACAAAAAAAGCACTCTTGCACGCTGCATGAATTTAAGGACAGGAATAAGATTGGGACACATTTTAGGGGGTGTTTAGGGTAAACATAAAAATGAAGCATAAAAAAATACAGTGTTAAGTTACTAGGCTAGGTGTGTATGGGCCCAGGGTAGCATGCTGGGGAGGTTAGTGAAGGAAAATATGCATGAAGGCCACGAAAAAGGTTACAGCATGCATGAGGACAAAGAGAACATTCATTCACAGCATATTACAAAAATGGGAAGGATGGAATACAAAAAATATAAAATACATTAGAAAACATGAAGGTGATATTAAAGAAAAAAACGAATATAGTCCTTCCGCAGGACTTGGATGATGGCACTACATGTCTCAGGAATAATGACTCCCAGAGCCTGGGGGAGAGATACCAGTGGTAAACTTTATATCCTGGAGCCTTTGCTCTGCTGGAATAGCAGCCCTTATGCAGGTGTCCTGCTTCATGATATAGGGGGACAGCAAGGACAATAGTTGCTGAAAGCAGGAGTCCGTCATCCAGAGATAATTACGATAATCATTTGGATTATTTTCCTGCAGCTCACGCAGCAAGGGCATATGGCTAAATTGGTCACGATTAAGTAGTCAAGTTTTGGCCCAAACACTCCTCATCGTACTACTCCGATTATTCCTAGACCGGGCTAGAGTCACAGCAAGAACCCCAAGCCCATAAATAGCACGCTCTCTCCTAGGATTGCGCAACATGGCTGGTTGCCCAATGAACGGTCGGAAACGCACAAGAAACGCACAGAACTGAAAACCGCGAATCAGCACCGACCAAGCGTCTACTGACCCGAAATTAGCAGAAAGAGCCCGAAGGGTTGACGCCGGAGAATTGAACGTCCTCTTTTGAAGTGTCGTCAGTACGTTGCAACGTCACTACATTCGTGTTTGTTGCCTAAAAGGCCAATCGTGTGTATGCAATACAAGTTCGCGGACAACGCCCTTTGTACAGAAATCCATGGGAAAGTTTGTACAAAATCCGATCGTGTGTATGAGGCTTAAGAGTCCACCTGGGTACTTAATAAATATCATGTTTGGCCCTTAACACACTGCACTATTGGAGGCTTTTTCCTTTTGTTTCCCTTTTTCTTACACTGAGGCACTGTGTGCTGGATTTAATTGGGGCAACTGAGTGGATCACCTTGTCCATTGGAGGAATACCTATGAGCCCATCTGCAGTGTGTACATCTGAAAGAAGTGCCCATAGACGATAGTGGAGATCCGTTCTTGCTTATGGATGCAATTTTTTTCTGTAACTAAGGTGAGAGTTCTGAGAGACTTTAATACAAAGAGGAATTTGTGGAATATCTAGGAACATTTATGGACATGTATATGTGTGTGTATCTATCCAACATCACATATATCGGATCCATCAGTTTGTGAAGACGGCAGAAGTTTAACACTTTATTCACCATTATTAGAGGACTATTTAGCCTCAATAAACATTTTTGTGATATATTTATATATTTTTGTGATATAATATATTTTTTTCACGTGTTTCAGGAATATTTTGGACACTTTATTGCATTTTTGCACAATTTTATTTATTATTTACTTAACTCCACTTGGAGACATTATTTTTATTTTTTCAGCAATATTTTTATATGTCTATTTGTTGGGTTATCTTATCACAGTGTTTTTACAGTGATATCTATTTTTTGCGCAAGATCACTTTATACGGATTTTACATGCTTTGGTGTTTTGTGATACACTTCTAGGTTTTGCTGCATTATAATACACTATTTATCACTTGATTTCTATCACTAGCCGCATTTACTACTTACTCTAAGTAGTACGAGGGACACTTTCACTTTTAGTGCAGTTTTACTGCAGTATATTGAAGTGCGCCAGTGCAGTTTTACTGCAGTATATTGTAGTGTGTCAGTGGAGTGGAGTGTTTTACACTGCATTACATAACATTTAGTGCTGTATAGAGTTCTGTCCCTTTTTGTTTTTCGTTGCTGTGTGTTATTTTTTTGTCCAATGCCTGCTCCCTTTTTTGAAATTGTGAAATTAATTTTTTTATAGTTTTTAAATTTCCTTCAGTGGCAGTCCTCAAGTTAGAGTGCACCAAACACCACTTTTCATTGATTAAAGTGCATCCAATTACACATTTCCCCGTCACTATTAAATTTTGGTAATAGGCCCCCCTTTCATGTCTGGGAGGCCAATGAGGAGAGGCAGATGTTCCAATGGCCACTGTGAGGGGACGGCAGCGTCTGGAGTCACTTTGGGTGGGGGGCTTGTGGAACCCAGCTTACCTTAGAGAGCACAGGAATCTCCTTGTTCAGGTCCCCTGGCCCCTCCTATGTGTAAGTTACCCTATGTTTATTAGGGGCACAGGGTGACCGAGAAACCCAGTCTGATCTACACTAGTCAGACTCACTGTACAATCACACTGGAATATACCTTATATAACAGTGTAAATGTGCTGTCCCCTCAAAATAACTCAACACACAGCCATTAATGTCTAGAACGCTGGCAACAAAAGTCAGTACACCCCTAAGTGAAAATGTCCAAATTGGGCCCAAAGTGTCAATATTTTGTGTGGCCACCCTTATTTTCCAGTACTGCCTTAACCCTCCTGGACAGGTCCACAAGAGCTTCACATTTATTTATATTTATGGTTAAGCTAGTTGGACTTGTGTCTTTTTTTCAACCTAACTATGTAACTATGTAACATGTGTGTTTACATGTATGTACAGTTGTGCTCAAAAGTTTGCATACCCTGGCAGAAATTGTGAAATTTTGGCATTAATATTGAAAATATAACTGATCATGCCAAAAAACTTTTATTTAAAGATAGCAATCACATGAAGCCATTTATTATCACATAGTTTTTTGGATTCTTTTCAAACCATAATGATAACAGAAATCACCCAAATGGCCCTGATAAAAAGTTTACATACCCTGGAATGTTTGGCCTTGGTATAGACACAGAAGGTGGCACACAAAGGTTAAAATGGCAATTAAAGGTTAATTTCCCACATTTGTGGCTTTTTAAGTCACAATTAGTGTCTGTGTATAAATAGTCAATGAGTTTGTTAGCTCTCACGTGCATGCACTAAGCACTGACTGTCTATTCATAACTGAAACATAGTAAACTGGGTTTACTACGCTTCAGTTAATGAATGAACAGGAAGCGCTGTACAGAGCTATTCCTGTTCATTCATTCTGTGCAAGTTAGGCTGTGTCCTCCATCTCCTTTCTCCGTTCTCTGTCTCAAAGGTGAAACACCAGAGGTCTGTTTAGGCTCCTGATATCTCACCAAAGACCCCAATAGGGGCTCCGAAAAAATTGTAATTTTTATTTTTTTAATAATATTGTAAACAAAATGTATAAAACAAATGGTAGAAAAAAAAATAAAAATAAAAACTACTGACACCAGTGGCAGAACTACCATACAAACTTTGCACTTGTGACCGGGCCCTGGCATTCTGCCACCGGGCTCAGAGGGAAGGGCCCCATTCGGGGGTCAGGGGGGCCCTTCATTGTTTTATTGCATCAGGGCCCTGAAGGTTCTAGTTACGCCACTGGCACACGTATATAGTTTTAGACTGCAAATATACGGTTGTGCATGTAAGAATGGGGTATATTTTTATAACTTGCATATAAGCCTTCAAAATGAACAGATTTTTCCAGTTTGGGTCCCATTGACTTCCACTTCACAATTATGTGCCACTTTGTGTTGGTCTATCACATAAAATCCAAATAAAATACATGTACATTTTTGGGTGTAACATGACAAAATGTGGAAAATGTCAAGGGGTATGAATACTTTTTCAAGGCACTGTATGTCTATTCAGGATAGGAGAAGGACAGGCAGAGAGAAACCCACTGCTGTTCCTTGCATGACTCATCTAACAGGCTGGAATAGCACAGGTGCAGTTCAGACATACTGCACAGAAAATAAGCCTGAAATAAACCCGAAAATCTAAGAGAGTGTCAATAAGGCTAGGTTCACATTGCTGCAATCGGTTTTTGAACCGATTTTCAGTGTGATTATGTAGTGCAACTTGGATATGTTTTGCATATTCTTTGGGTCCAAAATCACACTGGAATTGCATCAAGTAGTACAGGAACCTTTTCCAAAATCACGCTATGCTGAGTTGCATTGATGTGAATGGGCATCACTGAAAACAATATGATTTCCATTGTCATGCAATTCTGTGTGACTCAAAACACACCTGAAATCGCAGTAGTGCAAATGGTACCCAACTATTTTTTAAGGTCCTAAGCACTTCTTGCCCCCTAGAGTAGCCATAATCTACCCATTGCTCAACTGACCATCATCCTGAATTTGGGGTTCATAGCTGATGTAATTTGTGGGCCCAATATGATTTATAGTGAGAAAGTCATATTTTTTACATTCACAGACCTCAATGATCCTTTGCGGTTGATTCTTTTCTGGTAAGGGCTTCCCTTGATGCTCCAACTCTCGCCCAAGGAACTTTTGTGCTGGAGCCACTGTGTGCTCAGATGATGGTTTTCATGAGCCCTGAGAAAGCAAATTTAGGTGAAACGTGTCGATGCATGAAGACCAATTCCATCAGTATTCAATCGTGTACAAACCTATACAATGAACTCAATTAGGCACTATTCATTGTTTTTAATTACTCAGATACATACATTTTGTATGATCTTCTTAATAATTGTTGTTCAATAAATTGTATGATTTTATATTACAAACTGTTGCCCCTTTTGTAGCCTGTGCAGTCCAAAATCTTCTTGTTCGTTTTCGTATAAAGTAAAATTTAGCTTTAGCTAAAATGTAACTGTAAGTGAGGAAATGCAGACATAACTGCAATAAAGCCTTGTTTTCAGTTACATAATCTTACCATTTGGATCTACAACCGAGATTTATGCCTTCTAAATTAGCTGAATATTTTTCTAACATTACAAATTAGGGACTTATGTATAAACATTCACTTAACAAATGTCAGAAATAAATAGCTGGCATTATTCCTTTGTGAATTGAAGTGTTGCAGTTTGCAGTTACTGGAACAGAATTCCTTTTATAGTACTTCAGTGGACCATAAATGACTACATCAGTTGAACTCAACTACTTCCTGCCTTTGGGGAGAAATAGTTGCATGTGAAAAGATAATTATACAATTTAGACCTGCTAAGTAACAGGATAGTGCTGGCATGTATGGGGCCCACAGGGTACATTAATACCAAAAGACCAACCTACTCCAATGGCCATATTTGGTTACTGTTAGCTTTTCAAAGTCGTTCATTTGTGACCCACTACTTTCCAAAATCCTTGGGATCTAATCTGATCGATTTCAGTCACCAAACATATTGATGCACATGTCCTCCTTAATAAACATTAGGTCTCTTTCAGGCCACCTTTTAACTGTTTTAGGGCTTGTTCAGATGTGTTGCATCGACAGGGTACTGCCTGTCGATGCAACAGGAGATTAATTTTTTGCTGCAGCATGTAAACAGCCTGAGCAGCTGCATGTGTTTATTTAGGTGGGTGGTCAGGGATGATAAAACTGCAGCTCAACCACCTGCTTTTACCATCTCCTGGCCACCCACAAGAAGGAGTCCCTAATGTTTAGGTCAATAAATTGTAGCCCAGAAGGTATAAAGAAGCAGCTCTGGCTGCAATACACACCTATTAGCCAGAGCTCTCCCCTGCAGGAACTCTACTCTGCCAGAAGATGCCACCAGGGGCGGAAGGGAGGGGAGAAAGTGGATTTGGACTTTCAAGCAAATTGGAGCTGGTGACAGATGAAGAGTTGAGCTAAAAAATCACAATTGCACACATTTCCGTACAACCATTATACCCACTGAAAGGCCCAGGCCAAAATATATCAGGAATTCACATGTACCTCTTCATTTCACTGAATATCCGAGAGTCGTTCCACTGCTTCTTATGCCATGTACACACGAGCAGACTTTTCGACCGGACTGGTCCGACAGACTATCCGATGGACTTTCGATGGATTTCCAACGGACTTTCCGAATGAACGGACTTGCCTACACACAATCACACCAAAGTCCGACGGATTTACACGTGATGAAGTACGACTGGACTAAAATAAGGAAGTTGATAGCCAGTAGCCAATAGCTGCCCTAGCGTCGGTTTTTGTCCGTCGGACTAGCATACAGACGAGTTCCGACATAAAGATTTGAAACATGTTCCAAATCTAAAGTCTGTCAGATTTTCGACAGAAAAAGTCCGCTGCAGGTCCGATGAAGCCCACACGTGGTCGAATTGTCCGTCAGACCAGTCCGGTCGAAAAGTCTGCTCGTGTGTACGCGGCATAAGGCTTGGTTTGCCTTGGCTTCATATAAAGAAATTTTCGACCACGGTCTTGTAGATTTGAATACTGACCCTAAAGAGGATCTAGCATCAGATACATGTTTTATGTTACGTGCATGCATGCTAAGTATGACATTTACAAGTATTTATTACCTCTCATAGGATAACAAGACTCCCTCTGATATCTGCTTTCCTCATCAGAGAAACAAAGGCATCTTAGTTCAGGCCTAACCTGGGTCATCCTGATGCTGTTTATAAACCAAGGACTAAAGTTAAGCTGGCCATACAAAGAACCTTCGTTTAAACATTAGAATAAAAATTCTCAGTTAATTTGGCAACTTGATGAATGTTGTTCAAAAGTACTTCAAAATTGAATTTGCTTTTAAAATTATGATTTAGAACTCGTGTCTAAAACAAGGCTTCGTGGGCTGAATCCATTCATGTGGCCCTCGCACTTCTCCTGCAGCTGCGGGACCCCCTCGTCTCCACCCCCACCTTGTCTCAGCAGTTGGCAGCAGAGAGCAGGACAGAACTCCTTCAACAGATCCTGCACTTCTCTGTGCAGCCGCAGAAGAAGCTGGCCTGTGCCCTCCCATCTCAGCCGTCATCTTCAGACAGGAGGACAGAACTCCTCCAACAGATCCTGTGCTTCTCTGTGCAGCCGCAGAGTAGGCTGGTCTGTTCCCTCCGATCTCAGCAGTCAGCAGTAGATAGGAGGACAGAACTCTTCTAGCAGATCCTGTGCTTCTCTGTGCAGCCGCAGAGAGGCTGTTCTGTGCAATCCCATCTCAGCAGTCAGCAGAAGAGAAGAGGACAGAACACCTCCAACAGATCCTGCGCTTCTCTGTGCAGTCACAGAAAAGGCTGGTCTGTGCCCTTCCATCTAAGCAGTCAGCAGCAGAGCTGAGGACAAATCTCTTCTAACAGATCCTGCACTTCTCTGTGCAGCTACAGAAGAGGCTGGTCTGTGCCCTCCTGTCTCAGCAGTCAGCAGCAGAGAGGAGGACAGAACTCCTCAAACAGATCCTGCGCTTCTCTGTGCAGCTGCAGAGAGGCTGGTCTGTGCCCTCCCATCACAGCAGTCAGCAGCAGAAAGGAGGACAGAACTCCTCCAACAGATCCTGTGCTTCTCTGTGCAGCCGTAGAAGAGGCTGGTCTGTGCCCTTCCATTGCAGCAGTCGGCAGCAGAGAGGAGGACAGAACTCCTCCAACAGATCCTGTGCTTCTCTGTGCAGCCGCAGAGGGGCTCGTCTCTCCCCCCTCAGCAGTCAGCAGCAGAGAGGAGGACAGAGCTCTTCCTAACTATCTGTTCAGCTGCAGCACCCCCTTATCTCTGCCTCCCCTGGTCTCAGCATTCAGCAGACTCCAGCCCTCCTCTTGTCCTCCTCCAGACCCTGTTCTTCCTGCTTCACAGCTCCACCCCAGATTCTTCATTGCAGCAGCACAAGGTAAAAGGAGTGCCCTGTGATATATGGGAGGGTGGATGTCTTGATGTTAGGGAGTCTCCTGACATCTGATATTGGGGGGGGTTACCTCTGAACATCTGTTTATAATTACTATGGGAATAATACATTTCTACAGTATGCCAGTTGAAAAGGAGGGTCGCACACTGCTTATATCATCCACATGAAACTTTAGAAGAGCTGGTGTAGTAAGGAGGGGTTTGGGTTCCTGGAAGACTGGGCCGACTTCTCAGTCGATAACCGGTACTATAGAAGTGATGGACTGCATCTAAATGAGGAGGGTGCAGATCTGCTGGGAGTAAAGATGGCCAAAAAGTTAGAGGGGTTTTTAACCACTTCCCTACCCGCCTATAGTAATATGACGTCCACAGGTGGGATCTCCCATCCTGGGTGGACGTCATATGACGGCCTCGGGTTCCCGGCCGCCTAAGGGGCGCGCGCGCGCGCCTGCCGCGTTGCTCGGAACCTGGTGCGTGTGCCCGGCGGCCGCGATGTCCGCCGGGCACCCGCGATTGCCGTTAACCAGGCCGGACCGTGGATCTCTGTGTGTAAACACAGAGATCCAAGTCCTGTCAGCTCAGAGGAGACCGATCTGTGTTCCCAGAACGAAGGAACAGTGATCGGTCTCCTCCCCTTGTGCGTCCCCTCCCCCTACAGTTAGAAGCATTCCCTAGGAAACACATTTAACCCCTCCCCGCCCCCTAGTGGTTAACCCCTTCACTGCCTGTCACATTTACACAGTAATCAATGCAATTTTATAGCATTGATCGCTGTATAAATGTGAATGGTCCCAAAAATGTGTCAAAAGTGTCCGATGTGTCCGCCATAATGTCGCAGTCACGAAAAAAATTGCGATCGCCGCTATTACTAGTAAAAAAAAAAAATAATAATTTTTTTTTAAAAATGCCATAAATCTATCCCGCATTTTATAGACGCTATAACTTTTGCGCAAACCAATCAATATAAGCTTATTGCGATTTTTTTTACCAAAAATATGTAGAAGAATACGTATCGGCCGAAACTGAGGAAAAAATTTGTTTTTTTTTAAAAAATTGGGATATTTATTATAGCAAAAAGTAAAAAATATTGTGTTTTTTTCAAAATTGTCGCTCTTCTTTTGTTTATAGCGCAAAAAATAAAAACCGCAGAGGTGATCAAATACCACCAAAAGAAAGCTCTATTTGTGGGGGAAAAAAGAACGCTAATTTTGTTTGGGTACAACGTCGCACGACCGCGGAATTGTCGTTTAAAGTGCGACAGCGCTGAAAACTAAAAATTGGTCTGGGAAGGAAGGGGGTGAAAATGCCCTGTATTGAACCAGTTAAACTAGGCGACAGGGGGAGGGTCCAGAAGTAGAGAGTCTGCGTGGAACATATTCCAGAGGGTAGTATCGGGGGCATTAGTGGTAGGTTGACTAAAGCACATAAACCCAAGGTAAGTATAGTAACAAGTCCTAGTTGCAATCTCGAAACACCCAATAAGAGGATAGTATGCAACCGATCTAAACTACGTGGCATGTTCACTAATGCCAGGAGCCTGGCGGACAAGATGGGTGAACTAGAGATACTGTTCTACGAGGAGGATTTGGATTTTGTGGGAATTTCAGAAACCTGGTTCAACAACTCTCATGATTGGCTGGCAACCATTCACGGGTATACCCTTTTTGCGCAGGGATAGAGAGGGTAAAAAACTGGGAGGGGTATGCCTGTCTATCAAGAATAATGTACAAGTGAATGTGAGAGATGACATCACTAAGGGAGCTAGGGAGGAGGTGGAATCCTTATGGGTAGAGCTCCAAAAAGATGAAGCTAAGGGGAAAATAATACTGGGAGTATGCTATAGGCCACCTAACCTAAGGGAGGAGGGGGAGACGGATCTCCTATCACAGCTTGGATTAGCAGCAAGGATGAGAAGTGTCATCATAATGGGGGATTTTAATTATCCAGATATAGACTGGTGCGGAGGGAACCACACATTCGTTTAAGGCTCGCCAGTTCCTAAATGTCTTGCAGGACAATTTCATGGTTCAGAAGGTAGACGCACCAACTAGAAATGAAGTGTTACTGGATCTACTGATTACCAACAATACAGACCAGATCACGGATGTGGAAATATGGGGCAATTTAGGAAACAGCGATCACAGGTCAATTGGCTTCAGTATAAATCACACAAATAGGAAACATAAGGGGAATACAAAGACACTGAATTTCAAAAGAGTCAACTTCCCTAAACTACGAACCTTGTTAGAAGGCATGAATTATAATAATATATATATACCGTATTTATCGGCGTATAACACGCACTTTTTTCCCCTTAAAATCAGGGGAAAATCGTGGGTGCGCGTTATACGCCAATCCCCCGCTGATCCCTGCTGATTGTGAGCAGAGTGGAGCATAGTCGAGTGTACACGGCTCTTCTCGGCTCCACTCACAGTCCCGCCCAGTCCCGCCATTGGACCTGTGTTATGTCCATCATAGGGCGGGACTGGGCGTGACTGTGAGCGGAGCCGAAAAGAGCCGAGTACACTCGGCTATGTGTATCTCGGCTCCGCCCAGTCACTGCGATCTTGGCGGTGCTCGCTCTGCTCCGCCGAGTCCCTCCGCGGCGCCATATTTAATTCTGGATAGAGCTGAAATGGACACTGGGGAAGGCTGCACTGGGGCAAGGCTGCACTTGGGCAAGGCTGCACTGACAAGGCTGCACTGGGGCAAGGCTGCAATGGACACTGGGGAAGGCTGCACTAACAAGGCTGCACTGACATGGCTGCAAGGCTGCACTGACATGGCTGCAAGGCTGCACTGAGAAGGCTTCAATGACACTGACAAGGCTGCAGATGAACACTGATAAGGCTGCATTGATGGGCATTTAAATGTAAGTTTTTTTTCCTTAAACTTCCCTCCTAAAAGTTTTTTTCCTTAAAATTCCCTCCTAAACTTGGGGTGCGTGTTATACGCCGGCGCGTGTTATACACCGATAAATACGGTATATATATCTATATATATATAGATATATATATCTATATATATCTATATTTATATCTATATATATATATATAGATATGATATAATCTTAGGAAAAAAGAACACGGAGGAGAGATGGATTTGCTTTAAGAGCATATTAAATAAGGGCATTAGCCAATGCATCCCATTGGGTAATGCATTTAAAAGAGCGAACAAAAGTCCTGGATGGCTTAACTCCAATGTAAAAATGCATATAAAAGCAAAGGAGAAGGCCTTCAAAAAATCCAAGGTTGAGGGATCATCAACAGCATTCAGACTTTATAAAGAATGCAACAAGAAATGTAAGGGTGCAATTAGGGCGACTAAGATAAAACACGAAAGACAGATCATATTGGCCCCATAAAGAATGAGGAAGGACATCTGGTTACAAAGGATGGGGAGATGGCAAAGGTATTGAATTTATTCTTCTCCTCAGTCTTCATGAGGGAATCGGGGGGCTTCAGTAACTAAAACTGCAGTGTTTATCCTTATGACACATCACAGGAAGCACCTCCATGGTTAACAGAGGACAGAATTAAAATTAGACTTGTGAAACTTAACATTAATAAATCACCAGGACCAGATGGCTTGCATCCAAAGGTACTTAGGGAATTCAGTCAAGTAATTGCCAGACCACTGTTCCTAATTTTTACTGACAGTCTAGTGACTGGAATGGTACCAGGTGATTGGAGAAAAGCCAATGTAGCACCATTATTTAAAAAGGGCCCAAAATACATCCCTGGGAATTACAAACCAGTTAGCCTAACATCAATAGTATGCAAGCTCTTGGAGGGGATGATAAGGAACTATACTTTAGTAACGAGAACAGTATCATTAGCAGTAAACAGCATGGATTTATGAAGAATCGTGCCAAACCAATCTAATAACCTTGTATGAGTGGGTGAGTTGACATCTAGATAAAGGAAGACCCGTAGACGTGGTGTATCTGGATTTTGCAAAAGCATTTGACACAGTTCCCCATAAATGTTTACTGTACAAAATGAGGTCCGTTGGCATGGACCATAGGGTGAGTACATGGATTGTAAACTGGCTACAAGGGCGAGTTCAGAGGGTGGTGATAAATGGCGAGTACTCGGAATGATCAGAGGTGGGTAGTGGGGTCCCCCAGGTTTCTGTGCTAGGACAAATCTTATTTATTTTGTTCATAAACGACCTGGAGGATGGGGTAAACAGTTCAATCTCTGTATTTGCGGACGATTCTAAGCTAAGCAGGGCAATAAGTTCTCCGCAGGATGTGGAAACCTTGCAAAAAGATCGAACAAATTAATTGGGTGAACAACTATATGGCAAATGAGGTTTAATGTAGAAAAATGTAAAATAATGCATTTGGGTGGCAAAAATATGAATGCAATCTATATACTGGGGGGAGAATCTCTGGGGGAATCTAGGATGGAAAAGGACCTGGGGTTCGTAGTAGATGATAGGCTCAGCAATGGCATGCAATGCCAAGCTGCTGCTAACAAAGCAAACAGAATATTGGCATGCATTAAAAAGGGGATCAACTCCAGAGATAAAACGATAATTCTCCCACTCTACAAGACTCTGATCACACCTAGAGTATGCTGTCCAGGTCTGGACACCAGTCCTCAGGAAGGATGTACTGGATATGGAGCGAGTACAAAGAAGGGCAACAAAGCAAATAAAGGGTATTGAGGGTATTAGTTATGAGGAAAGGTTGCGAGCACTGAACTTATTCTCTCTGGAGAAGAGACACTTGAGAGGGGATATGACTTCAATTTATAAATACCGTACTGGTGACCCCACAATAGGGATAAAACTTTTTTGCGGAAGGGAGTTTAACAAGACACGTGGCCACTCATTAAAATTAGAAGAAAAAAGGTGTAACCTTAAACTACGTAGAGGGTTCTTTACTGTAAGAGCGGCAAGGATGTGGAATTCCCTTCCACAGGTGGTGGTCTCAGAGGGGAGAATCGATAGTTTAAAAAAACAATTAGATAATGAATGACCACAACATACAGGAATATACAATGTAATACTGACATATAATCACAAACATAGGTTGGACTTGATGGACTTGTGTCTTTTTTCAACCTCACCTACTATGTAACTATGTAACTATGAGGTTGCTCAGACAGTACATCATGGCAGAACCATGTTCTGTCTTGGCAGTCTCTAATAAAGTTTCTTTTGGATGATACCAGTGGTTTACGATCCTCTATCACAAGGGCCATGTACCTGATGTGAGATCGTAGTAGTGGGGAAGCCTCCCTTGCACCTTGGGTCCTTAAAGCCTCTGGACATGGAGACAGAGACTTGGTGGGGACACCCAGGGGTGCCAAGGGTGCGGAGCACCGTGCAAGCCTTAGTCCGGGATCCGAGCCGAGGTCAAGTCCAGTTGGGCAACGAAGCATAAAAGGGTAAATCAGAAGAAGAGTGGTCGAGATCCAAGCTGGGGTCAGTTCCAATCTGGCAGCTGAGTACAAAAGGGGCAAAGAAGTAGAGGTTAAGGTACAAATCTGAGGTCAATGGCAAGCAGCAATCAAGAGTAGTCAAACAGGTTTCCAGGTCACAACAGGTTCAGACAGATCACACACTAGCACAGGAACAAGAGGAGCCTGAAGATAATCCAGCAATTTGGCAGTGTCTGGGCAGGGCTTATATAGGGAAGTTTGAGGTCACTTCCTGCACGCTTCATGGGCATTTTCTCGCCTTTTTCCATCAGGTTGATGTCACTTCCAGTGCGCCTACTGGGTATTTTCCCACCTTTTTCCATCAGGTTGAGGTCACTTCCTGTGCACGTCCTGGGCATTTTCCTGCCCTGTTCCATCAAGTCTTCTGGGCAGGTGCAGGTTGGCACCCTGAGGCATCTTTGGCGCATGCTCAGTTGGCACGGATTGCAGCAACGTGCCATTGGTGCATGAGTAGTAATCCGTGGACTCTTACAGAGCCCCCCAAAGAGACGGCCTCTGGATGCCCGTCCTGGATAAAGCTCACTGAAAGAACTGAGAGAAGATCTGGAGCTTGGATATGCGACTCGGGTTCCCAGGAATTCTCTTTAGGGCCGTAACCCCTCCACTGTACCAGAAATTGGCGTCCAATTTCTTGGAGGGACAGGCCAACTTTTTTTTATTTAAATAATCTTTATTTTTTTCTCAGTTACAAAAGAATTATTACTTAAAACAGTATATGATACATTTCATGTACCTTACACAACTCTATTAATACATTATATTCCCCCCCCCCCCCTTTACCCCACCCCCGCAAACACCATCCAATCCATTTTTTAAGCAGTCTTGTCTAGTATACATCTACCTAGAGAAAGAGAGAGCAAAAATGCAAGCGGACAAAATAAAATAAAAAAAAATAATAAAAAAAGGGGGGGGGATCACAAAAGGCAACCCACACCGTCCACCCAGGGCTTCCACATCTTCACAAACTTCCCATAATTGCCACATCTGGTAAGCACCACCTTCTTCTTCCAGACTGTTGCGTTTATTGTCTTAATCCATATCTCAACTGTCTGAGGACTCTGAGCCTGCCAGTTTTGTGCAATCACTTTTCTTGCCTGATATAAGCATTTCAGCACCACTGCTATAATACCTGAAGGTACTCTATCACCCTCCATGCATCCCAGCAGGCACGTCCTGACGTCTGATTCTAATGTGGTCCCAAAACTTTTATCTATTATATCCACTATCCCTACCCAATATCAGAACAGCTTCGGGCATCTCCACATCATGTGAATAAGATCTCCTGTCTCCTGACACCTAGGACATTTATCATCATGTCTCCAGCCAAACCTGAACAGTTTCCGAGATGTATAATAAACTCTGTGTATCAGGAAAAGGTGGGATATTTTCGGTGAGGGAGAGACCTACACCAGTGGTCCCCGTTTCAATATCCTACCCCACTGTTCCGTGGTTATATTCCCCACTTCTCTCTCCCATCCCGCTCTACTTTTGGAGGGCCCTGCCTCGCTTATAATTCTACCTCCCAATTGAGCATACATCTCAGATATCCTGGCTTAATTATTTTCTGAAGAATAGGGATCTTACTCCATTCTATTGCATAAATCCTAAACCTTACCTGTAAGGCATCCCTGATCTGTAAATATTTATAAAATGAATTGTTTAATATATTAAATTCTCTCCTTAGGTCAGTAAATTATTTCAGGTTACCGCCCTCATATAATTGGGTTAATCGATTAATGTCCTGTCCCTCCCACTCCCTGGCCTCTCTATACCCAGTACCTCATGTAGATACAGTATTTGTTGTTCCATAGAGGAGTGTATTCTGTAACTCCTTTGTACCCCATTAATGCCTTTGCTACCTGCCATACTTTGCTGACCAACTTTATTGTTGGGCATCTATGGGGAAATGAATCTGCCTCTAGTGTCTCCACTAACATGCTATGTGGGGCCCCCATTAGCATCATTCTGCCACTGGAGTTCTCTGCATCTGGCATTCCGGACCCCACTAAATGTTGCAATTGGGATGCCAAGAAATAACACCTAGGGTGAGGGACAGCCATTCCCCCCTTGTTAATCGGTAATTGCATTGTTTGCAGGTTAATCCTGGCTTGACCCCTTGTTGAAATTAATTCCCTAAAAAGAGATTCTATTTTTTTAATCCACTTTTGGCCTATCCAAACCAGGGAATAGTGTAGCAGATATAATAGCTGCGGTAACCAGATGATTTTTATTAGATTGCAACGCCCTGCTACTGACAGGGGAAGCTGGCCCCAAATGTCACTTTTCCACATAAATGTGTGTTATTATTAATATATTGATTTATATCTCTCGTTATCCAAATGCCCAGATATTATTATTATTATTATATACAGGATTTATATAGCGCCAACAGTTTACGTAGCGCTTTACAACTTGAGGGTAGACAGTACAAATACAATACACTTTGATACAGTAGGAATCAGAGGGCCCTGCTCCTTAGAGCTTACAATCTAAGAGGGAAGGTCAAAAGATACAAGAGGTAATAACTGTGGGTGATGTGCTGATTGAAAAGATAAATGTACAGTTGTTAGGTGGGGGCCAGATAGGCTTCTCTGAAGAGATGAGTTTTCAGGGATCGTCTGAAAGTGGATAAAGTAGGAGAAAATCGGACGGATTGGGGTAGAGCATTCCAGAGGATGGGGGAGGCTCTGGAGAAGTCCTGAAGGCGAGCATGGGATGAGGTGACAAGGGAGTTTGAGAGCAGGAGGTCTTGGGAGGAGCGAAGAGAATGATTAGGTTGGTATTTTGTGACTAGGTTAGAGATGTAGCTGGGGGCCAGGTTGTGGATGGCTTTGTAAGTTATAGTTAGTATCCTGAATTCGGTGACTGAGTGGCAGCCAATGGAGGGATTGGCAGAGGGATTGGCAGAGGGGTGTAGCAGACGCTGAGCGGTTTGTGTGGTGGATGAGCGTGGCAGCAGCATTCATGATGGACTGAAGTGGGGATAGCCTATTTAGAGGTAAACCAATGAGGAGGGAGTTGCAGTAGTCGAGGCGGGAAATGACCAGGGAGTGGATTAGAAGCTTTGTGGTGACATTGGTTAGGAAGGGGCGTATCTTGGAGATGTTGCGGAGATTGAGGCGGCAAGCTTTGGATAGTGATAGAATGTGGGGTCGAAAGGTTAGTTCAGAGTTCAGGATTACACCTAGGACCCTGGCGTGGGGAGATGGGTTAATAGTTGAGCCGTTGATATTGACAGGGAAAGCAGGGGAAGTGACACCTGAGGGAGGAAATATCATGAGCTCGGTTTTGGATAGGTTGAGTTTGAGGAAGTGATGTGACATCCAGGCTGATGTCGCCTCCACTTTTGGTTGGGAAGTTCCCACCGGTATCTGATCACCAAGTGGGTCAACCAGTATTAAAGCCGACTTCTCCCAATTGATAACCAGACCTGAAAACCATCCGAACTCCCCAACCATATGTTTCACCGTAGTCAAAGATGTTTCCACATCCCAGAGGAAAAACAAGAGTTCATCTGCTTACAACGCTATCTTGACCTCCCCTGTCCTTCTCTGGATTCCCTTTATACCTGAGGCTGATCTAGTCATTATTGCCAATGGCTCCATCGCAAGGGCGAACAATAAAGGGGACAGAGGACACCCTTTTTCTCGTCCCCCTCTCCAGCTGAAACATCTCCAAGTACTCATTATTAATTTTTATTTTCGCTCTTGGTTCATTGTAAAGTGTTTTTACCCATCCAATAAAGGAGAGTCCAAACCCTAATCTCTCCAGGACCCACCATAAATAATCCCACTCCAAGCTATCGAAAGCTTTGGTCACATCCAAGGACAATATAGCTCTAGATCCCTGGCTCTCTGTTGGAATCTGCATATTTAAATACACTCTTCTAATGTTAATGCTAGTTGACCTATTGGGGATAAATCCCGATTGATCTGGGTGTAAAAGTTTTTGAATGCAGCTGTTTAGTCTAATTGCTAGCACCTTAGCCAATATTTTGACGTCAGAGCATAATAATGATATCGGACGATAGGAAGATACATCCAACTGATCCTTCCCCTCTTTATGTAACACTATTATTGTAGCTTCTAACATTGAGGTAGGCAGTCTCCCCTCTACTGCTGCCCACCCCAATCTTTTCAGCAGTTCTGGGAGTAATACCCCTCCATATTATTTGTAAATTTCTATTGGGAGTCAATCCGGACCCAGTGACTTTTCACTGGCCATCTCAGCTACCGCCTGCTGCAATTCTTCCAGAGTTATCGGTGCATCCATGTTGGCTCTATTCTTCTCTGAGAGGACTGACATTTCTATTCCCTGAAAGAAATTATCTATCTCTCCTCTCCCCACCCCTTTCCGTGATTTATACAGGGACTTGTAATATTCTCCAAATGTATTTACGATTTCTGATGCTTCAGAAGAGATCTTGCCCTTCATTGTCCTAACTGCAGAAACAATAGAGGAGGGGGCATTGGTCTTAACTAAAAGGGATAACATATGACCTACACTTTCTCTCTCCCCAAAATTACACTGTCCCTGGAATATCTGCTTGTTCTCAGCTTTCCTAGTGACAGTCATCTTGTATGCTTGTTGTTTATCAAGCCATATCCTCTGTTTTTCTGAGGTTGGGTCTTCCTCATATTGTTTCTCTGCCTGCGTCACCTCTTTCCTGATATTCCTCTCCCATTCCCTTGATTTCCCCTTGATCCTTGCCACCTGTTGGATTAATAGGCCTCTGAGGTAGGCCTTCAGGGAGTCCCACACCATCCCCACCAGCGCTGTGTCAGTATTAATTTCCACAAATTCTTTTAGTTTACACAGCACCTCTTCAGAATTCCCTATTAATTCCAGCCACCATGGGCTGATCTTCCACTCTCTCAAAGCAATTTTACCCTCTGTATCTATCGTCAGCACCAGTGGGGAATGGTTCGAGACTCCCCTCGGACCATACTCTATACTTCTTACCAGCTGCAAAGCTTCCCTGCTTCCTAAAGCCATATCTATTCTGGAAAGTGTAAGATAGGAACTCGAAAAACATGAATATTGCAGCTCTTGGGTGGGTGGGTTTAACACTCTCCATATATCACACAAATCCATCTCCTCAAAGAATCAAGATAGCCGACTCTCCACTTCTTTATATGGCCATCTCCCAGGCAGAAATCTATCTAAGCTCTTATCCAAAATCTCATTGAAGTCCCCTACCACTATAATTGGGGCCCCTGCTTTATTCAATGCAAATTCCATCAACCTATGCAAAATCTCAAATTTAAAGGGGGAGGGATATAAATGTTTGCTAGCACATATGATCTATTCTCTATTGAGCAATGCAAAAAAACATAGCAACCCTGTTCGTCTATACTGCTCTCCCTGCATGAGAACACCACTCCTTTCCCAACCATTATGCTCACCCCTCTCGAGTAGGAGGAGTAAACCGAATGATATTGGGATTGAAACTTCCTATTGCTTAATTGTATCATAGTGTCTTTTGTCAAATGTGTCTCCTGCAGGCAGAGCAGACCAACCCCATGTTTCTCCAGCATAGAAAAAAACGTGGCTCTCTTAGTTGGGTCTCCCAACCCCCGGACATTCCAGGAGCCTATGTTAAATATTTTGGACTGCATCGAAAAGTACTATAAAAAAAAAGGGCACCCCACTCACTAAACCTACTCTCCACTTTCTATCCATCATATTACCTCTTAATCGTATCTGCCCATCCAGTGCTCTCTCCCTCATCGCCTTCATATTCCCGCCTATATATGATCTTTGTGATATTGAGGTTTGTGGTATAAAGTTCTCTGGCCCTCCCCTCCCGGCCCTACCCCTCCCTCCCTATGCCTAACTAGGCTTGCCCTAGGGGCTTCACACGTGACCTTTACCTGTTTCATATCCCTTACATATATTGCACCACTCATCCAAGTGCATCCCTCCCCCAATTTAATTAAACATTAAACATTGTGCCTAAAGCAAAAAAAATCAAAAATCAAAGTGTTTTCAAAAAACTAGTGCTAGTGCTAGTGCTGTTTCGTTTTCAAAACTTTAGAAAAGGAAAAAAAAAAGAGGGGGGATAAATAAATTCAAAATTAACGCTTTCCTCGCAGTCCATAATCTATAGATCTTTCTTGTTGACTTCCAGCCATTGTGCCATGTCAGCAGGTGAATTAAAAAACAGAGTCCCTCCCAAAGCTGTCACCTGCAAGTAGGCTGGATACTGCAAAGCATATGTCACTTCATATTTCTGTAAGGTGCTTAATCGGTATAAATTTAGCTCTGCGTTTCTGTAGATCTGGTGAAAAATCAGGGTACAGCGAGATCCTAACACCATTATACAAAATGTTTCCCATCTCTCTGGCTTTTTGCAACAGAATCACCTTATCATTATAATTGAGGAGTTTCAAAAGTAGTGGTCTAGGATAACTGCCTGTTGGCGGAGCCTTGAAAGGGACTCTGTGGGCTCTTTTTATCGCAAAGAGCGGTGTGAAAGCGGCTGGCCCAAAAATTTCCCTGAACCAATCCTCCAAAAATACAATAGGGTTAGAACCCTCCCTCTGTTCTGGGAGACCTATTATCCTCACATTGTTCCTACGGAGCCTAATTTCTATTTCATCTGCCTTTGCCGCTTGTATGCCCATTTGTTCCCTCATTGCTGTAATTTCTCGTTTTAGCGAATATAAATCATCTTCGACCACACTTAATCTCTCTTCTAAGGAAGTAGTCCTTTCCACAGTTTTTTGTAACTCATGACTCATCGAGAGCAGTTCCTCTTTGATTCCTTTCAATTGGTCACCAAGACTACCTATTGAGCTTTTACAAGCATTAACAGCATACAGTACATCTCTCAATGTCGGCTCCTCCTCTTGTATGGAGCCAGCCTCAGAAGTTACCACAGACATTGCAGATACAGATACAGTTCCTGATGCTTCTCCCACTGGGCCTTTATTACTCACTGTTTTGGTACCAGATGGAATAGTTGGATTGGTTGATGTTTGGCCATGGCTCTTTCTGTCTGAAGTAGATCCGCCTGGGCTTTTGCTTGCAATTATGCCTGTTGGTTCCCCTTAGCTGGTGACTGTGATGTAGTGTGGGCAAAACGTTCCAGTTTGGCTGCTGCCGCCTCCTGGTTCCCCTTATCTTTTACTGAGCATGTTATTTGGACACCATCCTGGGGCAACTGTTCCTCCCCTCCTCTCCTCCTCGACATTGTAGCTGGCTCCAGCACACTGCTTTAGGGGGGTTAGGATTTCCTACAGTGGTTCCCCTTTCCTCCCGCAGGGTTCCAACAGACCCCCCATACTCCACTCTTGCTCCGGCATGTCTCTCTCACCTCAGCAGCACACAGGCTTCACAAGTTTCATTCAGACACATCCCTACATGAGATCCCTCGAGATCTCGTGGGATTACGCGCTGCCTTGTGTCTGATGCAGCCTTGGCTCCCGCACCGACCAGGGGGGGCGCAGGCTCAGGCTCTGGCACATGGTACTCCACCGCGGACCCCCGAGAAATAGGACCAAGCCTCCAGGCGGACCCCCGAGTGGACTCCCAGGCAAAAATATTTCCCTTAGTCAACACCGGGACAGGCCAACTTTAAATAACTGGTAGACAGCCAAACCTTGTCTCCCGGTTGAAGATCTAGGTCCCCCCGCTGCCTTCGATTACAGATGGTCTTGTAATCCAGCTGTGCCTTGGCCATGGTATCCTTTAGGAGCTCTAAGTTGTTGTGTAGAAACTCCACTCTGTTCCAGACAGCCTGGACTGAAGAGGAAGCGGGTAGGACAGGAGAAAAAGAAGGGTGGTACCCCAGGTTGGCGTAGAACGGTGATTGCCTAGTGGTAAAATGTATTGCGTTATTGTATGCAAATTCTGCACAAGGAAATAGGGACACCCAATTGTCTTGGACAAAGGTGGAGAAGCAACAAAGGTACTGTTCAAGAGTTTGGTTCATGCGCTCCATTTATCCATTGGTCTGAGGGTGGTAGGCCGAAGAGTAGTGGTTCTCGATGTCTAGAGCAAGGCAGAGCTCCTTCCAGAATTTAGAGTTGAATTGGACCCCACAATCTGATTTAATATTTCTGGGGACCCCATGGAGGCGTATGATCTCCTTGATAAAAGCCTGAGCTGTTTCTGGGGCGGAAGGAGTGCCAATCATAGGAATAAAATGAGCCATTTTTGTAAGGCTGTCCATAACAACAAATATGGATGTAAACCCATAAGAGGGTGGTAGCTCCACTATGTAATCCATGCTGATCTGTTCCTGGGGTCTGGAGGGAACAGGCAGGGGGCGTAGGAGACCCCATGATTTACTCTTTTCCGTTTTGCTGTGATTGCATACCGGGCAGGAATTGACGTAAGCGTGGCAGTCTGCCTTGAGGGTAGGCCACCAAAAATTTTGCAAAAGCAGATCTGTGGTTTTGGTCACCCTGAAATGCCCTGCTAACTTGTTGCCATGGCAGAGTTTGAGCACAGGAACTCTCAGTTGAAGGGGCACAAATACAGCATGGTCATGGAAGAAAAGTCCGTCCTTTTCTTGCAGATGTTCTCCTGTGGGTAATTGGTCTAGAGAGGAGGCCAGTTTAATTCTGGGCAAGAGGTCATCCGTAAGTAGAAAGAAATTATAGGCAGGGAGTATCGTGTCCGTTTTTGGCTAGTTATCTGATGTGGTATACATGAGGGATAGAGCATCAGGTTTACAATTCTTTGATCCCGGACCGTACATGATATGCATATAAAATCGGTTGAAGAAGAGAGCACATCTGGCTTGTCTAGGTCTGAGGCGTTTAGCTGTACGGAGGTATTCCAAATTCCTATGATCAGTGTAGACAAGTATAGGGTGCAAGGCTCCTTCCAATAGATATCGCTATTCTTCCAGGGCCAGTTTAATAGCAACGAGTTCCTGGTCCCCTACATCATAGTTCCTTTTGGCTGTGAACAACTTCCTGGAAAAAAAGGCAACAGGATGCAAGATGGCTGTGGTTTTGTGGAGCTGAGAAAGGACTGCCCCAACCGCAATCTCTGAAGCATCGACCTCCAAAACGTAAGGCAGGGCTGGGTTATGATGACGAAAGGATCAGGGCAGAGGTGAATTGCTTCTTGACTTTTTCGAAAGTTGTTTGTGCTGAGGGGGACCACAGAAAATGGCTGTTTTGCTTGGTGAGTTGTATGATAGGTGAAATTATTGATGAGAAGCCTTTGATAAATCTTCTATAAAAATTGGCGAATCCCACAAACCTCTGGACGTTCTTACGGTCTGAGGATACTGGCCATTCAAGAACTGCAGTTACCTTCTGGGGGTCATGGAGATGCCAGAAGTCGAAATAATGAGGCCAAGGAATTGTATGGTATCTTTCTCAAACTCACATTTTTCAAGCTTGGCGTAGAGTTTATGGGCTCGGAGGCGAAAAAGGACTTTTCGCATGTGGATGTGATGTGCCTTGAGGGAAGTACACTGTCATAAAGAGGTCATGAAAATCCCGAAAGATGTCGTTCACCAAGTGTTTGAAAGTTGCTGGGGCGTTACACAGCCCAAATGACATGACCAAATACTCAAAATGGCCAAACCTAGTAAGAAAGGCCGTTTTCCATTCATCGCCCTCTCTTATCCGTATTAAATTGTAGGCCCCTGTAGGTCCAATTTTGAGAAAACCTTAGCGGGGGGGAACCTCTGAATGAGCTCAGGGACTAGAGGCAATGGGTATCGATTCTTGATTGTGATACTGTTTAATTCTGTAGTCGATGCATGGTGTTAAAGAATGGTCCTTGTTTTCCACAAAGAAGAGTCCAGCGCCAGGAGGAGAGGTAGAGGACCGAATGAACCCTTTCCTAAGATTGTCATCAATGTATTTTCGGAGGACTTCTAATTCAGACTCAGAGAGTGGGAAGATCCTCCCAAATGGTGTTGCAGAACCAGGAAGAAGTTCAATGGGGCAATCATACGGCCGATGAAGTGGCAGGGATTCAGCCCCCGTCTTGTTGAAGACGTCCAAGAAGTCTCTGTAAACCTGGGGGAGAAGAGTGTTGTCATCTGTGGAAAGGGGTTGAACCATCAAACAGGCTCGTTGTGGGAAACAGTGGTGTAATCAATAGGGTGAGCCAAAAGACACAACTTCAGTGGACCAATCAATCTGTGGCTGATGCTGTCGAAGCCACGGTAACCCCAAAATAACTGGAAAAATGGGGGAAGAAATCACGTCTAGCCAAAGATATTTCTAATGGTCTGCTTCGGTGGTGGCCAATATAAGGGTGGTCTCATGGGTTATGGGACCCGAGGTTGGTGTGGAGCCATCTTCCAGATGAATGGTAAATGGCTGGGGCTTCTTGCATAGTGGTATTCCTTACTTTTTGGAGAAGTGGATGTCAATAAAGCAGCTGCAAGCCCCAGAGTCAATAATGGCTGCTACTCGGATTATCCTTCCCGGTATCTGCAAAGAGAGGCAGAGAGTGAGATGTGAGGATTTAACAACGTACGGTGAAACAGATGGGGGTTCGATCAACTTACTTGGCCTAATGGGACATCCCTGAAGAAAGTGACCCGCTCCACCACAATACAGGCATAAATTGTTCAGGCAACGGCGTTGTCGCTCTTCAGGTGTGAGGGGTGCACGAACTAAGCCAAGCTGCATCGGTTCTGCGTCATGAATTGGGGTTGATGCGTGGGTCTCAGGGGTTCTCAGGTGTGGAGCCATGGATACTCGTGGGAGCATCCATTTGGGATGGGACATACCAGGTCGTTCCCTACGACGTTCTCTGAGTCTGCGATCAAGCTGGATAGCCAACTTAATTGTAGGTTCCAAAGTATCAGGGAGCCCCACTCTTGCTAATTCGTCTTTGAGGGGCTCGGACAAGCCCAAGCGAAACTGATGGCGCAAGGCAGCATCGTTCCATGCAGTGTCTGCAGCCCACATGTGGAATTCCGTTACGTAGTCCTCAACAGGGCATTTCCCCTGTTGTAGAGAGGTCAACACTGTTTTATCCGTGGTGGTTCGTTGTGGGTCAGGATTGCCATGGCATTGAAGAAAGAAGACAGTGAGTGCAGTATAGGACTTCCCCTTACCAATAGCTGATGAGCCCATGCTTGAGGCTACGAACCCGACCTGTGTATCCTCTGAAGAGAAGCTCCTAGGCTGTAAGGTAAAGTATAGCCGTCAGGAATTCCTGAAAGCCAGGAACTTGTGGCGAACCCCTGAAAAGTGTAGGAACCCATGGTTCAGGAGCTGGAGTAGAGATGGGCTGCTCCATAGCCATAATAGGTGGTTCCGCAGGGCTCAGAACTGAGGGATTGGCCATTACAGTCAGCCAAGCTTCCAGTTGAAAGTACCCCTCTTGTATGGACGTCAGGGCCTGAGACACAGAGACCATTTGTTGGCACAGGGCCTCGAAGGCGGAAGCACTCCCCTCAGTCTCACACATGGCTGAATTATTCTGTCACCAGGGCCATGCACCTGATGTAGTGGGGAGGCCTCCCTTGCACCTCGGGTCCTTAAAGCCTCTGGAGATGGAGATAGAGACTTGGTGGGAACACCGAGTGGTAGGGGTGCCAAGGGTGCGGAGCACCGTGCAAACCTTAGACCGGGATCCGAGCCGAGGTCAAGTCCAGTTGGGCAACGGAGAATAAAAGGGTTAATCAGAAGAAGAATGGTCGAGATCCAAGCCGGGGTCGGTTCCAATCTGGCAGCTGAGTACAAAAGGTGCAAAGAAGTAGAATTGTTAAGGTACAAATCCGAGGTCAATGGCAAGCAGCAATCAAGAGTAGTCAAACAGGTTTCCAGGTCACAACCGGTTCAGACAGATCACACACTAGCACAGAAACAAGGGGGGACTGAAGATAATCCAGCGATTTGGCAGTGTCTGGGCTGGGCTTATATAGGGAAGTTTGAGGTCACTTCCTGTGTGCCTCCTGGGCATTTGCCCGCCTTTTTCCATCAGGTTGATGTCACTTCCTGTGCGCCTCCTGGGTATTTTCCCACCTTTTTCTATCAGGTTGAGGTCACTTCCTGTGCGCGTCCTGGGCATTTTTCTGCCCTTTTCCATCAAGTCTTCTGATGTGGGTTGAGGAAGGTGTGGGTTGGCGCCCTGAGGCGTCTTTGGCGCATGCTCAGTTGGCATGGATTTACTTTTGTGGCAACGCGCCATTGGTGCATGTGTAGTAAACTGTGGACTCTTACATCCTCCTTTTCAAATTTGCGTCATCTACTACAGGAGTATAAGTGGGCTCTGTGCCAGTCTGCACCTGCCCTTCACAGTGCTGCAATGGTTACATACCAAGGTTGGTGGAGAGGTACACTATGGATATACTCACCAATTATATGTCACTTTATAGAGGTATAGGAACCAAATAGCCCCAAAGTGTCCAAGAAAAGAGAAGTTGATGTAGAGAGAAGGCAATTTAACGAGAGATGGGAAAGTGAACACATGTTTGTGACACCAAGAAAAGCAACAAAAGGTCCAAGAATTAAAAGGCAGCCTGCATTCTCAACAGAATATTTTTGCAAAAATTACAGCAAAAAATGATGCAGCAGTGAAAGCCAGCTTTTTTGCTGAAGAAATTGACTGCTTCAAAGTGTTATTCAGAAGGTGCATTTGTGTTAGGAACTATAAACCAAACAGAGACAGAAAGTGCAGTTAAAATCACACCTTTAATAAAATGGCAAAATTAACACAGTACAGGAACGTAATCAAAAACAGAAGCCAAGGTTTGGATGCCAAAGCGGTTAATCAGGCGAATCGTGTCAGGAAACCAGAAGTCAGCGTAGTGAGGAGCAAAAAATCAGGAACAGGAATCAAAGGGAAGTCAGCCAGGCCAAGTCATACCTCGGAGCACAGGAAGGAATGCACTAAGACAGGGATATGCAATTAGCGGACCTCCAGCTGTTGCAGAACTACAATTCCCATGAGGCATAGCAAGAGTCTGACAGCCACAAGCATGACACCCAGAGGCAGAGGTATGATGGGACTTGTAGTTTTGCAACAGCTGGAGGTCCGCTAATTGCATATCCCTGCACTAAGAGATCATAACAAGGAGGAAATGAGCTAAGCTGTTTAAATAGCAAAAAGGGGCTGGCTTTAGGCTGGACTAATGAGACAGGTAATGGTAAACAGGTGAGTCACTGTGGTAACAATGAGTGGCTGATAATTAACCGAAAGCAGAGCAGCTTCTGAGCACTGAAAGAAAAAACTGCTTGTTAAGTAGCAGGAGCCAGCCCAGACAATTTGTAAAGCAGTGTATGCTGAAGGTATGTGAACAGGTGTGCCCTAAACAGACAGGCTTTTAACAATGTCAGCTTATCAATAAACACCATTGCAGAACGAGTCAGGGAACTAGCAGCTACTGTAATCTGACAACACAGCTGGCCAAATAAGCACACAGTTATCTGGCATTTTCGTTAACTGTTGGTGAAAGCACTGATGATACCGATACAGCTCATCAAGCCATTTTTGTAAAAAAAAAGGTTCGCACCAGAACCTGCGAAAGGACCAAAACGTTAGAACCCCATTGAAGTCTATGGGACTCGAACGTTCAAAATCAAAAGTGCTAAATTTAAAGGCTAATTTGCCTGGTATTGTCCTAAAAATGGTTTGGGAACCCGGTCCTGCCCCAGGGGCCATGTATCAATGCAAAAAAAAGTTTTAAAAGTGGATGTTTTTTTGGGAGCAGTGATTTTAATGATGCTTAAAGTTAAAAAAAGTGAAATATTCCTTTAAATATCGTACCTGGGGGGTGTCTATAGTATGGAAATGATAGATAGTTAATCCCGCGCTATCATGTGTGGGTGTCTGCAAGTATGGAAAAGCTGCTTGCACCGAATAGGGTCCCACTTGACCCTATACTGACAGGGAACTAAATGAAAGGTATGGTGCTGCGCTAATCCAATAATAGACTGACACTGCTGCTAAAGATAGCAGTATGCATAACAATCCCTAATGGGAAACTGCATAAACTGATTGTGTATCACAATGTCAGACTGTGGAGCATAAATTGGGTGGCAAGTGCATAAATAATAAAATAATAAAGTTGACTTGCTAGTACATAACAGAAAATGGTGTATATAGTGTTCAAAAAAGTGACAAAGTGCCAAACAATTCAGTGCAAAATAATAAAATACTAGGAGTGTAATGCCCATCTAGGGACGTAATGTAAACTTATATACCCATAGATTTAAAACATTGGTACATTATTAAATATTAATACATTATTAAATAAATAATAGTGCACATAAATTCAACTGGTGAAGAAAGTGCAATGCAATACATTGCAAAGTAATGCGATAGTGTGTGTCATGCACACATAGGGGCACACTGTAATCCCAGCATGTCCAATGTGAAAATACGCACAGTGACAAATCTTCTGATGAAAAAACGCCAAATAGATTGTATATACATAAGTAGATAAACAAAAAGTGCCTAGTGGAATAAAACAGGTGACAGAGGTATTAGTCCATAGTGTGCTAATAGAACATCCAGTGACTTCACACCAAGCAAGATGATTCTCCACAGAACATATAGTCGGGTAGGTGTATGCCTTAAGGTGTGTAAACCAGGGAAACAACACAGTGACTCCTCTTCATGACAAGAATCCTGCACTAATAAGTAGTGGCCCCTTACCTCATATTACTGAGGTAACAGCATAAGCAGCAAGGCTGATACTGGCTCCTTCTCATAAACATGGACCGACTCTTGTTCTCCAAACATCTAAGTCCCTCCAGGGGTGCAGTAACCATGAATGAAAAAGAAGGGGATGACACATAGTGTAGTATCTAAAATAGCAAAATCCGAAGTTTATTTAGACAAGGGTACTCACATAAAACACAGCAAATCTCGCATATCACCAACGAGCAGCAGGGTTGTACGCGTCCGTCAATTGGATGTGTGGGAGGGACAGGACAGGCAGGGATTCAGGGATATGTCAGGGATTCTAGCCATATGCTAGAGATCCTATCCAACTACGAATGGCAGCCCAGGTACAGATGGCTCTCTTTGGATGTGGCTTCCCTTTGCACGTCCATCGACCATAAATATGGTCTAAGGGCAGCAAACTATTACCTTTCCAAAGATGGGACGCTTAATTCTGTGCAGGCCAAATTCGTGCTGGATTGTTTAGAATTTTCCCTCACGCATAATCACTTTTCCTTTCTGGGTGAGCATTACTTGCAAACCAAGAGTACGGCTATGGGGGCCAGGTTCGCCCCAAGTTATGCTAACATCTTTATGGGGTATTGGGAGGAATTGTTCATCTGGAACAATAACCCATTTGGGGCGAACCTGGTCCTCTTTGCCAGATACATTGATGACATTCTCATCATTTGGGATGGGACAGATCAGGAATTACAACTATTCCTTGAGTATTGTAGTGACAACCCCTTTGGTATCAAGTTCACCCATGTTATCAATAAAGATTGCTTGGTATTTTTGGACCTTGAACTTAGGAGTGATCCAGCTGGTAACATCCTCTCCAAGACACATTTTAAACCCAGTGGTGGTAACTCCTTTTTGCATGCTGACAGCAATCACCATCCTAGATCGATTAGGAACGTCCCTTATGAATAGTTCTGCCATCTAAAGCGCACATGCACTAAGAAGAGTGACTATTTGGAGCAGAGTAATATCCTCAGGAATGAATTCCTGGACAAGGGAAATGATCCTGCTTTAATAGAGTCTGCCTTCAACAAATATGCCAATCTGTACGATGAGCATTTCGTACATGATTCACAATATATTTCCTCTACCAATCCTGAGACTATACAAACTCATTTTTCTACACAATACACGAATAAAGTGTTTGTTATACAGAGCATTTTTAAGAAGAACTGGGGCATCCTCAAGCACGATCCAGTGCTGAGTAAGCACCTTTCGGATGGTCCTAACATAGTGTATAGGAAACCTCGAGACCTAAGAAGCTTGGAAGCACCTAGCATGGTGAAGAGAGACTCCAATAAGCCCACTAATGTATGGTCTACTATCTTCGACCAGAAAGGTAGCTACAAATGCAGTGTCAGGAATTGTGGTACATGCCACTACATGTGGCACAGAAAAAAGACAGTAACTGGTAGTGACGTCAGGGTCCACCACTTGAAGCAGTTCATAAACTGTGGTACAGATCACGTGGTCTATGGCATCACCCGGTTTCTCGACACTTTCAGGAAGCCCACTATGGAGATCCATCTGGTTTGTGAGTGTTTGGGATTGAGTCTATTGGGGGAGGTCTAGATAGAGGTAGAAGGCACCAGAGGCTTTGCAAACGCGAGGCCTACTGGATCTTCACCCTCGGCAGCTTGACCCCCAAGGGGCTTAATGAGGATCCAGAGGTCCATAAAATCGTCTAACTACATAGAACACCTTTGCGGTCACCTCACATCCCCTTCTCTCTTTCTATACCCCCCCAGTGTTGATTTTTCACCCCTGGCTCTGGTTATTGTGCTGATGTCTGTATGTATGTACAATAGCGTTAAGTCCTCTTATGATGAGGGTAGGCTGAACCACTCTACCAGGTCTCTATGACTTTTGGTATTATTATTATTATTACTATTGCTGTTGTTGCCATTCTATTTTTGAAGTTTTTCTATTTTATGAAACTCATTTGATTATCATTTGATATCTGTTAGTTTACAATAATATGCTGCCTGCAATAACTATAGAGAGAGATACGCCTATGTAGGTATTTTCTATATATGAGTGTAGTGTATTGTTCTACTAATTAATTAATTTATTGCACACCTCTCTTATTTTTACTTTTATTTTTATTTCTATTTATACATGATGTACTTATTTTTAAACACAATGTACTTATGTGCTTTTAATATTAACTAATGGTATTGATGTTGGCATGATGTTATTGTTTAGTGCAGCATATGTTTACCTCCTTCAGCATTATCCCCTGTTTTGTTATTCTAATGCGAGAAAATATTTTTTTATTTAGTTCTGAGGCGCAGTTTTATTTGGAAACCCCCCCTCACATGCCTTTCCTCTGTTGGACCCAATCGCCCAAATGTGACTAGCTACTATACAGGACTTGGTGGAATACTAATACATTTTTGTATCATTAGTATTTACTTTCATTTTCATTTTTTTTTATAGTTATTGTTACTGCCAGAGTAGCAAATGTGTATTCCTGCTGGGCGTCGTTTATTCAATTGCTGCTGTTTATTTGCCTATTAGTGGTTTCCCTCCTCTTCGTTTATGCTGCCTCCAGCAACATGGCGCCGTCTCCGTTGTTTACGTCACTCAAGAGCGGCGCACGTCGCAGAGGAGGTCTTGCCAGGCCCGCCCCTTCCCTAGCTTGGAGCGCAGATACGCTTGGCGTGTGCTCCAAGCTTTAACAACACTGAGATCATTTGTTTGCACTATGGAGAACGGTGTGCATGCGGCGGCGCGGCTCCTTGCAATTGACAGGGGCTATTAGCAACTTCATCGAGACCAGCATTTATCCGACTGTAGGTTCCTTTGCCCTTCACCTCTGCTTATTAAATGTACGGTATACATGGTAGCTGCCAAAGGTCTGGTTATGCACCTCTAGTGGGCGTTTTTATTATTGCTTTCATTATTTTTCATTATTATTATCATTATCGAGTATCATTATTATTATCATTATTAATATGGGTATCTTTCAGAGCTTACCACTATCAATATTACTATGTAGCGCATATCACTTATTTGTTTATTTACTTTTTTGCTGGTCCACCCACCTTAGGGGCGTGGATAGGAGGGGCTTTCATGATTGGGCCTGATTGACTGAAGGTGCATGTGGGTCTATGTACTCATTTATATAAAAGAGGGGAATGCTGAAGGAGGATTCACTGCAGTGCTCTGAGGAAGAGGGGGTGTTCCCCTAGAAAAGCGTCAGCTAGCATTGATTCTTGTGAGCTCTTCCCGCACCTCTGGTGGGCTCTGCTGCTCCTTCACCACATGCTGTGATTTGAAGATTGTTTTATACTTTCTAAATCTTCTACTACTGTTTGTAAGTAGTTCCTTTTTATCAATATTATAATAAATTTTACCTAAGGATAATGCACATGGCTGGTGCGCCCTTTCTTTCCTGCTTATCGTTGTCTGCTAGGATTCCCCATCCTTGAGGGCAGCAAGGCCTGTGTTCCAATACCGCTTGGTCAGCCACCCACTTGTGCGCAGGAGCTTTTTTCTTCGTTATCAGTCTTTTTGGAAGGGTTATCCCCCTGTAACATTTGTTTTGCTGTCTGTGCACCTCTTCTGAAGATTTCATCTCACTTTCTGTCCCAACGACAAATTTTTTTGGAAAATTTGGGGTTTTTAGTGAAACAAGGATTGGTAATAAAGCATCAGCGGAGAAGAGACACGTTTTTCCCATATTAACTCTTACAGGAGAGAATTTCCCTTCCTAGGGGTAGATTTCATCTCACTTCCTGTTGTCTCCTTCTGTTTGCAAGTAGGAGTCGTTTGTAAGTTGGATGTTTGAAAGTAGGGGCCTGCCCTATATACTCTGCAGAAATTGCGGCCTTAGGTGTTGGTGTTGCCACAACACTGTAAGCCCTCACAGTTACTCTTGGTGGGCGCAGGAACGGGCTCTGCTGTGAAATATTAGATCAAGAATTGTAACTACTTGCCCCTGTTGAACAGGGTCATAAAAATTGGCCTTTGGTTGTGGTGGTGGTGGTGGTGCTGGTGCCACAACACGGTAAGTCCTCATAGTTACTCTTGGTGGGTGCAGAAACTGGCCCTGCTGTGAAATATTAGATCAAGAATTGTAATTACATGCCCCTGTTGAACAGGGTCAGAAAAATTGGGCCTTTGGTGGTGGTGGTGGTGCCACAACACTGTAAGTCCTCGCAGTTACTCTTGGTGGACGCAGAAACGGGCCCTGCTGTGAAATATTAGATCAAGATTGTAATTACATGCACCTGTTGAACAGGGTCAGAAAAATTGGGCCTTTGGTGGTTGTGGTGTTGGTACTGGTGCCACAACGTGGTACCCCTGGCACCACGGTTGCCAGTTATGTACATATTACCGAAGATACATAAAACTTTGACCAATCCGCCCGGGAGACCCATCATCAGTGGAATTGACTCTGTTACTTCCAGAGTTGGGAAGTACATTGACAAGTATTTACAACCACTGGTGATGGGAACCCCCTCCTTTTTAAAAGATACAAAGCATGTTATCAACTTGCTTGGGGAGATAGAGTGGAAATCAACTTACCTATTGGTAACTGCGGATGTAGCTTCGCTCTATACGGCCATCTCTCACCAGTTAGGTCATGAAGCGGTCCAATTCTTCCTACATCGTGACTCCGGTATCTCAATCACGCAAAAGAAATTCGTGGTTGAGCTACTGGATTTTTCAATGAAACATAACTACTTCTGGCACAATGGAACCTATTTTCTGCAGAAGAAAGGAGTAGCCATGGGAGCAAAATTTGCTCCCAGTATGGCCAACTTATTCATGGCTAAGTGGGAGGAGGATGTGGTACTACACAAAAGACGTGACAAACTCATTTTTTGGAAAAGATTCATCGATGATGTCCTTTTTATATGGGATGGTGACATTGAATCTGTCACAACTTTTTTGTCTTTTTTGAACAACAATGATAGAGGCATTGTTCTCTCTCATGAGGTCAACCCCAACCAAATCAATTTTTTGGATCTAAAAATAATTATAAACAATGGGGTGATTACTACATCCACATATTTCAAAACGACAGACAGGAACGGATACATTCCACTTGACTCTTGTCATCACCGTTCCTGGCTGTCGGCAGTTCCAAAAGGACAATTTTTACGGCTCAGGAGAAATTGTTCCAAGCTGGAGGATTTCAAAGAAGAAGCTCAGGTGCTTAAATCTAGATTCTTAAATAAAGGCTATGATGGCCAAGCTCTTGATACGTTAATAGCAGAAGTGGGAAATAGGGATCGTCAAACCCTTTTGGTTGATAAACCACCACAAATAGAGCAAAGGGAGGATTTTGGTTTAGCGTTTTTAACCACCTACTCTAGCCAGCATTGGGCCATAAAACGCATAATAAAAAGACACTGGCCTGTCATTAAGAACGACAGGATCTTAGGGCCGCTATTGGCAGAAAAACCTTGTGTGCTTTTTAGGAGTGCCTCAAACCTTAGGCACTTCATAGCACCTAATGTTCCAGACCCACCAGTAAGACCCTCCTATTTCGGTGATCTAAAGGGTTTCTATCCCTGCAAAAAGTGTCAAATCTGTAGCATCAATGCTTTTAGGGGGAGAAGATTAACCGAATTCACATCTACAGGAACAGGTACCACATATCCAATCAAATCTTTCATTACCTGTACTACAAAGTGCGTAGTGTACCTTTTAAGATGCCCTTGTGGGTTGGAATATGTAGGACGCACTGCTAGAAAGCTACAGGTGAGGCTTGGGGAGCATGTTGCCAACATCCGAAGGGGCTTTGATAAACATAATGTCTCAAAACATTATGACCTTAAACATAAAAGGGACCCCACTGGTACCACGTTTTTAGCCCTCGAAAAATACACACCACACTGGCGAGGCAGTAACGGTAAACGTAGTATATCTAGAAGTGAGACCAACTGGATATACAAATTGGGCTGCCATGTCCCTATGGGTCTGAATGTGGAGTGGGACATCAACTGTTTCATTAATAATAGTTGACGCTCTTTGACTCCGCCCCCTTTTTGATGTCCCCTCCACATTCTTTGGTTAACAAAACTTTTCGTTCTGAATTTCTTTATACAGAGAATGATCCCAGTTTTCGCTACTTGGATCATTAGGTTTTTTAATCAAAACAAGTCTCTCTTGTCTAGAATACTTTGTATAATATATATAGATTCTTGCTTTGTTATATTACTTGAATTTTTAATTTTAATCTAATCTCTGGAGAGTGATTTTTCCTCTTTTTCCCTTCTTTTTTGAGGATTGTGTAATTAGAAATGTTTTTTAACTTGAAGGGTGATGCGAATCGTCCTTCAGCTATTTTTATATTTCTTTTATTTTATTAGGTTTAAAATACCAAATTTAATTCATGCTTGAAGCAATATCCTAGTTGTCCACAAGATGGCACTGGATAAGGTTGATGCTATAGAGCATCCAAATGAGCAACATCACTTTTGTTGATGCTTCAGCTGTTTCAAAACTCCGGTAATTATGTGACCAATGGCTGAATCTCTTCGCTTTGCCGCTCGGGTATATAAAGCGCATGCGCGAACGTGTAGGCGTGCCCCTGATAATGTCATTTCTGACGAAATGGCCGTAGGGTAGACACGCACGCACGGACTGCGCATGCGCGAACTTTCGTTTTCACCGGAGCTGATTTTAAACACTCCTTGCAAGGATTTCTGTGTATTGAATGCCTGCATGGCATTTTTAATAAAGGAACCATAAACTTTACTACACTATCGGAGCATTTCTTTTTTCTTTCTGGATATCCATCATCGCTGGGAATGGCTCTCCTCCATGGATGACAATCTGAGATTATCCACCTAGCACTTCCGAGCAGGACCCATCCACAGAAGGGATAATATCTAAAATGGAGATCGATTCATGCCTTTCCTTAAGGGCTGTCTGGTAAGCCTTTAATCTCTCTGGGGTGACGGGTTTAACAGTGGTGGAAGTTAGATATCCAATAGCGATTTTCCCACATGTTTCTATGGACTCTATGTAAATGAACAAGCACGTCTGATTTATATTTCAGTTTTCACTATATTGGGAACATTCACGGACATCATTTAAGTGAATTATTGTGCACAGTTTTCATTTGTATTTTTTTTCATTCTTAGTGTTTATTTGCACATAGCACAATATTTTTCATTGTTTATTTATATCCAGCGCTGCGCTTCTTGTTTACATAAATGCAAATTGAAGCAAGGTTTGGAACAAGAGAATGGCCCGGGATAAAAATGATTATGAGAGCAACAGAGTCTACACTTGGAGAAAACCTTTGTTTGTGCCCAATAAATCAAGGAGAAATCGTGGCAAACAAGTCAGTTTCTCGGATCAAGAAAATGATCCAGCAAACAGCACTCTTGCTCATACAATGTCGGATTTTTCTCCTGACCGATCCATAAGTTCTGTGGAATCAAACAGAAGTAACAGCCGTTCTAACACTGGAAACCCTCACAGGTCGGGTCACAAAAAGAAAAAGAAATCGTCCATAAAAAAACAAGAAGGGGCGGCAGGAGACCTCCAAGCAATTCACACTACAGGCTACGGGGCAGGACAAAGAAATGACCCTCAGCGTGTTGAATATTTCAAAAAGATCCTTGAAGGAAGCAGAGATCAATCTCCTATCAAAAGGTTTAAACTTTTGTCCTAATAGACATTTTGACTTATTTAATACTATCTTATGCCGCGTACACACGGTCGGACTTTTCAGCTACAAAAGTCCAACGGACGCTGACGGACTAAAGCTGGCTGGTAATCCGATCGTGTGTGGGCTTCTCCAGACTTTCAACGTACTTTTTTAGCCTCAAATCCGACGTACTTTAGATTTGAAACATGCTTCAAATCTTTACGTCGTAACTACGACGGACCCCGAAGTCCGCTCGTCTGTATGCTAGTCCTACGGACAAAAAAACGACGCATGCTCATAAGCAAAAACTAAACGGAAGCACTCGGTCTAGTAAAACTAGTGTTCTTATTGTAGGTAGCACATTCATCACGCTGCAAAATCTGTGATCGTTGAATGCAGCGCATTTTATTTCTTCTTTACGAATGCTCTAAAGAACGAAGGTGTTTTGCTGTTCATAATCAGAGTTCTCCCAAACTGATTTCTGAATTCTTTTTCTCTTTGATC